>BSBM01000948.1:5486250-6857500 GCA_027924585.1 Larix kaempferi
TCATTGCTAACTTGCCTGCGCCCAACCCAGTTAAGCAATTACGCACTACATTGGGACATACAGGGTACTACAGAAAATTTATTAAGGGATATGCAAAGATAACTGCGCCTATGGAAAGATTGCTGAAAAAGGATTCAAAATTCCAATGGACAGAAGAATGCCAACAGAGCTTGGATACACTTAAAGAAAAGATGATCACTGCGCCTATTCTAGTTTTCCCAGACTGGAGAAAGCCCTTTCATGTTCATGTAGATGCTTCTTCCATAGCATTGGGGGTTGTGCTGACACAACCGGGAGAAGGAGGTATTGATCACCCCATTGCTTACTCTAGCAGAAAACTCTCTACAGCCGAGAAGAACTACACCACTACAGAAAGAGAAGGACTAGCTATGGTGTATGCCCTACAGAAATTCAGGCACTACCTATTGGGCGCACATTTTAAAATGTATAATGACCATTCTGCTTTGAAATATTTGGTCAATAAGCCAGTGTTAGGGGGAAGAATTTGTAGATGGCTACTACTCTTCCAGGAGTATGATTTTGAGGTTATTGTGAAGCCAGGTAGATTGAATGCAGGACCTGACCATTTATCAAGGATAGAGTCAGGAGAGGAACCTACAAATCTGGACGACAATCTGCTTGATGCGCAGTTGTTTTCTGTTCAAGCAGCTGACGAGTATTATTCTGATATTCTTGAGTTTCTCACTACTGGGCAAGCGCTATTTGAGTTTTCAATCCAGCAGAAAAAGCAACTTGTTGTCAAAGCTGCAGACTTCACCTTGATAGCCGGCCAGCTTTATAAGTTGGGTCCTGATGAAGTCTTGCGCAGATGTATCTTACCGCATGAGAAAAACTCCATAATCGCAGAAGCGCACTCCGGAGCCGCAGGAGGCCATTTCGCAGGAAAGCCGATTGCGCAGAAGATCTTAGCCGCAGGTCTTTGGTGGCCAACATTGCACAAGGATACTAAGGAATTCTGCAAATGTTGCGATGTATGCCAGTGGACAGGGAAACCCTCAAGAAGAGATGAAATGCTGCTAAGACCCCAGATAACATTGCGTGCTTTTGATAAGTGGGCTATTGATTTTGTAGGACCTATCAACCCACCAGGAAAGAGAACCGGCACAAGATACATCATCACAGCTACTGAATACCTCACCAGATGGGCTGAGGCGAAGCCAGTTAAGAATTGCGACGCTGGTACTGCCGCGCAGTTCATTTTTGAGAACATTATCACTAGATTTGGATGTCCACTGATTCTAATGAGTGATCAGGGCACACATTTTCTGAACAGTACTATAGAGGCCCTCACCGAGGAATTCCACATCAGTCACCACAAGAGTACACCCTACCACCCTCAAGCTAATGGTACGGTGGAGGCATTCAATAAAATCCTGGAGAATGCCCTGACGAAGATCTGTAATCAACAAAGAGATGATTGGGACCTTAGAGTCACAGCTGTACTATGGGCTTACAGAACCACATGCAAGAAATTAACAGGTCACACACCTTTCAGTTTGGTGTATGGACAAGAAGCAGTTATGCCCATGGAATACATTGTTCCCAGCCTCAGAATCGCGCAAATTACAGAAATGGCAGATACTGATACTATGAGTGAAAGACTCTCACAATTGCTTGCCTTAGAAGAAGACAGACTTGTGGCCGGATTTCATCAACAAGTACAGAAGGCAAGACAGAAAGCTTGGCATGACAGGCATATTAAGAATAAAGTCTTTCAACAAGGAGACTTGGTACTCCTCTATGATAGTAAATTCATCAAGTTTCCAGGCAAGTTTCGTGTACACTGGTTAGGCCCTTTCCGGGTGATCAACATAACAGAAGGAGGAGCAGTTCAGCTTGCAAAGCTTAATGGAGAATTGCTGCCCACAAGGATTAACGGGAGTCGGCTCAAGCTCTATCGCGACGGCCACTCCGCCCTTACGACTTAATTAACTGATAAAAGAAGTGCAGATGCCCAGTGTAGTTGAAAGAGACATCGCATTATCACAGTCTACATGGAAGTTGCAAGACACTTTCAGTCTGGCTTCCCGCGTAGTTCCTTGAAACATCCGCGCACATCTATAAAGTTTGTTTTTGGAGCGACCCTATTTGCGCTCATGCGAAGTTTTCTCCGGCTTGTCAAAACCGTCGCTCTTGCGGAGTTCCCCATACCAATTTGCCGGTTGAGGAGTTCTCGTTGTGGACCCCTCCATATGCACAGTTACCTATGACGAAGTGACCCGCCGAAAAATTTGAATTACAGCAGTTATGTAGCCACATCTGAGTATTAATGCAGGATAAGCCCGCCATTTAATTGTAGCCACTCTGACAGATTCGGCTCGATCTCCGTAAGATTTCCATTTATGTCATGCGCCGAAAGCTTTAGCTTCTCCCGGAAGCCTGTCAGAGCCCGTCCATCACAATTAATGCACCGCAGAGGCGTGAGGGATAGGGGGGTTGTCAACTCATGCATAGGCACCTACAGCTATTAACCACTGTCCGCATTCACTATGGCCTTTACCTATAAATACCCCACACTTGTACATTTTCGGGTTACTTTTCTCGAGTTGCATAGTGTCTTGTTTGAGAATCTAAGTTATTGTTTTCAGAGCCGAGTTGTGCAGTCTGCATCCTTTGATTTCAGCGTTCGTATTTCACGCTGTTTCGTCATTCGTCTGTTCGAGTTTTTTGTTGCCTACCGGTTCACGACGGAGAACCTGTCAACTGAAGAAGTTGTTCACCAATTTATGCGTCGAGGCTTAGATTTCGGCATGACTACTCCTGTGATGGCCTCGACTTACGTACACCCTGGTTGGACTGATCCTAGACAGTCTCCGGGCACAAGGGCATCTTAGCCACAGCAGCTGGACGAGCCCGTTCCAGAGCCCTTGGCCACTATGGTGAATTATATTCCACCGCGCCCAGATGATGCACCCGAGGTGCATATTCCGAAGAATGCTAAGTATCCAATTCCGTTGCCTCCGATGCCGGAAACTGTGCGACAAGAAGGGTCCCTGCTTGGACACCTTCCACTGGTCAAGTTTTCTGATTTCAACCTTGGAGACTACAGAACATATCCTCAGTTTGCGCCAGATCGCTATCTGACGGTAGTCTATAATACTGATAGAAAGGTTGATGAATTCGTCCCAAAAGAATTCCCAGCAAACCTGGAGAGGCCTGGACTGCTGAACCTGCTGAAGCTACCGCACTTCGGGCGTAGCAACGAAGTCAATGCAGTCGTTAGGGCACTGCTGTCATGCGTTCATGGAGGTTACCTTTGGCTGGGGAGGCCAATCGATTTGAATGTCGATTTGATTCATCATGTTACCGGCCTATCTAAGGTTGGTAAGGACCCCAATATTCATTCTGTTGGAAAAGATAAGGATAGAAAATTGGCTGCACGGCTGGTGCAGAAATATAATTTGACAAGAGGAGGTCGGGCTTATGACCTCATGATAGTCGAGGATGAAGCACTTAGGTTTACAGGCAGTCTGCTTGCAGGTAGACTTCTCACGAAGTGCCGACCCAAAGAAGTTACTGGAGCTGTCATGGAGCTCGCTATCGCAGCTGCGGAGGGAAAGCAGTACAACTGGTCTCTCTTCCTCCTCAATTCTTTCTTGGAGGACTGCTGGAACATCCAAGACAACCCCGGTCAGTTCCATTTTTCTTGGCTTTTAATTTTATGTGCTTTTATCGGGTGGAAGGAGCCCCCGAACACTCAGTTCCTTCCGCGCTGCGCAGGAGAGGTTACCGGCATGCGCTATGTCAACCTCTGGGATTCCAGTAATCCCGTGAAGTGCAAGATGAACCGCGCTGTGTTCTATGAATACTATTATCTCCTCAAGGACACCATTGAAGAAATGCCGAGGCTGAGTAAGGAAACAACCCAAAGATATGAAGGGAAGTTGGTTTTCTCTGCCAACTTGCATGAGATATACCTCCGGCCCTGCAGCATTCAGGACGAATGGGCTGTAGGCCTTTACCGGATGACCACTGATGATGTTGAAGAAACTGTCAAGTCTTGGTCGGATGAATGGATGGAGGCCGCCGAAGTCGCATCCGCGATACCACCCCCTTCTGCGCACGAAAAAGATAGAGGAAAGGAAAAGGAAGCGCAGGAGACTGATGAACTTCCGCCAGGACCACCCCCAAAGAAGCAGAAACTGTCGCACCCCGTAGAAGCGACAGAAGACCCCTCTGAGACCTTTGCCATGGGGATCGGCCAATTCTTGAAGGAACAATTTCGCGAGCTGCGGACCTCGCACGCTCACATCAGAAGTGCGTTGGACCTGCAGTTCGTAGAAATAAAAGGTCTCGCAGGAAGAATTGCGCAGACCCATGCGCCAGCATCCAGTTCGCAGGCGCCACAGGTACCAACAAGCACCGAGTGAGTGGAAGCACTTGCTGAGAGACATACTATTGTGCACATCCCGCCTACAAGCATGACACTTCCGGATCCTTTGGCCGCACTGCAGGTAAGCGCAGTTGGCCCAATTGAAATAAATTTGTCTTTAATTCCTATAGAAACCTTGCAGTTAGTGCAAGAGAAGGTCTCTATTGAGCTAAGAGATAGAGAGCTCTCCACATTCCATGCAAACCAAAGGTTGCAATCACAGGAGATAGAGCTGAAGGCAAGCTACAAGAACATCTCTGAGAATCTTGCACATTATGAGGAACAAGACACTGGGATAAGAAACATAGTTGATGAAATTGCCCAGGAAATCCCGGCTTGCGAAATTCAACCAGACCTCCCTCTGGTTGACAAAGTTCAAAATATTGGAGGAAGGGTGAAAGCCCTAGAGCAGGAAATAGTTGCTATGGCTGAAGACCATAGAACGCAGATCGCCGAGTTAGAAGCTCGTGTTGCAGCGCATTCTGAACATGATAGCCAGGAACAATTTGAAGCACTGCGCAGAGCTTCCACACAAATGAAGTCCAAAGCAAATGAAGCTGAGAGCCTGATGACACAAGCTATGGAAGCTTGGACAGAGCTTGAGACGCTCCCTTTCAAAGTCGGCCTTTTGGAACATGTACAAGCAATGGAACAGTCCCTAACTGTTCTGACCGAAGAAGCTAAGACCTTAGACGGCTTAGCAAAAATGAGGAAAATGAGCGAAGTGCGCAGAGTACAACAGCAACTGCACAAGCTCAAAAATGAAGATGCTAATCTCACCAACAGCATTCATCCATTTATGGATGAGTATGCTGAACTTGCTACCCAAGCTGAGGCAAAGATCAAAGAACTTGCTGAATCTCAACAGTTGATTGACGGCGTAACCAAAGAAGAAGCCAGTTCAGACATGGTCCATACAGCTGCGGAGTGCTTGGATGAAATGGACTTCGCTATTGCACAATGGAAGAACGCATTTGCCACGATCAAAGCAAGGGAAGATGTGCAGCTGAAGCGACCACACGCTAGTGCGAGTGGCTCGGGGATGAGCCACAAGTAAGTGTTAGGGGCCTGTTGGAGCATAGGCCGCAGCTATAGTAAAGCTCTAAATTTTGAGGAAAAAGCACAAGTGTTGAAAGGAAAGTGCTGATTTTGAATAAAGCACCAATTTTTGGGCAGAAGCAAATAAGTGCGCAGTACGGTGCCAGATGGATGAGCTCAGCGTAGATCACGGACCGGAAATCGCGGAGCTCGCGCGCACACGTCAAAGGAATGAATGTGGCCGAGTAGAAAGCTCAGCTACCGCAATAAATGAAGCAACGGAGTAGAGGGCTCAGCTACCCTCATTAAGGCTAAAGTACAGAAGTTATGGTTGCTCTAACCAAGGAAGAGCAACGGGCCAAAAGCATTGAAGATGAAGGACATGGAGCAATAACGATGAAGCAGCGCCCATGCTCGCAATCTGCGCCGGAAATCACGGAGCCTGCAGGAAGCAGCGACGTGACTGGAAGCGGCGCCTACAGTACACCTAGCCATGTACGCGGTTAGGGTTTTTGGGGAATACTGTTGGGAAAGGCCCACAGTTTTGTAAAGTTGCGACCCTCAGGGCCACCTATATATATATGTATAATTGATAAGGGAGAAGGTTAGCTAGTTAGAGGGTTGGTTATTTTGTATGATGATTGTTTTCTATTGTGTTGTTAGAAGACAAGAGTAGAACCGGATAGCTGTGAAGCTAATCCCTAAGTTGCAGACAGTCTGAGTCGACGTCTGAACTATTGTAATCTCTGTTGAGGAAGAGAATAGATCTAAGAGAAGGGTTCCCAGCTATGTGTGTGGAGTTTCCTGGACAGATCTAAGGTTGCAGCTGTGTGCACAGCGTTATTGTATGATTTCCCTTTGAATTAATATATGAAACACTTCCCGTGGACGTGGTTTCCTGCGGAGGTGAATTCCTTAAGTCTGGTTATGTTAATGTTCGCGTGAATGCATGTCTGTGTTGTTATCTGTGCTTTCATGAACATTGCGTTATCTTTATGAATATGTTAAGTCAGCTCTCGAAGCTTCCTTAGACGTTATAATTGTTAAGTATCGAAGAAATCTGTAGAACGCCTTCGTTGCAGCACTTGAGTAGTGTGCAGCTGCGTCGCGACGTAGGGCTGGAACGTTACAATATTGGGCGCCGAAGGTAATCACCTCGGGCGTCGAAGGGGAAATACCACGCAGCTAGGCTGGTACGAGTTTCAGCGCTGTTGCGCTGGAAGATCTACGGAGGGGTAAGACATTCCGCGCCAAGGACTCCCTGGAGAGCGGAGAAGACTGCAATCTTCGCGTCGCCAAGGTTAAGGAATCCTGTTTCCTTAGCCCCCCCATAGCCACTTCGGGTGAGACTTCGGGCTGCTGCGCAGCTCGTTGCCGAGAGGGCCAGTGTGCCAAAGGGTTTTGTTGCTGCGTCTCATTAAAACCCGGGTCTGCCCAGAGCAGCCAACACCCAATTGTCGACGGATTCCGCATCAATCTTACCTTAAAGGTTCGGTATGTCAAAATTCATTTGCACTTTGAAGGGGCTGATTTTATCAGAGTGAGTTCGCGTCAAAAATCCTCCGGATGTCGAAGTAAATTGCATGAGAATTTCATTGAACTGGGCAAACATTTCAGTTCGTTGTCGAGCCAGAGCTTACTCAATAAGCTGTGCTGTCTCGTCGGCTGCATGTTTATCGTCTGTTTCTTCTATCATTTCCGAAGGTAGTGTCTACTTGGATTGCTGAGATTGTGAGCGAGTTTGAACTGGCATAAGTCAGGTAACTTCGAGAGAAGTGTATATGTGGAACTTAAGCATGAAATCGAGTCCTCTGATTTGAGTCTGCTCTGATATCAATGATCCGAGTCATGTCCAGGAAGCACGAGGAGGACAACAGTTCAACTGAATGAGTTGGCTCTATTATGGCGAAAGCTATAAGAATAGGTAGAATGAGCAAAGCAAGATTACACTACACAGATAAACACAAATATGCACAGACAATATGCAGGAATGCGAACTGATCTTCTATTACTGTAAACAAGTCTAGGACATGATGAGATTGGTATGTTACAATATTATACATGCTTATATAGAATTATGAGACTCTTGGGTGCCTTCCCGTTATGTTCAGTTACAAAGAAGAAGTTATAATAGTTCAACAGTTCAACCATTACAGTCGACTGGAAGACATAGAGACAGTCTGTCAAAGTTTGACAGTCATTGATTGCATGTCGACGCTGCTTGTCGATGTCGCAAAATGTGAGGTTCCTAAACATGTCAAAAGTGCGAATGTGTCGAGGCGTGTCAAAGTCGAGACTCATTAGAGTTGTGTTGAATTCGGAACCTGTCGACGCTAACCTGTCGGACTGGAAACTTGTCGAGTCGAAGTTGCATCAACGTCGATGAATTGCCAACTACGGTGCAGATCAATCATCCATAGACACTTACTGATGGGTGTCATGATGAGGTACTTACTAATGAGTGCCCAATATTTGGAAGAGCATCTACTGATGGATGCTCTTATCTCTATATTGGTGACATATAGATAAGCCTTGATGAGTTTGATGCAAGTCCCAAATCCATGGAGCACAAAGAAGAAGAACTTGTTGCAGAAAAATATGAACCAAGATCAGATTTCCAGTCACCACTTGAGCTTCCATGTGAAGTTGATCCCAAGAAAAAGGAAGAAGAGGAGGTTTTCTCTCATGAACCATCCTGTTCGTTTTTCAGAATTTTCAATCTGATCTAAGATCTTAACTGAGAGAATAACATGTACAGCATATCTACAACATATCGGTCATGGACATAATAAAGCAAGCACACAAGAGACACAGAGTTTGACTGGGGAAAACCAAGAAGGTGAAAAACCATGCAACTTCCTCAGAGATAGAAGGAGCAATGATACAACCAAAGTACAAGAGATAGTCTTCTCCTAGTAGTAGATCCTCCTCCTCACAAGTGTGCCACTTTCCGAATGAGAGAAGTGTGTGTAATGAGATGATCAAATAGAGATCTCCCGATCTCTATTTATACTTGTCCTGTCCTGCCCAATAAACCAGTGGAGCCGACTTGTCTAGCTTAGCCTAATAACCCATGGTTAACTTAATCCAGGCAGAACCCACACTTGGTGGTCTAATAACCCATTTACCCACATGACTCATACAGGTCCAACCCCATCAAGGTGGTCTAATAACCCATCGACAAGTTACAACACTTGCAACACTTGTCAATACAAAATGACAACACTTCCGTATAGAGGAATAATAACATCTCTATAGGAGTACAATATACATAAATGAAATACATAGGTGAAATACATTCCGAAGTTACATATACATCAACACTCCCTCTTAACTAGGAAGGTATTTATTGTAATATCCCTTTTTCAAATTTTATTAAAATGCCCAATTTTCCACTTTTTTTCCCAATTTCGACCTTTGACTAGTTTTACTGTTTTGACCTCCAAATCAACCCAAATGCTCCCAAATCTTCTGTAGGAGTGTATGAATGGTATTTAGACTTGAATATAAGGTTCAGGGATGTTTTATGTCCCTCCAAATACTGCTGCAAACTTGATTTGTATTCTGATCAATATATGTAATTTTGACTAGTAATTTGTGAATCAAATCCCCCTCGGGTAACACTGCAAATGGCCTTCCAAATGCCTCCAAACTCCCACAAATTTATGAACAGAGGTATATAATGTGTTAAGTATGTGATTAAGGTCTCATATGCACCATTAATTGATTTTTAATACTGTTCTAACTCTCTCACATTCAACAGCAAAAACCCTCAATTCGACCCTTGGGGAAATGGCACTATTTCACCTCCCAATACAACTAAACTGAGTAAAAATGCTTCAAATGCTCAAGTACAGTACATGAAACTTGTAGAAGAAATCCATGGCAATATATTTATCACAAATATATCAGAGAATCATCCATACATTCGAAATCATCATCAATACATTGGCTCACAACAAGGTAGTGGGGAAATGGCATTGTTCTTCCATTAAAAATGAGATTTATACATTTCTACTTGGAATTTCGACCTGAAAATTTTTGGAGATGAAGAACAGAGTATTTAATTCATATTACAAAAGAAATGGGGCATTATAAGCTCCCCCAAAGAGTACAATAGCTCACCAAAAACGCCCTCCCTCAAGGAGCACGAATATGCCTTCAAAACTGGAAACGGTGGAGAGAAAGTGCTGCACTAAACCAAACCATGAAAATTCCTGTAGCTGCTACCTGCAAATACAAACTCCATTAAAGCACCATGAAAGACCTGAGTGGCCTCTCCAAACACCAACTTGGATGGGAATCTTTCACCCTCGAAATTGGCTAAGGCAAGAAACTAGTCATCCACTAGCTCTCTCTTCACAAATGCAATTTTTCTCAAATCATCAAAATCCATTCTCATACTTGATTTCTACATTTTATAACCAACATTAGCCTTCAAGGGGTCGAAATCCTCTCAATAGATTCAATAATTTTCCATTTAGAAAATATTCCTCATTTGCCACTTGTCTCCTAGTTCCAACCTTCCATCTTCTCCCAAATTCGAATTTGAGTCTCTTTAGATTCCTCCAACTCCATGAGCGCCTTCTTGAGCCTATTTTTGGGGCTTACATGTCATAATGGTCAGGTGTAAGAAGTCAGGTCTGAATTTTGTCATAAAATGTCATAGATGCTTCATTATTGTTGTCATAAAACTAGGGAATCTAGCCCATGTGTCCACTAGTCTCCAATTTGACTCTTCCTCTCCCATGGAGGTTACTATTCCTTCCCATTTCGACCTAATATGCTCAATGCCATGTGTTATGACTTACCAACTCACCCAAGAGTGTTCACCTTCCCATGAATTCGAATTGGCAAGAGAGAGCTGCCATGTGTCATTGAAAAATCAAGCTAGTGTGGGTCCCACCACCTCCATATGTCTCCAAAACCACTTGCCACCTAGAATTTCTCTTGAATTTATTTATTCATCATATTTATTAAATTCTTGAACCCTTCTAATGTCTAAATATCATTTATTAGTTTCCTTATTACCATCCCACATGTGCCCATCCAACCTAGGAAACTAGTAGGATTGATGGGATTGTCTTACTATGCACTTATTTGAATGGGGACATTACAGTCCTCCCCACCCAAGATTGCTTGTCCTCAAGCAATTTCAAATTTGGATGCTGCAAAATCTTCTCCTCTTCCCATGTGGCATCTTCATTTGGTAAGTCCTTCCATTGCACTAAATATTCTTTGATGATTCTACTCCTCAACCTTCTTTCCCGTGTCTTCAAAATCTTTTCCGAAACAAGTGTGAGCTGACCTTCATCATCCAAAGGAGGAAGTATTTCTGAAGTGATGATTTTTTGACCAAGAGCTTTCTTAAGACAAGAAACATGAAATACATTCTGGATTTTACTCCCTTCCGGAAGTTCTAGTTCATATGCTACTTCTCCAACCTTCCACACTACCTTGTATGGCCCATAGTACCTTGGTTTTAATTTTTCTGCTCCATTCTTTTTGAGAGATGTTTGTTTATAGGGCTGCAACCTTAAATATACTAAATCATTGACTTGAAAGGTTCTCTCTTCTCTATGTCTATCAGCATATTGTTTTTGTTGATTTTGAGCAACCTGCAAATTGTCTTTCAAGAGCTTTAAAATTTCTTGGCTCTCTTCCACCCAATCTTTAGCCTTTGGGGCTCTACTATCACCAAATATAATGTCAGCAAATGTAAGTGCATCATAACCATATAATGCTTTGAAAGGAGACATTCCTATTGACATATGATAAGTGGTGTTGTAGCAAAACTCACCCAAGTGTAGCCATTTTGCCCATGCTTTTTGCTGCCCTCCCACATAGTTTCTTAGGTATCCTTCCAACCATTGGTTTACCCTCTCTGTTTGTCCATCAGTTTGTGGATGATATCTGGTACTTGGAGTCAATTGAGTGCCTACCAATCTAAAAAGTTCTTGCCAAAAAGCACCCATGAATCTACTATCTCTATCACTGACAATGCTCTTGGGGAGCCCATGCAATCTGAAGATTTCTTTGAAAAAAATATCAGCCACTTGTGCAGCACTAAAAGATGATGTAACAGCAAACAAATGAGCAAATTTTGTCAACCTATCAACTACCACATAGATGCAATCCTTACCTAAGGATTTAGGCAATCCGGTGATGAAATCCATGGAAATACTGTCCCATTTTTGCTCCGGAATGGGCAATGGTTGTAATAGACCGGCTGGACATGTAAGTTCTGATTTGTTTTGTTGACATGCTTTACATTCATTCACATACTTCTGAACATCTTCCTTCATTCCCTTCCAAAAAAATCTTTGCCTCAACTGTCTATAAGTTTTGAAGATCCCCGGATGGCCCGCTAGTGGGGAATCATGTGCTTCTTGCAAAATTCGGTACTTGAGCTTGGAGTTATGAACTAAATAAATTCTTCCCTTATAATATATCAGCCCATTCAAAATCCTATAATTATCATCCCCTTTGATTCCATCCAACACATCACAAGCAAAATTGTCTTTGGCATATTCAACTAGTAGCATGTTTTTCCAATCCTTGGCAATATCCATGAGAGAAAAGGAAGGCCTTCTTGACAAAGCATCTGCTACTATATTATTCTTTCCTTTGACATATTCAATATCAAAATCATAAGCTTGAATCTTGCTTACCCACTTTTGTTGCCTTTCATTTAGATCCTTTTGGGTGAGAAAGTGTCTTAGACTATTATGGTCAGTTTTCACCACAAACTTGCTGCCCACCAAGTATTGTCTGAATTTGGCCAATGCATGCATAATGGCCAGCATTTCTTTATCATAGATGGAGTAAAGTTTTTCATGAGGATGCAACTTTATGCTCTCAAAGGCTATGGGGTGTTGGCCTTGCTTTAGGACAACCCCTATTCCTCCACCTGAAGCATCACATTCCACAACAAAAGGTTTAGTAAAATCAGGAAGTGCAAGTATGGGACAACTACTCATTACCTCTTTCATTTTTTGGAATGCTTTTTCAGCCTCTTCATCCCACTTGAAATCATCCTTCTTAGTCAAATCAGTGAGTGGAGAAGTCAACTTGGAGAACCCTTTCACAAATTTTCTGTAGTAGGTGCATATGCCAATAAAGCCTCTCAATTCGGTAATATTTTTTGGTGATGGCCATTCCAAGATAGCCCTGATTTTTTCCATGTGTACCTTCACTCCTTCTTTCCCAATAATGTGCCCAAGATACAGTAGTTCTTTCATCCCAAACTCACATTTTGATAATTTAGCAAATAAGGACTCTTCTTGCAAGATTTTCAACACAATCTCTAACTGTTGCAAGTGCTCTTCCCATGTTTTACTGTAAATGAGAATATCATCAAAGAAAACCAAAACAAACCTTCTTAGTTGCTTGCAAAATATCCTATTCATACATGCTTGAAATGTGGCTGGAGCATTAGTTAACCCAAAAGGCATGACAAGAAATTCAAAATGGCCAAAATGACATCGAAAAGCGGTCTTTTGCACATCTTCATCTTTCATTCGAATTTGGTGATACCCTGATCTAAGGTCAATTTTTGAGAAATATTTGGCCCCATGTAGCTCATCCATGAGCTCATCAATCCTAGGAATAGGATACCTATTCTTGATAGTCTTTTTGTTCAAGGCTCTGAAATCTATGCACATTCTCAATGTTCCATCTTTTTTCTTCACTAGCACTACTGAAGAAGCATAAGGGCTGGAGCTTGGTCTAATGAGCCCCAACTCTAGGATTTCTTGGATATCTTTTTCAATCTCATCTCTAAACCTTTTAGGATGTCTATAAGGTGGTATTTGAATGGGTGAAGTACCCTCCTCCAAAACAATACTGTGCTCAACCCCCCTATCTGGTGGCCTACCATGTGGAAGGTCTCTAAAAACCTTTTCATATTTTTGCAAAAGTCTCTCTATCTCCTTTGGGTGTTTGACAATATTTATAGTTGGCTTGGGAGATGTAATATGACATTCAGCAGCCCATTCTATATCCCCATGCCTCAATATAGATCTCATGCTATTGCAAATCACTATTTGATTTGGATAAGTGTGTTGCCCTCTCACAACTCTTTGTACTCCTTTTGAATCTTGGAATTTCATTTCGGGAATTTGATAATTTATTGTATGCTCTCCTATTGAATACAACCATTGCACTCCCAAAACCACATTAGTATCAGCAACATCAACCACATAAAAACTATCAACAAAAGTATAGTTACCTACGGTGACTTGCAGCTTTGGAACCCATGTTTTGCATTGCATTGTGTTGTGACCGGGAATGACAACTGTGAAGCCATCAAATGGTTCAATAGGTATCTTTATTTTCTCTACCATCTCTGCATCAATGAAGTTATGAGTGGCTCCTCCATCTACCAAGATTGAAGTTCTTTGTCCTTGTACCACACCTTTGCATCGGATAGTATGATAGCGAGGTACTGCTGAAAGCACTGCCATTCTTGCTTTGTCCGGTGAAGACTGATTTTCTTCTTGTCTTTCCTCTTCTACTGCTGTCTCATATGCCTCTTCTTGATCTAAAATATGTCCATCTTCATCCATTCCCCCATCATACCCCTCATTATCAGAAAATACTTCTATGTATTGAGCCTTTCCTTTGGTACATTTGTGCCCCGGTGTCCATGGTTGGAAGCATGTGAAGCATAGTTTCTTTTTTCTAAGTTCATCCCTGTTTAGTCCCTCTTTTTTATTCCTCTCAAATGACTCTCTTTGCCAAGGTTTCTTATCATATCCATCCCTTTTCCAAGGTTTCTTTTCAAATTTATAGCTAGGCTTAGGAGGAAATCTCGTTCTAGGAAGCACATTTTGGAGATCCCTAGTCAAGCTCATTGCATCTTTTAATGTAGTTGGCTTGTGGGCTTTGACCAAACCTCTTAAGGGTTCAGCCAGACCTTCAGTGAACAAAAATACTAATCTTCCCATAGATACATCAGCCACCTTGACTGATAATTTTTGAAAGTCCAACATATATTCGGTAGGGGACCCAGTTTGCTTCAATTGAGCTAGTTCTTTGAAAGGCAATTCTGGATCTTTTTGTTCAAATCTTTCTAGTACCCTGTCAACAAATTCTCCATATGTTTTAACCTGATTATGACCCAAGGTTTTCAGCCCATGAAACCACCATTCATTGGCATCTCCTTCCAAATGCAAAATGGCCATTTTTAATGCATCCTCTTCCAACATAGGATTCAGCTGAAAATATACATCCAATTTTTGCACCCAAGTGTTAGCAGAATTTTGAGAAGAACCATCAAAAGTAGGAAGTGACATTTTTCCAATAGCACTATTCAATTCTTTGTTTTGGAATGGACTCCTATTGTCTCCCTTCATTTTAATCTTTTGCATAGCATCAATGTAGTCACTGAGTGGTACACCTCTTTTACACTCTTCATTCAAATAATTCCAATCATTTACTAGTTTCTTGTAATCCAATTCAAGATTGGGTTCTTCTTTGGGTGTGAGAAATTTAGGTGCAGTATGCCTTTGTGTGCTTTGAAATTCATCAGGTCTATTATGAGTTCCTGTACTTGAGAAAATATGCTCATTCCCTTTCATCTTTTCCCCTGAGTGTGAACCACTATTATCTCCTATCATCCCTTTGCCTGAAAGTTGGCTACCCAACAATTCGAAACCTTTCATCATTTGTTTATTCATATCTAGCATAACCATGGTAAGTCCTTCAAAACATGGTTTTAAGGCTTCAATAAATTCCTCCTTATGTCTTAATTTTTCCTCCTCCTCTCTACCCATTGTTTTAGAAAAGAACTCTTTTTCTGCTACTATCTCTTCTTCAACCAAAACTTCTTCAACTACTGATTCAAAGGGTGGTGTTTTATTTGTTTGGCTTCTTGTTAATACCATCAGGTGCCAAGACCATGCTCTGATACCACTTGTAATATCTCTTTTTCAAATTTTATTAAAATGCCCAATTTTCCACTTTTTTTCCCAATTTCGACCTTTGACTAGTTTTACTGTTTTGACCTCCAAATCAACCCAAATGCTCCCAAATCTTCTGTAGGAGTGTATGAATGGTATTTAGACTTGAATATAAGGTTCATGGATGTTTTATGGCCCTCCAAATACTGCTGCCTACTTGATTTGTATTCTGATCAATATATGTAATTTTGACTAGTAATTTGTGAATCAAATCCCCCTCGGGTAACACTGCAAATGGCCTTCCAAATGCCTCCAAACTCCCAAAAATTTATGAACAGAGGTATATAATGTGTTAAGTATGTGATTAAGGTCTCATATGCACCATTAATTGATTTTTAATACTGTTCTAACTCTCTCACATTCAACAGCAAAAACCCTCAATTCGACCCTTGGGGAAATGGCACTATTTCACCTCCCAATACAACTAAACTGAGTAAAAATGCTTCAAATGCTCAAGTACAGTACATGAAACTTGTAGAATACATCCATGGAAATATATTTATCACAAATATATCAGAGAATCATCCATACATTCGAAATCATCATCAATACATTGGCTCACAACAAGGTAGTGGGGAAATGGCATTGTTCTTCCATTAAAAATGAGATTTATACATTTCTACTTGGAATTTCGACCTAAAAATTTTTGGAGATGAAGAACAGAGTATTTAATTCATATTACAAAAGAAATGGGGCATTAGAAGCTCCCCCAAAGAGTACAATAGCTCACCAAAAACGCCCTCCCTCAAGGAGCACGAATATGCCTTCAAAACTGGAAACGGTGGAGAGAAAGTGCTGCACTAAACCAAACCATGAAAATTCCTGTAGCTGCTACCTGCAAATACAAACTCCATTAAAGCACCATGAAAGACCTGAGTGGCCTCTACAAACACCAACTTGGATGGGAATCTTTCACCCTCGAAATTGGCTAAGGCAAGAAACTAGTCATCCACTAGCTCTCTCTTCACAAATGGAATTTTTCTCAAATCATCAAAAGCCATTCTCATACTTGATTTCTACATTTTATAACCAACATTAGCCTTCAAGGGGTCTCAAATCATCAAAAGCCATTCTCATACTTGATTTCTACATTTTTCACAAGAGACTTCCCATCATTCTTCATGATCAACTGGTACTCCTCGATCATGGCATTCTTCCCGAATCCTGGGAACTTCAACCTCTTCAACCTCTTCAATATATTCAATAGATAATTTTTTTGCCGAACAAATGTTGTATTCCTTCTTTTGTAGGTGATGGTATACGATATTTCCTACAAAACAAGTTAAATTGCATGATTAGAAACATCTCATAGTTTTCAGAACAAATTCTTACACATAAAGAAATATGTCATACAGTCATGCAATTATTTTATCCAATACTTCAATGCAACATTTATCCATATCCTGTAACTTTCTAGATGCCTTCCAATCTCTACCAGAACATTGTTAAGAGTGTGCACAACTCCCAACATGTCAGCAAAGAGGTTTCATTCTAGATAAGTAGTAATGGAATGTTGTACAGTGCCATAGGCCACTTACCCATCACATGCATATTAGTAGTATACTGTTCATTAATGCAATTATTCTAATATGCCAAAATACACAGCCTAATTCTAGGAACATCAGTATATTGAACAATATTATTTAATCAAATATGCAAGAAATGATAATTCAAATACTTATCTTTGTTTGTTTGTTGGGTTGAATCCCTCTCAGTCTTTGCTTCCTTTCTGCAACTCCATTCTGATGTGGATTGTGAAAAGTGGTCGACTCCCTCTGAATATCTGCATCCTTGCAGAAATTACTAGAGTGTGCTCCCTCTTGATTTTTGCTTCCTGGATTACCTATCTTTGAACTTATATCCATCCTCGATCACTATGCATACTTAATAGTATCATCATTATGTTATCCTCGAGATCTCATACATACATTCATTAGTATAATCTTAATACTATCAAAAACAGTAATCTTAAACATGTATGGTCAAGATCGTTTCATACACAGATAATAAACATTAGTATTCAAGGTTTCAGGGAATACTTCTTTTACTCATGCATATTCTTTATTTGACCGAAAGACTTTACTGGTTAGTCATATCATCAATCAATGTAAGAGACATAATATGCATAAACCAATGATTACTAACTTCAATGAATAATCATTATCAATCATGCCATGTATACTTATATAAGAGATTCTAACACAAGGTAGGATTCTAACTTGATATAGAAAAAACATACCTGGATTAATATGTTAGCTGGTTATTGTCTAACATACCCACATGATGTCTTCTTGTTCTCTTAAGTGACTTGTGCTAGTAACCTGCATATCTGATAGGTTAACCATTATAGAATCAAGTTATACATACCTCATAAGTAGATCTTCTATGTGATCCATGGAAATGGATGAACCTTTGTCTTCATGTCACCATGGTCATATGTTCTTGAACTAGAACATGATTTGTCTTTCTTGATGTACCTTTCATATTAGCAGACAACATCAACCTCATACAACACCACAATGCATTAGTACAATCATAAGTGTCAAAACCCTAATCAATGAATATCTTCTATTGTGCATTCATAATTTTATTAAGGTGATACGACAAGTCTAAAGTTAATCAAGATTATACTAACCTTAATGAAGAAAAACATACCATAAAATTAATCATGAATAGATCTCGAAACATACCTGGATAAGTCATACCTGTCGAGATTGCTTGTAATCTTCTTTAGCCTCATCTCCCTCTGAAATTGGAACTTCTTCACTTATGCAAGTGACCAATCCATTTTCTTCTAGGATTAACCCAATCCACTTGATTTGCAGAAACTAGATCTGGAGTTGGATTAGGGTTTGTCAGGGAAACCCTAAAAATTCAAACTTTGAATTTCAAACTTTTGAAAGGATAGAAAGATGCGCCTTGATGAGCTGATCAACTTGGTATACTCAGAATTTGAAAACTGCAAAGTTCCACCCCTCAAAATTGCCTTTGAAACTTCTAGATCTTCTAGACAGGATCCCAAACTAGGGTTTGATAAATCCCACCCTTCTACCCAACCAAAAGGTTCAATCCAAATCTCTAAACTTTGATTTTTCTGAGGAGCTTCCAGCCGTGGTCATAGACTTAAAAAATTCCAACTTTTGCAGAAGCCCTAATTTTCCACTTTTCCGATCAAAGTCTCGAACTAGGGTTTGATCAAGCCCGGCCTTCTACCCAACCAAAAAAATTGATATTGGTCTCTAAATTTAGATTTTGATGAGTATCATTCAGCCATGGTCTTCGATTACAAAAATACCAACTTTCTCCGAAACCCTAATTCCCGGAGCCATGAATGAAGGTGCTCAAAATCCAATTCTGTTTTGACAGAAATATGCACCTGATTGTTTCTGGTGTAACTCTGAACTTTTCGATCCATAGAGATTGAAATATTATCCTGTATTAGCCTAACCTGTCATATTTCCAACCCCACAGGTCTGAACTCAAATGGTTTCTCTGAGAGAGAGTTATGCCAAGTGTTGCAATGTGACCTATTTATGGGATAAAACAGGAGAGCGAACTTATACGGCGTTCCACGTGTCACTAGTTCAGTTTCGGCCTCTAAAAAAGTTACCTGAGAAAGTACAGTCCGTGCACTACCTGTCACACTTTATGAAATTGCATTTGGAGCTTCCTAGCCCAAGTTATGACTTTTTTTCCTAGGTTACCTGTTTATGACTCAAATATGGAAGAGGCAGAAACCCTAGATTGTAAAGATCATAAAACACAAAGTACAACGAATTAGAAGTTTTCCTTTGGACACAAGGTACATGGGGATCGTATTTTCAACCTGTAAAAGTTTCAGATCCGAAAACTTTGCTAAAATGGATTTATAGCAAAAGTGCTACGATGACTGGTTTTTGCTATATCAAGCCCTAGCATCGCAAGTGCAACAAGTGTCATACATGCCATACCATGCCTTCTTTCAGGCTATCTTTGATACCATGTTAGTTTTTGAGAATTTTCAATATGATCTAAGATATTAACTGAGAGAATAACATGTATAGAATATCTATAGCATATCAATCATGGACATAATAAAGCAAGCACACAAGAGACACAGAGTTTCACTGGGGAAAACCAAGAAGGTGAAAAACCCCACAACTTCCTCAGAGATAGAAAGAGCAATGATACAACCAAAGTACAAAAGATATTATTCTCCTAGCAGCAGATCCTCCTCCTCACAAATGCGCCACTTTCCAAATGAGAGAAGTGTGTGTAATGAGATGATCAAATAGAGATCTCCCGATCTCTATTTATACTTGTCCTGTCCTACCCAATAAACCATTGGGGCCGACTTGTCTAGCTTAGCCTAATAACCCATGGTTAACTTAATCTGGGTTGACCCCACACTTGGTGGTCTAATAACCCATCAGCAAGTTACAACACTTGCGACACTTGTCAATACAAAATGCCGACACTTCCGTATAGAGGAATAATAACATCTCTATAGGAGTACAATATACATAGATGAAATACATAGGTGAAATACATTCCGAAGTTACATATACATCAACACGTCCTTCATTCAAGGGTCTTTGAAGATGAGTGAAAGGAATATCTATGAGGCCCTTAGCATACTTCATGACACTCAAGCATTGGTGTCAAATTCTTGTTGGAAAGTTTCTTCATTGGACTAGCCATCCTTCCTTGAAGACATGGAGAAGATTCAAAGAGCAATGTGCAACATCGAAGGTAATTTCATGTCTTTGCTTTTGATAGAAACAATTTGGTTGAGCTTAATGGATGGTTACATGAGGCATAATTGAAGAATAATGAGGATATTCATAAGCTCAAAATTCAAAATGAGCAACTTCTTGAGAGGTTGAAAGATACTTGTTCTTCCTATTATGTTTCAAATTGTCATATGGTAGATTTCTTAGAGGATTCTCATGACATAATGGATAATGAGAAACATGGCGATTTGCATGAGTTTAATGTGTTTGAAGATGGGCTTGATTGGAGCCAAGCGATTGTTGTGGTGGGAAAGGAAGTTGAGTTGCCTCTTGATGATGGTTACACAATTTTTGAAGAAGTGCATGATTCCACTACCTTGGAACGAACCTATGAGGAAAGTTTCACACTTTTGAGAGAGTTCCATGATCCTACCCCTATGGAGCCTTCACATGATGAAACGTTTGCACTTTTTGATCATTTGGGTGTGTTGGTTCATTCTCCTACATCCTACACTTCCACATTTTGCAGCATTCATCCTAATGAAGTATGGGTGAAAGGTTTCTTTCTGATGGTGCCACTTGAGGAGTATGAAACTCCTATCTCTCATTTTGATGATGACATGACTAGAACACCTTCTTCTTTACATTTGCAACAGCATCCTTTGTTACCTTATGATGATACACATCTTCATGGATGCACATATGGTACTCCTTTGATCCCCTTGAAGGCTCATTGTTCTCTTTGCTCCTTACTTGATGGGAGAGTTCCTTCATCAATTGTTTGGGTGAAAGGCCACATGGAAGAATTACTTGATACCTCCCATATATCCTTGGAGCAGCATCCATTTCTCTCATTTGATGACTCTCACATTCATGGATGTATTGGTGATACTTCTTTGAGACACTTGAAGTCTCCTTGTTTTCTTTGTTGTTTACTTAGTTCAGATTTTGGTGGAGGTTCTTCATTCACTTCTTGGATGAAAGAACACACGAATGATTATTCTGACGCATCTTACATTCATTTGGAGGAACATTATAGACATGGGATCCTCACCTATGTCATTGGAGAAAATTTGATATGATACTTTATGCTTGTGTGTATGGGGCACCTGATGATCTCTTTGCTTGGATGGAAAAGCACTTGGTGGATTCTTTGTTGTAGAATCTCTTTGGTATATCATTGTATGATTGTATCATGTTTCCTGATGACATACCTCTCTATGTATTTCCTATCTATGGGACGATACACATTAGATCATGGGATCCTAGAATCCTTCACATTGATGTATTGTTCTATATTGAAGGAATGCGTGAGCTATGGGATCCTTGCATTCCTTGGAGTGACACACTGATACATGTGACAATGATGATGTTTGGAGGCCCTGCAGCATAGACAGTGGGATCCTGGTATTGCTGGGTTCAGGTGTCTTAGACACTCTACATTTCTCAAGTTCATTGGGGACCCTGTGATAATTTTGGGACTCATTTGTTTAAGATGGGTTACTGGAAGGACAGATGGGGAGATGGAGATATCTCTAGAGGGGATGATTATGGTCAAAGTTGCGCAGCAACAAAGTGGTTTCCATTTGGAGATTGGTTGGGGATGTTAGAGTTACAATGCAGGGCATGTTTTTAGTAGTAGATGTAGAGTTGAGAGTCAATTTTGGCTTTCATATGATGATATTCTTAGTAGACCAGTTGTTAGGGAGTTGATTGAGTGGTTGTAGTATAGAGTCACTCTTCTTATTGGAATTGGTCGAGAGTTTTCCTATGTGAGTACCTTGCAGGACCATAAATTGAGCAGAGTGTACATCACCTCCTTTCGATTGGGATGGAACCATGACATCATTTTCAACCTTAGTACAATCCATATTGTGGGATGTAGAGTTGACGACTTGGTCCAATTGAAATTGGAGCCTTATGAAAATTCATCACTAAGGAAGGAGGCATAAAAATCAATGAGCATAAGTTGGGGAAGAAGAAGAAGTATTACCACTCCCATTTTTAAATTGCTTGAGGACAAGAAATCTTAGGCGGGGAGGACTATAATGTCCCCAAATTTTTTACTGTGGACCACTCCATTACTAGGTAATTCAATGGTCTAAAGTCACTTGGACAAATTAAAGAAGAATAGTCAAGTATTGAATTGGGGTCATGAGGCACTATGTCAAACCAAGGTCCAAGGAAAAATTTATGGAGTAAGGAATCATTCTGTCCAAAAAATAAATTTTATTAATATTTTGGAATAATTTGGACAAGGAGGGCGCATTAGTGGTGGAATGAGTCTAAATGTGTGGTGTAACTCCCATCCAAGGTGGAAGGAATCCTATCATGAAGGAATCCCATGGGTTGTAACTCCCCGGGATATAAATAGCAAATCTATGACAAGATATGACATCTATGACAACTTATGAAAAGAATAAGGTCCTATGAAAGCTTATGACAACTTATGACAACCTATGACATGTTGTAGATCCTAAATTTTGCCAAGGAGGGCACTAGAGGAGAAGGGTGGGCCCACATGCTAATGTAACTTCCCCAAAATCAAGCTAAGCCTCTCAAATTCGAATTTACAAGGTAGATGGAGTTATTATTTGGCCAAATAACATTGAAGATGAATTAAATGAGTCCCAATGTGTCATTCTCTCATAAAAATAACATTTATTAATATTTTATTGAATATTTGTGAGAGAGTTATAGAATGAGGGAGAAATGCTCCATGAAGATTTTTAAAAGGGATGAAGACACAAGTGAAAGGGATTTTGGTCATTTAGATTTTGGTATTGGATATCCATTTAGATTATAAATCTTGGGATATGTGCCCCTTTCATTTTTGAACTAGTTTCGGTGGTGAAAGATTCCACCCTAGCTAGTAGAGAGGAGGAGATCATCCATATCTCTTCATTGTGCTTCATTGTAGCTGATTATTGAGGAGATAAATCAATTTAAGATTTCTATACAGAGGTTTATTGCAGGTTATATGTTCATATATAGTATTGGGGTTTAATTCCTATAATTTGGAGTTTCTTTCTATTGATTTAGAGCTTGGACTAGTGTTGGTGGGCTGAAATGGTGGTTCTGGTTTCGATACTTATGGGAATTTATGGGATGTGAGACCTTTTCCATTGTATTAAAAGCATCATTTCCAGTGGGGAAAAACTTTTTTTATTCACTCAAAAATGTTTCTGTATGCCTGAGATATCATCATTTTACTAAATCTACTCTATTCGACATCTCTTCTGGTGGAGGGGTGCACCATTGCTTTTCTATCTCTGTATTTCTTGGATTTCGAGATTATGTAAGAGCCATATATTGTTGTAATTAGTATATTTAATATTTCCTTACATTCATAATAAATATTTACAGATCCTTTCATCATATTGTGTTCCATGTTCAAGTTTATGGGTGATTTATGTGCAAATATGCCAGTATGGTTAAGCAATATTAAGACAATGTGTATAAAAATTTAATAACAGCTCCCCGAAGTATGTTAGTAAGTTATTTCTGTTTATTTGGGAGTTTCATGGTTGAGTTTGAGATTTTTGGGAAGACTTCGGCTGATTAGGATGTGTTTGGGTCAAGTTGAAAAACTAGTATTCCAATGTGGGGGAAATCGAGCTAGTTCCTCACTAGTCTTGAGAGGGTGTTTTCATACTTCTTTGCAAGTTCTATGGATTCTATAAATGGGTCAGATATTTTTATTTGATTCTATTTGAGTCCATTAAATTTATATTTGGAGAATTCGATTCACTCTGGTATTTTTTGGGAAGAGTTGGAGACCCCGTGTTCGGTGTGGCCAAAATTGAACTAGTGTTCCTAATTTCTTTACTAGCATCCAATTTTATATAGATTTGATTTGGGACACATATCAATGGAATTTAAACACATTAGTGATGAACACACCTTTAGTGGACATCAGAAATACACATACACTCCTTTGTCTTTGAACGAGAACATCTCATAAGCCTTCACAAGCCACTGTTTGGGGAAAAGTTGAAATCAACATAATTAAAGTTGTAAACTTGGAGATAATATTCCTAATTTATTATTTGGCACATTAAATCCATATAAAATTTTTACCATCCACTAGAATACATGGGTTGCCAATAATTGTATCCATCTATTCTCTATGAAACTTTTTCATGTACATGGTTCAACAACAATTCTTTGAGTAAAAAATCTTCGTTCATAATTGTTACTCCCCCTACATCACCATCAATCATCATCCTTGGTTTTATTTTTCTTACCCACAAATGCATCCTAGTTTTTGTGAATTACCCTCAACCATTACATTTCTCAAGTGGTCACGAACCATACATTACATCAAGTGGTTTCTATTGGACCACAAATGTTAATTTGTCATGACAAGTGGTTTTTGGTTTACCATGAACCATCAACAATAAACTTATGGGGGTATACTTTCCTTATCATAGCTTAGATCAACACCATTTCTCTCAGGTGCATACAATAAAATTTCATCATACATCTTCATATCAAGCCACTTTAACCATTTTAAACATAGGACCAAGACCATTTCCTTTTTGTATCAACCAAACACTATTATTAAGGAGGATCATCAAACTTGTTAGGAATTTCATCATTTAGGGTTCACTTCAGTTATTTTTTCATTTCAATTATTAAACACACAATATTATTTCTATTGCTCATTTTACCATGCTTTGCTACTTCATTCTTCTTTCCTTTTGATGCTTCAATATTTCTTCATTGTCCTTGCTACACTTCAATATTTCCTTTCCTCTTTCTTCTTTTGTTTGTGCTCATGAGTCCTTTTTAACTCTATTTCATTGTCCTCTTCTATTTTTTTATCATTCATTCACTTCTTCTCTTGTCTTCTTTTTCTTTCGTATTGTCTTGGGCTACAACATCTTTGTCAAAATTCTTCCTCTTGCTTTTTTCATTTTCTATTGCTTTCTTTTGTTGCCTTCTTTTTACATGGAGTTTGCATCTTTTTCTTTCTTCATATGTCTTCTTTTGTTTGTGCCTGCAATATTCTTCATGCACCTACATACAAAATATGTTTTTTGTAGGACAAATTCTCCATCCACCAAGAGACCTATTACCTTGGATTGAAAAACTTAATTGATGCACCAATGCCATGGTTTTACACTACTCAAATATGGACTTGACTTGACATTTTACTTTTACAATTTCAACGACTTTCACTAATTGAAACTTTGGCTTGGACTTTAAATTTTGACTTCAACTCAACTTTGCACCAAAATAAATTTTGACTCAATTTGAATTTGACTTGTCTTTGATATTGACTCTTTGGAGTTGTCTAAAAATTCAACGATTTGGCCCGGATAGGGGCTTTTCACCCAAATACAACATTTTTTATTTTGCAAATATCCAAATTTTACTATGTTTTAATGACAATTTTGATGTTAGAAATGGATTCAACACCATCAAATACCCTTAGGGCACCCAACATTTCAAAGTTTTAGAGTTGTAACTAGGATTTTTAATAATTTTTGTCGATTTTTTTCAAAATTGTGCCAGAAAAATCAAAATTTGTTGTTTGAAATCATAGAACTTTTAGACTATGCGTTGGCTCTTTAGACTCTAAGTGTATATTAGTGTGTGTTACTTTGTCTTTTGACTCTTTATATCATTAAATAAATTTCAACCTTAAATATTTACATCAATATATTTTCATGACTTTTTTGGCTTAGTGTGCCAGACTCAACTTTGGATTTAGCCTTGACTCAATAACTCTCATTTACATACTTGAACTCAACTTTGAATTTATTTTTTCTCTACAAAGACTTCAAATTCATTACTCATGACTTTGACTTTGAATTCCACCTTGGGATCACTTTACATGACTCTCTTGACTCTCTTGATTCTCTTGCCACTTACGACTTAATGACAGTTATCTTGAATTCACTTTACACAACCAATCTCATGATTTATTTCCATGATTCAAGTAAGAAAAAGATTTCAATTCATGAGCACAACTCATTCCATAGAAAAAGAGCCAACCTCGTCTCTTTATCTTCACCTATATTTTATTTCAATGGCTCTACGTAGTCCATATATTTCGACATGAAATTTTCTGTATTCCCTTCATCTGCCTTCCCTGAGTTGCCACCATTTGCTTTCAATTGCCACACATAAAAGTCCATAGTAGCATAATTCGGTCATATTGGTATTTTGTGTATGGAAATTCGAAACAAATTCGAATTCGTTGAATATTTGGTGTAGGTGTAATACGATACATATTCTTACTAGTTGAAGATTAAATTTTGAAAACCAATTTAAAAAAAAAAAAATTATTTAAAAACTATAAAACATAAATAGTATTGAATTTCTTACTTTCTTATTAATATAACTATTAATAACTAGTTGTCGTCTCTCGCACTCCCATATTCTAGTTTGATGAGATTTTATATTTTTGTTTTTTAAATATATGTTTAATTTTGTTATATAAATGTCTATGTACATTTATAGTATATTTGTGATTATTTGATTAGAAGTATTATATATAAGTAGTCTACTTCCGTATTTTATTTGTACTATTTTTTTCATTACACATTTTTTCGGTATCTAATCATATTCGTATTCCTATTCATACTCGAATTATGATACTATGCATAAAACTCAAAGTTAAATCATGATGTTTCTCCTTGAATCTCTCAATCTCAACTACATCCATGCCAATCCATCTGTGAAACAACTCCAAAACTTAGAGGAACTTACATTCTTCTTACAAATTGAAAATCAACTACTAGAACTAAATACAAATTGTTTATTTTACCTTGTTTTTCCAAAGCTTTGTTTACCTTTTTTTCTCGTAACTACTCGCTATATTATCCCTCTAGAAATACTTTGTGTAGCCATAGTATCTTGAGCTATGAATCCATAAAAGCCTTCCCACTTGAACAAATGTATCCATGGTGGAACAAATGTATCCACGATGATTTGCTTTTCATATCTTTAACATATGATACTTCTCACAAATATCGAAGTTCATTAGTCTTCATATACTGAATTCTATCCAACAATGCAACATATTCCTCAAAATCATCTCCACTACACTTGTGTTTGGCCTCGACTCGATCTGTTTGAATTCAATGAGGCCCAACATTGACCCAAAGCACAAGATTCGAACTCAAACAATCAGGTTGATCCCTTGCTACAGGTATCCATGGATGCAATATGAATACTATCAAATTTCATTTGGGTGCATAGGAATTTGAATCCGTGGATACTCGCCAGAGATCTCCATCCTTCCCAAGCGATGCTTTCAAGTTTCGTTTTATCAAATTTCACCCTTCCAATTAAGAAGGACATAATTTATATCAACATTTCAAAAGAAGGGCAACATTTGAAATTACACATGCATATAAATTTCAATTTCTATGTTGAAATTCCTATGCTATAAAATTTGTCTCGTCGTTCAAAAATTGGAAATATCAAAAATTATAATCACTCACTCACACGTTACACATTCACTGCTCAACTATGCAAGATGACAAGTGATGACTGATGACTACGAGGCATTGGCCACCGATATTTGACTCTAAATCTAGAGTCACTTCGGGATGAGATATAAGGTGTGACAATGTGTCAACGACTATGGCTGGAACAATAGAGAACCACTAGTCTACTACTAGGCCCAAACCAAACCCAAAACTTTGTGCCTACTACCTATGTGAAGCTGACTACCAATGTCCACTCTTTTTTCATCAAAATGAAATTCAAATGGCTGGTTTGATGAGTCCTCCTCTACAAGACTTCATTTCTTGCATGAATGTCACATACTCATGGAAACTCTAAACAACACTCAATGGCATGCAACTACAAATAATGGCATGCAGCTAGGACCACAAACCGTGTAGAGGTCGATTTATACATTGATAAAGAGAAGTGGCACTGGGCACACGATATGGAGAAACAATGAGTTAGAAAAAAACATTTGTACTAAAGCACCACAATGGTTATTAACAAAATAAAACAAAAGGCTTAGTAATAGTCTCAATCTGATGGGTGGAATGATCATGATGTAATCTCCCTCCGTCCTTCCAAACATATGTGGTTTCTCACCACACTTGTCTTTGGCGCTCGCCATCAAAATACATATAAAAATTACATGTATTTACATCCTCTTCTCTTTAAATTCTCATCTCATAGTCATAACTAAGGATTATTCTCACCACATTTGTCTTTGGTGCTCACCACCAAAATACGTATAAAAATTACATGTGTTTACATCCTCTTCTCTTTCAATCCTCATCTCATAGTCATAACTAGGGATTATCATGCATGCACATCCTCACCTTATAATATCAATTGGGTCAAGGCACATAAACAACCATAAAATATCAAATGTGTCAAGATGCAAAGAGTAAAAGACAATTATAAGGAAGTCTTTTATTAAATTTACCATATAAGTATTTAATTGACAATATCAACTAATATTTGACACATTGGATTGTTGTGGACTTCTTATCCCTCCTTACCAATGTGATTGTAAGGAACTCTTTGAAGGTGAAGTCCACAATTTTAAGTATTCTTCCTCATTCTCATGCCTTTTGGTAAGACAATAAGGAGGGTAGTGACCTTCATCAGCATTGAAAATGGTTTCGATATAGAGTTAGATACATTAATTCTTTTCATTAAATAGCTTAAATTTCATGCCAGTGACTGCGAGTTAGTTGAATCGTGGATTGGTACAAAACACAACAAATTTTAGAGTTTTGAGCTCTTAATTACTCACATATAGAATTTTCTCAAATCCAACCATTAACAAACTTCTTTTAGTGTTCCGGTTCAATTTAAAAGAAATATTATCGACACTCAAACATGAAGTGAGTTGCAAGGCTCTAGTTGACTTAGGCTTGATTCCATTTCCCCTCCATCCCACACCTGTATGCTATCATGACAAGTGTTGAACAACAAAATTTGATGCCCCAACCTCTGTGATGCTAGCGTTGCTAACTTGCTTGGTATGGAGGAATTTTTTTAATGTTTTGTGAGCTATGTATTATTTTTTCTTAGGTTCCTAATGCCCATGATTCTTACATCTCTCAGGCTTGAATGGAGTCCCTCTCTCCGGTTTGAATTAAGTTTTTGATTGGTTTTATATGTATTTTTTGGTTGTAGGTTTATTATAGCCTCGCTTTGCTTAGTGGCTTCCTTTTGTACATAGTTAACAGTAAGTAATTTTCTCATGGTTCTAATTTTATTTTAAGACAATATCTAGTTACAATTTCCTACACTATCCATAAGATCATGCGGATTCCCCAATATGGTTATTGCATAGTCTAAGTAGTTTTTATGTATAATGAAATGTGCTCCAACCTAGAAAAATACAACATAATAGTTGTTATTTTAATGAATTGTAAAATTAATGTTACATATATGACAAATTAATGAGTTCAAATTAGGTTTTATTGAAAATATATCATTTTTGTGTAAATATTAAGGAGTGCTTATTTGTTCATGATTGTAAAAGTTTGGATGGGAAATATTTGTTTTATACATTTTTGGGGGGAAGAGTTTAGTTAATTTATACGTGTCAATTGAAGTAAAATTATTTATATTGCCCTTCATATTTGAAGGGATCCAAGAACAAATTCCCTTCCAATTGAAATCAAGACCCACCCTTCAAATTTGATCACTGGTCGACCGTTGAGAGGCCCTGTTGTTGCTTCGAAGACTTGTCGTATTTCTACAATTCCAATGGGTGATGGTGGAAACAACTTTAAAGTAGGGAAACATACAAGATAAGCCATAGATAAATTAACAGCACACACACGTATTTAATGAGACACTTCTCACAACCAATCAACAACTCATTTAATTAGTAGATCCAACGTGGATATTGATGTGACACAACCAACATTCAAAGCAGATGCACTTGGCATGAACAAAGTGAACACTAAATGGACATCTTGATCCCTTGGCTTCTCCTCATGGCATATATTTATCCATGACCGTCAACTCTTCTTCACTACTAGCATCACCATCAATATGCACTATTATGTCACAAGTTAAATCCAACACCACATCACTTCATATTTTATAACATCACTTCATATTTTGTACTTTGAACCTCTATTCTTCTACTTGCAGCTCACACTGCTCAACCATTTAAGCCAATCCACACTAGATCATACTATATATCTAACCATTTGAGCTAACCCATACTAGAGCATGGTTACTATATAACTAAAGCTCCATATCGAAGTACACAAAGCCAATAAATATCTATTAACTAAATAAAATCTCATTGTCAAATAATAGAGAGAATAAATCCATAATGCTAGAGTTTGTCCTGACATAAAACAAAAGAGAAGCTACTAAAAACTAGGGTAAATTTATTACTCTAAGCACGATAATCAACATTAAAAGTATTACTATATTGTAAATTTAATGATAATTGAGATTCAAGGTTACATAAATTAGAATGGAAATAATTAAATTTAAAAAGTATTAATATATTGGAAATTGGTAAAAACAAATTTATTACTTTTTTCAATAGAAAAAAACCTATAACTTCATATTCAAAGAGGAATCAAAGTTATGACACCCATTACAATCATGTTGCTTTTCAAAGCTCTTTAGAAATTGTGTCATCTATCACATAGCATATCAAAAATTTGTAGCTCCTATCACAAAAACTGAGGTATATGTTGCATAGAGAAATTTCAGAATAGCAACAATCCAACAATTTTAAAAGAAAACTGTTTTAGAACCAAAACTAAGTAGAATACTACTACCAAAACCAACTTTCTGACTTCTCCTTGTAAATAGAGTAATGATCTGAATCGATCAAGGATAAATCCTTGAATTCTTCAAAATATATGATTCCTTCAACAGAACCGACAACCTTTTTGGATAGACTATCAACCAAAGTATTTAGTTCCCAGTAAACATGATGAAAGGAGTTCCTATAGAAATAATCAATTCACTTTTGAATCATGTAGCTCCACTGATCCAATAAAGCAACTTGTAAAGACTTTACCAATGGCCCAATCCACAAGAACCTTAGAGTATCAAAAAACATGTAGGGACATATATCCTCTGTCAAAAGCAAACTTTAATAATCCCTAAAGAGCTAATAACTCAACTCTAGATTTGGAGCCTGATCGACATCCCATCCATAGCAAGAAATAATTATCTTCTATAAGTTTAGTAACCATGCCACCACCACAACCTTCATTGTTTGATGCCCCATCAAAATAGTCACATGGAATCCCATCCACAATTTTTCTGATCATGTAGTATCCTAGTTAATTTAGGTTCTCGTCCCTTGAAGAATTCTTTGAAAACTCCCCAAAAAATTAGTCCCACCACCTAGCCATTTTGCATTATGTTTCCAAACACCAAAGCATTCCTAGCTTTCCATATACCCCATATTACAAAAATGGCATAATTTTAAATTGAGGGAATTTTTTTATTCATTTGACCAAATAACTTTCTAAAGTTGGAAATGACCGTGTTCTATTTATCTAAAGTCCATCCAAAACCTATGACCAAACATTTTTGCAAAAAATACAATTCACAAATAGATGATTAATAGTTTCTTCAACAGATTTGCATAAGTAACAAATGTTTGGACCAACAATGTCTCTTTTGTTCAAATTATCCCAAGTCAGGATACAGTTCTCCAAATAGAGCCAAGAGAAACACTTTAATTTTAAGGGAAATTTCCATCTCCACAGCATCTTATACCACCATTTCTCTTCAATTGAAATGTTTGAAACAATGATGGCTTCATAAGCATCTTTTGCAGTATCAAGACCTGTTTTTTTTATTCCATGACCAAATCAAAATATATTCCTCATCCTTTAATCTGATGCGTAGATGACTCAGACCTACAACAAAGGTACCCATTCAGTGGTAAGATCACCTATCAAGCCCAAATCTGAATCAATTAACCAGTATGATGATGCATTTATACCAACATTTGTTTTTTTCATATGTGTAAGCCTGGTGAAGCCCAAATATGATAAATAAGATATCAGAGAGAAAGAGAGTTTATAAGAATTATCTCCCCCTATGAAAGGATCGATACCCCGGATCACTTTGTTTCCATTTCCAATTTTCCAGGAAATCGAAGTACCCAACCAAGGAAAAGTTATGGAAAAAACACTCCAAATATTGGAAGCCAAGGAAACATTTTTTTTGTCTTATGAATCCATTCTACCACTAAACATTTTATTAAATATTTGACTCTTAAAACATCACTCCAAAGATCTGTACCAAATAGGCCTCTCCACAAGTTTTTAAGACTTAGTGTTAGGCTAAACCATAAGAGAGTTTTAATCCCCCATCCCTCTAGAATTTTTGACAGACAATTTTTTTCCCACTGAACAAAGTGAAGCTTCCCCTTTTCCACATTCCTAGACCGTAAAAAATGCATCATTTTCTTTCTTATACTATGGAGAATTGACATAGGAATCTTTTCCATTGACATCCAATATACATGAATACTTCCAAGTAGTAATTTTACTAATATTAATCTACCACCCAATGTCAACAATTTATAGCACCAACATTTTATCCTTTTTTCCACCTTCCTTAATAACCACATCCAATCCTTTGAGTAATAACAGTTTGGTTTCAAATAATATCCCAAGTACTTAAACCCATTTTCAAAGGCCTCTAATTTAAAAGGAAAGAGGTTTAAAACTTATGCTAAAACATCATCCTTCACATCATTTTGTAAGAAGAAAGATTTTTGATAACTTACCTCCATCCCTGAAGCATTATAGAATAACTTAATAATTTCATTATAAGTATTTTATTCTTCAACTGACCCAATCCCAAAGATAAGAACACCATCCACAAATAATAAGTGAGTGATATAATGTAAGAGACCTTAACACCAATAGGCTATTTTCCCTTTTTATCTTTCCCATTGAGTTTGCTGAGACCTTCTATCACTAGCAAACAAAGTAACATTAACAATGGGCATCCATGCCTAACCACTCTTGAACTGCTGAATTTTTTTGTGGGAGAACCATTAATAAGAACAACAAACCTGGCACAAGTGACACAAGACATGATCCAATCAGTGACATCCGAGAATTCAAATTTGAAGAAGTAACAACCTAAGAAACACCCAATCGACTCTATCATATGCTTTTAAAAGATCCATTTTTAAAATCATAGCATTCAATTTTTTATTTTTTATTGAATGCAAGAACTCCTGGACAACCCCAATGGCATCTAATATTTGTCTGTTGGACAAAAATCCAAATTGTTCCTTTGACATACATTCTGCAAGCTTTGGCTTAATCATGTTGGAGATAATATTAGTAGTGATCTTATATACCGGGTTACAAAGAGACATAGGTCTATAGCCATTGAACAACCCAGGATTAGATCTCTTAGGAATGAGAGCAATAAAAGTAGAATTTAATGAAACTGAAACATACCTTTTCCTTCTATATTCTTGACCACCTCCAACAGATCTTCGCCAACAATATAAAAAAACTCATATAAAAATTCAACAACCCAACCATCAAGCCCAAGACTTTTTGACCTTGCAAATTTATTTAAAACCGATTCAATCTATTCTAGAGTGACTACCCTTCCCACTGAATACCTTTTTCTTCTGAAAAAAAATATGGAATAGTTTTGAATAACTTTCATCTTAGAATAAATATTTGAAATGCGAGGATCCTTAAATACAAATTCAAAATGATTTATTGCAATAGTCTCTAGATCAACTTGCTTAGTTATTACATTCCCTTGACTATCCTTCATATCCCAAATGGTAATAACTATTCTCCGATGATTTTCATATTTATGAAAAAAATCGAGTTACAGTCCCCCTACTTAAGCCAAACATCCCTACTTTTCAGTCTCTAGGATTCCTCTTTTATTTTTAACAGTTTTGACTTCCTAGCTTCAAGAAGCATTAAATCATCCTTTTCCTCCCTATTGGAAATACCAGATGTAGTTGTAGAGAATAAAATCTCAATATTTTCCTCAATAACATCTCCTCTCTAATCCTTTCTTTCTTTTCTTTTTCCCATTTACTAACTACCCATTTAAGATTCTTCAGTTTCCTTTGTAGCCTGTGCATGGAAGTATCCATTGGATCCTCCTCAATGGATTTCCAAAAATCCCTTACCAAATGAGTAAATTTCTCATCGTATAACCATATGTGATTAAATTTAAAAGGAAATTTATGAGACTTTTGTTCAATTTCGATTTGCAAACAAATAGGCATATTGTCATAAATTCACAATTACAAGACTGCGTTCTATAATGAGGGAGAAAATAAGATAAACCATCCAAGATAAAAAAAAAAATGTCTAATCATTTTGATATAGCCACATCCCCTATTCTTCCATTCCTCATAGGGGACAAATTATAAGTAGGAACAACATCTATGAGATTATTATCCTAGAAATATTGACAAAAATAGTTTGCGAGAGGATCCAACCTAAGACTCAAACCCCTAAAACCCCAGACTTCACATGCATATAAGGTTACATTTAGGTCACCACCAAGTATCAGATATGGATCTTTAAGTATATGCGACTCCCCCATAATATCCTATATCTCCTTCCTCTTACATACAAGCCATAACAATTGATTAATGAAAGCATCTCATCAAATCCTCTAATCTTCCCCTCTAGTAGGATGCTTGCATAGGTTTTGAAAGGTCTAAAATTAGCAATTGTTGGATTCCAAATTGTAATATCCTGATTTTGACCCCATTGCATTAAAATGTAAACGATGTAATATTGTTATAAAATCATGGTGAGGAGCTCAAGGCCAAGGCCCCGCCATCAATTTAGTGATGCATATGGTTTGCGTGCTAGCCAGGCACAATGGAATTGCAAATATCATGTAAATATGTATTTTAATAAAATAACCACAACTAGCTATGCAGTGCAACAAGAGATGGGGGCATGATTTTACAAGGAATTGGGAGGGGAAATATTCAAAACTTGGAGCCAATCAAGTCAAGCCAAGTGTCAATGAGAGAACCCATGAATTCTCAACTACCCATGTTGACCTTTGTGCCCAATCATTCATTTCTGCCAATATTTGGTTGAGGTAGTTAATGCCTTGGGAAATGGAGAGGTATGGCTGTCCATGCTTGATCCTAGAGGTAGTGGGTTGATCCATGCTTTCTCCTGAGTTCTCCTTGTAGTGTCCCTTTTGAAGAATTTGCACAAACTAGGAAAAAATGCATTTTTAACCAATTCGACCCTTAGACTAGTCTTAACCCAACTGCTTCCGAATGCCTCCAAGTTCTTCCTAGTGGGGTCTGAATGAGTTTGGAAGGTATTAAGAAATATGATAGAGGATTATGTATTCTTAACAACCCTTAAAAAACTTGTGCAATATTCATTTACAATCTAGACAAAGTAGGGAAATGTACTAGTCAAATCGAGCTTCAATCCCCCAAGGCTAGTGGTCAAAGATGGTTCTCCAAATGGTATTAAACCCTTCCAAATTTCAGAACAGAGGTATGGTACTGATAAATGAATTTAATGAGATCCCCAATGTATCATCAATTAGTTATTATTTCCTTCTTCAACTCCCTTAAATCAAATGTTTATATGCAAGTCTTCACACAGGGGGGGGAAGCTAGTAATTTTCACCATATGTTATGAAATTCGAAATTTATTTGCCAAGGACTTGTTCAATGCTAATGAAACTTCTTCAGAACATTAATGAAACTCCATAAATAAAAAAAATCACAGACTGATACAACTCGAAATAATGGCTCTTCAAGCTCTAAGAACAAGATATAGGTAAAATGGCATCATTTATGCATTGTTTGGTATTTTTACATAGTTTCACTTGGTATTTCGACTCGAGAGTCTTCTGAGTAGTAAATATAGATTATATATATCAAAATACAAATACTTTCACTTTTTCTTTCGACCCGAGAGTCTTCTGAGTAGTAAATACAGATTATATATATCAAAATACAAACAAATGGATATTATTGGACTCTCCCAAAGAGATCAATATCTCACCAAAGGCGCAATTCCTCCAGGGGCCTAAATATGCAAGAAAATGTGAAAGAGATGCAAGAACAAGTTGTAGATGAATGAACCACGAGATTCCATGTAGCTTCAACCTGTAACTAAAGAATCCTTTGTATCTCCAAATGAAAGTTTTGAATGGCCTCTCCAATTTCCAATTAGGATGGGAATCTTTCACCCTCAAAATTGGTACTAAGGCAAGTAGAGTAAACACTCTACAAGCGTGGACAAGCTATGCTCTCCAATATGCAAAATGATAAATGATCAAAAGCTACTCTCCTTCTTTGTTATTGACTTTTATAAACTTGCAAAGATATCCTTGGGTCGAATTCCTTCCAAATGAATCATGCCAACTCAAGTTGGGAAGAGATTCCAACGTGTGCCACTTGTCCAACAATTCCTAGTCTCAGTCTTCCCTCATTTTGAATGGGTGTCCCTTTGGCTGCCCTAAATCCCTTGTGCGCCTTCTTGGAGGATATTTTTAGCCTTGAAATGTCATATATGTCATATGTCAACATTCAAGTCTGATTTGTGTCATAGGTGTCATAACATCTTCATCATTGTTGTCATAGATCTAGGGAATCTAGTCCAAGTGTCCCACTAGCTCCAAAATGCCTCTTCCTCTTCCATGGGAGTTACTCTTCCACTCCAATTCGACCTTCATTGAGTCATGCCAATTATATTTACCTTCCAACTCCCCAAGATCATTAGAATCCACCTTGGATTCGAATGGGTGAGAATAGAATGCCATGTGGCATGAGGAATCTAGCTTTGTGTGGGTCCCACACCACCAATGTGTCTCCATGACCAAGTGCCACCTTATTTTCCTATCATAAATATTTATTTAACCCATTTTAATATATTTATGTCAATCTAATGTCCATTTGGGTTTTATTATCTCCCTTATTCAAAATCCCAATGTTTCCACCCCAACCTAGGAAACTAGTAGATTGGTGGAATTTCCTCTTTTGAAATTTATTTGAATGGGGACATTACAGTCCTCCCCACCCAAGATTGCTTGTCCTAGAGCAATTTGAACATGGATGTTGAAGAACCTTCTTTCTTTCCAATTTTTTTTTTTTGAAACCAATGAGACTAAAATTATTCTAGGGTCCCATCGCTTGTATTGCACTCCAAGAATTAGGAGTGCCCTCCAACCCATACCATTAGGCAAGAGAATTCCAGGATCCCATTTCCTTGTATTACTTCTTCCAAACATTATAAGTACAAAATATAGATCATCAAAGTACATGACAACATAACAAAAATGTACATCAAGGAGGTGCCTCATCAAAGAATCATGAAAGTTCTTGTACCTCCAAGTAAGTAGACCACCATTTTCCAGGTGCATACAAGCATCAAGTGACCAATCAAATCTACTCCTGGGACATAGGTGAGTATCCCATGTCCTATAATGCTGCTCCAAAATATGTAAGATGCATCAAAACAATCAACCATGTATTCTTTGATTCAAGAAGTGAATGAAGAATCTCCACTAAAATCTGAACCAAGTAGGGAGAAAAGAAAACAATGAGCCTTCAAGGGCCTCACATAAGTACCATTTGTGCATCCAAGAATATGTGTATCATCAAGAAATAACAAAGGGTGTTTCTGTCAATAAAAATGCTCTCCAATCATATATCTCTTCACCCAAGTATTGGATGAAGTTCCTCCAACATCAATTGAACTAAGCAAGGAACAAGGAAAATCACGAGTCTTCAAGTGACTCAAGTGAACATCATAGGTGCATCCATGAAGATATGTATTATCATAGGTAAAAAAAAATGATAATGCAAATGTAAATAATGAGGTGCTCTAGTCATGTCGTCATCAAAGGAGAGGTAGGAGTTTCATACCCCTCAAGTGGCACCATTAGAAAAAATCCTTTCACCCAATTTTCATCCCCAAATGATGTGGCTGAAAAAGAAGTAGGGGGTGTGGAATTATGAACCAACCTTAAATATTTACAACACTTACCCATCAAAATATTTAATTCATCTTCTCCATAATTGGTTGGAACAACTATTGTGAGATCATGTGCCTCCTCCAAGGCCTTGCAACTCTCTCCATGAGGCAACTCATAATCCCTCTGAACAAAGACAAGTGCTTGTCTTTATTCTTGTTTGAGTGTAGCATCCTCAAGAACTTGCATATCAACATGTACCTCATGTTCCAAAATTACATGAGGTTCCTCCTTTGTGACATAAATTCTTTCATCCATTGCCTTCTTTTCCTCGAAAGGAGAATCACTGCTCCCTCCTATTTCCAATTTGCCTCCAAATTGACTAGCCAACAATTCGAACCCTTGCATTAGTTGTTTTGTCATGTCTTCAAAGAATGGTTTCAGGAATTTTCTAAACTCCTCATTCTCCTCTAATTTTCCTTTCTCATCCTTACTCATGGTTACCAAAGAATGCACTTCTTCTCCTACTTCTTCCCTTTCACCAAAGTACTTTCAATTTCAGTTTCTAAGGGTGGGGGATGATTTATTTGACTTATTGTCCTCATGAATGGTCATCCACATCAGTTGCAATGACCATGCTCTGATGCCACTTGTAGTGTCCCTTTTTAAGAATTTGCACAAATTAGGAAAAATTGCAATTTTTGGCCAATTCGACTCTTAGACTAGTATTAACCCAACTACTTCCAAATGGCTCCAAATACTTCCAAATGGGGTCTGAATGAGTTTGGAAGGTATTAAAACATATAAATGAGGCTTATGGATTCTTAACAACCCTTAAAAAACTTCTGCAATATTCATTTACAATTTGGACAAAGTAGGGAAATGTACTAGTCAAATCGAGCTTAAAAACCCCTAAGGGTAGTGGTCAAGGATGGCTCTCCAAATACTGTTAAAACCTTCCAAATTTCAGAACAAAGGTATGGTACTGAAAAATGGATTTAATGATATCCCCAATGTATCCTCACTTAGTTCCTATGGCCTTCTTCAACTCCATTAAATCATATATTTATATGCAAGTCTTCACATAGGGGGGAAAGCTAGTAAATTTCACCATATGTTATGAAATTCGAAATTGAGGTGCCAAAGACTTGTGCCATGTTAATGAAACTTATTTAGAATATTAATGATACTCCATACATAAAAAAAAAAATCATAGAGAATGATTGATACAATTTGAAATAATGTCTCTTCAAGCTCCAACAACAAGATATAGGGAAAATGGCATCATTTATGCATTGTTTGGTATTTTTACATAGTTTCACTTGGTATTTTGACCTGGGAGTCTTTTGAGCAGTAAATAAAGAGTATATATATGATAATACAAATAAATTGAGATTATTGGACTCTCACAAAGAGATCAACATCTCACCAAAGGCGCAATTCCTCCAAGGGCCCAAATATGCAAGACAATGTGAAATAGATGCAAAACAAGTTGTAGATGAATGAACCACGAGATGCCATGTAGCTTCAACCTGTAACTAAAGACTCCATTGTAGCTCCGAATAAAAGCTCTGAGTGGCCTCTCCAATTTCCAATTAGGATAGGAATCTTTCACCCTCGAAATTGGTTCTAAGGCAAGTAGAGTAAACACTCCACAAGCATGGACAAGCTATGCTCTCCAATATGCAAAACGATAAATGATCAAAAGCTACTCTCCTTCTTTGATCTTGACTTTTATAAACTTCCAAATACCTCCTTGGGTTGAATTCCTTCCAAATGACTCATGCCAACTCAAGTTGGGAAGAGATTCTGAATGTGTGCCACTTGTCCAACAATTCCTAGTCTCCATCTTCCCTCATTTCGAATGGGTGTCACTTTGGCTGCCCTAACTCCCTTGTGCGCCTTCTTGGAGGATATTTTTAGCCTTGACATGTCATATATGTCAGATGTCAGCATTCAGGTCTGATTTGTGTCATAGGTGTCATAACATCTTCATCATTGTTGTCATAGATCTAGGGAATCTAGTCCAAGTGTCCCACTAGCTCCAAAATGCCTCTTCCTCTTCCATGGGAGTTACTCTTCCACTCTAATTTGACCTTCATTGAGCCATTCCAATTATATTGACCTTTAAACTCCCCAAGATCATTAGAATCCACCTTGGATTCGAATGGGTGAGAATAGAATGCCACGTGGCATGAGGAATTTAGCTTTGTGTGGATCCCACACCACCAATGTGTTTCCATGACCAGGTGCCACCTTATTTTCCTATCATAAATATTAACTTAACCCCTTTTAATATATTTATGTCAATCTAATTTCCATTTGGGGTTTATTAGCTCCCTTATTCAAAATCCCAATGTTTCCACCCCAACCTAGGAAACTAGTAGATTGGTCGAATTTCCTCTTTTGAAATTTATTTGAATGGGGACATTACACTCCTCTTGGATAAGGGGATATTCAGGTGGCAAATTTAGTATTTTGTAGGATCTTCTTAAGGGTTTTTCAGCAAGGACGACTGATGAAATCCTTCTCCTAAAAGTAATCTAAAGAAAAAAACACACTTCAAGTCCTACTCAAGCTAAATCCGCAAGCAAACTTATATGATAGGTGGAATTAAGGTCTGGAACCTCATGGGAGTATCAAGGCGTCGCAGCTCGCGATAGACTACAAGGTTCAACAGTAATACTCGGCCCAATCTTTCAGAGCATTAACCAGGGAGGATTAGGACCGTACCCCTGACCATATTACCCGACTACTCGGCCCAATCGATATACACAAGGTATGTGGGAGCTCCAATTCGTAGTATTGTTGTCTAATGCACAATCATACGACATGATACTTCCTATATATTGTCAAGTATGTGAAGTACCTTTCTATATAACAAAGGTACGTTAAAGGCAATTCGATATACCAACTGGTACGTGGAAGAACTGCAAGTCCCTGGGATGTAGTGCAGGAAGATAATGACAACTACTAGGTTTTAAGACGCTGGAACACGTCTCTACCCTATCACACGATTTTCTATAAAATTTTAACCTAGGTTACTACTTAATTTTATCTTATATGGTTAGGTGAATGCATGAAGTGTAGACTTGTAAAATAAACAAAATGCACAACTAATCTAAATGAAGTGCAAGACGTTCGTTTTTTCGATGAAAACTAGCTAAAGAAAGGATAAATATTTCTTTTTCCGAGAGTAAATGAACAAAGTACCCTTTTTACTTTCTTTTCCAACCAAACCAAAATATTACAAACACTCTTTCATTTAATCCAACAAAACGAAAATAACATACCAAACCAAAAATCTTTTTCTTTTTCTTTTTCTTTTCTTTTCTTTTCAACTAAGCTAGATCTATAAACAAAAATGAAAATATGACCTCCTCTATTTGATTGCAATAACTCCAATTTGAAATCATTAAGGAATAAAAGAGGTGAAAGGGAAATCAGAAATATTAGAGCATTCATTAGCTTTTTCAATACTTCAAGAAGGCCTAAATTCACTTAATATTTTCAAGGAGATGAAGATGAACTTTTCAAAACCAAGAAAACATAAGCATTCAACTCTTTAGCTTTTCCAAAGTTTCTTAAAAAACTATCCAAAGCATAAAACACTCTTCTCAATAGTTTCAAGCAATCCACTCGAAATGAAGAGAGTAAATAATTTTTTATTTTCCAAACTAATGCACCCAAAAAGGTAATACAACGCAAAATTCACACCAAATTGCGCAAGAATCACAACAACTTAGTTTTTTGGAGGACTTAGAAATCAGAGCAAACAAATCAGAGATACTGAAAGGAGTCACAAGACTAGTTGCACTCATGAGGGATTGAATTTTCCCATGACTAGAGAAACAACTGCTTGACTAACTAGGACTCAAATCAAGCTCCAAATTCTGAAATAAGCCAAGGAAGAAGAAAATTGAACCCGAGAAGTACTATGGCTGCAATGAGTGAGACACATACCTTCAAAAATAAAGCAAAAACCAAATTTGTGGGATTTTTTACCCTATACAATAAGCTTTGCAGGGTGACGCATCCTATAGGTATACACCAGGGCGTTGGAAGACAAGTGACGCAGGTATAAAACTACCTAGGTGCATCGGGCGAGATCCAACTTTGAAAAAAATAAAAAAATCCCAAAACAAAAAAGGTAAATGGTTGAGCTAAATATCCCAATCAGAGATTGGATCACCCAGTAACCCTCTGAGAAACATATCCAAAAGAAGGAGGCAATTTAGAGGCTATTGTAGGAAAAATAGAAAATAGAAATCACAATCCAAACAAATCAAATACTATGGGACATTCTCCAGTATGGTCACCAATTTTGTTTACGGAAAATCTATCAGTGCGGACACTAACTGATCTCCCTAGTCCGAATGGTTCAGATCTAGAACAAAAACAATACAGAATGCAAAAATATTTCCTAGATTAACCAAATTGGAAAAGGTATGGAGGAATGGTTTACCTTGAGATTGCAGTGATCCTTCCTTGTTTGATGCAGCTCTTGATCTTTAGTTGCAAGACAATGCACAAACGAGTGGGAACATACAAATACCAATACTATGCAATATAGATTGGTCTAAACTAGTAGTCAAAGAAACTAATTCTAAAGATATTAATACAACAAGAATTTATGGAAATAATTTGTATTACTGTAAATGAAAGAAATACATAAAGAGAGATTACAACCAAGCTTTGACATTGCAACTTCTTCCAAATGGCCGTAGCCTCAAAGATCCAATCTTTTTCCTCCTAATGGATGAAAGGGGATAAGCTCCAGCAAAATTTCTTTAGGTAATTTATCTTTCTCCTCTCTAACTATGAATATAGGGCTCGTATATATATATATATGCCTAAAGGGATAGAATAGGTTGAGGATTTGTGGGAGAATCTCAAGGGATCATCCCAAATTGTAAGGGGATCGAGTGCCACCTTTCCTAGTTCATAGGGATAAACCTCCATGAAGCCATGGGTTCTAGAAGTTGCTCGAAGCTTCTCTTTTTCCTTTTAAACTGACAGTGCCGCACTTTGTCCATAGGAAATATGTGTCTTTGAGTAGCGACGCAACTTGTTCAAAGACGAAAAGTGTCTCCGACACGCTCTGTCAATGTGCAAAGCGCGTCACCAGGATTCTGATGCACTTTGTCAATGTGCAAGTTGCATCGAGATGACAACAAAGGGAAAAAGGATAACCATAACTCTTCCTACAATCAATTTTCCTTAAGTGCTTTAGGAATCAGGACAAATTAAGGACACACAACTCATAATGACGAGATTTTAGTGTAACAACAGGTACTTTTCTCTTTCTAGAAAGGAAAATCTCCAGGACCGGGTGGTTGGTCCATATATTTCTATATCGGGTTTTGGGACTTGTTGGAATCCGATATTACATCGGTGGTAGAAGAATCCTAGATCCCCAAAAAAATTCATTTACCCTTCAATTCAACTTTTATTGCAAAAATTCCAAAACTTGAACCACCTAATGGATTTAAGCATTGTCGTCCTATTTTGTTATCCAATTACATCTATAAGATCATTTCTAAAGTGATTTCCTAACATCTAAAGCTAGTTTTATCTTATAACATAGCTCCATGGCAGTTTGGGTTCTTGGATGATAGGAACATCCACCATGCAATTGGTCTCACTCAGGAAGCTCTCTATACTATTCAATCCAAGTCTTGCTCAGCTTTCATGCTTAAGCTGGATTTATCTAAGGCATTTGATAGGGTGAATTGGCAATTTATTCATCTTATCCTTACTCAGGTATGGTTCCCTCATCAATTCTTTAATTGGATAGAATCCTGATACTCCAGTGTTTCTTATGTAGTGCTTATAAATGGGGATCCTTCTTCCTTCTTTAATCCTTCCAAAGGGATTTGTCATGGCTGTCCTCTTTCTTTGTTGGTTGTTGAAGCTTTGAGTAGGCATATAAATCATGAACACTCAATTGGAAATCTAATGGGGATAAAAATATCTATCACTCTGTCTATCATTCAAATTTTATTTGTAGACGATATTTTGATTTTTGGTTTTGCTAAACCGGGGGAAGCGAAAGTTCTGGAAAGAATTATCAGGTCATTTTCATCTTCAACGGGCATGGAGATAAACTCTCAGAAGTCATCATTGCTTTGTCATTCAGTGATTGGTTTTATGAATACTATGATTAAAACATATATTCCTTTTATAGAGATCCCTTTCATAAACTATTTTAAATATCTCGGGTTTATGTTGAAAGCTTATGATTACAGGATTGGCAATTGGAAATGTATCATAGAAACGATCAATAAGAGGATAAATGCTTGGTATAATAGGTGGATATCTCTAGCCGGTCAGGTTACTCTTATCAAAAGTGTTCTAGAGGCCATTCTTGTTTATTGGATGGCTCTAGCTTATATTCCTAAAGTGGTTTTTAACTCCATCAGAAAAATTTGTGTTGCTTTTCTTTGGGATGGCAAAGAGGAATGAAGCAATATTCCACTTTGCAAATGGGATTCTATTTTCCTTCCAAAATTATATGGAGGTTGGAGTTTCAAATACTCTCATGTTTTCTCTACAGCTCTCGCTGCAAAAGGTATTTGGAGAGTTATTTCTCAAAAGGGTCCCTAGCAAGATATAGTGGATAAAAAATACATATCCCCTAGAACCATTGTTTCATGGATTCACTCCTTCCAAGCTCCTTCCAAGGGATCCCTATTCTGGTGATTTATTAAAAAAATATTCACTATTATAGTGAAAAACCTTGCTTGGAAATTGGGTAGAGGTGATCAAATCCTAATTGGATCGGGTCTAATTGTCGATGTGGATCAATCGAAGTTGTTGCCTGCCACTTCAGTTGCCTTCCTAAATAATGCAGGGTTACATTTTTTTGGTGATTTGTATCATCCATGAAATGAAACACTTTGGGATGCAGGGTGGCCTACTTCCCATCAATTACAGCTGCCTTGGGATTTTTATCCTCATTGGGATAGGTATAGAGCTGGACTTTGTAGGGATTGTTATTCTTTAATTATGGAAGATGACAAGTTAGCGTGGATCATAAATCAAGAAGAAGGAATTTACAAGGTTTCAACAAGCTATCAAATCCTTTTAAACTTTCAACCTGAGGAGCATGTCATCAGCAAGTGGAAATCTTTATGAAAAATATCTGCTTCAGCAAAAGATTTTTTTTTCTCTAGCTAGCCCTAAGAAACAATCCTCTCACATGGGAGAATATCCAGAAGAGAGGGTTTAATGGCCCTAGTATTTTCCCTCTTTGCAATGAGTCCTCTGAATCTATCAACCACTTATTGTTGTTCTGTCATTTCTCAAAAGAATTGTGGAGTGTAGCTAGAACGTTGGGTGATTTTCTGGAATGGGAAGGTGATTCTTTAACTGATGCTTGTGAGAAATGGCTTCAAAAGGGACGAAACTATTACTACATTGCTATGCCTATGCTTGTAAATTGGTGCTTGTGGATCACCCGGAACACAGATATTTTCAATAACATCAAGTCCTATCCTATTTCAACTCTCCATCTATTAAAAATTTCTCTCCCAAAGGATTTTCCCTCCAAGATGCAGAAGCCAAAACGGTTTTTGCAAGATTTGGTTTTTGACCGATCTATGTCATATGGTTTTAGTGATGGTTCTTCCCAAGGAAATCTTGGCAGAAGCGGTGTGGGTGGCTATCTCATATACATGCAGCTCGAACTGTCTTTCAAGATTGTAACTATCGTATCCCTTTCTCTTAATCAAGGAATCACCATTATAAACCTATTCTCAGACTCCTTATTAGTGGTAAATTGGATCAATGAGAAGGTTAGATGTACAAACATTCGACTGCAGCCATTTCTTAGAAGGTTTTTTTTATAAAGGTTAAATTCATATTGGTTTCATTGGTTCATATTTGTGGGAAAAAGAGGCACTGCAGCTCGAGGAAAGTTAGCTTCAAGTTCACTAATCAGAGTATAATGCTTCCATAGTTTTAATGGAAAGACAACCAGTGTAGATAAAAGGAAGCTAGCCTCAGGCGCATCAATCACAACTCGATGCAGTAGATTAGCATCCATATTGAGGTTAAAATTTTTCACAGGTAACTACATCTAACGTGGATATATCTCCCTTTGATGATCTTTTTTTATTTTCTTCCGAATGGATTGAGTGTAAACTCTCCATAAAAATCCTTTTGTAAATATGGATTGAGGTTTCTCTCCACATGATTTTTTGTTGGTGAGCAAGACTCCCAATTTTGTTTTCTTTTCTACTTCTAGGTTAGGAATATCCCTATTAGATAATATTGTTTATGTTTAAATACTCATATTTTTTGATAGATAAAATCTATGCTGGTTGTAATTTTACACTCTTATGGAATAAAATTAACGAATTTTTTCTTTGGAATATATATAGTACTAGGGGAATAGACAACTGGGATGGGGCTGGTACTTGCATGGAAAGGATTCCAGGGGCCCAATCTCGTCCACTACCACTATACCCCTAGGTGCACCCACACATACCGCAAGCATGTGGAACGGGTAAGTATGTTGGAAATACTGAGAGGGGGGGGGTGAATCAGTATTGATAACTTTTTACCATTTCAAACGGTAATTATATATCATGTAAACATTAACCATTAACAATGTCAATCATCATCACACAAAACATACATAATGCACAAGAGATTTAATGTGGAAACCCAAACAGGAGAAAACCACAAAATGCTTTTCTTATATAATAACAAGATTGCATTCATAGAAAGCGCCAAATTCCAATATTCTCTAGCACCGACTGGAAGGAGGCACCAAACCCTTGATTTACGAGCACCAACGTGAAGGAAGATCCAAATAAAATGATTTACCAACACTGACTAGAAGGAGGGTCCAACCCCCTGATTTACAGGATCCACCTTGAAGGAAGCTCCAACTCTTTGATTTACCAGCACCAACTGGAAGGAGGAGCCAACCCCCTGATTTAAAGGATCCAAATTGAAGGAATCTCCAATTCCCTGATTTACTAGCACTAATTAGAAGGAAGCTACAACTCCTTATCCTACCACCCTAACATGAATAAGAGAATCAATCTATCACTGTCACTGTCTCTGCCACAACCTGTACCTATATCACTGTATCTGTCAATCTGTACCTGTATCACTATCTCTGTCAACCCGTATCACTGCCCCTGTCAACTTGTCACAATTACTATCTCTGTCACTATACCCCAATCACTGCCTCTACAACATGTAACTGTATCTCTGTCTCTGCAACCTATACCTATATCTTTGTCTCCGTACATGTATCACTGTCCCTGTCACACTCACTATATCTCTATCTCAATGCGACAATCACTATACTTGTAACAATTCCATTGTCGATGTCACAATGCCACAATCACTGTCACATTGTCTCAATATTTGTCACACTATACCAGTTTGTACATGCCTCAAATCTATACTCAGAAACAATCACCCATCGATTTCATTTTCATCCTCAAATTTTACATCATAGACATTTTCAAATCATTGAACATTCCAAGAGATGATCCATATGCCAAAACATAACCAGGGACTATACCAAGATATCCACTATGATCTATGGCAAGACCATCATACAATATGCCCAAATATTCGTCAAGATCATCATACACTATGCCCAGATAATCACCATGATCTATACCAACGAATAACTAAGATAATCACCAAGATCTATGCCAAGATCATCCTAAAATATGCCAAGATAAATACCAATATCTATGCCAATATCCCCATTAAGTATTCCAAGAGATAAGGACTAGAGCATATACAAAATTTATACCTTTTTCAAGGCAACAAGATGGAACCTAATCCATTAGAGGCATGACCATCACAGGAGAGAACCATGTACAAGAACCATATCATTTCCGAGATGAAGAAACAAAAAATAAATACTTCACCAAAATAATCTCTAGTTCATTTCATCACATATCCCTTCCAATAAGATTTCCAACGAGCCAAGAATTTCGTAATTCTAATATCGTACGAGAAAGTTATGCAATTTTAGTGAATCTCCTCAACCCAAAAATTTCTCCTCTACAAAGTTCCACACTTTTCTCCAAGAGGTTCCCAATACCAAAGAGAGACTTGATGGATGGATCAAATGAAAATTTTGATCTTCTATTTGTACACTTCAACGTGCCTTGTAGCTTCTTTAAGGATCTCCTTAATCTCATCCTTAATTTGTGGATCTCCATATTTTAAGGGGGTCTCAAGGGTTAGTATAACCCTACTTCTAGGATCCATCATGACACTTCTTTCCAAAACTTCAAGATCACCCCATATATTCTCAAAAGGGACTTAGGGCTTGTCCACATCATCATACTTGATGGACACATCATTATTTCATACAGAGATCGTTGCCACTTCATGTGGTCTAATGGGCCAAAGTACCACAACGTTCGGGGTCATGTGCACCAAACATCATTATTTTGGGGATACTTCATGCTTCACACCAACTTGCTTCGGACCAAATTTGGTAACTCTTTATATCATTCTCCACCATGGGTCATTTAACCCCAAATTCATGTGAAAGTGGACCAAACACCATTGTTTCGTGGTTTCTTCACCTCTTATTTCAACATTGTCTTGTGGACCAAACCTTATTACTTCAAGGGATACTTCTCATGGTCATATGGACCAATCCTTCTAGTCATGTGGACACAACACCAATAATTTCCGTGTTATGTGTACCCATCATCATGATTTTGGGAGGTCATTCACACTTCATCCCAATATGATTTGCACCAACCTTAGGGGATCTCTAGGGCCTTCTCCAACATGGGTTATGTGACCCCAACCACATGGTCATGTGGACCCAACATCACTATTTTAGGAATTTCTTCACATTTATTACCGACATTACTTAGGGACACCTTTAGGTACTTCCTTACACTTCTTTTCATCATGGTCATGTGACCCACCATAATGGTCATGTGACCCAACATCATTTCTTTAGGAAATTCTTCACACTTATTCGGGACACTTTAGGGACTCCTTTACAATCCAAATCATCATTATCATTAGGGGATTCTCTAGGGGTTGTGTAACACTTGTGTACAACTCAAAGTGTCTTCCTGTGTGGGCCATGCACAACCCCTATGCCATAAGGGTACCACTTTGGATTTATGTACACTTGTGACAAGGCTTCTTCTTCAAGGGATTCCTTAGGATCATTAGGGTCTTATCTAGGGTCTTCAAGGCTTCATCAAACATTCCCAAACAATCTATATCTACTAAAACCATATCATCATTATCACCTTGATACCAATGGAAATTCCACATATCTCTTCACCCTTTTGACATCAATGACACCCTATTTGACATCAATGACAACTTCTTCCAACAAAGACGGGGTGTTTTGAACAATCGGTCCATACCCATACGGACAATACATGACCCATATATAATATATAATAGTAATAGTAATTAATATTATAACTAATATATGATATTAGTATATTATAATTAATATATTATAATAATAGTATACGTCGTGAAAAGTTGGGTCCAATAACTTTTAATTAATAGCATAACTAATAACTAGTATATATAATATATAATAGTAACTAATATCATAACTAATACACCCATCCATCTTTTAGGTAATACGTGACCCATATATAATAGTAATAGTAATTAATATTATAACTAAAATATAATACTATTATATTATAATTAATATATTACCATAATATTATACATCGTGAAAAGTTGGGTCCAATAACTTTTAACTAATATAACCATCCATCTTTTAGTAATTAATAGTATAACTAATATAATTAATTAATATTATAACTAATATATAATACTATTAAATTATAATTAATATATTATAATAATACTATACAGTATACACCGTGAAAAGTTGGGTCCAATAACTTTTAAGATGGCAATGTGTATTTAATTTCCTTTCCTTCTTTTGGGTGAAAACACTACATCGAACTTCATCCATGGGAAACTTCAATAAAAATGAAATAATATAAAAAATTGTCTACATGGCATTATTTTATCAATTTATTGATTTTTTCTTAGGAGGACCATTTTAGGTTGAAATTTCCTCTAATGCTCCAAATTTCTACTCCTTTCCTCAATTTTATGCAGAGTATGAGTTGTTACTTCTTTCCCTTCATCTTTCAGACTATCAAAACTTCTAACAATTAGTTACCTTTGCTCGCCTGGATTCTCCATCATAAAACAATTCCACCTAACCATTGTTTCAACTATCAAATGCCTAATCCCTTCTTTCTTAACTAACAATCTACAACTTGGGAGTTTGTGAACTACAAAAATTTCCAAATTATGTACTAAATGATTTGATATGCTTGATATATAGGCTTGGAAAATCTACCCTTCCTCTTATTCAGAAAACCAAACAAACAAACAACTTTTGTATCCAGAGTGCATATCTTCATATTGAAGAAGGAATTGTTAGTGGAATCAGGGTGTCCATAAATGTTCCTAGGTGGACTGCCTTATGTAACCTCACCGCTTCAAACCTCAAGTCTGGATCTTGAGACCTTGCTTCCCAATAAGCTTTAGGACGGTGTTCCTTGCTGAGGTTGTCCTCCAAAGTCGAGCATTGGAATTCCTCAACCCTTAGACACCAGTTAACAATGAAATTCAAACCAGGTTTTCCTAAAATACGAGTTAGAAGGCCCAAGAGAGTGGGTGGTCTAACCTCCCTACTCCAACTCTCCTCAAAATCCTCCAGATGCCAAATTTTACAAATAGTTTCTTGACCAATTCTATAATTTACCCTCCACCATGTTTCAATTTTAATGACTACTTCCTTGCTATTGAAACTAGCCTCCACATAACCCCAAGAAGTTGCACATTCTCCCACGACATGCCTTTCATTAATTGGCTCTACGACGTGGGATGTAATAAGAAGGCCAACCATCACTTACCACGGGATTTCACACATAGAACGTCTCACAAGGATTTCCAAACTTAATTTATTCAATTTATCTAAGATTTTGGCCTTAAATGCAAGCTCCTTGATGATGTTATCCTATCGTTCGTTGAGGTGATACCACCACATGGCTTCAAATGGAGGCTTCATATAACATAGTATTTTAACCTTAATCATTTTTTTGAATTGCATGGTTATGTCGAAATTCTGGACATCACTGCTAGGGGATGGTGGAATAAGAAACCTCCCCCCCTTTAACTCCAATGTTCCCTATTCAAGTTGGAAAGCTCAATTTGATTGGAAATTGGCTCTCTTGTTTAATGTTCATAAAACATGGAAAAAATTCACCTCTTCAAATTCAGTTATCAATTGTTGTATTCACCATAATATTCGACAGAGCATTCCTTCCTTCAGAGTCAATTTTAGAGCCAAATGTCGAATTATAATCATTGAATCCTTGAAGATTGATAGATGATGTATTGCCTACTTTGTGTTAGTTCCAAACCTTTCCAGAGAATCATGTCCTCGGCTTGATTATTAGATGACTCACCCAATCCACAAGCATATGTATATTCTATTTTTCCTATGAGGTCAAAGAGAACCCCCCCCCGCACCGACCAACCCTATCCTACCTAACCTTTTAACTCATCATAATTATGGTGATTTAGGAATCATTCTCTTAAATCCTTTTGGGCATAGAAATAAAATTATCAACAAAACTAAGAGAATTTTTACCATTTTAAGGTCCGATAGACCAAAGATGGTCTCAATGGACGTTAATAACTATCATCATCATCATCATCATAAACAACTATTTTAGGGGAGGTGACCACGAGTGTTATATTTGAATTCCTTTATAATGCGACCAAATTTTAGTTGTATTTATCTTGGTTTCTTATTGGTTAATTTGATTCATTAACTTGTACTATATTTAGTAGTTTAATTAATTGTCGTTAACACGTAGTGTATTTAGTAGTTTAATTAGTCATTAATTATCGTTAACACGTAGTGTATTTAGTAGTTTAATTAGTCATTAATTGCCATCAATTGGTAGTATATATTCTTGTTTAATTAATCATTAATTGTCATCAATTGGTAGCATATTTGTTCGTTTCACGAGTCATTACTTGTTGTCATTTGGTAGTATATTTATTCATAATAATAATTATTGTTATATAATTGATTACTAGTTTAGTAGTTGCATAATTATTATATTGATATATTGTTTCATATTCATTTTGTTCCTGTAGTTTCATATTCATTTTGTTTTTGTTATATATTGTTATTCAATATAAATTTATATGATATGAATAATTTATTAAATACCATGAAATTGTATAATTTTAATACGCAATATTGATGTTCATCCAATATCAAATAAGGAAACATATTTATATAATAAATAATAAAACTTGCATTAAAACATAAAATCAACTAGTATTGTCATAGTGTGTAGCATTAAATAATGGTATACATAAAATCAACTAAATGTCACACATGATCTAAACAAGTTCACATACATACATACATACATACATATATATATATATAAGCAGAGAAGTAAAATAATACAATGTCATTAAGATTCACTGTCTAATTAGAAAAGTAAAGTTCATTAATACAATTGATTTTTTACCAATACACACACATAAGCAAAGAAGTCAAAATACAATGTCATTGAGATTCAATGTCTAATAAAAAAATTAAATTTCATTAATACAATTGATTTTCCACCAATATAGATCCCTGAATCATACATTATTCAATAAAACACGAAGGGTTGTTGTAACACCCCAATTTTGTTTGCCTATTTTGAAATATAAAGTGAAACAAACAACGAGGCCTAGAGTGTTAGGAATCCATGTCAACCCTTCTATTTACTTTGTTAGTATATTGTTGTTGGACGCATATGCTTTATAAGTCGTTCCGTAGTATTTGTTGATACATAGTTTGTATTATTGTTGTTGGACGCATATGCTTTGTAAGTCGCCCCGTAGTAATTGTTGATCCATATTTTGTATTGGCCCATGGTTTGTATTGACACATGGTATTGACCCATGGTATTGGCGCCTAGACTTAGTATAAAAGTTTGTGTTGATACCAATGAAGGTACCGTGAAGTTATTTGTATTGAGCTTGCTCAAAAAAGGTTGCCCTCTCGAAGTGGCCTGCGATCAATATAAAAGTGATTCTGAGTTCTGTTATTTCTGCTATTTTCTATGTTTTCATTAATTAATTATTGCAAGTTTTTCACATATGGTATGAGAGCACTTTCTTGGGCTCGTTAGGTGAAATTTCTGCCAATTTTTTTTTCGCATCTTTCACAGCTTCGGATCTGGGAATAATCCCTATCCACTTAACTGTGGCAAGTACTTGGGCATAAGCCTTAAAACTCATTGTGAGGAGTACCATAGGAACCCCGAAGTAGCTAGCCCATTGAAAGGACCTGCTAGCGAAAAGGGCAACGACCCCTACCTGATTGACTAGTTCCCACCCGTGAAGTAAACCAAGAGCTGTTGTTTTTGGAAAAGCGGTTATCAGTTTTACCTGAGCCGTGGAGTGAGGGGTACTACCCCAATATGAAAGCAATCAGACAGCATTGGTGGTCGAGTGAATCCCCTGAATCGATAAGAAGCCGCACATACCTGGGGTCCATATCTATTTTCAGATGAACTATTGCCGATCACTTCCGCGCCCTTTCAGATCCATTCCGAGTCATTTCAGATCCAACCATTTCAAATCCATTATGACAGTCATTCTAGATCCAGCCGTTTCAGATCTATTCTGAAAGTCGTTTCAGATCCAGCCATTTTTTACCCATTCGGCGTCATTTCAGATCCATCTGTTGCCGATCCCTTCCGTGCCGTTGCATATCTATCTGTTTCCGATCCCTTCCGCGCCATTGCATATCTATCTGTTTTTTATCCCTTCCGTGACGTTGCAGATCCATTCCTGAAATATATATATATATAATTCTGTTTTTCCGCCATATCTCCCTTGTTTTAACTCCATTTCCCTTAAAACTTCCCGGACAACCCTGCAATCCCATTCTGCATATTTCATTCCTGAAGACCCTATCCCAAATTCTACTTCCCAAAGCCAGAAATCTCACATTTGTCTATTTTTAGGGTTTGCCATAACTTCTTCAATTGTCACCCACTTGCCTCCAAATTTTGCCACCGTGTTCATTCCCTATTTCTACTTCTTTGTCCCTCTTTGACAAATTTTCTCATTCTTTCACCCTGCTTCTGAAATCCCCATTTTTTGCTTCCCTGTCCATAAAAAAGTGTCCAAAACCTAGTCAAACCCCAATTACCCTAAAAATAGAGGGACACCCAAAAAAAAAAACTCTTGGTTATGGTTGTCACCCGTGCAGGAGCAAAAACCATGGAGGAAGCACTTGCAGCCATCCAAACCAAACTCCAAGATCTGGATGAAAAATTTCTCTGCCTCGATCTTCAACATTCAACCATGAAGAATAACCGACAGCAAGAATCTTCTGCAGCCAATGGGTTCTCTTCTTCCAGCACTTTCCATGGTCCGAAGCTTGAATTTCCTCGCTTCAATGGTACTGATCTGACTGGATGGATCTATCGTGCAGAACAGTATTTTAGTCTGCATAATACTTTTGATGTCCAAAAAGTTCCACTTGCATCCTTTCATTTGGAATAGGAAGCCCTTCAATGGTACCGTTGGTACATCAAGGCTCATGACGAACCAAAATGGACAGGTTTTTGCCAACTCCTTTTGCAACGATTTGGTCCTAGTGCTTTTGATGACTTCACTGGAGCACTCACTAAACTTCGTCAAATTGGCACTGTGAGAGACTATCAGACAGAATTTGAGAAACTAGCCAACCACATAGAAGGATTATCTGATGACTTCTACAGGAGTTGTTTTATCAGTGGTCTTAAGGATGAAATCCGCCCAGAGGTCAAAATGTTCTGTCCCAACACAATGATGGAAGCCCTGGGGTTGGATAAGTTGGCAGAAGACAAGATTGCCTCCCAACAACGCTCCAAACCCACTTTTGTTCCCTTCTGAAATATGGGTTCTCAACGACCTCCCATCCCACCAGCTTCTCGACCAACTCCTATCAAGCATTTGTCTGAAACAGAGATGTAGGCACGCAGAGAAAAAGGACTTTGTTATAATTGTGATGAAAAATTCATTCGGGGACATAGATGTGTTCAACAAAAGCTCTATCTCTTGGATGTGGATTCTCTGCCCGCCTCTGAAGTTGGTGAAGAAGCTCCAGATACACCGGATGATCAGGTCAACATTCAGGAGCCTCCTATTGACTTCCCATCTTAGGAAGACCACCCAGAGATATGTATCCATGCTTTATCTGGTGTCACCACCCCCCAAACAATGCAGGTCAGGGGTTCAATAAGCTTCCTATTACAACACTCATTGATTCTGGCAGCACTCATAACTTCATTGACCCTCGGATCGCCAAACATGCTGATTATTTTTTTCATCCTTGCTCCAACTTTGAAGTCATGGTTTCCAATGGGGGAACATTACCTTGCAAGGGAAAGTGTCACAATGTGCGTATCTCTCTGGAAGATTATAACCTGCGCTCTGACATGTTTTCCTTGTCCTTAGGTGGATGTGATGTGGTTTTGGGAGTTCAATGGTTACGCACACTTGGCCCCATCTTATGGGATTTTGCTGAACTTTGGATGCAGTTTTCAGTCAATGGGACACAACACAAATTTATGGGCTTACAACCAGGGTCTCTCTGCATCATCAGTTCACATCGCCTGGAAAAGATCCTTAAGAAGAATTCACATGGTGTCATCGCTCATCTCCATTCCATCCATATGCACCCACCAATGGTCTCCACTACTTCCTTGGATAGATATGAAGGTGTCTTTGTTGCACCAGTGGGCTTGCCGCCTTCAAGAGACCTTTCCGGTAAGCATTTAGCCGCATCTACATCTCAGCAGGAAATGATGGCTATTTTTCCTGTAGTACAGAAGTGGCAGCCATCCCTACTAGGAAATTATTTATGCATCAAGACTGATCTCCAGAGTCTGGAACATTTTCTGGAACAACGAGTCTCCTCACCAGCACACCGAAAATGGGTTATCCAACTCATGGGTTATGACTCTACAATCACTTACAATAAGGGTAAGGATAATATGGTGGCAGATGCTCCTTCTCGCCAATTTGATGACCCAGTTTCTCTTACAGCTATTTCTTTGCTTGTTCCAAATTGATTGCAATATGTTCAATAGGGCTATCTCTTCTATGAAATCCATGCTTCTTCATTGGCAGGGAACTCTAAGTTCCTCAAAACCTATGACCGGGAACAATGTAACTTCTTTTGGCGAGGACTGAAAATGAAAATTCACCAGATGGTGGTTGAGTGTGATACTTGCCAGGTCAACAAGGGTGAAACGACACTCCTTTCGGGACTACTCGAACCCTTGCCCATCCCTACACAGATGTGGACTGCTATTTCTATGGATTTCCTAGAAGCACTCCAGTGGTACAATACCACATCTAAAAGGACACCATATGAAGCAGTTTATGGACAGGCACTGCTAGTCAGTAGCTCCCCAGTTCAGCCAATTGACTCGGTTCTTCGAAACCATGATCAGATTCTTCTCATTCTGCAGGACAATATTCACATGGCAAGAATTCGACGGAAACAACAAGCCGATCAACACCATTCTTAGCGCAATTTTCACGCAGCTGATATGGTCCTTATTCGTCTACAGCCTTCCAAGCAATCCTCCCTGAAAATCAAAATGCGTCAGTGGGCCGGAATGCAACCCGAGGATGCTACAGGGGAACCACTCCTTCAGATTCTGCATCAATTTCCACATCTAAAGCTTTGAGGACAAAGCTTTTTCTAAGGGAGAGGGGATGTTAGGAACTCATGTCAACCCTTCTATTTACTTTGTTAGTATATTATTGTTGGACGCATATGCTTTGAAAGTCGTCTCGTAGTATTTGTTGATCCATAGTTTGTATTATTGTTGTTGGACGCATATGCTTTGTAAGTCATCCCGTAGTAATTGTTGATCCATATTTTGTATTGGCCCATGGTTTGTATTGACACATGGTATTGGCGCCTAGACTTAGTATAAAAGTTTGTGTTGATACCAATGAAGGTACTGTGAAGTTATTTGTATTGAGCTTGCTCAAAGGAGGTTTCCCTCTCGAAGTGGCCTACGATCAATATAAAAGTGATTGTGAGTTCTGTTATTTCTGCTATTTCGTGTGTTTTCATTAATTAATTATTGTAGGTTCTTCACCGAGAGCCAAACTATTGTATGAAATTTGAATTAATAAAATTCACTGGTTGTGGATGATGGAACGTTGAAGAGGAGGACAAAATAAACCCACAAGAGAGAAATGAAAGGGGTAAGGAGGTTAAATCCCTAGGAACCTTAAGCCTTCCATTTAACACATGTATTTGACCCAATTTGTTTACATTGAAATTTAATTAACACTATAGAGTGGAGGGGGTGTTTGACATATGAATCAACTATGTAATTGGATAGTGAGTTGCATGGATGGGAGGAGGAGGCACGTGGTGCCCAAATCCCATGCATGAAAAAGGAAGTGAGGAGGAAATAAAATGGAGAATCGAACTATCGCACGAGGAACCAATATTACACAATTGTGTGATGATAACCTTGTGTATATGGACATCTGCACAACAAAAAAATGTGGACAAGTTTTTTCCATTATTATTCCAAAGAACATGATTTTTTTTATAACAAAAACGACTAGCCAGCTTTGATTATATAAAAAGATGGAAAATACATAACATAGAATGATTAGATTGCTCCCATATGAGGAAGACATACATCACACCAAGTTCATCATGTTCTAGCTGATAACTATCATTGTATCTTCTTGTCCTATGAAAACTATAGCATCTTATGAACTGTCCTAGAAGGAGTATGCAGAAAAAAAACATTGTTGAGAATCTGCCTTATACAAAAACAAGAATTTCAAACCTTCCAGGATGCTAAAATTGCAGCTGGTATCTATTCTATGAGTTCTAAAAACCCTAAGCATAATACTGAAAGACATTAGAAACAAAACAGAACTAGAAAGATCCCAACCCGTGACCCGAACTAACGAACAACTACTGCAGCCCAGTATCCATGGCAGTGCCAGCAGAGCTCATTGCCCCGTTCTTCTCCGTACTGAGGTCCACAAAGTTTCCAGCATTTTCCATGAATTTCTGCAGCTTCTCCATTTTCCTATTGATGTCCTCAAGATCTCTTCCTGAGACTTTGTGCTTACGGGCCTTGTGGGGGTAAGCTAGGCCCAAGGTCTCTTCAAGGTGCTCCACTTTCTCAACAATGCTCTGGTGTTGAGCTTTAGCCTCTGTGTGAGTAGCATACACCAGGTTGTAGAGGCGAGTTAGGATTTTCTTCTGCTCAAGGCTTTCACTTCTTATAAACCTAACTTGCAGCTCTAATTCCTACAAACGATTCAAGAATTCCACTTCAAATTTGGAGATACTACGATTCCCAGATTGGCCATGCGAATTCCCAACCCCAACGTGCCTGCAACATGGGCTGAGCCCATGGTTGCACTCTGCTTCTGCCGAGTCTCCTCTCAAATCCCCCTGCTACAATCCATGGTTGCAACCTCCACTAAGACCTCTCCCCGGCTTGAAACACCTGTGACATTTCTGTATCACTTCTCCTCTTCCCTGCATGTGCCCAACACCATGGAAAAACACATCACCCCCACCCTAAGGATGCCTCGTGCCATGATAATCCATACTCCTATCAATGCAGAGAAGCTCCAAAGAGACAAACAACAGACATAGAGTTCTGAGGATGAAGGAATGAGAGCTGGGAAGCCTCTAGATGCAAAGATAAACCCCAGCATCCAGCGCGCATGCCATCCAACTAGCAATTTGAGTAATGGAAATAAATTCGAGCATGCAAGGGTGGCCTACGAGGAGTGTAGGAGCCGTCGAAAATCTAATGGATAGATTCCAAAATTTTGAAAAAATTAACCCTCGAAAGTGTTGAAACCAAGGAGGAAGAGGGAGCCAAATAGAGGGGACATAAACCCATTCTATTAGGGCTATCCAAAGTCTAGGGGATCCATGAATTTTCCAAACACTCATTGTTATAACTTCGCAAACCATAGGAGAGCCTAACACCGATCTTTGCCATTTCATCAGCTTGTCCATTTTGTCCTCGAAGAATATGCTGAAAGGTAAGCTCATGAAAATCCTTGCTAATGCAGAGGAGGAGATGATGCATTTTTGAGGTGGTCTCTTTTCTTTTGCCAACTGTACATCTAGCTTCTCTGATAACGATTAAGGAGTCTCCTAAGACTGTAAGTCTTGATATCCCCAAGTTGATGGAAATATCCATCCCTTTGATGAGGCCAAGCCACTCCGCTCCATTATTGGTTTTCCTTCCTATACCCTAGGCAAATTCCTTCTGCTTATTCCCCTTTGAGTAAAAAATTACTCCCCCCGCACTTGCCAGCCCAGATTCCAAAGAACATGATTAAAAATGGAAGAATTTAGAGTTATATTAACACAAGATTATTGTTGTCCGATACGAAGAGAGGGTTATGATGGTGTTGGGAATCCTTATGTATACCTCAAACCTTTAAATAAAGTTTCGGATATTTTGGTCAACGGTTATGATGCTAGAAATATGGTGATTGTAGATAACTCGAAAGAAAAACATGTTTGTAACGAGGAAGGGATATGTATTATAACATAAATGTATACTTGCCACAATGTCAATGACACATTCTTGTTAGATCGATTGTGGCCTTGCTTATTGCACCTAAATGGTGTTAGCAATGTGAGGCATATTGCAAAAAGAATGGAACTAGTTTGTTAAATAATATAGTTAAATTTTGTTTGTCACAAATAAAGTTTGGATTTTTTTATATTCAATTGTGTGATTATAGTACTTGTAAAGTGACGAATTTGGTTTTCAAAAGTGCAAAATTAGAACTTAAAAGCGCCAACATCGGTTTTCAAAATCGCAAATTTAAGTATTGAAAATGTCAAAAACAACCTTTCTAAAATGCAAAATCAGGTTCTAAAAATTCTAGAAGTGTCATTATCAAATTGGAAAAGTGCAAAAACTAGTTTCAAAAATGGCAATATCAAAGGAAAAAAGTGCACTTTTGGAACCGGATTTTGCGTTCTAGAAACCTTGATTTTGAGGTTTAGAAAGACTGTTTTTGACCTGTCTTTAAAGGGATTTGGACTAGAATAAATCCAAATTTAATAAAATAGGCATTATTAGGCACTTCCTCTTCCATAATGAAATTTCTCATTAAAATATTTCACTATTTACACTTTTGAATAAGAAGATTGTTACAAGTTTCATTTCCCTTTGCATTACAAAGGCATATACAACTTATTAGTTAATCGTTCTTTTGAGCCCATAAAGTCTCATAGTGTTAAAACCTTCACTCTAGTACCAATTTGTAACCTACCAAATTTTCACTAAATTATTAATAAGAAATAAATGGAAATAAAGTAAAGATTATTCTCAAGTACAATGAAATTTGTTTTAAATTTAACACTAATTAAATAACTATGTAACGAAAAATATGTTTGCACAGAATAATGACTCGTCGACTTTCAACTTTTTAACAAGTTGTTTGTACTAATACCATGGTTTCTTTGCCGACATATTTTTATTGCGATCGCATTATTCTTTTAATAAAGGTTAATACTCTTAATGAATTGAGGAATAGAGCATACCATTATGAAATGTCATTTCATAATGTTCAATGTTTTTCCATAATGCTTCAATCATGCATTTTGGTGTTAATGTGAATCACCAAATCTTAACTAGCGAGAGGTGTTAAGGCTATAATCAACACATTGTTGAAAAGTTATTGTAAGCTTTGACAAGTTAAGCTCTATTGATCTTTTTTAAATCTATGTTAGTTGAGCTCTAAAACAATAAAACAATACTATAATCTTAGAATTTGATTCCTTCTAGATCCAACGGTTTCCTATTCTAACTATTTTTGGTTACAATTCAATTACAAAAACTCTAAGAAGTAATTGTCACATGGACTAATGGTTATATGGTATAGCATATATTTTAACTCTTTTTCGTCAAGTGTTACCCTAGCTTCTCGGGATTTGAAGTCTTTTGTGTGAGATATTGACGTTGACTTTGTTCTGGTTCTCTCCTCATCTCTTTCAATTGGTGGTCCAAAGGTTTTCAACTTTGTTGCAAGTTTTCTTAGTACCCTTCTTTAACTCTACTTGGTTGTTGGTTAAAGAAATGGAGTTACTATTCGAATTCAGAAAGGAAAACCTTACCATCTCTATTGGTTAACTAGCATCAAACAGGTTGTTAAGGTTGTACATTCTCTATTGATTAACTAGCATCAAACAGATTGTTAAGGTTGTACATTGTTACAGTCGATGGCTATGTCCATTACTTAAGAGTTCAGTTTGTTTGTCTACCATTCATTTTGAGCTTTGAAGTGCGCAAATTATTTTTCCCCTACGTACAAGTTAATTCTAGCTCAATGATCATTAATGTGTGGGTACATTTTCCTCGAGTTAATATTTGGATTTTAATACGTTTTATATCATAATTATTTCTCAAAAAAGGAGAATGCATGTATTTATCACTAATTAAGTATGACTTTGAACATAGGAATAAATATCGAAACACTATCGAATGATATAAATAATATAGTCCATTATAATTTCACATCACATTAAATAGATATTCAATAACATTTCCTTCGTTTTAATCATAAAGGTGCATATACACTAATATTTATCTGGTACAAGACTCTTCTTCAACTAAGCAAAGATTGTACGAGAAGGAATTGCCTTATCAGGTAAGGAACTGCCATACTGGGCCACCTCCGAGCTCACCGCTCCAATATAACCTTGACCAAGCTTATCATCTTACCACCGGCATATTCTTTGCATTCCTCTTTCCATCCAAGATAATAGCCTTACCTTTAATAAATAATAGTAGGCCTTAGTTTAGATTATAGGTTCCTATGGAAATAATACTTCATATGGCATTACATTCATATTAGTACCAGCATAGATCCATCTTAAACCGGAATCTATCAAGCATCGAGAGGGATCCAATTTTTCTTGAGGTGTAAATTCTTTTTATCTTAAATTTTTACACATTAAGAGAAAATTTACACATCAAGATATTTGAACCCTCTTGGTTCTTGATATATATAGGTTTAACATTAAATCAATATAAGCATTTTTATTCTTTTTTTATGGGAACAACATGTTACACAATGTTACACGTTACAACATCTCCCCCATACTAAGTTGTAAGCACCTCGCTACTCTCAGTGTGATCACTACCATGTCTAGGGTATCATTTCTAGTGGTGCATAACCTTAGCATAATTCTCATAAAATATCATGACCTTCACTTTGTGCATTATGATTTATTAGAAAGAATGCCCTAATATATTGTCTCTTATGATCTAAAAAATACATAACTTCTCAACATACATTCATATATACAACTCTTGTTCTCATACATTCATATATACAACTCTTGTTCTCAACACTTCACCATAAATATTGCTCTTACACATATTGTATGCTTTGCATACATGATATTATATCATACTGTTGTTACATAAAATATATTTGTTTAATTTTTTTTTAAAATATATTAATACATCCTTTCTTCTTTTATTATTTGTTTCCTCGTCATCTCTCTTACTAGATTTTTAAGTCCATTATTACTTAATCTCTATAAATATGACTCAGTGAAAAAAAAATTATGATAAGAAAATAAAAAAAATTAACCTTATTTTTTTAAGATATAAATATCATATTATATCACAAATATAATATCTTAATTAATATAAAGTAAAAGCACTAAAATCTAGGTATAAGTTTAACTCAAAAATATGCATTATGTGACATGAAATATATACAAATACCTAATAATACTCTTATGCCAAAATTATATAATACAAGTGTCTATTATTATAAATATATTGTAATAAGTATTCCTATTTAAAATTTCTTAACTAAATATTGTAGTTTTTATAGTAAAGTAATATTAAATTCACCATTACTTAATGAAATTTAAATTAAAAAACATTATTTTTTATAAATTTTATCACATAATTCCATATTTTTAACATTTATTTTAATATGATTTTAAATGGAAATTTCTCTATAACTTTAAGATAGTTTAGAAGTTGGAAAATAAATTCATATTTAGGCGATTCAATATTATTCTTAGTAGGATATATATTTTTAAATGATCAACTTATATAGAATGGTCATATATATATATATATATATATATATTCAAATAATATACTTGCACTCTCCAACATTTGAAAATTCCTCCATTTTTTGAAAAACTCTAACCTTTACTCTTATTTTTTGTTATTGTTTTGTATTTCAAAAACAAATTGCAGTATTTTTTAATCCTAAATATACAATATATTTTAGAGTAATTTGTGAAAAACCTGCATAAATATTTTTAATAATTTCATTGTAACTCTTATAAATGATATATAAATAACAAAAATGAAACATATACAAAATTTCAACACAAATTGAGGAATTATTATCCCCATATTTTCTTGGTTCATAATATATGCACTAGTAAAAAGTGATGTCCATCTTTTTATGTTAAAAAAAAACTAAATAAAATATGTTTCACAAGAATATGATTACCTTCACTCCAACTATATAATATACACTTTATTTTATATATGTAATCACGTCACTTATTTATTTTCCTTACAAAGTAAAATCCATGTCACTGATATTAATAAAAAAACTCTCTAATTATCACAATTTGATAGAGTATCCCAATGTATTCTAATCGAATTTTTATTATATGTTATTTTACTTTTTTTTACATTTGGATTTTATAAATGCATACTTTTCTTATAACTTACCATACATAGTAGAGTATTATTAATAACTTACCAAAATATTTACAACTTTTCAATTTTTATTATATGTTATTTTTTTATTTTTTACATTTGCATTTTATAAGTTACATACTTTTCTTATAACTTAACCATATATAGTAGAGTATTATTAATAACTTACCAAAATATTTACAACTTTCTTAATGATCACTATGTTAGAAAATAAAACTAATACACAAAAACAAACACATTAAAGGAACAAGTTCTTTTACAGTGGAAACCCTAAATTGTGAACACCACCACCAATTAGATATATAATAGTCTTGTCCACTCCAGTTAACATCAACCAATTTAGGCATCTTAAAATATAATTACTCAATCTTTTAAATAGGCTTCATCACATGCTAAAACCATGGGCATATAACATGGATTACCAAAAACCACCAACCCATAAACCTCTAACACTAAACCCATTATTCACCAAATCAAAGTTATCTTTAATCATTTTATAATCAAGTCAAATTTAACCTAACACGCTACAACCACAATGTTAAAGATAATTGTGATCTTCTACCCATAACTCATTTTTCTTTGTTTGTTTAGCATTTAAACATCTACTCATAACATGCCTCTTTGTTATTCCACCCTTTTCAATTAATTTGTACAGTTACATTGAATAAATTTGAAATCTATAATATTGAATGAAAACATTTTATTTAACAACAATTATTTATTAAAACATATAAATATATGTTGACATTTTATTGGACCAACCGACTTGATTAAATCTATAATATTGAATGAAAATATTTTATTTAACAACAATTATTTAATAAAACATATAAATATATGTTGACATTTTATTGGACCAACGGACTTGATTAGACTAATATTATCATTGATTAGAATTAAAAAGAAATAAAAATACAACCTACTTGGAAATATATTTTTCTTAGTGGATTGAAGTGTAAAGGTTGGAAAGGGCTGCAACTTCACAGTGGCTGGAGGGCTAAATTTGGCATCTGATAATTTTGGCGTGCCCTCCTACTTCTACAACCTTCCACCACATTCACAGCGCGTAAAATCTTTTCTCATAATCCACACTTCTCGATTCAAGTCACAACAAGCAAGAAATTTAAACCTCACTCAATGCAGTACCCTTGGTTGCTTCAATCCCTCGGACAAATAGACAAAATTAATTTGTTGATTTCTAGACACATCTAATGTAAATGATCACAAGCATATTGAGAAGTTAGGGGATGTGCAGGTGGTTTTCAAACCCTCGACAGATTTGGGCCTCTTCATTTGAGATGTATAATGTATGTATGATGTTCAGGGACTAAGCTGCACTATTAGGCAGGGACTCAACACTACTGACTGAAAAACCTTGAATGAGCAATGTCTCTTCATGTGCAAGATGAAAAGGCTCCATGGAAGCTCAGGGTTCGAAGGCGATGTAGGCCTGACAGCGTTCTGACTCGAATGGCATAAATCCACATTCAATAACGGAAGGGCGGGGCTTTGGGCTCAAATTCGATGCTTTTTGAGCCAAAATCGTTTCAGCGTGGATATTTTGACTAGACAAAGGTGATAAACCCTTGTATTCTTCTATGGATTTTTCCTTCTTGTGATAGCTTCAATTCCATCCACTTATTAAGTTTGGGGATGCTGTAAAAGCTGTAATTTTCAATATTTTTGCATTTTTTAAAGTTGGCTAAGCCAGAATCGTTTCAGCGTGGATATTTTGACTAGACAAAAGTGATAAACCCTTGTATTCTTCTATGGACTTTTCCATCTTGTGATAGCTTCAATTCCATCCACTTATTAAGTTCGGGGATGCTGTAAAAACTGCAATTTTCAAGATTTTTGCATTTTTTAAAGTTGGCTAAGGTTGATGGAAATGGAGCTTGTTTTTTAGGTTTGGATTCCAAATGCACGTAAAGGGATCCATTTGATTGAATTTGAGTAAGGATCAAGTGCATGTATTTATCGAAATATTATTTTGAAATTTAGATTAGACGTGTAAGTTGCAAGAATCAACCCTTGCTTGGGTTTTCTCTACAAACAACATGAACAATAAGATTTGGAGGTAAAAACATAAGGTTTTTTGTTTTGGTACCTAATTATGCATAAATGCATTGAGTTTAACACTTGTCTGGGGCTCTTGAGCTTGGAATCCTAAACATATTTGTCTTTCGATGTGGAGAAGAGAGTGAAAAAGAAGAAGTTTTTATATGTAGTTAACTGTATATTAATTTTGAAGGTTGTAGGGATTGATCTGTATTCTAGGTTTTTAAGATTTAAATAGTGGAATCTGCAACGTATTGAGGAGGGAAAGGGGAATTTGGTATGTGAATATTTGTTCTAATAGAATCTTTTGGAAATAACTACCATTTTGTTCTCTGATTACGGGGAGGAATTTGCAACAAATTAGCTTAAAACTTGTTTCTTGGGATATATAGAAAATTGCATTATGTTTAAGAAGCTAAAACTTCTGAGGCATTTACAGGTTTAGTTATTGAATTGCATTGTTATAGAAGCAAAGAAGGTAAATACTACTTTTTTTTCTTTTGATTTTTATGTGATAGGGCGTGTCCAATTGCAGCTGGAGAATACTTAAGATAGCAGAGATCCCAATCGATTGCCATTATTTTCAAGGTCAACATGTTATGCTTGTCTTATAGTTAATAAGTGTGATCGCTAAGCTTCCCATAAATTCCAATGCCACCTAGGTTAGGGTACAAACTCATAAATTCATGAGTTGTCATTGTCATTTCAAAGTAAAAACCTTTTTTTGGACTCATTCCTTGATTTGCTTCTTCAAGAGAGTTCTTTGCGAACTTCTATCGGAGACCATGGTCAATGGAAGAGGTATCAAGCTGCCAAATTATGGTCGAGTTTGAATGCGTGGTACTCTTGCCTAACCATGTCTTGGTCACTGTTGTGAATCATCTACATTACTCTCTATTAGCTTTGTCGTAAATGAGGAGAGGCGTGTATTGCTCCCATGGTAAGCTCTCAGAGGTTTTTTTTTTCCAATTATTTGTACTTAAATATTTTCTGTATATATTTTAAGATTACCTTCTTTTACTGGAAAAAGAAGCCTTTAATGTTATAATGGAGATGTCAACCCCTTTGCAGATATGAACCCTGACTTGAGTTTGGGTAAGCATTTTGACGTTATATAGTTTTAGTTATAGTGTTTAATTAAACCTCCATGGTTGTTACAAGTTCTAATTCTTTTTCTACTGTGCATACTCTTGGGATTGGCTTCAAGTGGCCAACCACTCTGCGACAGAACAGTTACATGTATGCTAAACTTGTTCAATGCTTTTAATTTAGGACTTCATTTGAAGAGGCATAGTCTCCTAGAGGTTCTTCTATTGATCTGTAACCTATACAACATTAATGAATTGGGAAAACCATTAAGATCCCTTTTCTTTTAATACATTGGCCATGTACCCAATAGACGATATAACTTCGACATTGATCAAATAAAAACATAAGAATGATTAAAGGGATTATCCCCTTATTTTATTGTTTATGGATCTAACATTTTTATATGTGAACTCTATTGCAAAGGTAATTTATTTCTTTAGTTATACATATGGTTTTGTTTACACTCTTAATCTATTTGAATATATTGCCATGCCATGAGATAATTTGTTATAAATTAATCTCTAGTTTCATCTCTGTGCATAGTCCCTTAGCTATCCATACAAGTTAATGTAAATTTTGGTTTATGAATATGGGTATTAAAAATTCTTGTGCTCAACACTTAAAACAAACATGGATAGTTGTTTTTCTCAATGATTATATTCTATTATTATTTTATGCATAATTCCTTCCCAATCCAATATTAGGATTTCGCTAGATAGCATATGATTTTATTATTCCCTTCCATGCATAGAATCATGCATTTAACGGGTTATCCCTTCTTACATTCGTTTTTCACATCTTGTTATTCACGATTTCACAAGAATATAGGTACAAGGTTAATGAATTGACATTGTTTGAATTCCATATTTTTGCATAACCTTGAACTACATTTTTTCTTCATATTTTCCAAAATATTATTTTAGGTTAAGTGAATACATAAGTAAGTCAACCTTACCAATTTTTTGGTATCTGTTTAAAACAATAAATAACACTTCTACAGATTGCTTTTGAGAAATAATACATAATTCCTTTGGATCCATTCACCATTATCATTGATAAATTGAACTAATGAAAATGAAGTTTTTAAGAAGTTCTACATACTCGTCATAAAGAAAAACTAATCTTTGTCAAGAACATTTCATAAATTTAATAAGTATATTTTCTATTCTTTATATTTTATAAAATGATAATTTCTTAATATTTCATACTATTTTTCTTTAAACTAAAAACATATAACATTATATATATAACTACATAGAATATGTATACAAATGGTGGAAAAATAATTACTCTAATCCTATGTCTAGGATTTCTTGGATTAGAGTAACTATTTTTCCACAATTTGTATACCTATTCTATGTATCTGTTCTTTTTGTTAGTCTCTGCCTTAGGTAGAGGTTATTATATGTTCTATCTTTTTGAATTATTTTGTAGGATGGTACAAATGAGCTATAAAGATCAATATATTTTGTATACAATTTGTATTTATTTATAAATTTTAGTTAAATTATTTTAATATGTATCAATATCTTTTTTTAGTAAAAAAAAAAACTTACTATTGATATTCAAAAATGAATCAACTAGTACATGACTATTCAAGTCTTTAACAGACTTGTCACCAACATTCAAAATATTTTCCAGAGAATAAACAATTCCTTCCAACATATCTTATCATCCTAAAAACATATCATGCAGAACGGTTAACCAAAAAATTGATCTAAAAAATCATATATGTTCACAAATCCTTCACTGCATCTGTGATTTTCCTGGAATTCCTCCCATAATATTATGCCTTCCTCTCCTTCCATAGCTTCTTTAGATTATCTAACCGACTGATATATTTTCACCGACTGAAAAGGTTTATAACCAATTGATATCTTTTCACCATTCCCAACCTACCAAATGAGATCCTTTGCCATCCAATTATAAACCTTGATAAAACCCATCCACACAGAAGAGGTTCCCCTTGTCCTTTTTTGGGGATTTCTTAATCAATCAATGATATCCCCTTAAGATCCGAATAATCCTCTCCAAGATATCTTAAGTCTTAGAGCGCTGCTAAAAGAGTACAAGTTTTTGATCCCCCATCCCCCACAACTTTTTGGCAATGCTAGTCTTTCCCAACCAACCATGATCAACTTGCTTTTTTCTTTACCTCCCGTCCAGAGAAAGTTGAAAAAAGTTTTCCTAAGTGAGTTGATGATTGTCATTGGGGCTCTCATAAGAGAAAACCAATAAACCGGGATTCCACTCAGAACTGCCTTCAATAATGTGATTCTTACACCCACCGAAAGAAGTCTATAAGTCCACTGATTGATTCTGCGTTCTACCTTTGTTAGCATCCACTCCCAATCTTTTCTCTTGTAGCAATTAGGCTTTAAGAAAAAACCTAGATATTTGAAATCATCCTCCAATTGATAGAAAATGTATGGCATGATTCCCTTTAGTTCAACAATCTTCAGATCCGATGTCCTGTAATGGAAGAAACTGGATTTGTTGGCGCTCACCAACATTCCCAAGGCATCACAGAAAACCTTTATAATATCTTTGTAGCTCAGCCATTCATCAATAGTATCCAAACCAACTAATAAAACATCATCAACAAAGAGTAGATGAGAAAGAGTTATATCTTTAGCAAATTTAATACCCTTAATTTTACCTTCAGCCTTGGCTTTAATAATCAATCTGCTTAACCCTTCAATGGTTAGAAGGAATAAAAGCGGAGATAATGGACACCCTTGACGAATACCCCTTGTAATTTTAAAGAAACAAGAAGGAGCACCATTTATCAAAACAACAATGTTAACAATAGTAACGCATGCCATAATCCAGTTTATAACCAGAAGGGGTATTCCAATTTGTATTAGTATCAGTCACAAGAAAACCCAATCAACTCTATCATATGCTTTTTCAAGATCCATTTTGAGAAAAATAGCTTTAAGTTTCTGACTTTTGATGGAATGTATAATTTCCTGTGAAATGCCAATAACATCAAGGATTTGTCGATCATCTAGAAAACCGAACTGTTCTGAACAAATATGCCTAGACAAAGCTGGCTTCAAATAGACAAAAATAATCTTTGAAATGATTTTATAGGCCAAATTGCACAAAGCAATTGGTCTAAAATACCCAAATGTATTTGGCTTGCTGCATTTTGGAATAAGCATGATAAACTTAGAATTAAGAGCCCTAGAAATGAAACCTTCTATCCTTGAAAATTCTACCATATCCAGAATATCCTTACCCATGATATCAAAAAAATGCAAAAAGAGTTCAACGGTCCATCCATCGAGCCCAGGGATCTTCTCTTAGCAAAAATCTTCAACGTTTCTTCAATCTCCAATAAAGAAACCTGCTTTCCAATATCCACAGCTTCTTGATCATTGAAAAATTTGGGAAAAAGTCTAACAATCCTCAGTTGTGCATTCAAACCACATTGACTAGTATCTGGAAATATCTTACCAACAAAACTTTTAGCTGATGCTTGCAAGTTCTCCTGACCACATATTTTGTTTCCCCCCTTCATCTGATAATTCCCATATGGAATTGGATTTTTTCATGTAAGATGCATAAGAATGGATAAAATTTGTATTTTTGTCTCCCAATCCGATCCACAGAGCCCTACTTTTAAGTCTCCATTCCATTTCTTCCTTTTGTAAGATATGTTCCTTCTTTTGTTCCAGTACCTTCAGTAGTGTGAAATCCTTTTCACCTAAATTCTGGTCAAAGTTTCTTAAGTGAATATCCTGAATTTTTCACTCCAACTCATAATATTCCCGTTGATCCATATCCTTCTGCCTATTTGTCCATTTAGTGACAATGTCCTTTAGTTTCCTAAGTTTGTACACTAATAAGTCCATTGGATTCAAGTCCTCCTCACAGTTGAAAGTCAACCATAAATGCCAAATAAGTTCACAAAAGTCGCCATTTAATAACCACGAACTATTAAATTTGAATGGATATTCCAACACCATTTTTTCATCATCAAGTATTAGGAAAATCGGCCAATGGTCTGACAATTTTACATCCCCCACCCATGACCTACAATGCTGAAATGATTGTAGAAAAGACCTCTTGACCAGAAATGTATCCAACCTTTTATGAATGCCTGTAGAACCCTTTCTTGCATTCGTCCAAGTAGGAGCGCGAATCACCGGCAATACATCCACTAAATCATGAGTACACAGGAGCTCAAAAAAATACTCTTCCATATCGTCCAATCTTGCAACAGACCCCCAAATTTCTGAGACAGATGAAGTATAATTGAGATCACCTGTGATAATTAAGTTATCAATATTAAATAGACCAGAAAGTTTAAGAGAATCCTAAAAAATGCTCCTCTCTTTATAGGGCCTGTAGCAATTCAGAATGGTCATCTTTATGTTAAGACAACCTCCAACCCTCTAATAGGATACCCCATCTAGTCTTAAAACACCGGAAACTGTAATAACGAGGATTCCAACCCACTAGTAATCCTCCCGAAAGCCCAACAGAGCTAGTAGCAGAGAATTCCCACCCAAGAAAACAGTGAGCCAAATTTTTCAATGCACAATAATCTTCACACAAAGTTTCTTGTAACAGGATGATTCCGGGGTTAGTAGTTTGAACTATTTTGGTTAAGGCCCTAACCCTAGTAGCCTTTCCCAAACCCCTGACATTTATAGAAACTATAGACATTAATCACCCACCCTATGGGCCTCTCTGCTCTAAGTGCCCCAGAACGATTATTAGACGGTGATGTAACAATAACATTATCATATTCCACAATTCTAGCAGAAACAGGTTTGTAGGATTCTTCAGTCCCGGTATGTTCTTTAAATTTGTTTTTATTTTTTCGCATCGTGACATTCTGGAACCTTAAGTTTTCTATAGGTTCAATTTCTGAATTCAAAGATGGGTTCTTAGAGTACACCTTAAGAGGCGTAAAACAGTCACCAGCATTATGTGGCATATATCCACATTAATCCAGGATCTTACATTCTGTTAAGGTATAAACCCCAGCCTCCACATCCTTAGAAGAAGATCGACTCCCATTTAACCCCAGAGACTGTTCACCTCGACTTTCTAAAGCAAAACATGAATCATCATCATTCCCAAAAATTATAGGAGTAGTAGAGTATTCTACTAAAGCAGGGCCCTTCGAAATCCCTTCAATAGAATTATCTGGGTTATAGGATCCCCCCAATTCTAGGTCCCTGACTGGTTTTGAAAATTCCCCCAAATTTAAAACTACCTCACCAATAGATATACGCTTATCCAATAACTTCTCAGCATCTAGATAGAAATCCAGTTCTGCTTTAGTTACATCTTTATATGGCGTAATAGAGGTCGGAGAAAACTTACCCAGATTAATGTCTTGGGGCGAATTCAGTTCATAGCCCAAGTGCGCACTTATCGTTCTCGAGCCATAAACATAGTCTACACGAGCATCTTGCAGCATCATAGGGTATTTCACCATATGTGACCCGTCATTCTACAATGATAGCAATGGAATAGTATTTTGAAACAGTCTAAATTTTGCCTAAACACACGGGATCCCCAATTAATCTCCACCTCCGCTGGAAAGCCCTTAGCCTTTTTATACTCCACTAAAACCCTAGCAATTTGCCTATCAATGCCAAAAAGGGATTTTTTATCCACCCTTATGAATTTACCCGCAGAGTTCGGCCAGGCCAATAAGTATGTTTTCAGTCCATAATTCCATCGACAGACCGAGAATGAGCATCCATAAATGTTGTCGCGACTGCAACTCTCTCACCGGGTCGAAAAAAGTATGCCATCATTTCAAAACGATGGAACCTTCCTTAAAAAGCCAAGTGCCCTCCAAAATTTTCCTAACATGTTTAGGATCAGGAAAGATGAACAAAAGCCACCCGTTGACCAAAACATTGACCCTAGGCATAAAACCCACAATGGGTGCCCAATGCCTGTTAACCCATTCCAAGATTTCTTCATGGCTTCCCGCAACATACTCAAATCTACTGACCAAAGCCCCATTTGCCAGCATCTCAACTCGTTCCAAATTAGTATTTGCATCTATAAAATAAGTATCCAAACCCTCCCTTTCTTTTACTGCCTGTTTCCTTCTCCGCAACTGCGCCTTCTCTCTACTACATCCTTTCCCCTTCACCTTACTTCCGCCTTCACATATACCTCCTGCATCCTCCCCCTTCTGCGAGCAAATAAAAATGGGACTGGAACCCTCCCCATCCACAATATGTAACATATCTTGGGATGCCATCCCAATACATCAATAAACCTGAGGAGGCGATAAAAGGTCCAGTGGTAAGACCGGCACCTGTCACAATAAAAAACGCACCTCCAAGATCACATTTGAAGGAATATGCTAGCATCTGCCAAGGTAAAAATATAAGGAAAAAACTAAAGTCACCCTAGTAAAGAGCCTTCAAATGGACCTAAACCCTACCACACCGTAGATCAACCATGCCTAATATTAAAACCCGAAAGAAAAAATAACTAAAAAAACCCTAGCAAAAAAATAACATAGTTAGCAGCATGATTAATTTTCCCACTTTTTTTTACCCTTGGTTGGTACTGGGCTGATCCATAGGACCAACTTGACTCCAAGACCTGGTGCATCCCTACAACTATCCCTTAGTCGGATTTTTCAGTCATCAACCTGTAGGTTTTTTTATCCAGAGCCATATCCACCATCTCCATTCATTCACTTATCCAAGTTGTATATTGCAACCATCAATTCAATATCCTCCCTTTTGTAAAGCATAATATGTATCAATTTCTTATTGGATTGGAAGTCCCTATTGGACTATTTTTATCATTCACGCAATTAAAGAAAAATACAAAAATAAATTAAAAATATTTCTACCTTATAAGTGCCATTTGCCAAACTATGGTGGTGTTATTGAAATATTGATTTATATCATCTGCCTGTTGGATTCACTGCATCATTTGCTTGCCAGATCTGCTTGATCCACGTTGCATAAACCATTGCTACTCACTCGAGTCGAGAAGAAATAAAAGTGCAGCAAAGTTGGTGGCAAGTTATGGTAGTTGTTATTAACTTAGGTTATGGTAGCTATGATTAACTTTCCCTACAATGCATTAAATCACTTTCAAATTAGAGTGCCATCTTACGCGAAGAAGATGGGGAATTTGGTTGTTGAAGCCTTTTCCAATGTCCAACCATTACATTGCTTTTTAGCAAATCATTTCGTATGCAATATTTTGTTATTCCATTTGTGTTTTCTTAGATACCAAGTTATCTCACAAGAAACTCTAAAGATATTAAGGCACATCTCCATCACTTGTTGCACTCTTTCCATTGTTCTGGAACACTCAAATTCAATCTTAACATTAATAGAGTGATATCCTCGACATGTTTTTATCTTAAGATTTTTTAATTTAATTTTGTTGCTTTATTTTTCTATGATGGAGAATTGAAATTAGAGATAGCATATAATTAAATTGTAAAGCAATACAAGATCCTTGATGCAAATGTTTTAAGCGGGATTTTTAGGAAATTTTTTAAAGAGAAGAAGATGCATTAATATCTGCATTGCATCTGGTTTTGTGAGATAAAGATGGTCTTGACATATATAAATTCTTGTTTGAAAAATTAATAAATTATTGTAAAGTTTGTCTATGTAGTTAGTCTGGAACTTATTTTTGAATGTTTGTTTTGTTTATGAAGAGGAACGTCAACAAAACTTAGTTTATTTATCAACATATTTTAAAATTATTAATACCTATTTATTATTTAAAAATATTGTTTTTCTTTTTAATTTCTAATTATTAAAGACAGGAACTAAGCTACACATGACTCTGGTCTGTTTAATCATCCACTTTGATTATAAAATTACTTCAATGTAGTAATCATATAATAAAACTATGTCCTTTTAATGATTTCCAATCACTTTGTCTTGAAAATTTTAATTGATGTCTACGTCTCATAACAAGACTAGAAAAGCACATGGTGACAAAGTCCCTGCTGCATAGCAAAGTAGCAAAAAGGTCTAGTGGAAACTGATGTACATCTACAATTGCAATTGGAACGAGCCATTTTTTTTTACTTTTTCAAAAAGAGTTACAACTGTCATTGGAATATAGCACGAATGCAAATAAGAATTATAGCATTGCATTTCTATTGTTGCAATCACATGAAAACATGTTTAGTTGGGTGAATGAAAACATGTTTATAGTTGTTTTTAAACGCAACTATAAACGCAAGTAGCATGTTCTTGCATAAAAATAAATAAAATCATGAAAATGTATATTGTATTTCTATTGTTGTAATTACATGAAAACATGTTTAGAGTTGGGATTGTCAAAAGGCCAACTTTTTTTTGAATACAACTGTAAAAGCAAGCAAGCAGAAGTGCAATAGCAATCAAAATACAACTATAAAAGCAAGCAAGCAGAAGTGCAATTTAGCAATCAAGGAAGAGGAAACAAATATCTTTTCCAGAATACAATTTCATTTATCATTGCAGATGAATGGGCATTTGGCTGCTTTTTTTATTTTTGCATTAATGGCATTCAATAGTAAAAACTAAGTTCATTTGCAATTGAAAGGTCATTGGCATTGCTATAGATGTAGCAACTTATGGAGAGAAAATTTCCAAAAATAAATGTGAATTGATACAAATGATTCAATAACAGGAATGCAAGCCCAAAACAAGATTGTTAAGAGCCTTCCCTGATAATGACACCATCAGGAAAACGTATTTAATTTGTCTCATTGCAAAATCAAATTATTCTGGACGACACTTTCCTATTCGGCAGGCATTTGTTGCAGTGTTAACCATCTTTTTATATTATATGTATGGTAGCGTCTCCAACAAGGAAGAGTGAGTCATATTTATCCCTAACTCGCCCAGATCCTAAACTTATCATATTATCTCCAAATAAAATACAGTAAAATAAAGTTTATATGCGAAGCCCAACCACAAATTGACTATCCAGCATCAAAATTGACGGAATATAACGAATCAAAATTGACTATCCAGCATGAAAATCCAACTCTTTACCTACTGCTACAAGAATTTTGATGCCAAAAAAATTGCATAGACCTCGTTTAAACATAGATTACAAACACCTAGACTATTTTTGTCGTAGATTAAAAGGATTTCTGCTTTGCTCTAAGGTGCATACAAATATGTTCCAGTCCAATAGGTAAATTAAGCTTATTTTTACAAAGACTGAACCTAAACTTATATGCAATATTTAACCAAACGATTTTGAACTTCCTGTATACTTTTAGCCTTTGAATTTGAAAAAATTTCAACATCTTTAAAGGTTGACAAAAAAATTCTTTGCATTACTCCTTTTTCATTTGCAAGGCCGAAAACTGAACCCGCAACATATTACCTCGAATTTAAAACTTTTCAAACATTTTAAAGTTTCAAAAAAAAAATCCATTACTCGTTTCCTTTGCAGGAAAAACCTATGAAAACAATGGAAAAACAAAATTAATGTGATCTATTAAACTGGGTGACTTCCAAAACTCATCGGGCAAAAGCTTCTACCAAGGATTTTATCTTTCCTAGCATCCTCCAAATTTCAGAGTGTCATTTGGAGTTTCTAGGAATCCTTTAAACTGGTAAGACCGAAATACCTAAAACTTTGCATCCATTCCCAAATATAGGCATTTCAAAGTGGGGAACTTACCTCGTTTGGAAACCAGTGGTAATCTGAAAGGTAGTAAGCTTTTTTTCAGGATATTTTACCCTAGGACTTTAACGCGAATCGTATTCTTTGTTTTCATGGGAATAGCACGCTATCCAAGCAACTTTAACTCTGCTTTTCCGGCTTCATGCACAGATCTTACTCCTATAAATACTTATTTTTAACCTGTGCATGTGGAAGGGCGGGCTTTGCATTCCACTACACGCATCTTAATGGTAAGAAATTGACAAAAAAAATACCAACATATAAATACTCACAGGTTGTTATGAATGTAGAGGCTTTCAGCGGACCTTAGCACCGAGCAGTACCACGTCAACGCGGCGCCCCTGTGGCTCCAAAGACCGAGGCTGGCTTTTGCGTGTATGCAACCAACCAAACACCTCTAGGTTGCAACACAAATTAACATTTCAAAAATGTAAACCCCAACACATTTAAGCGATCAAAGACAAAGCGCGTCATCCCCCGCCGCCTAGGCCCGGGCTTCAGAAGCCTAGGCTGACGCCTCGCAAGCCACTACCAATGGAGCGCCAGACAAATGTCAACCCACACATTTAAAAACCACATGACGCTAACGTCACCCAGTCATCCCCAATCATAGGGCAGACAAATGTTCACTATTTAATTAATATTAATTAAAATTAAATTTAAAAAAATAAATAAAAAATCAAACTTTGCAAGTGCCAAAGTTTTTTTTTGTCTCCGGGACATAATAATAATAATAATGTCTCTTGTCTCTATCTCTCTCCTTCTGTCTCCAACTCAAAGGTCAAATATTAATGGTGATATGATTTCATATATGAATGCCAAGTATAAAATATAATATGTATTATCTCAACCAATAGTTATCATAAAATGATTAATTAATCACTATTTCCATTGCATATATATTCCTCCAATAAATTTTGCATTTGACATGTTTCTATTTAGTTTATAATCACTTATATATCATGTAATTTTCTTATGTTCTTCATAAAATTTAAAATCAACAAAATAATATCTATGCATTATATTAATCCCAATGTATACACTTATCTTTAATTAATGATACTTGAAATAGACATCCACTAGATTGTTTTATAAACATAATAATAATATTTTTATTGTTGTGACCCACAAAGTATTCTCATAACTTTTCTCTCTATGCATATGCAATTGCAATCCTAAAAAACTGCTCAACCCATAATTCATTTTACATCATTACAACTAGAAATTTCATGAATATGGCATAACCACCAGAAAATAATATGTATGAGCATATTTATCATGCAACAAATCAACTATAATATTAGTATAAGATATTACTTCCATACAAAGTGGCTTCAAGAATTAAACTACAAATTAAAATTTTTAATATTTGAAAAAATGTGGCTATGATTTATATTTGAACTTCCCTTTTCTAGGCATTGGAAATCCATATATTATGGCTGGAAATTGAAGCAATGTCCAAAAGGATTAATCATAACAAAGCCTCCCAGTTAAAAAACACAAGATCAATATAGTATATGTACATGCATGTTTCATAGGTTTTCAGGTGGACCTAATATTTCTTATACACTTGTTTCTTGGAAAGTGAGATTAATAATATAGTATATGTACATGCATCTTTCATAGGTTTTCACGCAGAACTAATATTTCATATAAGCTTGTTTATTGGAAAGTGACAGCTTCTCTATTTACATGAAATATGTTTTCTTCCAGATAAAAAAAGTTAAGGTTTTTTTTACAAATGTATTTTGCATGTACAAGAGAGGTTCATTTTTCTTTAAATGGCTTAGATCCGAGAAAAAAGTTCTCATACTAGTTTCTTGAAATATATTCAATTTCTATTTTAAGATCTTGTTATCTTTACTATTTTTTTAAAGATTTAGTGTAAAACATGGATATAGCTCTAATACCAAATGTGAAAGTATGTTTTCCCTAGTTTAATATTTGAATTTTATTATGTTTTATACCATAATTATTTGTCAAAGAAGGAGAATGTGTGTATTTAGTATTGATTAAATATGACTTTGAACATAAGAATAAATATGGAAAAACTATCAAATGATACAAATAATACATTCCATTATAATTTCACAACATCACATTAAATAGATATTCAATAACATGTTACTTCCTTTTATTCCTAAAAATAGAGGTTTAGGTACAATAGGACTTATATGGTACAAGGCTCGTCTTGGACTAAGCAAACATCTTCTCCACATTCCTCTTTTCATCCCAAAACAATAGCCTTACCTTGAATAAATAATATATGAAGGGTTCCACGGTGAAAAATAATGAGCCTTTATGTTTTTACACCATAAATTTCCGTTATTATACAACCACAAAATAATTAATTACTTTTAACTTTTTACATTTTGTTATTATTTTCAAGAACTCTTATTTTATTTATTATCCTGAGAAATTGATACCCCTCTATCAGGTATTTTCTTCTTATCTTGAATTCTTTTCTAGATTTTAGCACTAAGGTATTTAGTTTGGATTTCATGATAAACTACTTATTGTGGTCTATATTATAGGTGTTTGGAAACACAAAATTTTGGAATTTTATTTTGTTTATGTTGGAAAAAGTTGTCATTGATGTCAAACAGGATGGCATTGATGTCAAATGGGTGAAGAGATTTGTAGCGTTGCCATTGGTGTCAGGGTGATAATGATGATGTGAGTGTAATAGAGATAGATTGTACAGTCACATCATTGTCATTGATGTCAAATAGGATGGCATTGATGTCAAATGGGTGAAGAGATCTGTAGCATTGCCATTGGTGTCAGGGTGATAATGATGATGTGATTGTAATAGAGATAGATTGTGCAGTCACATCATTGTCATTGATGTCAAATAGGATGGCATTGATGTCAAATGGGTGAAGAGATTTGTAGCATTTCCATTAGTGTCAGGGTGATAGTGATGATGTGACTGTAATAGAGATAGATTGTCAAGGAATGTTTGATGAAGCCTTGAAGCCCCTAGAGAAGACCCTAATAATCCTAAGGAATCCCTTAGAGAAGAATCTTTGTCACAAGTGTACATAAATCCAAAGCGGTCCCCTTATGGTGTAGCGGTTGCGCATGGCCCTCACGACAAGACACTTTGAGTTGTACACAAGTGGTGCAAAGCCCCTAGAGAAGCTCCTAATGACCACGATGATGTGGAGTGTAAAGGAGTCCCTAAAGTGTCTTGAAGAAGTGTGAAGAATTTCCTAAAGAAATGATGTTCGGTCCACATGACCAGGATAATGGGTCAAATGACCATGATGGTGGTTCACCTAACCATGATGATGAGAAGTGTAAGGAAGTCCCTAAAGTTGTCTTGAAGCAATGTCAGAAAGAATTGTGAAGAATCCCTAAAATAGTGGTGTTGGGTCCACATGACCATGTGGTTTGGGTCACATAACCCATTGTGGAGAATGCCCTATAGAGTACCCAAAGTAGGTCTGAAGCAAGTTGGTTTGAAGCTTGAAGTATCCCAAAAATAATGATGTTTGGTTCACATGACACTAAAAATAGTGGTACTTTGGTCCATTGGACAACATGAAGTGGCAAGGATCCCCATAAGAAATAATGATGTGTCAACCAAGTTGTTGAGAATGGTTGTCATTGATGACAAGCCATTAATGACAAAGGAGTAATTAAGGTTGATGACATGGAAAGCATGACATGGGTGGTTTGGGAATTGGGATACTAGGTGGTCCAAATGTGTAACATCCCGATAATTTCATAAAAATTTAAAATTTTTTAAATCAGCATTAAATGTTAATAATTGTAAATGCGGAATAATAAATGCTTGTAAAGACATCACTGATTAACAAATTCATTTATGCAGAAAATAATTAATCATTGAGACTCTTAACTAAAGACAATTTAATGATTGTGACACGTCATACATCTGTTAAGATGCTGATGACATTATTTTATTTGTGTTATCTGTAACTCATGATATTTTGTGATAGAGTTTTATTGACTAGGTTCTGACTGTTGCTTTTGATGATTATGAAAGGGTGGTCCTACGAGGTACCCTGGAGTTTACTTAGCTACGTTTAGCTAAGGCATTTGAACCCTGTTACCGTGTGCAGATCGTAGGTAAGAAATTCTATAACGACATATGATAAAAGTACAGGTGTCCTTCGATTCATCGTCAATGTAAAATTAGAATGTTAAATACTTCCTTGCGAAACAGGTTCACTGGAGGTATGATTATCTTGGTTCTCAACCTCGTCTACATGTTGACTTCCCCATTCTCCAATGTTATCGAAATCATGTCTTCGTTTGCTTTTGCATGACTATACTTATCATCTACGAAAATCATCCAAAAAGGCTAATATTGATGACACCAAGTAGTAATGCCATTATCCAAGTGTCTTCATTACAGAAATACTTGTAAATATAATACTGGTACTATGAATTATCATTATAGTTATGCATCAACTTGACTTAGGCCTTGCCTAAGTCTCACTCATATCAATTGTTCTAGCAATACATGGTTGACGCATGAAATATAAAACTATGCCCTCTATGTCTGACTATAGGGGAGAATTATGAGCAATAAAAAGTACTATATAATACTCGTTCTTAACAATTGAAGGCTTATCTAAAGTCACAATACTATTGGAATGCATACTATTAACATAACGTTTCATTAACTAAGGTATGACAAAGGTATTCCAAAAATGACTAGGCATTCGCATAACCACATGGGCATAAGATACATGTTGTTACGTTGTTTAACAACAAACCTTCGCACCCCTATGTATATGAAATGTAAACTATGAAACTAACGTTTGCAAGGTGTTGATCGTGACAGGGTAATGGACGTTAATGCTTCCAACTGTCGAATTTAAGGCTTAGCATTACGTTGTACAACTATGAAGTGAAGTGGAGGGCTGAGTTGGATGGTATCCACGTGATCGAAACTGTATTTAGTATCATACTGAGCTGAGCTGTGCCATGCCCTAGATCTTGTACTGTTGACTAGGAAACTTGTTAGAAGCAACAATCAACGCTATATTGATTGCAATCGTGGTTCAAATATCGATGTGCCTTAATTGGCAACTATCTACCGTTGATCTCCGCGAGATCTGAGGCTGAGGATGATACCCGATTCTCGTGTTGGTAAGTAGTGAAAGTTGATTTTCGAGCATTCATTGTTGCGTTTTGGTGAGAGGTCGTAGAGCCGAACTGTTGCAATGTAGTTTTTTCTTAGTATGTTGAGGGGAGGAATCCTTCCCGAGGTTTCGAACATGGGACCTATGAGGGATAGTGTTAAGGAGTTGCAGGTTTTGACTTCTTGTGCCATAGCACTCCGATTCGACCATGGTGGTTGTATGTGGTTTTTCTCCTGTCTGATATTGAAGTTCGTAGCTCGCTCGTCAAATTGTAAAAGGGATTCTCCGTGTTTAGCCCGTCGTTGTCTGTTGGGAGCCATCAAGCTTCGTCGTTCTTGCTGGTGTGATGTGCCAACGTTCAGAGTTTTCAAACCTAAAGGTAAGCAAAAAGAAGTTTTACTGTATTAAAAGCTTTGATAATAGCGTTTCTCAGTTCGTAACCCTTTGCACTGTATACTTGGAAGGTACCCACTTCGTCGGAGGTCGTTAGAAAGGTTTTGGGGATGGGGTTGATGCATCTACTCTCTAGTAAGCTCCAGTGGTTCTCGAAATCTCGTAGGTGCCCCTTTGCATGGTTTGATGGTGACTACAATGTGCCGAGGGTTGGGACTATTCGACCCTGTTTCCGGTGATGGCTGTGTGCAAAGTTTTAAAACTTTAATTTGATAGGCGATGTACAGAGGATAGCCTTCATTTATTTAAATTGTTATTCAGCTCTTAGATGCCTGGTTGTACTGTTTGCTAAGAACTTCGAAGATGTAGTTGTTCTATTGTTTGTTAAGGGTACATTCTTGTGTAGCTATTGCTCCACGGTCTTATTTTAATGTTGTGGGTGGATAAGGGGTGAACCCCATGCCCTGTGGAACCGTATTGTAAACTATGTTATATATTTTTAATGTTGGATGTGATGCCTGAGAGTTGAGGTTTTGCTCACTCCTTTTGCACAAAGGCTCGTCGTGGATGACATGTTACCCTTTTGGTTAAAGTGCGGTTTGATAACCTGTTTGAACAATTGTTGAGGTGGTGTCGAACCACGATGGTTGTTTGTGATAGCTTTCCTTTCTTGTACTTCATCATTGTTGTTGATTTTGGTATTTGGAATTGTGATTAGATGAAGTTCGGCCATCTAGTGTTTGGGATAACTATGCCACAGTGTTCTATTTTGTGTTACAAAAGAAAACCCTATTTGAAGCTTCGGCTACTTCCTGGCTTGTACGGTGCTTTCGTACACGAGCTCTACACTGGCTATCAATTGGTTTCGATGTTGTGTTTGTGTTTATGCTAGGTTTGTGAGTTATCATCATACTTTTATACTAAATCGTGCTTTAAGTGATGCTTACTATCCTGAAGTAGTCTCAGAATGCTAGCCAAGGTTTGGAAGATAAATAATACCTTTGGCCTAGCGAAGTTACTTCATGTTTAAATGTCTTGTTTGCATTCGCAATACGAAAAGTAGTAAGTAAGAAGAAATAAAATGTTGTTTAGGGTTAGATGTTAGGTCTGTTATGAAAATAATCATTTGCAGTTTACCGTGACTCGCTTGATAAGGAATTTATAAACTATGAACCGAATAAAGTCTCGGATTCTCAATCTTATGATAACTTAGGGTTTTACGTTACTGTGTAAATGTTGGATAAATGAAATCAGGAATGAAAGTTTTAGAGAAGAAAATAGTATGTGCACAAATATATTCAATCTGTACAAAGATTTATTTTGCAGCTGTTATAATACCTAGAATTGTGAAATGCTTGGGGATATGAAATTCATGATCTTGAAAAAACGCAATTGCTTGAAAAACCTGAAATGTATAAGATTGATGTGCATTTGCTTACTGGCTGAAAAACATGAGTTAAAAGCAATATATAGAACTGTGCAGAAACATACTGTGTTTTTCTTTCATGTATGAATTAAATGAATTCTATGTTGCGGTTGATGCTATACTGGAATGTTTACTGTGTTTAAATATAGGATTGAATTCTAACAAGAACATTACTATAATCATCTTTCCAATCAATGGCATTCTTCCTATCACTTATCTTCCTTTATTTACTTCTCTATACTGGAGTACGATGCAGAGAACAACATGGGGAAAAATATAGAGATGATTATGAAATCAAATATTTTACAAAGCTTTTTCCATTCAGAACATAAAATAATTTGTTTTGCATGCCTAAGTTAATACTTCTATAATGCAGAGACATTTAAATGTAAACAAAAGTAGGAACGGTAAAACCTGGTTGACTGTAGGAGAAACAAACAACCCAAGGAACCTATTCCACCCAACCAATTCCTGAAGACATCTAAGCTGCTTTCCTTAGGACCCCTGAGCCTGTTCACTAAACCACCAGGAGGAAGAAACTTAGAAGCTTAGGTCCTCAATCTTGCAGCAGCAAGTAGTTTATCCAGTCTTACAGACTCAACAGTCAAAGAGACTTGCACCAACACCTCTGGTTTTCCTTCTTAGAAATAATTTGCAGACTTACAATTGCACTCTCTTATAGCCTCCCTAATTCAAATCTCTCAGTCATCACTTGATGCACATGAGGAATATTTGAAAATATTGTAAGAGCTGCCTGCTCAATTCGAATTGCCTTATATAGGCTGCCTAGGCCTTTTGTGATTAACTGGTCATTAATGAGCTGCCTGCTCACTTCCCCACCTAGGAATAATGCCACAATTTTAGGGGTAGTTGTCCCATAACCAATAGCTAGTGGTGGAGTGCAAATGCTGCCATCTGTCCCATGCCTTCTAGCAGCTTCCATTCCTCTTAGTGGGTCAGTGAACACTCTTGTAACAACTTTCTTGAGTATTTGCCTCCTATTTTAATTTATTAAATAATAATAATGAGTCATTACAGTCATCTTTGACCAGATTTGGTCATAATTACAAAACATTGTAATTATAATTTAGCATAAAAAATTTTGCAAAATAAAATAATTATTCTCAAAATTTGGGTAGGTGACATACACCCCCCCTTAAGTCTCAACATCGTCCTCGATGTTGTTTATTCACTCTCTAAGTGTTCCTGAAACAGAGTTGGGTATGCTGCCCGCATACTACTTTCCAACTCCCAGGTTGCCTCTGCTGGGCTAAGGTGCTTCCATTGCACCTTTACCTGCCCAATGGTGCAATTCCAGAGTAAAGTTTCCTTCCTTCCGAGGATACAGCCCGGTTCCATCGAAAAATCGTCGTCTTGTTCCACCTGAACATCATTCCAATTTACAACATGAGCATTGTGTACATATTTCTTTAACAATGAAACGTGAAAAACATTATGTATTTTGAGGTTTCAGGGCAAGGCCAATTGATATGCCACGGGTCCAACCCTTGACAAAATCTCAAAAGGACCACAATACCTGGGTGCCAGCTTGGCACAACTTCCCAATTTCAGGGAACTCTTTTTTGGTCTTACCTTAAGAAAAACATGCTCACCAACTTGGAACTCTTTATGAGTTCTTTTAAGGTCTGCTTGACTTTTCTGCCTAGCTTGGGCAGCTTTAAGATTTCCTTGTACCTGTTTCACAATTAGTTCTAATTCCTGCAACAATTCAGGCCCTAAAATAACCCTGTTAACTGGATCACCCCAAGAAACACGTGTATTACATTTCCTACCATAAAGAATTTCAAACGGCCTAAGCCTGGCTGATGCATGGTAATGATTGTTATAAGCAAATTCTGCTAAATGCAGATAGTCCTCCCACTTACCTGGCTGATCCTTAACATACATTCTTAGCATGTCTTCCGAAATTTGATTCACCCTCTCTGTCTTTCCATCCGTTTGAGGATGAAATGCGGTGCTAAAATTTAAGGTTGTATTCAACCCTTTAAACAAAGACCTCCAAAAATTTCCTGTAAACTTTGAATCACGGTCCAAAACTATTACCTTTGGTATCCCATGCAGTCGAAAAATCTGCTTTATGAAAATTTCTGCAATGTTTGGAGCCTTATGAGTAGTCTTTACAGGAATAAAATGTGTTGCTTTGCTAAGTTATCCACTACCACCATGATGGAATCATTCTGTTTCTGATTCTTTGGTAACCCAGTGCTAAAATCTATACTTATGATTTCCCATTTCCAGCTAGGTATAGGCAATGGATGTAGCAACCCAACAGGATGTTGATGTTCCACTTTCACCTTTTGACAGTCAAAACACTTAGCTATGTATTCTACTACTTCATCCTTCATCCTAGGCCAATAGTATTCCTTTCGTAACATAGTGATGGTTTTCTGATAACCTGGGTGGCAAGAATAATGGCTTTTGTGCATCTCATCTAAGATCAGAATTTTTATTGTTGGTACATTGGGTACATACAATCTGTTCTTGTACAACAACAACCCATTTTCCTTCAAACTATAATCTGCCATAGAATTTTCAGAACTGTTTTCTGTTGTCTTTTCATGTAATTTTGTGTATTCCTCATCAGTCTTAATCCCTTCAAAAATCTGATTTTCCAAATCTGTTGTGTAAGTGTTGATGGATGAAATAAAATGTATCCTTGCGTTACGACTTAACGCATCAGCAACCTTGTTCTCTTTCCCTTTAATGTGTTGAATTTCAAAATCATACTCACTCAAAAAAGTTAGCCATCTAGCTTGTCTAGCATTCAGATTCGCCTGATCTAGTAAATACTTCAGCCCCATGTTATCTGTCATTAAGGTAAATTTTCTGCCAATAAGATGGTGACGCCACATCTTCAAAGCATGAATTACTGTTAATAATTCCAAATCATAAGTAGAATAATTCTTCTCATGTATTTTCAACTTTCTAGATTCATAGGCTACGGCATGTCCTTCCTGTGTTAGGACTCCTCCAAGTCCGTCATTACATGCGTTTGTACATACTATAAAATCCTTATTAGGATCTGCAATCCTCAAAATAGGTGATGTAGTCAGTAATTCTTTCAACCTTTTAAAACCGTCCGCACACTTTTGGTCCCATACAAACTTCTTTCCCTTCTTCTGCAAGGACTTTATGGGGTTTGCAATCTTTGAAAACCCTTCAATGAAATTTATGTAATACCCAGTAATACCCATAAATGATCGTACATCCGACACATCTTTAGGGACTGGCCATTCATTAATGGCTTTTATCTTGGCGGGGTCAACCGAAATTCCTTCCTTAGAGATTATGTGTCCTAAGTACTAAATCTTGTATTTGTAAAAAACACACTTACTGAACTTAGCATATAACTAGTGATCTCTTAGAACTTGCAGAATGATACGCAGATGTTCATCATGCTCTTCCTTGCTCTTAGAATATACTAAAATATCATCGATAAACACAACGGTGAATTTATCCAAGTATTTGTGCAGAATTTTATTCATTAGGCACATGAATACTGTCGGGGCATTAGTCAATCCAAATGGTATGACCACAAACTCATAATGTCCATATCGAGTTCTAAAGGATGTTTTGAAAATGTCTTCATCCTTCACGCGAACCTGATGATATCATGACCGTAAATCAATCTTTGAAAATATCATTGCTCCGCGTAACTGATCAAATAGATCATCAATGCGGGGCAACATATATCTATTCTTGATCGTCATTTTATTCAGTTGAAGATAATCTATGCAAAGTCTTAAGGTGCCATCTTTCTTCTTAACAAAAATGATTGGTGCTCCCCAAGGGAACACGCTGGGTCTTACATACTTTTTATCAATCAGTTCTTTCAACTGAGACTTCAACTCATTCAACTCTAGTATATTCATCCTGTATGGAGCTTTGGAATTTGGCACTACACCCGGTATTATGTCAATAGTAAAATCTAGATCTCTTTTAGGAGGTAACCCTGGAATTTCTTCAGGAAAAACATCTTGGAAATCATTTAAGACGGGTATGTCTTCTAATTTCAGTTTGTCTTCTGTAGTACTTAACTCCTCATTTACTACATTTACTGCAAACATTTGACATTCCTTTCTGATTGCTCTCCTTACCTGCATAGCTGAAATCTGTCTAAGGGACGTCTTCCTAGGAATACCCTTCACTTCCACTGTCCTTCCTTCATCATTTAAACAAGTGAAACTTTTCTCATAACAATTCAGAATGACATGATGAGCTTCTAAGCAGTCCATTCCAATTAAGATGTCATATGATCCTAAAGGTAAAACATTTAACTTGATATGTGTTTTTAACTTATTCATAGATAAAACACAACTTTCCACGAAATCATAAACTTTTCATTTTGTTCCTGTTGCTAGCCTAACTAACAAGGATTTATTGAATTTTTCTATTTTCAACTTACAACTTTCTACAATATCTAGTGATATATAGCTCAAACTAGCATCAGGATCAATCAAAATAGAAATTGGATGGTTTTGTAGCATACCTTCAACCTCTACCATTGAGACTTGGTGTTCTACTTGCCGATTGTCTAATGTTGCATTAATTCTGGGTACTTCTCTTGCCAAATCTCCTACAGTAGCTTCAGATTGTATGGAGTGAATATGGTTAGCGGTCCGCTTCCTAAGGGGACATTTTGAAGTATAATGAGGATCTTGACACTCGAAACATTTTATAGGTGGCTTCAGATCATTGGTTCTGGCAACATTGGGAACATTTTTGGGAGCTGTAATTTTCTGCTGCTGATTATTTCTAGAACTGTTCCCTTGAAAATTTCGATTTTGAAATTTTTTCTTTTGGAAACCAAAATTTCCACTAAACCTGAAATTTTTCTTTTTTCTGCTCAAAGTTACTGGGTTTATGATTTTTCCAGCTAGATACTTCTTCTCTTTTCCTGTTCTGATCAAAGCAAAAAGTTGCTTTCCTCATGGCTTCTTCTAACGTTTTTGGGTTATAGTACTCTATCCTGTCCTTGATGTTGAAGGGTAGGCAACTTAGGTATCTTTGAACCTTGGGTTTTTCTTCCAAGAGGTATGGCACATACCTTAGCAAATTTAGAAACTTTTTGTTCAATTCTTTCATGTTCATTGTTCCCAACTTTAGATCATAGAATTCTTTGGATTTCTCTTCATAATATTGTTCGGATAAGAACTTATTTTTGAAGTATCTTTTAAAAGTACTCTAACTCACATCTATGTCCTTAATGCTCTTTACTCTTTTAAGGTCCTGCCACCAAATATCTGCCTTCCCGGTTAGGTTATAAATTTCCATTTTTTCCTTTAAGGATTTTGAGTAATGATAGATCTAAAAATACTTTTTCATGCCGGACAGCCATGCCTCAGCTGTCTCTCCTTTCTCTGTTTCACCATTGAAAGTTGGGGGTTTGATTTTCTTGAACTCCCTAGAGATCTGTTCGTACTGTTTATGGATTTTTCTCTTGCTTGAAACCTCCTTCACTGCTATCACTAGAATAGTCATGTTTCTTTTTACATAGGTGTTTGGCAGTTCCTGACGATGTTGAGCTGTTGTTTCCATCATCAGTTTTTACTTGCTTACTCTTGCCCTCATAAGGTAAGTCTTTAGTTTTGGAAGTATGTTCAACTTCCCTATCCTGTTCGTCTATTGGGTATTGATCGAACAGTACTTGCTTTAATTCCTCTTGTGTTCTCAGAATTTTCTCATTGTCCTGCTTTACTAATCTTATCTCTGCTTTCAATTCTTGAAAGGCACGTAATAGCTCTGATGAATTGTCATTCAGATTGCCATGGACTTCTCTTTCAAATTGTTGTCCCATACTATGGTTGTTTGGTGGAAATATGTCCTCCATACGTTCAGTTGATCCTTCCATACCTGTAACTTTAAGCAATTTTCTATATATAACAATATTTTAACTTGAGTTAGTAAAAAATTTCGCAGTCAGAAAATTTATGTTGTATGTTCCTTGGGCCTTTTTAGGCCTAGAGTTCGAACGTGAGCTCTGATACCACATGTAACATCCCAATAATTTCATAAAAATTTAAAAAAAATTAAATCAACATTAAATGTTAATAATTGTAAATGCGGAATAATAAATGCTTATAAAGACAGCACTGATTAACAAAGTCATTTATGCAGAAAATAATTAATTATTGAAACTCTTAACTAAAGACAATTTAATGATTGTGACACGTCATAATTATGTTAAGATGTTGACGACATTATTTTATTTGTGTTATTTGTAACTCATGATATTTTGTGATAGAGTTTTATTGACTAGGTTCTGACTGTTGCTTTTGATGATTATGAAAGGGTGGTACTACGAGGTACCCTGGAGTTTACTTAGCTACATTTAGCTAAGGCATTTGAACCCTGTTACCATGTGCAAACCGTAGGTAAGAAATTCTACGACGACATATGATAAAAGTACAGGTGTCCTTCGATTCATCATCAATGTAAAATTAGAATGTTAAATGCTTCCTTGCGAAATAGGTTCACTGGAGGTATGATTATCTTGGTTCTCAACCTCGTCTACATGTTGAATTCCCCATTCTCCAATGTTATCGAAATCATGTCTTCGTTTGCTTTTGCATGACTATACTTATCATCTACGAAAATCATCCAAAAAGGCTAATATTGATGACACCAAGTAGTAATGCCATTATCCAAATGTCTTCATTACGGAAATACTTGTAAATATAATACTGGTACTATGAATTATTATTATAGCTATGCATCAACTTGACTTAGGCCTTTCCTAAGTCTCACTCATATCAATTGTTCTAGCAATACATGGTTAATGCATGAAATATAAAACTATGCCCTGTATGTCTGACTATAGGGGAGAATTATGAGCAATAAAAAGTACTATATAATACTCGTTCTTAACAATTGAAGGCTTATCTAAAGTCACAATACTATTGGAATGCATACTATTAACATAACGTTTCATTAACTAAGGTATGACAAAGGTATTCCAAAAATGACTAGGCATTCGCATAAACACATGGGCATAAGATACATGTTGTTACGTTGTTTAACAACAAACCTTCGCACCCCTATGTATATGAAATGTAGACTATGAAACTAACGTTTACAAGGTGTTTATCGTGACAGGGTAATGGACGTTAATGCTTCCAACTGTCGAATTTAAGGCTCAACATTACGTTGTACGACTGTGAAGTGAAGTGGAGGGCTGAGTTGGATGGTATCCACGTGATCGAAACTGTATTTAGTATCATACTGAGCTGAGCTGTGCCATGCCCTAGCTCTCATACTATTAACTGGGCAACTTGGTAGAAGCAACAATCAATGCTATATTGATTGCAATCGTGGTTCAAATATCGACGTGCCTTAATTGGCAACTATCTACCATTGATCTCTGCGAGATCTGAGGCTGAGGATGATACCCGATTCTCACGTTGGTAAGTAGTGAAAGTTGGTTTTCAGGCATTCATTGTTGCGTTTTGGTGAGGGGTCGTAGAACCGATCAGCTGTTGCAATGTAGTTTTTTTTTTAGTATGTTGAGGGGAGGAATCCTTCCCGGGGTTTCGAACCTGGGACCTGTGAGGGATAGTGTTAAGGAGCTGCAGGTTTTGACTTCTTGTGCCATAACACTTTGATTCGGCCATGGTGGTTGTATGTGGTTTTTCTCCTGTCCAATATTGAAGTTTGTAGTTCGCTCCTCAAATTGTAAAAGGCATTCTCTGTGTTTAGCCCGTCGTTGTCTGTCGGGAGCCATCAAGCTTCATCGTTCTTGCTGGTGTGATGTGCCAACGTTCAGAGTTTTCAAACCTAAAGGTAAGCAAAAGGAATTTTTACTGTATTAAAAGCTTTGATAATAGCGTTTCTCAGTTCGTAACCCTTTGAATTGTATACTTGGCAGGTACCCACTTCGTCGGAGTTCGTTAGCAAGGTTTTGGGGATGGGGTTGATGCATCTACTCTCTGGTAAGCTCCGGTGGTTCTCGAAACCTTGTAGGTGCCCCTTTGCATGGTTTGATGGTGACTACAATGTGCCGAGGGTTGGGACTATTCGACCCTGTTTCTGGTGATGGTTGTGTGCTAAGTTTTAAAACTTTAATTTGATAGGTGATGTACAGAAGATAGCCTTCATTTGTTTAAATTGTTATTCGGCTCTTAGATGCCTGGTTGTACTATTTGCTAAGAACTTCGAAGACGTAGTTGTTTTGTTGTTTGTTAAGAGTAGATTCTTGTGTAGCTATTGCTCCACGGTCTTATTTTAATGTTGTGGGTGGATAAGGGGTGAACCCCGTGCACTGTGGAACTGTATTGTAAACACTGTTATATATTTTTAATGGTGGATGCGATGCCTGAGAGTTGAGGTTCCGCTCACTCCTTTTGCACAAAGGCTCGTCGTGGATTACATGTTACGCTTTTGGTTAAAGTGCGGTTTGATAACCTGTTTGAACAATTGTTGAGGTGGTGGCGAACCACTATGGTTGTCTGTGATAGCTTTCCTTTCCTGTACTTAGTCATTGTTGTTGATTTTTGTATTTGGAATAGTGATTAGATGAAGTTCGGCTATCCAGTGTTTGGGATAACTATGCCACAATGTTCTATTTTGTGTTACGAAAGAAAACCCTATTTGAAGTTTCGACTGCTTCCTGGCTTGTATGGTGCTTTCATACACGAGCTCTACACTGGGTATCAAGTGGTTTCGATGATGTGTTTGTGTTTATGCTAGGTTTGTGAGTTATCATCAGACTTTTATACTAAATCGTGCTTTAAGTGATGCTTACTATCCTAAAGTAGTCTCGGAATGCTAGCCAGGGTTTGGAAGATAAATAATACCTTCGGCCTATGGAAGTTACTTGATGTTTAAATGTCTTGTTTGCATTCGCAATACGAAAAGTAGTAAGTAAGAAGAAATAAAATGTTGTTTAGGGTTAGATGTTAGGTCTGTTATGAAAATAATCATCTGTCGTTTACCGTGACTCGCTTGATAAGGAATTTATAAACTCTTAACCGAATAAAGGCTCAGATTCTCGGTCTTATGATAACTTAGGGTTTTTACGTTACTGTGCAAATGTTGGATAAATGAAATCAGGAATGAAAGTTTTAGAGAAGAAAATAGTATGTGCACAAATATATTCAATCTGTATAGAGATTTATTTTGCAGCTATTATAATACCTAGAATTGTGAAATGCTTGGGGATATGAAATTCATGATCTTGAAAAAACACAATTGCTTGAAAAACCTGAAATGTATAAGATTGATGTGCATTTGCTTACTGGCTGGAAAAAATGAGTTAAAAGCAATATATAGAATTGTGCAGAAACATACTGTGTTTTTCTTTCATGTATGAATTAAATGAATTCTATGTTGTGGTTGATGCTATACTGGAATGTTTACTATGTTTAAATATAGGACTGAATTCTAACAAGAACATTACTATAATCATCTTTCCAATCAATGGCATTCTGCCTATCACTTATCTTCCTTAATCTACTTCTCTATACTGGAGTACGATGCAGAGAACAACATGGGGAAAAATATAGAGATGATTATCAAATCAAATATTTCACAAAGATTTTTCCATTCAGAACATAAAATAATTCCTTTTGCATGCTTGAGTTAATACTTCTATAATGCAGAGACATTTAAATGTAAACAAAAGTAGGAACGGTAAAACCTGGTTGACTGTAGGAGAAACAAACAGCCTAAGGAACCTGTTCCACCCAACCAATTCCTGAAGACAACCAAGCTGCTTGCCTTAGGACCCCCGAGCCTGTTCACTGAACCACCAGGAGGAAGAAACTTAGAATCTTAGGTCCTCAATCTTGCAGTAGCAAGTAGTTTATCCAGTCTTACAGACTCAACAGTCAACGAAACCTGCACCAGCACCTCTGGTTTTCCTTCTCAGAAATAATTTGCAGACTTACAATTGCACTCTTACATAGCATCCCTAATTCGAATCTCTCAGTCATCACCTGATGCACATGAGGAATATTTTTGCAGAAAATATTGTAAGAGCTGCCTGCTCAATTCGAATTGCCTTATATAGGCCGCCTAGGCCTTTTGTGATTAACTAGTCATTAATGAGTTGCCTGCTCACTTCCCCACCTGGGAATAATGCCACAATTTTAGGGGTAGTTGTCCCATAACCAACATCTAGTGGTGGAGTGCAAATGCTGCCATCTGTCCCATGCCTTCTAGCAGCTTCCATTCCTCCTAGTGGATCAATGAACACTCTTGTAACAACTTTCTTGAGTGTGTGTCTTCTATTTTAATTTATTAAATAATAATAATGAGTCGTTACAGTTATCTTTGACCAGATTTGGTCATAATTTCAAAACTTTGTAATTATAATTTAGCATAAAATATTTTATAAAATAAAATAATTATTCTCAAAATTTGGGTAGGTGACAAAATGACCCATTCTGTGGTCATTTGTGGCTCAATGAGGTCATGAAGCCTATACACCTAGTTGCTTGTTGATCTTTTTCCCACAAGCTAAATGAAGGTACTTTGATGAAGATAATGTAGCCCAGGCTCATGTGGATGATATGAGAAGCCCTTGAAAAACATGTTGAAGCCCATGCCCACTTAAAAGCCCTTGATAAACAAGTCCTATTGTACTTGATGTTCACATATGTATTTGATGGCTTGTTGTACATGTCGTTGAAGCTCATGATAATTTATGGATATGCATGATGTGGCAAAAAATGTTCAACTAACTACTTTAAGATTTAACATGGCTTAAACTCCTTGACATGATGAACATGGCACACTTGTTTGGTGATGGTTTTATCTTGTTGAAGTGCATTATGATGAAGCCCATGATAACACTCTTGTGAATCCCTTGGACAAGCACTGAGTGCAATGAAAAAGCACATGAAGCTTAAGCCCTTGAAGCCTTACCCTTGAACCTATTAAATGAGGACATTATGTTGATGATAGTATCTTCCCACAAGAAAAAAATGAAGCCCCAAAAACAGCCCCATATCCTTGCTAAAAGAATTTAATTAATATTAAACCATGTGCAAGGTCGGCCTAGTAATTAAATAAAAATAAAAATAAAAGGCATATATTTAGCAGGTCGGCCAGACAAATTCTCTATGTTAAAACAAGTATAAATACCAGTGAAAAGCCATTCAAAATTGATGAAAGATAGCTCTGATTATCGACCAGCTTCGAGGAATTCCGAGTGTCTCTGAGGCAGCAGCAAAGCCGCAGTAGAGGAGGATGATTTAGCTCTGTTTTGAAAGTTTCTTTTTTGTGCTCAGAATTCCAGGTTACACAGTGATTGAGGTAACCACGATGAAGGCATCCAAACAACAGCATTAGATAGTGATAGCACCAACACTGGATTAAAAATCAGAATTTATTTTATAGTTTGATCAACTCTGATTTTTGGGTGTCAAAGGAGATACAGCCGCAGGGAAAGAGTTTGTTTTGCATAGTGATATGAAGGAGAAGTAGGCCGCAGTAGAGGTCATCTTTCACTCGGAAATTCGAGACTGTAGCAACAGATCAACAGACAACATTTTGTGTGAAAGTTCATGTGCACATCCTTTCTGATTTTCGGGCTATTGTCTATTTGTTGCAGCAATATACACAGTGCAAATTTTTACACAGTCAGTCAGTATACACAGTCTTAATTTTACACAGTCAGCTCAGTATACATAGTTCGAATTTTTACACAATTATGCTCTCAGGAATACTCAATGATGATATATGATATGCATACACAGTGATCATGCTCAATGATGATATATGATATGCATACACAGTGATATGATGTTTACTCAGTGATGTGCTCAACTTAGTCATGATTACACAGTCATAGAAACGATAGTTGATTTTATGAATGTGACAGCTTGACATGTGATGGACCTTGACACGACAGCAGTTGATTGGTAGTGATTGCAGTTGACTTGACAGTGGTGGCAGTGGTGATGTGATTGTTCTTTATTGCAAGCAGTGTCTTGCTTGTACACCCAAGGATTGGATTCCTCAACCCTTTCTCAGTTGGACCTGAGAAGACCAGGATGGGTCATGTTGTTAGAGTTGGTGCTCTTTGTATCAGTTGGTGCTGATTGTAATCGCAAAGATTGATGTCTTCCATTGTAAATCATATCAAACATAAATAAATCTTTCATACAATTCTAGTGTTTCTCCTGTGATGTGTCTGCTGCTATGATTTACTGATTTATGCTTATATTACAATATAACATGTGACGAATATAGTGATGTACTTGTAGCATAATGCCTTGATAGACTCTGCTTAATTTGTAAAAGTGAAAAAGGGCTTTAATTGCTTACACATTGATTCACCCCCCTCTCAGTGTGACCATTGCATCCAACACAAGTATGATGATGTGGAAAAGCCTTAAGGACTCTTTGAGAAGATATGGAGTGATATTAAAGTTCTGGTGAAGTGTCATGATGGATCCTCCAAGTGGGTTACTAACCCTAGAGACCCCCCTAAAAATTAGAAATCAATGCTTTTTAAGGAAGAGTAAAATGTTTTTGAAAAAAGGAGTCGGAGCCCCCTTGAGGAGTATAAATAAGAGATGGAACTTTTCATTTTCAATCAATCAAAATTGAATATCTCACATACAAGAGTAGAGGAATGAATTTTAGGGGTAGATGAAGAGAACAAGGTTGAAATTCTAGTGGAAGATGAAATCTTGTGATGAGTTCTTTCTGGGTTTTTTGTTGTGAAATATGTTTCAGGTCGTCTTTGCATTTTCGCTATATCTTTTGTTATATGACGATTCAAAAAGTGTATTTCGGATGAGATGAATCAAACATCTTGATGAACCTGTGGTAGAAGTTTCATATGCTTATTCGCTATATTTTCGGAGATATGACCTTGGAAAATTAGGGTTTCTGAATAATCTTCAAACATGTCAGTTTGGCATTTTCTTTATATATTTTGATCCATAAAGTTTCTGAGTGTGTCCCTTGGAGAGGATGCATGAGAGATATTGAAGAATATATGGTTCAAGTTTCAGATCATGGTTAGCTACATTTTTGGAGATATGATCTCAATAAATCAGGTCTTCTGAGTGACTCGGAAATAATCTTTAAATAGGCTAGTTTGACATTTTCACTATAAGTTTTGATCCATGATGTTTCAGAGAGTGCCCCCTAGAGGAGATGCAATAGATATATTGAAGAACATGTGGTAGAAGTTTTAAATCTTGATTCAATACAGGTTTAGAGTTGTACTTGTTGGAAGTCAGGGTTTGTGACAATGACAGTGATAGTGAAAATTCAAGAGAAGAAGGTTGAAGAAATCTTGCGTAACTTTTGCATATGGTATCAGAATCATAAAATTCTTGGCTCATTGGAAAGCTTGTTGTAAGGGATATGTGTTGACATGATATAGGGTTTATTTTGGTTCCATCTTGTTGTCTTGAAAAATGTATGAATTTTGTACATGCTCTAGTGTTTCTCTCTTGGCATATTTTATGATGATCTTGGCACAAATCTTGATGATTATCTTGGCATATTGTTGGCATGGATCTTGGTGATTTGTTGGCATAGATCTTGGTTACTTGTTGGTATAGATCACGGTGATTATCTGGGCATATTGTATGATGGTTTTGGCATAGATCATAGTGGCTATCTGGTATAGTCCATGGTTTTGTTTTGACATATGGCTCATCTCTTGGAGTGCTCAATGTTTTGAAAATGTCCATGATATAAAAATTGAGGATGCAAATGAAATCGATGGATGATTATTTTTGGGTATAGATTTGAGGCATGTATAGGTTGATATAGTGTAATAGATATTGAGACAATGTGACAGTGATTGTGGCATTGTAACATTGACAGTGACATTATGTCAGAGTCAGTGATTGTGGCATTGAGATAAAGATACAGGTACATGTTGATAGAGACAACAATACAAGTTGTAGATACATCGATTGAGGCATTATGACATAGATAATGATTGTGACAGGTTAACAGAGGCAATGATACATGTTGACAAAAATAGTGATACAAGTACAAATTGACAGACAGTGATACAGGTACAAGTTGTGACAAAGACAATGACAGTGATAGATTGATTCTCTTATTCATATCAGGCTGACAAGACAAGACAAGGATAGGGAGTTGTCTTCCTTCCAATCAGTGATGGTAAATCAGGGAGTTGGAGCTTCATTTAGGTTGGAGCCTCCTTCCAGTCGGTGTTGGTAAATCAGGGAGTTGGAGCTTCCTTCAGGTTGGTGCATGTAAATCAAGGGGTTGGTGTCTCCTTCCAGTCGGTGTTGGAGAATCTTGGAAGTTGGTGCTTCCTATGAATGCAATCTTGTTATTATATAAGAAAAGCATAACGTGGTTTTCTCCCATTTGGGTTTCCACGTTAAATCTCATGTGCATTGTGTATGGTTTATGTGATGATGAATAACATTGTTAATGGTTAATGTTTACATTATATAATTAATGTTTAAAATGGTAAAAAGTGCTCAATACTTATTCACCTCCCTTCTCAGTATTTCCAACAATTTATTACCCAAGTGAGATTTGGTTCCTCTTAGTCGATTTCGTTTTGAACTTGAATTTGGTTCATTTGCTTCAATTATCCTATGGCTTATCCCTTTCACTCCTTGTTTTGCTTTACAGATTGAGGTAAGGGTCGAGGGTTTTGGTTTAGCTTCATTCAAATACCATTATCCTCATTTGGTTGTCCTTCTTAGGAGATATTTCTAGAAACATTTATCGTTCCCATAGTTTTTTTTTTTTCAAATCACAAATTCTCTTTCAGTTGAGGAGAACAAGGAACAAGGATTTGACCTTGTTCATGTAAAATATTGCTCATTGGTGGGCTATTTGAACCCTCAAGTTCGTATTTCGACTTATAGTTTGGAATTGGTATTATATGTGTTTTTGTAAGTTGAGCTGTTCGAACCTTCAAACTCATGCTTTGACGTGTAGTTTGCAATTGGTAATATATTAAAATTTGAATAGAGATTTTAATCTTCATGTAAATTTTCTAGTAATTTGGTTTTTACTATAAGAGTTTCAATTGAAAGAATTTCTGGTTTTTCTATTTTCTTCAAATCCAGAAACAAAATGACATCAGTTCTGAGTTTAATGAAATTATAAAAATATTGTGAACACTATTGTTTGGATTACAATGGTATGGCTTTTAATTTTGTTTTCGAAACAATACAAATGGATTAAATTGGTATAATTCTTACTCTGTATTATTTCAATTTATAAGCATTACTTCGTATGTTTGAGTGGATTTACATATCCATATTCTATGATTTCTATATCCATAAAAATTATTGAGTGATAGTCTATATATGAAAATAGGTCTATGCTTATTTTGTGCTCTCTATCTCTCTCTCTGTCTATCTATATATATATATAGTTTTACATATGAGTTGTTTGGCTTAAAAAAGGCATGTGTATGTTATATAATTTCCATAAAGTAGATTCTTCATTATTTTTTTTAATAAAAACTCTATTTAGAAATAAGAAAACATAATACCAATACCCAAAACGTGTGCATAAATATTGAAGTGTAATTTTTAAACATAAATAATTTTGTATCAAACTACTGGGTCAATAGTTGGCTTCTTGTAATTGTATAACAATAAAAAGGAATCAGAATTATAACATAGATAGTAAAAGATTTATGACATAAATAGAAAAATGTACTCAATACTCATTTGTTTTTCTTTTTCCAAAGCTTATGTTGTCAAAGAGACTGTCTTGGCTAGGTCCACGAACCACCCAACCATAGGCATTTGAGATTTTTATTTATTTTAATCTCAAAACCACCCCCGAGCCAAACCAAGGCAAATCCACTCAAGGTTTAACTGTCTACTTTTCCTTCCAGCTAAGTCCTTAACCAAGATCTTTGATTAGTTCGGCAGAAACTACACCCTTATTGCTGCAACACTTAACATTTCCCAGTGCTTAGGTCAATATGCAAAAAGGGTTTCAGTACTTTGTCCCTCACCCATTCAAGTTAACAATTTTACCAATCCAAATAATAATATAACTAGGTACTCACCATACCTGAATCACACAACACATATCCATGCTCTTCAATATGACCATAGAGAGCCCTAAATTACTGCAATTTGATTGAACTTGAACTATTCCAAGTTTTTACCTGAACTACCCATCGTTTTTCTTCTCTCAACTTCCTCTTTCAGTTTTCAGAAAACCTATCGGAAAATACTTTCCCCCTCTAACTCGAATTTCCCTTTTGGAAAAAAGTAATGAATCACTTTCTTGGACTCTTCTTCCTTTCTTAAGATAGGGTGACACCTTTCTCCCTAAATCCTTGGAAGACATGACTAAATTTTAGGAAGAGTTACTTTGGTTTGACACTTGGATTTCCCAGAACCCTTAGATTGTTCTCCCACTTGTGGTATCATAGTGTTTTTTGTAGTGGTCCTGCCCCAAATCAGCTTTGGACATTTTCATTAAAACATGTTTTAAAAAAATGATTTTCAATCACACCATGATAATTATGTCTCATGGTGTTTTAAATCCAAAGTCAGATTAGTATTTAAATAAAAAATAGTTAACTATTTAAAAATAACATTTATTTTAAGGGATAATATCCTGGGATATTACACTTGGTGGGTAAGTTAGTGGAACCAAGTGAGTTTCTGCATATTAGTTGATAAACATCACAGGCTAACCACGCGAGACTGCATGAAAAGGTTGTTGATGATGATATTTTTATCGCCTTACCACTATCTCTGTGGTGACTGAATAGGTGCATTTGGATGCTAACCCTCTTTAAGAATTGCTTTTGAGAATGGGTTAAATTGATATCTACAACTCTTTCATGCTAAAACAACCAAGCAAGTGTTGATCCACTAGTTGATAAATAAGGTCCAAAAAGTTTTCAACATTTAATGCCACAATGCATCCATGAGTGAATTCAACAATGTACCATAGAGACACTGATTATAGAAAATAGTTTCATATTGTGATTCAATGGCATATGTAGAATTAACTCAAACCCAGAAACATACAACGAAAAATCTGTCAGTTTCCAATATCTGCAAGGTTCCTCGAAAAGAAACTCAACTGGAGGCTGCAAAGCCAACAATTAATACCAACAAAATATTAGCATCAACATTCTCTTTGATGAATTAGCAATAAATACAAAATTGCTAATTAAAGGTGGCATGCACAGTGCCTGTAAGGCAATGCAATTCATTTATTGAAAAAAGGTGCTTGAAAAATAATCAATATAGTACACTATACAGTTTAGTGCTGGCCACAACAATGAAGTAGCCAGCGATTAGTCCACCTATAACACGAATCCATGCGCTTTGCACTCTAGGATGGAATCAAGAATGTCTTTGGGAGTATTTTCCAATGCAAATTATCATATGCACATCTTGTTAGTATTTGAATTTATGTTCTCGGCCGTATGCAAAGCATTTCACCTGAAGATCTATGTTCTAATGGGTACATGGTCACGCCATGGACATAATGCTGGTGTTCAACAGCAGCCTTTCTAAGACCTGAAAACTTTGTCAACATCCCATTTGAACGATCTTTCCAAACAGTGCAAGCTGCCAGAGGATCTCCTCTGCCTTGAGAAGCCTTACTGTGTTGAGGGAAATAATGCAGTTACATAAAGAAAACAAAATCACCTATAGAATAAAATAGACAGCTTTGAAATATGAAGTTTCTGATACATCCAGTAATCAAGGTTTATACAGGATATGATCAAACCCAAAGATAACTAGAGTTAGGAAGAGCTTTTACCCAAGAATCCTCTCAGAAGCAATTCGTGCAGCATAAAGGGTACCCTTGTCTGGTCTGTCTTTCACAACACGATCAGGTGCTGCCCTTATTGGAGAATGAATCCTAATTAGCTGTTATTAGAAATCCAGGCATCAACTTTTAAGTATAATTCCACACCTAACCAGATTCCAAAGATTTAGTGACTAAAATCTTCACATGCAATTGTGACAACCATACTTGATTTTGCATTACTCACCCCCAAACATTCCATCATCTGATAATATGCTCTTCCTTGAAGAGGAGTGTGACCTTGTCTCGACTCCGAGAAATATCTAGTCCTGAAAAGGATGCAATTTAAATACACATTATATTACATTTATACTAACATAAAAGTTAAAACAAATAGATTCTCCTAAAAGACATTGCATGAAAATAAATACTGCTTGATCTCAAGGTAATCTTTGCATTGTCAAAAGAATTATGTGAATCTTGATCCTAGATATTAAAAATATGAATAAAAGGCTCCATCGATCATGCAGACTTTACCATTCCGTGTAACCAGGGTCAACTGTGAATCCATAAACATCGACAGAATCACATACAGAGAGAGAAAATTCAAGTGCCTTGACTCCTGTGCCTTTGGCTGAAGATCCAAAAGATGTTCCTAACATAAGATAAACAGGATTTGGAATTGGAACTTCCTGCATGCAAATTGTGCCCATATTAGTGAAGAGGACAAGCAACCTAAGTGGCATTCCAGGCATGCGAACCCAGAGAGCAAATGCAAGATGACATTTCTGAAGGCAGTCAGTATCCTGTAACAATACTCTTCAAAGGAATATGTTTAAGTTATGATCAATTACCTACCTGAATCATTCTACTCATAATGTCATGAATAGTAGTTTTAATAATCAGAACTTCTTTTCCAGTTTCTGCAACAAAGATAAATGGATATATTAGAATAATGGATTTATCTTCATTTGTATGATAGGGTAAGATTATGTTTGAATGACATGAAATCAATATGAAGGATAGATTATAAAACATTACCATCCAATTCTGCAACTTTATCAAGGGCCTTGGCTGATCCCCTGTTGAGAAGCCGAAATGTAACTTTCTTGCCCACATATTGCGTATAATTCTAAATTTGTACAAAATACAGAATGTGAAGAAGAAAACATTTACTGAATATAAAAGTTCACCAGATAGGGAAGACTAGAGATTTCATCACATTTTAACCCTTCATTCTAATCTTTTAGTTTCTAACTTTCTAGTCTGAATGTAAAACATCAGGAAAGAAAATTGAAATGATAAGCACTAGCACATGATCTTAAGCACACTGACCTTTGTGGGAGCTCCATTCCCACGTATGACAGCATCATAACTGTCAATCTCTTTTCCAAACTTTGTTTTCAAAAGGTCACCTGAATTACCAATCACTGCACAACGTCCATACTGCCGTGGGAGAAAAGGTGGTGTATCTGGGAGTACCAATGCAAGCTTTTCCATACAGAGTGTTTTGTTTTGGCAATTATTGCTGCAGTGCGGTTGAAATATAAAACATTAAGATGAAATCTGACATTATATAGAAACACAGTGAATTTTACACCAATGTTGAAAAAGTCGGCATCGGCAAAAAGTCGGCAAGGGTCCTGAATACAACTTCTCGGCAACATCGGCGAAAAAATCGGGAAAAATCGGCAAAAGTCGACAAACATTAAAAAATACAAAATACATTCATTTTTTTTCAGAATTTTAAACATATAACGCAACAATAACATCAGATAAACACATTGGAATATAAATATGGAGAAAGCGCTAGTATATAGATGTAGTGGATGCAAATAACTCGGAGCAGTTTGATTTCAATGACTCGGACTGCTAAAAAATACATAAAATTTTACAATTTTAATGAAAAATATATATATTAAAGATTCCAATCTATGATTCCAAACCATTAGAGACAAAATATTATCAAAATGGCACCAAGTGCAATACATATCTAAATCAAAATTGAAAAAACATAATCAGGCATTGACACCACCAACATCAAGGTACATAGAGATTTTGATTTGCTTCATTAAATTCCAATCCCTTACCCACATACATGATAGAATCCACTGGAAACATTGAATCCTGAAATCCTGAAAACCATTAACTCTGTTGAATTCTGAATGGGATCTAAAATTCTACTTTTTGCATATGAAGTCCGATGAGGTTGGAACCACTCTCAAACATCCTGAAACAATTAATGGTAATGTTAAAAATTTAAGTAAAAGTGACAATTTTCCAAGGAAAATTGTCACTTTTACTTTAAGAATTTAACATTACCATTTAGTATTGTTGACATCAATGTCACTTGTACAAAACTCATCAAATTTATAAAAAAAAATGACTCTTTTAAATCTGTGAAAAAATCCTCAACGATTTTTTCCAAAAAAGTCGCGCTTTTTTCCAAAAAGTCACGATTTTTTAGAAAAAGTCGTGACTTGCGAGTTTTTCAAAAAACGCGATTTTTACTGGCCGATTTTTCGGCAGAGGGAAAGATGCGCGACTTTTTGAAAAAGTCGCGATTTTTCTCCGACTTTTTCAACTCTGTTTTACACACAAGAACATGGACAGAATAAAAACCAAAATATATTAAAAGAGATAATGAATATGGTGTTGATGTCAATACATATAAGGGAGCGAATGTCCAGTACCAAAATCCTATACAACTACATTATTACAACCTACTCTTAACACAACTCTATTTATATCATGTGACATAAGTCACTTGATTATGAATGAAAAATACATCAACAGTAATGTGGAGAACAAGTGTTTGTCCCCGAATACAAATTGGTCTGGACCAACATCAAAGATGTCTGCATGACAGGTAACCAGAATGGCTAATGCAACATAAAACACCTCACCAACCACTTGATCAAGCACCGACTCTTCAGCCAGTTGAGAGTCAGAGTTGGCGGAATATTTCAGCCCATATACAACGGATGTAGAAGCTGATTTTAACTTCAAGAAGTTGTCCTCTTCCACACCTAGGTACCAAAGTGATACAAAAATGAAAAATCATGAATCATGCCTCTAAAGCCTGCAATAATCTGTAAAGAGCCTTATCCACACCTCGTGTGGCTGAACCACAAGCACTTGTATCTGGCCGTGTGACCTATTTACATCTATCCACTAATATACTGTCTTTCCAAAGCTGGGACTAATCTAGATACATCCAGTTCCTTTGGTGTTCCACCTTTCTTCATGTCGTCGAGCCTTCCACCTTCTCTACAATGAATGAACTATGGGAGCTTTTCTCTCTTTACATCTTCAAGCCTTCCACCTTCTCCTATGTCACTGTACTCTGCTTTCATTACATCTTCAAGCCTTCCACCTCCTAACACTCGATTGCGGGAGCTCTAATACCACGTGTGCTACCTGCACTACATCACATGATGACTGCTCAAACTTCTGCACTTCACTTCCTTACAGGTCCATTGATTTATCAGGCTCAAACCAGTGATCATCAATCTGATTCATATCAGAATTTGCATTGATTCTAACATCCCAGCTCACAACAACCTTATTTTACAAGGATCCACCAACCTATACGCTTTCCTTTCATCGACATACCCAACAAATAACATTTCCCTACATGTGGTGATATCTAAGTAGTGAACCACAGATGGTTCAAATTTTTAAATGGTTTACCTTTGGTTTCACACCAATCCAAGCCTCCTCAGTTGTGACTTCTATCATCACTTCTTTGGGACTCCTATTCAACAAATATATTGTTCTGTTCATCACTTTAGCCCAATATTTATCTGGAACTAACTTATTTTCTAGCATTTTCTCCATCATGTCTACAACTCTATTATTCTGTCTTTCACCATCACCTCTCTACTTCTTAACTCCTTTCTTACAAAAATCAGCAAAGATGACAAACCAATCTCCATGAAAGAACTAGAAAACACTTAGTTTCCTACCACATCCTTCCTCTATCTTTGCCTTAAACTCCGTAATAGCATTGAGTGCATCTCTCTCTTTCTTGAGAACGAAGACCCATGATTTTTGCGAAAAATCATCAACAAGAAGCATAAAATATCGTGCACCCGATAATGATGGTGTTCCTGTCAAACCACAAACTTCAACAAGTACAACCTCCAATGCTTTTGTTAAAGAAATGTAACTGTGGAAGATATTCTAAATGTACTTGTGTATTGTATTATTGTATTCCTCCTTCGGGAGATGTCATTGATGTAATTAATAATGTAAGAGTCATTGAAAGAGTCAATGTAAACCCTAGGACTTGTGTCGGCCTAGAAGAATCCAGAAAATAATATTTTATTATGTACTTAACAAGCCGGCCCAGTCAGTTAGGTCTACTTGGCCCTATTGGGGAAAAGTCACCTCAACTAAAGAATATAAATAGGAGGGTTGTGTTGCTTATTTGACACACTCACTCATCCACTCAAGTTCGCATAGGAGAGAGAGAGAAGTTCGTTGGTGAAGGAGAGAAGTTGTTTTTGTCTTGGGGTTTTATCTTGTACTTGGTGATTCTATATTGAGGAAGTTTTGTTCGGGTTTTCTCCCTTGTGGTTTTCCTCGAGAGAAATTTTGTGTTCTTTGTGATTGTTGTGCTTGTCTTTCTTTCAGTGATTATATTGTTTAATGTTATTATGCTAAACAAGTAAAAACTTAACATGGTATCATAGCAGGCCTGAAAGAAAACATTGTGCAGCCACTGCAACTACAGAAACTGGGGCTTCTTATTCCGGTAGCTCTCTCCACAGATCAACTGAAAAAGTGGTGAAAATGAGGGTGCATCTAACTTGATTCACTAGAGCGCATCTTTTTGTCGAAGCAGAATTCTATTCTGAGAATTTTCATTTATGGGTCCACCACTATAGCCCAGAGAACTAGGGCATTAAGTTTTTGGAAGATCTACTCACAGATTTGGGAGAAAGAGTACATTTCTCAACTCGCCTTGAGGAAGTGCATCTTTTCCTCCAATCAGTTTCCAAGATCCTAAAGTTGGAAAATTAGGGTTTCCCTGTCAAACCCTAGGTCAAGGTAGAAGCAGTTTTTTTTCAAAAGGACAACTTTTCTGGTAAGTTCTATCTCCATTCTATTTCCATTTGAGGTTCTCATGTTATCAAAATGACAAACACTACCAATCTTGATGAGAAGCTTGAAGGAGCTGAGAATTTCAGGGCATGGAAATATAGGGTTGTGCTCATTCTTGAAGAAAATGACCTAGAAGGATTCATAAAAGAAGAAGTTAAAGAACCAGAGGGAGATGAGGCCAAATTAAAGTACAAGAAGGATGTGATCAAGGCCAAGAGGATCATTGTTGACTCTATCAAAGATCACTTGATTCCTCAAGTGTCTTCAAAGAAGACCCCAAAGGAAATGTTTGATGCATTGTCTTATCTATTTGAAGGAAAGAACATCAATAGAAAGATGACCTTGAGAAATCAACTCAAGGGTGTGAAGGTTCAAAAGTCAGATACCATGCAGTTATACTTCACTAGAGTATCTCAAATCAAAGAACAATTAGAAGCCATTGGAGACATGATAGAAGAAGCAGAAGTTGTGATGACCACCTTGAATGGTTTCCCAAGGGATTAGGAACCTTTCATTCATGACATATGCTCTAGGAAGAAATTGATCAAGTTTAGACAACTATGGGAAGAGTGTGTGCAAGAAGAAGAAAGGATAGCAGTAAGAGAAGAGAAGTTAAATGATAATGAAGATCAAGCTTTGGCAGCCCATGCCAAATGAAGGAACAAAAGGAAGAATCATGAACATTCTCATGACTACTCTCCTAGAAGATCTCAAAGATTTCAAAGGAACAAAAGGATCAAGAAAGACTTCTCCTCCTTTGAATGTTTTACTTGTCACAAGATGGGACACATTGCAAGAAATTGTCCTCTCAGAGCTGAACAATTCAAGAAGCAAAATAAAAGTTTTCATGCCCATGCAGCTGAAGAAGATGAACATGATGATGAAAGGAAGGCCAAAGAAGATTCCTCCAATGATGAGGAATATGTACTTTAATCCAAACCAGAAAGATAAAAGAACCTCTTATCTATCTCAACATTGGATAGGAAGGGATGCAGTTGTGATTGGAATTGAAAAAGGAGGACTCTACAAATTGAAGGGGCATGCAGACTCAACCCTAATAGCTAGGACCATGAGTCCTTGTGATTTGTGGTATAGAAGACTTGTTCAGCAATGTCGGTCATAAGAAAGAAAGGAATAGGTCCTCACAATCAGATGATGGAGTGGAGCACACTATTAGAGACTCCCGCAAGGAGACTAGGATCAAGAGAGATCCTACCAAAAAAACAAAGATAAGTATTTGAATTGTCATTTTCTGTATTGTCCAGTTGTGTACATATTTATGTTCCTAGATTTAGGATGAGTATTATGCATGTTAGAAAGTTTGCATTGATGAACAAAATACTACTAATATGCATGTGATGGGTAAGTGGCCTATGGTGTTGTACAACATTCCATTGCTACTTATCTAGAATGAAACCTCTTTGCTAACATATTGAGAGTAGTGCACGCTCTTAATAATGTTCTGGTAGAGATGGAAGGCATCTAGAAAGTTACTATATGAATACGGGATATGGATGAATGTTGTGTTGAAGCATTGGCTAAGATAGTTGCATGACTGTGTGACCTATATTTGTATGCATAAGAATTTGTCATTATTAATATGTTTTTGGAAACCATGAAATATTTATAACCATGCAACTGAATTTGACTTGTAGGAAATATTGTGTATGGTCACCTACAAGTGAAGAATGATGAGTAGAACAAATGGCGATGGTTCAACTATAACATTCAACAAGATTTATGAAATCAAGCATACTACAGAAGTGCAAAGCAAGGGTTCTCTCAGAAAGAGGGAGTCAACTATGACGTTGCTCCAATATCCAAACACACTTCCGAAGTGGTGGATATTACACTAGATATATGGTGTAATCGAAGTAGTAGAAGATATCGAGCAACCTCCAGGACTCAAGACCTCTACAGAAAACCACATGTGTGCAGATTGAAGAAGAATTTTTACGGGCTCAGAAGGCACCCATGGGATAGGATGATCACCTAGAGTGATGAGATACCAACCTTTGATACAAGGTTGAAGATGAGGAGCTCATGGATGGGTCCAAGAAAGAACTTGCAACAGAGTTCGAGATCTAGGTATCCAGTGACCTAGAGAGATGACATAGATGGATACCCAAAAGATTAACAGAAGAAAAGGCTACCAGTCACTCCAATGCAGAGAGTACAAGATGCAGAAGGAGGATAGTGCTTAGTTAGAGAGGGAGCAGGGAAGCTCTGCTTCAGAGGGAGTGACTACATCATAGATGGAGAAGGTTGTCTGCCTCAGTATCTCAAATATGCATTAGATAGTGAGTTCATGTTGTACGGATATAAAGACTCAGATTGGGATGGAAGTACCGAAGACAGAAAAAGCACTTCAGGATGTTGTTTTAGTTTGGGATCAAGTATGATCTCATGGCTCAGTAGAAAGCAGCCCTGTGTTGCTCTCAGTACAATAGAAGTTGAATATGTCGCAGCATGTTCAACTTGCAGTGAAACAATTTGGCTTCGCAAGATGTTGGCAGGATTGTTTGATGCAGAGATAGATGTGACCGATACTCTCTACAATAATCAGAGTTGTATCAAGATGTTAGAGAATCTAGTGTTTCATGATAGATCGAAGCATATCAAGATCACCATCATCATCACTCAAAAGTTCAACTTCCAAGCACTCTAAAACCATGACTCCATCCTCCAAATTGTTCTCCTTCGAGTTTTTGTCCCAAGTGATATATGTTCCATCGCTTTTGGCACGTTCACAATAAGACAACAATCTCAAGTTGTAGTGTACAAAAACCAAGCTTTCTGCCTGGTTTTCATTAAGGTTGTTTCTTTTCACATTGTGGATGAAGCTATAGGTGCTCCAACACCTCTCTGCAGAAGAACTGTTAAGCACCTGTGAAAACACTCTGATGGCCAATTTATGCAACTGTGTGGTGGCGGAGCCATACATGTTCCACCACTCGATAGGAACCAATCTATCTCAATCTTTGTTTGCATGCAAACTAGTGACCACCCCATGTTGACTAAGGTATTTGCTCAATCCAGCATGCAATATGGCACTCTCCTCTTCATTAGGGAGCAACTTGTCTATAGCTTGCATGTACCCAGCCTGTAACTCTGGATCTGTGTGGGGTTTTCTCCTGACCCCACCCCTAGGTGTTGGTTTCGCCAACCAAGATGGAGAATAATATTTTGGTGTAAAGACATAGGCTAAGGCATGGAGTGGAACATTAAGTTTATCTCACCTGTTGACCACATGCTTTTGAATATGCTCATACAATATGGGATCTTTTGGCTCAACAATATCTTTTATTTGGCCTAGCATTGTATCCATTTTCTCATACACCTCCCCAATTATCGGTTGATCGGTATCTGCAAACCAAATCATGTTAAAAATGGGCTTGGTGAATTGCAACACATACCTAACACTCACCCAAAACTGACCATCAAGAACTATGTCCTCCACCTCCTGAAAATCACGCCCTCTCAGATGCAGATGTGGCCCTGTCTTTCAAAATCTGCCATGAATCACTTGATACCATACTAGCCAATGCCTCCCTTACCTTCAAAAGGCGCTTCAAGGTAAGGTAATAGCTAGCAAATCTAGTCTTTGCAAGCTTCAAAAGCTCCAACCTTGAATGACTACGGAAAAAGTGATGGGCATTACTATGATTGGTAATAAATCTTATCATGCGTTTTCCTTTCTTGTACAGTGAACCAATCCATTTATAATCATTCTCCTTCATCTTAATAATGTCATGCATTAAAAGGTTCAATGTGTGAAAACACCCGGACCAAAATATGTTGGGGTCTCTATCCTCAATGATTGCTCCCGCTGCTTTACAATTAGCAGCATTATCAGTAATGGCCTGGATGATATTGTATGGCCCAATAGATTCAATGGTTTTAATTAAGGCTTCTACAATATTGACGTCGGTCTTCAACCGATCCGAGTAGTCATGGGATGAAAGAAAGATTGCACCACTGGCGGAAACCCCAAGAATATTTATCAATGGCTTTCCCTTTACATTTGTCCAACCATCAGATACAATGGATACCCCATATTCATTCCAAGAATTTGTGAATTGCCCCAAAGCATTTTGGATCTTGGCTTTTTCCTTATCAAGTCCCATGGTTCTAGCTTTGCCATACCCGGGGCTCCTGTATCCTGCAGGGACACTTCGGATGGCTTCAACCATTTCATGGCAATAGGGTGAGCGAAGAACATTGAATGGTATGCCACATGCATACAGAAATCGAAAAACTTTTGAATCCACATCATCCCTACCACCTTGGTCAAGGAAATCTGATATTGCTCTACGCCCTGAATGAGAGGGCGAGAATCTACTACCATGGGTGGATGGGGATCGAGCACTAAATGTTCTATGTGAGCTTGCGGTTTCATGTTCAACCCTTGTTTTCTTGCATAGGTATTGTGCTTCCTCCTCTTCCCTCTTATATTTGGCTATATCATTTGATGGCACTTGTGTACAGGTTTTGACTCCTATAGTCATGTTTTCATCCCATGGCATAACCCCACATAAGTGCTTTCTCACATGGGTATATGAACCTGTGTAAGTTACTCCACAATGGGGGCATGTAAATTTTGTGGTTCCACCCCCTCTCCCTCCTCCAAGTTTGGTGACATATTTCCACAAGGGTGTTTGGTTGTCTTTGGTTTTCTATCAATCACCACCCTCACTATCATTTTCCTCATCCTCCTCTTCCTCTCCCACCTCTCCATGATATGTTCCACTACCCACTTCTTCATCTTCTTCTTCATTTCTCCTCTAGTTTCTAATCAACACCATCATAATAAACAATGGAACCAAAAGGACAAACCACATTGACATACCCATCACCATCCTTGTAGTCTTGTAGAGATTTAAATTTTAGAGAATAACTCTTTGCCTGCAATGGAACAAGGGAGAAGGAATGGGAAAGAGTAGGAGAAGAAAAATTACAAGCATTCAAAATTTCAAGCCATAAACAAATACAAGTTTATATGGAAAAGAAAAAACAAGAAAGAGTTTAGTTTCCTACCTCTTTGGCTCTCCAATGGTTGGTTGCAACCTATGGCAGCCTTCAATCTCCGCTCCAAGCTCTTGCAAATGGCACCCTTCAATCTCCCTTCTTGCTCTCCAAACTCTTCACCAAATCTCCTAATTCACTCCAAGCTCCACAAACCCTTGCAAATATGAGTCAAATGGAAACAATGAAGTGAAATGAGGTTGGGGGGTGCTTTAAAGCCCAAGCAAACCCCTCCAAAAAAGAGAAAAATTGTCTTCCTCTCCCCAATCTGCGGGTTTGGCGTCGGAGCACTCGTGGGAGCGTTGGGAGCGAAAAATCAAGCTCAAAGCGCACTCTACAAAAACGCTTCCGAACGGGAGCGATTTCAGAGCGCAGATTGAGAGCGCTTCCTACATGCTTTCCTTGGAAGCAAGCTTCCGAAGCGGGGGCGAGGGGGGGAGGGCACTCCCTCGCAACGTAGCTTCAGGGTTTCTTATTGGTTTTGAAAGACATTTAGGGCATCAAATAAATTTTGGAGAACAGGTATATCATCAAGGCAGTTCGTACTTGAGCCCAATCCAAGCATGGATAGAAGAGGCTTGTGAGAAAAGCATTTCTTTGTGTCACGAGTTTGAAGGCTTCCAGGTCCATGATCTCTTCTACCATTGCAGCTACATTCCAATGAAGGTGATGATATGGTTTTTGTCTTGGACTATTTCCAAAGACAAGGGAAGAAACGCTAGCATGAATGATATGCTAAGGTGGCTTCACAAGTGGTATGATTTCAATTGACCTATTTTTTTACCATGCTTAGAGTAGGTAGGTAGGTTGCACAATCTATTGCATAAGCATTTAATTTCGTCATTGCATTTCATTTTGATTTGAACAAGGCAAGGAGAAAGTGTTTGCCTCCGATGCATTTGATGAATTTGTTGTTTGAAGTGTGTGTAGGTCTACAGGTCCCAAAAGATTCAAAGGTTCTCATGCACTTCTAGGAGAAGCACATTTCCCACAATTGGATCCAACTATTACCCTTTAGATTCTCTACAGTGTGCCATACCAAGTATGCTAGAGAGGAGGGATCGTTTTCATTGTAAAGGCCAAGTAGGGGCTTATTTATGTAAAAGTGTTGGTATGTTGGGGATCAAGATCAGTGGTTTGGTCAAGGCAGGTCCTCTTGGTTTTTGTTTCAAGGAGTATTGCCTCAGTGGCTCTACTGACTACCCCTTGATGTGGTGGAAGTCCCCCATCATGCTAGGCATTTATGCCTTGGGTTAGTGTCCAGTGCTTCTTGGAATGATTCCATTAGGACACTTGTCTTAGGGGGCCCCAGCCAAACTTATGTTTATGCTTTGTAGAGGTGACTGCACGTGTAAGGGTTGTCATACCTACCTTAGCACACCTCATTCATGCCCACTTGGACCTATTTCCTCTTGGTTCAAGCATGCCAAATTGATGATGATGTCATCATTTTGAATAGGTCATACCACCTAAAGGAGAAGGGTGATGAGGGAAAAAGCAAATCATTGGGATTATATGGGGCATGGCACCCTCCTCCCAAGCTCAATGTTTCATCAAGTTACAGCAATTCATCATTTTTATTATTATTTTATGTTTTATGAGGTTTAGTCCCAGAATTGTGGGTGACAAACCCTAGAAAACTTATTTTAAGTCATTTTAGGTAGGTTGGCCTAAAAATGAGGTTTTAAATTAGCCTAGCCACATTTAAATAAGGTTAGCCTCCTCATTTGTAACTCAAGATCATGGAATCAAATAAAATCATTTCTCTTTTTCTTCTTGTATACCTTGGTTAAGTGGTGCACACCTCTCTTCTTGGCATCTTGGAGCTTATTGTGGTGATTTTTTTGGTGATTGGAGACTTTTACTAAATCTTGGAAGGCTTGTCTAAGGGAAAGAATTCTTGAGAGGGTTACTCTCTTCTTTTGTGGTAAGATCTTTGGTTCTCTTGTCTTGCACTGTCGGAGACATCCAAGGTAAGAGCTAATTAGTGTTTTTTATGCATAATAACATTGTATTGTAAGTGAGACATCCCTTCTTGGAGAGTGTCTCTTGTTAGGCCTTTGGCACCTCTCTTGACCCTAATTAGGTCAAAACCAACACAACCTAGGGTTTCTTGGTTTTGCCCTAATTCATCAAAATTGGATTGCCAATTGTTGAGAGGAACGCTAACCAAGATTCCTCGGTGGCCTTGAAGGGACGAGAGTTAGGTCTTATTCCCTCATTTTCACTCGGAATCTCTTTTATTCAATTTCTTGTACTATATATTCCAAAAATACAAAAAAATCAAATATTATAAAAAACCCTAAAAAAATTATATTTTTGCAAAATCCAAAATTATTTATTTTGTGCCTTATTAGCTATCTTAACTATTTATTTTTTGAAGTTGTTAATTACAGCAATAAATTTCAGATCTTGATAAAATATTGGAAAAATCCTTAAAAGTTGAAATATATTGCAAAAAAATCAATTTTAAGCCCTAAAAGTGCCATAAAGGAGGTGACATCATTCTAGGGTTAGGTGACATCAGCACTTAAGGTTTGTTGAAGATCTGGTTATTGTGTTGCTGCAGGTCCATTTCAAGGGAAAATCCAAACCCTATGGATTTGATGAAGATTGGTTCAAATCCTAGGTTACCTGGGGTGACATTGAGGGAATTTGAGGCCAAGAATATTTCTAGTTCACTTTGACTGCAGCAAATTGCATGTCTGAAGTATAAATCAGATCAGGAACGCATCTTTCATCCACCAAAAGAGGGGCGCCCTAGGGGGTATTGATGCACCCTATCTCGTTGGTTCCCAGGAGGTAAGTTTTGCGCATTTTCAATGATCGGTTTGAGAAATATCTTGTGTTTTATCTTGCTGGTTTTCATTGCAAAAAAAAAACAAAATCAATTTATATATTCATCATTGCTCCTATCCTTCCAAGTCAAAGGGTATATTGTCTATATCTTTCATTGACTACATAAGGCACTGATCTACTGATGGTGGGGAGGCTCTTGTAGGGATAGAAGTTTTTTTCTATTGCGGTTCTTACAAGTGTATCCTTACCTCTATTCGGGGAGCCTCCAGTGGACCAAGGAGGAGGGTCTAAAGAGGAAGGGGGTTACAATGAGGTGACATTGAGGGTGCCTCCTTGAAGAGTTGTCGATCATAGCATTGGGTACACTAGGTCCACTTATCTTATTTGGGTTCATGTATTTCATTTGGGTCCACTTACCTTCGATCATGGGAGAGTGATGGTTTTTGAAGTAACATTTTTTGGCGCCGTTACAGGGTACTCAAAGGAAAAGTACAACATTCCATCCAAGGTGTTCCTGAGGTCTAGTTCATTCATTTTTGGCAAGCTTAACATTTTGGTGTCGAAAAAGCTGAGGTGAGTTTTTATTTTACACTTTGATAAGATTATCAATAAGGACTAACTTTGCAAGTCTTATCTAGCGACTCCAATTGAAAAGAATTTCGTGAAGTCCGACAACTCTATAACCTTTTTTGGCGTTGTTGTTGAGGACAACTAAAGGTATGTGGCTAGGTCAAAGCCCTATCTCCCTGGCACAAACGATAGTTTTGGTAAGGAAGTTGAGGTAAGTTTTTGCTTTGTAATTTGATAAGATTACTATTCAGTACTAACTTGGCAGGTCTTATCTGGCGACTCCATTGAAGAAAAAATGCAATATCCCAATTGATATTTTCTGCCTTTTTGTAGAGTTTATGATGTAGTTGTTGTTTGCTTGAGGTCTTGTCACCCAATACTTAAAGAAAATATGAATGCATGTATAGGACTATGATTGCTTGATAATGCATGCAAAGTGCATGGGGTTGCATAAACCCTGAAAAACCCAAGTAATCAAACATGCAATAAGATCAAACTAGAAATGATGCATGTACGTAACAATGGCTTGTGCTTGCGTTGTAGGACAATATAAGGCAGAGATGCAAATTGTGCACTGAGTATTGGCCAAGATATGAGATGTCTCCTTCAAGGTAATTCGCACATGCAAGGAATGTGCCCCTTCAGTCTTTAGATTGCACAATAGAATGCTCCGGAAAGGTGATATGGCTCCAAGAAGTGAGTATAAGGCTTATAGTGGTCTTCTTATCGATATGGAAGAAGCATGCAGCCCATGCATCCACCCTAGGTCAAGTTCTGAGTCAAGATCTCAATGGAAATTCACCCATGCAAGATAAGTGCGCCCTCTTGAATACCCAGATCAATATATATAGCTTCAGAAGAGGATATAGAAGCCTTCACTCAGTAATAAGGCTAATAATGGCGCTCCAGAAAGAATGGAAGAGACATGCAGACCAAATACTAGTTGTAGGTCTAGATATGAAGATCCCTTTCTTTGTCCAATTTGCCCATGCAGAGAAGGCGAGTTCTTCTTGATCCAATCTATGGAATTTAACCTTTAGAATAGATGGAATGGATCCAATAGTTGTAGAATAGATCAATAACAATATACCCTGTAAATGATGAGAAGTATAGGGCTTGGAATGCTTAGATAATTGTGCCCTCAGTGCTCCAATGAATGCTCCTCCCCTATCTTGTTAACCGCTCTATTGTATACTCAAATCCAACTAAAGAATGATGAATCTTGATATACTGATGAATAACAATGTTGGACCTGTATGATCCAACCCTGGAAGTGACTAGGGCGGATAGATTTGACTGTCGAAATGCACTTGTTGGCTAAGGGATGCGCCCTCAACCCTAACTCAGCTCACAGAGCTCTCAATTCAAATCTCACTGATCAATAATAAACTTAGCAGCTTGAGCAACTCGCCTTTTCCTTCTTTTATCCTGCAGAGATTGCATGCCCTGCTTTTTGCATGCCCTGAGTCGCTATTCTTTTCTATTTCGAAGTTGAGATTATATGCACTTCTTCCTGCATGCATGCAACTTAATTAATGTGCTTCTAATGCATTCACTATGAGATATGGCCCTCATGTAATGCATGTAAGTTGCTCCTTATTCCTGTGGCCCTCTTTTATCTACTGATGACCTAATAACACTGATTAAGATCTTCTTTTTGTTTCTAATGGTATCAGTCCTCAGTCAATTCCTTGATTGTTAGTACCCGCTCGAACCTATGGGAATTAGATAGGTTAGCGGGATGGTCCCTGGTGCTTAAGCAGAAGAGGACATTACAATCCTCCCCGCTCAAAATTGCTTGTCCTCAAGCAACTATAAAGCTCGATGCTGCAGTATCTGTTCCTCTTCCCATGTGGCCTCTTCTATTGGTAATTCTTTCCATTGAACCAAGTATTCTCGTATGATTATGTTTCTTAATTTTCTTTCTCGAACTTGCAGGATTCGTTCTGGAACCAAAATCAATTGCCCCTCATCATCAAGGGGGGGTAGCTCTGATGAAGTAATAATCTGTTGACCTACTGCTTTCTTGAGGCTAGACACATGAAACACATTATGAATTTTACTTTCTTTTGGTAACTCCAGCTCATATGCTACCTCTCCAACTTTCCGGACTATCTTATAAGGACCATAAAAGCGAGGCTTTAATTTCTCTGCTCCTTTCTTCTTAAGGGATGATTCTCTGTAAGGCTGTAGCCGTAAGTATACCAAATCCCCTACGTCAAAACTGTGTTCGGTCATGTGCCTGTCTGCATATAACGTTTGTCGGTTCTGGGCGGTCTGTATATTTTCTTTGAGTATCTTGAGAATATCCTAACTTTCCTGTATCCACTCCTTGGCTTTAGGTGCCCTGCTGTCATTGAATGCTAAGTATGCAATAGATAAGGCATCATAACCATACAATGCTTTAAAAGGAGTCATCCCGATGGACATATGGTATGTAGTATTGTAGCAGTATTCCCCTAAGTGTAGCCATTTGATCCATGTCCTCTGCTGCCCTGCTACATAGTTCCTCAAGTATCCCTCAATCCACTTGTTGACTATCTCTGTCCGTTCGTCGCTCTGCGGATGATAACTTATGCTCATAGCCAATTATGTCCCAATCAACCTGAAAAGCTCCTGCCAAAATGCTCCTGTGAACTTACTGTCCCTATCACTGACAATAGTCTTAGGTAACCCGTGCAACTTGAATACCTCCCTAAAGAACAACTTTGCTACTTGTGCTGCTGAATAGTTCGAAGGAATGGCAAAGAAATGAGTGAATTTAGTCAGCCTATCAACAACCACGTACAGACAGTCTCAACCTTGTACCTTGGGCAACCCTTTAACAAAGTCCATTGAAATACTTTCCCATTTTTGCTAGGGAATGGGTAATGGCTAAAGTAGACCAGCCAGATGAGTATGCTCTCGATCTTATTCTGTTGGCACACACTGCATTCCCTCACATGCTACATTACATCGTTTTTGAGGCCCTTCCATGAGAACCTCTCTCTGATCTCTCTGTAAGTCTTAAGGAACCCCTGGTGTCCTGCAATGGTGAATCATGAGAAGCTTGCAGAATCTCTTTCTTAAGTGCGGATTCGGGAACCAAGTAGATTATGTTCTTATAGTAGATAATGTCATCTAACACCCTGTACCTACCATCTTGTATCTGTCCTTCCAGTGATTTGCAAGCAAACTTATTTTTTGAATATTCGACCAAAATATGAGATCTCCAATCTGTGGAAATGCTCATAAGAGATAAAGATGTCGATCGTCTAGAAAGGGCATTTGCTTCGACATTGTTTTTCCCTTTTACATACTTGATCTCGAAATCATAAGCTTGGATCTTACTTACCCATTTTTGTTGTCTCTCATTCAACTCTTTCTATTCCAAGAAGTACTTTAAGTTGTTATGATCTGTCTTGATTTTAAATCTGCCACCTACTAAGTATTGTCTGAATTTGGTTAGGGCATGAAGAATTGCTAACATTTCCTTATCATAAATTGAGTAGTGGCGCTCATAGTCTTTTAATTTTCTGCTCTTGAATGCAATAGGGTGATTGTTCTGCACCAACACTACAACAATACCCTCTCTTGAGGCATCACATTCTAATACGAATGACTGGGTAAAATATGGTAAGGCTAGTACAGGGCATGAACTCATTACCTTCTTCAATTTCTTGAATGTTTGTTGTGCTTCCTCTGACCAACTGAATGCCCACTTCTTCGTAAGATCGGTAAGAGGTGCTTCCATCTGTGAAAACCGACATATCTCTTGTAATAAGTGCAAAGGCCTAAGAATCCTTCAATTCTGTCACATTTTTAGGTGTAGGCCACTCCAGTATGGATTTAATTTTTTCTAGGTGTACCTATACCCCGTTTGCTCCTATCATGTGCCCCAAGTACAACATCTCATGCATACCAAACTCACATTTGGACATCTTTGCGTACAATGACTGTTCTTCTAGAATCCCCAGTACTTCATCTAGGTGCTCTAAATGTTCGTCCCAGGTCTTACTGTAAATTAATATATCATCAAAGAATACCAGAAGAAATTCACGCAACTAAGCTTTGAAAGTGTGATTCATGCATGACTGAAAAGTGGCTGGTGCATTAGTGAGCCCAAATGGCATCACCAAAAACTCATAGTGTCCATAATGGCAACGGAAGGATGTCTTGGGAACATCCTGTTCCCTCACCCTTATCTGACAGTATCCTGACTGGAGGTCAATTTTAGAGAAGTAATTTGCCCCCTGTAACTCATCCATCAATTCATCTATTCTTGGAATTGGATATATGTTCTTAATGGTTTTCTTGTTAAGGGCCCTGTAGTCAATGCACATGCGTAAAGTCCCATCCTTTTTTTTACTAATACCACTGAGGATGCAAATGGACTAGAGCTGGGTCTTATGTAGCCCAATTTGAGCAATTCTTTGATTGTATTTTCAATTTCATCTTTATACCTCATGGGGTGTTGGTAAGGGGTAGTAATGACTGCTTGGGTCCCCTCCTCCAACTCAATAATATGCTCAAATCCGCGATCGGGAGGCCTACCTGATGGAAGATCTCTGAATACTTTCCCATGCTTTTGCAGTAGTGCCTGTATATCAGTTGGATGTTGTGTGGCGTTATCCAATGGCTTCCTGAATGTGACCAAGCACTTTGTTTCCCACTCTATGTCTCCCTGTTTGAGCATAGTCTCCATCCTGTGTGATGATTTGCTCTAAGAGGGTAGGTATGCATACCTCTCAAAACAACCCTCTGTCCATCTAGTCCCTGCAACTCCATCTCCATGGTTTGGTAGTTCGTAGAGTATTTTCCAATTGAATAAAGCCATTGAACTCCCAACACCACATTCATATCAGTCACATCAACCACATAAAAGGAATCTGTCATTGTATAGTTTCCTAGAGTTACATTTAATTTTGGAATCCAATGAGTGCACTCCATACTGTGGTGGCCCGCTATTGCCACTATAAAGCCATCAAATTTCTCGGTCTGGATACCTCTCCTCTTTACCTACGCAGCATCAATAAAGTTGTGGGATGCCCCACCATCAATCAGAACTCCAACCTTGTTACCCTGTATGACACCTCTTATTCGGAGAACCTAGGAACTCCAGATAATGTAGCAATGACACCTCCCTTTACATCCTCTGAAAACTACTCCTCTGCTATGTGAAGTGCCTCCCCCTATACTTGATCCCAATCCTCCTCATCCTCTCCATTGTCTGAGTATACCTCTATGTAATGGGCCTTTCCCTTCCTGGAACACTTGTGAACTGGTACCCATGGCTCCTGCCAGCTAAAGCATAGTTTCTTCCTTCTAAGTTCCCGACGGGTATCATCATCCATCCAATCTCTTTTGGGCCAATCTTTTTGGAAAAGTCTCTTATCCTTATCTTTAATAGGAAAATTTGTTTTCGGATGGAACTTGTTTTTAGGAATGGAATCCTGTAAATCTCTGGTACGACTGATGGCATCATGCAATGTGGTGGGTCTATAAGCCTTAACCCATCCACGTAAGGGTTTAGTGAAGTCCTCGGTAAAAAACATAATTCGCCTGCTCTCTGAAATATCTGTCACCATAAATGCTACCCTTTGAAATTCTGATATGAAAGCTTCAGGACTACCTGTCTGCTTGAGCTGTGCTAGCTCTCTGAAGTGCACCTCGGGGTCTTTCTTGTCAAAGCGCTCGATGAGCCTTTGTGTAAAATCAGTATAAGAAGTGATATTGTTGTGACCCAGTGTCACTAGCATGTGGTACCACCACTCATGGGCTTCCCCGTCCAAATGCAAGCCAGCCAATTTGATTGCATATGCCTCCATCATGGGGTTAAGTTGGAAGTAAGTGTCCAACTTTTGTACCCAAATCCGCACTAGGCCACTCGGGGTCCCATCAAAAGTAGGAATAGTCAGTTTCCCTACTATGCGTTGTAATTCAAAGTTTTGGTTGAAGGCCATGTTGTAGCCTTTCAGCATGTTCTTACTCTTTAAATGACAGAAGACTGTAAAGGACATGGCCGACTAGAAATCATCTCCAAGTACTCTGTACTCCCGTAGATATACCCACATTGGTTCGTCCAGCTCTACTTGTACTATCGGCATTGTTGTTTGGCTATCCAAGAACTGTGGCATGGTAGCTGTGGAAGACCTATTGTAGAGATGAGGGTGACTCTGCATATTAGTACATAAATGGTTTCCACTGCTACTCGTGGATACTCAGTCACTATTGGGAATCTGGGGGATGTTTGGAGTGGACCCTGATTTATCTACCAACCTGTTGATGGCAGTCAGCATTTCCTTACATCCTGTAGTTAATTCCTTCAAAGTGGTAATGAGGTTGTTGAAAGCTATTTTATCATCGTCTGCCATGGTCTCTTTACCTTTTTCCTTCCCAAACTGAGTCTCCATTTTTGTCCTATTTATATCCTTGTCTTCTAGTACTATATCCTCTAACTCCACCTCTTCTTCACTTCTTCCCCTGTTCCTGAACCTCTGCCTTCTATAAGTAATATTGAGTAAGTCTTCTGGTTGCATTTAATAGTTTATAACTGCATGCTCCCACAGTTGGCGAGGAACATGCTCTGATACCACTGTAATATCCCAACTAATATTTTCTGTCATTTTGTAGAGTTTATGATGTAGTTGTTTGCTTGAGGTCTTGTAGTTGTCACCCAATACTTAAAGAAAATATGAATGCATGTATAGAACTATGATTGCATGATAATGCATGCAAAGTGCATGGGGTTGCATAAACCATAAAAAACCCATGTAATTAGATATGCAATAAGATCAAATTAGAAATGATGCATGCACATACCAATGGCTTGTGCTTGCGTTGTAGTACAATATAAGGCAGACATGCAAGTCATGCATTGAGTATTGGCCGAGATATGAGATGTCTCCTTCAAGGTAATTCGCCCATGCCAGGAATGCACCCCTTCAGTCTTTAGATTGCCCAATAGAATGCTCCAGAAAGGTGATATCGCTCCAAGAAGTGAGTATAAGGCTTATAGTGGCCTTCTGATCAATATGGAAGAAGCATGCAGTCCATGCATCCACCCTAGGTCAAGTTATGAGTCTGGATCTCAATGGCAATTTGTCCATGCAAGATAAGTGCGCTCTCTTGAATACCCAGATCAATATATATAGCTCCAGAAGAGGATTTAGAAGCCCTCACTCAATAATGAGGCTAATAATGGCCCTCTAGAAAGAATGGAAGAGACATGCAAACCAAATAGCAGTTGTAGGTCAAGATATTAAGATCCCTTTCTTTGTCCAATTCGCTTATGCGGAGAAGGCGAGTTCTTCTTGATCCAATCTATGGAATTTAACCTTCATAATAGATGGAATGGATCCAATAGCTATAGAATAGACCAATAACAATATACCCTGTGAGTGATGAGAAGTATAGGGCCTGGAATGCTCAGATAAATGCACCCTCGGTGCTCCAATGAATGCGCCCCTGTATCTTGTTAACTACTCTATGGTATACTCGAATCCAGTTGAAGAATGATGAATCTTGATGTACTAATGAATAGTAATGATGGACCTGTATGATCCAACCCTGGAAGTGACTAGGGAAGATAGATTTCACTATCGAAATGCACTTGGTGGCTAAGGGATGCGCCCTCAACCCTAACTCGGCTCACAGAGCTCTCAATTCAAATCTCACTGATCAATAATAAACTTAGCAGCCTGAGCAACTCGCTTTTCCCTTCTTTTATCATGTTGAGATTGCATGCCCTGAGTCACTTTTCTTTTCTATTTCGAAATTGAGATTGCATTCACTGCTTCTTGCATGCATGCAACTTAATTAATGTGTTTTTGTTGCATGCACTATGAGATATGGCCCGCATGTAATGCATGTAAGTTACTCCTTGTTTCTGTGGCCCTCTTTTATCTACTAATGAGCTAATAACACTGATTAAGATCTTCTTTTTGTTCCGAATGGTATCAGTCCTCAGTCGATTCCCTGGATGGTCCCTGGTGCTTAAGCAGAAGAGGACTGTTACCACCTAAAGTTGCACTTTAGTTGGACTTCAGTGAGCCACCAGTATTGCACAATTATTTGTGCTTATCAGAGTTCAGATGTTCCAGCCTTGGCCATTTTCATTTCTGTAATAATTGACCGTGCCCTACAGGGTTTGTAATAAAGCATACTAGCATGGTGGTCTTTGAGTGACTCGGTTCCCTAGGACTTAACAACCAAAGAAGGTATTCCAAGGATTTTTTTCCCTTTTCGATTATGCTTTGCCTTTAGCCAAGTATAATCGAGATGAGGTTTTCTCCCGCTCCTCCAAAGCTGGAATGCCCAAAGTGGTGGTTAGGCCTTAGGGGATTATTAGAGACCATTTTATAGTGTTTATAAACATGCTAGACACTGGGATTTTATCGTTTTGTCATGTACTAGGTCCCCCTGAAGTTTCGGTCAATTCGGAGAAAAATAATATTTTTGCATTTTTAAGCCATTTTTTTAATGGTTTAAATGAAAAAATTCAAAAGATGATAAAAGTGTGATCCGGAGTCGGAATTTGGCACGGGGATGCTCGTTTTCAAGCTCAGAGCACCCTCTTTACCCTGGTACCCCGGTCTTCTTATGTTTCGGGCAGTTCAAGTCGCCCCAAGGAGCAATTCCGCCTATCAGAGCTACATAATGGCATTTTAATGCTAAAGTGCATCAAAATGCACCAAGTACAAAAGAAATTAAATATTCAAAAAATCAATAAACATGTGACAAAATGACATAGCATGATGTCACATAAAGTTGGCGACTAAGTGAAAAAGTTAAAGCATTTGGTTATAAGTCATATGGTGGAGGATTTTACTATATCCAAAGTTTGAATATTAGAAATGAAGCACTCAACCTTCATGTGGGCATCATCTCCCTTCATTGCCGTACGGATTTGACATGGCACAAGTCAATTTAAGTGGGCCATTAAGTCATAAGGTTAAACTTTTATGTATGACATAACATGTGGGTGAATACATTATATCCATGGTTTATTAAGTTAAGAAATTCGCCCCTCCTTTCTTTCATGTGGGCCAACCTCTCATGACATGGCATTAATCCGGTTTTGATGGGTGAAACCGTGAATGTATCGAAGGTTCAAAACATTGTATCCAAAGTCATACGATGGCTTTTTTAAAGGGTGTGCGAATGCAATGTATCACATATTCTAAGGTTTGATGAACGCCCTCTTCACGTGGATGTCATCCACGCAGCAACTCTAGATTGGATACGATCTTTGGAGTTCGGCTACCTCATGAGAGGTGGCTCTAACTTTGGGCTCGGCTTCCAATCAGCATTTGGAGCTTCACGTCAACTCTCCCATCATATGTGCGTTTTCTCCCTCACGTGGGTGCTCTCTTCCACGGCATCCTTTGTATGGTTACGATAATTCCAATGTGGGATGCGCCTACCTCATGGAGAGGTGGTGCGGTCCCTTTGGTTTGGCAATTAAATCAAGTGCCAATCACAACAACAAACTCAAATTGAACTCCTTCAATCACTCATTCGATTTCCTTGGGGTTTTGGCTCCTCTTTGCATGTGTTGAGTTATTTAAACAAAGCTAGAGGTCCATTGTTAGGGATCTGGAAGGTGGAACCTCTGCTCTCATTCTCTGTAATATTTTCTAGGTTTTGAATAATAAAAGAAGGCTTTGGAGGCTACCCTAGTGTGACTGTTGTGTTGGATCTCGGTTATTTTGCATCTTATGAGGTAAATCTGTATCGTACATAATGCTAGTATATGTTGGATTCATTTGTCTTTAAAGAGAAAATATTTTCATTAAGAATAGTAAGTAGTGCTTTATAGTCTATCTTATCTATTGTAAACTTCATTAGAATGCTAGAGATAGAGAACATTCTTGTTTGAATCCATCATCTCTACCTTTCTTTTGGTTATTTGCACAGGTTCTTTTAATCCCTTTGCTAGTCTCTTTTGTGATTTTACAGGTTGCTTCAAATTAGATGAACAGATGAACATGTTAGATCTACTATTCTTTCAACAAACTTAGGCAGATTGATAGATCCCACCGGAACATTGAGAAGTCAACTCCAAGGCCCATTCTTCATTTGCTCAAACCCCCCAGGGTTCAATCTTCAAGATCCAAAACTCTTCATCTAAATCGGTTACTCTTTCCTTATTTCTTTTTTAGATCTTGGATTATAAAAGCTTCATTGATAGATAGATCTAAAATCGAATTTGCAACCTAATAATTTCAATATATTTGATAATCTAGATCTAGGTTGTTAGTTTCTATTTTTTGCAATTTTTCAAGAAGATCTAAAGCAAAATAGAATTTCTTGTCTTTCAAAGTTTTATCAAGTAAATAGTACTTTGATTTGCTTGTCATCTCTTAAAGAGACAAGCAAAGATCCTAAGAAGTCAAGCTTTCTAGCTTGCCTTACTTAGTTTTTTTTCTCATTCTTTTTCATGCTTTTAACTTAGAATTTTTTCCATTTTTTTTGGCATATAAGCAAACACACTCTTAAAGTGTGTTTTGGTAGATTTCAAGCGTTTGATAGCTCGCTGGTTTCTCACATTTAAATATCAGTCCCAACCTTTAAATTCATTTTAAAGTTAGTTTCAAGTCCAAAAAATTGCCCAAAAATATCTTCTTATTTTTTTATACTAGTTGCATTGTAGTTCAATTTTTGCAATTTATAGTGTTGTCAGAACACTCTTAAAGTGTTCTGATTGTGATTTCTAATCCACTTTGTTCACTGGTCTAATTTTTGTATTTGACAGATTGAAGCTCGATAAACATGAAGTTCACCATCTCAAAGCTTCCCAAACACTCGCAAGAACCAGCAATTCGAATCTTGTTTCTTTCCATCAATAATTTGTAAATTGACTTGTTTTCCTGAGTAAAAAGGGCAAGCAGTAGTTCACCTCTATTTCATTTTGTAAATCAAAAAATAAAAAGAGCAAGCAGGCAATTCCAGTGCCTGGACCCCAATCCCCCCAAGGGGGATTCGCATTTTTCACCTTTTTCACTTTTTTGCTTTTTTTCTTCTTTTCTTTGTTTTAGATTAATTTACTTGTGGTTATTAGTAATTAAATAACATTCACAAAGCACACAAGGCGTCCCAGGGGGACTTACAATCTTTTGCAATTTTTCACCTAAGTGCTACAAAATGAATCACAACTTGTTCTAAAAACTTCAAGTAAAATTAATCCCCCTTGATCTACAGAAGTACTCCACCACATTGCAGTGTGAAGAAAAGATACCCTTGGGGCTTAGATTAGATTAATCATACATCTACACTTCATAATAAAATATACCAATACCCCAAACCCAGAGTATGCTCTTGGCCGCTGCAGCTTAGTCGGAACAGCTGGTCAATCAAAAATGGGTGCAAGGTACTTAGTTTTAATAGGACAATCCATTCGAATCGAATCCTAAGAACTTAAGAGGTTGCATGGACTGAATACACAGAGTCAACAGGTTCTTAAGCCGATTCATCCATGCCTGGTTGGACACTTGGTAAGGTTGCTAGGGCACTGAGTTCGAAGGCTAGGTTTCTTTTGGGCCAAACCAAGAATTAACCCACTCCTTAACTATTCATTTAATAATCATAAAATAAACCAACTGAGACACTGCAATACTTTCACTTGAGACTACAGAAGCAACCCCACGCATCAACAATCGCAAGCATTCTACATTCTCGGCACTGGTCTATATTTGCTTATATTTTAAGTTCAATCATATATGTCGTGAATGCTTTCTATCTCATGTGGTGTTGATCTTTTGATTTAATTCATTAAGCAGTACTCAGTTATTATCATTTCATCATTTAATAAACTCCTAGATTAGACTTTTATTTCTGTTATAGATTAAAATCCTTAGTTTTACTTTTATAGGGACTACCCCCCTTGGCTTCGCTAGGAGTAAGCCTAGACGGAGGAGTCGAGTAATCAGGTGATAGCACTTGACTCTCACTTGCCCCCAAGGACACACCGAGCGGCTTGAAGGTTTCCTGCCGCGTCCCCCAGGTGTGTATTAGGCGGCAACAAGGACATTACACAAAACAACAAAGAAGTACATTTCAAAGTAGGTATGTCAGCTAGTGCTGACAACTGTTGAGTGTAACAGGTGAACACACCCATCAATTAAGAAGAAAGAAAGTTCATCTTGGTGACTCCACTGAAGAAGTCTATATGACATGGCGAACATTTGTGCTAACGAGTCTAATTGGGCCCTTGAACTTGATGGCCCCTTGGATTTTTCAAATATCTGGGCTCCCCCTCATTAGAATGCCATATGTAGCATTCCGAGATACTCCAAATTTTCATGGAAATGAAGGATCGGGTCCATCTTCTTGTGACCTTTTACGCATTTACAAAAAAGAATGGCATCCTTTATGAAGATGATATGATGGATTATCTCTCAGTTGACTTCAGGGACTATGCCAAGTGGTGGTATGAATCTCTTCAAAAGAGAACAATATTACATCTTTTGTATTCTTTTTGGAAATATTTTGTAAACATTGGTATCCCAACAACATGGACCAATGGCTACCTACAATTCAAGAGATCAACCAATTCTATGATGCACAAAAGATTGTTGAAGAAGGTTCGGGACCACCCTTGAAAGAAGAAGACTCTCCTAGTTCGTTCATAAATGACGAGGATATTGTCAAAGAATGTCGTGACAAAGATCAATCCCTAAAAAGCTCTCATGTGGGAGTTGTTGCTGCCAAGATGCACACCTAGGGGGGTGCAGCAAAAATATTCCAAAGTTGCTCGATGTGGCCTTGGGGGCAAGAAAAGAGTCAGGTGTTGTCACCTGATCCCGACTCCTCTGTTTAGGCAAACTCCTAACGAAGCCAGGGGGGTAGACCCTACTAAAAAAAGTTTGCTAAGGCATTTTAAAGTTTAAGTTTGATGTGATTAGAATGGATGTTGTTTTAGGAGTTTTTTTATTTGAAACAGATTTGAACCAAGTCTTGGATTTATGCAAAATTAAGCCAAGTTTTCATTCGCCAATTTAATCAATGGCACATCCATAGCATATAAAATAAATGACAACAACAGCTTTGCCAATTTAATCAAAATAACATCCACAACATGATATCATTAGATGAACAACAATTTGAGATAGATAAAAAGCAAAGACTTGAAAAATTGTTGCTGATGAAAGACGATGCTAATGGAGTCACTGTCTGTTGGAGTGCTGAAAGAACTATTGTGCGAATGCTTCTTGGTTTATTTTATTATATATTTTAAAAGATGAGGTTGATTTATTGTGGGATGGGGGGATTCCCGATATACCTTGCGGTACAGGGAATATGTTCGAATGTGATCTAGGTGGCTTCATACAAGGACATGTGAGATGGAATGGAGTCTCAAGAGCGGTGTTCAACACTACACCAACAAGGGTGTAGTCTAACTGTGCTCTGAGGTCGCCTCACAGTTGTTCTCGCTTCCTTAGTCGAAATTTCCCCACTTTCGACTACTATCGAGGCAACGTCGGATTTTCATTGGTTTGCGGGACTTGATTTTATTAATGAGTGGATTAATTAAAATGTGAAAATTTGATAAGTGCGAAACAACCGTTTTTTATATCCCAAAGCTCAGACTAGCCTGCGATGGGTAGAGAATACACAGTGTTTGCAAAACGTTAATTCCAATTTTATTGACTCTCCGACAGAGAGCACTCTTGATCCGCTAAACATGAGATTCAAGAGATTTTAAGGAGTCTTAAGACTCACAGAAATTGTAAATGCAAAGATACATAAAGTGAAAAAACTTGAAATGATCTAAATTCTACCCAATAATCTCTTTCAGGTCCAGGACCGTACTCGGGAGAGCAAAGGGGTTAGTAAAAAAAGTAAACTCTCCGACAGAGAGCACTCCTGATCCGCAAATGGTGAAATTCAAGAGATTTTGATGCTTTTAAAACTTTATTCAAAAAAGAAAGATGTAAAGATTTAAAAGGAAACTTTTGATGATTTTGATACTTATAAAAAAAAAAGGTAAGCTCTTTAAGCTAAGCAAAGGTAAACTTTTTGTAAATAAAACTTTTTTGAGTAAATAAAACTAATCTAGCATGCTAGTATTCTAATTTTGTGTAGGTAAAAAGAAAAATAAATGGAAAGATACAGGACCCCCCCAAGTGGGAGAAGAAGGGTGTGGGAGCCGTAATCCCACTTGTATTTTATTAAACTTTATTACAAAAATTATGAACAACTCTTCAATAGAGAGTGCCCTTGATCCGCTTAAATTGCGAGATTCAAGAGACTTTGAGCCTTTCAAGAAGGCAAAGGGATAGCAAGGGATTGAAGAGGAAAGATTTTTATGAGTTTATGCTCCAAAAGGGCCTTCTTTCCTTGCTTTCCTGTAAAACAACCAAGAAAAACCAGCAAACAAAAATATTTGTTAATGCATTAGTACATGAATATACATTAAAAAATTTACAATTTAGTACTTGAAAAAAAGTATTCAAAGATTGCTACAAGTACTTTAATGGAAACTAGATATAACTTATGAATAACTTGAAACTATTTTTAGATCTAGTATTGAAGCAAATAGAATCTAAAGAATAAGCACTTTTAGATCTAGATCTACTTGCTTTGTAAACAAAATAAGGGAAAAGAGTTTGATTTTGATTTAAAGAGAGGTGAGAAAAGTGGAACCAATCCCAAGCTTGAGGATTGTGGAGGCTTATGGAGATCTGCAAAAACGATTTATTAGCATGTGATCACTTTGTTCATATTGTTGGAGAGGACGAGAATCCAGCTTAGGTTCGCTTCCAAATCAACCTAGATCCTGCAACAAACTCGCATACACTTACAAGAACAAATGGATTAAATCTAGAAGATATAGATAGTAAGAAAACATGAAGAGTAATTGTATATCTGACTATGCATACTACCTATTCTTTCACTAACATATCAAAAGCAAACAAGTCAAAGACTATGAATGAATGCTTCTATGGGCTCAAAGGCCTTCTTAGCTAAACGATCCACAAATTCACAATAATAAGCATATGAAAGCAAAACAAGATTATACCTTAAACATAGATATGCGACACAATATGGATCTTGCACACCTCGTTGACCTCCAAAGTCTCAACAAATTCTTATTGCAAAAATATGAAATATATAAGCAAAGGTTCGATGCTTAATCCACCCAAAACAATGGAGCTCGACCTTGCTTTTATAGAGTTACAAGAGAGCAGGCAAGTTAATGAGCCAATAAGGTAGCACATGAGATGGAGGGTGAATCCTAAATCAATGGAGTGATCCATGCGTTGACATAAGTGCTTGGAGATTTGGTTGGTGTGAGGGGATGAGGTGGCTGCCACCTCATGAGAGGGGCGCCGCTCTCACTTTGGAACCAACGCCCCTTCCATTTGTGAATTGCCATGCGTGGAAAGCCACCCACATGAGGAGGGAAAGGCGTATAAGTTAAATTGAAATATTCACTATCCTAACTTTGGTATATGACATGTGCTTTATTCCACTAACATGGTCACCCTCCATAAGAATTTAATTAGCCACCCCCTCCAAACCTTTTTTTATCAAACTTTTATTTGGATTCTTTTAATTTTGTCTTTTGTGCATTTTGTAGCACACTTAGCATTTAAATGTCGTTTTGTAGCATCTTTAAGAAAAATTGCCACAAATGACAATTTAATCACCTGAAACCCAAGAAAGTGGGTCCTAGGTTAAAGAAAACGCTCTGAGCGTGAAAACGAGCATCCCCACGCCAAATTCCGCCTCCAGACCATGCTTTTATTACACTTTGAATTTTTCCAATTAAACCATTAAAAATGGTCTAATTTTACGGAAAAAAAAAAAAAAAAATAAAAAAAAATAAAAAAATAAAAAATAAAAATTTATTTTTATCGGAATGAAACCAAACTCCTAGGGGACCTAGTGCATGTCCATACGACTCAGTATTGATGGCTAGCATGTCAAAATACATAGACACATAGACTTTAATAACCTCCCTAGGTTCGACCACCATGGTAAATACTCCAGCTTTGGAGGCGTGAGTGAAAGACTCGGGGATTATACGCCACTGAAGCGGAACGCATAATTCCTAAGGAAAAACCACTCTAGAGTACCCCCCCGATAGCCAAACCTAAGGTAGGCCAAGTATTTTACAAAAAGACCATGCTTAGACCAACTTATTACAATTCTCCCAAGGGGGTCTGGACATACAATTATTACAAAAGGAGCCAAAATTGGCCCTGAAAAAGTCTTCTGAACTTTTGAACACTGATGATCAACACTTGACATGTTCATGAAACTGGCGGCTCACAAGAAGTCCAACTATGGTACAAAATAATTGGTAACAGGAGTCATTATTGAAGAATCTTCCACTCAAGATTTTGTTGAAGAATCTAAAGACGATGACATCTTGAGTAATCGGGAAGTACTCTTGAAAATGAAGATGAAGGTGCTCCAGAAAGTGAAGTTCGGGAAGTCCGTAATGAAGGCCTAAAGAAAAGAGTTTGAAGAAGCATATGAAGATCAACATGCCTTAATTGGAGAAAATGAAGAAGAGGTGAGTTATACTTACTAAGGTTTCAAGGATTCCTATGATATCTTGGCCCTCTTGGAGCACAATGGCATGGTTCCTTCACAAGATGATTATTGGAGGTTCCTTGGTCAACCCATCTATGACACTTCAAGGCCCGAAAACATTGTACTTGAGCCTATGAGTCACACAAATTCCGAAAAAGATGTCCATGGTCTTTTCCTGTTGTACGAGAGTGAAGAGGTTGTCAATATTGATCAGTGAAAGTGGGTTCTTATTGCAAGTTTGGAACAAAATGAAGAAGCTTCTGAAGAGCAATTTTCCACTCAGGAAGATGTTGAAAACACAGTTGATGAAGGTGTAGTTAATGCTTCTTGTTTTGTTGACGATGAAGATTTGATGAGTTCTCCTTTCTCCGTTACTTTTGATGATGAAGCTCTTAAGGATGTGGATCATTTTCGTATTGAAGATGGTCGTCATGGATATGATGATATGCATTTCTCCCATTTTGATCGAGATATGGATAAGGTAGGTTGGAAATTGATTGAAAAACCCATATATGGTTTTATTAAAGAGGGGAGTGAAAATTTTGAAGACCTTGGAAGACCGATATTTGATGAGATCTATCAGGTTTTGGCTCAGCCTTGTTCCTCCACCGTTGAGGACAGTATAGGGTTACATATGGAGGATTTTGTCACAAATGTTGAACAATTGGATTTACCTTCTCTTAGGGTGGATCTCGACAATCATTCTCAGCCATGTCCCTCAAGGAGTAATGTAGATTTTGGATAACAAGAAGGTGGTTTTACTGCAAGATCAGAGCGGCAAAGTGTGCTCTTTTGAGATCTCGTCTTTAGTCATAGCCTTCAAGGTTTCTTGCTGGTTTTGAAAGACATTTGGGGAAACAAACATATTTTGGAGAACAGGTATATGATCAAGGTAGTTCGTACTTGAGCCCAGTCCAAGCATGGATAGAAGAGACTTGTGAGAAAAGCATTTCTCAATGGAAAAAGTTTGAAGGCTTCTAAGTGTTAAATTTTGGTTAGGGTTAGGGTTTGATGCAGAGAAATCAAACTTTCATATGCTTTAATGCAAAATTAAATACAACAACTAGAACTAAAACATATTAGTACAGCAGTAACTTAAACAAGATAATTTAAAACATAATTTTCATCTTTTTCAACTTTAACACTACCAAGTAGGGTACTTACCTGTGTTAAAGTAATCTTCAGTAACATGTAATCAGCAGTATAAGACTAACTAACAATAACAAGTATAATTAATAGAAGGACAAGTTGGGTACTTACCTGGAGTGTGGGACCCTTCCTATTTATACTCAAAAGAAATAACTTTCAAAATGAATTGAGCCTCTCAGAGGCCAGTCAATCACTAGGAACCAGTTGACCCTGCTAGAGGGTAAGTACAAACCAAAGAGAGAGAGATGATAGGTTGTATAAAAGTCAAACAGTGATGGTCAATGACAGTCAAAGCACAAGACTCAGCACAACGAATCTGACATAGATCTAAACACAATTAAGTCTGAGTAAGTAGGCTTGACCACAAACACAAAAACTGAGCACAGAGTTTAAGTCTCAACAATATAGATCAGGCCTCAGTAGTATAGATCAGATTTCAACAGTATAGATCACGTCTCAAAAGTATAGGTCAAGTCACAGTAGTCTAGATCAGGTTTCAACAGTAGATCAGGTCTCAAAAGTATAGATCAAGTCTTAGCAGTCTAGATCAGGTCTAGGGCACCTCATAAATCATAGATCTGATATAGAAACAACCATTAAGAGGGTGATCCCACATCAAAAAGCAGAACAACAGACCTCAACAGCCACGACCTCCATATATATGGTCAGATTAGACCTGCAACAGTCAGATCGGTCACTATAAAAGGCAGATCGGACCCTCAGGCCTAATGACCTCAACAAAGTAGACTAGATCAGACTTCCAGACCTCACAACCTCCACAAAATTGCAACCAACAGAGACTGAAGACCAATAAGGCTCATAGCTAACAATTTAGGGTGACGACCGATTTTAACCAGCAGTCAAATAGCAGATCGGTTCTCAAATAGACCTTAGCCAACATATCGGAGTTCAATCATACCCTAAGCAGGAAAAACAGACCTCAACAAGACTTTAATCAAGCAGATCTGGGCTTCACGGCTTAGCAGCTGTCACGGCCTTCCATAAACAGGTCACGGCTAGGACAACAGCAGCATAAAAACTTCACTTCAACCCTGAACAGTCAGATCTGGAACATGAGGTAATCTATAGCAGGTGGGTAGCCTAACCAAACAGTGGAATAAACCTCAAACACTTGACGTCAAGCAGAAAATATCAGATCTGAGATGTGATGGAATGATCATATCAAAATGAGGAACATAAGACTCCAATGTATAGGATCTTAAATCTTCTAGAAAGGTCAAAATAATAATTTAATTAACTTAGGGTTTCATTAGATGGGGTGGGTACCAACACATAAGAATTAAGACACTAAAATAATAAAACCATTTAATAATAAAAAAATATAATTAAGGTGTCTTAAGTGGGTACTTGGCACATAAGGGTTAAGACACAATAAAATAAAAAATATAAAGTATAATTAGGGTGTCTTTAGTTGAGGGTACTAGGGTCATAGTAAAGGGTACAATGACCAATCAAATGGTACAATCCAAATCATAAAACAAGAATGGGTATATGACCCATAACCCTTAGGACCAAAGGGTGTACCACAAAGGTGGGCAATCAACCCTAATACCCATAAGACCAAAACATCAAGGTGGTATAACTCAGGACAACTCAAGGTGGGTAGATGACCCTTCTAACCACAAGACCAAGAATCAACAAGGTGTAAAGACCAAGGGTGAGCAACCAAGGTGGGGTACAACCAATCATCTCTCTCTCAAATGTATAAGTGTTCCATACACTACCTGAAAGTTCATCATCACTGTATAAGGAAGGTCCACACTGGATGATGTGATCCTGTGGTCCTCCAGACTGCTCCTTAGGTCAAATGCTAGTGACTCCATCAAGGGGTGGCCAGTCCCTCATCTCGAACACCTAGGAGAGGAGGTCATCACACATCATCATCTTGGTCCATTGACCAAGATCCACCTGGTTAACTGACCAGGTATGTACCTACAGGAACTACTTGGTCCTCGTGACCAAGAATCTACCTGGTCCCAGACCAGGAGGTCTTTGTCTCAACCTACAGTACCTGCTTGGTCCTCATGACCAAGAAACTGTCTAGTCCCCGACCAAAATGCCCTAGAGACAAATAGGGGCCCTAGCCACTTGCTAGGGACTTTGCCATGGCATCAACCTGCTTGGTCCCTGACCAAGAACCCCAGGAGACAGCTGGGGTCCCTAGGGTACCTTCTAGGGTCTTACTCTTTACTCTGCCTAGTTAACTTGACCAGGAACCCTAGTTACATGATTAGGGTACCATCTTCTCTAAGAATGGGTCTCGCAGCTGCATTAACTTTAACACTAAGTCCATGATATCTTCTACCATTGCAGCTACATTTCAATGAAGGTGATGACATCTACTTAGTTCATCCTTGATGTGGTTTTGTCTTAGACTATTGCCAAAGACAAGGAAAGAAACCCTAGCATGAACGATATGCTAAGGTGGCTTCATTGGTGGTATGATTTCACTTGACCTATTTTTTTTACCATGCTTAGATTAGGTAGGTACGTTACATAATCTATTGCATAAGCATTTGATTTCGTCATTTACTATTACCCATGCACTACACTTGTTGTTTATTGTATCTCATTTTGATTTGAACAAGACAGGAAGGAAGTGTCTGCCTCCAATGCATTTTATAAATTTGTTGTTTGAAGTGTGTGTAGTTCTACATGTCCCAAAAGATTCAGATGTTCTCATGCACTTCCAGGAAAAGCGCATGTCCCACAATTGGAGCCAGCTATTAACCTTCAGATTCTCTGCAGTGTTCCATACCAAATATGCTAGAGAGGAGGGGTCTTTTTTTCATTGTCAAAGCCAAGTTGGGGTTTATTATGTAAAAGTGTTGGTCAGCTGGGACTCAAGACTCATGGTTTGGTCATAGCAGGTCCTGTTGGTTTTTCGTCATAGTAGGTCCTGTTGGTTTTCATTTCAAGGAGTATTGGTTCAGTTGCTCTCATGACTGCCCCTTCATGTGGTGGAAGTCCCCCATCATGCTGAGCATTCATGCCTTGGGTTGGTGTCTGGTGCTTCTTGGGATGATTCCATTAAGACACATGGCTTAGGGGCTTCCAGCAACACTTGTGTTTATGCTTTCTAGAGGTGATTGCACATGTAAGACTTGTCATACCTGCCTTAGCACAGCTCAATCATGCCCACTTGGACCTATTTTTGTCATGTAGAAACCCTCCTCTTGGCTCAAGCATGCCAAATTGATGATGATGTCATCATTTTGAAGAGGCTGTACCACCTAAACGAGGAGGGTGTTGAGGGAAAAAGTAAATCGTTGTGGTTAGATGGGACATGAAACCCTTGTCCCAAGCTCAACATTTCATCAAGTTATAACAATTCATCATTTTTATTATTATTTTATGTCTTATGAAGTTCATTCAACAGATTGTGGGTGACAAATGCTAAAAAAACTCATTTTAAGTCATTTTTGGTAGTTCAGCGTAAAAGGAGGTTTTAAGTTAGCCTAGTCACATATAAATAAGGCTAGCCTCCTCATTTGTAACTCAAGATCATGGGATCAAATAATATCATTTCTCTTTTTCTTCTTTTCTACCTTGGTTAAATGGTGTGCACCTCTCTTCTTAGCATCTTGGAGCTTAATGTGGTGAACTTTTTGGTGATTGGAGGCTTTTACTAAATCTTGCAAGGCTTGTCTAAGGGAAAGAAATCTTGAGAGGGTTACTCTCTTTTTCTTTGCTCTTCTTTTTTGGTAAGATCTCTAGTTCTCTTGTCTTGCACTATCAAAGATGTTGAATTTTCTTATAGCAGTAGAAATACAATTTTCAGATCTTGATAATTACTTCCTAATGATTTTCAAACAATAATTTCATCCCACTGTTATCATTGAATAATTACACACTGAAAATTTCAACTTTAAATTGCAGCGGAAACAAAAGATGATACAAGCACAGACATGCACAGAACAAAAATTTTACCCTAGGAAACCCAAACTTAGGAGAAAACCCAGCCAACGTTTCTGAGAAGAAATCAGTCCAAGCACATTACAAGTACATCATTACCATGAAGATGAAACCCTAGCACATAGAGAAGTTTGTCCTCTTTCATGAGGAAACCATAGCAAGATAGCGAACCTTCTTTCATGAGGAAACTGTGTTGAAATACATAGCTTGGGAAGCTATTTGTTTTATGTAATTAAATTATGTACATAAAAAGTATTACATGCCAAGTGTCAAAAGGTTCATACCAAGTGTCAAGCCTAAGCCAAGTGTCAAAAGGCTAATGCCAAGTGTCAAGGGCGGCTTAGAGGCCAGCTTAGGGCGGTCCCTAGGGGGGCTACTTAGGGCAGCCAAGCCCAAGTATAAAAAGGGGCTAACTCCCATCACTTGGACACACAATTGTTGGAGAAGAACTCTGTTGTTTTAAAGCTGCCAATTATCAAGAGTGTTACTGCAATTACAGTTTGCTACAAGGAGGGAAATCTAGTGCTACTACAGTGTCTTTTGCTACAAGGAGGGAGATCTAGTGCTGCTACTGGATCTACCATAAGTCTGCTACAGTGTTTGTAAGTGTGTTATCAGTTCTGTTAGTAAAAGTGCAGAAACAGCTATTGTTCCAGCACTCCAAGTTAAAGTTGTTAGTTCAAAGTCTTGTATTGCTATTGTGCTTTGTTGAGGAATCAAAAGAGAAGTTTTGGCTGGGTTTTCTACCCCAAGAGGGTTTCCCAAGGTAATCTTTTATTCTCTCTGTGGTTGTCTTACTTTCAATGATCATTACTTATGTAGGTGTATGCTTATGAATGATCTATGCTACAAAATTTTTAAAAGAAAATTCATACATACGTCTAGTTTTTCAACATGGTATCAGAGCTTCCCTGAAGGAAGCCATTTCTGCAGAGAGGTATTAGATTTGTGAAGAAGGTGACAGTATTTCAATTTTGAAGGAAGTCAGAATCAAAGACAAGATGTTGTCAAGCACTAAGCTTGATGAGAAACTCGAGGGACCTGATAACTACAGAGCATGGAAGTACAGAATATCCCTTGTGCTGGAAGAAAATGACTTATCAAATTATGTTACAGAAGAGGTTGCAGAACCTGAGGATGAAGAAGCTAAAGTCAAGTACAAGAAGAATATGGCAAGGGAAAAAAGAATAATTGCAGATTCTATAAAAGATCATCTTATTCCTCATATATCATCCTTGAAGACTCCCAAGGAGATGTTCGATGCTTTATCTCGCTTATGAAGGAAGGAACATAAATAGGAAGATGACTTTGAGGACTCAACTCAAAAATGCAAAGACGCAGAAGTCTGAATCTATTCATGCATTCTTTACAAGAATTTCTCAGATTAATGAACAAATTGTGGCTATTGGTGACTCAGTTGAAGAAGCTGAGATAGTAATGACTACTCTCAATGGACTTCTGAAGTCATGGGAACCTTTCATAAGAGGTATTTGTTCAAGAAGAAAGTTAATAAAGTTCAGTAGGAGGTGACTCAGTTGAAGAAACTGAGATAGTAATGACTACTCTCAATGGACTTCTCAAGTCATGGGAACCTTTCATAAGAGGTATTTGTTCAAGAAGAAAGTTAATAAAGTTCAGTAGGTTGTGGGAAGAGTGCTCCCAAGAAGAAGCAAGATTGGGAGCAAGAGAAGAAAAAATAAGTGATGATGAGGACCAAGCTCTTGCAGCCCAGTTTAGAAAAGGAAAGAAAAGGAAGGAAAATCATCCTCCAAAGAAGAAGTTTCAAAAATTTGATAAAGGTAAGAGAGACTATTCTAAACTCAAATGTTACTGTTGTGAAAAGCCGGGACATCTTGATAGAGATTGTCCTCTCATAAAAGAAGTCGAAGAAAGGAAGAAAAACAAGAGATAGCATGCTCATATTGCTAAAGATGATGAACCTGCATTCGAAAGGGAAAAAGAAGAAGATTCAGATGAAGAGTATGTGTTGGTAGCAGCTCTTACAAATTCAGTAAATTATGGTGATGAAACATGGCTGGTAGATAGTGGTGCCTCCAGGCACATGACTGGTTTTAAAGACTCTCTTTCAAGTCTGACCAAGAAATATTCTCCTCATTATGTAAGATTGGGTGATAACTCTTCCTATCTTATTAAAGGCATTGGGAATGCTTTTTACAGCTTAGATTCAGGAAAACATTTGAAAATGGAAAATGTCTTATATGTACCTGGTCTACAAAAGAACCTCCTATCTATATCAGGATTGGAAGAGAAAGGATTCAAAGTAGCTTTTGTCGATGGCCAAGTTCTTATGTGGCGGAGAGGTAAGAATATTGATGATGATGTTATGATTGGTATTCATGAAGATGGATTGTACAAGTTAAAAGGAAAGGCAGATCAAGCCTTAGTCCACAGTAATACTATAAATCCATGTGAACTTTGGCATAGAAGGTTTGCTCATATTCACCATAAAGCCTTACCAATTGTCAACAAGATGGTGAAGGGCCTTCCAGAGATTCAAGTGTTCCATGATGGAGTGTGCAAAGATTGTGCACAAAGAAAGAACGTGAAGAAGCCTTTTCCAAGCAATGCCAACAAAGCAAAAGGAGTTATGGATCTAATTCATTCAGATGTATGTGGACCTATGTCAGCTACTTCACTCAGCGGATAAGTTTACTATGTTTCGTTTATTGATGAATTTTCTCGCAAAACTTGGATTTATTTCTTAAAGAATAAAGATGAAGTGTTTAGTAAGTTTAAAGAATTTAAAGCTCTTGTTGAAAATCTATATGAGAAAAATATAAAGATTTTAAGATCCGATAATGGAGGAGAATTCACATCGGGTGAATTCAAGGCATTTTGTAAAGAAGTTGGGATTAAGAGGGATCTTTCTACTCCTTACAATCCTCAGCAACATGGTGTTGCGGAAAGAAAGAACCGATCAATTATGGAAGCATTTAAAGCCATGATTCATGATCAGGATTTATCAATGTACCTCTGGGCAGAAGCAACAAGGACTGCTATATATGTACAAAATAGAAGTCCTCATAAAATACTTCAAAATAAAACTCCAGAAGAAGTGTTTTCAGGTGAAGTTCCAGATGTCAGTCATCTAAGGATATTTGGTTGTCCCGTGTATATACATATTCCCAAGGACAAAAGGACAAAGTTGGATCCTTTAGGTAAGAAGGGTATTTTTGTTGGGTATAGCGAGATATCAAAGCCATATGGAGTATATGTCCCTGGATACAAAAAGATTGAGGTCAGTCAAGATGTTATTTTTGAAGAAGATGTAGCTTTCTACAAATCAAAAAGAAATCATTTCAATGAGATACATGATGAGGAACCCGCAACTCCAAGAGTATCAAAAACAGAAAAAGAAGAGCATGTATCTGAGAATCATGATATGATGGAGCCTCATAAACCTGTTGATACACCCACGGAAGTAATTACATATCAGAGAAAACCAAGTTGGGCGCATGAACTCATTCAAGATGCAGAAAAGTATGGTGCCCCAAATAGGACTTTCAGAGAAAGCAAAAGACCTCGATTTTATTCCAACTATGTTGCACTTGTGTCTAACATGATTGATGCAAAACCCTCCAGATATGAAGAAGCTACTGAGAAGAACGTGTGGCAGGATGCCATGATTGAAGAATATCAATCAATCATGAAAAATGATGTTTGGGACATAGTTCTGAGACCAAAAGAAAAAATCTGTAGTAACATCTAAATGGTTATACAAAATCAAGCATGCTGCGGATGGCAATATTGAGAAATACAAAGCAAGGTTTGTGGCTCATGGGTTCTCCTAGAAAGAGGGAGTAGATTACGAAGAAACCTTTGCTCCCGTAGCAAGATACACTTCCATTAGAGCTACTTTGGCTATAGCTGCAAAGATGGGATGGAAACTACATCAGATGGATGTAAAAACTGCTTTTCTAAATGGTGTGATAGAAGAGGAAGTGTATGTGGAATAACCACAAGGATTTGAGACACATGACAGACAGACACGTGTGCAAACTAAAGAAAGCCTTATATGGCTTGAAGCAAGCACCCAGGACATGGTATGGAAGAATTGATAGTTTTCTGATGAGCTTGGGCTTTATGAAAAGTAAAGCAAACTCCAATCTTTACTATAAGATTGAGGATGATGACCAGGTGATTTTACTATTATATGTGGATGGCCTATTTCTAATAGGAAATGAAAAGCTCATCACTGATTGCAAGAAGAAGCTTGCTTCGGAATTCGAAATGAAAGATTTTGGTCAGAAGCACTATTTTCTAGGTTTGGAGTGTGGCAAAGTCCAGGTGCGATTTGTCTCTGTCAAGGAAAATATGATGTGGAAATTCTAAAAGGATTTGGAATGATGGATTGTAAATACATGACAACACCTATGACGACTAATCTGAAGTTATTAATGTGATACTTCATCGGAGATAGTGGATGCCACCTTGTATAGACAAATAATTGGATCATTGATGTATTTGACAAATATAAGGCTAGACATATGTTTTGTTTTGAATACTTTAAGTCAGTATACAATTGAACCTAGACATGTTCATTTGATCGCAGTAAAACATGTGATGAGATACTTGAAAGGTACCATTGAATATGGTAACAAGTATGATGCAAATTGTGAATTTAAACTGCAAGGATACTCTGATTCAGATTGGGCTGGTAATGTCAGAGCTCGTAAGAGTACATCAGGCTGTTGTTTTAGTCTGGGATCAAATATTATCTCATGGTATAGCAGGAAGCAAACCAATGTTGCACTCAGTATGGATGAGGCAAAATATACGGCAGCATGTTTAGCATGTACTGAAGTTGTACGGATATTGTTACATGATACCAGTACCAACACACCTTCAGATGTGCCCCAGGGAGAGAGGGTCATTTTTTTCAGACTAGGAGGGGTGATATCCAGCATTTTCTGAGTGGAGGTTATGGCCAGATCCTTTGGTCCTTTTCCTGGGAGTACTATGGCTTAGTGGCATTGTTGACTGCCTCATTAAAGGGCTTGAAGCCCTGAGATTGGTGTTTGGGGCTCCTAGGAGTGGGTCACTGGGTCACAAGACCCCTCACCTGTTTCATCACTCTGGTGGCATTTTTCTCAGCACTGAGGCTTTTGTCTCTCTTCCAGGTCATCACTGACACCCTCGTGGTCCCTCTACATCATAGCGCCGTCTCTCCTTGGGCTTCTTCTCATGATGAAGTCATCTCTTGTACCAAACATTATTGCTTGATATGGGGGGGCGTTGAGGGATTTTCACTATTGTTGGGGTTAGATGGGGCATAACGTCCCCCCCTACCTACTCCAGGATTCAGTTCGGAGTATTTTGCTCATTTTTAGCTATTTCAGTCATTTTTGGGTAAACTATGGGAAAATGCCCCAAGTTACCCACGGATTTGATTATTTTATGCTATAATTTTAAGTTGACATGTTATAATTTTAAATTGACATTTTAAGGCATGTAGGCCTAGTTATTTTGTAAAAGTGAGTGTGAGAACATATAAATAAAGTCTCCTCACTTCATTTTCAGAACATAACTTATGGGATAAAATTCATTATGTTAATTTTTTACCCAAGATTAGCCTTATGTATCACCGCACCTCTTGAAGGGAAACTCTTCTTGCTCTTGTGGATGAAGTTGGTTGCTCTTTTGTCTTGCTAATGCTTTGTGGATGCTAGAATGGTTGGAATGACTCATGCTCAAGTAAGTCTTTTACATTTTTAAGTCCTGCTGGGTGAATGGTAGGTAAACTTTGCTTCTTGAATGATTGAAGGGTAGCTCTAGGGTTGTATTCTCTTTGAATAGGGATTTATCTACTTTTCTATCCCCTTAGCATAGTAGAAACACTCCCAAGAGGAGGTTTTTACGAAGTTTGGCCTTGGATCTCCAACTTTGACCTTGTTTAGGCTCTTGAAACGAACCCTAAAGGTTGTTTCAAGAAGCCCTAACCTAGTTGACAAGGAGAATTACCTCCAAGAGCAAGGTTGGTCACCTTCCTCTAAGGCTAGGGTTTGGGGTAATATCCACAAAAACCCTAAGTTGTCACTCTTTTACCAAATTTTTTTTGCATATGCATGTGTAAATTTGCATTTTCATAGTAGAATTAGGGTTAGATTTAGGTCTGCAATTTTATGACAAACCCTAAAAGATAAAAATCAAATCAAATTTTTGGCCTTCCTAAAATTTTGGCCCTCTCTCCTACAATTTTAAGCCTGCCTTCTTTAGCCCTAAAAACCAATGTTGCACGACTCGGACTCGGCAAAGACTCGACTAGCATATGACTCGTCGACTCGGGAAAGACCCAGGGCAAGACTTGGCAAATAGGAAAAAAATTAAAATATGGTAAATTTTGGGCACAAAAAAGAGGTTAATAACATTTCCAATCCATATAAGTTATAAAACTACAATCTATGCAATAATTCATAACATTATCTTATCAACTTTGATAATACAACATAACACAATCCATTTTGTATGCAAAAATTTAAATAATGATCATAAAATTATTTTTTTTGTGGCAAGATTTATGTGGCTGGTGATTTCAATAGGTTTCGGAGAATCCACAGTATTCATTTTAAGTCGACGTTTCGAATCCAGAACAGGATTCATCCTCAGGACGAATAGTCAATTTGTGAAGAGCAGAAGATATGAGGTATAAATATTAAGGGTTTAATTTTAGATGCAAAGAAAAATAAGTATCGATAGAAGAAATTAGGGTCGGCAAAAGAATTTAGGGTTTATACTTGATATTTGACATAAACTATTCATTAAATTAAACTATTAATCCATTTAAACTATTAATCTAGTTAGGCTATTAATTTTGATGTTAGTAATATTGATGTAAACAATATTGAAAATATTGAAATATTAAAAATTAAAAATTAACAATAAAAGATTAATTTAATTTAGTAAGCATTCATGGTTAAACATACAACTAATAAGCTTATAGAAAGCCTTACATTTTTTTAATAAAATTGTTAAAATTAATATAGAATTAATATAATCTTACAATATTAATATTGGGATTCAAATAAAATATATTAATTTTAATAACAAGTCCTTAAGGTTTAAGTTTTAAAATTTATGATAGGCTTAAGTTTTGAAAGTTATAATTATAAATTGTCAATAAAGTGTTTAGTTTTCTTCAAAGGCTTAACATTCCCAATAAATTAAGACTTATAATATATTTTAAATTTAAATTTAAAGTTAATCCGTGAGATGTAGAACAGTTGGTGGCGGGGTATGGTTAAGACACTAAGCGGAAAGGTCATCGGTTCTAATCTCGTGGATACCAAAAAATCCAACCATGTTAAGGGTTGGTGCGGTCCAGGCCGGGTGCGATCCCCCGGTGATTTTGACGGCTTAGATGCCCCTGGTTCGTGGTAACTTCGCCAAAGGCAAACTTGCTAGTCATGGAGGTTCCACCTCTTTGCCAACAAAAAAAAATAAATTAAATTAAAAGTTTAATATTAATTTAATTTTTTATTAAAAGTGTATTCGGGTTTATTAGCTCTCGCGACCAGCCTCGGTTTAGCTTCGTCAAGCCTCACGTCTCCAGTTGGCAAGAATCGACATCCGGTTCTCAATCGATATAAAGTTATCAATAATAAATTAGTCGGGCAAGCAACCATCGCAGCAATCGTAGCTTTTCCATCCCACCCGCTTGCAATCTATCCAGCGAATGGGCTCAAAATCATGTGGAATCTCTACGATGCAGCTCACCAATGTAAAATCGTTGCCCACTCCTTCCGTCTGGGGTCACGTGTTCACCGCCACCATTGCCTGTGTATTATTTCCGCAAGGCTTTTTTCCATAGGGATTTTTTTCCGCGGGGATTTTTTTCCTACCCCGTGCCGAGTCCGATCGAGTCCAGGGCGAGTTCATCGCGAGTCTGACAATCCATGGCGATTATCGCGAGTCTGCTAGTTATGGCGAGTTTGGGACGAGTCTTCAGCGAGTACTCGTTCCCGAGGTCAACTCAGCCATACTCGCGAGTCACAGCTGTTGTCCGCCAGATTGCACACCAGCAACGGAAATCTTTCGAAAGTTGTCTCCCTCACTGGAAGTGGGGAGAGGTGTGGCATTGGGGGCAAGCAATGAGCCAGGTACTGTCACCTGAATCCCAGCTCCTCCGTTTAGGCTAACTCCTAACGAAGCCAAGGGGGGTAGTCCCTACAAAGAGTTTCACTAAGGCTCTTTTGTTTTAATGTTTTTTGGTGAAGTGATGCGGATGGGTGTTGTTTAGGAGTTATTATGATGAGACCAATTTGCAAATGAGATAAACACAAGATAATAACGCAATCCACGTTGCTAAATGAGATAACAAGATTACAGTTTTCTTCAAGACTTGATAATCAGATAAAGCATTCACAAGATAAAATAACCACAATGACAAATGGTCCTGATCAAAATAGTGAATTAAGAGAACCAATGCCTTATGGAGTCAAAAATTTAACAAGTATATGATGCTGAATGTGTGGGTTTTGAAAGGTAACTGTTTGTGAGATCGTTGTGCAAATTATCTTGGTAAATTATAAGTTTTAATGGTCTTGATTATTAGGTTAAGAACAAGGATATCAAAAGTCCGGAAATAGTACTGGTAACCTCTTAGATGATAGGTCGAAGCCACCCAGATTGCAAAAGGGGTAAATGTTCAATTGGCTTGACCACCCCCAAGTCTGACAACGGGATTTCGGCACCATCTGTTTCAGGAAACTTCCTCAATAACTTTCGAAGGCAACGCCAGTTCGTTGGTTGGGGTAAAATTTTCCAAGATTATCACTTGTGAAATTAACAAGTCCAACACTTTTCTGAGTACTAGCCCAACCCTTTCAGGTTGACAGAGCATACGGGTGTTGGATTAGCAACCAAGATAAATTAATTATGGGAGTGTGAGTTGGAATATTTTATTATTAGAGCACAATTCAACTCTCTGAGAAAGAGCGCTCTTGACTTAATCTTAAGACCAAAGTTCAAGAGACTTTAATTAATCTAAATGCCTAATGCAAGGGAAATACAACAACTAAATGCTCTCCGACAGAGAGTGCTCTTGACTTGGATTTGGCCAAGTTCAAGAGACTTTAGTTCTTTTTATGAAAAAAACAATTGTAACTTGAAAGAGCAAAAATGGAGCTTTAAAAGACTGGAAATAATATGATGATATCAAAATATAACAAGATGCTTGAAAATAACCGAAAGCAAACTTAGTGTTCTACCAAATATATTAATCTAAAAGTGGGATCTACCTCCGAACAAGGTTGATCATTAGAACCACTAGTCCTTGAGACTTTCCAACTAGCTGGAACTTCGGCAAGGAGGCTAATGGAGAATGAGAAGCTACCATAAAGCTATGTGGCCTTTGGGATGCAATCCCAAAGTTTGCTTACTCTAGTCAAAACTTGGAAAAGGAGTACAGAAATGAAATATTAAGCTAATCTAAAGCATATAGAAAAGAAAAATCTAAACTAACCAAGCACAACACTCTTCTCCAAATGGGAAAGAAAACCCAAAAAGTGGAGAACTCCTCCACTTAACCTTTTATTAATTTGATGCAATTGCCTTTGGAGATAATTCCTTGAAAGGTCTTTAAAGTGAAAATGAAACTTGAAAAAATTTGAACTAGCTCTTAAGAGCCATTACAAAGGATAGTGAATGGTAGATTCGTATATTCGATCCTCCTTGTATTTTATTGAAGTTCTTGTTACTTTTGGCTTGGATCTCTTCACTTCAACTTTTTCAAACTCTTTACACTTCCAAAGTACCTACAAGAAAGCTCAATCTCAAGGCACCCTTTAGCATTAGAAAAATGAAATAAACTTCGAAACTAACTAAGTCTAGGTTTGCAAAATGAGATTTAAAGTGTAAAAAAGCATGAGATTCAACTTTAAATTATGAGAAATGTAAAACGGACCAGCGAACAACAAATGCCTAAAAAGTTATGGGAAAGAGATCTAAGACATGAAATTTTTGTATGCAAATTTTCACTTTTGAACAAAATTACTAAATGGAAACAAGTGAAATGTAAGATCTAATTGTAAAATGAAAAATATGAGATCTAAAATGCAAAATTTACTTAGACTAACAATGTAAAGCAAACTAAGAAAGAAGCTAACACTAACCCAAGCAATTCGTTTTTTGTGCTGTATGTGTTTTTAGGGCTTCCTTTAGGGTGGACGAATGGAGGACAAGGAAAGTTTAAGAGGATGGACGAGAGGAGGGAAAGAGGAAGGTTTTGAAGGGAAAACGAATGGGAGGATGAGCTTAAGGAGGAGGGATGAGATGATGAAGAGCAAGGTTTAGCAAATCAAGTCAAAAGAAGAGACAACGGAGAAAACTAGATAATGAGGTAGAGCTGACAAATGATATCAGACCTTCTGGAGCAATCATCTCACCTCTTAATCCACGAACAAAAAGGTCAACTTCAACAAGATGCTCAAATATGCCAACTGTTTCTGAGTGCAATGCGTCAATGTGTAGAGGTTCCTGTTCCACAAGCACATGCAGAAAGCCACACCCATTTAAGGAAAATCCTCGCCTTTACAATTTGCAGCCTCGCTTATCTTTATTCCTGAACAATCCTTATAAACGAGAAATATTAAGGAATGCAAGTGTTGATTGCAAGGTCCTCCCTGCAGATGGTTGTACACAAAGAATTATCAATGCTACTGGATAACCAAGAAAAGTTATGGTACCTATCCCTCAAGCTACTCAATATGTAATTCATAATTCCTTTGGATGCATAAGATCTAGTTCAACTTCCAGAGTCCATAAAAGCAAGATAGCATGAAGGCTTGTGACACAGACATTGGGAGTTGGCAGAGCTTGACTCAGATCCGGGCGCACCACATGGGCCCTAATTTTCAGTTTTCGCTTAGCAGCCGAATACTGAGTTTTATCCACGCACTTGTTGACCGCCGATTACAGGGATTCCATCGAAGGCATATCGGGACCACCGTTAAAAGAAAGAGATGAATGCCGAGTTAGAAAACCAAATGCAGTGAACTCGGATTTCGACTAGGCAATCAACAGGTGGGGCAGTCTTAATTTCGGTGGTCATTTCTACCATTGGCAGCCATCGCGAACATTTTTTTTTTTTTTAAATGAGTTTATCGAGCAACCACTGAGGTCGTGTTGGCATCTGCTTGTCGTTTCACCATGGCCACGTGGAGTGTGCGGCAGTGTTTATCCACGTGTCTCTTGTCACACTGGCAGCGGATTTGAATGATGCTGAGTTAGAGCAAATACCAAACCACGGAGTTTTTCTTTCGATATCATGGCAGCCAGGCATGAGCTGTTTCGTGGGCTTTATTCGAAGGGCACCTTCATGATAGCCATATGGAGTAGCTATGTATTAGTCAAGGCGCCAAGGCTCGGAGCTCCACGCCAAAGTTTTAAAACTTTGATTAAAGTTGAAATTTTTGGGTAGATCGAGCTATTCTATGTCATCCGGTTGAAAGTTTGAGTCGGCATGTAGCACAACCAAACTCTGTTTTCATTTAAAGGGCTAGCAGTCGATTCAGTTAAAGTGATTGAGTTAAATTCGACCAACAGAAAATGGCGTGCTTTTGGAGCAGTTCACGGGCCACGTATCATTTTGGTCGCCAATTGCATGGTGATTTTTGTAGATGTCGTGACAGCCAAGCATGAACACATGTTTATGAATCAGATTCTGGATAAAGGCCGCGTCACAACATCGGTGGTTTCACTATTTTTCTGTGCTATCAAAAAGTGATACAGTTTGCAATAAACGCTGGAGGTCACGAAAAATTTGCCGAGCTGTCCACCGTTGTGGCCCGTGTACCCCTGTCTTTATTAGCCACCAGCTATAGGAAGCATTTCAATGCTTCATAGGGACGTTTCTTGGATACATCAGATAGCCAAGTGAGAGTTTCATAAAAAATAAAAAAAATCAGAGTTTGCTTTACTTGTGTCATTGAGAAAAAGTGGATTAGCAATCCCACTTTTTTCTCCTTATTTTATTATTGTTTTATTTGAGAGAGATGAGAGGTTTTGTGTCTATAAAAGGGACCAACCTTCTCATTTGTAAGATGGAAAAACCTGGGAACAACTTCTCCCGTGAACTTAATGAAAATATTATGGGATTCTTTGGACAAATTGAGTGCATCGTATGGCGTGATCTTGTGAGTTCTTTGATAAGTGTGAGCATTTCCAGATTCTGCGTTTTCCTTTTTTCATGTAAGAGGCCATAGAAGGGTGACAATCCACCACATTGGAAGGCGAAAAATTCTTAGCAGCTGGCCTTCTTTTTCCCTTTGGCGAAGAACTCTTGGCAGCCCACTTTCGTTTTCCCTTTGTGAGCGTGCATACACAGGTATTGATCTTTTGTTTGCACAGCGCACCTCCTGCATTTAGAGAGGAAGAAGTACTCTTTCTGATCTGTCAAACACTAGACTGAGCATGGCTTCCCTCTCAGTCATATATGACACAAGGCCCCTTTAAACCCTCTTTTGACTCCATTCGGCCCTCTAACATACTAGCACTGGCCTTCTTCTCGAGGACTAATCCTCCCATCTTTTCCATCACCCAAGTAAAAAACCCCTTTTTTGTTACTATCGTTTCTCTAAGGTAGCCTCTTCATTCCACCTTGCCCTCCGTTGCACCTGCCTTAGCAATCCTACCTTAGGGATACCCCCCTTGAGTTGGAGAAGAGCCAACCTAAAGCGAAGAGGAGAGGAGTGTGGTGACATTGGCCTCTCTCCTAAGAGTTGTCATGCAACTGGTGTGTTGCATTTTGGGCTTCAACACATGCATGCCAGTTTTGAGAGACAACAACAGCCGAGTGGTACTTCACTGCTAAAAACCCTAGGGCGAAATTTTATGAAGCCCTAAAATCTTAAAAAAATAAAAAATTCCTAAACAACCCTAATTGTACTTTTGTAAATATTAACTTTAGGTTAATTTTGTATTTATTTTTGAAATTAGGTTAATTTTCGGATTTTGTACATAATTTAAACCCTAAAATCTGAAACCCTAGCGGCCACCCTATTCCTTATTCCCCTAGGACCTTCGCTCTCCCTTTTTATCCCTTCGCTCTCCTTCCCTAGGGCTTCCTCCCTCTTCCCTTCTCCATCCTACAACCTTCGCTTCACCTTTTCTTCTCCTTTTTCTCTGTTCTCCTTCCATCCTTCTCTCTTTACCTTCTCCCTTCTGCCCTAACAGCCCTCTCCTCTACTGCATACAAGTCTGCAAAATAACAGACTGTCATACTTAACAGTCCTCCTTTCTTGCCTTCTTCCACCTACCAAGTCAACACAGAAACATTAAAGGAGTTAGTATTTTTCAATTGTTTAAAGGGTTGTTACATCTGATTAAAGGAGGTCTGAAATCACTTCTTTTACAGTCTGAAAAAATTGTATTTATTGCGCAACATTTGATGATAAAAGTGGTTTAAAGTGGAAGTAACATTGTTTGCATCATCTGCATCTCTTGGCTTACCTCACTGTGGTTACAAATTAATATTGAATAGACCGCCATACAGTCATTAATACTTCTTGCAAAATCTGAAACTTACTATTACTTGACTGTCATAAACATGGTAAAGTGTTGAAATTACATTGGATATTTTGAACACATTCATCACTCATATTTGCACTTACTTCCATGTTATATGCAAGTGTTTTGGACTGTTATCATACTGCTAAAACTATATTCACTGTGCAACTACATTATATCAGTCCTCTCTTGACATTAGAGAATAATTGATTTGATAAATATTACTATTGAATGATATATCATCAAGTGGTTAATACTTGTGATTGGAAAAGTGCTCTCTCTAATGCTAAAGTGTTATTGATTATTTGCCAACCACTCACACTATTGGATTGAATACTTACAATAATATATTGAATTGCCTCATCTAGTCTTAGCATCTACAAGCAGTAGGCCTAAGTAGCATGTTTTCTTCATTCCTAAAGTCGCATTGATTGAAGGCACTGGTCTCTAATTTGGTCTTCTAGAAGACATAGCTCCTTTTGTCTTTAGTGTTTGCAAAGTATTAAAGGGCTCTCCCCTTGGAGCTTACGATACTCAAAAGTAGTTGGAGGTGTGACTAAGGTAACAGTGGTCACTCCTTTCCTACATTTGTTCATCGGACACTAGCCCTGTTAGTTCATCCGGTAACATTTTTGGCGTCATTGTCGGGGACGTTTCAAAGATTGAAGTGGTTTATCTGGAGTCATTTACACCCTTGGCAAAACGACACTTGGTAAGAACTCATAGGTGAGTCCATCTTCCTTATATTTTGAAAATACCAATTAAAGACTAACCCTGCAGGTCTTATCCGGCGACTCCATAGCAATTATTCCTGCCATCAATCAGGTACGTTCTTGATTAGTACTTTGGTGAGATTTGTTTTGGTCTAACTTGACAGGTCTCTCCTAACAACTCCCACTGAAGAAAATTAAAAAGTACTCTGCAAGAGCAAGGCCAAGCGATGATATGGCATCTTCTTACGAATTGTGGTTGGATATATTGGATTTTTCATACATTTCGGGCTATCCACATCAGTATGTCATTGAAGACAATGGGAAAGCACTTTTTCCATTATTTCATGAATACAAATATCAAGCAGCAAAACATATCTGGGCGTTCATGCAATTTCTCCAAGGAAACAATATCATACATGAGGATATTAGAATGAAGCTTTTTCTGTTGTCTCTCAACTTGGAGGACAATTGGGATGTCAAAAATTGGTACGACGGATTTCCTCGTAAAAAGATTTCTTCACTTAGGCAGTTGATCAATGCATTCAGTGAGGAATGGGATCATAATATGAAGGAACATGAAAGAAAGGCCGTGATCAACAACATATGGGAAGAGACCTTGGGAAACAGCTAGAAACAAGATGGTCCTAACGAAGAAATCAATGAGGATATTCCATTTGAATTTAAAGATCCAAATAATCCAACAGTTGCAGAAATGGAAGTATATTTCACTCCACTCAACCTAACAAAGTTCCCAGTTTATCCACATGAATTATGGAAGCCCTTCAATGATCAAAGTGAGATGTATGTCGAACACCTGGTTGAAAAGTTTTTGTTGTTATTCCCAGAGGAAGTTGAGTTGGAAGAAGGTGTTTATATGAGATTGTTCGCTCTTCACCTAGAAGGAAAGGCCCGCGTTTGGTTCACAAGCTTGCCGAAAGCTAAGATATCTTCTCTTTTAAAATTGATTGAACTATTTTGTAGACGTTGGTGCCCTGGGAAACAACATAGATGGATGGCTTATATCAAAGAGGCAAAGGATCTATATAAGAAAGAGCAATACACCGATCCAAGTGAAGAAATCCAAAATGAAAATCAAGTTGAAGATGCCATTGTTCAAGATCTAATTGTTGATATCTCAAGCACAATATCCAAAGACTAAGTTCCTCATGAAGATGAATATGATTGGGATCCTACACCCAAAGACCAAGAAGTCCTAGTTGAAGAAGTTAAAGAACAGAGGGAAAGGATGGATTCTCTTTGCCACCACACAATTTCTTATGACATCTCGGATCTCTTGGAGCATAATGACCGAAATGATGAGGATGATGATTATTGGAAATTTATGGGTCCTCCACTTTACGATTCTTCAATACCTAGTAGTGTTGTTTCTAGACTTTGCGGTGACGAAGAAGAAGTCAATGAAGTCTTCTCACCATTCACAGAAGAACCAAAGGATAATATCGATCAGCTTGAGCCAGAATTTGACATTGTTTGGGATGAAGAAGTCCCTATTACCTCGGACAAGGATATTGAAGACATAATCAGTAAAAGCCCTATCGAACGAGATGAGATTCTTCCATCTCTTTAGGATGCTAATAATGAAGATTGGGTCAGCCCTTTTGATGATGAAGTACCTCAAGATGTGGTTCATCTTGCCATTACATATGAGTGCTATATGCAAATCTCTCATTATGACAAATGGTGTGAGAATTCGGGGTCCCATATCTATAGTGATATCTCCATGGATTCAACTCGGTCATGCTTATCCAGCATCAAGGACAGTGAAGCATGTTATACAGGGGTTTCTCTCGCAGTTATTCAGAGCTCAGATTATCATTCCCAGCTGTGTTCCTCAAGCAGTATTCCAGAAGTTGTTCATCCTTTACTGTCCAGTATCGGGAAGTTTCCGACAATGCATTTCAGTAAAACCAATACAGGTATGTGGACATGTATGACATTCTTCTCACATTGTTAGGATTTCTATTGTTTATCTTTTCACTTGAAATGTGAAGGCATAGATTATGTGGTTGACAATTTCAAAGTTTTAAAGATTATTGGGGGTACTGACATGATTATTATAAATATGAACAATATGCTTGTGTCTCCAAAGAAATGTTTAAGCAGGTTGCAGCTGGCATACGAAGATTTGCAAGGTCCGCCTCTAATAATGGCCTCCGAAGTTCAAAATCAGCCTACTAGCTTGAGGCAAAAAAATTCTCAATACATATATATGATGGAGATGGCCCATACATAAGTCCAGTAGAAGCATGGATAAATGAAGCTTGTCAAAGAAATCCTTCTCCATGGCAACAGTATCAAAGCTTCCAGGTCCCCGTAGCCGCCCAGCCTTCATCTCCTATCCTAATGGAGACTTTGGTACGTATTTGCTTTATGATCGATGAGATCTTATCATGGATTATTTCTAAATACAAACGTAAGGGGTCAGGTATGAATTGCTTACTTAAATGGTTACATTGGTGGTATGATTTCACTTAACCCTTTCTGATTATCATGTTTAGATTAGGTAGGATTTGTTTCTTTTGAGTTAGGCATATACTGTTACCTTTGCATTGCACTTGTCATTCTTTCAGATGTCTACATTAAGTATGCTTGCTATTCAGTTTATTTGTCATATTTATATACTGAGCAAGGTAGGACGGAAGTGTCTGCCTCGTGGTACTTTTGATGTCCCTAGTTATTTGATGTGTGTGTAGGTCTATAGGTACCCAGATGATTCATGGATTCTTGAGCACCCTCGAGAGGAGCACTCGTCCCGCAGTTGGATCCAGTGTTACATGGTACCAGTACCAGTGCACCTTCAGATGTTCCCCAGGGAGAGAGGGTCATTTTTTTCAAACCAGGAGGGGTGATATCCATCATTTTCTGAGTGGAGTTTATGGCCAGATCCTTTGGTCCTTCTCTTGGGAGTACTACGGCTTAGTGGCATTGTTGACTGCCTCATTAAAGGGCCTGAAGCCCTAAGGTTGGTGTCTGGGGCTCCTAGGGGTGGTTCACTTGGTCACATGACCCCTCACCTGTTTCATCACTCTGGTGGCATTTTTATCAGCACTGGGGCTTTTGTCTCTCTTCTAGGTCACCACTGACACCCTCCTAGTCCCTCTGCATCACAGCGCCCCCTCTCCTTGGGCTTCTTCTCATGATGATGTCAACCCTTGTACCGAGCCTTATTGCTTGATATGGGGGGGGCGTTGAAGGATTTTCACTATTGTTGGGGTTAAATGGGGCATGACGTCCCCCCCTTCCTACTCCAACCTTCAGTTCAAAGTATTTTGCTCACTTTTAGCTATTTCAATCATTTTTGGGTAAACTATGGGGAAAATACCCCAAGTTACCCACATATTTGATTATTTTATATTATTTTATGTTATAATTTTAAGTTAACATGTTATAATTTTAAATTGACATTTTAAGCCATGTAGACGTGGTTATTTTGTAAAAGTGAGTGTAAGAACATATAAATAAAGTCTCCTCACTTCATTTTCAAAACAGAACTTATGGGATAAAATTCATTATGTTACTTTTTTACCCAAGATTAGCCTTATGAAGTGATGCGCACCTCTTGGAGGGAAACTCTTCTTGCTCTTGTGGATGAAGCTGGTTGCTCTTTTGTCTTGCTAATGCTTTGTGGATGCTAGAATGGTTGGAATGACTCATGCTCAAGTAAATCTTTTACATTTTTAAGTCTTGCTTGGTGAATGGTAGGTAAAATTTGCTTCTTGAATGATTGAATGGTAGCTCTAGGGCTGCATTCTCTTTGAATAGGGCCTTTATCTACTTTTTTATCCCCTTAGCATAGTAGAAACACTCCCAAGAGGAGGTTTTTACGAAGTTTGGCCTTAGATCTCCAACTTTGCCCTAATTTAGGCTCTTGAAAGGAATCCTAAAGGATGTTTCAAGAATCCCTAACCTAGTTGACAAGGAGAATTACCTCCAAGAGGAAGGTTGGTCACCTTCCCCTAAGAATAGGGTTTGGGGTAATATCCACAAAAACCCTAAGTTGTCACTCTTTTACCAAATTTTTTTTGCATATGCATGTGTAGATTTGCATTTTCATGGTAGAATTAGAGTAGATTTAGGTCTGCAATTTTATGACTAAAACCCTAAAAAATAAATAAATAAATAATTTTTTTCAAATTTTTGGCCTTCCTAAAATTTCGGCCCTCTCCTGCATTTTCGGCCTACCTTCTTTAGCCTTAAAAACCCTAGGGAGAAATTTTATGAAGCCCTAAAATCTTAAAAAATCAAAAATTCCTAAAAAACCCTGATTGCACTTTTGTAAATATTAATTTTAGGTTAATTTTTGTATTTATTTTTGTAATTAGGTTAATTTTCTGATTTTGTACATAATTTAAACCCTAAAATACGAAACCCTAGCGGGCACCCTATTCCTTATTCCCCTAGGACCTTCTCTCTCCTTTTTTATCCCTTTGCTCTCCTTCCCTAGGGCTTCCTCCCTCTTCCCTTCTCCATCCTACAACCTTCACTTCACCTTTTCTTCTCCTTTTTCTCTCTTCTTCTTCCATCCTTCTCTCTTTTCCTTCTCCCTTTTTCCCTAACATCCCTCTCTTCTATTGCATACAAGTCTACAAAACAGCATACTGTCATACTTAACAGTCCTCCTTTCTTGCCTTCTTCCACCTGCCAAGTCAACACAGAAAACATTAAAGGAGTTAGTATTTTGCAATTGTTTAAGGGGTTGTTACATCTGATTAAAGGAGGTCTAAAATCACTTCTTTTACAGTCTGAAAAACTTGTATTTTTTGCGCAACAGCTAATGATAAAAGTGGTTTAAAGTGGAAGTAACATTGCTTGCACCATTCGCATCTCTTGGCTTACCTCACTGTGGTTACAAATTAATATTGAATAGACCGCCATACAGTCGTTAATACTTCTTGCAAAGTCTGAAACTTACTATTACTTGACTATCATAAACATGGTTAAGTGTTGAAATTACAATGGATATTTTGAACACATTCATCACTCATATTTGCACTTACTTCCATGTTATATGCAAGTGTTTTGGATTGTTATCATACTGCTAAAACTGTATTGAATGTGCAACTACATTATATCAATCCTCTTTTGACATTAGAGAATAATTGATTTGATAAATATTACTATTGAATGATATATCGTCAAGTGGTTAATACTTGTGATTGGAAAAGTGCTCTCTCTAATGCTAAAGTGTTATTGACTATTTTCCAACCACTCACGCTATTGGATTGAATACTTAAATAATACATTGAATTGCCTCATCTAGTCTTAGCATCTACAAGCACTAGGCCTAAGTAGCATGTTTTCTTCATTCCTAAAGTCACATTGATTGAAGGCATTGGTCTCTAATTTGGTCTTCTAGAAGACATAGCTTCTTTTGTCCTTAGTGTTTGCAGAGTATTAAAGGGCTCTCCCCTTGGAGGTTACGACACTCCAAAGCAGTTGGAGGTACGAGTAAGGTGACAGTAGTCACTCCTTTCCTAAATTTGTTCATCGGACACTAGCCCTGCTAGTTCATCCGATAACAAATACGAAAATTGCTTTCAGGATTATTTGATCTTGAGTTAGATGCTACTAGTATCTATTATGACAATCAGAGTTGCATAAAGTTTTTAGTGAACCCGGTGTTTCATGACAAATCAAATCGTATTGGAATCAAGTATCATTTTATCCGTGATATGGTAGAAAAAGGAGCAGGGAAGCTTCTTTATGTGGCTACAACTGAACAAGTCGTAGATGTGTTAACCAAACCTCTATCAAAGGTGAACTTTGAGTACTTTAGAGACAAGCTTGGACTGGTCCCTCGTAAGAGGGAGTAGGGAACTGCATATAGGAATCTAGTGACAATAGCAGGGCAAATCATTTATAGGCAAGATGTGGGCTATTCTATTATTATCCAGTATGAAAAAGGGTTGTCGCTAAGACTAATCATCCAGTGTGAAAAAGGACTAGCACTGAGTAAGACAGTTCTTGGTGAACTGTATAGTTTCTTCTGGCTTATGACTAGTAGGACAGTTCTTAGTGAACTGAATGAATAAAAATCCTATAATGATAGCAGTGTGCCCACCAGAGATGCTATTGATTCCAGAGTGCTAGCTATGGATACAAAACTTCTCTTGATGAATCAACAAGTCAATAGCCAAGTAAAGACAAGTGTATGTAATAGGTGGTACTGGAAAAAATATCTTCCTTGATAAGAGGGAGTGTTGAAATATATTGCTTTGGAAGCTATTTTTTTTATGTAATTAAATTATGTACATAAAAAGTATTAAATGCCAGGTGTCAAATGGTTCATACCAAGTGTCAAGCCTATGCCAAGTGTCAAGGGCTGCTTAGAGGCCAGCTTAGGGCAGTCCCTGGGGGGATGCTTAGTGCAGTCCTAAGGGGCTGCTTAGGGCGGTCTTAGGGGGATGCTTAGGGCGGTCCTAGGGGGATGCTCAGGGCAGCCAAGCCCAAGTATAAAAAGGGGCTAACCCCCATCACTTGGACACACAATTTTTGGAGAAGAACTCTACTGTTATAAGGCTGCCAATTATGAAGAGTGTTACTGCTGTTACAGTCTGCTACAAGGAGGGAAAACTAGTGCTTCTACAATGTCTTCTGCTACAAAGAGGGAGATCTAGTGCTGCTACTGGGTCTACCATAAGTCTACTACAGTGTTTGTAAGTGTGTTATCAGTTCTATTAGTAAAAGTGTTGAAACAAAGGTATTGTTTCAGCACTCCAAGTTAAAGTTGTTAGTCCAAAGTCTTGTACTGCTATTGTGCTTTGTTAAGGAATCAAAAGAGAAGTTTTGGATGGGTTTTCTACCCCAAGAGGGTTTCCTGGGGTAATATTATGTTCTCTCTGTGATTGTCTTACTTTCAGTGATCCTTACTTATGTAGGTGTATACTTATGAATGATATATGCTACAAATGTTTTTTTTTAAACTCATACATACGTCTAGTTTTTCAACAAACCCTAGCAAGGATAGAAAACCCTAGAAGATGATGAGAACCCCAAAAATTTGCTCCTAGTACCTTTGCTAGGCCTTCTTGAAAAGTGCACATTAGCTGAGAAGTTGAGTTGTGAAGTGACAATGAAAAGTGAAATGTTTGTTGCTTATTTATACACATCAAGTCACATTTTATTTCATTGCATCGGAGCCGCCAAGGAGAAGTAGCCTTGTGATAACATGTAGAACACTGATGCAACCAAAGACTATGTTCTCTATACAAATATTAGTTAGACCAGTGCCTACATGGAGTCAATCACAGAATGAAGAAAAACCTACTATTTTATCATTCAGTGTAAGTAAAGAGCAAGATAAGGTACAAGCATGATAAAAACATTTAGTCAAGTGCAAGATCAACCCACTTATATCATTAATCATTCAAGAGGTCATTCATCAATATTTATATGCAAGTGACAAAGTTAAGTTAGTTCAAGATGTTGCAATAACTCCAAGTAGAATGTATTCCAAAGGTTGTTCAATTTTAGCACATAATAGACCTCATTCATCAACAATGAGCATTAAGCATTAAGAGACAAACTGTGCTTTGAATTCAAAGTTGAATGTTCAGATCTGTATGTAAATTATAAGTGCTACAATATAGCAGTAGTAAAGTATGAAAGTGACGATGTAAGCAACCATTTAATGTCCATCAAATTTAACTTGAATTGTCAATAGGTAACCATCCCGCTAGAAGACTTTGTACATAATGAAAATGATCAACACTAACACTCAAAAATCAATAGCATTTGGTCATCGAAGACAAAAATCTTAGCTTACTGTATGTAATAAGAAATCCAGACCTGTGATGAAATAGTTTGAGACTTCCTTTTAAGGTGAAAATCAGACTTCCTCCACGCAGAATTTTGACCACAAATTAGCACATTAATTGTATAGAAAATTACAAATAAACATCCCCAATTTTGTACTAACTTTTGGACTGTTTACTGTGTGTATGTGCAGGTGTTAGGGTTTTAGATCAGAAATTCAGGGTTTAGGTTTTTAATTTATGATAACTATAAGATAAAAAAATCAGACCTAGATTACACAAAAAAGAAGTAAATTTAAACTAAATAATATGTACAAAATCACAAAAATTCGGGTTTTTTTTTTTATTTTTGAGATTTTTAAATTTTTAGGGCTTCCTACAATTTCTCCCTAGGGTTTTTAGGGACAAATAGGGCAGGCCTAACTTATAGGAGGAAGGGCCGAAATTTTAGGGAGGCCAAAAAATGCAAAAAATAATAATAATAATTTTTAGGGTATTTTTTTAGAAATATGTTTTTTTTTTGTTAAGGCTCCTACAATTTCGCCCTAAGGTTTCTAGGGACAAAAGAGCAGACCAAATTTATAGGAGGAAGGGCCGAAATTTTAGGGATGCCAAAAATTGCAAAAAAATATTTTTTAAAATTTTTAGGGTTTTTGTCATAACATTGCAGACCTAATTCTAACCCTAATTCTACCATGAAAATGCAGATTTACACATGAAAATGCAAAATTAACCTAACAATAATATTTACAAAAATACAAACTAAGGTTTGATGTAGAGAAAATGGACAAACTTAGGGTTTTAAGGTTTTACCCTAGCCCTAGGGCATCAACGAGGATGGCCCTCCTCTTGAGATGGTACTTGCCAAGTTTGGCAAACTAGGTTTTTTTCCAACAACTACACAAGTTGGTCGAAGAAGCCCTAATTAAGACAAACCTTGGAGACCTAAAGCTCAAGCATCACAATGCTAGGGTAACTAAAGGTTGAAAATGACTTAGCTTGGACAAAATGGAGCATTAATGGCTACCATTCAACCTTAGACAAGCACACATCCAACTTTTAACAAGAGAAATCAAGAGAAGAAACTTAGATACCTCCTTGTGCATGTGTTAAGCAAACAACTCCTAGCATCACCTTAGCAAAGAGCAAGAACAAAGATACTTCAAAGATTTGTCCCCAAACTAGCAAGTACATCCATCCTCAAAAGGTGCGCATCATTCCAAGAGCCCAAGTAGGGTAAAAATCAGAAATAAAAGTTTTATCCCATAAGTTGATGTGTAAAAATGAAGTGAGGAAAAGTTATTTATACTTTTCGCACTCACCTTTACAAAAATAATTAAAATCCAGGCCGACATGCCTTTTTAAAATGTCAATTTAAAATTAGAAATGTCAACTTAAAATTAAAACAAAAATAATATAAAATAATCAAAGTAGTGGGTAAATTGGGGTGTTTTCCCCATATTTGACCCCTAATTGAACAAAATGACTAAAAATGAGCATATCGGTCCGTTTCGAAGGCCAGACTGCGGAGGGGGGGTCGTCATTCGCCAACTAACCCTAGCAGAAGTGAATATCCCTCAACGCCCCCCCTATCAAGCATTGGAGTCTGCTCTGAAGGATGACGCCATCATCTGAAGGAGGGCCCAGAGAAAGGGCGCTGGTGAATTGGAGGGCCAAGAGGGTGCTGGAGGTGACCTTGATGAGGAAGAGATGCCTCAGTGCTGACAGATCTGTCACTAGAGTACTAAATCAGGATTGGGGTCATGTGACCCAGTGATCCACCCCTGTAAGCCTCGCACACCAACCTCGGGGCTTCAAGCCCTTTCATGAGGCAGTCAGCGATGCCACTAAGTCATAATACTTCCAAGGGAGAAACCAGAGAGTCTGGCCATAACTCTTACCCAGAAAAAGCTGGCTAAACACCCCTCCTGGTGAGAAAATAATGACCCCTCCCTGGGGCACCTCTACAGGTGCACCGGTACTGGTACCATCGTAACACCTGGTTTGACCCTAGGGGATTTGAGGCCAAGAATATTTCTAGTTTATCTTGATTGCATAAAATTGCAGGTCTGAAGTACAAATCAGATCTGAAATGCATCTTTCATCCACCAAAAGAGGGGCGTCATAGGGGGTAATTGATGAGCCCTCTCTAGTTGGTTCCTAGGAGGTAAGTTTTAAGCGATTTCGATGGTTGGTTTGAGAAATATCTCGTTTTTATCTTGTTGGTTTTCACTGTAGAAAATAACAAAATCAATTTATATATTCATCATTGCTCCTATCCTTCCAAGTTAAAGGGTTCATTGTGTATATCTTTCATTAACTCCGTAAGGCACTAGTCTATTGATGGTGGGAAGGTCTTGTAGGGATAAAAGTGTTTTCTAATGCAATTCTTACAGATCTATCCTTACCTCTTTTCGGGGAGCCTCCCGTGGCCCAAGCAGCAAGGTCTAAAGAGGAAGGGGGTTACATTGAGGTGACAGTGAGTGTGCCTCCTTGAAGAGTTTTTTTATCATTGCACTAGGTCCACTGGGTCCACTTATCTTATTTGGGTCCACATATTTCATTTGGGTCCACTTACCTTGAGTCGTGGAAGAGTGCTAGTTTTTGAGGTAACAAGCCCCAAATGGACGGTTTTCGATTTTGGCCCTGGATTTCAATATTGGTTCTGGAAATGGCCCCTATAAGGCAACAGTTCTTATTCTTAATCCCAGAAAGTACCAAAAAAGAAAAATTATAAAGTGATCCATTTTGGATGAACCATGGTTCTCCCCCTCTGACCCGAAAGACACATGAACCTAGAGGAACTTCTTCAAAGCAGCCATCAATTCTGAGTGGCCTGTAAAGGACACTGGTTGGGATGGTTAGCAGGATTAATGGAAATTTCAATGAGATGAGAGAGCAAATTGATCATCTCTCTCTAGTAATTCAGAAGAAAGGTTTCAACACTAAGGATTCAAACTGGGAGTCGTTGATGATAAGTAGCATGCATAGTACTCTGTTGGGTATCCAGGATCAGAACCACCAGGTCACCCAAGCAAGTAGTAGCAGAGAATAGTCTATCACAGTCCATGAGCAAGAGGAGGAATCTGCAATTATAGCTAACCTGTGCTCATTAGAAGATACAGTGGAAGATGACAGAGTTATGGGGGAGTGCTTTCTGTATAACATGGTTATCAAGTGTTTAACGGGTATCATGAAGGAAGGAAAAGGCTTCTCCCAGTTCTTGTGTCAAAACTTTAGGTTCCAGACATCACCAAGTAATTTATTATGAAGATTTAAGATCTTTACTGTTTTGTTTTTTTTCCTACAATAACAATATCATATTTAGTATGTAAATAATTATCTGAGTAGTATAATATATATATATAAGGATGGATATGCCCTCTTCTGAATCCTTATTGGACAATGGGGTTGTCTGTTGTACAGTAGAAACATGGGAATTTTGATGCTATATGCAAATTAAAGATGATGCAAATTATAGGGCTGATCTACTGATAAGCTCTGTATTGAAAAATCTGGTTAGGGAATATAGTGCATGGTGGTTAATGATAGACTTGATGAGGATAAATGAATCTGGAGATTGATCCAAAGAAAACTTCTGGCTTATGTGAAGAATTTTGTAGAAATATTCCTGTAACACCCTCTGCATATTAATAGAGAGTTTCTTTCACTTGCCAAAAAAGGAAGGATATTTCAGGATTTTCAAATAGAAAATTCTAGCTACTAATATGTATGCTTATTAGTTACTTACAAAAGGCATCTTGAAATTTCAGAGTTTTGCTGCTTGTTTTAAAACTCGGACTTGGACTCAGAACTGGCCGAGGGTAAACTCGCCTCGGACTCGAACTTGGAAATGACTCAGATCGGTTTGATTTCAATGACTCAATTTTTAAAAAATACATAAAATATTCAATTTTTCAAGGGAATAAAAAAATTTAAGATTCCAAACCATGAGAGACAAAATATGCAACGTATACTCGTATATATACCATGTAAGGGTGAATATATCAAAATGGCACCAAGAGTAATACATATATAAATCAAAATTTAAAATACATAATCAACAAGGCTCTAAATGGCCTATAGAGTCCGAAAAACATGATATGCCTACAAGGCTACAAGTTCAACATGATCAATCATTAAAGAGCAAACTCATCACAGGGGCAGATTTGACTCATTTCAGACTGTTAGCATACCTAGTCAGTTGACTGTTGGACTGGAACAGTGCAAAGTTGAGGAAACAGCCAGCAAAACAACTCAATGGCCACAAGTAACAATGAGATGGACAGTAACTCCTTCAAGCTGGGTTGTAGACTCCTCAATCAGACGCCAAATCCACTACAAACAGTCCAAGAAGACTGCCCAACAAGCTCAGCCTGAAACCTGAAATTCTGCTCCAAAACCTCCAATTGCTCAAAAATGCTCAATGAAGATGGTGTGGGGCAAATAGAGGGCGGGGGTGTGGTCTCCTCATAGAACATCGAGTGCAACCCATATCTGACCCAAAATACATAAACAAAGAGGCTCTAAATGGCCTGTAGAGTCTAAAAAAGTTCATGCTACAACAAATAACTACATACCATCAAAATCAATGTCTATATTGGGATCCTATTCGTCAATAGCACCATGTTCCCCCCTCCTCTAGGCTCTAGCCCTTGCCTCTACCTCGAAACTCGAAGTTGGTCCTCCAGGGACATCATTCAACACCCTACAATTTTGATGAAACTTCCTAATCCAAGCGTTAAAATAAGGTGGAAAAGGATTCCCATGCTTAATAAGTGATTTTGCTTGACTGAAGGGTACATTTTTATTATGGTCGTGACAGAGGAGTTCAATCAACTTAAACAATCAGCACCCCCAACATCAAGGTACATAGAGAGGTTGATGTGCTTGATTAAATTCCAATCGCTTACCCTCATACATAATAGAGTCCAATGGAAAAGTTGCAATCCTGAAATCCTGAAAATTGATAAGTCTATTAAATTCTGAATGGGAGCTAAAATTCTACTTTTTGCATCTGGAGTCCGATGAGATTGTAACCACTCTCAAACATCCTAAAACAATAATGTTAAAAATTTAAGTAAAAGGACAGAAAAAGGAAGTTTAAGGAGAATGTTACTTTTACTTCAATGTCACTTGTACAAAACTGGGTGGGTTTGTACACCCCAGTCTCTTGCAAGTCAACCCGACTGAGTTAAGATGTACTCGGTCAATTTGGTACCGAACCGGCCGAGTCAAGGTCTAACTTGATCGGTTCGGTACCAAGCCAGTCAGCTGAGTTGGTTTGGTGACCGGTTTGAAACCCTTGCCCAACAACTCGGTCAAACTGGTTGGTTCCGAGTCTGAGCCATTTCTGAGTCCAAGCCGCCAGTTTTTAAAACACTGCTGAGAACTAAAAATACATATCTCTTTACCAAATGAGCCAACCTGCTAGCTCTGGGAATGGACTCGTTAGGTTCTCTAGTAACTTAAAGTTCTCTTTCTGGGGTCCAAGCAATTTTGCACTTTTCACTCCCCTGATTCCAACATTTAAGTGCCCCCTTTAAGCTTCTTCAGTATTTAGACATTCCATTTGAGAGGAAGATCCTATTGAATGGACTAACAGATAAAGTCATGACACACAAAAAGAGCATGCACAATTTAACATTACCATTTCATATTATTGATTTCAATGTCACTTGTACAAAACCAGACAAGTTCGTACAAAAATGGTCGCCTCCACCCTGGTCTCTTGCAAATCAACCCGACCGAGTTAAGACAGACTCGGTCGGTTTGACGGGTTTGGTACCAAACCGATCAAGTCAAGGTCTGACTCGGTTGGTTCGGTACCATACCAATCAGCTGAGCCGGTTTAGTGACCAGTTCGGAACCCTCGCCTAGCAACTCGATCAAACCAGTCGATTCTGAGTCCAAGCCGCCAGTATTTTAAACGCTACTAAGAACTAAAAATGCGTCTCTTTATCAAATGAGCCAACCTGCTAGCCCTGGGAATAGACTCGTTAGGTTCTCTAGTAACTAAAAGTTCTCTTTCTAGGGTCCATGCAATTTTCACTTTTCATTCCCATGAATCCAACATTTAAGTGACCCCTTTAAGCTTCTCAAGTATTTAGGCATTCCATTTGAGAGGACGATCCTATTGAATGGACTAACAGATAAAGTCATGACACACAAAAAGAGTATGCACAATTTATAAATTATTCTTATTCTAAGACATAAGATACAGTTAGTTCCAGACATCCATCTCAATGCATGAATAGACAAATCAAGAGGATTAGTCTTTCTAACTAAGATTTTAATGACAGAAACAATAACATGCCATGGATCAAGGAAGTAATGCACATTGTACATATAATAGTACTATTCCACAGCTCTAACTGAATATTTTCAGGACACGTTTTCCTCCATTCCGTTTTGTTTTATGCATGAATATCATATGGTTCCCAATCATCATTAGAGTAAGAACTTGTAACAATTCATTGTATAAGGCACACCCTATTAACATAGTTTGAGTCGTCACTGCAAGGGAGCTCCTAACGATTTACATGAGTCATGTCGTAATATGTTATGGTTTATTGAAATTGTTCCCCTTTCATTGAATTTATTCCCTTAACTCCATCACCCTGGGATTGGCACTAGTCTTTAAAACCCTTCCATCACCTATACTACTAATAAGACCTCAAGGTTTACTAGTGCTAACTCTTCAAATCACCTTTGTACCCTCATTGCCATAGCCTAGCAATCCTATCTAGGGAAGGCCCCCTTGAGTTGGAGAAGAGCCAACCGGAAGTGCAGGGAGATAGTTATCGAGATGACATTGGATAACACCTCTAGGTCGCAATTGGGCTATCTGCATTCTTCGGGGATTTAAACATCTGTTGGTTCATGCTTTAATTTTGCACAAGACACATCTTCTACTTAGTTTCATATTACATCATTGAACAAAATTGATAGTACATCACAATTAATATCTTTGTTATTTGTCTGGAAATGTCAAAATAATACTTAGTCGTTGGGCTGTTACAAACTTCCAGAACTTAGGCAAAACAAATCCATTTTTACATTGCTTGAAAGGCATACGATAGTCATGGGGAAGAAGGGATGTGGAGAAAACAGAGTCAAACTAAATCATTAATGCTCTAGATTTATCTGAGCTTGAAGAACTAGGGGAAATCCCTTACAATCAACAGCTTATGACCCAATTACTTACAGCAGAATCCCTTTGTTAATTCTCCGCCATGCATATTCCTCCCATCCATGTGGCAATGCATCAATGTACTCCCGTGTGAGTATTGTGGTACTATTGTGCACCTGGACACTTCAACCATCGTCAATAATATATTCTAAAATAAGAACTTGTAGGTGCAAGTTGTTAGGCTTACTGATTATTCAAGGATAGCATAGAAGCTAAATCATCCTACCTATTTCTGTGAAAGAATCATAAAATATAATAAAATAAATATTGAAAATTATAGGCCAGGACAACTTGCCTGTTCCCATGTACTTAAGGCTTCACAAAGGTTGAAGTTGAATGATAAGCCCTCCAGCTCTCCAGTCTTTGGATCTTTCTGGTAATATTTTGGTGTATACGGCATTGTGAATGACCAACAGGAAAGAGAAGTTTACAATATGACTTTGTGCACTAAAGAAAGTTACCATGAACTATCTTGTCAAAAGAGATTATAAATACAAATGAAATGCCTTCTATACAAGCCTCTATAAGATCTCAAAAACATACCCATTTGGGTACTGTGTCAATTGGAAACTTTAGAGTCACCCAGCAGTAGTCTTTTCTCACAGCTTGCAAACCCAATCCATTTGCACTCTATCATATCACACAAAAGATCAAATATCAGCATAGTAATCCAGACAGTCAGGCATCAATAATTCAAAGTTTCAAACTTCAAGCTACTATCTTAGAGGAAAACATAAGATAAAAAGCTAGAGATGCTGCCATCGGTTGAAAATATAAATTCTCTCTAAAATATGACAAATAACATAGGGCTAATAAAAAAAGTCTAGATGCTCCCAACAGGTTGGGAACCCCTACGTTTTCCTGGCTGCATGGGCCACAAAAAAGTGTGAAACAGGCATGTTTTAAGCATTGTTTCAGTAACATACCATCATTGCTGGGTCCCAGAAATGGCCAGCAAGGTCTAAAACCCAAAAACATCAATTTAATAATAATAAAAAATTAACAAAAACCTATTTTTAATTTATTACAATGCCCCTGCCTCGTGAAAAAACACCATTCTCATCCGTAAAGAAGCTTGATTGCTGTTGCAAAATGAATATATTATAGTCCTCACAGTAAACCGATGTTAAGTCGACAGCAAATTTTAAGTTTGGCATGTTCGCAATCAATCTCCCAGCAAAAGAAAATCAGAAGAACCATATAGGAAAGCCTTTTATGAAGTTTAGATAGTATTATCACCCAAACTCACACCCTTCAAGATAAAGCTCTAAAGCTCTAGGTGTGGTCTTGGTGAAACAAAGAGGGAGGCCAATGTCACCATACCTACCCTCTTCTGCACTTTAGGTTGGCTCATCTCCAACTCAAGGGGTGGCTTCCCTAGATCAAGATTGCTAGAGCTCACAATAAGGTCCAAGGTGAAATGAAGAGATAGCTCTAGCAAAACGATTTGTTTTAGTAATAAGAAAAGAAGTGGATGGGAGGACAAGGGGCTAGTCTCTTATCCATTGGTCAATATGGGGTCAACCAAGGCTCATATGAAGGCTTACAGGAATTATTAGAAAGGGTTGGGGAAGCAAGGTTATAATAGCCACTCTCTAATTACTTCACAAAATTCAGAAATCTATCAAAAGGAAAACCCTAATGAGGATGTTCCACATAGTTTTGAAGGGATGGTTGTCATGCAAGAGATAAGAGAATATAACCATGAAATTGAGATACATACCACAACTTAACACTTCCAATTGACAATCGCCACAATGAAGAAAAAAGACTTACTCCATAAACTAAAAACCATTAGCATTTGAAGATTCCATCCATAAGTGAGGCATGAGCAACAAGAAAATCATCCAAGAGAAGCACTTTGATTAATCATCCATGAGAAACCAAAAGACATTCAACTAAGCTCTAGGGGATTTCTCCCACAATCCAACCAAGATAAATGAAGGAGAGAGCAAACCCTTATATAGGTTTTAGCTCATCTTCCTCCTACAATAAAATATCAATAAAAATATTAGATCTAGCCTAGGAAGGAGTAAAGAAACCAAAAGACTCCAACTACCACAACAATATCTATGAAATAAGGTGGTCAAAGTGAAACGACCAAAATTGATTTCTCAATTATGAACAAAATTTAGTTATTGAATATCTATTTTAAGGACAACAGGTCAAAATCCATAAAGGACAAGTATATATAATAAATTGTATATGAATAAGAGATGCAATGCCATGGGACGGTGTACTTAAATATGCATTGACTAGTCACCATGGATAACAAGTCATAACCTTTCATTAGGTCATGTTACTTCATTAGTTAATTAATTGGTTAATTAATTAATTTATTTATTACTATTATTATTATTATTAATATATTTATGTTCACAACATTGCCTATCCCTTTAAGATTGTTGAAATTTCATCAAGTTAGGGTTATGTACAGAAAAATAACAATTCATCATACTTTAATGCACAAAGTAGATAAACAAATACTGAAATTAAATATGAAATAGTACAACAGTAACTTCTAACATAATTTTCATCTCTTTCAACTTCACACCTTTAGCACTCTCAGGTCGATCACTGTGTTAAAGTACTTTTAACACTACCAGTTAGGTCACTGTGCTAAATTAATCTTCAGCAATAAATAATTTAACCACATAATAATAAAAGAGAAGATACTTACTTGTGTGTGGGACCCTTCCTATAAAATACTCAGAAAAGTTACTTACTTTCAGTAAACACTGTGCCTCAGAGAGGCCAGTCAAATCTGGAAACTGTCAAACCCTACAAGAGGGTAGTACAAACCAGAGAGAGAGAGATGACAGGTTGAGATACAGTCAAATAGTCAAAGACAGTCAAGAACACAGTGACAATCAAGTCTCGGCATAATAAGCATAGTCTGATCACTCTAAATAAGTCCTCGTACTCTTATGGCTTCCACAGATATACATGAAACAAGATAGGACAAAACCCCAAGGCCTTGCAACCTCCACAGATTTACACTTACAGACTTTGATCAGACCCTAAGGCCTCACGGCCTCAACCAATAATCAGCATGCAGAAACAAAAATAAATAAAAAATAAAAATGTCACGACTAAGCTTCATAGGTAAACTAGCGCCACATCTAACTCAGCAAACAAGCACAAGATAGATCGGATCCCTCAATATACAAATCAGAACTCACATAAGTTCAAACTGGCAGATTAGACCAATAGTAACAGATCATGTCACCTACGCTCAGATTAGAAAATTCTTAACAGCAGATCTGGGCAAACCCCCGCTGAGATAGATCAAGACTTTTAGAGCTCGCGGCTAGGACAGAAAGGGCAGATCGGATGCTTCAAAAAATAGATCTAACTTCAACCAATCCTCAGCAGGTGAAATGAATTCCAATCAGACTCTTCACGACTTGGATAGATCAGAGCAGGATAGTTACAGCCTTGTCTCAAGCAGCAGCAAAATAAACTTTAGATAAATCAGATCAGAGTTTGAGCAGGTGGAAGCCCTAGACAGGTGAGCGAACTGTAGCATACAAACTTGGAACCCCTTGACGCCAAGCAGAGATAAATCAGAGTTGAGATATATGAAGATAGGATAATAGAAAATGAAAGAATAGAACTTTATTAAATAGTATTTGGATTATTAAAATAATCCTTTAAATTAGGATTCCTTAGAATTAGGAAATATTAAAAAATTAAAAGTTAGAATAAAAAAAAAAATTAGGATCTCATTAAATTAGGGAAAGGCCACTTTAAAATAAAATAAAAGATAAATAAATAAAAGATAAAAATAAAAAATAAAATAATAAAGGATATAAAAAATATATATATATAAAATATAAAATAAAAGATAAAATAAATAAAAATAAAAGATAAAAAAATATATATATATAAAAAATATAAAATATATAAAAATAAAAATAAAAAATAAAAAATAAAATAACCTCATAAAGTGGACAAACATCCAAAGTACCCATAAGATCAAAACAACAAGGGTGGTATAAATAAAAGGTGGGTCAATGACTCTATTTACCACAAATCAAAGACAGGGTACCACAACACTAATAGACCAAAAGTAAATCACCCAAGGTGGAAAGGTACAACCAGTCATCTCTCTCTCAAATGTACAAATGTTCCATATAACCTGAAAGTTCATCATCATTGTATAAGGAAGGGTTCACACAGATGATGTGATCATGTGGTCCTCTCAACTGCTCCTTAGGTCAAATGTTAGTAGCTTCCACAAGGGGTGGCCAGTCCCTTGAGAAGACCAACCAACTCATCCATCTCGAAGACCTAGGAGAAGAGGACATCACACATCATAATCTTGGTAACTGACCAAGTGCCTCCATTCTCAAGGAATGGCTCTTAGCCCCAGGCTGAGTTCCTAGTCCCAGACTGGGTCAATATCCTGGTAACTGACCAGGTGCCTCCATTCTCAAGGAATGGCTCTCAGCCCCAGGCTGAGTTCCCAGTCCCAGACTGGGTCATGTTGATCAACCATCTGGTCCATGACCAGGTTCTCCATTCTCCCAGATAATGGTCCTCAGCCTCAAGCTGAGCATTCAGTCCTAGACTGAATGTTGATCAACCATCTGCAGGACCTAGGAAGTCTCTGTCTCAACCTGCAGGATCTGCTTGGTCCTCGACCAAGAAACTGTCTAGTCCCAGACCAGAATACCCTAGAGACAAATAGGGGCCCTAGCTACATGCTACGGACTTTGCCATGGCATCCATCTGCTTGGTCCTCGACAAGAACCCCAGGAGACAGCCGGGGGCCCTAGGGTACCTTCTAGGGTCTTACTCATTACTCTGCCTGGTTAACTTGACCAGGAACCCTAGTTAACTGACTAGGGTACCATTCTTTCTGAGAATGGGTCTCGGAGCTGCACTAAAAATTAACACTCCCTCTCAGCAAGAGAGGCATTCTCAGCAACAATAAGCTTGTCGAAGACAGGGGCTTAGTCAACACATCTGACAATTGTACCATGTCCTAGTCATGGTAAAACAACCTGTCATAGAATACAGGATTTTCTTAGAGCTTCAAGTAGCTCTAAATGTCAGTAAATACCTTGATCTTATAGATCCATTTGGAAGTTACAACTGACTTCCCTTGTTGTCTGAGAATCACTTTCCACATATTATCATCCAATGTCAACAGGATGTCTGGTATCATAGCATCTTTACAAACTTGATGTTTGGCTGCCTTCACATAAGTGGACGATCCTGAATCAGTGACATAGCTCTTACTAGAGCACCCTTGAAGCCTCTCAAATAGGCTTCTTAATGAGATCAACTTAAGGCTTTCTGACCTCCTCTCATGGATTTCCATGTCTATAATTCTGGGAGGTTCTTTGAAGAGATGAGAAACAACTTTCTCATTAAGTTCACATCTCTTACTTTTCTTCTGCAGTCCCACTTGCTGGGGATTAAAGAGCACAAATGACTCCCTCTTGATCTCTGAGCTTGCCAGTTGTTCCACTCTAGAAAGGAACAAATCAACAATAACAAATACCTGGAAAATTCTCTTTTGCTGACCCTCTGTCATCTCAGCACTCAGCTCCCTCTGGAACTGTACATCCAACTCTGAGCAAAATCACATCCTCCTCTTCTTGAGGGTCTTTTAAATAAGTTAGATTCAATCCAATAGTCAGGAATCACAAAAAGAACTCTAATATAATATTGGTTCACATGATGATATGGTCTTAGCAACCATCCATATGCTTGACAACTATCTAGATGCTGTCAATCACAGCAATATGTCACAGATGTATGTTTCATCATAAAACATGATACTTCAAATATGGGAGGGATAGAGAGTACTCCCTCTTAATTTCTGCCTCCAAGTGGAATTCACATGAGCAAGTGTCTTTTAGTTTCTGCTCTGTACCAATTTTCTTTAAACTTGAGCATGCATTGCTTAAATGTGCATAATATCATTCATGCATCATCACACTTGTTAGTGTATTTTGAAGATATCATAATCCTGAATAATTTAACACATATGATCATAAATGAACTCTAACTTCCTTATGATAGCAAACTTTGATCAAGTCAATCAATGAGTCACAAAACTCTTTTACACAGAAAAGATAATCAACTAGAATGTATTATGATTAAATCAAGATTCAATCATTTGAAGAGATAAGTAAGCTTCTTACTTATCACAAAAAATCTGCTCGGGTCAAGACTTTTGGAATTTGATGTAACTGACATACCTTTTCAAGGAGTCATCAAGTTTACAGCCTGTCAATTCCATTTTCTTATATCACACTTAGGGCAAAGATTATCAGTACTACTGTCTTGGAAATCTAGTTAATGAGACCATCCAATCTATGTGCATAAATATCAGATCTTTACTATCTTTATCACTTTAATGGTCAGTGAATTCTTTTGACCAAGATCAAGAAACTTCAAACCCTCACTTCTCAATCTGTAGTTAAGCTGAAGCTCTTTCCATAGGATCTATGTAGACTCAGTTAGGCTGCAAAACAGAGTTAGCTACAAACCTGCTCTGATACCATGTTGAAATTTCATCAAGTTAGGGTTATGTACAGAAAAATAACAATTCATCATACTTTAATGCACAAAGTAGATAAACAAATACTGAAATTAAATATGAAATAGTACAACAGTAACTTCTAACATAATTTTCATCTCTTTCAACTTCACACCTTTAGCACTCTCAGGTCGGTCACTGTGTTAAAGTACTTTTAACACTACCAGTTAGGTCACTGTGCTAAATTAATCTTCAGCAATAAATAATTTAACCACATAATAATAAAAGAGAAGATACTTACTTGTGTGTGGGACCCTTCCTATAAAATACTCAGAAGAGTTACTTACTTTCAGTAAACACTGTGCCTCAGAGAGGCCAGTCAAATCTAGAAACTATCAGACCCTACAAGAGGGTAGTACAAACCAGAGAGAGAGAGATGACAGGTTGAGATACAGTCAAATAGTCAAAGACAGTCAAGAACACAGTGACAATCAAGTCTCAGCATAATAAGCATAGTCTGATCACTCTAGATAAGCCCTCGTACTCTTATGGCTTCCACAGATATACATGAAACAAGATAGGACAAAACCCCAAGGCCTTGCAGCCTCCACAGATTTACACTTACAGACTTTGATCAGACCCTAAGGCCTCACGGCCTCAACCAATAATCAGCATGCAGAAACAAAAATAAATAAAAATAAAAATAAAAAAATAAAAAATAAAAATGTCACGGCTAAGCTTCATAGGTAAACTAGCACCTGAAAAATGTAAAGGGAGGGAGATGAGCAAGAATCACTGCAAGATTTACAGTATGAAGGTGTACGTTAAACCCAGTTTGGGATTACACAGAGGCTCTTGGATGGCTACGAGGCGGATTTTAGCTGTTCACCTTTGTTTATAGAGTTGCAGACACCGGAATGGGCACGAGGTTGGTTAGCAGAAGCGCATCTCTACTACCCAGCAGTTCTGCCTTCATCTTGGAATGGGCTGATGGAGAGTACGCTTGATTGACATTTGCTGCTCGTATTACAATGGATCGGATACCCTTGTGAACGCTGGTGTAATTGCGTTGGAGCTCTGCGAGGGTGCGGTGATGATTCTTGATTCGGCATTGGATCTTTAAGATTGTTTGAAGGCCGTGGGGGATCCATTGATTTCTGTCGTTGTAATCCGGCTGGGATGGGTCTTAGGTTGGGATTTTAAGCCATTCCTGTTCTGCCTTTTTGTGAATTGTTCTACTGGTGCGACGATGGCTGATCCGGGGAATGGAGACTTTCCTGGTGAAAAATCCCTGCCCCGCTCAGGGATGCCTGCTAAAGCTGGCTCTCCTAAACACCCTGTTAAAACGGTCAAGGAAAGAAAGAGACAAGACCTGTTAGTGTTGGGGGTGGATGTGACTATGGCAGAGGCAGAGGATTTCTCTAATACAGCTGTGGTTGGTCATGTGAGGGGACGAAGATTTGGCCGTGGCTTCCTTCAACGCTGGGTGTCTGAACAGTGGATGGACATCGTATCATCAGCTCCTGAGGTCCGTGTATTGACGAAAGGCTGGTTTTCCTTTATCTTCAAGAGCCAAGGGGAGGTCAAGGCTGTCTTGAGTAGAAATTGGTCGATTCTGGGAATCCCTCTTGTTCTGAAAAGATGGTCACCCTTCTTTGACTCTAAGTCGGAGAGAGTTGCGAAAGAACCTCTGTGGGTGAAGCTTCCTGGCCTGCCCATGCATATGTGGAATGAAACACGGTTTACTGAGATTGGGAATTACCTTGGTGAATATGTGTGTTATGATTCCTCCCATATTAAGACAGGCATCTACACGGTTGCTAAAATATTGGTAAATATAGATATTCGGTTGGGACTCTCGGCTGAGATTAAAGTTCACTCCAAGGATGGGGATTTTACTCAATTACTGGATTATGTGGGTGTGCCGTTTCGGTGTCATCGCTGTCACTCTCATAGTCATCTTGTAGCCTGCTGCCCTTTACCATTTCGGACCTGTAAGCCTCTGTCCGGTATAGCAGCAGATGTAGAGGCTGATCCAGTGTCAAAGGTGGACTCTCCGGCGGTGGTGGATGATGGGAGTGGGCCTGCTATGGATGGGGGAGTGAATTATGGTTCTGAGGTGCCATCTATTCATTGTGGGAGGCTAGGATCAGAGGATTTGCTGCCACCTTTGGTCAACATTGGTTTGGAGCATAATGGGAGGGCGCCTCCTGCTGTTGAGGGGGATACATTTTCCATACCACCGTCTTCTATGATCCTGGAGCTGCCTATTTTTCGTCGGGATTCATCTGCCATTCAATCAGGTATGTCTACTTTAATTTCCCCTGCTGGTTCGGACGACTCTATGGTATTGGGGGGGGGCTGCCATGGGTCTCCACCACGTCCGGCTGCTCCTTGTCATCGGCCTGATGTGGATTGTATTGTCACTCCGACTATGGTTACAACCAATCACTCATCCAGTTCTGAGGGCAGTATCCGTTATGCCCTTCGTAGTAGGGAGATTCCTGAATGTGGAACGGGGGGCAAGGGTCTACCTGAATTGGCTTCCAGTGTTGGGGGGAAAGGTCGTGGACGTAAATCCCATTTGTCAAAAGCTAAAGAACGGGCTAAAGTGGATGTAGTGATGGGTACACAATCTTCAATCGAGTGGGCACTTAGAGCAGTGAAAGCCCATGATGGGGGTTCTTTATGAAAATTATGTCCTTCAACTGTCGTGGGTTGGCGAGTCCCATTAAAAAATCGTCGCTGAGGCGACTGGTAGACTTAAACCAACCGGATGTATTATTGCTGCAAGAAACATTGGGTGGCAGCGTGGACGTAGTTCGTACTTTAGAATCTTTGCTTACTGGCTGGAAGTTTGTAGGAGTGGATGCTCGGGGGCGTTCGGGAGGTCTGGCCTCGGGGTGGAAGGTCAAGAGCTGCAGATGTGATTGTTCTTGGGGCATATCCTCTGGTCTCGGTTTGGAGGTATGGGATGCAGAACTTGGTCGGACGATCACGGTTCTCAATATTTACGAGCCCTACATAAATAGGGTGGGATATTGGGACTCCTTGTTAGGTATGGATATATTTGATGGCAGGGATGTGATTTTGGGTGGGGATTTCAATCTTACCCTGGGGTCTTCTGAAATTTGGGGGCCTCGGGCTGCTCCGGATAATTTAGCAAACTATTTCATTAATGCCTTTGTCAGGAAGGATCTTCTCGACATTATACCATCCCAGCTATCTCCTACTTGGAGGAATATGAGAACTGGAGTACATAGAGTGGCCAAACGACTGGATAAGTTTCTGGTGGCCGAAGGGTTGGCACTCGGTGTTGATGTTGTCAGACAGTGGGTAGGTTCAGGTGGGATATCAGACCATTGCCCCATCTTCCTGGAATTACGAGGTAGCAGGAATAAACCACCCAGCCCCTTCAAATTCAATCCTAGCTGGCTAAAGGATAAGACTTTCATTAATCTGGTTCAGGAGCATTGGATTCATCGACCACATGAATCTCAGATGCCGGCTGGTGCTCACTTTTATCACAATCTTAAGAGAATTAAAGAGGCCACGAGAACATGGGCTCATGACAAAAGGGTGTTGGATGACCTGAACTTGCAAGAGGCTGAATTAAACATTGCAAGGATACTTAACAGTCTGGGCATGGGATTTCTGGATGAACTGCAGAAAGGTGAGTTGTTGGAGTGGGAGAGACGCAGGAATGGGATTCTGTGTGAGAGAGAAGAGCTGTGGAGAATGAAAAGCAGGGCGGTTTGGCTTCAGTGCGGTGATGAGAATACAAAATTTTTTCAAGCTTATGCTAAGGGGAGAAAATTCACAAACTCTATCTGGGAACTATCTGCTGATAATGGGGAACAGGTTTCTAGCTTTGATGGATTAGCGGAGTTGGGAGTTCGACATTTTGGAGATTTATTCACGGCTCCAACTGGAGTCTCCATCGCTGAGGTTATTCGGGTGACTCAGCTATTTCCCAGTTTTGTGGGGGAGGACGATAACAGACTGCTGATGGAGGAGGTAACGCAGAATGAGCTCGAGATGGTTATGAAATCCTTTAATAAAGATAGCAGCCCGGGGCCAGATGGCTGGCCTATAGAATTCTTCATAGGATTCTATGATTTCTTCGGGGAGGAGATTTTGAATGTGGTGGAAGAATCACGCAAGGCTGGGTTTGTCCATGGACCCTTCAACTCCACTTTTTTAGCTCTTATACCGAAGACGGACAAGCCTGTCAGCTTTGATGAATTCAGACCCATATCTCTCTGCAATTGCATCTACAAGATCATCTCTAAGGTTATGGCGCGCAGACTCAAGAATATATTGTCTAAGCATATTTCTTGTGAGCAATTTGGCTTCTTGGAAGGACGCCAAATTCATGAGGCTATTGGAGTTGCACAGGAAGGTTTACACACTCTCAAGGTGCAGAAGCAGAAGGGTGCTGTGATTAAGATCGATCTCTCCAAAGCATTTGACAGGGTTAGCTGGCTGTATATCCGGATGCTTCTTACCCATCTGGGGTTCTGCTATGAATTTATCAGATGGATAATGGCCTGCCTCACAACGGTGAACTTTGCTGTTCTGATTAATGGTTCTGCTAGCCCTTTCTTCCAGGCTGGGAGGGGGCTACGACAGGGATGTCCCCTGTCTCCGCTGTTGTTTCTCCTTGTTGCAGAAGGACTTAGCCGATTCATACTGAAAGCAAAAGCAGAGGGTTCCTTTAGAGGCATATCTATCTCTCAGGTACTGTTCATTACACATCTCCTTTTTGTTGATGACATTCTGATTTTCTGTGATGGCACGAGACAGGATATTGACAAGGTGGTAGAAGGCCTCCATTTAGTGCAATCTGCAGCGGGTATGTTAGTGAATATTGACAAATCTACTATCACATGCTCGAATATATCCGAGCAGGAGATTCTTAGTATGGTTAACAAACTACCATATAGGATTTTGGATATAGATGATGGATTAAAGTACCTTGGATTTCACTTAAAACCGAATGCTTACTTGAAGGCTGATTGGTGCTGGTTAATTGCTAAATTAGAACAGCGTCTTCATGGTTGGAGTCATAAATGGCTCTCTCGGGCTGGGAGGCTGGTATTGATAAAATCAGTCTTGGAAGCAGTTCCGGTGTATTGGATGTCTCTTGCTTGGATACCCATAGGAGTTCTGGAGCAGATAAGGCGACTGTGTTTTGCCTTCCTTTGGAAGGGTACGAGTGATCATCGTGCATTGGTGTGGGTCAGATGGGAGAAAATTGCTGTCCCTAAAGCATTGGGAGGGTGGGGATTAAAGAATATTTTTATGTTTGCCAAAGCCTTGGGGGCCAAAGTGTCGTGGCGAATAATCCACACACAGAGTCTCTGGACTAGAGTGGTATATCATAAATATATTGCCCCTTTAACTCTTCTCGAATGGATCAAGCTGAGAAATAAGACGAGGGCAAACTGCTCTGTGGTCTGGAAAGCAGTGGTGCAGCATTTCTCTTTAGTCGGATCTGGATTAGTGTGGCGGATTGGCGATGGGCGTCTCCTTCGTATTGGGATGGACCCTTGGGTTGGATGCAGGGGTGGTCATGTCCTTTCTGTGGAACTGAGGTCCCTTTTGGCTACTAGAGGATATCATTATCTGGCTGATTTAGCGGATCCGGGAGCAACTACAATTTGGCAACAGGGGTGGATTTCTGCACGACATCTTGGGATCTCGGCTGAACTACAGGGGGCATGGGTGGATTATATACGGATGTTAAAACATTCTCATATTCGATTGACCGATAGGACTGATGTACTTATCTGGGATCACCATCCCTCCGGAGTATATACACCTAAATATGGATATATCCAGCTCAATTTGGAAATACATAACAGGGCATTGGTGTGGTGGTGGAAATACTTATGGAAGCTAAGATGTCCGGGTAAAGCAAAATTACTCTTCTGGGCGATCCTGGAAAATAAGGCCCCTACTTGGGACATTCTGCAAAAACGTTTTCTCCAGGGTTCGGGGATTTGTCCTCTTTGTAGGGAGGCCGAAGAGAACTTGGCTCATCTTTTTATTCATTGTCGTTTTTCACAGGCTGTTTGGAATGATATCAGCAAGATATTGGATATTAAGGTGAGGTGGAGAGGATCGAATGTGCTGGAAGCTTTCCAATTATGGTGGTCTGTTCAATATTCCTCCACTTTCCGGGCATTCCCGTGTATATACACTTGGGGCATATGGATCGCACGCAATAAGGTGTTATTCCAGGACTGCAGGGTCCCTCTGGAATCTGTCGTGGCACAAATGGTGGCGGTTTATCTTCATTATGTGGCCCCTGTACAAGTGAGCAGAACTCGACCTGTGCGGGTAGAAACGATTGATATCTCAATGCCGTGGGCCTTTTTTGACGGCGCCTCCTTAAACCAACAATCGGTTTGTGGAGGGGGGGGAGTCCTTTACAAAACAGAGGAGCATTATTTCCATCTGGTGGCTGGCTTGGGGAGAGGAACAAATAACTATGCAGAACTCATGTCTCTAAAATTGCTGATGTTATTTGCTCTTGAACAAGGTTGCTTATCGCTTCAGATTTTTGGTGACTCCTTGTTAGTCATCAACGGGGCAAAGGAGATCTCACAGTGTCATGTGATGGTTCTATTACCTATCCTGGAGGAGGTGAACCGGATAAAATTGTCATTTAACCACATCACATTTACACATGTGTATAGGGAGAGGAATGGGATGGCAGACCATCTATCCAAGGAGGCAACGCAGCAGGACTTAGCACATGGAACCTGGAGGATAACAATACATTCCCCGGAAGGCACTTTCAGCTATTATCACAGTCCATTTTATGAGGATAATGATGAGGCTCTGCATTAATCCTCCACGCATTTGATGACTGGGGAGATGTGGGATGGCTGATCGCTGTATTCACCCAACGGGAGGCTTCCCACAGGCATTATATTCTGAGGACAGACTGGAACTATAGATCGCAGCTATCATCGCGGGCTGTATCAATCCAATGTTTACTGTATCCACTGTATATGGGCTGTATAGATTGAAGCACAAGGCGGGCTGTATGGACAGCATTTATGGATCAGAGATGGTCACGACCATCTTTTAATTGAGAAAATGTATGTCGAGATGCAGGCTGGAGGACAGCAATAGCTTTTGAATTAGTATGGGTTTTTATTTGCGGGTTGTATGGACAGCATCATTCTGGTTGATCAGGGATGGTCACGACCTTCACTTCGAGACAGTAGTCGAAGATGCAGGCTGGAGGACAGCCATATCATCATTTCTGAATGGATTTCTGATGTCAATAATATGGGCGGTAATATGTGACAATGTAGGAATCTTAGTGATTCTATTACATTTGCAGAATGTAATTTTGTTCCTCTTTTGAAATAAAATTACGAATTTTTCCAAGGAAAAAGAAAAAAAAAAGGTAAACTAGCACCACATCTAACTCAGCAAACAAGCACAAGATAGATCGGATCCCTCAATATACAAATCATAACTCACATAAGTTCAAACTGGCAAATTAGACCAATAGTAACAGATCATGTCACCTACGCTCAGATTAGAAAATTCTTAATAGCAGATCTGGGCAAACCCCCGCTGAGATAGATCAAGACTTTTAGAGCTCGCGGCTAGGACAGAAAGGGCAGATCAAATGCTTCAAAAAATAGATCTAACTTCAACCAATCCTCAGCAGGTGAAATGGATTCCAATCAGACTCTTCACGACTTGGATAGATCAGAGCAGGATAGTTACAGCCTTGTCTCAAGCAGCAGCAAAATAAACTTTAGATAAATCAGATCAGAGTTTGAGCAGGTGGAAGCCCTAGACAGGTGAGCGAACTGTAGCATACAAACTTGGAACCCCTTGACGCCAAGCAGAGATAAATCAGAGTTGAGATATATGAAGATAGGATAATAGAAAATGAAAGAATAGAACTTTATTAAATAGTATTTGGATTATTAAAATAATCCTTTAAATTAGGATTCCTTAGAATTAGGAAATATTAAAATTTTAAAAGTTAGAATAATAAAAAAAAATTAGGATCTCATTAAATTAGGGAAAGGCCACTTTAAAATAAAATAAAAGATAAAAAAAAATAATAATAATAAAGGATATAAAAATATATATATATAAAAAATATAAAATAAAAGATGAAATAAATAAAAATAAAAGATAAAAAAATATATATATATAAAAAATATAAAATATATAAAAATAAAAAATAAAAAATAAAATAACCTCATAAAGTGGACAAACATCCAAAGTACCCATAAGATCAAAACAACAAGGGTGGTATAAATAAAAGGTGGGTCAATGACTCTATTTACCACAAATCAAAGACAGGGTACCACAACACTAATAGACCAAAAGTAAATCACCCAAGGTGGAAAGGTACAACCAGTCATCTCTCTCTCAAATGTACAAATGTTCCATATAACCTGAAAGTTCATCATCATTGTATAAGGAAGGGTTCACACAGATGATGTGATCATGTGGTCCTCTCAACTGCTCCTTAGGTCAAATGTTAGTAGCTTCCACAAGGGGTGGCCAGTCCCTTGAGAAGACCAACCAACTCATCCATCTCGAAGACCTAGGAGAAGAGGACATCACACATCATAATCTTGGTAACTGACCAAGTGCCTCCATTCTCAAGGAATGGCTCTTAGCCCCAGGCTGAGTTCCCAGTCCCAGACTGGGTCAATATCCTGGTAACTGACCAGGTGCCTCCATTCTCAAGGAATGGCTCTCAGCCCCAGGTTGAGTTCCCAGTCCCAGACTGGGTCATGTTGATCAACCATCTGGTCCATGACTAGGTTCTCCATTCTCCCAAATAATGGTCCTCAGCCTCAAGCTGAGCATTCAGTCCTCGACTGAATGTTGATCAACCATCTGCAGGACCTAGGAAGTCTCTGTCTCAACCTGCAGGATCTACTTGGTCCTCGACCAAGAAACTGTCTGGTCCCAGACCAGAATACCCTAGAGACAAATAGGGGCCCTAGCTACATGCTAGGGACTTTGCCATGGCATCCATCTGCTTGGTCCTCGACCAAGAACCCCAGGAGACAGTTGGGGGCCTAGGGTACCTTCTAGGGTCTTACTCATTACTCTGCTTGGTTAACTTGACCAGGAACCCTAGTTAACTGACTAGGGTACCATTCTTTCTGAGAATGGGTCTCGCAGCTGCACTAAAAATTAACAAAGATGCTATGTCCTCAAAGCATTTATGGAGAGAACCATATCAATGTTTTAGTCTGCAATACCTTGTCATAATTCTTTATTCTTGAGCTTGACAACATGAGACAATATGATCTTCGAAGCATTGAACATGATTGTCAAATTGTAAGAGATTTTGACCATCCTAATTCAATTTTCTGCAACACGACATAGTGATGACCTCTATAACTTGGAAACTAATAAGATTCTACGTTTGAGCTTCTCTTCAATATAGTAGTATCTTCTCTTAGGTTTTTATCTTGATTTTGTTTTGGGATAGTTATCAGGACAGAACTTGCTTTATGCTTCAAAACACTGTTAATTTTGTCCTTCGTCATTATGATCATTTTGTATGTATGAATATTGTTGTTTATATTCATGTTGATTTGTCGTTGTTTACAACGAATCTTGTGATTTGGATGACGATAAATCACCCTTGTATTTCGAACCTTACTTTTGGAACCTTCGCCTTTTGAAACTTTCTGGGATTTAATAATCAACACTATTTCAATATAAGCATCTCTCTAATTTTGGATGTCGACTGGATTTGTATTGGTTCCTTTTGCCGAGGTCTAAATTTTAATGTTTAATGGCTCCTCTATTGCAACTGGGTCAATCATTATTTCCTTATCGACCCTTGATTCCTTGTTGGTAAGTTGTACTAGCTTTTCTTGTAGCGACTTCTTATCCTTCTTAATTTTCTTAATTTGTGTAAGTAAATCTTGATTATGATTTTTAAGGAAAAAAATCTCTTCATCTTTATTAGCAACAACCTTGTCAAATTCTTCTTTCTTTTTTGTATTGTCCTCTGATTACCTTGAAGGATCACCTTTGAGATATCTTTAAAGTCTTATGATGAGGGATCTTCTAAGCATGAGTTCATCGTAATATCTTGCAAGGTTATCTTTTTCTTCTTACAGCAAAACATCAAATACCTTTTTTATATTTAAGATGAAAGTTCCCAATGTTTCCATGCTTTGGAATTTGGTCTCCAAATAGCCAACAGGCAGTGTTTTACAAAATTGGTTGTTGAAGGAGACTCCCAGGTTATCATACATATGCTGAAGAAACTTCAAAATGACACCCCTATCAACAAAATCTCTTTGAGATGATGACTCGAAGACAATCTAGAGCGCATAGCAGACAAATTGCACAACGTCTCGACCCTTATTCCTTCTCATGTTCGTCGATCAGCCAACAAAGTGGTTGATCGTCTTGCTGATGAAGGTGTAGAACGAGGTTGCACTGATTTGGACTCAAATTTGAATCAGACTGCCCCTCCCTCTCTTGTGGATGACCACCTAATCTCTCCAAATAGGATTACCGACCCCTGGATGGGGTGCTAGGGGTGAGGGATGTGGCGACAAGGCAGCCATCATGACACAATGTGGCAACAGGACAACTGGGGGGCATCAGGATAGATGGAGGCAAGCAAGAAAGGGCGGCATGCAATGAAGACCGAGCGAGAGAGGACAAGCAACTCCTAGTACAATTCATTAGTTCAACCGGACTATTGAGCGTTAAGCCATTGTTCCGGGTTGATATTTTCATGATGGATGTAGAGCATACATTATGTTGGTTCATGGTAGTTTTTCAGGGTTATCCAAAGGAAAAGGGTCAGGGCATTCACACAGGCTATAAGTTCCCCTTACTTAAAAGAGGACCTGAAAAGAAGTCTTGGCATTCCTTAGTGACCTTTTCCTTTCTTCCTAGTAGGATTTGTCCTCCGGTGTAAGCTCATAGCACTGCAGACTCAATTTGGTTGTGATTTGGGGCTCGGGTCTCAATTTTTTTTCCGGTTCGGTGTTCTAGATACCATGGTTGGTCGCGTTCAAGGCAAACGTGGCAACAACGGCATCAGGCAAGGCCTGCAGACAAGGGCAATGAGGGAGGTTGAGGAGGCTGAGGAGCTCTATGAGAATAAAACCCCAATAAAAATCAAAAAAGACATTGAAAGGTCGGAAGCAAGGATCAAAACAGAGCAAGAGTATATGCACCCTAAGGATATTGAAGCAAAAATGGGGCCTTGGGTTCAGGACGTAGGGTCTTCATGATCTAGGGAGACCAAATACTACCGAACAGTGGCTCTCTTCTAGCAAATGAAGGCACCCCTAGGGTAGGCACTGAAGAATAAGAGGGAGGCGCACAATGAACTACTGCTGCAGCCAGATGAGGCTTAGGGACAAATTTGAAAGCTAGACCCAAAGCTTAATATAATCCTCAAGACTACCACAGATCTTGAATCATTGCTGCTGCAGACAAGCCTGTTCTTGGTCAAGAGGTGTCCCTTATTTCCATTTCAAATGATGATACTGTCATTTAAGTTAGTCATAGTCTCTGTCTCTTTTTTGTTGATTTCCTATTCTTCTAGGTTATACACAGCCAAAGTTAGAAATCATAGATTTTATTCTAGTATAGGACTGAATGCTGATATAAATTTCAGATTAGGAGGTTAAAGTTTTAAACAATAACCATTCCTTTTTTGTTGCTGGTCTGGTTTCCCTTGTGGCAGGCCAGACAACTTTTGATATGTACAGTTTATGTGAAGTAATATAATATTAGCTAGCTTACAAAAAAAAAAACCTAGACACAATTCTGGATTACAAAAACATTGTTTTCTACTTCAATCATGGACATGTGGCAGCCTCATGTCCTAAGGCAAAGAGTTCTTAGGTGTCTAGACTCTAAAGGGATGAATAGGAAACCCTGCTGGTGTAAAGATTCGAGAAAGGATAACCATAGAGTGGAGCCATCCAAGTCCTCACAGGATTTTGAAACTTAAAAAAAAATTACATGGCCAGTTAAATTCTCCATTCAATTCACCACTGCTTGAGATTTTATGAAATTTGAGGTTTTTTAAAAAACGGTGCCATACACAGTGACTGAGTTCACAACCTGCTCTCTCTCAGCTGCATTTATTCGGATCTGCACTGGCAGCATTCTTCCTCCAAGCTAAATGAGTCCCAGCAGTGTGGTGATTAGTTCTAAGTTTCTAACTCACACTGTAGCTGTGCCCTCTTCTTGTTGGATTTTAGTTCATGGTAAATAGACCTACACTCCTACAAACCCTAGGTAGCTTAAAAGAATGAAAACCTCACAAAACTGCTAGTAAGAATGCTAGATCTACAAAGTTACAAACACCCTAAATATTGCAGCGACTAATCACACCTCTTTCTATTAATTCAAAATAGAAAATCACATAGCAAACAGCTCACTCAAAACTAAAAATGAATAACACCTTTACCGTGACTTTCTTTTATAGAAGAAGAAAAGCCTAGGGATTTACAAAATTGGACCATCCCTGTGGTGCACCCAAATTAGGGGTGGAAACCCTGACAATAGACTACCTAGAAAAGTGTGCCTAGTTTGCATGAGAAAACTACCTAGAATAGCATGCCAATGGAGAAGAATGAATGCATGTGTGCATGGTTCTTTGGAAACAACACCCTTATCTAAAACTGGCAATACTCCCTAATGTAAAGTTTCTATGACAGAAAGCAAAACTTCAATGAGACATTCTGTCAAACACTTGGCTGAAACACTTGACTTTGCATTCAACTGAGTTATTAATGAACCAACTACACCACATGCATTTAATGAAGTGGAATCAAACTGAAACTGAAATGAAAGTACCAATCAACCAAGTAGATACTACTGTAAGCAGTTGACACAGGAAATTAGGCATAAGCCAGGGAAAAATCCTCACCCACTGTGAGGCAACCCAAAGATAGAGAAATTCTTATTATTTCAAGTACAAATTACAATCGTTCAAACTGTACTTATCTCATCACTTGACCAGCATAAACTTTAGAAACTGTACGAACTGTTACTGCTCCCTTTCTGTCAATTCCATACACTGTACGGACTGTCCAAACCAGCAATAAATGCACAGAAATCTGTCTAGAAATGCATGCAGTCAATCTGAAACTGTACGGCCTTCATTAATGGCTGTAATACCCTCGGTTTGCGTGCTGGAACTTACTGTACGACTCAGAAATCATAAATGTGCCCCCTCAACTGTGTAAAAGACAGTATGGCCCAGAAATTAATGCTCATGCTGTACAGACTGCTCTCTTGGAAACCGTGCTTGAAATTTTAGTACTTGCTCTATCTTTCTCCAATGCATTAATTGCTCTTGCTCTTCAATTAATGACAATGTGACTTCAATAATGTTTTCTCTCCTTCCCTAGATGTCTTTTTATATTTTTCCTCTTCCCAAAACCCTAACTAATTAATCTCAACTAACTCATCAATGGCTGAGATCAATCATATCTAAAGGTTCACATTAGATGCTCATTTAATAATACACTTTATTATTAAATGCTCACAAATCTTTTTGGGACCCACAACTTAACTTTTCACTTAAGTTAAGTCATTTAAAAAATATAAAGTCACTTTTATATTATAAAACATCCTAGGAAAGTCAAAAATGGTTCCCACAATGTAAACATTACAAAATCATGGTGGGACCTCCTGAATTACATTTCTGACACTCCCTCTTAACGAGGGAGGTCCCAACACTATCATCTTGACCACTATCAAGAACTCCCTCTGACTCTGGAAGCTGATGTTGAAAGACAACTCAAAACACTGGATCCTACTCATTGTCACTATGCTGGCTGAGTCTCCTGCCAGTGCTGCTTTCCTCATCTGAAGGTATCATCTGTGCACCTGCCTCACCTTTAGATTCTGATTCTGATAACCAACTTCCTGATCCTGCATGAACTATCTCTCCTTGCAGTACATAGAGCCTCTCTCTTCTATTTGCAATTAGAACAGTAGCATATCCTGGGTCATGCATATGGTAAAGAAATAAGCGTCCAAACATGACAAGTGTTCCAAGACCTCCATCCTCCAAGGCTAAGACTGAAAGTCTGTTGATTCTAAGTCCGGGAACAAACAGAACACTGTCTACCTGTAGAAACTCACCACACTCTAATTGGAACCACACTGTTCCAAATCCCCTGACTGCTACTTGAGGAAGATTCATACCAATATACAGGTATATGACCCAGCAGGTATATGGTTTGTGCATTTGGATACTTCATATCATGCTCGTTTACTTATCTTGATAGCTTGATTGTGTATAGGGTGGTCATGATTTGGCGATATTGTATGTGGTTCTTGTGCATTGTTTATAGTAGAGGTGATTCAGTTGCTTTGAATTAGAAATTCTTGTGTATACTCGTTGGTCATGCTCTCACAGTAGCATGGACTTGGTCATTCCCCACAAGGCCTTTGCCAGTCATGGCTTCATGATGCCATTTTCCCCATCCATCTGTTATCATCCATTTCTAGTTGTATCCTGACTTACACTTCAACTAGTGATATCGAGGAATTCCCCCACCTATGCCTTTGTGTTAGATAGACTCCATGTTTACATTGTGTCTCGGCTCTGGAGTGTGTGATTCTAGTCACAGTGATTCTTACCCTTTAGTCCTCGAAACCAAGTATGCCTACCAAAAGTGTTGCTAAACACTAAAGCAACGGAACTTAAGTGTGTCGTATTCTAAACGGATGCTAAGTCAACAAAAACAATGTTGTTAAACACTATGGCAAATAACTATAATAGCTAGTCAGTGGCCAAGGGACGAGCACTCATCCTTTGTATGATGTAAGGTCATTTGCCTCTACAGGGCAACAGGGTGGTCGCTCGATCGCACCTATGGACGGTGACTCGATCGCACCTATGGACGGTGGTGGGCAATGGAGGTCATACCGAGTCATTATCTGAGGCCCGCAAGGCTATTCAGGGCACCTACCCTTGGAGGCTGGCTAGTGAAAATCTGTATAAATGAAATAAATGTAAATCTCAAAGTGTAATGCTGACATTGAATCAAATTGCTATAAAGGTTGCTTGTCTAGAGTCTACTAGAAGCAGTCTCATCACTCTACTCATCTGTGAGACACTGCCATCCCCTGTGTGTTTCTCTATCCAACATATGTGTAGGTGGTCTTCCCTTATTCCTTTATCCAAGAAGTAACAGTGTTGAGGTTGTTAAGCCATTCCCCTTAGCCTAGCCTTGTTTATTCCACCTTCACCTATTTCTAGCAAAATGACCACGTCCATAAATGAGTATACACTTGAGGTTCTTCTTTCAGTAACTGGTTACTTTGATCTAGACTTATTATTGATGATTTTATGTATAAACGCCAGTTAAATGCCACTTTATATTTTAGTCTCGCTATAAATATAATTAAGGGAGCATATCTTATCCATTTGTACTTACAGCATCAATTATTTTTAGCCTGGGTCATCATTTTGATCAATCTTGACTTGGTCAACCCAGTTTGACCGTGTCAACAGCAGGTTCTGGGACGAGTTGGGACGATGATATTCGAGATTGATTATACATAGTCCTTTGGTGCCCATTAGATGGTTCCATGCATTAGACAGCTATTTCATGTGATGGTTTGTGATATTTTTATTATTATCAGCAATTGCAAACCATTATTTTTATTATCCGGGCATGGATGAGCTTACAGATGATTATCCTGATGATCACATCGTGTATGAGTACTCATTCTTACTTGATTTGGACCTTCTGAGTCCATTGGGACACTCAGTTATCAATTATGAGCACTTACAGTTGATGATATTGTCAGTTTATCACTTTGAAGCAGTTTGCCATATAAAAATGGCATGTACAGGACTTACAGAGATTATTCATTTTCTCCTAGGGAGCTATAGAGAGGATATGGGGTCCAGCCACTCATTATTACCATATGCCCCTATCCCCGGACATTTTGGTGCAGTCGGTTTGGTGCCCGGAGCACTTGGAAGAGAATTGCAAGCATTTTTATCTTTCAAAGGTGGTTTCTGACAATTAAAAATGGAAGAAATGGCTAGCAAGGAAATCGATTTGGCTTAGTGAGGCAAGGAAATGGCATGGGGTTTGATGATGATTAGAGACTTGTTGTGATGCATTCTACACCTTCCGGCACAGTCTTCAACTTTAGTGGGGTCCACACGTCCTCTCAGTCATCTCATGAGGGCGTCTTCTTATGTATTGGGGACACACGTCCTAGTGACTTTAGTCACTTCATGATATATTTTGTATTTGACATACATGGGGCATGGTGTAGTGAAGATGTTTTACCTCCTAGACACCCCAACATAATGTTATATTGTTGTTCCTAGTCACATGTCGTGTCATACGTCCCCCTAGGGCATCGTTGAGGGAACATGTCCCCCTCCTTTTGAGTGATCCATGTATATTGTTTCCGGTTCATATTAGCCGTTGATCTCATTGTATTATCTTTTGATCTCAACCACTCATCTAAAAAGTGGTTAGGGTTTTGGTCTCTCTCAATTCTATTTAAAGGAGAGAACCCCCTCATTGTAAAGGGACTTTTGGCTCTAATTAAGGAGAATAAAGAAATCTTTTGCATCAAAGTCTTGTGTCCATGGTTGAATGTGAGATGTGGTGATTGAATGCTAGTCTTCTCTTGCATTGTTAGATGTTTGTGGTACCTTTCGTATTTTTCGTAGATCCATATTTGATTTGCAGCAGGAAGGCTGATTTGGAGAGGGGCGCACTTGCAGAGGGAGCTCGCCTTGTTTCTCTCTCCCAGATCGGGGGTTTATACAGGGAGTGAATTTTTCTATGACCATTTACTCATCATTTGATTTATCTCTCGTTGTTTTATCACCCATCTATTTGCATTACTGATTGATCTTTCCTCGGCTGTGCAGGTTAGGTGGGACGCACTTGGTTCTTTGGACGTTTTGTGGACGTGGGTACGCAAACTCTTCATTTGATCTTGTTGGGGCTAGTCTTCACCATACGGCATTCACCAATTGGCATTAGGTAAGTGATTGCATTTGAAATTTTTTAGTTTTGTTAGTTTATCCATTGGTCTAAGCTACTGCTACATTAAAACCCTAACTGCTAAAACTTCTAAAAATTCTCTAGGTCTAGCTATTTAGAATTTCGACGAACCATTTCTTGGTTTTTACCTTTAAGCCTGGCCTAAAGTGGGTTCACTAGGGTGTCACCCTCAGTGGACTCCTTGTGCCCATTCCCTAGGCACTGATCTTCCATGCCTTGCACCCTCCTTGGTCTATCTATCTTTCGGGTTGTTCAAAGATTCAGTTTCAAGCTTGTGTGTGGTAATACTATCAAATCTGTCACCAAGCTGTGCTAGGAAGCCCTAACCCATCTAGATCTATCACCTTGGACCATTTTCCATAGATTTAATTCATGTTTCCCAAGGCAGTTAGATTTGATCATTTGTTCTAGCACCTATATCCTAGATCCACTTCTAATCTATGAGTTATTGTAAGTAAAACATTTCAAGTCAATATCTCGTCTTCTTTAAGCCTCTGCAGTGACTTCATCCCTTAGATCTAGGGTTTCCATCCTTCACCTTACGTATTCTAATCTTTAGTTTGATCTGGTGATTGGATTAGATCTCTCCTATTGGGGGTAGATCAGGGTCTCCCCCTTTGCTATCTCGGGCTTTGATAGCATAAAGTGAAGAGTGCCTCGATTAGCGTGACAACCAATCTATCTAGGGATCAAGGCCCTCTTAGGTCACCTCTTTAGTTGCCTATCTCCTCTAGCATCCTCTACGGGATCATCTTTAGGGGCAACTACAAGTTGTGTGATAACAGTAGATACACCTCCTTTCCCAAGATATGTGTACATGTGGATGTCTTTAAATCCCTTCAGGATTCTATATCCCTCTTCTTTCAAGATACTGAATGGCTCTAGATCCTCGACTATGAACATATCCACTTTCAATGTAGAAAGTGCCACAAGCACGGTCACCTCTTCAAAGATTGCCCCTTGAACAAACCTCCCCCCTGCACACCCCCTTCCAAATATGTCTGACTCTGACGACCTCCAAATTGTCCAGGGGAAAAAGAAAGGAAATCGTAAATCTGCCCCACCACCTTTTCATATTTCGGGTCTGAGCTCCAACTCCTTTGAAGCTCTCAACGACCAATTTGTCAACCCTGATTCAGACATTCAACCCTCTCAAGACAATTTGACCTCAATTCCTCAAGAGACCCTTCCCAATCTAGTTAAAAGACACAAAATAGAGACAAAGGAAAGCATCCCTATGGAGGAAGACAATGACTCCGGATGAAGAAGCAGACATGAACATAGATGATCTGGACATCCAAGTAATCCTGGATGCCTACAATCCTGGAGATCACCAAGCCATTTTGGCCTCTCAGATCCACATAATTCACCAAACCTTGTGAGAACTTGAAGCTCACCTAGATCAGCCTATGGATTCTCAAGAGCCACAACAGGGATCTATGAGTATTCATCTAGATGCACTGTTGCAACAAGGTCCCATATCCAAAAAAGACTCCAAGAGAGGACACAAAACCAATCAACAAAATCTCCAAGAGTTGGGAGTTAGACTTATATCCACGAGTAAGTACAATTCGATCTTGGACAAACTCATGTCCAGGACCCCATCTCTATAAGATCATCTATGAAGATTATCTCCTGGAACATAAGAGATTTAAATGGGAAGAGTAAGCAATGTACTCTTCAATCCAAGATCCACCAGGAAACTCCTACTATTGTCATGTTGCAAGAAACATAAAGCTCAGAATCCTCCATAAATTCTATAGCCCAGCATTGCTAGAAGGACTGCAAATCCATAGCTGTTGATGCAGAGGGACAGTAGGGGGTATGGCAATCCTTTGGAACCCGAATATGGTAGACCTTTCTGACTTCCTCTCCACTAACAGATCCCTTACTACTCATATTCATATCATTGGCCCTGATTCCCATGGCTTTTTAACCAATATATATGGCCCCTCCACCCCAGAAGGAAAGCTAAATTTTCTAGACAGTCTCTTAGCTCTTCAAACCCTAGTTCAGAAAAAAATAAAATAAATAATAAATAAATAATAAATAAAAAGAAAAAATAAATAAATAATAAATAATAAATAATAAATAAAATAAAAAATAAAATTAAATTAAATTAAAATTAAAATAAAATAAAATATAAAATAAAATAAATAAATAAATAAATAAAATAAAATAAAATAAATAAATAAATAAAAATAAATAAAAAATAAAAAGGATCTTGGGAGGTGACTTTAATCTGATTACCTCTATACTGGAGAAAAGAGGAGGCATTCGCAGGCTAGATTAGGTGGACCGAGCCTTCCAAACTCTCATTCCAGACCTAAACTTGGTGGATGTAGAACCTAAGAATGGAAAGCACACTTGGAATAACAAAAGGGGAGGCGCTAACAAAGTGGCTTCTCGTTTCGACAGATTTCTAATGTTGGAAAACACAATCAGACAAGGGATCCCTATTGAATCCTTCATCATCCTGGAAGCAGGATCGTACCACTGGCCTATTAGTCTGGAGGTGGATGTCACAAAAAGGCCCAAGAATTGCCGCTTTTGATTCAGAAATCTTTTACTAGAGCATCCATAGTTCATGGATCAACTCTCACAATGGTGGAAACAAGCCTCATCGAACAAGGGATCCAAGATGTACCAGCTACAAGAGAGGCTCAAGTATATAAAAGGCAAGTTGAAAACCTGGAATAAGGATATCTTTGGCAATATCTTTGAGGCGAGGAAAAACCTTGAGGCTTAGGTGAATCAAATTCAACTCACAGCCATCAACCAAGGATACTCCGAAGCTTTGCTACATGAAGAATCAACTATCTATTCAAAATTAAACGAAAGATTTCATCAAGAGGAATTCCTTTGGAAACAGAAATCCAGAGTTAAATGGCTCAAGGAGAGAGAAAGTAACACTAAAGTCTTCCATGCATCCATGAGTCAACACCAACAACAAAATCACATATCTCATCTTCTCAACGAGCAAGGCAATCGTCACAAATCGTAAAGGCATAGAAGCGGCATAAACCTCTTTCTATCAAAATCTGCTCTCTGCACCTTCAATCAACAGAGAAGAATCCATCAACAATATAGTCTCCAACATCCCTCCTCTTGTCTCACCAACTCAAAATGACAGTCTACTCTAGCCGATCTCTATGGAAGAAGTAGAATCAGTAGTAATTGACATGCCGGTCGGAAAGTCTCCAAGTCCTTATGACTTCACCATCGATTTCTACCACCATTGTTGGAAAGCCATCCAGCAAGATGTCTGGGAAGTAGTGGAGGAATCAAGATAGGGTTTGGACGTGTTGCAAGCTTTCAACTCCAACTTTCTCACTCGTATTCCCAAAGAGGCCTAGTATACTAATTCGAGTAAGTTCTGACCCATCTCTCTTTGCAATGTCATTTTTAAAGTCATATCCAAGGTTATTGCCAATCACCTTAAACCCATTTTACCTTAGCTTATCTTTGGAACAATCCGGCAATGTGGAAGGGCATCAAATCCTTGATGGCATCATCTTGGCCCACGAAACTATCCACACCCTTTGATCTTTCAAAACTCCATGGATGTTAATTAAACTCAATCTTTCCAAAACTTTTGACAAAATCAGTTGGTGTTTCATGTATCGCTCCTTGCTGGACTTCAAATTCTCGTCTCAATGGACTAACTGGGTCATGGCTCTAGTATCCTCGTCCTTCTTCTCTATTATGGTCAATGGATCTCCCTCTCCCACCTTCTCTCCTTCCCGTGGGATCTATCAGGGGTACCCTCTTTCTCCTTTTCTCTTCATTCTCATGATGGAAGGTCTAAGACGAACTTTCACCTATGCAATCCAAAAAAAGAATCTCAAAGGGCCTGCACCCTACCAGCGATGACCTGGTCGCCTCCCACCTTCAGTTCGTGGATGATATGATGCTCATGGCCAACCCCTCCCTCAAAGAAGCTTGAGCGCTTAAATCTCTTCTCCAGCTCTTTTCGATGGCCTCAGGCATTGACCCTCAATTTGGACAAATCTGAGATTTTCTTCTTTAACACTCATATTCATCTCCAAATTAATATCTCTTGCATTCTGAACTTCAAACGCAACTCCCTCCCATCCAGATACCTGGGTGACCCCCTCATTGCTACAGCTAGTCACAATTCCTCTTGGACCTCCCTTCTAGCCAAAATGGAAAATAATCTTTCTAGTTGGACCTTTCGATCTTTAAACTTGGCAAGTTGTCTAACCCTAATCAAAGCTATGCTCAAAAGTATGCCAACATACCTCCTCTTTGTTCTTGTTGCTCCCGAGGTTGTTCTCAAGGCCCTCAGAAATCTTCAGCGCTCCTTCCTTTGAGGATGATCAAAATCCATCAAAAAGTGGGCTCTTATTGCCTAGTCGAAAGTCTTCCTACTAAAATCTAAAGGAGGCCTTGGCATCAAAGATCTGAAGATTGAAAGCAATGTCCTTGGAGCTAAAACTTGGTGGTGTTGGCAACACAGTCCCTCCTCGCTTTGGGACAAGTGTGGAAGCGCAAATGCACCTCGAATATCCCAATCAAAGATCTAAATAATTGCAGGGCCACTCTCTGGGCTCTCTTATCTAGATACTGCCTAGCGCAACAAACATCTCATATTCTGCGCTATTCTGGGAAGATGCATGGCAACAACCTCCAAAACTATGTCACTACCCCCAAAGTCGGCAATTTCGAGACTTGTTTTGGAATGACAAAGTCTATGTGTTTGATCTCTGGGACAACTTGTAAACCTCCAAGGCTTGGAGAAAGTGGCTTCCTAAAAATGATTGGCCACTACGTACCAACACCGCCAAACTTTCATGGAACTCCTTCTGGGAGGATCTGCAATCTAGAAAGATCTGTCTCAACAATGGACCGGATATTTTGTGTTAGGGCTACAGAAGTGCTGGCATGTTCTCTCGCAAAGAAGCATGTGACAAATTATCTGAAAACCCAACAAGGTAGGGAGACAAAACTTGGCATCAAATATGGAACCAAAATCTATGGCCGAAAGTCTCTACCTTTCTCTGGCTAGTGGCTTGGAGGAAACCTATCACATGGGACCGCCTTAGAAAAAGGGGATTTGAGGGGCCCTCCAAAAGTGTCCTATGTAATGAACAGCAAGAAGACCTAGAAAATATTCTCAATCACTGTCAGTTCAACTCTACCGTTTGGGATCAAGGAGCGACTATCTTCAAGCAGCTGGACCGCAATCGACAAAGCATCAAAGAGACAATTACCAATTGAAATCCCACACCCTTCCCCAATAGCATCGTCAGTAGAGCTTGGAAACTTTTTCCGAGCTTTCTCATATGGGAATCCTGGAGGGAATGCAACTTCAGAATCTTTCAGAATAAGAGTCACAACAAAAACCAAGTTTGGGCAAAAATCCAAGCCAACATCAAGGAAACGGTTTTGGTGAAAACCTGGACTAGTGAAGACTGGCAAGCCCAACCTAATGAATAAATGATCTTGAAAGCATGGGATCTGGCACCCCCTTCTTCTCAGTTTCCCTTCTCCCCCCCCCCCCCGGGCCAAAAATTTCGATTCCTTCTCTCTAGTCGCTTCTGGAACAAGGATACGTGAAGGTAAATTTTGATGGGGCCAACAAAGGCAATCCAGGACCCACGGGATTTGGAGGGGTGTTTCGTGACAACACAGGTAACATCATTTGCATCTACACTGGATCATTAGGAAAAGACAGCAACAATGCAGCTGAGCTACATGCCATGGCTCAAGGAATCCCCATAGCTAATCAAGAAGGATATTCAAAGTTGATTGTTGAGAGGGACACCCACATCATGATCAGTATTCTTCAACGTCTCCTTAATGGCTCCTCTTCTAGAAAGATCTCTCCATGCTGGCGGTTGGCAGCTCGAATCGAATGGCTTGAACAAATTCTTCCTAATGCAGAGGTCATCATTCCTCATCATGCTAGACATGATGCCAACAAATTGGCTAACAAATTAGCTAATACAGGAGTCACTCTACCCTCGGACATCCTCAACAGTAGTTGGTCCTCCCTCTCCAACCCCAATCTCAAAGCGGATTGTAAGGAACTCAAATATCAGGACATGATCCCCCATGACAGGTGTCCCTCCCTCGTGAGGCACACTTCTTAATGCCCACACAAAGGAATAGATGGAAGTCTTCCCTCCCACCATGGCAGATGGCCTCCCAAACCACGTAAGCAAATAAGTGTTGGAAGGTTGGAGATAATTACGGTTGTTCGTGGCACATCTTTTCTCTCCCGTCAAACGTATAGAAGCATGGATTTATCCTCAATGGTTTCGACTTCAACCGTGGGAGCTTGGCTCTCCACTACCTCGGAGGTACTCTTGTTTAGAGCCCATGTTTGGGGGGCATCATCATGGCAAGGTTTGGCACACTCACCTTCAACCAATAGGTCAAGAAAGGAAGGCATAAGATGGAGGTGAAATTGATCCAGCACTGGCATATGCTAGGTTGGCTCTCTCCTTAGGCTTTGAACTATATCATCTTCCATACACTATGCTCTATTCTCCGATTCCAAAAGGTGCATATGAAGCGGAAGACCCACAGAACTTAGAGCAGACCCAAACGATTGCATATGCCTGGAGTTATGGCAGAACAAAGGAAGGCAAAGGCAGTGGAATGGTTAAGCCACTTGCGCAGGAGCATATTCAACGCATGGAGAACATAATTGGAAGAAAATGCAAGGTTTTGACGCCTGAGGAGCTTGCAAAGGACCTAGTACGTATGGAGGACGACCCCGGGATTACCCGCATCAGAGAAACTAGATACACAAAGACCTTGGCTCTTCTTTGGAAAACCAAAACGCTACAGTGTGTTACCAACTTATTTGTACCATAGTTGGATTATCTGAAGAGCCACCATTTGACAAACATGATAAGTGTTTGTGTTCCAGTGTATCAGATGATCCATCCTTTTTGCCTAGCCAATTTTGGGTAGTCAGTTTGTTGTTTGTCTTGAAATGGCCATGCCCCACGGGGTTTTTGTAATAAAAGTGTGCTAGTAGGGTTTGAGTGACTCGGTCACCCATGATTGATTTATCAACTAAGGTATTCCAAGGAGTTTTTTACCCTGACTAATTATACTTTGCCTTCAGCCGAGATATAATTGACAAGGTTTTCTCCCACTTCCTCCAAAGCTGGAATGCCCGATTTTGAAATTCTGGCCATGGGGGGTTATTAGAGTCCAACTGATGAATATGAACCTACTAGACAATATGGGTCGAGTCAGTGGTCATTTCCTAGGTCTGTAGTGGTTTTTAAACGTTGTCCAAAAAAAATTTACCAAACACGTTGGACAGTTAATTATTTTATTTTTTAATAATTAATTTTTCCATAGTTTAAATGGAAAAATTCAAATTGTAATATGTCAGTCATCCGGGGGTGTTTTTCAGTGATTGGAGGCTTAATTCCTAAGCCAAAAATCATACTTAGACCCCGGGCACCTTTATCCTAAGTTTCGGATTGTCATTTGGCCAATTAATTAATAAATCCTCAAAAATCAATAAAAGAGGATTATTAATTAATTAAATCAAAAAATTAATAATTGGAGAAAATCCAATTCTCTCCAAAATAATCCAAATTGGATTATTTCAGTGGCTAAATGACATGGCACAAGGCATTAATGAAGTTTCCAATCATCTCCAGTCAGCTTCAATGAATTACCTAGTCAGCACAAGTCAAACTCCAATGGTGAATTCGCCCTCCTGCATGCAAAAGTCGATTTAGTGATGTGGAGGGTCATTTAATGGAAGGTTTGAGTTACATTTATTAAAAGGTGGGCGCCCTCCTAAGTTTGTGCAACCACTAAGGCTTGGCTCCCATCATACACGAGTTGCATTGATTACAAACTCATGGCTTGGATCTCCCTCAAGGCTCACATATATCCTTTAGCTCACGTCATATCCATGTGGAGACTTCCTATTTGATGGGTGTACATTACTATGTGATGGTGGAGATAACAAGAAGGAGTGGGGGGCGCCTTGCCTAGGTGGAGGCCACCTCCCCACTCTTCATTGAATGCAAACTCGAGTTTATGGTGGATCTCACTCCATGCTACGATTTGATTGGATTTTTGATTGGAAATTCGAATTGATGTCAAGTGCTTTTGGCTCTCTATCATGCCAATTCGAGTTAGGGTATTGAGGTCTCTTGTTTTGTTATTTAAGGAAGGCATTGCCTCCTCTTTTCTCATGGAGATTTGTGCATAGAAACTCTGGAGAAATTTGTAATCTTGTTTAGAATTTGAATCAAGTTGAAGACTTTGGCGGTCAATGTAGGAGCTTTTTGTGTGCCATGCTTCATCTTGTATAAGGTGATACCATTCTTAGTTATTTACTTTTGATTATTAAGCATATGATCTTGTGATTAGAAGGTTAACAATCTAGCACGATATTGTTTGATATATGCTTTTCTCTTAAGTGTGTGGCTTTCAGGCATTCTCCCAAGTGCAAGAGCTCTTGCTCGGTTACACATTCATTCCACAAGCTACCAAAGGGGTCTTTTACTTTAAGAAGTCGAGAAACGAAGGGCTTGTTTGCCTCATCCATCAAACTACAAAACACTCTATCTTTCTTTCTGGTTACTTGGTTACATTGTTGAGTAGTGGATCTTCAAGTTTATTTTCCCCACACTCTTTCTCTGTGTTCTCATATGTAAGTTTTGCCTTGAGAAAGTAGCTTGGGATTTGATCCCAAGTGCCACATAATTTTGTGGCTACTTCTCTTTCCCCACTAGCATCCTTGCGTGCATCCAGCTAGCTAGAAGGTTTTCGGGACTAGTGTTCTAGTGGTCACCTTGTTCCAAGGTTGATCCTACCTTGTTTGTCTTTTGTCTTGATTTTTTACTTGCTTTGGCCTTGCTTCTCCTCTCCCATTCGTTTTTTCCTTTGATTTTGCCTTGACCTTCTTGCTCTCGTCCTACTTCACTTTCTTCCTCCTCTAGCTTTCGTTTTTCTCCTTTCAAGTTTTGTTTCTTCCCTTGCTAGCTCTCGTCCCCCTCTCCATAGATCTCCTTTTCTCCATTCGTCCATCCTACTCCTAGTCTCCTACCTTCTCTTCTTCTACTTTCGTCCCTCCTTCCCTTCAAACTCCTTTCTCTCCATCCATTCGTTTTCCTCCTTCTAGCTCTCTATCTTTTTAGATCTTCTTCCTACCTTGCTCTCGTCCATCTTCTTCCTCCTTAGACTTTCGTTTTGCTCCTTTTCTTTGTTCGTTTAAGTTAGATCTCATTTTGTTAGTTAGATTACATTTAGTTTTTAGCCTTAGATCTTAGTGCATTACTAGTCTCGTTTTTAGTTTCCTTTTTTAAAGTTTGTATCTCATTTAAAGGCTTAACTTAGTTGCATTTTGCATTTAGATCTCATCTTTTAAAAAGGTTCAAAAAACTTGCATCTAAAAAGTGATTTGCATATAGATTAGTTGTTATTTCTTGCATCTAGTTTCCTTTAAATAGTTGCATCTAGATCTCATTGTAAAAGTGCATTTCATTTCAAGTACTTAGATCTTATTTGCATATAGTTTACTTTGGTTTGATTTTTTCTAATGCTAAAGGGTGCCTGTAGTGTGACTTGCATTGTGTTGTAGGTGTGAAGACGTACAAAATCAAAGAAGATTCCAAACTTGAAGAAAAGAAACAAGAGAACCAAAACCCAAAGAGAAGATTTGAACCAAGAAGAAAAAACTATAAACATTCTCCTTTGTACAAACCCAAAAAAAGGGGTTTTAGTTTCATTTCTTAGTTGATTTTCATTTCAAGGACCTCACTCCCTCACTTCGTAATTGATTAATAAAATAAGGCTAAGTGGGATAGGGCCTCCCATTTTTGTGTTTCTTCTCCATTTTGGGAAGTGTGTGGTTTGTTTCTTAGCTTAGATTTGCTTCAAGTACTTAGAATAGTTTCATTTTTGCAAGTAGATACTAATTGCTAGATTAGTTCAAATTTTCATTACTTAGCATCTTAACTTGTTAGATCTCATTTTCCATTATTTATTGAGCTATCATTGTGTTCCTTGCTTCAGTTTGCTTGTCTTTTAAAAAGGAACTAAAAACTCTTGAACTTGACATAACACAAGTCAAGAGCACTCTCTGTCAGAGAGCATAAGCACTGCATTTTCCTTGCATTCAGCATATAGATTAGTTAAAGTCTCTTGAACTTCTATCATAAGACGAAGTCAAGAGCACTCTCTGTCGGAGAGTTTTTACTGTGTGTTCTAAGTTAAAATATTTCAACTTCACATTTCCCCTTTTAAAATTTACTTCGTTGCTTTCCATCACTTAGTATGCTCTGCCGACCCTAAAAAGTTGGATTCGTACTCAGAACGGTGATTGGATTTGTTAATCTTACAAGTGATAACCATAATAAAATTTTCACCCCCCATAACCAACGAACCGGCGTTGTTTTTTGAGAAATACTCATGTAGTGGGGAAATTCCTAAATGGTAGCGCCGGAAATCACCGTTGTCATAGAGTTCTAGCTCGCTGGTTAAATCCACTGGACACCTAGCCTAGAATACTGGACGGTCCGTCAGGTCACCAAGGGGAGCCACTGAAGGTATACTTTTCCGGTTGGACTTCATCCTTGCTTTCTAAGCCCTAATAATCAAGATCACTAAAACTCATAAAATCAACCAAGATAATTTGCACAACGTTCTCACAAACAATTATTCTGAGACTTGTATCTTCAGCATCCCCAAGCACTACACACTTTGACTCCATTTGGCACTGGTCACTTTAAACTTTCATGTATTAATTAATCTGGGCCATTTGTCCATTGGGAATCTGTCCAAATTATTTATCTGTGGATGCTATCTTATTTCATAAGTCTTCATTATATTGTTGATCTTTAATCTTGTATCGCAACGTGGATTGCACTTTATCTTGTATTGATTGTCATTTTATAAACTATGATCTCATCATAAAAAACTCCTAAAAAAACACCCATACGCATCACTCAACACCAAAAACACTTAAAACATAAGAGCCATAGAAGAACTCTTTGTTAGGGACAACCCCCCTTGGCTTCATTAGGAGTTTGCCTAAACGGAGGAGCTGGGATTCAAGTGACAGTACCTGGCTCATTGCTTGCCCCCAAGGCCACACCTTCCCCACTTGTTGTGAGGGAACAGCTTTCGAAAGATTTCTGCTATTGGTGTGCATCTCGGCAGACAACACAGTGATGTGCCATTACTGATAGTGCCAATGGTTTATTTGGGGAGGATAACAATGGCCTCAGTCTCTCGGACAGGATGGAGCGTTTGGAGAATTGATCCCAGCAAATTATCAAAGGCCAGTAGGAAATGGATGCAAAGCTCAACACCCTGGCATGCAAGCTCACCGGTAAGGTCTTTCAATAGAACGTTCCTCCAGCTCAATCTGGGCTCATTTACCGAAGGCAACCGAACTCGGACCAAACTAGCAAGGCACCTATGAACGCGGAGGAGCTTGAATCCAAGGTGTCTCCAATAATTACCATCTCGGATGACTCCTAATCTTGTCTTCTGCTACCACTCCAAGGGGCCTCAATCTAAGTTTGGTCAGTCTGCTTATGCTATGAACTCAGTTGCTTTCTATTTTTTGGTCAGAAGTCCCAACCTGTCGGGCATTATGTATTTTAGTTTCAGTATCAGGTCCTTTACAGACAATGGTAGAATTTCTAGCTACAGTCTTAAACCTCTTGTTTTCTTTAGCAGTAAAAATCAAAACTGAAAGTTAATCTCTGAATTTTGGAGAGGTGACTGGTCTAGCTTTCCCTCTAATAGGCCAGACACCCAAGCAACTGTACTCTTTTTTGATAATATAATTCTCTTGACCATGCTTTACAAAAAAAAAAACCATGACAATTCAACAACCAGGAAACCAAGTATATGACATTAGACTTGAATTGTGCCATACAACCACCAAATTCCCATCAACTAGAGCTCCCCTTGTGTGAGTATTTTTATCATATTGATGCATATCAACCAGTAACCTCATGTCAAAAAAAAATTGGTTCTTGCTACCTAGGGATCATTTGTTGTGGCAATAGTATGACATTAGGTAAGCTTTATTGTCTAGACTCTATCTACTTGACCAATGTTTTGGCAATCGTTTTTAAACTTTACAAGTAATAATATTCAGAACCACATAAGACTATATAAAGGTTCATGCACAAAAAATCCATTTTTGCAGTTTATGTATGGTTATTTTGACATATAACTCTTCTTCTCCATGGAATCTGACTTAGAACTAGTAATATACTTTAAAATGGTTTCTTTATTTCTATACAATGTAATTTTGTATAGCCCAGTGAACTAGATTGAATGGTTAAAATTCTTTGAGCTTCATGCAGGAGGTCTCAGGGTCGATCCACCAGGCTGGCTGCCTCTGTTGCGTGCCTCACTTGATGTCCCTTTTGGGGCAGGCACCTTAATCAATGTCAACAGGTTTACAATGCACAGCCATCCACAAAATGCTAGAAGTACCCAAGGGTTTTCCCACAAGGTTTTCCTTGGGAAAAAAAATAATATAATTTGGTATATGTTGTGTCCAATGGTATAATATCTAAAAACAGACTGACTATCGATATCTGTCTCCATAGCCATATCAGTGTCAATATCTATATGCTAGTGACTTAAGCTCCAACTATTTCTTCCCAACCAAGAGATATTTGCAAGAGGGTTGGTTAAGATCAAAAGAATAGAGTAACAAGCACCATGACCAGTGACATTTTAGCATGGCTACTATAGACTACAGTTTGCACATTTACTACAAAATAAAAAAGTATTTTGCAAAGTGACAGATGAAAAGGTCAGCTTACACAGGAGAGTTGGCCCATGCGGAGCAGACATGTTTCTAGGGGATTTGAACCTTGGTGGGGAATAACAACACCCCATATTTACCAACCAACCAAGCCCTATTGACATGTTAGAGTCGTTAGACATCTTTAAGAACCAAGGTAAGAGAATTAAATAGTACTAGACCGGAAGTAGCAGTATTTCTTAGTTTGGCAGCAACTATCATCTAGGCTGTAATTTGCTTGTTTGAATTTCAACATAAAATTAATAAAACCTACAAACGTTTAGAAAAAATTAGCATCCAGTGTAGATACTACTGAAAATTTAGTCTTTAAATCTATCCCCTTTTATAATATAACTGAAGCTTATAGCAGGCAACATCAGCTACATCCAGAGCAATAAACCCTCTATTTTAAGCAGTGTTAGACGGGGACGTGTTCCCCAGGGTCAGGGGCGCGCCCCGGGGACTTGGGGGCACCTAGCGAAACATTTCTCCTCGTCCCCAATTTGGAAAAACTTGAGGAAACGCAGGGGGAGCTCGTCCCCCTATTTTGAAGTGTGCACTGGTGAAGTGGGGGACACCTAGGTGCTCCTTCCCAGAAATGGGGGATGCCTGGAGACTAGATAGAGTTCAAAAGAAGAACGAATCATGAAATATGTGGCGTGTTTGCCTACTGGAGGTGTTCAGTAGTAATGGTAGTATTTCTTCAAGTAAAAGTGGTGTTTTCCTTATGTTTCATTTTCTATTCTTTTACTTAAATTTTTAACATTACCATTATTTGTTTCAGGATGTTTGAGAGTGGTTCCAACCACATTGGAGTTCATATGCAAAAGTAGAATTTTAGATCCCATTCAGAATTCAACAGACTTAATAGTTTTCAGGATTTCAAAATTGTAACGTTTCCACTGGATTCTATCATGTATGAGGTTAAGGTATTGGCATTTAATCAAGCACATCAACCTCTCTATGTACCTTGATGTTGCTGCTGCTGAAACTTGAAGGAACATTGATTGTAAGAGACTTAACAAAGCAGAATTTAAGTGGCGATTAGCAGGTAGGCATTGGTTTGCAATTTTTATTTCAGTTCTGGTAGGATTGCACCACAACACATGACACATAATAGATACTCAAATCATAGGCAGGCACATACAAATACACAGAAAATGGATCTTGGGCCCCCATCATCGTGGGGAGCTCTGCTTGACCAAATCTAATTGAACCCTTTATGGGTGTCTTGGAAACCAAATCCCAGAAAATAGCTAATAACCCTAGTTGAAAACAGTTTGCCAGCAACAAGAAGTAATTAAAACCACAAAAATCAAATGAACTTCATATCGAACTATATGTTTATGACTGCTTACTTTGTGTATACGATGTGAACAATAAATTGTGTTCATCAATTAAAGAGAAAATAATAATAATAAACACAAAACAAATGAAAAGCTTTGCACTATTGAATGTTTTAGAAAGGGGGTTGTCGAGGAGTACCACCGAAGTTTGAACTAGTACTGAGAAATTGGATGGAGGATGGAGATCAACCAGGTAGATTATTCTCTAGACCCATATGAAGGTTAAAATATCTGGTCCCTTCCTTGTGGAACTACTTGTCCTCAGTTGTATCTGTTAGGGGATGGACTTGTCCATGCATTAAGGTCCAATACTTGGGAGGCTCAAGACTTTGGGTTTACGGATTTGGGGGGTTTGGGAACAACAGCAGTACTGCAGTGTGTGATAGTCAATGGACTGTCAGGACAACAAAGGAGGTGGCAAGAGGTACTTTGGTTTCATTGGAGGAATGCACGAGGGCCAGGTGGGCGATCCGGTACGCACTTTATGTGGAGTCAATACTAGTGTAGGTGTATTCACGCCAAGCTTCAATTGAACAGGCATCGAGCAGAGTGTTTCCTAGCCTTTTCTATCAAGTATAAGTCATCCTGCATATCGAGCTTTCGAGAAGGTTTTTGGCTAAGTGTGGAACTATTCCTAAGTCATTGCAAGTGATTGTGATTTCGAGTGGTGGGTTGTCATTGCCAAATGTTTGGTGCCCACCATCGATGACACATGGTTCTAGTCCAGCAGTGATATGCTCAGGTTTTCGGTTCGTTGAAGGGTTTGGTGGAGTGCCCATTTCTGTTGGGCGAAGATATTGTTCTCAAATCCCTTTAGTTGAATATTCAAAAGGCATTGTGGGAGATCCTATAAAGAAGTCATCCACGCATTTCTCAGGTGGAGACAAAGGAGAGCTTGGAGGACCACTTACAAAAGAGTAGGGTGCAAAGAAAAGGCAGAAAAAATACATGAAGATTAAGTCTAGCTAGGTGAAATTGATTTTGGGTGACAACATAAAGTTGCACGAAGTTTCTAAAATGGCATCAAAAGTCGTTGTGGGGAAGTTCATGGGTAGGAGGATGGGTGAAGGATTGCTCAAAGAGTGGTTGAAGGATTCATGGGAATTGGTTTTAGGTTACTCTCCTAAATTTTATATCCTTTCCCATGGATGGATGGGTTTCATGCTATGCTCAAAGGTTGTGAAGACAATAATGGCGTCGTATTGGAGATGGGGATTGGCAATGATGGTATTGAAGTGTTGGACCCTCTTTTGTGATGCTTGCTCGAAATGAATGAATCTGACTCTCATATAGTCGATCTTCTGAATCTCCCTTTGGATTTTTGGATGCAAGAGGTATTCAAAGCTATTGCAAACTCTTTGGGGGAATTCTACAAAGCATAAATGAGTTTTGTGGACACTGAGCAAATGGCATTAGAACACATTCTTGTTGATATAGATCTGTGGAAAGGTTTGGCATTTGAAATGATGTGGCAGAGAGGTAATCATGCTTATACTCAAACCCTAGACTACTATGGAGTGACTTTCAAATGTGCTCGATGCCACATTTATGGACATGTGGTGAAAGAATGTACTCTTCCTTTTCACCAGAAGTCTGATGTTAGTAAGGAGAATGTGAAGGGTAATGATGTTGAAGTGATAGGACCCCAAGTTGGTGCAACTGATTTGAAAGTTCCTAAGGAAGAAGTTCTTGAGAAGGGCAATGAGCATAGGAAGGATGTTGATAAGGCACCTATCGTCGAAAGTGGGGTTTCGGGTCTAAAATGCTCGTCAGGAAATGAAGAGAAAGTGCCAAAATCTCCTATGACTATCCTAGATAACTCCACCCTCTCTTTCGTGCTCAAACATTCCAAAGGTATGTCAATTAGCAACCTAGCTCCATCAAAAAGAATTTCGACAATTTTACAAGGGATTGGGGCTTTTGAAGAATTTATATATAGGGGATGGAATGGGACTATTGGAAACATTTTTTGTTCGAGGGTTTCAAGGATTGGGGATTTGTGTCAAGAGTCTCTAGTTTTCGGGTATTTAGGGCTTGTTATGGAGGAAACGGGGCAAAAAAACCCTAACCCAATCAATGATCTTGATCCTAAGATTGAGAAGATCAACCTGCTACAAGAGGGGCAAGGAACCCCCTAGATATTTTTTAAGGTCAAGAAAGGAGGAAATATGTAATGTTTGAAAGTGGAGTGTTAGGGAGTTTGGCAGTTCTTGGTGCAAACGGGAAGAAGGGAGGTTATAGGGGAAGAAAATCTAATACCAATCTAGCTCAGGAAAAAACACAGTTGGAGGTGCAAACAGGTAAAAAAATTCTCCATTGAAGGAACGCTTAGAGCAAGCCAAACCCCAGGAACTTGTCCTTAATGATTACTTTGTCTTTTAATTGTCAGGGTTTCCGCCATCCCACCAAAAAACAGGCTCTCAAGTGACTGATAGATGTTCAAAAACCTGATATTTTATTACTACAAGAAACTATGGGAGAATGTGAAAAACTTTGTGGGGAATTAGGGAAGTTTCTCTCAGTTTGGGATTGTATCCAATTGTATGCTAGAGGTAGGTCAGTTGGGTTGATATCGGGGTGGAGAAGGCATTCATTTTATTGTAATAACAGCTAGGCCTTTGACTTGGGTTTTGGGATGATGCTTTACTCTCAAGAGTTGGGGATGGCAGTGTTGATTGTAAATGTTTATGGTCCATATTCAAATAGATTTTTTTGGGGGGATAAGTTTTCCAAATTGAACCTCTTGAGCCATTCTCACTTGATCGTTGGTGGTGACTTGAATTTTTCAATTGGGAACTCAAAGATTGGGGGGAAATGCTCTAGTGGATCAGCTATCTGATTATTTCATTCAAAAGTTTGATGAGAGATGTCTTTTTGATGTAGCTCATGTAAAATTGAGACAGAACTAGCAGAAACTAAGGATGGGATCAGAAAGGATCTCGAAAAGCTTGGGTAGGTTCCTTATGTCTAAGGGGTTTATGAATAACATGTGGAGGTTAAGGCAGTGGGTCAGGACATAAGGGGTCTCTGACCACTTTCCCATTTATTTGGAATTGTATGGAGTTGGGGAAAAGTCCACTAGCCTATTCAAATTCAATCCAAAGTGGTTGGAGGACCCAGATTTCATTAGCTTAGTGAAGTCTCATTGGATTCCTTTCAATAGGGATCTAAAAGAGTCAGTTGATATTCAGTTTGAATCCAATTTGAAAAATCTAAAGCGAGTTGCTTCTAAGTGGACTTTTGGAAAAAAGATAAAGGATGATAAGGAACTGAAAGAGGTGGAAGACAAACCAAAGGGTCTACTCTTCCAAGACCCTATAGGTTTCTCTAATGAAGACCACAAAACTCAAGTTGCGGAATTAGAAAAAAGAAGGGTTTTGTTGGAACTGATGGAATCTACTTGGAGAATGAAGAGTAGAGCCTTATGGCTGGAATAAGGAGATGAGAACATTAAATATTTCCATCAATATACAAACCACAAGAAAAATGTTGATACAATATGGAAGCTGAGAAATAGAGAGGGTGAAATGATCACAAGTTTCAAGGACCTAACAAAGGCAGGTGTAGATTATTTCAATGGACTCTTTGAGGAGGAGAACAACCAACAGGGCTACTATAGCTAAAGTTTTAAAAATAGCTGCATTTTTTCCTAGCTTTGTTTCAGAGGAAGAAAATGAAATTATGATGGAATAGGTTATTGAAGTTAGTGCAGCTGTGAGACCCATTCTCAGAGAGCATGGTACCCTAGTCAGTTAACTAGGTTTCCTGGTCAAGTCAACCAGGGAAAGTAAAGAGTAAGACCCTAGAAGGTACCCTAGGGCCCCCAGCTGTCTCCCAGGGTTCTTGGTCAGGGACCAAGGAGGTTGATGCCATGGAAAAGTCCCTAGCATGTGTCTAGGGCCCCTATTTGTCTCTAGGGTATTCTGGTCTAGGACCAAACAGTTTCTTGGTCATGAGGACCAAGCAGATCCTACAGGTTGAGATAGAGACATCCTGGTCTAGGACCACACAGATTCTTGGTCACGAGGACCAAGTAGGTCTTGCAAGTGGTTGATCAACATTCACTCTAGGACTGAAAGCTCAGCCTAGAGCTGAGAGGCATTCCTTGAGAATGGAGGTTCTTGGTCAATTACCAAGATGATGATGTGTGATGTCCTTTTCTCCTAGGTCTTTGAGATGGTTGAGCTAGATGGTCTTCTCAAGGGACTGGCCACCCCTTGATGGAGCCACTAACATTTGACCTGAGGAGCAGTCTAGAGGACCACATGATCACATCATCTAGTGTGGACCCCTCCTTATACAGTGATGATGAACATTCAGGTTATATGGAACATTTGTACATTTGAGAGAGAGATGACTTTGTACCTTCTCCACCTTGGTTGATTTACTTTTGGTCCTTACACCTTGTTGATTATTGGTCTTGTGGTACCTTGTCTTTGACTTGTGGTTAATAGGGTCATTTACCCACCTTGAGTTATTTTTTTTATTTGTACCACCTTTGATGTTTTGGTCTTATGGGTACTATGGTTGTTTGTCCACATTTGAGGTACACCCTTCGGTCCTAGGGATTATAGGTCAAGCTACCCACTCTTGTTTGTATGGTTTTGACTTGTACCATATCGATTGGTCATAGTACCCTCACATATTTAATTGTATGACCCTAGTACCCACCTAAGACACTCTACTTTATTTTATGTTATTAAATGTTGCTTTATTGTTTTGGCCAGAATGTGTTTGGTACCCATCTAAGTCATTTATATTGTTTTATATCCTAACTAAGTGGTACCCTCCTAAATCTATGGAACCCTAACTCAACTAAAAGATTAATTTATTAATCATTCTAGAAGATCCTAATCTTATATATTGAAGACTTCTCTTTGGCATGTAATCATCATTACCTCAGCTCTGATCCTTCCTCTGTTTGACGTCAAGGATATCACAGATTCACAGCTACTCTTTCTTAGTTTGAAGGATGCCCACTGCTGAACAAGTTCAGATCTGTTTTTTGTGACATTGTTAACCTTGATTTCCGCCCTCTTTCTGCTCATCTGCATTTTTGGAATCCGATCTGCTCTTCTGAAAGTTAACCTGAGGACCGATCTGCTGCTACAGAACCTGATCTGCTTATCTAGAGATTCGGGCTGCCTGCTAGGCCTCTGGGCTGAGTTCGATCTGCTGCTAAAGAACACGGTCTGTTATATAGAGATTCGGGCTGTCTGCTAGGGCTTTGGGTTAGGTCTGATCTGCTGTTTGTGTGACCAAATTCGCTTGACTGAAAGTCCGATCTGTTGTGTAAAGCTTGTTTGAGGTTTCGATCTACCTTGTTGCTCCACCTGAGATCTGACCTGCCTGTTAACAGGACCAATCTGTTGTTATTTGTATCACTGAGGTTCAATTATGCTGTTTGAGGTCTACCTAGGATCCAATCTTCATGCTATAAGACCATTGGTGGAGGCCGTGAGGAAGTTCTGGTCTTTTCACCTGTTCGTGATCTGTCTAGGGTCTGATCTCTCTGCTTGTTGCATTTTTGTGGTGGCCGTGAGGCCTGAGGATTTCACTCAGTCTGCTGAGCATATAATTCTGGTAGCTAGACTTTATTAGAATCAGATCTATATTACTGGGACTTAATTTGATATGTTGAGACCTTGCTGTGTAGTGTGTACTGAGTATTTGTTATGGATAATCTTATGTGATGAGACTTATTGGTATTTGATCTTTTGAGCAAAGTTTTGATTGAGACCGTCATTGTGTTTTCTGACTGTCTTTGAGCATTCCCGTTTGACTGTATCTCATCCCCACCATCATCTCTCTCTCTCTGGTTTGTACTTACCCTCTAGCAGGGTCAGCTGGTTCCTAGTGTTGACTGGCCTCTGAGAGGCACAATCTTTTCTGAAAGTAATATTTCTGAGTATATAACAGGAAGGGTACCACACCTAAGTAAGTATCCTCACTTGTCTCTTTTATTGTTAATTAAACAAGTTAATTATTTTGATATTACTGATTACATGTTACTGAAAATTACTTTAACACGGTGACCAAATTGGTAGTGTTAAAGCTGAAAAGTTGAAAGCTCTGAAAAGTATGTTTTGTTGAAGTTACTATCTAGTTTCAGTACTTGTTTATTAAATGTAATTTTGCATTAAAGTACATTAATTTTTCATTCTTCTGCATCCAACCCTAACCCTAATCAAAATTTAACATAGGTATCTACAGAGGAGTTGCAGGTGGTTTTGCACTCATTTCAAAAAGATAAAGTCTGGGGCTTGATGGCTGGGTGGTGGAATTTTTTTAGGTTTCTATGAACTGTTGGAGGATCTTTTAAGAGTCATTGAGGAATCAAGAGAATCTAGAAGAATTCTAGCAGCCTTTAATATAATTTTTATTGCCTTAATACCTAAATCTGATAACCTCAAGGTTTGAGGAATACAAACCTATCTCATTTTGTAACTGTATTTACAAGATTATTTTGAAGATTATTGCCAAGAGGATGAAGATTCTTCTATCCAAATCTTGTTGGTTGTGGAGCCAGATCTTCTAGTCTCATAGATGATATTGTATCAGCCGTGTTTGTACCCCAGTTTTATATGATATGTAGGTGGACTGTACAGTCACCCAGCGGGGGGGTGTGGGGGGGATCGCCCCCCCCCCCCCGAAGAAAATTTTGGGGCTGTTTTCGCCAGCTATTTTGCGGGCCCATGGTTTTGGGTATCCCGTGGTATTTTCCCATTGTATTTCCCTTATAAAATAAAGACATTGTAATACGACTAGGGATGATGATGTATTAGGTTTTATGCATTGTAAAGATCTCTGAGATCAGGAGAGAGACTGTACAACAGAGAAGAGGAAGTGCAGCGGTTGTGCTGCAGGTTGTATCCCTTCACCTTGATGGACGGTAATAATAATAAGGACTGGCAAATTCAGTGTGGATGTAGCCCAAGTTGGGTGAACCACGATATATCTGTGTCTCTCTTGTAATGTGTATGTGTGATTATATTTGCATTTCTGTTTATTGTTATTGCTCTGCGATCCTGTTTTTCTAACAAATCTATTTCCCAAGAATAATTTGGGTTCCTTCCAAGGAGATAGATACATGAGGCAATACGGGTAGCACAGGAGAATTTTCACTCAATCAAAGTCAAGAACCTACCTGCTATGGTTTTAAAGGTAAAGCCTATGACAGAGTAAGTTGGTTGTACTTAAGATTGCTGTTATTTCACCCGGGTTTCAATCTAAGGTATGTTAATTGGGTGAGGAATTGTGTTATCTTAGCATTGGTTGCAATTCAAATCAATGGCTCTGCTTCAAATCTTTTCAGACCTGGGAGGGGCCTGAGACAGGGCTGTCCACTCTCTCCTTTGTTTTTTTGCTGGTAGCTGAAGGTCTTACTCTCAACAGAGCTATTCCAAAGGCTATAAATTTTGGGTCTTTGAATGGAATCAAATTGGGGAGGGATTTAAAAATCTCTCATTTATTGTTTGTGGATGAAATTTTGCTCTTTTGCAATGGTTCTAGAAGGGACACTCTTAAGTTAAAAAATATAATGGATTTATATTACATGGCAACGGGGATAATAGTAAACTTGGATAAATCTACCATATCCATCATGGGAGTTAATGAGGAAGATAAGAGGGAAAGTTTACAGCTTACAATCTGGTAGAAAATACATAGCATTTTATATAAAACGTAATGATTATACAAAAAAATATTGAGGTTGGATGATTTCAAATGTTAAAAAAAGACTTTCACTTTGGTGAAACGAGTGGCTGTCTCGGGGAGGATGATTGGGGTTTGGTTAAATCTGTGCTGGAGGCAATTCCTATCTATTGTGTATCCCTAGCATTATTTTCAAAGGATTTTTAGATCATGTGAGGGAACTAAGCTTCAAAATCCTATGGGCTGGGAAAAGTGAGAAGAAGAACTTCCCATGGGTTTCCTGGAAAAGGATTGCAATGCCCAAAGAGCTGGGAGGTGGGGAATAAAGAATATCCACTGTTTTGCAGCAAAACGTATATGGAGATTTATTGAAGGGGAAGGTCTCTGGATGAAGGCTATTTGGCATAAATACATTGCTCCACATTCAGCGGAAGAGTGGCTAAGAACTCCCAGGAAACCATTCCACGAATCCACAATGCATCAGTAATTTGGAAGGCTTTGGTGTTGGCTTTTCCACTTGTTGGAAAGTGGCTTGTTTGAAAAGTGGGAGCAGGTACTAAACTGAGAGTGGGAGAAAATCCCTGGGTGGGTTGTGATGAGAATTTTCAATTGCCAAGGATCATGGTAGAAGCTTCTGTCCCAAGTAACTGATGCAGTGAATTCCTCTAATTTTATTCAGGAATGGCACTCAACTGAAACTGTGGGCTTCTTTGGTGATGACGGACTTCTGAGGAAAAATTAGTGTCACTCTCAAAAACAGTGATGTCAGAATAGAAGATGAGCTTGCACAGTCAAGGAACCCTGTTAGGTGTGGATACACTCCAAGGTTAGGGTATAATACTATAAAGCTCTGAGTGAAGAAGAAGGGGTCCAAGGTTTGATCTGGTGGTATAAGGAGGTATGGAAGTTCAAATGTCCACTTAAAGGTAGGGTGTTCATGTGGTTAGTACTTAGTACTCAATCAAATGGAACTTCGGGCAAAGAAAACGTTGAAGTGGCCCAGGAAGCTGCCCAATGTGCAAAAATGCTGAGGAAAACCTGTCTCGTATGATTTTATTTTGTCCTTGTACCATTCTAGTTTGGAAGGAATTAGTGGTGCAGATAGATTTGAGAAATGTATGGGGAAGGGAGCCTGTGTTAGTATCTCTCAAACTCTGGAGTGAAAATATACAAACCAGACCATTCAGAGCACTGCCACTCATTGCTTCTTGGGGAATATGGTTGGTGAGAAACTCATGTTTATTTGAAGATAAGTGTAAGCCTCCTCGGAAATGTGCTGCTCAAAGTTCAATCATTCTAAAAAGTTTCAAGCAAGTACAGGACCCAAAAACTCCAAGACATGTTAGAGAAGAAATAATTGATAGATCTAGAGCATGGGCATACTTTGATGGAGCTGCCCAAGGGACCCCATCCATCGGAGAAGCAGGAGGAAACTTACACTCTTCAGAGACCTCATTTTGGAAGTTTAAAGCTGGCTTGGGCAGAAGTACTAACAACAGGGCAGAATTGCTAGCTTTAAAGCTGGTTTTAAGGCTAGCTGTCGAGAAAGGGATCCAAAAACACCAGGTGATGCATGACTCCAAAGTTATTATTGACTAGATGAAGGGGACTAATACAATGAAAAATTTTCACTTAAGGCCCATCTATGATGAGATAAGAATTATCAAAAATGCATTAAATGAAGTCACTTTTATGCATATTTACAGAAAGAAATGCCCTTGCTGATTTGTTATCAAAATTGTGTGTGCAAATGGCTCAGGTACTTGTTATATCTAGGGCTCAACAGGAAGGAGTGTTCAATGAATATGATCCCGGAGCATTCATCTGATTTCCACACAGTTTCACTGCAGATCTATTCCAATTTTTAATTGTTGCATATTTAGACTTATTTGCTGGATGGACAAAGCATACCAATGTATATTTTTTTGAATCCTACAGAAAATGTAATGACCTGTAACAGTCTCTTTATTGAACAGATTGAACAGTTATTTATAAGTAAGATTATCCTATGTTATTGATCATGCTGTTTAGTTATAGTAGATAAAAGTATGCTTCTTTTTTGAACAGTCTATGGATATTTTTAGATCCAGAACAGAAGCTAAAAGAAGATCAACGAATGTGGAATGGCATTTTCAGAATGCAATTTTGTTCATCTAATAAAATTACGATTTTTTCCAGGGAAAGAAAAAGTACCACGCACTGCTTGAAGCTGCTCTGTAAAGCCTCCAATGCATTTATGTTCTCCGCTGAAATGAATGGCTGACTATCTGGCAAGCCAACTAAAACAAAACCATCAGCTCTCTTCAAATACTGTAAATAAACAGATCTGTCGTGCTGTTAAATTGAGTACCGAAGATCTGAAGGAAAGCAGAGTGATATTTCTGAAACCAAGCAGAATTTAGTATTCACCAATTGCAGTCAAGCCTTCGATATATATTAAAGTTACAAGCAAGCCAGTTGATATTGCTATAGCTAAAGCCCAATGCAGTATCTTCATCTTTGTACGCTCTGTTCTGATTTCCTAATTCAACCAGGAGCACGCCCCCTAGTACATGAAAAACATTTGTTTTATCCCTGAAGCAAGTATTTCTGAACTTTTAGTTGAAATTCAAGAGACCTCTGAAGTGTGGTCGAGCAGAATGCACTGAAACAATGGGGAATCTAGTTTACTTTGACACTCCAGGGTCTAGAGGTTTTGAAACCCGAATAATTAGCTTTTGCGGTGTCTTTCTTCATACTACAATGCTACATTCACCGTCACCCGGGATCAATCAAGTATAGAGATTCAAAACACTTTAATATCATGTTATAGAGAAATTAAATATTTTAAGTTAATTTTTGTTATTAATGTTAAAATTATAATATAAAAATTCAGCAATAAAAAAAACATACTCTTGGTATTCAAAAGTGAATCAAAAAGTACAATATCCAGCAATAGTAGCACTGTGAACTAAGGGCTCAATATCCTCTCACATGCAGTCCAGGTCGAGAATAACCATATCCCAAAATACAACCAAAAATCTTACTCCTAATACATGATCAGACATACCGCCATAACAAAAAGTATAGCCAGCAAAAAACATAAAACATAATGTCTCCTACAACCTATGCTAGAAAAACATGTACCCTTATATGGAGAAGAAGTCTAAATATCCCTTGTCTATTTGTATGGAATCTTCATATTCCATCCATTCCAGAATACCCTCATCACCGGCAAGTGCCTCCTTTGATAATATATTTGCCTCTGAGTTCTGATGTCTATAAATATGTGAAATATCAACAGATCTGAAAGCAGAAAGGAGTGTCTTTGTACGAGCACACCAATTTGAGAGAGCCATCACATTGATATCCGAATGTCCCTTAGCCCGGTTTAAACCACCATTGAGTCACCATATATCTTTAGAGAATCAAATTCCAAAGAATGAGGCAATATTGCATATGCACCAAAGTGAAAGCAACTTAGCTTTGGCATTAGTACATGTACCACAATGCAATTTGAATTTATAACAATGAGCAGAATTAAGAAATATGATAGCCCCAGCCGCACAGATTCCACCCTGTGCAGCACCATCAAAGAAGCATGTAGCATCACCATCCATTGATATGTACTTGGGATGTTTGGTCTTTGGAAAATGTGAGCCATATTATGATAATCATCATAGAAACATATAATACTTCTACACAGGCCATCCACATCCACAATTTTGTCCTCGAAAGTGATAGCATTTCTTTCCATCCACATAAACCAAGAAATGTATCCAGGCAATGTCTTATCAACTGATACAGAGTTGTACCATGTAAAAAGTTTTGTTCAAATAACTGTGTACCCCAAGATTGTGTAATATTCAGAGCATTACAGACATATTTCCAAACCTGGATTGTTATTTGACAGGAGACAAAAAGGTGTTCTACCGATTCCATTTGAGATTTGCCAAGAATACACCAACTAGGCCCATTCCATCCCCTGTGGACCAAGTTTTCCCAAGTTTTCAAGCAGTTTTCAAAGGTGAACCATAAGAAACACTTTACTTTCAGAGGCATTTCCCGATGCCACAAATTTTGATACCACCATCTAGGAACAATGACAATCTGATCTTGAGCTATAGTGCAATATGCAATCTTTGTCATGATTGACCTAGTTGCAGCATCTGGACACCAAATAAGATGATCCTCTTCATCTTGAAGTCTCAAACCTGTAGCATTTAATTTTGAAATGTATGAGTTCCATTCTTCATCCCACATGTTTCCCAGACCCAGGTTGAATGCAATTAGACAATAGGAGTTCATAGGGTGGAGCCAATTAGGTCTTTTAATATGTGCAAGAGTGATAAAGCCAAGTTCTGCTAAATATTCAAGTAAATAGTTGGATAGCTTATCATCTTTTTCCAATCCTATGATACAGTCAACGCCCACCAACACATTTGAACCAAATCCAACTTTCCAAGTTAAGCCTCTCCCAAGCCAAGGATAAACCTTCATGAAACATGACCAAAAGTTTGATGAATTCCTGTAAGACTTCACTGGGTTCCTTAACCAAGTAAGCAAATTTATTTTAATATATTTTGCTTTCAAAACATCTAACCGCAAACCTTTGCCAAAAAGTCCTCTCCATAAACTTTTCAAACATAGAGAAGAACTAAACCAAAAGATATTTCTAATATCCCATCCGCCCCAAGCCTTTGGTCTGGCCACCTTATCCCAACTGACCATCTGAATTTTTTTAGTTGTAGCAGAACCTGACCAGAGGAAGCAAAACATAATAATTTTTATCCAATTCAGAATTGTCTTTAGGACATTCATTTGCAAGAGATAACCAATAAACAGGAAGACCCATTAGAACTACTTCAGTAATGTAAGTCTTCCTCCAATTGACATAATTCTAAAGGTCCAATGGTCAATTCTTTTTTCAAACATTTTCACTAACCATAACTAATCCTTAATGAGATACCTAGTCGGTTTTAGAAAATAGCCCATATATTTTAGGCCATCCTTCATCTGAAATGAGTTTAAAGGCATAATATTATGAATACCTTCATGGATTCTTCATTCAGATTATGAACATAGAAGTTGGATTTTTACAAGTTAATCTACATACCCGAGGCTGCACAAAATAAGGATATTATTTCATTATAAAGATTCCATTCCTCCACAGTTCCCCTTCCAAACGATAGTTTATCATCAACAAACAATAAATGTGTTATGAACATTGAAGCATATATTCTAACACCCTTGATTTCCCCCTCAGATTTTGCTTTGTGTATCATACGACTTAAGCCTTCTATCACAAGTAGAAATAATAGAGGAGATAGGGGGCAGCCTTGCCTAATACCTCTAGATCTGCTGAAAAAAGAAGTAGGTGAACCATTTATCAAAACAAATAATTGAGCAGAGGTAATACATGCCATTATCGAATGGGTTACAAGTAAAGGCATCCCAATGTGTAGGAGAAGAAGTCCGAGGTAAACCCAATTGACTCTATTGTATGCCTTCACCAAATCCATCTTCAACATAACAGCCTCCAGGTTTTTATAATTTATAGTATGCATAGTTTCCTGCGTGATGCCTATAGCATCCAGAAACTGCCTATCTGTCAGGAAACCAAATTGTTCCAAAGACATCCATTTTGAAAGATATGGCTTTATGCGATTAGCAATAATTTTGTAAATCGGATTACATAAAGCAATAGGTCTATATTCATTGAAGGCGTCGGTTTATTTCACTTTGGAATTAATGTAAGAAAAGTTGAATTCAAGGCTCCAAAGACATAGCCTTCCGGTCTAGATTGCTCTACCATAGCTAGGATATCCTCACCCATATCTTCGAAGAAAGAAAAGAAAAGCTCAACCGTCCAGCCATCTGGACCATGGCTTTTTTCTTTTGCAAATTGTTTTAAAACACCCTCAACCTCCACAAGAGTAACAAGCTTACCTATTTCAACACCATCTTCTGGCTCAAAGAAAGTGGGAAGGTGACTAATAACTTTTAACTGGGCCTCAATCTGACAAGTAGCAGGATCTTTAAAAACATCTTTAAAATATGACTTGGCCATTTTTTTTAATTCAGACTGATCCCTGACTAACTGACCATCACCATTCTTCATTTCTCGGATGGCATTCAAATTCCTCCTAATAATGTGAAGCAAAATTGTGAAAAAACTGGGTGTTGCTATCTCCTAGTTTGACCCATAGAGCTCTACTTTTTAAACGCCAAGCCTTTTCCTCTTGTGTAAGGAGAATATTCTTCTTGGAAATCAACTCCTTCAATGTTGTATTATCTTCCTCATCCAGCATATAATCTTCATTTTTAGATAGAAAATAACTAATTTGGTCTTCATTTTTTTCCAGATCTTCTCTATCTTTTCTTTTTTGCACCTTAATCCATTCAATCACTTCTTTTTTAAGAGATTTTAGTTTCCAAATTAGACTCTCCATTGGGCTGAAACCATCAGGAGCCTGTAAGGACTTCCAACAATTTTTAATCATTCCACAGAAATCTTCATTTGCTAACCATGAGTTGTTGAATTTAAATGGGTAATTTATTACATTTAAAGTCCCATCCAATTGAAGTACGATAGGGAAATGCTTAGATATAGTGCTTCTCTTCCCCCCATGTTCTGTATCTTTGCAAAGATTCAACTAACCCAGACTTCATAATAAATATATCTAACCTTTTTCAAACCCTAGCACATCCACCTTTGCCATTTGTCCAAGCTAGCTTTAGTCTAACTGACATAATGTCCACAAGATCATTCCTGGTGAGCATGTTCTGAAAAAATTATGATGGAGGATCAATTCTGGCTCTTGAGCCCCAAATCTTTGCAGAAGATAAAGTGAAGTTTAAATCGCCTGTTAAAATTAATTTATTGATCCCCAGTAACCCACTAGACTCCATACTATTCCAGAACATATCCTTGTCCCTATAAGGACCATAACAGTTTAGAATGGCCATCTGTAAATATAAAGGTTTGATTACACCTTCCATCAATACCCCCCCTGGTGTATTGAATGCTTTAAAAAACGAGAAAAGTGGGTTTCAACATGATACCAAGCCTCCTGATAGTCCATCCGAACTCATGGCACATATTTCCCAGGAAGGTATAATGTTTGACATAATTTCAATAGCTTTACAATCCTCACACATAGTCTCTTGAACTAAAATAACCATCGGGTTAGTAGCTTTTATAAGATCAAATAGGGCCCTAACCTTGTCAACCCTACCCAACCCCCTCACATTTAAAGAAAGAACAGACATTAGGCAACCCCCCTATAGGTCTTCTATGCTCTAAGTGCATGACTACTATCATCTAAGGGAGAGAACAATGAAGCTTCATCAATTATGACAGATAAGGGTTTGTAGATATGGTCTAAATTATACAATTTTTGTTTCCCCTTCTTTTTCTTTTTGTTGTGAATTGTTACATTCTAGAAATGAATGGACTAGGAGGGAGAAAACCCCTCATTTGTTGAAGGGTTTTTTGAAAAAAATTGTAACGGATCCTTCTTAAAAGGAGGGTTAGAAGACTTCTCCAAAGCACTGTTAGGGTTTATAGAATTATGTGGGATTTTCGATTCAGAATTACAAAAAATAGGCGTCTTAGGGATTTATAGGCATGGGACAAAAGTATTATCAGAAAGGCAATTTTCTAATGGTTTTTCAAAAGAAGGTGTAGGAAATGTCACACAAGCAGGCAAACAAAAATTACCCAAATCAGTAGAAGCAGTTAAAGATAATCTTTTATCTAATTCATGTTCCACCGACAAATAGAAATTTATCTCTTCTTTTGATACTCCTTCATATGGAGTCGGAGAATCATGGCTAGACATACCTGAAATATGAGCATTGTTGACAGCAGGTGGAGTTGATTCCAAAACAATAAGTTGTCGAGTCCCCGTCGAAAGGTCCTCATCACCCGAGTCTTCTTCATAATCATCCAGAGGTTTACTCGACATCAAATATGGGCATCTGTATTTCACATGGCCAATGTTCCGACAAAAATAACACTTGAAGGGAATATGTAAATAATCCATCTTCTGAGTGAAAACCCTATTCTCCCACTGATTTTCCAATTCTGCAAGCAGACCCATTGAAAATGTCCATTTCCACCATCACCCTGGCCACTTTCTTCTCCATCCCAAAAAGGTTTTGCTTATCAACTCGTACAAACTTCCCAATTGAGTTTGCCAAACCCTCAAATACATTCCACGTCCATACTTCCAAGGGAAATCCGGAAGCAAGAGCCATAAATGTTGTCTAGAAAGTCTCTCCTTCTCAGGATTAAATGCAGTGTGCCATTTCTTCAACACTAGTGAGCCACCCTTAATTAACCAAACAAAATCAAGAATTTGTTGGATATGCTTTGTACTAGGGAAAATGAAACAGATCCATCTGTTGACCGACATATTTATGCGCGGTGCATATCCATACAAGGGAAGCCAAGTTTGGTTGACCCATTCGGTTAATTCCAATCTCGTCATCTTTGTTGATTCAAGTTTTACAACCAGAGCCCACTTCATTAAAACTACCACTCTGTCAAGGTTAACATCCTCTCCTAATACAAATCTTTGCAAACCCTCCCTAGCCTTATATGTTTTTAGTCGCTTCTAGCTCGAGCTCTCTCCCTAGTGAGTTTACGATTCAGACGCTTCTCAACAATCCCAATTTGGTCTTCAACTGTTGTAGAGTTCTGGTTAAACCCATCCTCAACTCGAAAGGAAACCAAACCCAACATATTATGTTCCCTGTCACCAATGGACAAATGCCCATGTCCTTTCAAAGAAAGAAGATTTGTATCGGTCAACGGTTCCATCGACGGTAATCGGAAGCATAGGTGATTTTAGGGTTACACTGAAAATGGGAAGAAAAGTCACAGTAAAAGGACAAATGGATAACAAATCGAGCGCCACCACACCAAGAAAGTACTGAAGAGGCAGCCAACACACGTTAAGTAAAAAAATAGTAAATAACCTCCAATCTGCTGCCAAAATAGATGGATAAACCCCCCAAAAATAGCTGAGAATGAAAAGGTGTTGTTAGGGTTTTGCAGACAAAGAGGAATAAAGCCGTCGTCACATGGTAGATGGATGCCAAAAGTAAAGCTGAGTACTCTCCACTTATCAAGTACCAAACACACCCAAAAAGAAACTGAAAAGGCAACCCACCTACTCAAAGTAGAAAATAGTAAAATATCTCCAAACCACCGCAAAAAATATGGAAACCCCCCCCCAAAAAAAAATTGGAGATCTGTGTATCAAAGGATGGCCCACTAACTAGGCATATGCCAAGCCAAAGAAATCACAAATGGTGCAGGATATGGTGTTAGGAAAATTTCAAACTGAAAACCTTAGTAACAAATACTAAGAAACTGCAATAATTGTTTTTCCCACTTTTTTCTCTTGGTTTGTACTAGGCCTACCGATAAGGATCTGCTTAACTCCAAGTTATTGCAGCACTTCCTACCCTCAAGTCACAATCAAAATCTCCCAAAAAAACACAAGAAAACCTAGGGTTTTGTAGAAAATCCATCCTCCCGATAAGTTGAACTTGTTTAGACATAGTACATGTCCCTAATATATTATTATAATAATATATTATAATTGTATACCCATTTATAAATAATTTATTGTAATTTTAAAAAATAAAATTATAATTATAATAAATTATTTATAAATAGGTATACAATTATAATATATTATTTATAAATATTAAAATTAAATATAAGAAAAATATTTACATTTCAAGTAAATTTGATTCTTTTCATAGATATCTTACTCAAGGATCATATTAAATAATATATATATATAAATTAAAAAATAAAATAATCTCTCACTCAAAGAACATATAAAATAATACATATAAATTACAAATGAAATAATCATCTTAATATTATATTTATCTTTATTTAAATTTTAAAGAAATTTGTAACTTCATCTATGTATGAAATTTTTTAAAAATAAATCATTATGTTTAAATTATTGTTTATCTTGATATTATATTCATATTTATTTAAATTTTAAATAAATTTTTATTTTCATCCCACAATTATTAAGTATGAAGAAATTTAATGTAATGTACTCAATTAAAAATTTAGGCACATTAACTCTAACTTTCCAATAAAGGGTAAATTGATCCCCATTTTTTCTCAAACAATGGCTTTATTATGATTACCAAAATATGAATAATATGGTGCAGCCCACAATGTATGATTTCAAATCACTGTAATGTGTTCAATCGGATCCTTGATCCAATACTTAAAGCTATCAACCCCAATGCAACCCCAGAGAATCACTGGATTTGAAACTAGGAGCATTAGTTCAAATTTGACCACACATAACACATGACTTTCAACTCTTCCCAAACACATCCTAATAGACTCGAATCTGACCCAAGCAGCTTCAAATGGACCCAAAAACTCTCGATCTGACCACTAACAGACTTCAGAGGACTTTTATGGAAGCTTTGAGCACTTTTCACAAACATTTATAACTGACAGTGCATTAACATAATTGTACAGGTTAACTGACCGGTAAAATGATCATAACTTGGGCATATGGAAACCTTTCTAGATGAAATAAAAAATTGTTTCCTACTAAAAACGAAACTCTCGACGCAGTGGAATAAGTTTCAGAACCCCAAAACACTCAGAAATCAGCGAACTATAAACTAACTTTCACCCCCCAAAACCCTAATGCAATATTGTAAACATAAACAACTGTAGAACTCCAAATTGGACAGTAAAATCTTCCAAATACACTTAATTCGAGCCAAATAGGTTACCAATATATATCATAGACTCATATGAATGTTTCAAATGCATACACCAAGTTTACAGAACCATACAAAAACATATTTACTCATAGATCAACCAGTGCTTAAAACATTGTACAACATAAGAGGAAAACATTGTGATTTTTGTTATGAGTGGGGAATTTTCTAAGAGTACATCAATGGCTACTACAAAGGTTCAAAATACAAAGAAATATATTCTACAAAGAGAGTAGAAATGGCTACTTTAGAACCACATAGAAAGGAGGAAGAATTATTGCTCCAAATGAGTGATTTCCTTCCACTATTGCACCCTCCACAAGCAATATTTCGACCCCAAATAAGAGATATGAATCCTCCAGTGCACCCTCCATCAAATATCAGTGATACTTAGCCATTTTAACAGCCTTCATGAAGTTTGGATAGCCACAAGTGCGCCATCCTCAAGCAGAAACCACCATAAACACTGCACTCCCGGAAACACCACAATCCACACTTCTACTAACTGGAACTTGAACACACAATCAAGAATTCGACCCCACTACTGTACATGAACATAAACATTTGAAACATGATCTATAGAGAAATCTGAAGGTGAATTCTCCTCTCCATAATCAACTACAATGAAGCTCAGTGAAGAGATCAGGATGATCTTCTCCTCTCTACTAGCTAGGGTGAAATCTTTCATCGCCGAAACTAGTTCACAATTGCAAGGGAATATATCCCAAGCTAGCAAGGGGCTCATCTCCCAAGCCATGAAATCCACAATATCTCTCCTATTCAAAATCAAAATGTCCAAAAGCCCTTTCCCAAGAGGTCTACATCCTTTTTATAGACTCCATTGAACCCTTTCCCCCTCATTCTAGAATTTTCTCATAAAATATTTAATAAAACATTGATAAATGTTATTTTCATGAGATAATGGGTCCTTAGAGCACATTTACATCCTTTCCTAATGTTATTTGACCCAATATTACTTTACCTTACTTGGAAATTCGAATTAGCTATGCATAGTCAAATTTTGGGGAAGTTACACCTTCATGTGGGCCCACCTTCACCTCTAGCGCCCTCCTTGGCTAAAAATAGGACCTACAGCATGTCATATGGTGTCATAAGGTGTCATAGGTCCCGATTCTTGTCATAAGTTGTCATAATATTGTCATGGATTGTCATAGATTTTCTATTTTTAGCCTAAGGAGTTACAACTCATGAAATGTCTCTTCATTAAACTTGTTGGGAGTTACGAATTTGAATTTATTCCTTCATGATGTCTTCTTCCACCTTAGAATTCGAATTTGGGGAATTACAGCTCATGTGGGACCCAACTCAACCTCCTTATGCATCTTCCTTGTTCAGTTTTGCTTAATGTTGCATAATTTCACAATTTGGACCTCAAACTATACAAATATTTGACCCACATCACCACCTTGATCATTTTTCATGATTTTACCAAGTGAGTTAGGCCATTGCATCACCTAGTCCAATGGAGTGCCTCATAGCAAAAATTTGGGGACATGACAGTTAAAACTAAAATATTATGTTTAAATTATTTTATAGTTTAAAATATTTAAAGTTAAAATAATATAACAATAATAAACTTACATTAAATGTATGATATAGGTTTTATTATTTTAATTTGAATTTATTAGTGTTATAAACACGATTATAATATATTTAGGTCTAACTTTAGATTCTTAGGGGTAGAAGGAGGAGTGGAGGATGGAGAAGGAAGGAATTAATAGATTACACAGAGGATGGAGAGGAGGAAGTATTGAAGTTTATCTTCGGTCTTTTGGATGAATTGTTGGAAATTTGGAACGCGGTTAGGGTCCATGGGAAGAAATAATCAAAGCTCTAGGGAGAGTATTATAACCTCTTATTTCCATAGCAATTCCAATAACTCGTTAGATTATCTTTTCATACAAAGTGTACCAATCATTAAATCCATTCAAGATTAAAAGGAAAAAGTTTATGTCAAAAAATGATAGATTGAAATAAGGCAAGAGCCTATAGGTGCCAGAGAAGAGGTTAATGGTGAAAGGATCGAGGAAGGGAATTTAGTTTCATCATAGGTGGAAGGTATCAATAGACCTATCCCATAGGCAGTCAATCTAAGCAATTAGAAATTTGCCAAAGAATAATTAGAGAGACAAATATTTGGCACAAGGAAGGGGATCAAATATTTATCTATTGTTGAGCTTGTAAGTAAAGAAGAGGTGAAATGCAGGAGGAAAGGAAAGTAAACTATTAGAAGAATAATTGAGGAGGAACGTGTATAAATATACACAGGAAAAGGTTAGCATGGCTTTGGGGGAAGATCTAGGGATGGAGAAAATTTCAGATGGAAAAAAACCTTACTGATAGGTTTATGGGGAAGAAAGTAACAAAGTATTCATTACTTTTATGATTGGAAAAGGATTGGTGTAAGGCCCTAACCTTCAAAATCTTGGACTACCTTCAATACATGCTTGGTGCTTGGTCCTTACTAAAGTGTTGGGAAAACCGCAGTTATTGGCAACTCGCATTAATGGGATAGACAAAGAGAAGATTGAGAGATAACTTAGCAAGGGAGAGAAAGTTGTCTTGAGCAAACTCATCAGTAGGCATGTACTATGCACGATGGACAAAGTGACAAGAAGAATTGATTGACTTACATATGGCTTGGGCATACTCAAATGGTTGCACTTGGTTAGGCATATTGGTTGGATGAACTAAGTTGGGTGGTCTTGGTTAGATGCATGTTAGCTAGGACCACTTAGACACACGTCGGGTGGATGGATGTTGGCTCAGTCCATTTGTCGGGCACATCTTTTGGGAGCACTTGGAGGCAACTTGTTGAACACACTTCATGGGTGCACTTGGATGTAGCTTACCAGATGCACTCCATCCACACTAATGGATTCACTTGTGGTAGGCACCTTCAGGCTCACTTACAACAATGCATTCGCCCACACTTGCAATGGATGCATTTGTCAGGCACACTACAACGGATGTGGATGTGATGGGCATACTTATGGGCACACAAGCATCAAATTTAATTCTGATCATGTGACACAACAAACATAGCACCATAGGAGATGGACAACAAAGGACAAGTCATGTGCGCACAATTGAGTTGGATGCAGGCACTTGGGTCCACCTTAGGAGCAAGGGGATTGCAAGAACTTGAAAAGACTCATATATATAGTGGATGCCTCAAATTTGCTAAGGGATCATCACCATTGGGGAAGTGATTCATTCACACAATTCCAATGCAAGCTTTGCAATTGTGCTAAATTATGGGTTTGGCACAGCAGAGTGAATTTGCATTGGTTGGGTGAAAAGTGAAGAGGTGAACAGGACCTATAGGAGGCAGGGACGTGGTGGCTTTGGAGGTTGTTTTGTACATGACTGTTGGATATTTGTAAAAGGCTATTATGCCTTAGATTCATTATACTTTTTAAAATAGTGGCAGGTAGGTATCACCCTCTTTTGTCGTGTACTATAAAAAATCTTCTTATAAATAAAGTTTAAGGCATTCACCTTAGGTGTCACATGTATATGTGCATGTGTATTGTGTGTTTACTTGGATGAATGTTGTTATATCTCTTGCAATGCTTTACGTTGGTTAACTACTGACATTGCTAATTTAAGTATTGATTAAGTGTTGAATCTTGTTAAGTACAAGTATTATTAGGATTTTTAAATCAAGTGATTGGATGCACGTTGAATAATTGAATGAACTTGAATGAGTAGGACTTAGTTGCATTTTATGGTTTGTATTCTAAGGTGAAGTTATGAGGCGACCTTAGGAAAAGAGGCGTAGTCTAGTTGTAGCAGGAACAGGTTGGCCAAGACCATATGCTTGAGGAAAAATAATTTTGCATGACCTTAGGTGCCAAAGCAAAGTTGGAAAATCCCCATGTTTGAAGAAAAAAATCCACATAAACTATAGATCCGTGACACTTGGTTTGGGATCTTAGGGTACATTCCGAAATTCCATGTTCTTATTAGAGGATGGCTCGCCTTCAAATTTTGCATTGAAGCATATGCAAAAGAAATTTTGGCGCACAGATATCATTCTAGGGACATTCACCTTTGGATTTGAGGAAATTATGGCTAGGTTTTGATCCAAGGATGGAAAGCGATTTCTTCAGTCTCTGTGGGTAAAATTATCAAGTTTTTCAAAGGAGATTTGCAATGAAGAAGCATTGAAGGTGTTGGGGAATAAACTTTCTAAATTCATTGATTTAGAGCCGAACTTCTGCACAAAGGTAGATATGAAAGTTATAAAAATATTAGTGGAAATTGACCTTCGAGAAGGATTGCTTGAGGAAATTGAAATAAGTTAGGGAAGTTGGAAATTTACTCAACTATTAGATGACTAGAAGATGCCATTTAAGTGTCTGAAATATCATTCCTTTCGACATGTTTAGAAATATTGCGTAAACGTAGCAAAAAAATTGGTTTGAATGGAAAAATACATGTATGCTTATGAAAGTTTGGGAGACAAGGCTAATGAAGAAGGTAGAACTATATAACATTAAAAAAAAAACAAGGATGGCACATAAATTTCAAAGAATGTGAAAGGACAAAGGTAAAATCAAGCAACAATTATGTAGATGGAAAGAAGAGGCTAGGATTTAGAAGTATTACAAAAATTTCAAGCTTGGTATTAGAGAAAGGTATGTTGTATACTTCCTCAAATATCGATTTCTTGTTTCTAATGAAAATAAATAAATCTATGAAAGATAAGTTAGATTTCTCCCCAATGTTGCATCCATTTGTAGATAGCACAATGGGTAGTAGTGACCAATAGGAAGCCTCATCTTCTCCTAAGTTCAAAGAAATCATCCCTAAAGGGGAGACTTGGATAGTAGAGAAGTTACAAAATTCAAAAGAAAACATTGCCCATAGTGGTAATAGTGAATAAAATGAAGGAAAGATCCAAGAGGAGAAAGGGGATAATACAATCAAGTACAAGCTCACACTTGGAAACAAAAAATCTAAAAAAAAAGACTTAGATATAGAGGGAGTGCTATCTTTGGACCTTGAACGTTCAACTGTAGTAGGAGGAAGTTCTACCTATCATAGAAAAGAAAAAAGTAAAGAATGAGGTATAGGAAGAGAAACAATTGACAAATAAGGAGGGCCTTATAGTGTGGAGTGACACTAAGAGGATTACCCCATAATTTTCCTTTCTTTGAATGCAACAAGGGTAAGGGTTTCCCAAAAGAATCTAGCCCTAAAGAGAACTCTAAGGGCCGATATTAATAAATTAATTGTAATATAGAAGTTAATCAAGGTTGTCCCCTATCCCCTACCCTTTTTGGTATATACATTAACAACTTAGAGGGTTGCTTGGAAGAAGCGGGTTGTATTGGAACAACTCTAGCTAGTATAGTCATCATCCTTCTTCTCTATGTTGATGATATTGTTCTTCTGGTGAGGAGTCCCTATGATCTTGACAAGCAATTAAAAATTCTCAAGAATTTTTTATCTAGTACGGGTATGACTATTAACACTAACAAAACAAATGTTATGATAATCAAATAAAAAAATACCACTTATGTTAATTTCATATATGACAACAACAACTTGGAGGAAGTGACTTCACACAAATATATTGGAACCGATCTCCATCACAATCTTAGTTGGAACTATAGCATTGAGAAAATGATAAATGGAGGGTGGAAAGCTTATTATGGACCTAAAACGATTGTAAATCAATATACCTTTGAGTTTGGGATAAGAAGAAGCTCCTCTTTGAGACTTTCATCACTCATGTTATTTTATATGGATGCGAATTTTGGGGCTATAGCATCTCTAGAGAATCGTGGAGAAGGATAGAGCAAATCCAAAAGAATTTTGTAACATATGATCTCAAAATTAAAGGCAATACACCTTATCACATCCTCCTCATAGAAGCAAGTCTCCCCCCCATCAAGAGCATGGCTATGGCTAGGTACCTAATGTGAAATAACAAAATAAACAACATGGGATACAACATGCTTCATAAGATTGCTTCAAAATATAGTCAAAACCACCTACGACTCAAGCGAAGTTGGAATAAAGATGCCAATCTTCGTTAAATTAGTGGTGAGTCAAGGAAGAGGTCACTCTGAAGAATAGCGATAATACTAAAAATATTATTACATTTAAATTTAAGGAGAAGTTGTGGTGTGATAAAGAATTAGAGGATAAGAAAAAATTAAGATACTATAAGGAGTTATTAACCCTAATCTATAACATCAAAAGTACCTCTCTATTTTAACTAATGTAAAGAAGAAAATCAAAATTGTTAAAATACAAACAAACTCTCACAAGCTCTATAGTGAAACAAGGCATTCGACTATTCCTAAAACATCGTCGGATGAAAGAATTTGTCTTCTTTGTTAGACTAAGAGAGTTGAAGATGAAAATCACTCTCTCTTAGAATGTCCTATGTACACCCACATTAGATCACAATTTCAAAACTTTTGCTACAATATTGGCCTTCCTAACCTTTTAACTCATCATAACTATGGTGATCTAGGAATGCTTCTCTTAAATCTTTTCAAGCACGTGAATACAATTTTAAATAAAACGAAGTGATTCCTTAAATTTTTAAATGTCCAATAGACCAAAGTTGGTTTCAGTGGATGTTAATCATCATCATCATCATCATTAACATTTTCTAAATATAGTACTAACGTTGTGGCTATTCAAGAAACCATGCATGAAGACTCCAATGCGGTGTCAAGTCTATCTTGTTGCCTCAAAGAATGGTCTTTTGTTCATTTATATTTTGAAGGAAAGTCATGAGGTATTGTAATTTATTAGAAAGACATGATTAAACTTATTAATTCATCATGTCTCAATGCAAGTGTTCAAACATTTTTGAATTTAAGAGAGTTGGGGACGATGTTTTCAATTCTTAATCTTTATGGTCCTTATAGAGGCCAAAATCCCTTTCAGGAAAATATTAGAGGGATGAACTAGATCAAAGATGAAAATATTATCCTAAGAGGATATTTGAATATCACAATTAAGGTGGGATATATCTACGAGGAAGGAACCAAGCCAAACCCTTTGGTGGACTACTTTGCTTAGATTTTTGAGGGTTTGGAGTTTGTTGATGTGGAGCCTCTAAATGTGGTTGCAACATGGAGGAGATATAGATGTGTCAAGGAAGGGTTTCAAAATGACTAGACAAATTTATGGTCGCTAAGAAGGTAATGGAAGAAGTCAAGAAAATGAAGTCCTGGGTAGGGGAAGGAGTACATTAGTCACCTACTTATATTATTGCAAATGGAAAAGGAATATCGAAAACCACTTGGGCCTTTTAGGTTTAATCATTCATAGTTTGATAGTGGAGGTTTTAAAAATCTAATTACTCATAATTGGAGAAAATTGGATTCAACTAGTGGTGAATGAGCAATGTAACAACTTATATAAAATTTGAAAGACGTGAAAAGGGTTGTGGTAGAGTGGGTTAAGAAAAAATGAGAAGAAGATAAAAAATAGTTAAATGAGAAAGAAAAAAAACCTTATAAAAAACATGTTTTAGAAGAATAAAGAAGCCATATTTTCAAACAAAGATAAATTAAAGTTAAATAAACTCAAGGAAGTTAAATAAAAATTGTTGGAAGAAGAAGAAATAGAATGGAAGATAAAAAGTAGGGCCACATGGCTAGTGTTGGGTGATGAAAATAGGAAATTCTTCAAAAACTATGCATAACATAGAAAAATATTAATACAATTTAGGATATAAGGAAGCATAATGGAAAAAGGGTTAGAACTTTTAAGGAAATCATTGATGAAGGTCTTAACCATTTAAGGGTTTATTTCAAGAGCCCTCTAGATCTAATATAGAAAAAAATTTAAAGGTTGGTTCATACTTTCCTAAATTGGTAGAGGACCAACAAAATGAAGATCTATAAGTTGAATTAACAATAGGGGAATTAAAGGCAATATTACATTGATTTAAAAATGGAAAGAATCTTGGTCTAGATGGCTGGATAGCATGATTTACATGAGGTTTTATGATTTTCTAGAAGAAGAGCTAATAAGAGTAGTTGAGGAATCAAGAAGGGCAGGAAAATTTCTAGGTGCAATGAATGCTACACTCATAGCATTGATCCCAAAGAAAACTGAGCCATAATGCTTTGAAGATTATAGGCCCATATGTTATAACTCAAATCAACACTTCTTTGTCTGTGATGAAAATTGAAAAGATGACACTGGAAGTGTCGTTGTTCATTCACAAAAGGACACTTATGGATGGAAGAGCCTATGATTTGATCCCTAATGATGTCCCTAAGCATTCAAAGTGAAATACCATCACATTTCCCTTCATATTGAAAAGTTGCAACTTCAAGAGAGAAAAATGCATGCTTTGCACAATAGCAAGGCGTGAATCATTCTCACCTTACCCTTGACAAAGGAGTGAATGCAACAAAAAATGAAAACTTGCACCTTGCACACTAACAAGGCACGGATAATTCGTATGTTTCCTTTGTTCAGAGCGTGAATTCCCCATAATTTCATAAAAAAAAATATAAAAAATTGAAATTGGGGAGTAATGGATGTTTTTCAAACCAATTGCTCGGTTGCAACTTCCTAAACCAGTTGGTAACCATTTCCAGCTATCTCCTTCAAACATAAAAAGAGATGAAATGGACCAAGAGAGGGACACCCAAAATACTAAAGTAACACTGGAGGAATCACTCACCATTACATCCATCCTTCCCATCCATCAGTAATCCTTTTTGCTGACCCATCCTTGAATATCAAAGTTGTTGCCCTCAATTAGCTTCATCCCTCATATATATCCAGTCGATTGGAGTGGGGTCGTGGGAGTGCATGAGCATAGAGACTAGAATCTTCAGTTTCGATAGGGTGTCAGACATTGAGAAGGTATATCTTGTACTTGTTTCATTGTCATAATTGAGATTTAACATCTCCCCCCCCAACTCACATGTCTTATGTGATTAATATTTGACTTGAAGAATGTTCTTTTATTTATGTTGAAATTGATTAGATAATTAATGTTCTTTTCAAATTTCAATTTGTTAATATTCTTTGTTAAGGTCAAATTAGATTGAATAGGGTTGGATTTGTTGGTTTTGCAGGTTGAAGTTGGGAAGTAAGGATAAATTCTAGAAAGAGACAAAGGAGCATCTTGGATCAACCATCGAAAAAGGTGCATACATCTCTTCTCCCTAATCTCTTCTCTAGTTTAGTTTTGCTTATTATATTTTATATATGGTCTTATGTGTGAATAAGAGTCTAATATGATTATAAACAAATTCATTTAGGTGAATCTCACCCTAAAAATACATTGGTGACCTCGCCCTAGTCATAGGATAGATTTCTGAACAACGGAACTAGCGACTCTGCTGGGAATAAACTAACCTCTACAAGGCCTCGTTGAATGATTTATCAGTTTGTTTTTCGGTGGTTCAATCTTTGATGGGATTAATCATATCACAAATACCTTAAAATTCCCAAAAAAGTTTAAGTTTTCTGAGTTTTTTCTTTTTTAATCTTCCCAGGTGCGATTCGCGCTTTCTTGTTGATACATGCACGAATGGTATGGGGTATTCACGCTTTCTAGTGTAGACAAGCACGAATGTTCACACTTGCTTTTCTGAACATGAGTGAATTCACAGAGCTTTGAATTTTTTCATAGTTATGTCTACATTTCTCTAAAAGAATTGGGTTGTTTGGGTTATTTGAGCATAGTAGGAGCTTATGTGTCATGTCTATAACAATCTAGGTGGTGTTTGAGTGTGTTTGTCTTGAGATTAAGTCAAAAAGGTTGTGAAAAGATTTGGGAGTGTTTTGATTCATTTTTTTTTTCATTTTTGCGAGTCTTATAAGCCTTGACTATGAAAATCCATAGCATAATCAAGTTGTTTGTGCTCTTGGTTATCCTTGCTTGAAAGCAAAATTGGCTTCAAAAAACTTGTCACCTAGTAGACCTAGTAACTTGTTCAAATCTAAGAATAGTTGATTGACTAGTTTCTTCTCGAACTTGGTTTGCATTTGTGGTTGAAGAGTCTAGCATTAGAAGTTGTTTTCACTAAAGTGATAGGCATATCAATTCTGATTTTGTTGCTTGCATTATATTAGTTTTTGTTTAAAGTTGCATTTTCATAATAAAAAAATGGATCATAAAAAATTTGCATTTGGTTTATGAAACAAAAAGATTGATAATTGCATTTGCATTGAAACGCTTGATTGCATGATTTGAAAAGTGCTTCATATTTCATTTTAAAGAGTGTGAATGCGTGCATTTGCATCGAAATATCTTTAGTTGCATTTAATTTCTTCTCTTTTTGAAAAGTTTTGAAATTGCTAGTTTTGAAAAGCAGAAACATTGAAAAGAACCTACGATATTTTCTTTTCTAGAAACTCACCTAATAGTATAGGTTCTAGGACCTCAGAGATAGGTGTGGAGAGTTAACTCCTCCAAGGCCACATAAGGTTGAGACTAGGAACAATTAAGGAGTGTTAAATCCATTAGTAGTGTGAAGTTCTTTTTAGGAAAGTGCCTCTAACATAGGAGTCAAGCAATAGGTAAAAATAGTCCATTAGGGAATATTGTCCCCTTTTGCTTGGATTAGTGGCATTATGCATGTTTTGTGGTTTTCAGATGTGGCAAGTCCTTGGGGTGACACCACTACCCATTGACAACTTTATTTCTTTGACGTGTGTCCTACATTCCCTGACCATTTGTAGAAGCCCTTTCCAACGACCATTCCTTTCCTAGGATCCTCATAGGTGACTGCAAGGGGAACATCTTTTGGTACCTAAGGAATATGTAGAACCTATGTATCGGCTCCTTGGGAGGGTATTCGTCGAAGGAGATTACTTGCACCCCTGGTGATTGTTGCGTGAAGGTTAGAGTAATTGTCTCATTTGAATCTTCGTTGGTTGGACTTGGGCCCTAATCATCCCGAGATTACCTCTAGAAGGCCCTTATTTGTGACTCTGCATTGATTGGAATTAGGTCCTAAACATCCAGTGCTTATCATTGGGAGAGTTATTATGCTTGCTTAAATATTTTCAGGACCTTTTATAGGGTGTGTTGATTGTTTTATTTCTCGAGTTTCAATTTTCTTCCTTTGTGGTATTCAGTAGGCCACCATGGTTAATCAACCTTTGTGTAGGTCCAGAAGGATTCAAAAAAATTCTCCCGAAAAAAGAGGGTTACCTACTCAAGGGAGAAGAGTGGATCATGAAGATCCATCCCCACAGGGTGCAAAGGAGGAGAACCAAGAGCCTGAGATCAATCATGAAGAAGAAGAAACCCATTCAAGATCTACTGAATATGAGAGGTTGTCCGAGGAAGGATATTGTAGTGATTTGGAAGGTCATTTCCATTCACTCAGAAATTCACCTTGTCACACCGAGGAAAACTTAGGACCTGCTGCAATAGAATACCTCACAGATCCATTAGGACATTTGAATCCACCACAAAGTCTTGGTTTTATGCATAACCATGAGTCTTAATTACACATCCCTAGAGTTAATAATCCACTATCTAAGTGGTTTAGTATGGAGAACATAGGAGAGGTACCTCTCATTGGGGGCACTACACCCCCAGTCAGTTCCAATCCATCAGGACAAGTATGTTGGTTGTGGATCCTGATCTCCAGATTTAGAGATATTATTATTCAGCTGTGTCCGTACCCCAGGTGTCTGTGGAGCCTGATCTCCAGTTTCCGGGCCCATGGTTTTGGGTAACCCGTGGTATTTTCCCATTGTATTTCCCTTATAAAAGAAAGACATTGTAACACAACTAGGGTTGATGGATTGGGTTTTTATGCATTGTAAAGATCTCTGAGATCAGAAGAGAGACCGTGAGATAGTGAAGAGGAAGTGCAACAGTTGTGCTGCAGGTTGTATCCCTTCACTTTGCTGGACGGAATAATAATAAGGACTGGCAATTTCAGTGTGGACGTAGCCCAAGTTGGGGTGAACCACGATATATCTGTGTCTCTCTTGTAATGTGTGTGATTATATTTTCATTTTTGTTTATTGTTATTGCTCTGTGATCTTGTTTTTCTAACAATTGGTATCAGAGCCAAAGGTCTATTTGGCAGATAAACCTGTAGGAAGCCAGGGTTTCTAGTTCGAGTGGGAGCAATGGCAGAAGAAGGAAAGTTTAAGGTTGAGAAGTTTCACGACCAAAAATTCCAGTTATGGAAGATGCAAATGGAGGACTATCTGTACCAGAAGGATCTATTCCTACCATTGGGAGGAAGAGCAAAGGAGCCGACGGCTATGAAGGATGAAGAATGGGAGGTTCTTGACAGAAAGGCTCTGGGAACAATACGGTTGAGCCTGGCTTCGTCGATGGCTTTGAATATCTCAAAAGAAACGACAACGGAGGGTTTGATGAGCGCACTGGGTAAGCTATATGAAAAACCCTCGACCTCCAACAAGGTGTTTCTAATGAAGCGTTTATTTAATATGAAGATGTCTGAAGGTGGATCTGTTACTGATCATTTAAATGAGTTTAATACGGTTACAAATCAACTAAGTTCTGTAAGTGTGAACTTTGATGATGAGGTTATGGCTCTTTTAATCTTGTGTTCATTGCCAGAAAGTTGGAATAGCTTGGTCATGGCTGTAAGTAACTCTGTCTATGGTTCAAACACCTTGAAATTTGATGATGTTATTGGTGTTATTCTTAGCGAGGAAATGCGAAGAAAAAGCACAGGTGAGACATCAGGTAATGCATTGACCATGGAGACTAGGGGAAGACAAAAGGAGAGAGGAAAGAGCCAAGGTAATCGTGGGAAGTCTAAAACGGGCAGATCCAAGTCTAGACTGGGAAAGATAAAGTGCTGGAACTGTGGAAAGAAAGGTCATCTGAAGAAAAACTGCAGATCTCTAAAGAAGAAAGGAGATGCACAGAAGGAAACTACCCATGAAGCAAATGTAGCAGGTGATGTGTTACAAGATGCTTTAGTTCTTGCATTAGATAATACTAGTGATTATTGGGTAGTAGATTCAGGGGCTTCATGTCATGCTACACCCCATAGGAATACTTTCATGATTATGTTCCAGGCGATTTTGGACATGTTTTATTGGGTAATGATGAGCCATGTAAAATTGTTGGAATGGGTAAGGTATGGATAAAAGTTAAGAATGGAACTGATTGGTTGTTGAAAATGTTAGGCATATTCCTGCTATGAAAAGAAATCTGATCTCAACAGGGCAGTTGGGAGATGGCGGTTGTCTATCTACATTTGGAGAAAAGTGGTGGAAGATCACTAAAGGATCAATGGTGCTAGCAAAAGGAGACAGGGTAGGTACGTTGTATTTATGTCCTCATAATACTGACCATTCTATCTCTTTAGCTTCCATGGGAATAGATACAGCATTGTGGCATCATAGGCTTGGCCACATGAGTGAGAAGGGGATGCAGATTCTCCACTCAAGGAAGTTGTTGCCAGATTTGAAGCAGGTAAGTTTGGAATTCTGTGAAAACTGTGTTTATGGAAAACAGAAGAGAGTAAGATTTCTCAGGGTTGGGAAACAGAAGAAGAATGAAAAGTTAGAGCTTGTGCATATAGATGTATGGGGACCAGCTCAGGTAAAATCTCTTGGTGGCTCTCATTATTATGTTACATTTATTGATGATGCAACTAGGAAAACTTGGGTTTATTGCATTAGACATAAATTTGATGTGTTTGCTACTTTTAAGAAGTGGAAAGTTTTGGTTGAGAATGAGATAGGAAAAAGGTTGAAGTGTCTAAGATCTGATAATGGAGGTGAGTACTGCGGCAAGGAGTTTGCTAGTTACTGTTCATACCATGGGATTCGTAGAGAGAAGACAGTCCCAGGAACACCACAAGAAAATGGGTGTGTCAGAAAGGATGAACAGAATGATCATGGAGCGTGCAAGGTGTATGAGACTGCATGCAGGGTTGCCCTTACAGTTTTGGGCGGATGCTGTAAATACTATTGTTTATTTAATAAATAGAGGACCTTCAAGTGCTTTGGATGGTGGTATTCCAAAGGAGGCATGGATAGATAAAAAGGTAAACTACTCATTTTTTAGAACGTTTGGTTGTGAAGCATTTGTCCATGTTGATAAATAAAATAGAACAAAGCTTGAAGCTAAATCCAAGAAATGTACCTTTATTGGATATGGGGTTGATGATTTTGGTTATCGTTTATGGGATTATGAAAATCACAAAATCATTAGAAGTAGAGATGTCATATTCACTGAAAAGGTCATGTATAAAGATCAGTTGCAGGGAAATAAACAGGAAAAGGAAAACATAGAGTACACAGTACTTGATGAAATTACAGAAAATGAAGTTCCAAAGGTGTCAGAAAATCAAGAACAGGAGCAAGTGTCTGAAACTCTTGCAACTGCAAGAAGATCTACCAGGTTAAGTAGACTCCCTAAACGATACTCTCCTTCAATGTATTATTTGTTGATGACTGATGCTGGTGAACCAGAATGTTATGAAGAAGCAATGCAGGTGGAAACTAGAAAGAAGTGGGAGCAAGGCATGAATGAGGAGATGGACTCATTGGTAGGAAACTAGACTTGGGATTTGGTTAAGTTTCCTGCTGGTAAAAGAGCATTGCAGAACAAATTTATTTACAGGTTGAAGGAAGAAGAAGGAGGAAAGAAGTGGTACAAGGCCAGACTTGTTGTAAAGGGGTTTGCACAGAAGAAAGGTATAGATTTTGATGAAATATTTTCTCTTGTTGTTAAGATGACTTCAATTAGGACTATCTTAAGTCTAGTGGTGGTAGAATATTTGCATCTTGAACAATTAGATGTAAAAACAACCTTTCTCCATGGGGATTTGGAGGAAGAGATATATATGCAGCAACCACAAGGGTATGAGGTCAAAGGTAAAGAGAACTTGGTATGCAGGTTGAAAAAGAGTTTGTATGGCTTGAAGCAAGCTCCAAGGTAGTGGTATCTAAAATTTGATAGGTTTATGACAGAACAAGGTTATAGTAGATGTCATTCTGACCACTGTGTTTATTTCAAGAAGCTAGACAATGAAAGATATATTATCTTGTTATTGTATGTGGATGGCATGCTTGTTGCAGGGTCTAATATGTAGGATATAAATGTACTCAAAAGGAAGCTAGCTAATTCATTTGCGATGAAGGATTTGGGTGCTGCAAAGCAAATCCTTGGTATGAGAATAACGAGAGATAGGAAAAATCGCAAATTAACATTGTCTCAGAGTGAGTACATACAAAAGGTGTTGGAAAGGTTCAGAATGCAGAATGCAAAACCAGTTAGTACACCTTTGGCAAGCCATTTCAGTCTAAGTAAGGAAATGTGTCCCAAGACACAGGAAGAGACAGATTACATGTCCAAGATTCCCTATCAATTAGCAGTTGGTAGCTTGATGTATGCCATGGTGTGCACAAGACCAGATATTGCAAAAGCAGTGGGAGTTGTGAGCATATATATGAACAATCCAGGTAAATAACATTGGAAGGCAGTACAGTGGATTCTTAGGTATTTGAGAGGTACTACCACTCAATGATTATGTTTTGGAGGTTCAGACACTTTTCTACAGGGATATGTTGATGCAGATATAGCGAGTGATAAGGATAGCAGGAGGAGCACCACAGGGTATGTGTTTACTATAGGTGGAACAACAGTAAGTTGGATTTCGAAACCGCAGAAAGCTGTTGCACTTTCAACAACGGAAGCAGAGTATGTTGCTGTTACAGAGGCTAGTAAAGAGATGATTTGGTTGCAGAGGTTTATGAAGGAAGTGGGTAAGAAGCAGAAGGATAACATGTTGTACAGTGACAGCCAGAGTGCCATTCATCTTGTAAAGAACTCAACATTCCATTCCAGGACTAAACATATACAGCTCAAGTACCATTTGATACGCTCTGTTCTGGAAGATGAACTGTTGAAGCTGGAAAAGATACACACTAGCCAGAATCATGCAGACATGTTCACAAAGGTAGTGACCAGAGAGAAACTGAGTTCCTGTTTGGTTTCAGTTGGCCTTCTAGCATGAAGGTGAAGAGGAGAAAGTTGCCAAGTCCAAGTCCAGCAAGTGCAGCAGCGGTGGAGTTGTTGTGATCAGTCTCCAAAAGGGAGATTGTTGGTTGTGGAGCCTGATCTCCAGATTCAAAGATATTATTATTCAGCTATGTCTGTACCCCAGGTGTCTATGGAGCCTGATCTCCAGTTTTCGGGCCCATGGTTTAGGGTAACCCGTGGTATTTTCCCATTGTATTTCCCTTATAAAAGAAAGACATTGTAACACAGCTAGGGTTGATGGATTAGGTTTTTATGCATTGTAAAGATCTCTGAGACCAGAAGAGAAACTGTGAGACAGTGAAGAGGAAGTGAAACGGTTGTGTTGCAGGTTGTATCCCTTCACTTTGCTGGACGGAATAATAATAAGGACTCGCAATTTCAGTGTGGACGTAGCCCAAGTTGGGGGTGAACCACGATATATCTGTGTCTCTCTTGTAATGTGTGTGTGATTATATTTGAATTTCTATTTATTGTTATTGCTCTGCGATCCTGTTTTTCTAACAAAGTAAATTCTAATGTTTCATCCACAATAACATCTGGATGGTTCTCACTGTCCTCACGGATGTCTATTATAGGGGCTATTCCGTCGAATGTTCCTCCTTTAAGTGGGTATACATTGATGCCACAAGGCACCAACCCTTTCTCCTTTGGGAGGATATTTCCAGGTTTCCAACTTGTGAATGCCAATATCCCTCCCATTTCAACGAATACCACTAGCCCTGGTAGAGGCCCATCTATTATGTCCTATGCTTTCCTGCCCTATGGTGGACATATGTCCATGCCTACCCCTTGCATAGTAACTGGAGTCTTTTCGGAATCTATCCCACCTCAGAGTAGCATGCCTTTCCAAGGAATAGTAGGTATGAACACCGATGCTCCTTTTGGACTTAGTGTGCCACAAGGCAATATGTTTGGTATGGGAGCAGGGAGCACCAATGTGGGATTTTCTTGGGGGGTATAATGTGAACTAAGGAAATGTTCCTTCATCTAGGATGGGATGGATGATTATGGGAAATGGGGCAACTTTTAGTGCTCCTCATAGAAGCCAACCCTTCATTGGAATGGGGGGCATACCCAGTGGGACTACCACACCTTTCATGCAGTCTCAGTTTGGTCAGAATTAGAATTTTGGACAGAATAATCAACCTTTCACTATTTATGAGAATCCTTACATAACATGGCAATCTTTTGTCAATACAAACCAATGGGTAGCTAATGCTCTTGGGTCTTGGAATTTTATGGCACATACAAAGTTTCAATTCTTGGCTACTTTGAATTTTCCAAATCTAACGAAGCTAACCAATGATCCAGTATTACATGATCCTAGATGGCCTCCTATCCCTACAAAACTCCCTTCAGATATTCCTAAGTTTGAAGGGAAGACTAAGGAAGACCCGACTAACCACATGATGACATTCCATATACGGTGTTCTTTGAATTCATTGATGGATTATTTTATTAGGTTGTGCCTCTTCCAAAGGACCTTAATAGGGGTAGCAACAAAGCGGTACATTGAATTTACACAAGCTTCTTTTTAGAACTTTAATGTGATTTCCATGAAGTTTCTATACCATTTCTAGTTACTAGTCCACTATGAGATTGACACATAACTCCTAACTTCATTCAGGAAAGATAAGTCCACTCAAAATTTTTATCACATTCACGAGTGGCAGAGGAGATGAATCTTGATAAAAGCACAAATTCCTTATGATTTCTTAACGGATTGGTTCATTAAGTCATTAGAATCATTCGTTGCGAAGGACATGGCCCTCTTCGGGGTACAAATAGAAGAGAAAGCCATCATTAAGGCCCAACAACTTGATTTGTTTTATTCTCAATCAAGAATGTTGTATGAGGTATTGCCTACTGCACCTAGAGAAAATATCGATATGACTAAACCCACTCATGGGCCTCATGTTGATGGTGTGATTGGTTTAGTTGAAAATTCCATAGCTTGTTAAGGTGTCAACCTGAATGCACCTACAATTGGGAAGAAAAACACCAAAAACACCAAACCCAAACCTTCCTCAGATTTTCTGTCAGTACAAATGTCCAATGCTGAGGGAAACAACAACCCAACGGGAAGAATAGGTTGGCAGGTGCGGGAGGGGTCATTTTTGACCCTGGGGGAAGCAGAATGAAAAGCTATGCCGGGGAATCAGAATAAAGACCAATACTAACGCTGAATGTCTTGCCTTACTTAAAGTTCTTGAAATCGCCATCAAGGCTGGGATAAAAGATATGATAGTCGTTGGGGATTCCCTTCTTATAATCTGAGAAGCTCGCAATCTCACCAAGAAACGCTCCACCCCATCCAATAAGTATCACCACATCCTTAAACTTATCAGCAGAGATTTCAACACTCTTAAATTCCTCCATGTTCTACGCTCAAATAATCACCACGCCAACGAAATGGCTAACAAAGGGGTGCTCCAATGTTTTGGTTTTCTATCCTATGATGGTGATGACCCTACTTCTTGTTGGATTCCCTAACCACTCCTCCCCTTGGGGTGTTCCCTCTATACCCCGGCCACTTTCCTCCTCACCCCTCGCCACCTTTGATAGCGACCACCCTTGCTCCTGCATGCAAACACTTGTCACAATGATCGAGGGATGATGGAGGAATTTAATGCCTTCACATGGCCTCTCCTCACCTACCCCCACTCCTTCGCACGCTCTAATTTCCTCTTCTCTCAGACGCTTCCAGAACTTCTCTTTGTTAACCTTTGCCCTGAGAATGGACGCTCACTCCACTGCTTGCTTTTCTCCCTCCCTGGGCGCCAACTCTGCCATTTCTCCTCCTTTGCTCTCCTGCACGCTCTGTGATAAACCCCTGCTCTCCCCCTTGGCATTTCTCTTCCTGAAGCAAAGCTCCTGGAGCCTCTACGCACTCTGCTCGTAGACCTCATGTCACTCAATCTGTGCGAAAATGAGCTAGCAGCCCTTGATTCTTCCACCCATTCGGCCCTTCAAGGTTCAGTGGTCGAAACCATGGAAGCACAGGTGAACAGGATAAGAATTGAGGTGGCAAACATAAAGAAGAATATGACGAGATTTTTTACCCTACTGCATTCTCTCAGCACCGAGGTCAGGCATAACAATGACCTAATGAATGGACGAATCTCCTCCATGTCCGAAGCGGTGGACTACACAACAAACGGTATATCAAATGTGGACTCCAAAGTGGACGATAACTACAAGAATATCTCAGACTTTGAAGGAAAGGTGGACAGGCTCAGAGAAGATTTGGCTCGTTGCATTCTGGGTTTTCAGGACACCACAGGCTCCAGCTCCAATCCGAATGACTCCATGGAAAGCCTAGAACCTCCTCGCCCATGACATAAATGATTAAGCTTATTATTTCTTCCTTTTTGCGGGTTATATTTTATCTTTCTGCTATAGTCTAGAAGAAACTTTGTTCAGTTTTAATGGGTATTATCAGCTTTAATGGATTCAACATCCAGTTTTTGTAATGTATTGGTTTTGTAAGCTCATTTTGGGACAATTTGTTAAGTTTTATAGCACTAGCTTCAGACCTGTTAGAGCTAGGAGAAAAATTACCAAAACAGGAAAGGAAAATTTGAATGCTAGTCCCTCTCAGAGGAAAGCCAAAACCTCTATGTATGTATTTTTTGAAGACTCTATTTAATACAATACCTATAACCGTTCTTGTTAAAAAAAAAACAACCCAAAGGGAAGAAAAATAAAAATAAGAAGAATGGGAACAAGGGAAATAATAATGCAGAAAACAATAACAAGAACAATAATAATAATAATGTTGGTGGGGGTAATAAAGAGAAAAGTAAGGAGAAATTTCCATGCAGGCTTTTCACGAATGATCACCTAACTTACTCATGCCCCAAATTGGAGGCTACTCAATGATTGTTGGCACAACAGGAATATACCAAGCAACCAATCGTGCTAACTAATGTGTTCCCTCCACACCAAAAATAGATGATTGCTACTGCTAACCCATACCTTGCAACCTCACAAGGAGGTAATCAAGGTACCTCCTTGCAAGGACACAATTTAGGCAAGAATGAAGTTTTCATGTGTCAACGGGAGATGAACCTCGATACTAGAACTCAAAAATATGATTCAGCTACGTCTGCATCCAAAGGAAAAGATATTATTGAATGAGAAGTAGCTAATCCTTTGCACATAGAAAATCCATCGAATGACACTTTGCCTAGGATACTGAAAGGTGTCCTAAATAAGGGCACATACAACCCTAATGCGCGTGCTAACCTAAATTATAGCATAGTTGAAGACGTAGCACAAGCTCCTTATGCAATGTCCACACTAGAAGTCCTCCAAAGTTGTCCTACTCAATGAAAGACTATGCTTTCAACTATAGGTTCTATGGATCCTTTGGATAGTCAATTATTGATGTTCGATTTGGAAAATTGGAAGCCCCACCTACATCATCATGCAACTTTCCAGATACAAATATCGATTGGTAGGTCAAACATATATCAAAGTATTGTACATGAGTGGGCATCCACATGTGTAATGTCCTTATCATGTTGGAAAGCCATTGGCTCACCTGACACTATTACTCCTACGACCATGCTTAAATCCTTCGATGGTCACTTATTCCAACCTCACAGAATCATCTCAGCTCTCCCAATAGATATAGGGGAAAAACAGTCAGTGTGAAGGTATAAGTTGTTGATGCTCCACTATACTACAACATCCTACTAGGAAGAACTTGGACCCATGCCATGATGGCTTTAGTATCTTCAATTTTTTGAGTTATTAAATTTCCCCACAAAGGAAAAATAGTCACCATCAACCAACTATCGTTCTGCATAAATGAGTCCAATCAAAATAATGGTGCAAATGTCCCCCCGGTAGGCCATTCCAGGAGAGAATGTGAAAATGTTGGAGCGGGGATGTATCCCACATTAATGGGAACTTTAAATCTCCCCCCACTTGACTTGAGTGCTAATGCAACCCCTATACATGTGATTTCGACAATCGCCATTAGCTCCAATAAATGCTTCTCAGTTTAGGACTTCATACTTTGAAGACCCATGGATAGTGCCATAAACTACTATAGCAACTGGGTGTAGAAGGGAGTCACCAGTTTTTTCTACTTTCGAGATAGCCTATCAAGATGCCATATCTAAGAATGCAGACCGAGATTATCACTTTTCCCAAGTAGAGTTGAATGACCAATATTCTATGCCTATTTGGGCTATCAAATCCTTACCATGTCATGACCCCTTAGATACAGTCATGCCTTCTGATGAAGCAATAATTGAGGCTATGTATTTGTGAGAGAGACCTTGTAGATACATGTGTCAACAAACCTAACAATAGTGTTGTAAGGATTAATGAGAACATAACAATTAGACTAGGGTCCATGGATTGGTATGGGAGTCCTCTCCCCACACTCAAGTGTATGCAGAGGGGGGTATGGAAAACCTTTCAAAAACCATCCCCATCAATATATATAAGACCCCTAGTGTGTTAGAGAATGTCTTTATTTGTGTAGACTGCTCATTAGATGAGATTGAGATATAGACTGCATTATTTAACGAGAATAGAGATATTTTCGCTTGGTCCTAAAAAGAGATTCCGGGAATTGACCTAGCCATCATCCAACATGAGATTAAAACATATCCAAACGTTAAACCTGTTCGACATAAGTTGCAACAGGTAGACCCTGGGAGGGCTGCTACTATTAAGGTGGAGGTGGAGAAACTTCTTAGTGCTAATTTCATCTATCATGTCCCTTTAACTGAGTGGGTGTTCAATCTGGTCCCCATAGAGAAAAACTAGGGGAACATTAGAATCTGCATTGACTTTTGAGACTTGAACTTAGCATGCCCTAAGGATAATTATCCCACCCCATTCATTGATTAGATTATTGATGAGTGTGCTGGTAATTATATATTCTCATTTATGGATGGATTTTCAGTGTACAACCAGATATAGATCTAGTCGAAATATCAACATAAGACTACTTTTATATGCCCATGGGGGACCTTCGCCTATTGGAAGATGCCTTTTGGCCTAAATAATGCCGAGTATTTCAACGTGCCATGCCATATGATTTTGACAACATTAAGAAAATTGTTGAGGCCTATCTAAATGACCTAATGTGCAAGTCTGAGAAGAGGGTGGATCACCCCAAGCACCTTAGGGCTGTCTTTGATGGATTTTGTTACCATAGGATTCGATTGAATCCTCATAAGTTAATTTATGTGTCATTTCAGGTTGATTAATCGGTTTCATTGTGTCAAAGGATGGAATTATGGTAGATCCATTCAAGGTTGAGGCAGTAGTCCACTTGCCTCCCCCCCCGTAACTTGCATCAGTTACAAAGCCTCCAAGGGAAAGCTAATTATTTACGACGGTTCATCGCTAATTATGCCGAAATCACAAAAGGTTTCATGGACTTGCTTAGGAAAGGGGTCCCATTTATATGGGATGATAATGCTCAAAGATCACTTGATGCATTGAGAAAGGCCTTAGTATCTGCCCCACTACTGATTCCTCTGAACTATAGCAGAGATTTCCTCTTGTATTTGGAAGCATCTGAATCAACTAGAGGAATGGTTTTGGTGCAAGAAGATGATGTTCATCAAGAGAATGGTATTTATTACCTAAGTAAGAACTTGGCAGGCCCAAAGTTGAGGTATTCTCATGTTGAGAAGTTGTCGCTAGCAACTGTGCATGCGGTACAAAGAATTTGAAATTACATTATCCTAAGACAAACAACCATAATAGCAGGTGCCAATCCTTTTTAGCATATCTTGTCCTGGCAGATCATCGGGGCAAAATATAATAAGTGGATTGTCATTCTTCAGGAGTTTGATATATGATTCGCATTAGCTAAATCTAACAATATTTGGCATTTGTCGAGTTAATGTTAGAGCTTCCTCGAGATGGTGAAGGTACAGTGGAAAATGAGTCATTACGTGATGAAATCATCTTCCTCATCAGCTTAGAAGACCCCTGGTATGGAAATATCTTTCTTTACCTACAAAACCAAAGGGACCCACCTCAGTCTTCTCGCAAAGGAACGTGCAAAATCTGTGACCAAGCAAGACATTATGTCATTATTAGTTATACCCTATATCATCGAGGGATCGATACTATTATGAGTTGATGTCTAATTCATGAGGAAGTTGAGAAAGTGCTTAATGATTTCCATGGTGGTCATCTATTGGAGCTTATTACAACCCATAAAATTTTGCATGTGGATTATTTCTGGCTCTCAATATTCAAAGACCATGTTGAAGCAGTCAAGAAGTGTCACCCTTGTCAGACATTTACCAAAAATATGTGTGTGCATCCTACTCTACTCTATCCAGTCATCACCGTCGATCCCTTCATAAAATGGGGGATAGACTATACAATGTGTAATCTAGCATCGGTAAAAGGCCATAAATACATTATTGTGGCCATGGACTACTTCACTAAGTGGGTCGAAGCCATTCCGATTTTCACTTGTGACGGTGAAATTGTAGCACACTTTGTGTTTAACCAGATCATATCACATTTTGGTATACCCAGAAATATCATTACTCATAATGATAGTCACTTCCAAAACAAAATGATGTCAGAGTTGGCCAAGAAACTTGATTTTCGACAAGATTTATCCTCACCTTACTGCCCCTAGGAAAACAGGAAAGTAGAGGCAATAAATAAGTCCTTAAAAACCATGCTTCAAAGGACAGTGAGTAGGAATAAGAATAATTGGCATATCATGCTTTATCTGGATATGTGGGCATATCGAACCTTTGTCAATACTGCTACAATTTGTTAAACCTAAAATCCTACCATCATGTGATTCAGTGTATACACCCTTGAAGTTCCATTGGCTAGCTAAGTCATTTACCTGGGAAGGACACCACTTCTTTTATGCTAGGTTTTGAGAGGTCTTCGTAGGCTACACTCATGCAACCTACGACGTCGCACCCTGCTCCATTAGAGGGTGTGACGAAGTCAGTTAATGGGCAAAAATAGCTTCTTTGAGCTCATTCTCGAAGGTTGCTAACTTGGATCCCTATCCCTGACCTATTGGGGGAGCTGGCCTTCGGTTCCTAACCTCTAGGAAGGATCCCCTATCTCTCTCCTACCATATCTCAACCTACCCTATCCATATCCTATCCACTTAGCCCTATATAAGTGAAGCTCTACCCCTCTCTAGAGGGAGGAAGTCTATGGTACTCTTATGCTGGTGAAATTAGGCTCATAGATCTAGCACTCTAGCTTGGGAGACATCCACTTCTCTCGAGGAGATTTGGCATGGCTTGTCGGAAGGAGCTTGCAACGTTAAGGAAATGGTTGTAATCCTCTTTTCTTTTGTACTCTCCACTTTTCAATACAGTTAATACAATTACTTTCCATAAATGTTGTCGCACTGATGATGTTTAGAGTTTTCCTCCTTAACTGTTAACTTAGATATATCATATGGAATGTATGCTTTCACTATTCTTGGTCTGTTATATGTTCAACAGGGTATAGACGTTTAAGATCTGGCAGCGCTGGAGCATTGGATCAATGAAGGAGAAAGGGATCTGTAAATACAAGGTAAACAATCTACTCTTCCATTTGCACTTCTATTTGATCTAGGAAAGTATTTTGTGTTCTGTCCTATTTGTTCTAGACTTACATTAAGCTAGGGAGATCAGGCCTTGAGTCCGCTCTCAGTAGATTGTCCGTCAAACAAATCTGGCGACTCCGCTAGGGAAAACATTGCTTTATAGTTGTCAATTTGAATGTTGTTTTTCAGTTGATTTCTTGCCAATCCATATCATTTTGTCATTTCCTTCTTGAAGTGGATTTCACCATCAGATCTTCACTTTGAAGAGTCTGATTAGCTTCCTTTGAGTTTGTACTTCTCATTTGCAGACCCTTTTATGCTCACTATTTGGAGAATTGGTTCATTTTTTAACTCAGATCTCGCCTGTCGCACCTGGTCAGTGTACCCAGAGCGACACTGTGTGTTTTTTGATCTCTGTTCTTTGCCTATTAGTCTGTCATCGCAGCCCTTCCATTGGTCTACTGCGACACCATCACACTCTCCGCATTGGTGAACTGCGACGTCGCACTGTGTACAAGCACAGAGTGCACTGATCTGCCATTTTTGCCATACAGGCATGCCCTCTCCAGTTCTGTTGTGAGTTTGGTTTGTGTGCAGACTCCCTCTGTACTGTATGATCCAGTCAGAGACCCCTTTTTGCTTTGTGTGATTGAGTTGTTTGGTTTTGTTGGAGTCATTTTGGGTTCCATCTTGGACAAGTTTGAGATTTGGTAGTGGTGGACACTTTGGTCTTCCCCACCTTCATCCACTCACCCTTGCATTCCCTCGTCTCCTAGCCTGATCTGATCGTGGTGTTAGATCGGTTTCCAAACCTCACTTGCATTCATTTTGTGAGTTTTGCTTGCTTTTAGTCTTGCTTGTTGTTGATTGATTTTGAGTGTTGAGTGTATTTTCAATCTTTTGAGTGCTCGCTTTCTCTTGAGATTTTCTGATTTATTATAGTGCTGCAAGTCATCCTTTCAGTTCAGTGTTCACGTTTAAAAGCATAGTTGTTGTCAAATTGTCATTTTGATGCACCCATTGAAAGATCAAAGATACTTTATTTCCGTCATTTTTCAAGCTCATTTGAAGATCTGTATAAGCATGGGAATGTCTCATTCATAGATCTTTTGGAAAAGTTGAAAGAAAATTGCGTTATTTGTGTTTTTCATGAATTATGAGTTGCTCATCTTCTTGAAAAATTTGAATATAGATCAAGTTTTGCAAAAGTAATTCCGTGCTTTGGAAATTGCATTGTATCTTTTGGTTTTTGTGATTTTAGGCCATCATAGTGAAAGTGAAAAGTTTGCATACCTCACTTAGGAATTCTCTCTTTTCATTACTTAGCATCATTTTCGTTTTGAAAAGATAAAAGAAAAAGAAAAACATGCTTTGATTTGACTTAGTCGTGTTGTGAATTTTTTTTGCGTTTCGTTGAAAAGGAAAAACAATACTTCATAGTCATTTTTTGGTAGATTTGGGATTGAGTTGCATTGCATTGCTTTGGTTAAATTGTTGGAAAGAAAAAGAAGAATTTTCCTTCCCATACATAGAGTTCATTGAAAGAAAAGCGTATTTTTTGCATGTAGTTAGGGCCTGCATTATGTTTACGATTATGTACTCACCTCATGCATTCACCTAACCGTCCAGATAAAATTAACAGTAGAACTAGGGTAAAATATTTAGAAACTTGTGTGTAAGTTAGAGACGTGTTCCGGCGTCGTTAAGTGTGGCAGCTATCATTATTTTCCAGCACTGTATCCCGGGGGTATTGTAGTCTTCCACCTACTTATCGGTATATTGAGCTCCTTCACGTACCCACCAAGTCACCTTGAGTACTTGGCATATATCGAAGGGTGTATCACGCACTCGGTAGTGTATCATAAGGTCTCTTGCCGAATGGTTGTGCATTAGACAACACCACTACGGATTTGAGCTCCCACGTACCTTGCGTATATCGGGAGACACCCTTAGGATTCTTGAAACCAACTGAGTTAACCTTTTGGTCGTCTTGGCGGAGCAATACACCGAGAACAACACTCGGGGAGCTACTACGCACATACCGTCCAGGTAATCGTGTATGCAGGCAAGGGTATGGTCCCAATCCTCCTTGTCGCATCATATTGTTGGACCCTACGGTATATCGCGAGTTGCGAAGCCCTGACAATCCTGTGAGGTTCCAGACCGTTGAATCCACTCTTATAACATAAGTCTGTTTGTGGCCTTAGTTTGTGTAGGGTTTTGTCTGCTTTGCTTTTCTTTTAGTTTTCCCTTAGGAGAAACTTTTTGTTTCAGTCACTCTGGCTGACTTTCCTTGGAGAAGGTCTCGTAGGATTCAAAATTTGCCACCCGAATATCCCCTTAATCAGGAGGTAATTTCGAGGGTAAGGATGGATCCACACGCCAGGGTCAGGTCACATGAAGTGGAAAACCCCACTTTGAATATTGGAGGACATTTGATTCCACGTACTCCTCCAGATTCACCTGCCTATCATCCCCCGTAGGGTGAAGAAGCACACATCCCCACTTCACAAGACTAACCTCCCCTTTCATCGGGAGAGCCTGGATCATTGGAATGGATAAATCAACCCCAGGATGACCCTACAACAACTACTGGTCCTGCAGCAGCTTATTGGACATCTTCTACCAGTCACCTAGTGGCCCATTTTTCCATTGCACCCCAACCCAATGAGACTACTCCAGATGATCCCTTAGCCTACTATCATAGCCAATTGGCTCACTTTCGGTCTATGGCTGAGAGGTGTCGGAGTTCAAGTCTCCAACGAAGGGTTGAAGACCCGTCGTTACCCCCTTATAGACCAATCCCAGGTCACTCTTTATCTTTCAAGTCACCGGAATCATCCACGCAACACATGACCACTACTGAAACTGGTCAACCATCCATCCCTGCACATGTATCTCCTAGATAGGAGACTAGTTCAGTACCTCCCATAACCCAACCCGTTGAAGGACAACAGTCCAACACACATGTAACTACCACAGTTACGTCACCTGCTCCTCCCCCACCCCAAACTTCGAGAGGAAGATACTCTTTACCCCCTACCTTCTTTACGGGTAGTGGTAATCCTACGGTGAATAATCAACAATCGGTGTTGGGTCAACCTTTCCCTAGTGGTCAGCAAGTTGTTGCTGGGGGGAAACCTCTATCTCTTAACCATAATCCTGCAGCAGGAGTTCCCATCGGACCTTCCGTTGGAAATTCTTTACCTCCTGGACCTTCCACTTCGGGACTATCCCATGTTGGGGGACCGTCCAATGTAATTCAACCTCCATCGAGTCAAGCGTATCCTGGTCATCTTAACCCTGTGTCGGGTCAACTTAATCCTGGAAACGCACTCTACGGGGTACCCTACCCCAATAATCCTTACAATCTATGGGGACAACAAAATGTTTTACAACATGGACCCCCACTTACAATCCCTCAAGTCCCTCCACCCCCATTTGGTCCACCCCCACCTCCCATTGGAGGTGGTGGGCCCCCACATAACTCTAGAGGAGGCAGACCTCTACCTTCTGGCAGAGGACCACCCCACTTCGGTCATCATGGCCCATCATCCCCTGGTGGAGGTGGTGGAGGACCACCCCCTCCTCCCGGCGGAGGTGGGGGAGGACCATATCATCTTGGTGGTGGTGGTGGATCCCCACCCTACTACGGTGGTGGTGGTGGAGGACCCTCTAATCCTGGTGGTGGTGGTGGTGGACCCCCACCCTACTATGGTGGAGGTGGCGGAGGAGGCTTTTACCCTTCTGGCGGCGGCGGTGGCCCACCACCCCCTCCTGACGGAGGTGGTGGAGGCCCGTCCTATTGCAGTGGTGGTAGTGGACCCCCACCTCCTCCCGGAGGAGGTGGTGGCGGCCCATCCTACCCTGGTGGTGGTGGCGGACCCCCACCATTTGGAGGCGGCCCACCCCCTCCCGACGGCGGAGGCGGGACCCCACCTTATGGTAACGGGCCACCTTATTATGGTTATGGACCACCTTACTATGGCGGTGGACTTCCATTCGGTCCGGGCGGCCAGAACCCCTATGGCCAGTTTCCTCCTGGAACACCCTATGGTCAGTCGATACAAGGTCCCACAGGTCCTTATACACCTTATCCGTACTATCAGTACTTGCAGCCTAATCCGCAGCTGCCGTTTTTGGGTACTTTGGATCTACCTGACCTATCTCGTTTAAAAAGTGACCCCATTTACCACAGAACTAATTGGCCACCCATTCCGGTGAAACTTCCGTTAGATATCCCAAAATTTGATGGTAAGCTGGGTGAGGATCCTAAAAACCACGTGATGACATACCACTTATGGTGTTCATCCAACTCCCTGATGGACGACTCGATTTGTCTTTGGTTATTCCAATGGACTCTCACTGGTTCGATTGCCAAGTGGTATATTGAATCACCACCCCATTCTTTTCCTGATTTTGGTTCTATTGCTATGAATTTTTTGACTCATTTCCAGCTGCCTATATGGTATGAAACTGGTACAGAGATTTTAACCTCGCTCCCTCAAAATACCGCTACTCATATATCAGATCATATACATGAGTGGCGGAGGAGACGACGTCTCATTAAGGCTCATATTCCGGATCAGCTCCTAGCAGACTGGTTTACGAAGTCTCTCATCCCGACCATAGCACAAGATGTTTCTATGGGAGGTGCAATCACTGAGGAACAGGCCATTGCATGTGCCCACTTACTAGACTTAGTCTATGCTCAGTCTGGCACATTCTTTGATATCCTTCCTGACGCACCCCGCAACACTTACGACCCTGTGAAACCAACCAAGGGACATAAAACTGATGGCATCATTGGATCCCTTACCACCCAACCTTCTTCTCAAACTGTTGGTTTGTCGAACCCTTCGGGTTCTTCCCCATCACTAACACAGGCTGGTCACGGCACCGCCAAATCATCCACTCCTGCTGTCACTGAAGAAGTGAATTATGTTTCATCAGTTTCACCTCAAAAGTCTGGTGGTAAGAAGAAGAATAAAGGGAAACCTAAGAAATATTCCACCCAGCAGGAACAAAAGAGCACCCCTGATGGTACCAAACAGAAAAGGAAGTTGAAGTATCCTTGCCTACTATGTGGCGATGATGACTTTTCTAAAGAGTGCCCCCATAGAGACAAAGTTCAAAATTTTCTTAAGGGCAAACCCACACTCGCAGTTCTCAACGATCCCTTCTCTACTCAAAATCAGCAAACGATAGCTCAAACTTCTTCTTCCCAAGGAGAAGCATCCACCACCGCACATGTTCTCATGGTGTGTAACGAGACCATCAACTTGAACACCCATTCTTGTTCGTATGAATCCGTTCCAACTAAGTAACCTATTGGAAGTAATACTGAAAAAGCTTCCGCTTCGATGCCTGATGTCACCATACCGGCCATGCCTCTCACCATAGAGAAGCCCTCTCTCGAGTCAGTGTTGCGTCCACCCAAGAGCACGATTAGAAAATCGGTTTTTAATCCTAATGCTCGGGCTGCTCAAAACTACAACATTGTAGAGGACCTAGCACAAGCTCCTTGTGCTATGTCGATGCTCGAGGTCTTGCAAAATTGTCCGAATCAGCGCAAGACTCTCCTAGTTGTCATCGGTGCAGTTGAACTAGATTCATCGAACACCATTATGTTTCGGCTGGAGTATTTTAAAACAAGGCTCTCCCATCAGCTGGAATTTCAAGTTTCCTCGAACATTGCTGGGAAGATAATCCGTCGTACCATTTTGGACGAAGGAGCCTCTACGTCAGTCATGTTGATCGCATGTTGGAGAGCCATTGGTTCTCCCAAGTTGAACAGTTCTCCTACCACTTTGAGAGCCTTCGATGGACGTGGCTTTCAACCTCATGGGTTGTTACAAGCTTTACCAGTCGAGTTGGGGGGAAAGACCGCAACACTTAACATGGAAGTGGTCGCCGCCCTGTTGGATTACAACATTCTGCTTGGTCGTAATTGGTTTTACGCCATGACTGCGGTCGCATCATCTGTCTTCTGCATAGTACAATTCCCCCATCAAGGCCGAATTGTCACAGTCGACCAACTGGATTTCTGCACACCTGACACCACTTCTCATCCAGGCGATAACGTTCCTTCCATTAGAAAATATTTGCAGAAGTATGAGGGTGTGGGGGTTGGCCTCCTTAAGGATTCATCCCTTATGGGCATCTTTCCTACTTCGGACCCCCCAAATCATGTTGCCACGGTGAACATGATCTCCTCACAGACTACATCCATCCCCAACTCCATTGATTCATGGCTTGTACCTGATGAAGCCACCACACACCTGATTAGAGACACTATGCCTCTATCACCCGTTGAACTCATGTACGGAGCTATCCAGTCAGCACCTGAGGACCACTTAACTATGGCCTCCATTTCCCGTTCTCTACAACGGACATCATCCGATCCTCTGCTATGGACTTTTCATTCTGACGAGTCCATTATGGAAATCATGAGCGCAGATGATCCTCCGTGGGAAGACCTCCATCATCGTTCGTCTTCTTTTCCTATGTTGGATACTGTAGAGAACAACATTCACACCATCGTGACACCGGATATCTATTATGGGTCTCAGTCCACGATACTTACGTGTCAAAGAGACTCCAAAAGCAACCTTGCCAACATCGAACCCACCACCTCGATAGACATTTCGGTTACCCCTAGTGTAGTGGAACACATTCATTTAGTCCAGAAGTGTTCCCCTGAAGAAGTCATTACTTGTATGGCCTTATTCAAGTGATTTCAAGACGTTTTCGCTTGGAACTACGAGGAGATGCCTGGGATAGATCCCTTCATTGTTTTACATGAGATTAAAACCTATCCCGACATCAAACCTGTCCGCCAAAAGATGTGACCAGTACACCCTCGAAAGACTGCGGTAATCAAGGCAGAGATTGAGAAACTCTTGAAGGCCGACTTCATCTATCCTGTCCCATTGACAGAATGGGTCTTAAATGTCATCCTTGTTACTAAAAATTAGGGTACCATTCGCGTCTGTGTTGACTATCGAGATCTCAACAAAGCTTGTCCCAAGGACAACTACCCGACTCCCTTTATTGACTAGATTATCGACAATTGTGCTGGAAGTGTCATTTTTTCATTCATGGATGGCTTTTCCAGATACAACCAAATTGAGATCCACCCCGCCGACTAGCACAAGACTGCATTCATCTGCCCTTGGGGAACGTTTGCATATCGTAAACTTTCGTTTGGTCTTAAAAACGATGGTTCCACATTCTAGCGGGCCATGTCGTACGCTTTCCACGTTGTGAAGGACTTTGTGGAACCTTACTTGGATGACCTCCCTGCCCACTCAAAGCAGCGTGAGTTCCACTTAGATCATCTGATGGCCGTTTTCCTCAGATGTAGGTGGTACAATATCCATATGAATCCTCATAAGTGTATTTTTTGTGTCGAGTCTGGACGCCTCTTAGGGTTCATCGTCTCGAAAGATGGGATCCGCATTGATCCCTTGAAGGTAGAAGCTATTGTCTCTCTTCCACCTCCAACCAACATTACGGAACTTTAGAGTTTGCAAGGACGTGCGACTTATTTAAGGCATTTTGTCTGTAATTTCGCACAAAAGACGCAGGGTTATATGAGATTGATGAAAAAGGTCGTCCCTTTCATTTGGGATGATCAAGCTCAACAATCTTTTGAAAGTTTGAGACATGCCATCACGCATGCCCCTATGATCCAACCGCCAAATTACTACCGAGATTACATTTTATATCTCGCAGCTTCCGACACCACTATCGCCATGGTTTTGGTACAGGAAGACCAGAATGCCCAAGAACATGTGATATACTATGCCAACAAAGGTCTCATTGACACTAAAACTCGCTATTCACATGTTGAAAAGCTCGCTCTCGCGACAGTCATTGTCGTGCAGAAGTTTCGTCATTACATTTTGCTCCACACCACCACTGCCATCGCTTATTCGAACCCCATGTACCACGTTATGACTCGTCAGGTGCTTGGGGGCAATTATTCATGCTGGATCGTGATACTGCAAGAATTCGATCTTCTTTTTGAAGAAGCCAAGTCAAAAACGTCTTCGGTGTTCGTTGAGCTCATCTGCGACCTTCCCCGTATTGATGCAGAATCTGAGCCCAATGACTCGTTTCCAGATGAGTCATTGTTTCTTATCAGTACGTCTGATCCGTGGTATGGAGATATCACATTGTATCTTAAAACCCAACGTTTCATCCCTGAATTGTCTCGTGACGACCGTCGTCGAATACGCCACCATGCAAAGTATTATTTGATTATCATTGATACTTTGTACCGTCGTGGCATCGATTCTATCCTTTGACATTGTCTGACTCATGATGAAGCTGAATGCGTTTTGAATGACTGTGACGCTGGGGCATGTGGCGGTCACCTCTATGGGATGGCTACCCTAGAAAATTTTGCGCGTAGGATATTATTGGCTGCCTATCTTCAAAGATTGTATCGAGGCCGTAAAAAAATGTCCTCCATGTCAACATTTCCATACGAAAAAGCGCACCCATCCCGCCCCGTTACACTCGGTTATTGCCATTGGCCCTTTCGCTAAATGGGCATCGATTTCATGCATTGTATGCCTACCTCGGCTGGGGGGCATAGTTACGTCATTGTAGCTGTGGACTACTTTACAAAGTGGGCCGAGGCAATGCCTACATACACGAACGACGACAAGACCGCTACACTCTTCATGTTTAACCATGTAATAACGCGGTTTGGGGTTTCTCAAGCGATAGTTACTGACCATGGTTCACACTTTATGAACCACATGGTTGATGAATTGAGCGACATATTGGGTTTTCGCCATGAAAACTCAACACCGTACTACCCTCAGTCGAACGGACAAGTCGAGGCCATTAAAAAAGTCTTGAAAACTATGGTCCAACGGATGGTGGGTACGCACAAAGCCAATTGGCATAATATGCTCTTCTCTGCGCTTTGGGCTTATAGAACCTCTGTCAAACCACCACCGGTTTTACCCTTTTCCAACTAGTGTATGGATTGGAGGCGGTCCTTCCCATTGAGTGCGAGATTCCGTCTCTCAAGCTCGCCATCGAACTTCTCCCAAACACTACTTCTGAGGAAGAACGCTTCGTCTACCTAGCTAAGCTCGACGAGACTCGCCGAGATGCCTCTCTTTCCAACATGGCTCATAAGAAATGCATCAAAGCGCAGTACGACAAGTCGGTAGAACCTCACACCTACAGCGAGGGAGATTTGGTCCTCACATATGACCAAAAGCATGATAAGCTGGGGGCAGGAAAGTTTGAGTCCATGTGGCATGGACCTTACGTGGTGAAACGCATCTTAGAGAAGGGAGATTATGAGCTTGAAGACTATGACAGGATATCTTTGGGTGAACCCCACAATGGGCTTTACCTGAAGAGGTACTATGCTTGAGTCTTTCATGCATGAGTACTTTTGTATATACTGTACATGGCGTGCGTTTGTGCTTTTCTGTGTGGTGTGACGCTTTGATTTCTTGCGTGTTTAGGTATTGTTTCATTTCTTATACCATGTTCTGTCCGCGTGTGCAGATGGCAACGTGTTATGGATTCGCGGATGAGGCCAATCGGCATACCCGCAACCTTGCTTCGCCAGCCTGGGTACTCTATTCACCTACTAGCGAGCTCATCAGCTCAAGGGGAATGTGTCTAGGTTTCGCAACCAACAATGCTGCAGAATATCAAGCAGTCATTGGAACCCTAACTGACGCCATTTCTTTGGGTATGGACCATGTTGTCATCCACCTGGATTCTCAACTAGTGGTCTCTCATCTTAACCGAGTCTACGTCATCCGCGATCCTACCTCACTCCCTCTCTATCGACGAGTCCGTCTTCTGGAAAGGTCCTTCAAGTCCATTCAGTACCTTCACATTCCATGAGACGTTAACATAGTTGCCGATTATATGGCCAACTTCATCTTAGATTGGTACATTGCACACACATAAGCATATATTCATGAATTGTTAAAAGTAAACATAACATGTGAATAATTTATTTTATAAGCAAACACATAACAAGACCACATCATTCATCCATTTGAAACACATAATGTATAAATCGTCGGGACGTCTGTAAATATATATATCTCAAAAAGTAGTGCTGGTACAAAAATCTGAAGCACGACGACTTTCAGTGAGTCTCTACAAAATCTGAAGCCTCGTAGCTTTCAGTAGTACAAAAATATGATGCCTCTAAGCTCTCAGTGCATACATAGTAGCAACGTAAGGCCTAGCGCCTAGCCCGTACAACCCTAGGTGGTCTAACAGCTCTATCCTACTGAGTGTGGAAACAGTCAACTGCTCTCGCAACCCTGTGAAGCAGCGCACAGTCGCTCCAACCGTGTACACCTGCATGGGCCGCGGCACCTCATCTATCGTCGGCTCGGGAACGTCTAGTGTCAACCCACTTAGGTTGGCATAGATTCCATCCATCTCTGCAATGGCAACGTGCACTGCAGGACCCACGACTACTCCCTCTCCTCTCTCTCTCCTAGCAAGAAGAGAGACTCCCACTGGTCGTACAGGTCCCAAATCTTCACACACATGTTGTTTACTTGTCAGCACTACATCAAAAAATCATAAATGCACAAAAATTAAAAAGTAAAAGGGTTGTTTGTTCTTACCAAGGTCTCCCCATGCTGCTCCTTCTGGTAGCGGCAAGTCCGGGTCATCTCTGAAGTCTGTACCACTGTACGGGAAGTCCTCCACCATCAGTAACTGGACCTCCAGCCAAGTGAAGAACTCGGTACCATATGAGAGGATGGGACCCCCACCATGACGAGACAACACCGCCGTCCATTTGTCCATGTGTGGATCCCTAGGATCCCTGTCATCCAGTAGTACCTGGGTGCGCAGGAGGGGAACCCGTTCCAAGAGGAACGATATCACTATCAAACCGTAGCCAAACTGTTTGAGCTCTCCTCGCCGACACTTGGTCAGCTAAGCTCGCATGTTTGCGAGGAGTCCCTCGCACTAGTTGTAGATCTTCGGAGACATACAGTCCTCTGCATATAGCATCTGTGCTCTGGTGGCTAAGTGAGGAGCTTGTCTCCTTTCCATCCTGGTAATGGTGAAAAGTATAGCGCGTAATGGGCGTTCCCGCATGTATTTAATGGGAATCTTCCCACTAGAAGCAACAATGTTGGGAATACAGTGCTGCAGAATCATGTCACCCACACTCTGATCACTCCCACGTGATCCAGTAAGAAGCACATTGTCCCCTCTTCAGGACAATCTGGTAAGGAAGTAGATGTCCTCGACATCTATAGGAAGCACGTGCTCACCGATCACGAAGTACTGTTGGGCTGCATCCCAGCATCAGAGCATATGGGTCAATAGTGGGATTTGGGACCTCATACCTTGAATCCTAAAGAACTTGAGGAGCCCATAATTCCTTAGTGCTTCCACACATTGTGGATCATTTGCAGATTGTTCATCATCTAACTCATGCTCCCGTTCACGCCATTCCAAAACCATTTTGGATGCTTGGAACCTGTCAAAAGGAGAGTTTTAACATTGTTAGAACTTGCTTCAACCACCAAAAGTTCATTTTTTGAGCTTGGATTGAGTTTGGGGATGGACATCGCCGTCGTCGCACCCGGTTTTTGCAAATAGTGCGACGTCGTCGCAGTCCAGTTATACGACACTTGCGACGACTCAGTATCATCGTAGTTCCCGAAAGGGCAGGGTGCGACGAGCCGAGGACGCAATGGCCCTTCCCAAACCAAGCCAAAACCCCCAAAAATGAACGAAATTAAAAAATGTAAACCACTACAATTATGCTGGATGAAGTTTAGGGTTACTTGCTCTGGATGGCGGGTGAAATGGTTGCTCATAGCTCCCGGAATCGACGAGTGAAGTTTTGGCTCCAAACGGCACTACTCCTCCCAAATTTGGCAAATAGAACAATGGTGACTATATTTGGTTTTTATGTCTATTTATAAACAAAATGGAATATTCCTTTTTCAAATATTTGATGCCTTTATGCCATTTGCTATAGTTTGGATCGATTTTATCATATTTGAACGTTCGGTTGACTATTGACCTAGTTTTCGAGTGTGCAGGAGTTATTAAGTGTCTTTTTATGCCATTATATAGTGATTCTTGTAGAAAAGGAAGTTGAAGTATCCTTGCCTACTATGTGGTGATGATCACTTTTCTAAAGAGTGCCCCCATAGAGATGAAGTTCAAAAGTTTCTTAAGGGAAAACCCACACTTGCAGTTCTCAACGATCCCTTCCCTACTCAAAATCAGCAGACAATAGCTCACACTTCTTCTTCCCAAGGAGAAGCATCCACCACCGCACATGTTCTCATGGTGTGTAACGAGACCATCAACTTGAACACCCGTTCTCGTTCGTATGACTCTGTTCCAACTAAGGAACCTATTGGAAGTAATACTGAAAAAGCTTCCGCTTCGATGCCTGATGTCACCGTACCGGCCGTGCCTCTCACCATAGAGAAGCCCTCTCTCGAGTCAGTGTTGCGTCCACCCAAGAGCACGATTAGAAAATTGGTTTTTAATCCTAATGCTCGGGCTGCTCAAAACTACAACATTGTAGAGGACCTAGCACAAGCTCCTTGTGCTATGTCGATGCTCGAGGTCTTGCAAAACTGTCCGAATCAGCGCAAGACTCTCCTAGTTGTCATCGGTGCAGTTGACCCAGATTCATTGAACACCATTATGTTTCGGCTGGAGTATTTTAAACCAAGGCTCTCCCATCAACTGCCATTTCAATTTTCCTCGAACATTGCTGGGAAGATAATCCGTCGTACCATTTTGGACGAAGGAGCCTCTACGTCAGTCATGTCGATCGCATGTTGGAGAGCCATTGGTTCTCCCAAGTTGAACAGTTCTCCTACCACTTTGAGATCCTTCGATGGACGTGGCTTTCAACCTCATGGGCTCTTACAAGAATTACCAGTCGAGCTGGGGGGAAAGACCGCAACTCTTAACATGGAAGTCGTCGTCGCCCCGTTGGATTACAACATTCTACTTGGTCGTAATTGGTTTTACGCCATGACTGCGGTCGCATCATCTGTCTTCTGCATAGTACAATTCCCCCATCAAGGCTGAATTGTCACAGTCGACCAACTGGATTTCTGCACACTTGACACCACTTCTCATCCAGGCGATAACGTTCCTTCCATTAGACAATCTTTGCAGAAGTATGAGGGTGTGGGGGTTGGCCTCCTTAAGGATTCATCCCTTATGGGCATCTTTCCTACTTCGGACCCCCCAAATCATGTTTCCACGGTGAACATGATCTCCTCGCAGACTACATCCATCCCCAACTCCACTGATTCATGGCTTGTACCTGATGAAGCCACCACACACCTGATTGGAGACACTATGCCTCTATCACCCGTTGAACTCATGTATGAAGCTATCCAATCAACACCTGAGGACCAATTAACTATGGCCTCCATTTCCCGTTCTCTACAACGGACATCATCCGATCCTCTGCTATGGACTTTTCATTCTGACGAGTCCATTATGGAAATCATGAGCGCATATGATCCTCCGTGGGAAGACCTCCATCATCGTTCGTCTTCTTTTCCTATGCTGGATACTGTAGAGAACAACATTCACACCATCGTGACAACGGATATCTATTATGGGTCTCAGTCCATGATACTTACGTGTCAAACAGACTCCGAAAGCAACCTTGCCAACATTGAACCCACCACCTCGATAGACATTTCGGTTACCCCTAGTGTAGTGGAACACATTCATTTAGGCCAGAAGTGTTCCCCTGAAGAAGTCATTACTTGTATGGCCTTATTCAAGTGATTTCAAGACGTTTTCGCTTGGACCTGGGAGGAGATGCCTGAGATAGATCCCTCCATTTTTTTACACGAGATTAAAACCTATCCCGACATCAAACCTGTCCGCCAAAAGATGCGACCAGTACACCATCGGAAGACTGCGGCAATCAAGGCAGAGATTGAGAAACTCTTGAAGGCCGACTTCATCTATCCTGTCCCATTGACAGAATGGGTCTCAAACGTCATCCCTGTTACTAAAAATCAGGGTACCATTCACGTCTGTGTTGACTATCGGGATCTCAACAAAGCTTGTCCCAAGGACAACTACCCGACTCCCTTTATTGACCAGATTATCGACAATTGTGCTGGAAGTGTCATTTTTTCATTCATGGATGGCTTTTCCGGATACAACCAAATTGATATCCACCCCGCCGACCAGCACAAGACTGCATTCATCTACCCTTGGGGAACGTTTGCATATCGTAAACTTCTGTTTGGTCTTAAAAATGTTGGTTCCACATTCTAGCGGGCCATGTCGTACGCTTTCCACGATGTGAAGGACTTTGTGGAACCTTACTTGGATGACCTCCCTGCCCACTCAAAGCAGCGTGAGTTCCACTTAGATCATCTGATGGCCATTTTCCTCAGATGTAGGCGGTACAATATCCGTATGAATCCTCATAAGTGTATTTTTTGTGTCGAGTATGGACGCCTCTTAGGTTTCATCGTCTCGAAAGATGGGATCCGCATTGATCCCTTGAAGGTAGAAGCTATTGTCTCTCTTCCACCTCCAACCAACATTACGGAACTTCAAAGTTTGCAAGGACGTGCGACTTATTTAAGGCATTTTGTCTATAATTTTGCACAAAAGATGCAGGGTTATATGAGATTGATGAAAAAGGTCGTCCCATTCATTTGGGATGATCAAGCTCAACAATCTTTCGAAAGTTTGAAACATGCCATCACACATGCCCCTGTGATCCAACCGCCAAATTACTACCGAGATTACATTTTATATCTCGCAGCTTCCGACACCACTATCGCCATGGTTTTGGTACAGGAAGACTAGAATGCCCAAGAACATGTGATATACTATGCCAACAAAGGTCTCATTGACACTAAAACTTGCTATTCACATGTTGAAAAGCTCGCTCTCGCGACAGTCATTGCCGTGCAGAAGTTTCGTCATTACATTTTGCTCCGCACCACCACTACCATCGCTTATTTGAACCCCATGTACCACATTCTGACTCGTCAGGTGCTTGGGGGCAATTATTCACGCTGGATCGTGATACTGCAAGAATTCAATCTTCTTTTCGAAGAAGCCAAGTCAAAAAAGTCTTTGGTGTTCGTTGAGCTCATCTGCGACCTTCCCCGTATTGATGCAGAATCTGAGCCCAATGACTCATTTCCAGATGAGTCATTGTTTCTTATCAGTACGTCTGATCCGTGGTATGGAGATATCACATTGTATCTTAAAACCCAACGTTTCAGCCCTGAATTGTCTCGTGACGACCGTTGTCGAATATGCCACCATGCAAAGTATTATTTGATTATCAGTGATACTTTGTACCATCGTGGCATCGATTCTATCCTTCGACGTTGTCTGACTCATGATGAAGCTGAACGCGTTTTGAATGACTATCACGCCAGGGCATGTGGCGGTCACCTCTCTGGGATGGCTACAACCTAGAAGATTTTGCGCGCAGGATATTATTGGCCATCTATCTTCAAAGATTGTATCGAGGCCGTAAAAAAATGTCCTCCATGTCAACATTTCCATACGAAAAAGTGCACCCATCCCACCCCGTTACACTTGGTTATTGCCGTTGGCCCTTTCGCTAAATGGGGCATCAATTTCATGCATTGTATGCCTACCTTGGCTGGGGGGCATAGTTACATCATTGTAGCTGTGGACTACTTTACAAAGTGGGCCGAGGCAATGACTACATACACGAACGACGGCAAGACCGCTGCACTCTTCATGTTTAACCATGTAATAACGCGGTTTGAGGTTTCTCAAGCGATAGTTACTGACCATGGTTCACACTTTATGAACCACATGGTTGACGAGTTGAGAGACATATTGGGTTTTCACCATGAAAACTCAACACCGTACTACCCTCAGTCGAACGGACAGGTCAAGGCCATTAAAAAAGTCTTGAAAACTATTCTCCAATGGATGGTGGGTACGCACAAAGCCAATTGGCATAATATGCTCTTCTCTGCGCTTTGGGCTTATAGAACCTCTGTCAAACCACCACCGGATTTACCCCTTTCCAACTAGTGTATGGATTGGAGGTGGTCCTTTCACATATGACCAAAATCATGATAAGCTGGGGGCAGGAAAGTTTGAGTCCATGTGGCATGGACCTTACGTGGTGAAACGCATCTTAGAGAAGGGAGATTATGAGCTTGAAGACTATGACGGGATATCTTTGGGTGAACCCCACAATGGGCTTTACCTGAAGAGGTACTATGCTTGAGTCTTTCATGCATGAGTACTTTTGTATATACTGTACATGGCATGCGTTTGTGCTTTTCTGTGTGGTGTGACGCTTTGATTTCTTGCGTGTTTAGGTATTGTTTCGTTTCTTATACCATGTTCTGTCCGCGTGTGCAGATGGCAACGTGTTATGGATTCGCGGACGGCGCCAATCGGCATACCCGCAACCTTGCTTCGCCAGCCTGGGTACTCTATTCACCTACCAGCGAGCTCATCAGCTCAGGGGGAATGTGTCTAGGTTTCACAACCAACAATGCTGCAGAATATCAAGCAGTCATTGGAACCCTAACTGACACCATTTCTTTGGGTATGGACCATGTTGTCATCCACCTGGATTCTCAACTAGTGGTCTCTCATCTTAACCGAGTCTACGTCATCCGAGATCCTACCTTACTCCCTCTTTATCGATGAGTCCGTCTTCTGGAAAGGTCCTTCGAGTCGATTTAGTACCTTCACATTCCATGAGACGTTAACACAGTTGCCGATTCTATGGCCAACTTCATCTTAGATTGGTACATTGCACACACATAAGCATATATTCATGAATTGTTAAAAGTAGACATAGCATGTGAATAATTTATTTTATAAGCAAACACATAACAAGACCACATCATTCATCCATTTGAAACACATAATGTATAAATCGCCGAGATGTCTGTATATATATATATCTCAAAAAGTAGTGCTGGTACAAAAATCTGAAGCACGACGACTTTCAGTGAGTCTCTACAAAATCTGAAGCCTCGTAGCTTTCAGTAGTACAAAAATATGATGCCTCTAAGCTCTCAGTGCATACATAGTAACAACTTAAGGCCTAGCACCTGGCCCGTACAACCCTAGGTGGTCTGACAGCTCTGTCCTACTGAGTGTGGAAATAGTCAACTGCTCTCGCAACCCTATGAAGCAGCGCGCAGTCGCTCCAACCGTGTACACCTGCATGGGCCACGACACCTCATCTACCGTCGGCTTGGGAACGTCTAGTGTCAACCCACTTATGTTGGCATAGATTCCATCCATCTCTGCAATGGCAACATGCACTGCAGGACCCACGACTACTCCCTCTCCTCTCTCTCTCCTAGCAAGAAGAGAGACTCCCACTGGTCGTACACGTCCCACATCTTCACACACATGTTGTTTACTTGTCAGCACTACATCAAAAAATCATAAATGCACAAAACTTAAAAAGTACAAAGGTTGTTTTTTCTTACCAAGGTCTCCCCATGCTGGTCCTTCTGGCAGCGGCAAGTCCGGGTCATCTCTGAAGTCCGTACCACTGTACAGGAAGTCCTCCACCATCAGTAACTGGACCTCCAGCCAAGTGAAGAACTCGATACCATATGAGAGGATGGGACCCCCACCATGATAGGACATCACCGCCGTCCATTTGGCCATGTGTGGATCCCTAGGATCCCTGTCATCCAGTAGTACCTGGGGGCGCAGGAGGGGAACCCATTCCAAGAGGAACGAGATCACTATCAAACCGTATCCAAACTGTTTGAGCTCTCCTTGCCGACACTTGGTCAGCTGAGCTCGCATGTTTTCGAGGAGTCCCTCGCACCAGTTGTAGATCTTCGGAGACATACAGTCCTCCGCATATAACATCTGTGATCTGGTGGCTAAGTGAGGAGCTTGGCTCCCTGCCATCCTGGTAATGGTGAAAAGTATAGCGCGTAATGGGCATCCCGCACGTCTTTAATGGGAATCTTCCCACTAGAAGCAACAATGTTGGGAATACAGTGCTACAGAATCATGTCACCCACACTTTGATCACTCCCACGTGATCTAGTAAGAAGCACATTGTCCCCTCTTCGGGACAATCTGGTAAGGAAGTAGATGTCCTCGACATCTATAGGAAGCACGTGCTCACCGATCACGAAGTACTGTTGGGCCGCATCCCAGCATCGGAGCATATGGGTCAATAGTGGGATTTGGGACCTCATACCCTGAATCCTGAAGAACTTGAGGAGCCCATAATTCCTTAGTGCTTCCACACATCGTGGATCATTTGCAGATTGTTCATCATCTAACTCATGCTCCCGTTCACGCCATTCCAAAACCATTTTGGATGCTTGGAACCTGCCAAAAGGAGAGTTTTAACATTGTTAGAACTTGCTTCAACCACCAAAAGTTCCTTTTTTGAGCTTGGATTGAGTTTGGGGATGTACATCGCCGTCGTCGCACCCTGTTTTTGCAAATAGTGCGATGTCGTTGCAGTCCAGTTATACAACACTTGCGACGACTCAGTATCATCGTAGTTCCCGAAAGGGCACGTTGCGATGAGCCGAGGGTGCAATGGCCCTTCCCAAACCAAGCCAAAACCCCAAAAAATGAATGAAATTCAAAAATGTAAACCACTACAATTATGCTGGATGAAGTTTAGGGTTACTTCCTCTGGACGGCGGGTGAAATGGTTGCTCGTAGCTCCCGGAATCGATGAGTGAAGTTTTGGCTCCAAACGGCACTACTCCTCCCAAATTTGGCAAATAGAACAATGGTGACTATATTTGGTTTTTATGTCTATTTATAAACAAAATGGAATATTCCTTTTTCAAATATTTGATGCCTTTATGCCATTTGCTATAGTTGGATCGATTTTATCATATTTGAACGTTCGGTTGACTATTGACCTAGTTTTCGAGTGTGCAGGAGTTATTAAGTGTATTTTTATGCCATTTTCGCATTGGAACGGTCATCTCAGGTATGAACACCCCTTGTGAATTTTTGTCATTTATCTTTTCATTCATTAGATTGTAATTATTTAATGACTATGAGCTTACTCTTTGTTCTTTCTTGTGCTCTTGAAACTATGAGAATACGTTACCGAGTTACGATTTATCACTTTTTCCGGGCTCGTTAAACTCCTATGGAAAAGGAACCCCCATGGAGTCTATCTTTAAGCTCTTTTCAGACTCTCGAAATATGAAAAGATTGCCAAGCGAACTTGTCGCGTTCACACTTGTAAAAGGATTTGAATGGTCGTCTTCCTGGTGATAGTTTACCCCTTTTTCGGACCATGGGGCACTACTTACGAAAAAGGTATACTCCAGCCAATCATGACTGGAAGAGTCCTCTCCTGCGTTGTTTTACCCTTTTTCGGGCAATGAGTCTAACTTTACGAAAAAGGACTGTTGGAGTCTTCTTTAGTTCTTTTCAGACTCTCTAAACATGAAATGACAACCAAGTTTACCTTCTATGGAATCGTTAAATTTTCACATTGAAGGGCCCTCCATGGGGTGAATTCCTCCTATCCCAGGTTTGGAAAATATTTGGGATTGGACTCATCTATGAGATGAGCTATATCGAGCATCTGGGTACCCTCATCAAGCTTGTAAAAAATACATGAGGCACTCATCATTCATGATGGGGAAAAAGGAAAATTTTTGTATTACACCTTTATCTGTGGCAGTACTTAGTCCTTCTTGAACATGACACTCATATGCATTTGCATACAGTACTTGGATCATCTGTCTGTCCTCGAGTTTTGCTTACTTCCTGAGTCTTGTTACTCCTTTGATTCATTCAAAGAAAGCTTCCATCATCAATTGCATTAGGAGTTAGTGTTGTACTCGTCATGTCAATACTGCCAAGTCATGCCATGCCCATGTTCAAGAATACTTTCACTATCCATTATCTGCAGTCAGTACACCTTCAATCATGTCGGTCTACTCTGAGTCAATCTCGCATGTTACTGTACCATCCGATCCACTCTACACATCCTTTGTCGTGTTTCGTGTTGATGATGGGGGATTCATCATGGCCCTCCTTCGACGGATTCATCCTTGTCGACTTCAGCTCATCATCCAAGGATTGAATATAGAAACCAACCAAGTACCTTGGCCCTGCATGCCTCAATGGTAGGTTACCTCGCTTTCAACATGAGTTTACATCATTGACTCTTGATTGGAAGATTTCATCTTGCGTTCGACTTCAACTCATTTATTCACGCTTGATGATATGTACTGTGATACCTTGGGGATCATTGACATCAATGGTGATTTCCCTTGCACTTGTTAACGGTATACATCAATGGTCGGTAATCAAGTGGTTTCTACCATGTTCGACATCAAGACATTTGTAATCACATGGATAGATTCGTATCATTGTGGGTTCAGCTTGAAGAACCTGGGGAGTCATGTTTTACCCAGGTTGCGATGGAGTTTGTATTTGAGTCATATTACACGGATCCACATTTGTATTGGCCGTGGCTATGTTACCATCTCATCATGGATCTACGCTTGTGTCTAGTAGCCATGATTGTGTTCAGTCTGTCATTACTACCATGGATCTGCATTGTATTGGTCGACAGCCATGTTGTACATCATATGAGATTGTCAATTCAGAGTCAGTTGTACTGCAACAACATCCTTCATCCGACAAGTCCATTTCCATTCCTCCTGTCAAAGCATTTCACCTATCCAATATTTTAAACAACTTCATGCTTTAGGGGGCATTCTGTTACACCTAAAATCCTACCATCATGTGTTTCAGTGTATACACCCTTGAAGTTCCATTGGCTAAGTCATTTACCTGGGAAGGACACCACTACTTTTATGCTAGGTTTTGAGAGGTCGTCGTAGGCTGCACTCATGCAACCTGTGACGTCATACCTTGCTCCATTACAGGGTGCGACGCAGTCAGTTAATGGGAAAAAATAGCTTATTCGAGCTCATTCTCGAAGGTTGCTAACTTGGATCCCTATCCTTGACCTATTGGGGGAGCTGGCCTTCAGTTCCTAACCTCTAGGAAGGATCCCCTATCTCTCTCCTACCATATCTCAACCTACCCTATCCATATCCTATCCACTTAGCATAGAATGGATGCCGCTTCTGCCAATGAAGCAAACAAAAAACACGTCAAAGATCAATACAACAAGCTTGTATGTCCTTGTGTCTTCTATACAAGAGACATGGTGCTAGTATACAACTAGGACTATGACGAGTTTGGATCTATTAAATTCAATTCGAAATGGCTTGGTCCTTACATAGTGAGGCAAGTCCTAAATAAAGGGGCTTATGAGTTAGAATATTTTTAAGGAAATGTCCTAGGGCCTAGAACTGGGATCTATTTAAAGAGGTAATATGTCTAGACACTCATGGTTGGGAAAAACCCTCTTGTAGTTGTATTATAAGTAGCTTAGGCTAATTTTACTTTTATTTTTTGATTAGTATCGGTCGTTGATCATCATGCTTTGTGTTAGATTGACATATGTCATCAGATGCACCTATGTTCGTGAGATATGCAGATAGATATTTATGTCACATTCAAAACATTGCTTATGTAGCTTGGGTAATCTATGATCCCGCGAGCCAACTTGTGAGTACAGGTGGAGTGTCTCTCATCCCGGTTACTAATAACATTATTGAATATAGTGTTGTGATCGATTTACCATTGGGGGCAATATCACTTGAGATCGAACAATTAACTATCCACCTAGACTCACAGGTTGTAGTGTCACAATTGAATGGTGTATACTGTGTCTGTCATCCTACATTACTATGCAATTTTATGAAGGGGAACCTTCTTGAACGCCACTTTGAATTTATTACTTATATTCATGTGCTTATAAGGCCTAATACTATGTAAGATGCATCAACTAATTATGTTTTAGATTGGCATTTGTCACACAATTAAAATCAAGCACAATAAAAAACACAAGAGCATGTACAAATTGTAGATGTGGCTAATGAAAGTAGCCTTTCATTAATATAAAAGTAGTTTCATCAAGTACAAAAGTGTGTCATAATACAAAATAGGGGCTCCTATCCCTCAGTGGTGCATATACATGGAAAAATGCAATATCCATACTAGATCAAAATGTAAAAAAAGTTATTTCTAAGAAGTCAATCTTGAGCTACCACAGTGTCTCTATAGCATAAGACACATGTAGCCACCTACCTAAACATTTTGATCCATCGGGAAGGTACCCCTACCACCTCCACTGCATAGCCTCCGATAAGTGCTCGATCTGGGTAGTAGGAATGCCATGGGTAAGGCCCCAAAAATTCTCCTTCACGGAAGCCAAAGTGGCCTATACCCCCTCCTCTTCTTGGGGCTCATGCCATCACAAGTATAGATGTATGGCTGTCCACTCTGGTCCAATGTCTACGTCATGGTGAATGTTTGTTATTAGACTTACATATCAAAACATTTTCCTCTTCGGCATTAAAATATCTCAAAGTACAAAAAAATGGAATATACCAAAAAGCATTACCCACTAATCCACCCCATGTTGAGTTGGGAGGAAGTACTAAGTTTGGGTCTCGTTTGGATTGTAGACCTGCATACGGGAACTCCTCTATGGCTGGGAGCTGCCTGCCGCACCACTCGATGAACTTGTCATCAAATATTGTCAAAATTGCTCCTCCTCCCAATTGAAGCATAAGACTGGTCCATAGGGACATCCGAGGCTCTCGAGGATCAAATGGTGGAAGTGAGACTCTCACCCTCATAGATGGAAGCCGCTCAAAGAAGAATGATACTAAAATTCTTCCGTAGATGAAGTTTTTGTTCTTCCTCATTTTGCAATCGATAAGTTGACTCTTCATGTTGTTCAACTAACTTGTGCACCAATTGAAACATGTGGATTGAAGGCACTATACTCCAATGTGCATAAACCCTTATGAGTCCAAGTGTAAAGTTGCAGAGCTTGCTACTATGGTGATCATAGTCAAGATAACCTTCAGGGGGAAGCTAGCAATGCTAGAGATATGCACATATGTGCCTAAATTTTGGGTCCCCAGAACACAAAATGTGTTCATATATTCCTACATCGTGAGAACATTCTCTCCTCGGATCGAACCTTTAAGTTTCAGTAGGACCCCTCTCTATGATAATCCAGTAAGGAAGTATATATCATCCACTGTGATCTCTAATACTTCTTGCTTTATGATAAATGCACTTTGATTGGGGTCCTAGTAGCGGATAAATACCTGTAGCAAGCCCTTTGGGGTCCTCATGTAGGAGACCCTAAAAAAACTTAGTAATCCACATTGGCAAAGGGCATTTAGAGTCAAAGGATATCCCAGGCATCATGGTCAAGATCCTCATGCTCCCTCTCCTTCCATATGAAATCTATATGCACAAGAAAGTGATTCTTGTAGACAAGGCGTAACTTTTGGATCATTCCACTATAAATTCACGCTTTTTTTTGAAAAGGCATGAACATTCGCACCCTTTGGTCTACACAAGTGCGAATACTATGGTAATTCATGCTCCGCAAGTACAAAATGCGTGAATGCACAGTTTTAAAATTACAATGAGGCTAGAAGCCAAAATATTGGACTAAAAGCAATAAAAAATGGATGAAAATGAAAGGTAAGAGAAGAGGAAAATAATTGGACCCGCGAAAAGTGAAATGATGGCCCGAGGACTTTTCAATCGATAGTTGAAAAACTATGGTAAAAAAGCTCCAAAGGGGTAAAACAAAGATGAAAATGAATTGTATTTTATTTTTACCATATTATTTGTTTATATCAACATTTTAGCCACTTTTATATAGTTTTGTACCTATTTTAACAATAGTTGGGTAATACTAATGCCATTTTCCCAAGTTTTTGATTAATTTTGACAAAAGAACAAGAATAACGCTCAGTTTTTTTCCATTTGGCGGTCCTTTTAAAATGTTTGTGATATCAAATTGGCATACAAGGTAGGTCATTTCCGCCATGCACAATTTGCATCATCCTTGCCTTTATTTTTACGCCTCAATATCCCAACACATGGAGTTGTGACACTGGTCTTCTATTCTTAGAAAAGTCGTAACTTTCCATGTTAGAGCTTACCAACTCATGGAAACCCTAGTTAGAACCCCTATTGTCTTATGTTTCCCATGATGAAGTTTGAATTAGGGTCGAGATTCCCTTATTAGCCTTGCCATGTCACGGAGATGAAGCCTCATGACCTTCTCTAAATCTTATTCTAGCAATTACCCTGGGGGATTCTAAAAAATTGCATTTTGTGTTACAGCATTTGCATACCGTTGCTTGAGATTTTGAGTCTAATGCCTCATTTAGTTTTTCATTAGCCACTTATCGCCTTTGCATTATACTAAGACCACTTGCCTATTCTACTTATTGTGGTCACATCTTGATACCCTTACCATAGAAGACATGCTTCAAGAGTGTCCACATCCTGCACATCCCTTTTTTGCTTTTTTTTGCATAGCTATGTTCCGTGCACTTGGAACGCAGTTGCACTCCATGCGACACTAGTCTTCTCCAATGTACTATAACATTTGTTTATTCTTTTTTTTCCAGGATTTATAATATGAAAAAGACACTAAAAATCAAATATTATAAAAAAGAGAGAGGGGGGGAAGATCTCAAATGTTTGTTATTCTGTGACAGCAAGTCAAGTCATACTTGAACATAGCACCATCCTTGAGTCTCTCAGCAAATTGGTTTCTATTTTTTGGCCTTATGATTTAAACCTTGATCTCAAAGTTATTACTCCTTCGATTGGTTACTTCTCCAATAATATGAAGAATTTGTCAATGCCTCCTACATTGGAGATTTACATCGTTGGTCCCTTTATGTCAAAAGCTGCCCAAGTCACTATTGTGTCGTATTTATTTTTCAAGGATATAACTTGTGTCGGCCATTATATAGTTTCCTTGACCTCATGTGTCGGCCATTCCTTGGAGTCAGTCTGTTCTCAGCATGTATCATTGAAATGCGAATTTAGACTCGTGCTTGTATGGAAGGTCCCCATTGACTTCTCATAGGCGGGTTGTGTCTCATTGAAGATGACTCATCTGCTCTAAGACATTAACTTATATTCATAGCACCCTATCCCGTTTACATCATTCAAAGGTAACCTTGCACTCAACAAATGACATTTCATCATTCATTGTTGATTGAGTGGTTTCCCAAGATGTTCAACATCAAGAAATCTATTCACATTCTGGGATTTGTGTTGTAACTTGGATTCCATTTTCATCATTGGTGGAAGTCCTTGCCCCTATCAATAGATTTCATTATTGGTTGTTTCTCAAGGGGTCTCTTTCATGCACTATTTACATTTGGTGCATGCAGGAGACGTACACGGTGGTTTGTCCTGCAAAAATTTGTCTTAGTCCCTTTCCCAAGTCAAATCAATCCATGATATATCCTCGTGTTGGATGATGGGGGATGCCTTAATGCCTCCCTTCCAATGGATCTCTTCCCATCGAATTCAACTCATCATGATTTGAGAATGGGATTTAGAGTATTGGTAATACCTTGGATCTTGCAATCACCAGTGGAAGGTTCCCTCGCTATTGGGTAGTGGGAATACATCAATGTCTCCTACTCGATATATTCTACAAGTGTTCGACTCCAAGACATCTATTCGCACTTACTAGAAGACATCTATTTGCACATCATCATCATTAGTGGTGGCCTCATGTTTGTTAATGGTATACATCAATGACCAGTAATAAAACAATGTCCTCCATGTTTGACTTCATATCATTTATTCACATGAGAAGGATTTGTACCTCTCGACGGTTTGGATGGAAGACCTTGGGCCAATAGTAGCATCCCTACATTTTTCTATTGCCCGAATTGTGCAACAATATACCACACATCATATGAAACTGGTACCATTGGGAGAACGATTACTTGCCTTGGTTACATATTATTATCTTGATGCATGTTGAGACATAGATCCACTATATATCTATTCATGGTTATGATCTCTTGATTGGCATGGATCCATTGTGTCTTCCTTCGTGGTCGTGATCCACCTTTATATATATCACATGGATCCATTGTGTATTCCTTCATGGCCATGATCACTACATCATTTACATGTCATGGATCTGCAGTGTATTCAATTTGGTAGCCTTGTTCTATCATAATTTGAGCATGTATATGTCCATTTAAGGGAAAATAATGTCTAACACCTTGTTCTCTATTTTAGGTACTTTGTCAAAATTGAGGGTATTAGAATCTTGGCCTCGTCTACTTTGCATCCCACTCCACATTTTATTATAATGTATTTCATCCATCATGTTCCCTTCTAACCTTACACATTAGGGGGCATATGTTATAACTCAAATCGATGCTTCACCATCCATGATGACAGTTCGAAAGACGCCACTCAAAGTGTCATTGTTCGTTCACAAAAAGGACCCTTATGGATGGAAAAGGCCATGGTTTGATCCCTAATGATGGCCCTAAGCATTCAAAGTGAAATCCTAGCACATCTCCCTTCATACTGAAAATTTGCAACTTCAAGAGAGCAAATTCATGCTTTGCGCATTAGCAAGGCACAAACCATTCACACCTTACCCTTGAAAAAGGCACGAATGCAACAAAAAATGCAAATTATCACCTTGCACACTAGCAAGGTGTGAATCATTCACATGTTTCCTTTGGTAAGGGTGTGAATTCCCCATAATTTCATGAAAAAAATATCAAATTTTGAAATTGGGGAGTTATGGAGGTTTTTCAAACCAATCGTTTGGTTGCAACTCCATGAACCACTTGGTAACCATTTGCAACTATCTCCTTCAAACATAAAAAGAGATGAAATGGACCACAAGGGGGACACCAAAGATACCAAATTAATGCTAGAGGAATCACTCACTATCAAATCCATCATTAACCCCTGTTGTTGAGCCTTACATCCCTGGATATCGAATTTCTTGCCCTTAAGTAGCTTCATCCCTCATATATATCCTATAGATCGGAGTGGGATTGTTGGAGTGCATGACTAGAGAGACAATAATCTTCAGTTTCTATAAGGTGCTAGACATTGAGAAGGCATATCTTGTACTTGTTTCATTGTTATGATTGAGATTTGACATCTTTCCCTCCCCCAATCATGTGTCTTATGTGATTGATATTTGACTTGAAGAATGTTTTGTTATTTATGTTGAAATTGATTAGATAATTAATGTTCTTTTCGTATTTCAATTCATTAATATTCTTTGTTAAGGCCAAATTGGCTTGAGGAGGGCTGTCTTTGTTGGTTTTGCAGGTTGAATTTGGGAAATAAGGAGCAATTTTGGAAAGAGGCAAAGGAGTAGCTTGGATCAACCATTGAAAAAGGTAAAGGTGCATACATCTCTTCTCTAGTTTAGATTTTATATATGGTATTATGTGTGAATAATAGTATAATTTACCTAGAAACAAAGTCAAAGTCATTTAGGTCATGTCACCCTAAACAATACGTTTGTGACCTCATCCTAGTCAAAGAATAGAATTATGGTCAACACCATATCTTTATGTGATTTTGCTTATAAAATTATTTTAAAAAATCTTGGCTAATAGATTCAAAGGTTTATTTTTTAGGATTCATAACGAAACAACAATTCAACTTTATTGATAATAGACTAATAGATGAGGTAGTGGGAGTAGCACAAGAGGGATTGCATACTATAAAGTAAAAAAATTGTCAACAATTGTGATGAAATTGGATTTAGCCAATGGGCTCTACATTAGATTAATATTATGTAAATAGGGATGAGACTTTCATTGGTTAATTAGATCACGAGGTGTCTCCAATTCAAGAAAAATTCCATAAGGCAGAGGTTTTTGTGGAACCACTTCTCCTTCTCCATTTCTAGTGAATGTGAATAGTTGGAGGTTTTCAATAAATGTTTATTCTTTAGTGTACTTCTATCGTATAAATGCATTGGTGCGCTTCCATCATAAGTACACAAGTGAAAAACTATACCATAAGACTTAGTAAAGGCCAAAATATTTATAAAAATTTTGGTCTTATTTAAGAAAATCATGACAATGCATTTCCTATATATTAACCACATTGGTGCATATATAGACAATACTATTCGTGAGCCACATACCTATAAAAGAGCTGGTGGATATTAATATTGGGTGCATCGGGGTAGGGTAAAATCAAACAAAAAATTGACGTATACTATTCTCTTAGTGTTTCACACCCATGCAAGCACTGATGCTCTCTTTTCCTCTTGGCCACCCCATTGACCGATGTTACCGTATTGCTCAGTTTGTCAATTCCTTCGCTTTCATGGTAGACTTGTGTTCATTTTGGAAATTTTCAAACCATTACCAAAATTTTCACTTTTTCTCTAGATGATAACCATGCCTTCTTAGTAGAAAAGAGACCGGGTAAATTAATTGTTATCCTTGAATTTACATTTTCAACGAATTAAAAACTAAAATCATGCTTTATTTTCCTCATTTTCCATTTTTTAAAAAGATTCTACCAACGTGTTCATGATATTCACCTTGCACCATATGTTTACATTTTTATAGCATGTATTGTATAATTATGCATATGTACATCAATAAAGCGCTGACAAGTTTTTTTCACCTGTGGGGGGTAGCTCAAGTGGTCAAGATGAGAAGTTGTAAATGGAAGGTCACGTGTTCAAATCCTCACAAACTTAACCATGCGCCATGGTTCAGGCCCTGTGGATGCACCTAGGGGTATAGTGGTAGCGATATTGGATCCCTGGACCCCATGTCATGTGAGTACCAACCCAACCTTAGTTGCCGATTCCCCTAATAAACAAAAAAAATGTTGACAAGTTGTATAATTATTATTAAAAAAATTACCAAGTTATCCAATGTGCTAATTGATGTATGGACACCTTGTTGGCAGTATACTAAGTTATTTAAGTGCACTATAATCCTTTGAAACAAGTTTTAAAGGTTGTGGTGAGCACATAAATATGTAGACCACTATTATTGCTCGCACCAAGATTTGATGATTTTTATGACTTACCAGAGTGCATCATTACCTTATAAACATGCCATGAAAGTTGTAAAATGTATTTACAAATCTCCACGATGCTTTAATAAATTTACCGACACACCATAAGCGATGCTTGACTTAAGTTTCACTCACCATTATGGTGTGATTGATAATTAGAAGCACATTGATATATTAAATGTTTTTTATGATGTGTTTCCAATGATCTCTTATGTATCGATTATTGTTCATGCATTAACAATGCCAAACGATGGTAGTGCATTAGCTAATTATTTAGAGCACCAATGGTGTTGCATTATTATAATGTGGGTTGATAACACCAAGGGATGTTAACACTCTCCTTCAACATTTGTAGTGATTTATCCTCTATAGAGCACCAAATTTGAATTGCATAGGTAATGAATCATATCATTATTATTTTACGAACTTTGGTCTTAGATGTACACATTGTTCTAATAAAGTTTTTTTGTTGGAACTAAGCATATACGACAAGGAAAACACATTTTAGCAGATGTTTTTGCTTAACTTCCCCTTTGCTTAACCTCCCCAATAAAATTTCTTATTTATTCGTTTTAGTGGAGGTGGGAAACCATAGGTTTTAGTGGAGTTTTTTTTGGGTGTTCCTCAATTGTAATAACACATCGGTGCATTAGGGTGGTAGGTGTGGGAGGGGTTCTCTTTGAAATCAGAGGGAAAGCAATGATTAGATTTTCATGGGAGCTTAGTTGTACCACTAACAACTATGTTGAGATGTATGCCCTATACTACAGATCAAAGATTATATCGACAATGATGATTTCTCGATTAATGATCTTTGGAGACTCTCTCTTGATAATAAAAAATTTGCATATAGGAACCTTAATCTCAAAAGATCCAAAATCAAATTCTCTCCAGGTTGGAGTGAAATTTGAAGTGAATCAACAACTTATCTTTCTGGCATATTTGTCGAAGTAACAACAGTGTGGCAGATAAATTGGCTAATGAATCATCTCTCTTTATAGACAAAGGTGTTATCATGATAAATAATGGTCCACCTCAACGTAGGTGGATATCATACTATATGGCGAAGATATGAACTAGCCCCCCTATTATTTGGCTTGCAAATGGGGCAAAATATAGAAAAACAATCAACATTTGACAATTTGAAACAAGATACGTGCTTGGGGGTGTGAGAGGCACGTGGAACAATATACATCCGGATGACATGCACACTATCACCATTTAATTTGCACCCCTATGGAATTATTTCCCAAAACTATGGTTCATGCAAGGGGCATTATGAAGATGGGTAGGGAAATGATATGAGGGGACATGATAAATTTTGGCTCAGGGATCGCCTTGGTCATTGTCACGATGGATCGCTTGGGATTATATTATGTCTTCCTTTGGTGCCGAGGTGCAAGTCTCAAGGAGGTTTGTGGTGGGGAATCTTTTGTAGGAGCAGGACCGAGTTTGAAAGTGGCAATATGTGGTAAGGAGGATGCATCCCTCTGTTATGATTGTGTAAGGAGGACAATGAGCATGACGGGGTAATTGGGTAATACTAAGAAATTATTCACAAGAGAGAACGAAATTGGGGCTCTTATCCCTGAGATGGAAAACAATACGGAGAGCGAGCGAGGAGGGGTGAACGACATGCAATGACCTATGCGAGAAATTCATAGTCTGAAGAAGCTTGTGCAGTGCATTGCTGGGAAATTGGACCAAATTGAGGATAATATGGAATGCTTATGCTGTCGGATGGAGTTAGAGGAACAAATCCAAGAAAGGTTGGATATACAAGTAGTTGATTAGGGATAACAATTGATGCAACTGGTTTTAGATAGAGACTGTCATGAGGCTTGCATTCAAGAGTTGGCTCATGGAAGGAAATTAAGCATTGGTGACTTTTAAAATTTAAATGGAGCGGATATGGACACCGTCTAGTAGATGGCCTTAGTCAGGTTTGAATATTCCTGCTTCTTGGCTCAGAAGGATGAGGCAGACACCCAAAATGCTTGAGTTCTTATGGGTTTGCTAGTTTTCTATTTTGTCTATGTACTATTGTTATAATTTGTTATTAGGAAAATTTATTAGCTATTATAGGAGTAAGTTCGGTTGGCATGACTAATGTTTTGTTTGGATATCCATGATTGAGGTTATTTTGAAGCCCTTGAGTCTCCGAAGGGAATCTTGTAATGACTATGTATTTCCATTTCTATGGTTGTTATGGTTCACCTCATCCCATTTAATATAAATTTTATACCCTTTTCTGTTTAAAAAAACACACCGGTGCATCATAATATCACATGCATCGAATGTGAGAAAACCCCACTACTAGAGGAAATTATATGTTTATTTTTATTTTATGAAATAACTCATTAGGGCATCTAACATGACATAATTCATCACGACAATCCAATGTAAAATGCACCGACTCCTATCAAATGCTCATTAATAATTATAGGCTTTTTATATTTTAATATTTTTTTTATAAACCTTAACAATGTTCTTAATTGATATACATGCATCCGTGTGCCATTATACATAACACACCAAATTCAAATGTTTGTACAACTAAAACGATGCACTAGAGATAGGAGAGCGCACTGGTGCATCTAAATTGATAAAGCATCGAAGCATGATAAAATATTTAACAATATAATAGATGTATTTTTTTAATAAAATTATAAATGTACTTCAGGCATTTAGTGCCATGAACAACATTGGTGCTTATGTAGATAAGGCATTGGTGCTTATGTAGATAAGGCATGCCGCCAATCCAAATTGTTGAAAACAAAATATAGTTTTTTTTTTAAAATTTTCAAAACATTGTTCAAAAAACACCATGATGCATTCATATGTCATAATTTCACAATGGCATTTATCCACATAGCACACCATCCTAGATATTTCAAAATTTATTCTATGGTGTGATGTATTTATACAAACACACCATTACAACATATCATCTAGTGCACTAGAGAAGGGTTAAATAAAACAAATTGCCAAACAATAATTTCATTTGCAAATTGATTTTAGTGCTCAAGACCACAGAAGCATCGGTGCATAACCTACTTGTGCAATTGTCCCATCATCGATGTTGCTAAGTTGTCACATGCCTACTTCCCTTCCATTTACTAGTGGAGTTTGAATCTTGAGAAATGGTCCCATATTTTTTTTGTTTGTTGACATGGAAACCATGCCTCCTCTAGTGTCAAGGAAACAAGTAAAGTGTTGATTACCCCCTCATTTAATTTTTTAGCAAGTTAAAATTCCAAAATTTCCTTTTTCAATTTTTTTAAAAATTTATGTATTTTTTAATCCATACAATGGATTCAAGTTGTTCGACTCACATTGAAATGGTGCATCGTAACCGATGCTTTACAAATGCATCATTTATGGTGCCTTCCTGCTTTACAAGCACATTGTTCCATCATAATACAAGCAACCTTGCAATTTACTGATGCACTTTATGATATACACAATCACCATTAACGATGCTTTCGATGGTTATGAACGCACTAGTAAAATGTATGAAAAACTCTCACACACATTGTCATGCATTGCATTGCTGCATACCGTCATTATAAACAAACCATTCATAGTTTTATGTGTGGTCCATATATGTCAGTGCTAGGTCATCGTAAATGCATTATGCCTCAATCTATAATGAACAATAATGCTGATGCAAAGTGTCTCTTCTTTGGAGTTATTTGTATACATGCAGTCTAAATGAGATTTCACGGGATTTAAATGAGAATTAGGGAATGGGGCTAAATATCAATGCCTCATTGTTTTTTAATATACCTTCATCCAACCTAGTCGCTAAGTTGACGAGATGTGGTAGAAGCTAACGTCCTCAATACCTTGCATTTCTTGTTAGATTCTCTTGATAATTTGTGCCAGGGATCTATCCTCAGGGGAAGAGTTGAAGTGGATATGGTGTATGATAATGTAAGAGTCTCCAAACATCATAAGTCTCCTTACTCTTGACAAGGAGGCAACCTTGATTTACTATAGGAGTGCATATGCCTTTGCCTAGTTATTGGAAGTTTTTCCTAACCCCCCCAAGTAGCTTCTATGTTGAGTTCCTCCGGGATAAATTAGGATCTCCACCAAAACTACAACCCATATCAATGCACCTTAATATTATAGGAACATTGATTTTAAAAAAAGCCGCATGCATTTTTCATAAATGACTTGAAATATCCAACGAAAAATGAGTAGGAATTTTATTTTCTAAAAGTGGTTTTATAATAGAAACCCTAATAACTATTTCATTATAATGCCAAAAATTTCGAGGGAGACTTGTGCAAGAGAGAATTACTAGCAAAGACTTTAGAGTGGCTAGATTTTTATGACGGCCCAAATTTGTAAGAGTTTGTAGGTCACATACAACTATGTAGAGGATAAATTTCAGGTATGTAACTTCTTACTATTCATCTCAAATTTTCCCTTAATTTATTCCAAAAATCTTATTAATTTTTTATGTTCCTATTAATATTTATAGTGCATTATAAAGAAAATAAAAGTTTTCATAGTTACCTTCTGTTATCCCTAAGGTCTGCACCGTGACTGCTAGAGGGAAAAGCTAGGGCACTTAGATATAAATGTGTGACAAATTGGTTTCAGGTTTAAGGTTTAAAATTCAAGGGGTTAAATAATCAATAAGCCATACAAAGTCTAGGCGGAATAATAAATAGTGCAGGAAGAAAAATAGTAATGGATCATGGTTTAAAGGCTTTAAAGTCATGAATCATACGTGAACTCATAATTTAATACAAAGCTAGGATGCAAATACATGAAAAAACAATCTTCTCATTCATAGACTTACATAAATATCCCATATCATAACAGAGTCACAATAAGGAAAGCTAATTGAAAATAGAACATGAATTACGTGCAATGTACATTCATAGCATAAATGTCATGAGTTATGGAATTAATTGATTATGCAGCGTATAAATAACTTCTGTATTCAAATAGATTACTAGCAACAAAAATAGATACGAGGCACAATTCTATTCATAACTGAAATGATCTTCAAAGCATATATAGATTACTGTATCAAAAAGGATTACAGGTTTCCACCCATCCTTCCTTAGCTATCTCAAAATTCGAACCCTTTGCTTCCTCCTAACAGGAAGATCCCCCATTACACATACAAATAATAGATTTTATATGCAATTACATCTGCAAACTAATTGTTAGCTTTTAGGAAACATAAGCTATCTCTCAACTAAAAATAAAACAATCTAGAACTTAGTTGCAAGAAATACTGGGAGGATAGAGTTCGACGTCTTGCAACTATGGACATCAGGACACTTTCTTGCATTTAACATTCAACATCGAGACATGCATGATGCACTTGACATCTAGGCATTAACTCAACGAAATCTCCCATAAGCACTTGCCTCAACACTTGGTGGTGCACAAGGGAATTTGTACTTAGAATGTGAAATAAGCTCTAAGATAAGCCAACAAGAGAGAATGCGTATAATACCTTTCCTTATGGCATTCTGATGGGTGCTTTTATTTTGCAATGGTGGCAATTATCCCACATCGGACAGATAGATAATATTTCCGCTCTTCATATATGCATATACTCACACAATCTTTCAACGTGTAGTGTCAAACATTTCTCTCGTGGGCTCCTTTCTTGGTGCTTGATGGTTGGACTTGTACATTGGCTAAATGGTTAACGTCGAGTTTTGGCTCGATGAACACAGACCAACATTTTACATAGCCACACAAGACCAAAAAGAATGTGTAACTAAAACCCTTTTTTTTAAACAAAAGTAAATATAAAATATTATTTTAAAATCATATAAAACAATTTTAAAATAATATAATTTTATATTAATTTGTTATTATTTTTGTTAAGATTTGGCTTGGTTTTGAATTGGTAAGGACAACTTAGACATTTTAAGCAACTAGAAAACAAAGGTGAGATTTTGCTACCAAATCATGAAGATCTTGGACAACAATCACTAGATTGAGATTGGGACAAGAGGAAAGTAGGCAAATTTTGCAAAAAATTGGCCGAGGTTTAAAATTTTTGATGTAATAGATTCTGGTACTAACACCTTCAATGTTGGAAACCCCAACTTTCTTATTGCTTCCCCTTTGTTTTAGGTGGTTGAAAACTTTAGCATTAAGATTTTATCCTCTCTACTATTTCACAATGATACTTTTTCTTTCTAGGCATTGAATATTTAATCATTTTGTGTATCCATATATATGACATTCAACATCTATTACAATGGGACCTCTTATTGTATTGGATCTCAAACTCTGTCCATGTTAGATTTTTGAAAAAAAGATTTTTGGTAATCATTGAGTAATATAAAGTATAACGTACTGGTGCTCTTTTTATAAACTACATTGCTTTAAATATAGGTCATTTAAAAAAAATAGTAGTATACCTATCTATTATTGTGTATGATGCAATGATGCATATACTTGTGCAATACACACCGATAAATCCAAAAACATTTTTAGCTTGAAATCATTTACTTTATTTGTAGAAAATATTTTATAGTATGGTGTAGAGCATTTATTAGTAGAAGATGTTTGATATGACAAGGGGAAAAACTTGTTGCAATGATCATAATTGGAGCACATCCCAAAAATAAATCAAGGCATGTTCTTTGAAATTCTAGTATAAAATTAATATATTTGAATTATTTTTCAGTTTAAAAGATGTGCATTGGTTAGTATGTGTCAGGCAAAGCAATACCTTGAAGAATCTTAATAAAATTGTTTGCAAGTGCAAAAGAGCGCAAAACCTCAATGAAAACATTGCAAAGAGATGAACTAGGTGAATCGAAAGGTGATCAACATGAAGTTTATCATTGAATTTTTAGTAATAATGTACTTATTAAGAATAGTTGCTAACATGTTTCAAACACTATGTTTCACCTTTGTTGAATGTTGTGAAGGGACCAACAGTGAGGAAAGGGAATGCCATGCTAAGAAGATAAAATTGTGAAGGATGTAATGATGATGGATTGGTCCTTTGTTCATCTAGAGTGATGCTAGAAATTTATGAAAGGGGGAAATTTTTTATAAACCCATGAGGGATATAGTGGAAATAACATATAAATGTAGTTCCCACTTATAATACAAAAGTCAATCCAATGACTCAAATGATCATATTATATATAAAAAACAACAAGCATTTCTAGAGAAATGGTCAATGAACCCATAAAACTTGCAACATCAAAAACTTACAATAACAAAAAAAACAATTTAGAAAAATATTATTCCTAAACAATTTTTTTTGTAATATGTATATACTACTACAACCATTACTAAATTAATATTTCAGCTATATTTACTTTTATATCAATATAAATGTGTTTGTTTGAACTTTTCATTTTTTAGGAAGATTATGAAAATTCCAAAAGACAAATGAGGTGATATCTGAAACACGTTGGTCGAAGTCCAAAAACATGTACAATGAGATGGTCAAAGAAATGAACATAATTGCATCATAGGAGGAGCCATTTCAACAACAATGTGTATAAAATGTATGTAACCATTGATTTTTCCTTCTATGTACATTTAATTTAATTATTGCATGAAATACCATTTTCACTTGTTTTGTTGTAGAAAATAAAAGAAAAGGGAACCCATTCATCACATACGACACGATGATAAGAAATAAAATGGTTGATTGCAATGCTTCTAAGTATAACTTGTCTTTTCCTTAAGATTTCATTGTTGTGAGCTTTATATTTTAATTAATTTACACTTGTCCTTGGATGTCTTTTAATAGGTTCTAACATGCAAGGAAGAGTCATTCGTATAATTGATTAACATTTGGTAAAGTACGGGTTGTAAGTATATGTTACAGTATCAAAACATTAATCAAACAATTTGTAAGTAGCTATGTTGTTTTAATTCCCTCATTTTTATAATTAATGGAACAACAATAAACCTCTATATTCATTATATCAATGCTTTGTCACGGCATATAAAATTTTCATGAAACAAAGTATGGAGGGGAGCCAATAGAAGAGTTTTTTAGATATGACACAAGGAACGTCTTTGAAAAAATGTGTATAATTTGTGAATCACTTTTTGATATGGTATACTTTTTTATTTACAAAACTATGTATATTACATTATAAATTTAGATACACTCATTGCTCTTTATTCTTATGTTTGTAGATGGAAAATGAAGATGAGGAACAAAATCAAGTCAATCAACAAAAAAATGGGTACAAATAACCCAAGTGATGAAGAAATGAGGCATGCAAGCGGCTTGAGCAATATTGGCACTAGTTTGAATGAAAAATGACGATCAATATAATTGAATGTTCTTGCAAGTTGTATGTTTTGAAATGTTTGTATGTGAAAATTATACTTTTTGTTTAATGGATTAGACATATTGTACCAATTGGATGACCATGGGTTATGAATAAGTGTAGCAATTATATATTGGTGTAAAAATTACATACTGACATTTTGATAATTGCGGACCTTTATGTTGTCCAATTTTGTATAAGAAAGGGTCTCTTATTTATATATACTAAAATGGGTTTCTTATTCTATTGCATTGTCCAATGTTACATTCTTGATTAAATATTTGGATGATTAAATATTACAATGAACTGATATGTAATCTAATGGTATAACACATTACTATAATATTATATCCATCTGCAATAATGAAAATTCAAATATCAACAACTTCATAAAAATTATTTGATTTTTTGATGATTAATTGAAAATTAAAAAATAAATTAATTAAAAGATAGACATATTGCTAAATTGTATTATTTTTGCTGCAAGAGAATGCTCATTGTTATAGAATTTTGGGAAGCTTGTAGATGCTCAAGTTCATGGGTTTTGGCCATGATAGAAAAAATGAAGGTGCTATTGCCTTTGATAGGGTCCTCTTAACGACGCATGAATATCCTTAAGTCTTCAATGTCCCAATGACAAGTAGGATGGTTATCATTCGTACTATGAGCTATAACACCCCCTAGTCAAGGCAAGTAGTAATAATAAGAAATGATAGTTGAGTATATGGAACTTGTTACACTTGCAACCACCCTTCCCCATTTTATCCTAGGAGAAAATCGTGTCCCCTCCTCGTCACTTTGAATGGTACTTGAAGCTCTACCTTTTCTTTCAGACGAGTGAAATATTGATGTAAGGCTCTTATTCATTGGTCATTGGTAAAGTAAGGGACTGCGTTAGAAGATGTGGGGTTCAAGGATCACCCTTAAGAGCTTAAAACATTGAGTTTTCATGTTAAAAATTCTTGAATTTTGTGAAGAAAATGGTGAGAGATTAGCACAATGCTAACGAATAAGTCGTCTACACAACGCAAGTTTAACCACGATCCCTCTAACATGGCGCTATGATGACAGCTAAATCTCTAATTAATCAACGTATCCTTGCATTATGACACACTCTTCATTACACCGATAAGGTGTATTTTGATCCGGATTTATGTGGGAATGAAACAAAAGATAGAAAATACAGAATCATATACAGAGATATATTGCAAAGAACACAGTGATACAGTAAACACATATTCTATTAAAGAGCGGAAATAGAACATACTGTAAAATACAATAGCTAGAATGGTGGTAGCTATCTCTGAGAAGAGATGTGGCCGCTATGCTCATTCATGCCAATATGAATACAATGAGGCTCTGAAGGCCTTTTTACAATACCCAAAATACAAAACCCTAACCCTGGAAGATGGATAGCCAACAATTTTGTGGACCCCGATTTGGGTAGTTTGGTGTATCAACTTCCCGGGGGCGTAACTTTGGCATACGATCTCTGTTTGGGGCGCACGATAGCTTGTTGGAAAGATCTATCCGAGGACTACAAAAATAGATACAAAATTCCATTGTTAGATGAAATTTTAATGATGAATTTTGTGACCGCAACATGCCCAAAAAAACGTCATTTAGGGCCTCAAAATGGATCCGGAAGTTCAGGACCCGAAAAACTGCTAAAAATAGTAAATTACCAAAATTGTTAGAAGACTATTTTGAGCTAGTTGGAGGAGGTGGGTCGCCATCGATATCCACCTGGATCAATCCTCCCTTCTTAGGAAGCAATGGTCTCCATTGCGTCAAATCCCTTATCATATGTTGAACTATGTGTTGAGTTGAGCTCCTGGTGCGGCATTTGCTGAAGCGAAAAGGTTGCCTTTCTTTGAAATCTTCATAGGGTTGTAACTGTTGTTGTTGGATGCATTGGATATGTTCAACAGTTTTGGTTGTTGTGGTATCCTTGGTCTACACCAGTGTGGATGGTTTCTTTTTGGAGGAGCACCTTGAATGCATGGCCTTGCACTGTAGAGGTACTAGAATAGGTGATGCTGCACTGAATTTGTGTTCTTCTTGTTTCTGCTGAGTAGAGGGATAATGTGCAAAGGTTGTGGATGTCTCTGCGATCTGATGTTCTCCTTTAGTGGAAATTGCAAATAGGGAAAATTTCCCAGTGTGGGAGATTATCTTCCTGCCCTACTAGGTTGGGGTAGGTGAAACAGTCTCTGGTATCCGATAGAGTTGTCCTCCCAAAGTGACAATGACACTGCGAGGTCGTGATTCATATACAACATGACGCTTCCACATATATGGCTGTCCTAAAAGAATATGACATACTTCAAGTGGGGCCACCTCACACAATACCTCATCTTTGAAGGGCTTGATGCCATATGGTGGCGACATTGGTGACTGACACGGATCCCTCGTCCTTGGCTTAGCCATCCAATGGTGTATGGTAGTGGGTGTGGAGTTATTGGTAGCTCTAATTTCTTGATGACTTCTGCTGAGATCAGGTTCTTTTGGCTTCCGCTATCCACAACAATGTGTAGGGGAATTCCCTTCACCCACATCTGCGAGTGGAAAAGGCACTCCTCTACCTCCGACTCTTCAGGTTCCTATGGTTGAATCTGCGTGGTGGCAAGAATGACACTGGGTTCTGCATCAATTATCTGCTTCCCTTTTTGCGAGGCTGTGAAATTAGGTTCTGAGTCAGAATTGGAACTGGGGTCTGATTCTGAAGCTTTGATCTCAGGCACCAATGACTGTTTAGAGCGACATTCATCAGTGTTGTGCTAGGGGCTTTTGTGGAAATCGCACCACTTCTCGATGTCCTTCTTTGTCTTTTTGTTACCCTTCTTCGCTTTTGGTTGGGACTGGTTGTCCTTTCCCTGCCCCGTGTTCTGCGAGACAGAGTTTCCCTTGCCCTGCTTCTGCGCAGGTCCGAAGTCACGCTTGTTCTTTTGCTAAAATTTCTGCTCAATTTTAACAACATATCGATAGGCGGATCCAAGTGAAGAGATGTCCAAGAAATCCACCTCTGTTCGTATGTACTGGTGTAGGCCACTGCGATATTTTAGTACTAGGTGTCGCTTGGAGTCCTTCATACCCAACTTTGTGGGCGAGGTATGAAATTTGTTGGTGTACACCGACACCGTTTGGTCCCTCTCTTGACGCAGAATGGTCCATTTTGTGTACTGGTCATCATAGTTTCCAACAGGGTAATATTGTTCCTTGACGACATCTATAAAAGAGGCCCAAGTGGGATTGGCATATTCAAACAATCCAGACTCGTCTGATGAGTTTTGCTCACAAAAAGTTTTCCACCAATTTTTGACATGGGGGACGACCTTGAGGAGAGAAAAGATGATCTTTTCCCTGTCGAAAAATTTGTGGATAGACAAATACCCTTCTAGTAGATTCAACCATTTATCTAGGGCATCGACATCAATCTGGCCTTCAAATAATGGGATGTCAAAATTAACTTGTACCTTGAAGGGAGTCGCGTCTTCGAAACGATTGCTCGTTGAAGGTGTATTCAACGTCGTCGGCACGCGTCGAAGGATCTTGGTGAAATTATCCATCATCTCGTTCCTCTGTCGCGCGAGGGATTCCTCGAGCAACAACTTGATAGGATATCCTGCTCCATCGTCTCTCTTTTCGTTCGCCATAGGTGGCCATTTGGGGCAGTGAGAGTGATCTTCCCTAAGTGAAACTAGTTAGAGACCCAACTCTCTGTATCTTGAACTTGTCGGGGACATGCACCGAGAAATAATCAAAGAGCAGATTGCTCTGATACCACTGATATGGATTTATGTGGGAACAAAACAAAATATAGCCTATACATAATCATATACAGAGATATATTGCAAAGAACACAGTGATACAATAAACACATATTCTATTAAATAGCGGAAATATAACAAACTGTAAAATACAATAGCTAGAATGGTGTTAGCTATCTCTTAAAAGAGATGTGGCCGCTACGCTCATTCGTGCCAATATGAATACAATGAGGCTCTGAAGGGATTTTTACAATACCCAAAATCCAAAACCCTAACCCCGAAAGATGAAAAGCCAACAGTTTTGTGGACCCCGTTTTGGGTAGTTTGCTGTATCAACTTCCCGAGGGCATAACTTTGGCATACGATCTCTGTTTGGGGTGCACGATAGCTCGTTGGAAAGATTTATCTGAGGACTACAACAATCGATAGTGATAACATGTTGAGACCGCAACATGCACCAAAAAACGTCGTTTAGGGCCTCAAAATGGCTCCAGAAGTTCAGGACCCAAAAAACTACTAAAAATAGTAAATTACCAAAATTGTCAGAAGACTATTTGAGCCAGTTGGAGGAGGTGGGTCGCCACTGATATCCACCTGGATCAATCCTCCCTCCTTAGGAAGCAATGGTCCCCATTGCGTCAAATCCCTTATCATATGTCGAACTATGTGTTGAGTTGAGCTCTTGGTGCGGTGTTTGCCGAAGCAAAATGGTTGCCTTTCTTTGAAATCTTTAGAGGGTTGTAACTGTTGTTGTTGGATGCATTGGATCTGTTCAATAGTTTTGGTTGTTGTGGTATCCTTGGTCTGCACCGGTGTGGATGTTTTCTTTTTGGAGGAGCACCTTGAATGCGTGGCCTTGCACTACAGAGGTACTCGAATAGGCGATGCTGCACTGAATTTGTGTTCTTCTTGTTTCTGCTGAGTAGAGGGATAATGTGCAGAGGTTGTGGATGTCTCTGCGATATGATGTTCTCCTTTAGTGGAAATTGCGAATAGGGAAAATTTCCCAGTGTGTAAATTATCTTCCTTCCTTGCTTGGTTGGGGTAGGTGAAACAGTCTCTGGTATCCGATAGAGTTGTCCTCCCAAAGTGACAATGACACTGTGAGGTTGTGATTCATATACAACATGACGCTTCCACATATATGGCTGTCCTAAAAGAACATCACATACTTCAAGTGGGGCCACATCACATAATACCTCATCTTTGAAGGGCTTGATGCCATATGGTAGGCGACATTGGTGACTGACGTGGATCCCTCGTCCTTGGCTTAGCCATCCAATGGTGTATGGGTGTGTGTGTGGTGTTATTGGTAGCTCCAATTTGTTGATGACTTCTGCTGAGATCAGGTTCTTTTGGCTCCCGCTATCCACAACAATGTGTAGGGGAATTCACTTCACCCACATCTGCGATTGGAAAAGGAACTCCTCTACCTCCGACTCTTCAGGTTCCTATGGTTGAATCTGCGTGGTGGCAACAATGACACTGGGTTCTGCATCAATTATCTACTTCCCTTTTTGCACGGTTGTGAAATTAGGTTCTGAGTCAGAATCGGAACTGGGGTCTGATTCTGAAGCTTTGATCTCAGGCACCAATGACTGTTTAGAGCGACATTCATCAGTGTTGTGCCAGGGGCTTTTGTGGAAATCACACCACTTCTTGGTGTCCTTCTTTTTCTTTTCGTTACCCTTCTTCGCTTGTGGTTGGGACTGGTTGTCCTTTCCCTGCCCCGTGTTCTGCGACACAGAGTTTCCCTTGCCTTGCTTTTGCGCAGGTCCAAAGTCACGCTTGTTCTTTTGCTAAAATTTCTGCTCAATTTTAACAGCATATTGATAGGTGGATCCGAGTGAAGAGATGCCCAGGAAATCCATCTCTGTTCATATGTACTGGTGTAGGCCACTACGATATTTTCGTACTAGGTGTTGCTTGGAGTCCTTAATCCCCAGCTTTGTGCGCGAGGTATGAAAGTTGTTGGTGTACTCCGACACCGTTTGGTCCCTCTCTTGACGCAGAATGGTCCATTTTGTGTACTGGTCATCTTAGTTTCCAACAGGGTAATATTTTTCCTTGAAGGCATCTATAAAAGAGGCCCAAGTGGGATTGGCATATTCAAACAATCCAAACTTGTCTGATGAGTTTTGCTCACAATAAGTTTTCCACCAATTTTTGACATGGGGGATAGCCTTGAGGAGCGCAAAGATGATCTTTTCCCTGTCGAAAAATTTGTGGACAGAGAAATACCCTTCTAGTAGATTCAACCATTTATCTAGGGCATCGGCATCGATCTAGCCTTCAAATAAAGGGATGTCAAAATTAACTTGTACCTTGAAGGGAGTCGCGTCTCCGAAATGGCTGCTCGTTGAACGTGTATTCGTCGTCGTCGGCACACGTCGAAGGATCTGGATGAAATTATCCATCATCTTGTTCCTCTGTCATGCGAGGGATTCCTAGAGAAACAACTTGATAGGATCTCCTGCTCCGTCATCTCCCTTTTCATCCGCCATGGGTGGCCATTTGGAACGGCAAGAGTGATCTTCCCCAAGTGAAACTAGTTCGAGATCCAACTCTCTATATCCTGACCTCGTCGGGGACATGCACCGAGAAATAATCAAAGAGAAGATTCTCTGATACCACTGATCCGGATTTATGTGGGAAAAAAACAAAATATAGCCTATACAGAATCATATACAGAGATATATTGCAAAGAACACAGTGATACAGTAAACACATATTCTATTAAATAGCAGAAATAGAACAAACTGTAAAATACAATAGCTAGAATGGTGGTAGCTATCTATTAGAAGAGATGTAGCCACTATGCTCATTCGTGCCAACATGAATACAATGAGGCTCTGAAGGCCTTTTTACAATACCCAAAATCCAAAACCCTGACCCCGGAAGATGAAAAGCCAACAGTTTTGTGGACCCCGTTTTGGGTAGTTTGGGGTATCAACTTCCCGAGGGCATATTTTTGGCATACGATCTCCGTTTGGGGTGAACGATAGCTTGTTCGAAAGATCTATCTGAGGACTACAACGGTCGAGAAAAAATTCCATCGATAAATATAGTTTTATCGATAGAATATTTCGACCGCAACATGCCCAAAAAAACGTCGTTTAGGGCCTCAAAACGGCTCTAGAAGTTCAGGACCCAAAAAACTGCTAAAAATAGTAAATTACGAAAATTGTCAGAAGACTATTTTGAGCCAGTTGGAGGAGGTGGGTCGCCACCAATATCCACCTAGATCAATCCTCCCTCCTTAGGAAGCAATGGTCTCCATTGTGTCAAATCCCTTATCATATGTCGAACTATGTGTTGAGTTGAGCTCTTGGTGCGGCGTTTGCTGAAGCGAAAAGGTTGCCTTTCTTTGAAATCTTCAGAGGGTTGTAACTGTTGTTGTTGGATGCGCAGGATCTGTTCAACAATTTTGGTTGTTGTGGTATTGTTGGTCTGCACCGGTGTGCGTGGTTTCTTTTTGGAGGAGCACCTTGAATGCGTGGCCTTGCATTGTAGAGGTACTCGAATAGGCGATGCTGCATTGAATCTGTGTTCTTCTTGTTTCTGCTGAGTAGAGGGATAATGTGAATAGGTTGTGAATGTCTCTGCGATATGATGTTCTCCTTTAATGGAAATTGTGAATAGGGAAAATATCCCAGTGTTGGAGATTATCTTCCTGCCTTGCTTGGTTGGGGTAGGTGAAACTGCCTCTGGTATCTGATAGAGTTGTCCTCCCAAAGTGACAATGACACTGCGAGGTCGTGATTCATATACAACATGACACTTCCACATGTATGGCTGTCCTAAAAGAACATCACATACTTCAAGTGGGGCCACATCACACAATACCTCATCTTTGAAGGGATTGATGCCAAATGGTAGGCGACATTGGTGATTGACACGGATCCCTCATCCTTGGCTTAGCCATCCAATGGTGTATGGTTGTGTGTGTGGTGTTATTGGTAGCTCCAATTTCTTGATGACTTCTGCTGAGATCAGTTTCTTTTGGCTTCCGCTATCCACAACAATGTGTAGGGGAATTCCCTTCACCCACATCTACGAGTGGAAAAGGAACTCCTCTGCCTCCGACTCTTCAGGTTCCTATGGTTGAATCTGCGTGGTGGCAACAATGACACTGGGTTCTGCATCAATTATCTGCTTCCGTTTTTATGCGGCTGTGAAATTAGGTTCCGAGATAGAATCAGAACTGCGGTCTGATTCTGAAGCTTTGATCTCAGCCACCAATGACTGTTTAGAGCGACATTCATCAGTGTTGGAAATTGCACCACTTCCCGGTGTCCTTCTTTGTCTTTTCGTTACTCTTCTTCGCTTGTGGTTGGGACTGGTTGTCCTTTCCCTGCCCGATGTTCTGCAAGACAAAGTTTCCCTTGCCCTGCTTCTGCGAAGGTCCGAAGTCACGCTTTTTCTTTTGCTAAAATTTCTGCTCAATTTTAACAACATATCGATAGGCGGATCCGAGTGAAGAGATGTCCAGGAAATCCATCTCTGTTCGTATGTACCGGTGTAGGCCACTGCGATATTTTAGTACTAGGTGTCACTTTGAGTCCTTGATACCCAGCTTTGTGCGTGAGGTATGAAAGTTGTTGGTGTACTCCAACACCGTTTGGTCCCTCTCTTGACGAAGAATGGTCCATTTTGTGTACTGGTCATCATAGTTTCGAACAGGGTAATATTGTTCCTTGATGACATCTATAAAAGAGGCCCAAGTGGGATTGGCATATTCAAACAATCCAGACTCGTCTGATGAGTTTTGCTCACAATATTTTTCCCACCAAGTTTTGACATGGGGGACAGCCTTGAGGAGTGCAAAGATGATCTTTTCCCCTTCGGTTTATTTGTGGACAGAGAAATACCCTTCTAGTAGATTCAACCATCTATCTAGGGCATCGGCATCAATCTAGCCTTCAAATAAAGGGATGCCAAATTTAACTTGTACCTTGAAGGGAGTCGCGCCTCCGAAACGGCTGCTCGTTGAAGGTGTATTCGTCGTCGTCGGCACGCGTCAAAGGATTTGGGTGAAATTATCCATCATCTGTTTCCTCTGTCGCGCGAGGGCTTCCTCTAGCAACAAATTGATAGGATCTCCTGCTCCATTGTCTCTCTTTTCGTCTGCCATGGGTGGCCATTGGGGGTGGCGAGAATGATCTTCCCCGAGTGAAACTAGTTCGAGACCCAACTCTCTGTATCCTGACCTCGTCGGGGACATGCACTGAGAAATAATCAAAGAACATATTGCTCTGATACCATTGATCCGGATTTATGCGGGAAGAAAACAAAATATAGCCTATACAGAATCATATACAGATATATATTGCAAAGAACACAGTGATACAATAAACACATATTCTATTAAATAGCGGAAATAGAACAGACTGTAAAATACAATAGCTAGAATGGTGGTAGCTATCTCTTAGAAGAGATGTGGCCGTTATGCTCATTCGTGCCAATATGAATACAATGAGGCTCTGAAGGCCTTTTTACAATACCCAAAATCCAAAACCCTAACCCCGGAAGATGAAAAGCCAACAGTTTTGTGGACCCCGTTTTGGGTAGTTTGGTGTATCAACTTCCCGAGGGCATAACTTTTGCATACGATCTCCGTTTGGGGTGCACGATAACTCATTGGAAAGATATATCCGAGGACTAAAACATTTGAGACAAAATTCCATCTAATGATGGAATTTTGCGACCACAACATGCCCAAAAAAATGTTGTTTAGGGCCTCAAAACGGTTCCGAAAGTTCAGGACTCGAAAAACTGCTAAAAATAGTAAATTGCCAAAATTGTCAAAAGACTATTTTGAGCCAATTGGAGGAGGTGGGTCGCCACCAATATCCACCTGGATCAATACTCCCTCCTAAGGAAGCAATGGTCTCCATTGCGTCAAATCCCTTATCATGTGTCGAACTATGTGTTGAGTTGAGCTCCTGGTGTGGCGTTTGCTGAAGCGAAAAGGTTGCCTTTCTTTGAAATCTTCAGAGGGCTGTAACTGTTGTTGTTGGATGTGCTAGATCTGTTCAACAATTTTGGTTGTTGTGGTAACCTTGGTCTTCACCGGTGTGGATGGTTTCTTTTCGGAGGAGCACCTTGAATGCGTGGCCTTGCACTGTAGAGGTACTCGAATAGGCGATGCTGCATTGAATTTGTGTTCTTCTTGTTTCTGCTGAGTAGAGAGATAATGTGCAAAGGTTGTGGATGTCTCTGCGATTTGATGTTCTCCTTTAGTGGAAATTGCGAATAGGGAAAATTTCCCAGTGTGGGAGATTATCTTCCTGCCCTGCTTGGTTGGGGTAGGTGAAACAGTCTCTGGTATCCGATAGAGTTGTCCTCCCAAAGTGACATTGACATTGCGAGGTCGTGATTCATATACAGCATGACGCTTCCACATATATGGTTGTCCTAAAAGAACATCACATACTTCAAGTGGGGCCACATCACACAATACCTCATCTTTGAAGGGCTTTATGCCATATGGTAGGTGACATTGGTGACTGACGCGGATCCCTCGTCCTTGGCTTAGCCATCCAATGGTGTATGGTTGTGGGTGTGGTGTTATTGGTAGCTCCAATTTCGTGATGAATTCTGCTGAGATCAGGTTCTTTTGGCTCCCGCTATCCACAACAATGTGTAGGGGAATTCCCTTCACCCACATCTGCAAGTGGAAAAGGCACTCCTTTGCCTCCGACTCTTCAGGTTGCTATGGTAGAATCTGCGTGGTGGCAAGAATGACACTGGGTTTTGCATCAATTATCTACTTCCATTTTTGCGTGGCTGTGAAATTAGGTTCTGAGTCAGAATCAGAACTGGGTTTTGATTCTGAAGCTTTGATCTCAGCCACCAATGACTATTTAGAGCGATATTCATTAGTGTTGTTCCAGGGGCTTTTGGTGAAATAACACCACTTCCCGGTGTCCTTCTTTGTCTTTTCGTTACCCTTCTTCACTTGTTGTTGGGACTGGTTGTCCTTTCCCTGCCCCATGTTCTGTGAGCCAGAGTTTCCCTTGCCCTGCTTCTGTGCAGGTCCGAAGTCACGCTTGTTCTTTTGCTAAAATTTCTGCTCAATTTTAACAACATATCAATAGGCGGATCTGAGTGAAGAGATGTCCAGGAAATCCATCTCTGTTCGTATGTACTGGTGTAGGCCACTACGAGATTTTAGTACTAGGTGTCACTTGGAGTCCTTCATACCCAGCTTTGTGTGTGAGGTATGAAAGTTGTTGGTGTACTCTGACATCGTTTGGTCCCTCTCTTGACGCAGAATGGTCCATTTTGTGTACTGGTCATCATAGTTTCCAACAGGGTAATATTGTTCCTTGACGGCATCTATAAAAGAGGCCCAAGTGGGATTGACATATTCAAACAATCCAGACTTGTTTGATGAGTTTTGCTCACAATAAGTTTTCCACCAATTTTTGACATGGGGGACGACCTTGAGGAGCGCAAAGATGATCTTTTCCCTGTCGAAAAATTTGTGGACAGAGAAATACCTTTCTAGTAGATTCAACCATTTATCTAGGGCATCGGCATCGATCTGGCCTTCAAATAAATGGATGTCAAAATTAACTTGTACCTTGAAGGGAGTCGTGTCTCTGAAATGGTTGCTCGTTGAAGGTGTATTCGTCGTCGTCGACATGCGTCAAAGGATCTAGGTGAAATTATCCATCATCTTGTTCCTCTGTCGCGCGAGGGCTTCCTCGAGCAACAACTTGATAGGATCTCCTGCTTCGTCGTCTCTCTTTTCGTCCGCAATGGGTGGCCATTTGGGGCGGCGAGATTGATCTTCCCCAAGTGAAACTAGTTCGAGACCCAACTCTCTATATCCTGACCTCGTCGGGGACATGTACCGAGAAATAATCAAAGAGCAGATTATTCTGATACCACTGATCCGGATTTATGTGGGAAGTAAACAAAATATAGCCTATACAGAATCATATACAGAGATATATTGCAAAGAACACAGTGATACAGTAAACACATATTCTATTAAATAGCGGAAATAGAACAGACTGTAAAATACAATAGCTAGAATGGTGGTAGCTATCTCTTAGAAGATATGTGGTCGCTATGCTCATTCGTGCCAATATGAATACAATGAGGCTCTGAAGGCCTTTTTACAATACCCAAAATCCAAAACCCTAACCCCGGAAGATGAAAAGCCAATAGTTTTGTGGACCCCGTTTTGGGTAGTTTGGTGTATCAACTTCCCGGGGGCGTAACTTTGGCATACGATCTCCGTTTTGGGCGCACGATAGCTCGTTGGAAATATCTATCCAAGGACTACAATGGAATTTTGGCTTTGCAACATGCCCAAAAAAATGTCGTTTAGGGCCTCAAAATGGCTCCGGAAGTTCAGGACCCGAAAAACCGCTAAAAATAGTAAATTACCAAAATTGTCAGAAGACTGTTTTGAGCCAGTTGGAGGAGGTGGGTTGCCACCGATATCCACTTGGATCATATTTATTTCAATACATGGACTGGGGTTGCATGCTTTTAATTGTATTTATGAATTCGGTGGTCTTGATTTCATAATGAGGAATATTCATAGTCGTCTCCATCAAATTGATGGTGGAGATTTGATAGCATAAATTCCTTGCAAGTATTAAGAGTCAAATGCGCGTTACTTGATTTAATTAATGTTGATTAATGAATAACCATAACTATCATAAATGTTGGCTACGTTACTCCAATTTTGCCATACGTTACTCCAATTCTGCCTTGTGCTTACTTCTTTTTTATTTTTTGAATGTTTTTTTCTTTTAAATGCAAGTGCGGTAGGAAAATCGAAAAAATATTTTTTTATGTAATTTTTATTATTATTTCATTTAAAAGAAAAATGAAAGGGAATGGAGAACGGATAATTCCTATCCCTATTGGCATTCACCAGCCGGGGATCGCGACTGTGCTAGTAAATAGGATGTTGACAAAGCGATGATTGAATTGAAGTGTGCACCGAAGATTTTTCCGAAATGGTTGCCAATTTTCCCTGCAACCCTTAGATCTTGCATACATGTTCACGAGGGACCCTCCTAGGCTCACTCAACCGTCAAATAACAATGGGTCAGATGGTCTGTTTGTTAACCGAACCTGCGTTGAATTAATACCAAGTGAAACATCCACCATTTCAAAAAAATTTCAATTTACATGCAATTGAACCTACTATATAGCAAGAGATGCCGAAGCCAAGGTTTAACAAATTTGATATAATATTAAAAAATCGCATGAGAAGAGGTGAGCATTAAGTTTCACGTATAATTCTCCTTCCTCTTAGATAGAGTAGCTCTAATCATTAAAGGCTACTCGACAATGTGTAACTTAATCTCGAAATTGAACACGAAGAGGGTAAAATTGAATCTAATGAAGCAAGATACCGAGTTCAAAATGAAAAATTAAAGGGTCTCTTATGTCTATTTTTAGGCCGGTTCACTTCATAAAAGCACCATCACACAAATTATGGGGTTTGTGTTCGAGGAATAGTGCTAATGAGCTTCCTTGTTAAAGTTCTTTATTTTTGGTTTATGATCCTGATCATGGATTTTGACTGTGATACTAATGACTCCCAGGAAGAATACATGTCATCTAGAAAAATTCGACTGCAAACTAAATCTATATAGAATGTCTCCTTAGAGAAAAAATGGGCGAGGAAAAGGAAGATTTTGTTCCATTGATGCAATACAATGAGACCAAAATCAACATGGACTCTGAACTTGCATATCACTAGGGACAAATGTATCAACTTTTCAGACAATAAGAATATTGTGGCTTTCTTGAAGGAGATAAAGAGGATCTTTCAATCTACTAGAATATTAAGAGATATGGTTTACACAAAGTAGCAACGAAATCAAAATTTCTCCCTTGTGCATAAGTGATAGGTTGGCTTATGTCTAATACAAATACAACCAACGTGCATATCAAGGATGCTAAAGGAGAAGCCATTGCCTCTTTCCAAATGGAAGCATTGAACAACTACTAGAAGTTTAGTCTCAAAGATAAATATGACCTCTGAATGGATAGCTCTGCTGACAATTGATTATCCAACATTCTTGAAACAAATCTAGACTAAAGATAAGATATTTCGTGCAAGGGATGATGGTATATATCAGACCAAGTGTCTCAAACTACCCTACTGGATTGTTGCATGAATCGCATGTAGATTGCATGGGAAAACAATGCATCTTTTTTGAGAAGGATCGGTACCCGTAATATTGTACCACGTCACCTTGCTAGGAAAAAAGTTTAACTAGGCTACTATTTTATCATCAAGTCTACTAAACGCAACTGTGAAAGTAAATATGACCGCAACCGGGAAACACCAATCAAAATTTCACATGTCATCTTACTTGTTACATGTAATATGCACTGCACATAGATTCCATGGCATCAAGGAAAATTTTAGGGGAGAAATTTAGCCCATGACTAAATTTTGAGAGTTTTTTCCAAAAACAATTCACCAATTTTCAACTTTTCTTAAATTATTCACCCCTATTCCATATGAGATTTCTTTTTTACTCCAAATATCACCAAATTTGTCTAGAAACTATATAAAATCCTTAAAATTTTGAATATTTTATGTACCGCCAAACATTTTATGGTTGAAATTTAAGAATTAGTATGATTCGTCAAGGTTTCTACACTTAAAAAAAATTATGGATCCTTAAAATTTTACTTGCTTGGTATGGGATGGAGGTGGGTTCCCTTAGAACCTTCAGTACATGTTTATTGCCAAATGTTGTGGGAGCAGAAATATGTGAGTCATTACAAGCAAATATGCGAAGGATTTGTTATGCCCTTGTACGAGCTCATACACAAACAGGCAACCAAGTGCATGTTAGATAAGGCCATTGAAGATGTGACCGAATAGGGAGATTGGTTTTTAATCGAAGAAGGAACTTATTTGCACATATATGGGTGCTCACAAACACCATACATCTTTCCCAAGTACACCACTGATTAAGTAGTATTCAAGGAAATAGACATAAAGACCTTCATCAATTGGATTGGAGCTACATTGACTAAGGTCAAAAAAGCCTCATGGCCACCCTTGCCTATAGTCATAGGATCTTACAAGATGGATCGATCTAAGGATGCATAGGAAGCTATGAAAGAACCAAGCCTCTTCAACTTTGGCGAATGGAAGCTCAGATGGAATGATAGCAAAAAGAAGATACTAAATCATTGCTCATCCATAGGATATAAATGGCCTTATTCAGATGAATTTTTCATAGAAGAGGAGGTATTCAGGAAGGCCAAGACCCTCAAAGAATTAGCAAAGAGACAAAAAAAAGGGAAAAGGCATGCCTTAAGAAAGTCGGTTGTTGAAGAAGTAAGTAAAGTAAAAAAACAAAAGAAGAGGCTAAGAGGGAACAAGCTCAGAAAATTGAAGAAGACCAAAAGAAAAAAACATATGAGAAAATTAAGGCCGAAGCTCTACAAAGAGAACAAGCTAAAGCTCAGGGAAAAAAGGAGCAAGAGGAGAAGGATCAAGTAGAGGATTAGAGGAAGAAATAAGAGGAATAAAAATAGAAAAAGGAATCAAGATGCTAAAATGCCCAAAAGAAGAAAAAAGAAGAGGAGACAATAAGAAGAATATGGAGCCCAAACTAGTGGCGCACAAAGGCATTGAAATGGAAACAATTGATACAGGTGTAGGAAATACACTTATAGGTGGGAATTTCCCATTGAAGGAATTGGGATTTGGATTGTACACTCCCTCAAAAGAAGGCTCTATAGCTCAACTTATTTCTCTTTTCTTTGATTGACAGGAAAAACAAGTTTTCAATAGAACCCACAAAAGGTTAAAATTTTCATCCTAACCAAAGATGAAGGCAATGTTTGAAACACCTTTGTTTACAAGCATTTCCTGAGAGCTTGTCTTTGTGGACTTGACAAATGTCACAAATGTGATGGCTACTGAACTTAATGTACATAAGCTTAGCGATGATTTGGAGAAAACATTGAGGAAAGTCAGCCTCCTAGAAGACAAAATACTGGAAGCGCGAGGAGGTTCGATGACCCTCTGTCATGAATATGATGCCTTGAAAGTAGAGAAAGAGGCACTAGTAGTAGGAGTGGAAAGTATGAAAGGGGAGAATCAAATATTGAGATAATTCTAGACATGTGTTGCTTCCCTTTAGCAAGAGTTGTTCGATTTACAAAACCAAGTGTAAGAGTAGGTACATGAATTACAGAACTTAGCAGGAAGATTGAAAGCTGTGGCGGAAAATATTGTGGAGCATAATTGATAATGTCAAATTAAAACCTAGATTTCCTAGCAACATGACAACCACAAGAAACATAAATGCCTTTGAATATTCCTAGGGGAACCCAATAAGAAATTCAATGAGGCTATGTTGTCACTGCTAGTTGAAAGAAAGCGGGTTCATCCTTATAGAAGGAAGTTATTGTTCCATTGAACAAATGCATACATTTGCACCAGGGGAATACAAAGGTAATGGAAAGGTGCTAGCTTCCATCATTAGGCACGATTAACAACCCCATGCCAAAAGAACAAAGAAATGTTGAATTGGAAAAGATAAAAAATCACATGCATGTAATTATTAGAAATATTGTATAGGTCACCTCCATGGCACTAAAAGATCATGTTTCAACCCCTATATGAGAAGTTCACATGATGACCTCATGCAACACATCTCTCACCAAAGGATTACCTATACTAAATGAAGAAGTTATGGGGCATCAAGCTTCATTGGATCTCTTGAGCCCTCAAAAACTTAATATCATAACATATGACTTCAAACTGTGGGATACCTTTACGAAGTCAAACGGAGTTATTTTCCCATAAAGATGATGTAATATGTTATATTTTAATTCTCCTGTTTGTATTTATTTTTTCAGCAAAACTTATGTAAGACAAATTGTCAACAAAGAATCCCAAACGTTATAACTGATTGGGGAAGTCGAAAGGTTCCCTGGAAGTTACCTTTCCTTGTGCTATAAAGTAAAGGAGGAGCAAAAAGATAGGGGATTTATGCTTCCACATTTTTGTAGTGAACTATTTCTTACTTTATGAGAAGGAGAAGCCACTGGTTGGCCTTTTGCATATGAACACTATGTCAAGTGGATGTTTGATGTTGAATGGTTTCTTGCTTTTATCATATGAAGATATGGAGTAAGATGTTCTAGAATTCTATATTGACTATTCTGTACAATTTTTCTTCCTTGATTCATATGTTATTCTTGTTCATAATTTCCTTTACATAAGTAGTGAAATCATAATGGTATAGATACTAGATTGTTCCAATATTTGTGTTTCATTTCTGTCAATTGCTTATCTATTTATTCAAACAATTGTCTGAATTTGGAATATGGATAATCGATTGTTACTTCATTTCTCATCTTATTAATTCCGCTCCTAGTTAGGACATGATAGAGTAATTAGTAATCTACATTTAGATTAGATCATTCTACATTTTATCCATTTTATCTCATAATAATGAAATCTTTAAACATTGGACCGAGCCGCAACCGATGAACCCGAAAACCATTAATGGTAGCCGAACCTGAATCCGAATGGGTTTCCTAATCCAAATGGTGTAAAATCTAATTGGGAGTTTTTTCCGGGGAGAACCCCTTGCTGTCAATGCAAGGACACATCCGAGCATCAACATAACCCTAATAGAAAAATGCCCTTGGAATTGAGGAAATCCACTACCCCACTTGAATTATTAGAGTAAATCCAATTTCAAAATACCAATTACAAATGCTAAAAATAGAGATGGCATGTAGGTAGTGGGTAGGACCTCAAAACATAACAATCAATTACCATTTCTTATAAGGATAGAAGCACATAAAGAAGGAGAATTCATAAATGAAATCCATTGACCTAGAAAGTTGAGCAGAGACTAGAAACCAATCAAATTTAGCCACTAGGAGCCACATGCAGGGCAAGTTGTGGGGTAGAATCCCAAGTAATCAAAGCATGTAATGAAGAAGGTATTGAAATGAGGAGAAATTGGGCTTGAAACCCACTAACCTAGAGTGATGAGCATATTAAGACCAAATAGATTTAACCACCAACAAGCACATGTAGGATTGATTGTGGGGGAAAATCCTAAATGCATCTAGACTTAATGAACCTATCACTTGATAATCTAAACTAAGGAGAGCCTAAAGCATGTGTGAAGGTTGGTATATCCTAAATGCATATTCTGTCAATCTCTTATGAGCATTGACACATATGCAATGTGGCCCTCCAATGGAGTTATTCGTATGCATGTGATTTAAATGAGAATTCATGGGGTAAATAAGAATTAGGCGACAAGGATAAATTTAAATTCCCCATTGTTTTTTAATATACTTTCATCCAACCTAGTTTCTAAGTTGGCGAGATGATCGGCATTGGAGTTAAGGGAATGAAAAATGTGGTAGAAGCGATTATCCTCAATACCTTGCAATTCTTCCCGGATTCTCTTGAATATTTGTGCCATGGATATCCTTGGGGGAAGAGTTGAAGCGCATATTCCATATGATCATGGTAGAGTCTCCAAATACCTTTAGTTTCCTTACTCTTGACGAGGAGGAAACCTTGATTCGCCATAGGAGTGCATATGCCTCTGCCTATTTATCAGATGATTTTCCTGAACCCCACAAGTAGCTATTATGTTGAGTTCCTTCAAGATTAATTAGTATCCCTCCGCACCTACCAGCCCTATCAGTGTGCTTTAATATTTTAGGTGCACCAATTTCCAAAAAAATTGGCATGCATCTTCCATTAATGAACTGGAATATCTAGTGAAAAAATTGGGTAGGAATTTCATTTTCTAAAAGTGATGTTAATATAAACCCTAATCACTATTTCATTCTTTTTCCAAAAGTTTGAGGGGAGAATCGTGCAAGATATATTTATGAGGGAAGACTTTGGAGTGTCTAGATTTTTATGAAGAGCCAAGTTTGTAAGGAATTGTAGGTCACATACAAGTTTGCAGATGAGAAATTTAAGGTCACTATTAATCTCATTTTTTCCCTTAATTGTTTCTAAAAAACATATTATTATTATTATTATTTTTGTTCATACTAATATTTACACTGCATTCTAAAGATTTTTTTTTTTACATAGTTACCTTCAATGCTTGAAACTATAACTTTCTTGTTGCTTCCCCTCTATTCTATGTGGCTACAAACATTAGCATTAATATTTTACCCTTCCTATTATTTAATAATGATATTTTTCCTCTTTTATGCATATAAAATTTAATGGCGCTGTGTATCTATATATGGGGCATTGGGCATCTTACAATGGGACAATTTATTGCATTAGATACCAAAAATTTTCCATGTCCGTTTTTTGAACAAAACGCTTTCATCGTAATCAGTGCATACTATAAAGTATAATGCACCAATGCTCTTTTTAAAAACATGCAGACGACTTTAGATATAGTTCATTTTTTTACTTGTATACCTATGTGTATTCTAATGTATGATGATCGATGCATATCCTATGTAATACACATTGATAAACTCAGAAACATTTTTAGCTTGAAATAATTTACTTTATTTGTATAACACAATTCATAGTATGATGGAGGGCATTTATTGGTATAAGATATATGATAGAACAAGGAAAAAATTGTTGCAATAAGCACAATGGGAGCACATAAGGTAACAAGACAAGTTGTTTGAAATTTTGGTATAAAATTAATATATTTGAATTTATCTGTTAGTTTTAATGATGTGTATTGGTTATTATATGTCATGTAGAATAAAAACTTGAAGAATATCAATAAGATTGTTCACAATCTGAGGGCTAAAGAGCATAAAACCTTGATGAAAATGTTGCAAAGAAATTAATTAGGTGAATCAAAATGAAGTTTATCATTGACTTTTCAATAATAATGTAGTTATTGTTGAATAGTCACTAACATGTTTCAAACACTTTATTTCACATTTGTTAAAGGTTGTGCAAGGATCGACATTGAGGGAAGGGAATGCCATGATAAGAAGATAGAAATGATGAAGGATGTAAATGATGATGAATTGGTCTTCAATTCATATCGAGTTGTGCTAGAAATCGATGAAAGGGGGAAAGATTTTATAAAAATATGAGGGATACAGTTGAAAGAAATTATAGACGTAGTTTCCACTAAGAGTACAAAAAATCAATCCAATGACTCAAAGAATTAGATTATATATAAACTAAAACAAAAGTTTCCAAAGGAGCAACAATTAGACTTGTCAGAGTTGCAATAAAAAAACATACAATAACAAAAAGAATGATTAAAAAAGTATTATTCCTCAATGTGTTTTTTGTAATATGTATATGCATATACTACGACAATTTATGAAATGAATATTTTTGCTATATTTACTTTCATATCAATGTTAATATATATTTTTATAACTTTTCATTTTTTTAGGAAGATTATGAAAATTCCAGAGGACAAATAAGGTGATGTTTGAAACATATCGATAGGAAAGTCCAAAAAAGTATACAAAGATATGGTCAAAGAAATGAACATAACTTCATTGTAGGAGGATCCATCTCACAACAACATGCATCAAACATATGTAATCATTTTTTTATTGTACATTTAATTTAATTATTGCACGACACACTAATTTTTGCTTGTTTTGTTGTAGAAAAGAGGAGAAAAAAGAACCCATTCATCACATAAGACACGATAACAATGATGAGCATGGTTGATCACAATTTTTTTTTAGTATAACTTGTGATTTCTTTCATTAAAATTTCATTGTTATGAGCTTTAAATTTTAATTAATTTACGCTTGTCCTTGGATGTGTTCTAACAAGCACTAACATGCAAAGAAGAGTCATTCTAATAATTGATTAACATTGGGTTAAGCATGGGTTGTGAGTATATGTTGTAGTGTCAAAAGTTAATTGAACAATTTTTAAGTAGCTATGTTGTTTTACTTCCCTCATTTTATAATTAATGGAACAACATGAAACCTTTATATTAATATATCAATGCTTTGTCATGGCGTATAAAACTTGTACAAAGAAAAATATGAAGTGGAGCTTATAGAAGAGTTTTTGAGAGACAACATGAGGAATGACTTTGAAAGAATGTGTATTGTTTGTGAATCACCTCTTACTATGCTACAATTTTTTATTTACAAAACGATGTATATTATATTATAAGTGCATGTATACTCATTACACTTTATTTCTACATTCGTAGAGGGAAAATGAAGAGGAACAAAATCAATCGAATCAACAAAATATTGGATCAAATAACCCTAGTGATGAAGAAATGAGGCATGTCAACAACTAAAGCAATATTGACACCAGTTTGAGTGAAAAATGATGATCAATATAATTGAATGTTCTTTCAAGTTGTATGTTTTGAAATGTTTGTCCATCAAAATTAGACATTTTGTTTAATGTATTGAACATATTGTCCCAATTGGATGGCCACTGGTTATCAATATGTGTAACAATTACATATTGACCTTTTGATTATTGTGGACATTTATGTTGTCCCATGTTGTATGAAAAGGGGTCTCTTATTCATATATAATAAAATAGCTTTCTTATTCTATTGCATATGTTGTAAAATGTTATAGTGTTGATTACATATATGGATGATTAAATATTACAATGAGCACATGTGTAATTTGATGGTATAATACATTAATCCAATCCTTATATCCAAACACAATAATTGTAATTCAAATACCAATTTTTTATAAAAATTATTTGATTTTTTGATGATTAATTGAAATTAAAAAAAATTAATTAAAATATAGAGATATTGGTGCATTTTATTTTTGTGCTACAAGATAATGCTCATTGCCATAGAATTTTGGGAATCTTGTAGGGTGCTCATGTTTGTGGGTCTTGGTCATGATTGAAAAATGGAGGTGATATTTCCTTTGATAGGGTCTTGTTATCACATATATAGCAGCCGGGCTACCATACATTATTTTTCTGATTACAGTACACTATTCAGCCAGTTCCCTTACATTGAGATGCTGGGACGAGCATCTATGTGGATCACTATCAGATTTAAACAACAATTTTATTCCCCATGCCACGACTGAGTCTCAGGACACTTAGAGAGATGACCGATGTAGCCACTATACCATTGGTACAGAGCAGTCAGTAGTGCCTAGAGTTACAGTAGCAGTTTCAGAGGACAGATGATGAGCTTTTCAGGTATATGACTCAGCAGGTATATCATAGTGTTGTGGTTATATTTCTTTTATATTTATTCTTATAGCATGTCTTAGCACTTAGTGTCATGATCTGGAGATCATATAGATATGTGGACCTGGTTGATCTTATTGTATGTATTCTATTGTCCCTACTCAGACTTAGAAGTTCACTATTCATACTCATTGGTTTTACCCTCCCTAGGGAGAATAGAGGTGATCATTCCACCATACCCTGGCCTGCTAGTGTTGGCTCCATTATTCATTGTCTTCATCCATCCATTACCTACCTTTTAGTTTATCACCCTGACTTACTACTTGACTAGTGGCATGGAGGAATTTTCCCCACTGTGGCCTCTGTATTGGATGAGATTCCCTGTTTATTGTGTCTCGGCTCTGAGTTGGTGACAAAACTTACCTATGGTGAGTTGGATTTCCTTGTGAATTCCCCCTAGTCACTAAAGTTGTGTTGGATAAACCTGAAACTTTTAGTGCTTCCATGAATACAAAATCTGGAAAAATGAAATGTTATATCTTGTATGAAAAGCCCATTCATGCAATGTGTTTTTAAACACACATGAATGAAAGGCAAGCCAAATGAAAATGGCTATGAAATAAAATGTTATATCTTTTTTGGAATGTAAAATACCTAGGTAAACAAGTTGTCTGTGACACACCTAGAAGTGCTTAGGTAAACAAGTGCCTTAAAAACACACCTGCAACAAAAAGCCTCAAATAAATGTAAATCTATGCAATGTGTTTATAAACACACATAGATCAAAGGCTATGGAAACTTCAGGCCCAAAAAGAAATGGAACTTAAATGTTATATATAAATAATTGCTGGTCTCATTTGTATTATGGGTTGTGCGCATCTGTTAAAGGTGAATAAACCCTCTTTGAACAACTCATCCATTTGTGAGACACTGCCATTCCCTGTGTTGTTGCTCATTCAGTATATACTATGGTGTGTTTTCCCTTTCCCATATCCAAAGTGTCACAACGTTAAGTCAGTCAAGTCATCCTTTAGCCTAGCTAGTTTATTTTAGCCTTCACCCTTCACTAGCAAATTGATCACAACTATGAAGTGAGTATGGTCCTGAAAGTCTAGTCTGAGTTATAATAATAATTAATGACATTATATATTTGGATTTAGATCGCCAGTAATGATTACTTTGTGTTATAATTTTTATTTGAATAAGTTGTAAAGAATGCATTAACCTTTGACACTTTGCAGTAGCTTCTGATGATAGTCTGAGTTATATTTGGTCATGTTGACTTGGTCAAACCTAGTTTGACCAAGGTCAACCACAGGACATGAGATGGTTGGACCTTGTGATGATACAGATAGATGACATATGGTCCATGTACATATACATGATGGTTCTATGCAGCAGATACAGGGTTATGATGATGATTTATGGTTTTCAGCATTATTTGATCATTTACAGATTATTATTATTTCACCTATCCCGGTATATTGGATATATTATATGATCACGCAGAGATTCATATGGTGTATGAGTACACATCTTGGATAGATTTGGACCTTATGAATCCAATGAGACAGTCTGTTTTTAGTTCCGGGCAGTTACAGTGATGATTGAACCTTAGTGGGCTATCCCAGTGCAGTTTTGGTCTATCGGAGACCCTGTCAGAGCAGAGATGATTTTTATCTAGTTGACCTAGGGAGCTGTGCTTGGAGGGGGTGGTCCAGCCACTTGATTTTACCATATTACCCCCCTCTTGGACACACTGGTGCCCTCACCTTGACAACGCAGGCACTCTAGGAGGCAGTTTGGGGCAGTTACACGCTTCCCGAGGCATTTCAGGATTGGTAGAAATGGCTACAGAGGAATTCGATTTGGGATACTGGGGAAAATTTGTGGCATGGGATGATCAGTGATGATGAGTGGGATGTCTTCCACACCTTCTCCAGCAGTTTCAGCTTCATCAGGACCCACATCCATCACTTATGGCATTTTTTGATGATTTATGAGGCCTCTTAAGGCCCACGATTTGTCCATGGAGGCATGATTTGGTACTTTGATGAATATTTTATTATTATTGTGCTATGGGGATTGACCAAGGGGGTCTAAAATTACCCCTTGGACCCACCATAAGATTATTGTTATATTTTGTCATCATGATTTGGTGGGATCCCCTCTCCTAGGGCAATTTTGTCCACTTATTGTTATATTTTATTAGTGATCCATGTATTTTATTGTTGAGCTCATCTCAACCATTGATTAGATCTTTTGATCTTTTAATCTTAGCCACTCATTCAAAAAGTGGTTAGATTATGGACTCTCTCCCTCCTATTTAAAGGAGAGAGCCTCTCATTGTAAAGGGGATTGGTGGCTCTGGATTATTGGAATAGAAAATTATTATTGCATATATCTCCAGTGTTGTGGTGAATGTTTTTGGTGTTCGTTCATTGATTCTTCCTTTGCATTGAGTTATTGGAGATCTTGTTTTGCCATATTCTTTTGTACCACATTTTTTTTGCATTTACAGGTGGAGGCCGATTTGGTTTGAGGAGGAAGTATTGGTAGGGGAAGACTCTCCCTACTTCTTCTCTTGATCTCTTCGTTGGTAACAGGGAGTATTACTGTCCCAGGACCTTCTATTCCATGTTACTATTGCATTTTGCGTGTATTTCCTCCATACTTGACCTCTCTGATTGAAATCGCTTTCCTTGGATTGACAGGTAGAGGAGAGCATACTTGTGGGCTAGGGCATCATTTCGGCAAGCAAATTCAACAATCTCTCATTTGATCTTTGCGGGAGTCTTCCTCAACATCAAGGAATCTCTCTTCATCACTCAGGTATGATCTCAAGGTAATTTCTATCTCCATGATCTATCCACTTGTCTAAAATACTTCAAACCCTAATTAATCAAAACCCCCATTTTTACATTTTTTCAGATCTACTAAGATCTAGTGGCTTCTTGGGTAAGATATTTAAAACCCACCTCTATAGTATCCACGGCATCCCAGATCTATAGTTTGGTGAGGATTGGCCTCCATTTGACCCACTTCCCAAGCCAACTTAGCCGCTCCAAGTGAGGTCACACTTCTTGGGGAAGGTGAGTTACCCTAGATCCGGTACATGGGTAGTTTAAATTTCACTTGATTCATAATCTACACATCCTAAAACCTACCCCTGGACTGTTACTTTGGAAATTTCTACCTTGTGGGCCCTATTCCACATTTTAAGGGATTAAAACCCCATTTTGGACCACTTGGTATCTTAAAACTAAGATCTAGTAAGATCTAACCCTTGGATTGCCTTGACATTTTAGATCCACATTGTCACTTGATTAACCTAATTGGATCCAAAGTTTGGATGCCATTGGACTTGTCTTGATCCCATTTACCCCACCTTTTACCCTCCTTGGGAAAAGTCGCACTTCTTGGGAGATTGGAGTTGGTCCACTTGTAGGACATGGGTACATGAGATTTTGGTGGATTTGAAACAAGCATACCTTGAAACCTAAGTCTAGTAGATCAATTTGTGAAATCTTGCCTTGGGGATAGCATTCCTTGTTTTAAGGGATTGTGGTCCACCTAGGTCAAACCATGATCTATTAGATCTAGACACATTCATCCATCAAACCTTTAATAGCTCACTTGTCTTATGCCATAGGGGTCATCAACCATAAGTAAATATTTTTGACTCCATTTATCCCAATTCCCAAGGCACTAATCTCTCTCCAAGTCAATTCGACTTTCCTAGATTGTTGGATTAACTTGTGGTTTGATCCTTGTTTGGTGGACTGAACCCTTGTGATGTTGTCATATCTCATGATCAAGCTTGTCACATGTACTAGTTAGCCCCAATTCAACCCCTAAACTACTCTGCATTGGACACGGTTCCCAAGGCAGTGGATTTTCTAACAATTGACTAGTACTTTAATCCTGGATCTCATTTCAAACACTGTAAGTCACTCTCACATCAACAATGAACCAAAGCTATACTCATTGAACCCCTTACTCATCTTGTGACTTCATCCTTAGGTCTAGGATACACCATACACCTTACAATACTTCACTCATACTTAACTTTGATTTGGTGTTGTGGTTTGATCTCTCCTATCGGGAGTAGATCTGGGTCTCCCCCTTTGTTGTCTGGGCTAGATAGCACAAAGTGAAGGTTGCCTCGACTGGCATGACAACCATCTATTGGAGGTCTAGGTAATCATGGTTGTACCTTTTGAGTTGCCCTTCCCTATTGCCATCCATTAATGGATACATCCATAGGGGTAACTACAGTTTAGGTGATAACAGGTCCTCCTAACAATGCATGAATATCATTAACTCTTGAATGTCTCGGTGACAAGTAGGGTGGTTATCATCCATACTGTAAGTTGGAGTACCCCTAGTCGAGGCAAATAGTAATACCCATAATTGACAACTGAGGTTCTAGAACCCAAACATAAAAATTCCCTTAGAATTTAGGAAAGCTACTACCCCACTCAAATTATCAGAGCAAAGCCAATTTCCAAAATACCAACTATGAATGTTGCAAGGAGAGACAACCTGTAGGTAGTGGATGGCCCTTGAAACACACCAATTGATAACCAATAATTGTAAGGATAGAAGTATAGAAAGAAGGAGTATTCATACATGAAACCCACTAACCTAGAGATCTAAGCAAAGAATAGAAACCGAGCAAATTTAACTAGAAGGATCCACAAACAGGGCGATATGTGGGGCATAATCCCAAATAACTAGTGCATGTAATGAAGAAGGCACTGGAATGAGGAGAAACCAGGATTGAAACCCACTAACCTAGAGGGCTGAGCATCTTTATACCAAGTAGGTTTAACCACCAACGAGCAAACATGGGCCTGAATGTGGGGAAAATCCCAAATGCATCGAGATTTAATGACCCAATGCTTGATGATCTAAGTATAGGAGATCCTGAAGCATGCATGAAGGATGGGTTGTCCTAAATACATCGTCGCTCAATCTCTTATGAGCATTAAAATTGATGCACCGTGACCCTCCAATGGAGTGATTTTTATGCATGTGGTTTAAAAGATAATTCATGGGTTTTAAGTGAGAAGGAGCGGATGGGTCTAATTTTAATGCCCCATTGTTTTTTAATATACCTTCATCCAACCTAGTTGCTAAGATAGCATGATGATGGGCATTGGAGTCAAGGGAACAAAAAATGTGGTAGAAATGAAAATCCTCAATAAGTTGCATTTCTTGTTGGATTCTTTTAAGAATTTGTGCCAAGGTTCTATCCTTGGGGTAAGAGTTGAAGTTCATACGCTATACGATCATGGGCAAGTCTCCAAGCACTGCAAGTCTTCCTTTTCTTGCTGAGGTGACAACCTTGATTCCTTGCAGGAGTGCATTGTCTCTACCTAGTTATTGGAGGATTTTCATGAACCCCACAAGTAGTTGCTATGTTGAGTTCATTTGGGATTGATTAGGACCCCCCTCACCTACCATCCACACTAGTGTAATTTAATATTATAGTTGAATCGATTTCCAAAAAAAGAAGAAGGCTCACACAGTTTTCATCAATGAATTGAAACATCCAATAAAAAAATGAGCAAGAATTTCATTTTCTCAAAGTGAGTTTATAATAGAAACCCTAATCACTATTTCATCCTTTTGCCAAAAGTTTGAAGGAGACTTGTGCAAGAAAAATTTACTAGGGAAAACTTTGGAGTGGTCATATTTTTATAAAGAAACAAATTTCTAAGGGATTGAGGCCACATACAACTCTGTAGAGGAGAAATTTCAAGTATGTAACTTCTTACTTTTGACCTCACTTTTTCCCTTAATTGTTTAAAAAAACTTATTAATTTTTTCCGTATCTATTAATATTTACAGTGGATTTTGAAGAAAATAATTTTTTCCATTGTTAACTTCAATGCTAGAAACCCTGACTTTCTTATTGCTTCCCCTATGTTTTATGTGGCCACAAACTTTAGCATTAAAATTTTACCCTCTCCACTATTTCACAATGAGACATTTTACTTTTTAGGAACTGAATATTTAATGGCTTTGTGTATCTATATTTGGGGCATTGGGTATCTATTGCAATGGGGCCAGTACTTATTGCATTGGATCCCAAACCTGTCCCTGCAAGTCTTTTGAAAAAATGTTTTCGTAGTAATTGGTGCATACTATTGTTAAATTTTGAGCATTAATTCACAATACTCTAGGATCTTTACTGAGAGAACAACATGTACAGTATATCAATGCATAACAATCACAACAAGCATGTCAATCATCACAAGAATCAAAAGCATGAGAGACAAGAGACACAGATTTTCTGTGGGGAAAACCCTAAGGTGAAAAACCCCACAACTTCCTCAGAGATAGAGAGAGCAATGGCTCAACCAAAGTACAACCAAAATACACAGAGATAGTCTCCTAGTATCAGATGATCCTCCTCCTCACTAGTGCGCCACTTTCTGAGTGAGAGAAGTGTGAATTTCCGAATGATCAAAATAGAGATCTCCCAATCTCTATTTATACTTGTCTGTTTTCTCAGTGACCTTATGGGGCCGACTTGTCTAGCTAGGTACATCAACCATATAATATATATATTTCAGGGCCGACCCCACACATGGTGGTCTAATAACCCATTGGCAAGTTCACACACTTGCGACACTTGTCAATACACATGACGACACTTCAGTATAGAGGAATGACACATCTCTATAGGAGTACAATAATATATCAATGAAATACATTCCGAAGTTACATATACATCAACAACTATAATATAACACACTACTGCTCTTTTTATTAAGTGGATCATTTTAGATATAATTTATTTTTAATTTTTAATCCATATACATGTGTGTATTGTTTTGTATGATGCACCGATGCATATACCTTTGCAATATGCATCGATAAACCCAAAAACATTTTAAACTTGAAATCATTTACTTTATTTGTAAAAAATATTTCATGGCATGATGCAGGGAATTTATTGGTAGAAGATGTCTAGTAGAGCAAGGAAAAACATTGTTGCAATAAGAACAATGGGAGCACATCCCAAAAAGAGAACAAGACAAGTTCTTTGAAATTTTAGTGTAAAATTAATATATTTGAATTATATGTAAGTTTAAATGACATGTATTGGTTAGTATGTGTCATGTAGAGCAAAAACTTGAAGAATCTCAATAAGAATGTTTGCGAAGCATAAAACCTCGACTAAAACATTGCAATGAGATGAATTAGGTGAATCAAAAGGTAACCAACATGGAGCTTATCTTTAAATTTTTAGTAATAATATACCTATTAAGAATAGTCACTAACATGTTTCAAACACTTTATTTCACATTTGTTGTATGTTATATAGGGACCAACAATGAGGAAAGAGAATGTCATGTTAGGAGATAATTTTTTCGAAGGATATAAATAATGATAATTGGTCGTCAGTTCATATGGACTGGTGATGGAAATTCATGACAAGGGAAATTTTTTATAAAACAAGAGGGATATAGTAGAAACGTCAATCCAATGAATCCAATAATAAAATTATATATACACTGCAACAAGGGTTTCCAGAGAAATAACCAATGAGACTTGCCCGACGTACAATAACAAAAACATACAATTAAAAAAGGAGTCATTAAAAAAATATTATTCCTAAACCATTTTTAATTTTTTATTTTTTATTTATTTTTAATTTTTTTCTGTAATATGTATATACTGCTACGATGAATTAAAAAATTAATATTTCAGCTATATTTAATTTCATATCAATATAAATATTTTTTGGAACTTTTTACTTTTTAGGATGATTATGAAAATTCTAAAAAACAAACGAGGTGATATTTGAAACATACCGGTAGGGAAGTCCACAAAAGTGTACAATGAGATTGTGAAGGAAATGAACATAATTGCATCGTAGGAGGATCCATCTCAACAACAATGTGCATCAAACATATGTAATCATTGATTTTTTAGTTTATGCGCATTTAATTTAATTATTACATGAAATACTAATTTTCACTTTTTTGTTGCAGAAAAAGAAAAGAAAAAGGAACCCATTCATTACATAAGACATGATGATGTGGAAGAAAAGTGTTGATTGCGAAGTTTATGAGTATAATTTATCTTTTCCCTAATTAAGATTTCATTGTTGTAAGCTTTATATTTTAATTAATTTAAATTTATCCTTGGAGGTCCCATAATAGGCTCTAACATGCAAAAAAGAGCCATTCGAAGAATTGATTACCATTTGATTGAGTATAAATTGTGAGTATATTTAGCAATTTGTAAGTAGTTATGTTGCTTTACTTCCCTCATTTTATAATTACCAGAACAACAATAAACCTTTATATCAATTATATGAATGCTTTGTTTATAAGATTTGAGCATATAATTATAGGCACTTAAAGTAAAGAGATATACTATGAAAATCAAATTAGCAATCAACTAATCATGTAACAAATAAGATATCATAGATCATTACAAAAAAACTAGAAGCATATAAGAAGAAAAGAATGATGTATTTCATTAACTGCAATGAATGAAGGTGAACAAAATATATAGCAAGGCAATTTGAATTAGGTCAGGAGGCTATTCGAATTGCTCATGCAATGCTTGGGTACTAGTTATGATTAACTAGAGCCAATGACCCTTAGTTAGCCATGCACACTCGCCTAGATTGAGTTTAATTGACCCAAGGCTCCCCAATCACTAGTTCTAATTGAGTTATGTGCAAGCAACTAACTGTATGTGCATGCAAATCCCTAAAAGCACTCAAATAGAGCACTTAGAAAGGATAGTTAGGGTCAATTAGGACCTATATTAGTGGATCACATCTAGTCCTCAACTAGTTCCAGGATCAATCACTCTTAAAATTAGGGAATAGTGCCTCAAATCAAGGAATGCACCCCTAATTCTAAGAATCCAACTCAGGGTTAAATCGGGTGGTCAATTTGGATGGGGTTTGGCCCACTAGAGTCATAAGGTCAAGGTCTAGGTGGCTAGGTAACGGGTTATTTGCTCTAACATTGTCATGGTTTATAAAACTTGTAGGAAACAAGATATGGATTGGATCCAATAGAAGTGTTTTTTAGAGACGACATGAGGAATGAGTTTGAAAGAATGTGTATCATTAATTAATGACTTCTTTCTATGGTACACTTTTTTATTTACAAAACCATGTATATTATATATAAATGTATATATACTCATTACATTTTATTTCTATGTTTATAGATGGAAAATGAAGAGGAGGAACGAGATCAAGCCAACCAACAAAACACTGGGTCAAATAAACCAAGTGATGAAGAAATGAGGCATGCAAATAGCTCGAGCAATATTGACAACAATTTGAGGGAAGAATTATGATAATTGAATGTTCTTGCAAGTTGTATGTTTTGAAAATTTTGCATGTGAAAATTAGACATTTTTTTTTTGTATTGGACAGATTGTCTGAATAGGATGACCATAGGTTACCAATAAGTGTAACAATTACATATTGACATTTTGATTAATGTGGGCTTTTATGTTGCCCAATTTTGTATGACAAAGGGTCTCTTATTCATATATAATAAAATGAGTTTTTTATTCTATTGCATTGTCCAATTTTGTAAAATGTTATATTGTTGATAAATTATATGGATAATTAAATTTTACAATGAACAAATTTGTAGTCCTATGGTATAGCATATTAATACTATCTTTATATCCAAACAAAATAATTCAAATTCAAATATCAATATTTTCATAAGAATTATTTGATTTTTGATGATTAATTGAAAAAAAATTAATTAAAATATAGACATATTGGTGCATTGCATTTTTTGAACTCACTAAAGAGTGTGCGGTATATATAAATAGTTAACATTGAGGTTCCTTTTAAGTTGTGGGAAATTACTAATAGTTTCTTTTTATTTGATAAATTGCATCAGTGCTTCTCATTATTATCAATGCTCTATTATCATTATGCTCAAGAGATAATCACAATGATGTGGTATATATATAATTAGCATCGATTCTATTATGTATATAAAGCACACCGAAGTCCATATAAAATGACAATCCAATGTCCGCTATCATCATTGTCACATTTATAGGAAAAATCGTATCTATGGTAATATAAGCATTGATGCGTATATTTGTATGATATGTAATGGTGTGTTTAAAAACGATAATGAGCATTGGTGCTTTATAATGTATAATAGCCACTGGGGCTTTATATAAATGAAAAGGACTGGTGCATACAATTCAAATGGTATGCACCAGTGCTTATATGTTTACTATGCATCGATGCACATAATTTAAATTTTATGCACCGATGTTTACAAAGAACCATTGCATTTGTATGACTAATGCACACAGATAAAAAAACTTCTGCCATAACCTCTAACTACCCATATTTTTTAGTTATAATGAGCATCCGTTACAACGTCAGAAAAACTCTCTATTATCAATGGAAGATGTTTTAGTGGATGTTTTTTGAATTTTTTTACAAAACTTGTAACACTAAAAACCTCCACTAGAAGGTGTTTCGTTGTAGTGATAGGCACTATAGACAAATTATTTGATTTTGTGGCCTTGGAGGCATGAAAGAGGGATTCATTGGTATTCTTTGGGATCTAATAAGACAAGTTTTTTATTGGTTTTGTAGGCCTATAATGACAAAGCTTAATACCAACCTCCACCAAACTTGCAATAATCAGGAACAAAAACATAAACATAACCCTCAGTTGAAGCTTAGGAAAATGAAAATAATAGTAATGTTGACCCTCTAGAGGATCAATCACGTGTCATGCAGGCCATGGATGTAGTCAATTTTCCAACCCTTTCATCTTAATGACACATTTGACTAAATTAGGTATCTTATAATTTCAAATACATAATTATACCTTTAAGTACCTTAGCCGTATAGATACATATACATGTTAGATAAACACTGTCATAAAGAAAAACAAGTCACTCATAGATTTTGGCTTGGAAATATTTTCTTAGTCACAAGATTGAGATGTGGAATTTTTTTTTCTCTTCCAGTGAATGTACAACATTTGTATATGCACGTATTGTTGGGTGGTTTCCTTTACACAAGATAGCTATATTTTCATAGATGTATTTCTCGTCCATGGGAATTACCATTGTAACCATGCCACTTATCATAGAAGATTACATGAATTCTATATTGCAATCTAAAGTAGTTTCGTTCTGATTTATTTTCAAATATTTTACTTCAATGTCTCTATTTCTATTTGGATTTACACCGAATAGGAGATAAACATAGGTTATTGTATAATTATGCTTATGTTGGCCTCTTCTCATTGCATATTTAGAGGATACCCTGGAATGTACAAATTACAAGAAATGAAGTTATTGTTTGCATACATGAAACTTGTTTGCCAAGATGGTAGTCAATTAAGTAAGATTGGCCTCAACTGCATGAAAAGGAATCATGTTTACTTCATAAGAGATTTATCAACATCTAATGGTTCAATTACCAAGATGCATAATGACTTCAAAGTGTTGGTCATATATTTGGCTACAAAAGGATATACAAGATGCAATGAAGCTTTTCATTTCTAAAAACAAAGTGATTTTGACACCCAATTAGTTTACAAATAAATAGAAGTTGAGTGGAGAAATGTGAGATATTGAAGGAAATGTTTCATTTAAAGTATTTGGGTTAGTGAATCATGGATGAAGGAAACCAATTATAAATTGTAGTTCGATATCAATAGAATATTGTTGGTCATGGAATTGTGGTTGAATTATGTTAATTGCTATCCAATATTTTTCATGTCCAATGTTTTGAATCATGTTTTTGACTAAGGTGGATGATGCATGAAGCTTGCATTTTGTGTTTTGCAATGTAAGTATGATAAATTTGAGTAACTTTGTAAAGGTGAGCTACTAGTTGAGTTTCTAATGTGACTTTATTTTAGTGATAGTACAAACATAAATCGTTCGAAAGAAAACATAATATTTTTCACACATGTTAAGCAATTCATATGAAGGCTGATGTGATATATTGAGATTTGTATATTGATTAAAATTTGATATGTCATGGTAAAATTATATTAGAGTAGTGGGAGTGTGGTGGGTCCATAACTATTGTGGGAAAAATGGCTCAGTGTAGAGCGATTCCTCCTTTCCTTGTAGGTTGTAACCAAGGAAACAATAGATGTGAGGGTTTGTATAAAAAATATCAAGCAGTTAAAGCATGAACTAAATAAAAACATATAAACACCTATTTCTATGTCAAACTTGCAAAAATGAGGTGAAAACATAACAAAAGATATGCTTTAACCAACTAATTGATGTCCAATGGAAAAGCTTTGAATATAATGGTGCCATCTTAAGGAATGTAACTTTAAAGAGGTAGCCAACACCCCCTTTGGGAGGGTCCTTTGTGTTCTCTCCAATTGCTATTTGACTAAATGGGAATGATGAGGAAAATGCACTTGCTTCTTGATGAAGAAGACAAGGGATATTGATATGTCGATCGTTGACAATAACAAGGATGAAAGAGAGGAATTCCACACCAAATTTAACATCATAACATTTTTTTGAAATTTTCTTAAGGTTTGCATGCATGAGGGCACCTACTATAACTGAATAGGTGGTCTCTAAACATCCAGTTCAACATGTGAATGCGGTCTCCCTTGAAGTGACCTTCGAAGTACCAATATGGGACTAGTGAATTCCCAAGTGATTGAGAGGAGTCAATTCAAGTTTGTAGGTAGCTGAACACAACTAAGGCAACTTTAATGCATAGTGGAATTTGTGAATCCATGTCTCTTTACAAAATCGTGTGGATGTCACAAGATTTTTTGCACTACCATGCAGGTATACCTTTTATGAAGCTGTACTACTATGTCATGTGGGAGTTTCTTTGGTGAAGCCACACTATCGTGCTATAATATTCCCAGTTTTGACCCTTGGAATGTATTAAATTAGATGATGATGTAAATATGCTAGTATGGATTCCTAGTGTGGAGCTGAAGGCCAAGGCCTGACTAGAGAATGGCTAGGCATGTATAATGTCAATATTTCTATATGGGCCATGTGGTTGGCTTTTCATGATGACTCAAAAGGTATGAAAATAATATGCTGAAAAATAATAAAATGCTCCAAGATGGTTGTGTAAAGAGCACTATAGGGGCTATGATTCCACTAGAGGGGAATATGAAAGAGGGCATATGGGATATTAAATCCTATTTTTCTAAATGCCAGCCTTAGAACTCATCCATTTGTTTACATGTTCCTTAAATGAGCCAATTAATTCTTTTTGACTTATTAAATTCAATCATTGAATGCATGTGTGAGGTTGGTGGGAAAAATATTCTCATGTAGTTATGGAAGCATGGGATGAATAAAATTCTATGAATATTGTAAGAGTCATTCTTTCCATGGTCAAAAGTAATGTCAAATATCATTTCACAATTCCTCTCATCTCCATTGGGGGTCTATCACTCATACTCCATGTAGATTTCAAGCACCATGTAGCCTTCATGCTGTTTTTTCCATAGCCAATTACTAGACTATGAAAATAACAAGAAATTAGCATTGTGATGAGGAAATTAAGGACATTAGAGAGAAGAGGATGGTTGTAGGTGAGCATAGAGACTATTAAAGACATGAACCTTTACCCACTATTCATTTTCTACTATTGGATGCTTGAGAAGCCATGAATTGATGTTGCGGGAGGTTCTTTGAAAGCATACAACAAGTTGGAATCTTTCTGCACACACTGAAGAGAACTATAAGAGTTGGGTACTCTAAGGGATTGTTGAGTAAAGAAAGAGTAGGCCTTCTTCATGTTGTGTGGAACAATGGAAGAGAGTTCCATGTCTGGGATGGCTAAATGATATGCATATAGCATTCAATAGTGAGAAGATGGCTAAGCATGAGAGAAAATGTGTTTTGGAATGTGAGAGAGAAGCGTGTAGGTGTTTCCTTCACCATAGTGGCCTCATATCCTGACTTGGCGGTGGTATCTACTGTTGATACGTATGGTTGGGTGGAAAATTACCCTTACACAACCAGTTTCTCGAAGCTTTTAATGTTAAAAGATAAGTATTCTCTTTGTCTATGAATGCAGAATGATTATATTTGCTTAATGTTATGAGCACGTTTGTTTATGCATGGTGTGTGTGTGTGTGTGTTTGTCTAGTTATAATTTTTTTGTGTTTTATATCCATGCATCTGCACATGCATTTCATTTAAGTTTCCCATGGGTGGCTTAAATTAGTTATGGATTTGAATAATGGCACATGGGGTGAAATTTAGAAATATGGAATTTGTACTACCCCCTCCTTTAGTTAGAATGATGGATGGAGATGATACAAAGTGGTATCAGATCTCTTGGTTTCATCACTAGGGATGTATTGCCCGGAATCAGTAGTTTTAGGTAGAAATCAGAGTTTGCATAGGAAGTTGTTGATGAAATGCTTCTATGAAAATCATGGTTTTAGTTATCATATGGTGTTTTAACAACATCCAAGGATTAAATATTTTGGTATATCAATAGTAATGGTAGATTACTCTATGTAAAATTTGAGTGGAATTTTGAATTTGGTGGAAATCCAAGTTTTGTTAACTATATGAAATTTCAGTGACAAATTGTTGGTTCCTAACTCTAATGGAGAGTTACAAGATGATCTAATAGTTGAGATAAATGTGGGATCAACATATCATTAGCAGATCTTTACAATCCATGCATCAATATTGGGTCATGTTTTAATCAGATGGGTCACTACACAAATGACCCAGATTGACCTAAGCATCTTCTACTAGTAAATCAACATCATTCACACAAATCAAAGTGCACAAGCCTTAACACAAGGACCTTAACCATGAATGGACCAGATTAAATCGTGCATGTCACCATGCACATAAACATGATTAGGGAATAATAAATAGGGTCTCACCATGAATGGATAAGACTGAGCTATGCAAATTGGATCTTTAAATCTCGACTATTCATGCATTGGAATTTGATCATGATTCCTTCTACAAGGGTAAAAATTGTAGCATGGGAATATTTTAGGATAATGATGATGTTGACTGGGCCCAAATAGAATATAACATGGAAAAACTAGAGGATTCCATGTATGGTCCAACTGGGAATGGTGCCACATTACCCCTGCCACATGCTATGACAAGTCTAGAGCCATTTTCTTATTTAGGGCATAACATGGGGAGTTTAAAAAAATTGAGGGTGAATTCCTCATTCAGCTCAAATTTTTTGAAAATTGAGGGTGAATTCCTCATTCAGCTCAAATTTTTTGAAAATTGAGGGTGAATTCCTCATTCAGCTCAAATTTTTTGAAAATTGAGGGTGAATTCCTCATTCAGCTCAAATTTTTTGAAAATTGAGGATTAGTGATTTTTCAAGACCCCGATCATAAAACCAAACATGAGCCTTGTTCAAGATGAAAATTGGACAGTTCAATCCATGACCAAGAATGCATAAACCCTTTGGATCCTTCGGAAAAATTCTCAAGCATTTGGAATGGGATTAAAAAGCAAGCCAAAATCCACTATTCCGAGGCATTTTTTCTAGGATTTTGAAAATCTTGCAGGAGGGAAAAGTGACTCAAGAAATCATATTTTATTTTATGATTTCAACATTTTACCTACTCATTAATATGAAAAACTTTTCTTAGAGGATTTTTTCCAAGAAACGCTCAATTTGGGAAGTAGCAGTTTTTGGAAAATAATAGAAGTTTGGACGAAGTGCTAAAGATAAAACTAGTATATTCTAGAAAATTATAGAAATCGATTGGGGCTTCGGATCGATGATATGAAAGTTTCTAAGTAATCCCTTGTTTGTCCTAAAGTCTGCCAACTAGACTACATGGTAGCAGAGTTTAGGCACCTCAATATTCAAAGGATGATTTTTGTTCATTTTGGATAACAGGAAGGATCAAAGAAAAAATCATAAAATCATGGAAAGCTTGATAAAAGATCTGAAAACATCAGGTGTTTGTATACATAAGGATATAATATAAAAATATTAGATGAATCACTAATCAAAGACAGGGCACAGGTTTAAATCATAAATGATACAAGAAAAGAAAACAGACACTTCTAATCTCGTTGCATCATATAGAACTCAGACATTCAAAAATACATTTTAAAAATCTATTTGCTATAATATTCATTTTCCAGCATAGCCATTCATACATAAAACATCCATATAAATAAAAAGTACAAACGATAGCTCAAACAGAACCACTGAACATTATAACAACATACAGTTTTAAACCTAGCTCCGAATAATCAAAAGTCATTCATCATCAAATAGGTCCTCACATAACAATATATTTATCAGTCTGTAACATGAGCAACTTGTATGTATTTGACCCTCATGAGTCTTCAAAAAACTTTTAAACAAAATTTTACAATATATAGGAAAAGTGGTCTTTAGCTAAGTTGTTCCTAGATCCACTTTCTCAGGATCGAGATGTACCAAAAATAGAAAGAGTATCAACTAATTATGACATGTGTCTTATCCACTTAGAGTTGAATATCCAATTAAAGTCTCCTAGCAGCTTCTTCCAGCACCGCAAGGCCATCTAGTGCATGGGCCTTCTTTTGTAATCTGTTACACTCTTTCTGCACCTGACTCAACCTCTTTTCGAGCTCCTCTTTATTTTTAATAAGCTGTATATTCCGTTCTTGTGCCATCTTTATCCTTTTAACTGCTTCCTATGCCACTTGTACTAGCTCTGAGTAGTTTTTATTCACCTCCTGTAAATCTTGCTTCAACATCCTATTTACTTGCATTAAACCATCATTTATCCGATTAACATGCTCGTTCTGAAGCCTGAATTGGTCGATTTCTTTCTTTTGTTTGTTTCTTTCAAATTCCTTCATAAAGATGTCTGAGTCTTCATGTATTTCATCTACAATATTATCCTTATTGAGATTTGTTTTCTCTTTCGAGGATTCACCAAATTCGGCTACAACAACAGATTTTCCTTTAATATCTCAGTCAAATGATGTTATATTTTCCTCCAGGTCTTCTTCATTATTGAGGTTACAGGGATAATTTTTAGGAGTAATATCTGGAACATGTCTCAAGCTCTGATCAATGTTATTGAGTACTTGATTTAATGCTGATTCTAATACTTTTTCCCTTTTATCTTCTTCATCATCAAATGAATCCTGTACACTTATAGTCTGATCTTTCTTAATCCTTGGATCCAACATTGCCCTCATATTCAACCTCAATTTATTTACAAGGCGAGTTTTTTGTCTTTGGCCTATCTTCACTTACTCGAAGGAATATTTTGTAGGATTTGAAGGTTTATCAGAAGAAGGATCCAATTCTTCCATCTCTGCTTTCTCTATTTGATCAATTGAATCTCTGCTTGTGCCAACTTCTTTCAATTCTTCACCTCTGAAACTACCCTATTCAAACTTAGCAGGTGTTTGAATGGTCATTTCTTCTTCAATGGGATTTGTTTTATGTTGGTCTTCTGTTTCATTCTCAAGGAAAGATTTGGATACACAAGCTGCTTTATTTTTAGAGGGATTCTTTATGCCCTTTTTATTAGCAGGGGTTTGCTTTTTCTTATTTGGTTCGGGCTCCTTAGACTCAACTTTAAAACTGGACCAAAACAAAAAATGAGACCAAGACCTATTCCGCTTCTCTAATTCTTTGCTTATCAAAATCTTAATCAACCCATGATGAAATATACTGTGACTGGAGGACTCGAGGTGATTCTGTACTCTAGAATCCATCTTACTCAAGCTCTTCAAGAAATAATAGGGTAAGTTTATCTTTTTGGTACCTGATATGTGTTGCAAGAACTGCATATGATAGAGGTAGATGGTGGCAAATCTCCCCTCGCATGTCACGTATCTTTGAACAATCTGCAGAATATTGCGCCAACATTCAAGAAAATAGGTTCTTGGAATCCCTTGACCCCAATCAGGGTCTCTGTGCACGGGTAGGAGAAATTCATCAAAATCTTCATCCATTGGTTTTATTTTAAACCATCTCTCGCCCTTAGGACTGACACCGGTAGCTTGTGCAATAGATTCTTCGGTTACAGAGAATTAGAACCCATCAAAGATTACTACTGCATTATGATCCTTGATCCTTTCACACAAAGTATACCAACCAACTTCTCTCAATTTTAATGCAACAGCCAGAAACTTATTGACCCAACCAATGTTCTGAGTTTCAATTCTAAGCAGGTTACCATTGGAACCACTCGAACGCCGTTTCTTCTCTGAAAATGAGTTTAAGGTCGTGGAAAAAATGCTGGGGACGGGAGCTGAAGAGGAAAACATGAAACCCTATAAAATGAATCACCGCCTCATACACCCCGTGAAGTATAGGGCAGTAAATTTGAAACTATTCTCGGTCTTGAGATAGTACTTCTCCTCATACAGGTGTAATAACAGAGCCAACTATCTTCTTTCCAGCTAGAACAGGTCTCGAGGTCTGAATAAAGGCATCATTGCTTGATGAGGTTTTGAAATCTACGCAAAAAAAACCTATCTTGGAAATCTGACAACACGCATACATATGGAAATAATGAAATGCGCTGCCAGATTGTATTAGAATATACAATATGTCTCATCAATCATTTAAAAGTCTAATCTCTATCTGCTTTATTATAAATACACTCGATCATTTATCAAACTGGGAGCTAAGTCTAAACCTATATGATTCCAAGATACAAAAAATAAATTAAAAATGAAATTTACAATAATGGAAAACATAAGAAATGAAATAAAATAAAAGGAATGGAAAATATTCAAAGTAAATGATAGGAAAAGGGAATAATTGACAGTTCTAGGACTAACATCTCGCTCCATCTAGGGATGGCATTTCCTTGTGATTTTCCAAGAATTGTATACCAAGTGCCATTTATTTCTGTTAACTAATACTGATCCATTGGGATGGAGTCTTATTTGAAAATATTTGAAACTCACTGGTATTTACGATGTGAGAACATTCCTTTAGATTTCACTTGGTATAAAAATGCTTCAGAAAGCGTCCATTGACTGGGCCTGCAAGCTCATCACCTTCTATATTTTGTAAAACAAATGTATTATTCCCTAAGCTTCTGACAATTCTAAAAGGTCCTAGCCATATATGGTCAAATTTTCCATGTTTTGATTTCTCATCCCTACGTGCATCCCATCTAAGGACCAAATCATCAGGAAATAATTCTTCTTCTTTGATCTTCTTATCAAACATTTGTTTTACTTTGTCTTTATGTACTTGAGCCTTTTCAGCAAGAATCTCGCTTTCCTATTGCAGTTCAATCATCTGAAAAATTATCCTCTGGATATCATTTGGTCCTTCCAAGATATCCTACATAAAATTCATGACAAGAAGACCTAGTTGTACTGGAAAACAACTTCAGTTCCATACACAAGTTGGAAGGGAGAAGTACCACTGGCCTTCTTTGTGGTGACATGATCAACCTAGAGAGCATATTTCAACTTGCTCTCCCATGCCTTCTTATTCTGTGATAAAATCTTCTTAATACTATTCACTATGTTATTGTTTGTGGATTCTTCCAGGCCATTACCCTGTGGGTAATATGGAGTTGAATGTTTTAACAGAATTCCATGTTTTTCACAGAAACGTACCATATCTCTAGACTTGAAAGTAGGAGCATTATCTGTGACAAGCTTTCTTGGGAAACCAAACCTGCTCAAGATGTTCTCCTCCAAAAAAATGATTATGACCTGTTCAGTTGCTCTCCTAGTGGGAATTGCCTCTACCCACTTTGTAAAGAATTTAGTGGCTGTCAAAATATATTTGTGTTGACCACTAGAATGTGGATTGATTTCACCTATGAAATCCAATCCCCACTGTTGAAAGGGTGCCTCAACCGAGATAGGTTTAAGAGGCAAATAGAGCAATTTATGTTTACCTGCGAACTTTTGGCACTCAACACAAGCTCTTACTTGGGAAAAAACATCTGAAAATATCATAGGCCAGTAATAACCTGCTCTCAAAATTTTGTAAGTTGTCGCCTTCCAATAACGATGTCCACCACAAAATCCTCCATGCATTTCAGTTGTGATAGCATATGCTTCTTCTTCACTGACACACCTAAGAAGAATACATGCCGGATCTTTCCAAAAAAGAGTATGCTCAAAATAACAATAATTCATAGCCTTTAATTTCAAAGATATGAATTTTCTTTTATCTAAATTTGGTGAATAATGAAGAAATAAAAGAAAATATACAATGTCACTATACCAAGTTGAGTCATCATACTTTTGGTAGATTTGTTTCTTTGCTTTCTCATATTGTGACTTTTCTTTTTTAGATGGATCATTAAATATAGCATTCAATCCTAATGCTTCACAATTGGAATATGTGAGCAACTTTGCTAAACCTTGACCTTTAACCGGTTTTGTTGGCTTGATATCAACATCATACTCCATTATTTTTGCAATCCACCGACCTCTTTTCCCTTTCGTACCAGGTTGTGTTAAAATCTCCTTTACTATTGCACTAGGAACATATGCCAAAAATTTCGAATGCAATAGATAAATTCTAAAAAAATTTAGAGCTTTTACAAGTGCATAGGCCTGCTTCTTCAAAGTACTATACTTGAGTTCTGAGTCTCTTAGAGTTTTGTTGAAGAATGAAATAGGATGTTCAAGACCTTTTGAATGCTTTTGCAAGAGTACTGCTGCTATAGTGTCCTCAGAAGCAAAGGAAAGAGTGATAAAATATTTAGAAAAATCTGGGCTCACCAGAACTGGTGCCTCAGTGAGAGCTTGCTTTATACTTTCAAAAGATAACCTAGATTATGGAGTCCATTTTACCTCTTGATCTTTTCTCAGCATCTTAGTTATTTGCTTAACAATTTCTGCAAAATTAGGAATGACCCATCTGAGAAAATTAATTTTCCCAATGAAGGACTGAATATCTTTCTTATTTCTTGGTATACTAATTTTCAGAATTGCTTTGACACACTCTGGGTCAATTTTAATTCCATCAATTGAGACAATATGACCAAGAAGATTTCCATCCTTCATGGCAAACTGAGACTTCTTTGGATTCAAAGACAACCCAAACTTTCTACATTTCAAGAAGGCCTATTTAAGATGCTTGAGATGGCTTTCATCAGAATTTGAAAACACTGTTATGTTATCCAAGTAAATTACCACAATGTTTTCTCTTTCACTAACAAATGCTATGTCCATTTCCCTTTGAAAAGTTGCACCTACGTTCATCAACCCAAAAGGAATTTTATCATACATGAATGTCCCCTAGGGAGTAGTGAAAGATTTTTTTTCTCTATCTTCAGGATGTACATTGATCTGGTTATAACCTGAAAAACCCATCAATCATAGATATTCTCTGTGAGCCAACTACCTTCTGCAAAATATGCTCTATCTTGGGTATGAGGTAGTTATCTTTTAATGAAGACCTATTTAAATTGCGAAAGTTCAAACAGAGCATGATTTCACCATTCTTCTTCCTTACAGGAACTAAATTGGCAACCCAAGTAGAGTATCTGGGAGGTATAATGATTTTTGCGTCTAATAACTTTTTCACCTCTTTTTCAATAATAGGCAAAAGTGTTGGGTTTATCCTTCTAAGCCTCTGTTTGAAAGGCTTAACATTAGGTTTCAATGGAATTTTATGCTAAATAATACTGGTATCATATGTTTTCAGATCCTCATAGGACCATGCAAAAATATCCACAAACTCTTTTAGAAGCTTGATATATTTCTTCTTTTCATCATCTGCAAGCTTTTTGTAAATCTTGATCATTCTAGGCTCCTTCTCAGTCCCGATGTTACAACTGCTTACATTATCCTCAGAAGACTGTACAGTAGGTCTAGATAAGGTATCATATTTTGAAAAAAATCTTTCTAGAGGGACTAAACCTTTAGGGATGAAATTGCCTTTCAACTTGATTATATTATATTCTGCAATGACATTTTCTGAAAAAGAGTCTATCTCTTCTACTTCATTGTCCTGCTCTTCATCAATCAAGGAAGTAGAAAAATATTTTGTTAGCTCCAGAAAATTTTTAATATCTTGGTCATCATGAAATACCTTCCGATGCTTTATGTTATCAAGTACTGAAGGTCTGTACCTAATTTCAATTGGGTATCTGAGTTGAGTTTGTTGTGGAATTTTGAAATATGTGGCTGCTAGAGCTAGAGAATCTATTGTCTGATTTTGAGCCCTAGGAATGAAGGTAATGTTGAATGCTGAAAAATAATTATCGTCCCATGCTTCATTCCTATAAACTTTTAACAATGAATGTTTTACCTGATATATATTTATGATCTGCTGAACAACCAACTCAGAGTCGCCAAAAACAACCAGTTGTTGTATGTTTAAATCTTTAGCATCTCTCAATCCAAGGATTAGGGCCTCATATTCAGAAATATTATTAGTGGTTTGAAATTCAAGTTTATACATCAAGGAAATCATCTCACCACCTGGAGAAATGAGAAGAACTCCTGCTCCTTCTTTAGAAGATGAGCAATAAAAAAAAATTTGCCACAGACTATATTGTTCTACTTGTTTTGGACAAATTGAAACCTCCTTTTCCATCCGCACTGTACCTATGACTTCATCACTTAGATGCAACATGCAGGAACTGATATCTTCTTGAACTGCATAGATTGGATGATTGGTTGGGTTTTCATGATCACTGACCAAGTAAGCCAACTGAACTTCTCTGTACAACCTTCTTGATTCACCTCCAAAAACTGGAATTGTTGCATATGAAAGGACCATTTGTAATGTGCCACCCAACTTCTTAGTCTAAGACCTTGACAAGAGCATACCATACCTAGGGGGTATATCAACCACCACAATGTCCATCAAAATACTCTTCATTGGGATTTGTGTTAAACTGACTACAAGGTCTTTAATTACTCCAAGACACTAAACATCTCGTGAGTCAAAATAATAAAGATCATGATAAGGCTTGGTGATATTCAACCTTAAGACTTCCATTACTACTTTTGGAATCAAAGATAACCACAACAATGGAGAATCTGCTGAAGCAAGATGCGCCGTTCATTTGGAATGAAGAATGCGAACAAGACATTGATACATTAAAAGAGAAAATGGTCACTGTGCCGATCCTAGTTTTCCCAAACTGGGAGAAGCCATTTCATGTTCATGTTGATGCGTTATGTATAGCATTGGGGGTTGTCTTAGCACAACCATAAGAGGGAGGTATTGACCACCCTATCACATTTTCAAGAAGGAAGCTCTCATCTGCAGAGAATAATTATACCACCACTGAGAGAGAAGGCTTAGCTATGGTCTATGCGCTGCAAAAGTTCAGGCTGCCACTATTTGCTTGGTGCGCACTTCTCCATGTTCACTGACCATTCTGCTTTGAAATAGATGGTCAACAAGCCAGTGTTAGGGGGGTGAATCTGCAGATGGTTGTTACTCTTTTAGGAGTACAACTTTGAAATAATCGTCAAACCGAGTAGATTGAACTTAGGACCTGATCATCTGTCAAGGATCGAGTCAAGAGAGGAGCCTACGAACCTTGAAGACAATCTGCCTGATGCACAGTTATTTTCTATCCAGATAGCTAATGATTATTATAAAGACATCATAGAATTTTTGACTACTGGGTTGACACCCTTAGAGTTCACTACGCAACAAAAGAAACAGCTGGTAGTGCGAGCAACAGACTTCACTTTAATAGCTGGACAGCTGTACAAGTTGGGGCCGGATGAAGTACTGCGCAAGTGTGTTCTGGAACATGAGAAACCATTTATATTGAAGGATGCACATTTAGGAGCAGCAGGAGGTCACTACGCAGGAAGGGCCACTGCGCAGAAGATATTGCGCGCAAGGCTATGGTGGCCTACGATTCAGAAAGATGCAAAGGAACATTGCCAGAGCTGCGATGTCTGTCAGAGGACAGGAATGCCATCGTGAAGAGATGAGATTCCATTAAATCCACATTTGACACCACAGGTATTTGAGAAATGGGTAATTGATTTTGTGGGACCTATAAACCCACCAAGAAAAAGAATTGGTGCGAGGTACATTATTACTGCAATTGATTACCTCACCAGATGGGCAGAAGCGAAGCCAGTGTAGGGCTGTAGTGCAGGTACTGCAGCGCAGTTCATATTTGAAGACATCCTTACAAGGTTTGGATGCCCAAAGATTTTAATGAGTGATCAAGGCACTCACTTTTTGAATAGAACTATTGAGGCATTAACAGAAGAGTTCCGCATCCACCATCAGTGAAGTACACCATATCACCCGCAAGTGAATGGAGCTGTTGAAGCGTTCAATAAAGTACTGGAGAATGCACTAACTAAGGTATGCAATGTGAATAGGGATGACTGGGACCTGCACATTCCAGCCGTTCTATGGGCATATAGAACTACTTGCAAAGCACTAGAATCTAGGAGATAGTTATGAAGCATCTAATTGTCATGAATAGTAAGTGAAATGAAGAAAGGGGGAAGGAAATCTGACTTACCTTCTGTTTTGGGACCAAATATGATGGTTGGATTTTCATCTTGTAAATTCACACTGTCTGAAGAAGCGGAATTATTTGTTGAATAAAAAATCCTAAGGGCAGACTCTCTATAAGATGGATTTCTGAAGTTCATTCAAAGGAACTGGGATTTTGAGCTTATTGATTTCATTTCAAGGTTAAATCTTGCAAAGCTTTTTCCGACATCTTCAATCTTCTGTTGCTTATCTTCAGCTGGTAATTGAACTAGTCTCTTTTTTGGAACATGTTTCTGTGGTTGCTTAGTGACATCAATACCCTTATTTTGCTGATTACGAGGAACCTTTATTCCTAATCTCAAACCATAACTTTGTTGAGAAGAAGTTTGATAAATTCTTTGAGATTCTGGTACAAACTCTTCTTGTTCTTCTAACACACCAATATAATAGTGATAATCAGCTTTAGTAAGAAAGCTTAAGGAAGATTATTTTTTAATGCTATTCATTTCTTGTTCCTGATCTTCTACTTCAACCTCATCAAATTCTTCAGGCTAATTTACCATATTGTTCTGAAAGGGAGGTTGGATTCTTTGATCTTCATCATTTCTTCTCTCTCTTTGATCTTCATTACTTCTTCTCTCTCTTGGGACAAATATTGGGTTGAAGGGTCTCCTAAACTGATTCTGATTCCAGTTATCTGTTTCCTGAGTGGGTCTATTATGGGACTTATTTTCAACTTCTAACTTTGACAATTTAGAAGATATATTTTTAATCAATTTGCTCATTTCATCAATCTTACTTTCAGATGATTTCAGGCCTGAGGAAGAAGGTTCAGTTTCCTTCATTTTCTTCTTCTCACTTCCATGATACTGTGTATTCTCTCTAAGTTTGTTAGCTTCCAACATATTGGACTCTACTTCTAAAGCTTCCTCTTGCATGTTTACAAGAGTGACTGATCTTCTTTCTCTCAAAAGTAGAGAGAAATCAACATTGAATGAATTGGCATATGTGAGTTTTGCTAATGTTTGAGTTGGCTTAATTTCTGCTGGAATTTTCCCATACATCTTATTAAATCGTTTTGAAAATTCAACCACTAAATCACTAGGATTCCTTTTTAATGCACCAAACTCTGTTATATAATAGAAGTATTCCTTGGTGTCTCCCCACTCTTTCATAAAAGCTTCTTTTAGGGATTCAATTCCATCTATTGAGGCAACTGGTAATTCCCTAAACCACTTTCTAACCTCCCCATCCAGCCTCTAAACGAACACTCTCATCCATACATATTCATGCTCAAAATTTTGATTGTTAGCATAACTAAAATATGCGTTCTAGTGTTCTTCTGCTGTGGTCTCCCCTTGCCCATTGAATCTTAGGATATATTTTTGATAGTCTCCACCAGGGAGTGCATTAAGGAGTTGAGGAAGGATTAGTGGAGCATACCTAGCAGCCACGATAGCATCCATGGAATTGGGGGGCTGACCAGCCATATGAGAACTGATTTGAGGACTTACATGAGGTGAAACCTTCGCTATCAACTGACCAATGGGAACTCTACTAGTGAGATGGGTATAAATTGTTGTTTGAGGTTTTGAGCTTGTGAATTCTGATTTCACTCTATATGAAGACAATGGATTGGTGTTTACCTCAAAATTATCAAACTGAGAGGAAGGATTTGAAATTTGAAATTGAGGAATGGAAATAGAAAGAATTTTCTCTTTTTCTTCTTTTTCAAGATCTGACAAATCTGAAATGGATTGTCTTGATCTAACTCACCTAGAATTTATGAACTTGTAGAAGATTGAAACCTTCTTGAAGTAGAAACCAAATTCTGTCTGGCTTCTCTTAGAATTCTCTCTGGATCTGGAACCCTTGTGAGCAACGGAGAGGAAGGATTCACTATGGTCCCTATCTGCTTAGGATCCACAACTACTTTTCTGTATCTTAGTGAAAGATAGTAGTCTACAAATGTTTCCCAATTTTGTTCACTATCAAAATCAGGAGAAAATATGTCATACCCAGGGAAATATTTCCAATTCCGTTCCTCAACAGCGGCACCAAAAGATGTTAGTCCTAAAGTCTTCCAAATAGACTATAGGGTAGCAGAGTTTAGGCACCTCAATATTCAAAGGATGATTTTTGTTCATTTTGGATAAAATGAAGGATCAAAGACAAAATCATAAAATCATGGACAACCTGATAAAAGATATGAAAACATCAGGTGTTTGTATACATAAGGATATAATATAAAAAGATTAGATGAATCACTATCAAAGACAAGGCACAAGTTTAAATCATAAATGATACAATAAAAGAAAACAAATAGTTATAATCTTGTTGCATCATATAGAACTCAGACATTCAAAAATACATTTTAAAAATCTACTTGCAATAATATTCATTTTCCAACACAGGCATTCATATAGAAAACATCTATATAAATAAAAGTGCAAACAATAGCTCAAACATAACCACTGAACATTATAACAACATACATTCTTAAACCTAGCTCCCAATAATCAAAAGTCATTCATCATCAAATAGGTCCTCACATAACAATATATTTATCAGTCTGTAACATGAGCAACTTGTATGTATTCGACCCTCATGAGTCTCCAAACAACTTTTAAACAAAATTTTACAATATATAGGAAAAGTGGTCTTTAGCTAAGTTGTTCCTAGATCCACTTTCTCAGGATCAAGATGTACCAAAAATAGAAAGACTATCAACTAACTATGACATGTGCCTTATCCACTTAGAGTTGAATATAAAATTAAAGTCTCCTAGCAGCTTCTGCTAGCACAACAAGGCCATCTAGTGCATGGGCCTTCTTTTGTAATCTGTTGCACTCTTTTTGCACCCGACTCAACCTCTTTTCAAGCTCCTCTTTACCTTTAATAAGTTGGATATTCTGTTCTTGTGCCATCTTTATTCTTTTAACTACTTCCTCTACCACATGTACTAGCTCTGAGTAGTTTTTATTCACCTCCTGTAAATATTGCTTCAGCATCCTATTTGCTTGCATTAAACCATCATTTATCTGATTAACATGCTCGTTCTGAAGCCTGAATTGGTCGATTTCTTTCTTTTGTTTGTTTCTTTCAAATTTCTTCATAAAGATGTTTGAGTCTTCTTGTATTTCATCTGCAACATTATCCTTATTGAGATTTGTTTTCTCTTTCAAGGATTCACCAACTTCGGCTACAACAACAGATTTTCCTTTAATATTCGAGTCAAATGATGCTATATTTTCCTCCAGGTCTTCTTCATTATTGAGGTTATAGGGATAATTTTTAGGAGTAAGATCTGGAACATTTCTCAAGCTCCGATCAATGTTATTGAGTACTTGATTTAATGCTGATTCTAATACTTTTGCCCTTTTATCTTTTTCATCATCAGACGAATCCTGTACACTTATAGTCTGATCTTTCTTAATCCTTGGATCCAGCACTGCTCTCATATTTAACCTCAATTTATTTACAGGGCGCGTTTTTTTGTCTTTGGCCTATCTTCACTGACTCAGAGGAATCTTTTGTAGTATTTGAAGGTTTATTAGAAGAAGGATCCAATTCTTCCATCTCAACTTTCTCTATTTGATCAACCGAATCTTTGCTTGTGCCAGCTTCTTTCAATTCTTTACCTCTGAAACTACCCTATTCAAACTTAGCAGGTGTCTGAATGGTCATTTCTTCTTCAATGGGATTTGTTTTATGTTGGTCTTCTATTTCATTCTCAAGGAAAGAATTGGATACACAAGCTGCTTTCTTTTTAGAATGAGTCTTTATGCCCTTTTTATTAGCAGGGGTTTTCTTTTTCTTATTTGGTTTGGGATCCTTAGACTCAACTTTGAAACCGGACCAAAACATAAAATGAGACCAAGACCTATTCCGCTTCTCTAATTCTTTGCTTATCAAAATCTTAATCAACTCATGATGAAATATGCTGTGACTGGAGGACTCGGGGTGATTCTGTACTCTAGAATCCATCTTACTCAGGCTCTTCAAGAAATAATAGGGTAAGTTTAGATTTTTGGTACCTGATATGTGTTTCAAGAACCACATATGATAGAGGTAGATGGTGGAAAATCTCCCCTCGCATGTCACGTATCTTTGAACAATCTGTAAAATATTGCGCCAACGTTCAAGCAAATAGGTTCTTGGAATCCCTTGACCCCAATCAGGGTTTCTGTGCGTGGGTAGGAGAAATTCATCAAAATCTTCATCCATTGGTTGTCTTTTAAACCATCTCTCGCCCTCAGGAGCGACACCGGTAGCTTGTGCAATAGATTCTTTGGTTACAGAGAATTTGAACCCATCAAAGCTTACAACTGTACCTTTAAATTTTAGAGCAAAATACTTTGAAGCTTCTGCATTATGATCCTTGATCCTTTCACACAGAGTATACCAACCAACTTCCCTCAATTTTACTACAACAATCGAAGATGCATTGACCCATAACCAGTGTTCTGAGGTTCAATTATGAGCAGGTTACCGTTGGAACCACTGGAACAACGTTTCTTCTCCGAAACCATGATTGATTTTGAGGCCGTGGACAAACTGTTGGGGATGGGAGCCGAAGAGGAAAACATGAAACCCTATAAAATGAATCACCGCCTCATACATCCCGTGAAGTACAGGGAAGTAAATTCGAAACTATTCTCGGTCTTGATATAGTACTTCTCCTCTTACAGGTGTAATAATAGATCCAACTGTCTTCTTTCCAGCTAGAACAGGTCTCTAGGTCTGAATAAAGGCATCATTGCTTGATGAGGTTTTGAAATCTACGCAAAAAAAACCTATCTTGGCAATCTGGCAGCGCGCATACATATGGAAATAATTAAATGCATTGCCAGATTGTATTAGAATATACAATATGTCTCATCAATCATTTCAAAGTCTAACCTCTATTTGCTTTATTATAAATACACTCAATCATTTATCAAACTGGGAGCTAATTCTAAACCTATATGATTCCAAGATACAAAAAATAAATTAAAAATGAAATTTACAACAATGGAAAACATAAGAAATAAAATAAAATAAAAGGAATGGAAAATATTCAAAGTAAATGATAGGCAAAGGGAGTAGTTGACAGTTCTAGGACTAACATCCCTATTATAATTTTTATCAACTTGCAATACAAAAAAATTCTGGTTCTACCTCGATTTTCTTCTAGAAGTGGTTAAAGTTGGGCTCTGAGACTAGATGCACCTATTGGAAAAGTGCAGAATTGGGAAAATTTAGCAATTTTGAAGGGTTGTAAAATTTATCTCAAATATTAGAACTAATAAGTGTTATAGTCATTGAAAAGATAATTCATAGGAGAACAAATACTTATGACCATATTCGGAATAAGTCCTTTGGATATTTCCAAAAAATGAACATAAAAGATCTTGAAACCTTGATTTGACAAAAAATGTCAATATGGGTAGTTTCCAGAATGCATGAAAATTAATGCAGCTAACAAGTGTGCTTATATAAACACTTGCATATACAATACCATATAGAGTAAAATTAGGGATAACATTCAAGATAGTGAAATTAGAAATATTTTGGTCTTGGTTGGGCTAAGAAAACAATCACCATGATTGATGCACATGATCCCTATGAAGATGAAATAGATACCATGGGAGAAAATATAAATGATGAGAATGCAGAAACATAATCTAATGGACTTATAAACCAAATAAATCCTCCAGATATTACAAATACCATGGGAAGTCTAAGAGTGGAGTTACAAAGTTATAGAGAAGATAATGGAAGATTGATTAGAGATCAAGAAGAACATAACCAATTGAATGCATCCATGCTTCCAAATTTGACATATAACAAGAGGAAGAATATGCACCATGGGAAAAAATTAGGCAATGATGATAAGGGTGGAAGTAACTCAAGGATACATTCTCATAAGAGGTCCCATAGCTCAAGAATGATTTCTAGAGATAAGACATATACTCTAGAAATTTATGGTAGTGAGTCATCTACCTATAAGGAATCCACCAACAATGCAAGTTATTCATCTCACAAAATAAGAGGAAGAGGTATTTCAGGGACAAATCACATGGATAATTTTGGAAGGAAAAACCCTCTACCTTTGATGGTGAAATGAAATCTGGACAAGAAGTTGAGTCTTGGATTCATGGGATGATAAAGTATTTCCAAGTACATGACTCATCTCGAAACATGAAGGCAAGGGTGGCCATATTTAATTTGAATGGAAGAGCATCAATATGGTGGGATCACCTTAGACAACTCAAGAGGATCAATGAAAGAAAGATTGTTTGGAAGTAGTTGTTGGGCCTGGCCCAAGTGGGGCATTTTTGGGTAAATCAGATTTTGGAACTGTGGATCTAAGCGCAGTTCGCCTGAAGGATTTTTAGACAAGTCTATTTTGGATGCTGTGAAGTTGCGCGCAGTGTAGCGTCGGAGAGCTGCGAAGTTCAGCGCTGCGAGGAGTACAGTGCTATGAGGTGGCCAGTCTACGGAGATCCAACAAAGCAGAGTGTTGGACGGAAGACGACACATAATCCGATTAGACCATCGGTGGTCTATTTTTGGTAAAGATGCTCCATGAGTTCCAGGCGATGGGTAAGGAGCAAAGCAGAAGAAAGCAATTGGTCGCACATGTAAAGAACCACTACCTGAACCAGTCGCACAAGACCGTTAGAGGAAGAATGACTCAGTGAAAGCGACCTGTTGGCATGCGTGCGACAGAGAGGTTGATGGCGGCGTGAGGCATGCGATGAAGGCGGCCACAACAGAATATTCACTGCCAGAAGCCAACAAGTTCGGTTAAGCTGAAAACCACGACAGTTTTGTAAAACCTAAGGGTTTTTGCCTGCGAATTGTAAAGACATGACCTATAGGCATGATCTATAAATAAGGCATATTTTGTATGGGAAAGGGTTACTCTTCATTTTGTGTTGTTCTCATTGTTGATTGAATAGATCTTTGTTAAGAGACATATTTTGTAAAGGCTCTGCAAGCTGTGTGCGCAGAGGCATATTGAGAGAGAAGAGAGTCTGCAGCTGAGTGCGCAGACAAAGAACTGGTGTACCCTTCCCAAAGACTAATACATTATCAGTTCTTGTGGACGTAGATCCCATCCTGGGGGTGAACCACGTTAAATCCTATGTAGTGTGATTGTTCACATTTTGCACTTGTCTGTTTTCTTACAATGGATGCATGAATTCTCAGTTTATCAGTTGTTATGTTAATGCTTTTATATGTATTCACTATAGGAGAAAGATGGGAATAATATGTTAAGTATTATGTGAATGGATGAATGAGGAATGCGCAATATTCTAGATTGTGAAAGTATTAGTTCGTTGAATAATCGCATGTATATGTAGAGTTAGGGTTGTGTAACTCTGTGACGCGCAACACCAGGAGTGCACGGTATTGTGTGTTTCATCTATTTACCTTGATTATAATATTAATTGTCTAAGACAGTAGATGAATGGATAAACACTAAGTAAAGTCATCAATATCTATTAAGTCCACAGAGGAAGCATATAAGTCAGTTGCGCTATCCTATTATTTGCATCCTGTCCAAACCATGCAGTCCATAGATGCGTTGGTTGCACAAGTATCGTAGTTTGTAGAAGCGAGGACCGCGACGCAGCCTATCGTCACACAGTCTTCAACCCGCGGCGTGATCCCCGCAGCGTGCTGCGCAGAAGTTCCATCCGTCCAACTCATCACATAAATATGGAAACTTGATTCCGCAGTACCCCCATAGCTACACCTCGGGTGAGACCTCAGCCTGTTTGCAGGTTGTTGCCGAAAGGGCCAGTGAGAAGGGTTTTTGTTGGTTCCTTGAAACCGCGAAGAAACTGGGTCTATATTGGAAAGCTCTAGAAAAATATCTTAAACCAACAAATGGTTCCATTGCTGCGCTAAGAATCCGTGATGAGTTGAAGTCGTGATGTGCGATGAAGAAGAAGCTTTGCTGGGTATTGACCTTTGGCATCCAGACAAGAAAGAAATCTGGGCTTGGTGTGACAAGACAGAGAGAGAATTCGCAAGAAAGGAGAATAGACACCCACATCTTTCTAACATCTAGTGGTTAAAACAGTACCCCTGGAAAGACATTCACAAAGTTTTCTGGGCGTCTTTTGGAAACGATCTACACGAGTGGTTGTCAAGGCTCGAAGAACAAAGAAACTGTACACCGCGAGACGTACCGACCGAGTGGACACCAGAGCTTATTGAAAGGCTCAAAGCACTAGACATCCCATTCACGAGAGCAGACGACTTCTAGGTCGACAGTACACTACAGAGTTTCATAACACAGTTCGTTGTGGACATGTTAAAGTCCTACAACGCAACAGAAAGAGAGTTTTTTCAAGGGATTCAGAGGTAAGTACTTGAACAACCTTAGTTTATACATTAAAATGCTTTTGGCCGATAAAGGCATCTTTAGAATGCAATGAAGTTTTGTTTAAATCTATCATGGTAGATAGTACATATAGTGGGTCTTATGAAGAAACCCATAACCTGAGAAGTGGAAAGAGTTACAAGTTCGTTGCTGAGAAAAATCCTCGACCACATGGACTCCGCATAGATACCTAGATACCTTGTGAGATTGATAATCAAACTGCACCTCTGTCAGCCACGTATTATCCTATTACGCCACAGAACCCACCAGTTGCACATACCGTGCCACCCTTGTCTCAGACTCCATTAGTTCAGAACCCGCCTGTTACAAGCACTGTGCAACCCGCACCGCAGAATGTCAGTGCTGGTAACACCGCATGAGCGGGTGCCCAGGCTATTCCGACTCAGCCTAGTCCATCTCAGGATTTACCACTTCAGAACGTCCAACCTCAGATCATTCCTCAGAGTATTATCCCTAGCACTATTCAAAGAACTGTGCCACCTAGAAGGAGGATGACTAACAATATCAAACCGTCAATATTCAAAGGAACGGGTCTAGAAGACCCTGATCAACATTGGTTTCTATGTGAAGATGTATGGAGTGTAAAGCAAGTACAAGATGATGCTGTGAAGCAAGAAAATCTCGTCACCACCTTTAGAGACAGAGCCTTGCATTGGTTCATGAAATACTCGCAGGGATAGAATAGAACCTTGATAGAAATCAAGGCTGCGCTCTTAGCACAATTTAAGAAGCCAAAATCAGAATCCCAGTGTATAATAGAGTTGAAAGAGATCAAGCAAAAACCTAATGAGACAGTCTGGGAGTTTGATCAGAAATTTAAGACACTGTTGGACCAAGTAAGCTTCGTTATTGCACCCCAACAACACTAGGAATGGTTTATAGCTGCGTTGTTTCCTCATATTAGACAGCCTTTGATGCAACAGAAAGTGGCTTCGTAGGTAGAAGCCTTGGAGATCGCGATGAAGTTGGAAGCTTCACCAATTGGAGAAAGTAGCATTGGGATGCCTTAGATTCAGAACCAGTTGGCTACCCTGACACTACAACTGCAGGATATAAAGAAAGGAAAACAAGAGAGACAGGAAGTCTGGTGTACAGGCTGTAAGGATGAAGGACACACTACGGATCACTGTCCTTTATTCCAAGATTTCCTTAACATGAGTGGACCAAACCCATTAAATCCAAACCAAAGGCCATGGTGTGAAATTTCCAGAACTAGAGGACACCGGCCAGAAGACTGCCACTTGATACAGAAATACGTAAGAACACCTAAAAACCTATATTGTAATTTATGTAAGTCAGTTGGGCATGATGAGTCCAACTGCCGCGCATATGAGCTCATGCTAGAAAGAAAAAAAGATATTGAGCATATGTATGGAGGAATGTACAGAGTCTAAGAAGAGACTCCACAGAAACAAAATAATGTCCAACATGATCAGGGAGCATACAGAGGCTGCAGAGGATACTGCGGGAGAGGAAGGATTAATGGCCCAGCACAAGGACGGGGCCGAGGTCAAGTAATCTGTTATAACTATGGCCAAGCAAGCCATGTATCTAGAGACTGTACCAACCCATGCACTACATGTAGTTATTGTAAATCCTTTGATCATGTTATTGAAGACTGCCCAGTGTTAGAGGTAGAAATGTAGAAAAGGAAGTGGCCAGAGGCACCGAACCCAAACATTCAGTTAATCGCAGCAAAGAGGAGGCCCGCGGATCCTAGTATCAATGTAGTGACGCGAAGTGGAGCTACGACAGGGAGAGATGGAGGAGCAGAAGCTTCGACTTTAGGGTATTTTAACACTAAGCTGACTCCTCTTGAAACAATATGGATAAGAAAAGTTGTCGGGAAAGCACCTGCTTTCGACTTAAAGAAAAACAAAGAAACCTTTGAAGAAGCGCGGGATATCTTCAAAGGGTCAGCACCTAGATCACCGAGAGTTTCGTTGCGAAGCGAAATACCGCATGTAGAAGATAGGTCGACTGCTTATGACAGAACGAGCGCCACAGTAGAGACAGGCACCTTTGTTGCGCAGTTCCTCAGGAGCTGCATGAAGTTGTTGAAGAGTCCCAATGCTATAGCAAAATTGTAGAATTTGTTAGATCAGTATGAACTGCGGAGAAAATGTGAAACTGCTAATAGCGCAGTTCATCACATCAAGAAAAATAAGAGAACAGGGAGAGAAATGAGACTCAGTGCACAGATAGGAGATTATGAAATGGATGAGATCATTCTTGATCTGGGTTCAGAAGTAAATGTCTTAACCAAATAGACATGGCAGCAGATGAGGAGACCAAAGCTGTTATGGTCACCTATCTAGTTGAGAATGGCCAATCAGGAGAAAGTCGTACCTTTTGGATGGTTAGCTAGTGTCATTGTTGACATTGATGGAGTGCAAACTCACACAGATTTTGAGGTTATCGAGATCATGGATGATAATCAGCCTTTTCCTGCGCTGTTGGGGATTTACTGGGCTATGGATAACCTCGCTATCGTAAACTTGAAGACGAAGAAGATGATCTTCGAAGGAAAGTATCTCAGGGTCATCGCACCATTTGACCCTTCAAACAAAGATAGATACAGCGAGCCGATTCAGGAAGAATCCAGGGCTCAAGATTTGGATCGACTGTACAAAATGACTTCCAACCAGGAAGATTACATTAATCCTACTACGGATGGAACACTCAGCTGGATATGCGACAGCTCTTGCATCTCAAACTCTGACACCAGATTGGAAAATTGGCAAAGTCGTATGCATGAAGTATCAACAAGGAGATGCGCGCAGGTTACAAAATCATTGCGCTCGATTGGAAAGGAGGTAAGCACAATCCCTACTTATGATGGTATATCTAATGTTTATTCCTTTATCAAAGAATATACTGTAGCAATTGCAGATGAGCATCACTTACAAGCACTAGATATGGCACTGCGTGAGACACCTGCCAGATGGTGGGCTGCGCACAAGCAGGCATTGACCACATGGGATCAATGTAGAATCAAGATGCAATCAGGTTTTACAATAAGGTTACACTACCCTCTAAGAAATATAATGGAAAGACAGATCCAAGGCAGCATATTGAGGTCTGTTTAGAAGCATGGGAGGAGAGACCACAAATAGAATGGGTGCATCTGTTTGTGCACACGTTGGAGGAAGAAATTCCATAGAAATGGTACCTGGATATGGAGTTGCGCAGGGAAACTACAAATTCGCTTACCCTCATTGCGAACTTCCAGAAGAACTTCAGTTTTGAGGATGAGAGTCCTATCATAAATGACGCCTTTTAGATTATTAAGGAAAGAATATTCAGATCAGAATGTCCACATAGAAACATGACATTAGAAGAATTATTTGGACCTGACAGCGTACTTGCAAGCCTACAGACAGAATGGAAGGAACAGGTAGAGCATGCCATGGAATGTTACAACCTAGCCGAAGAGGTTGAAGAAAAATAAGGAAGTGATGAGGAGGATTTGCACAACATAAACATTCCTGAGTCAGAAGGAGTGCATGACATAGAGGGACCTCTGCTAGAAATTCCAGACATGAGCGGACCCGTGAAAACAAGGAAAGTGAACATTCGCACCAGCGAAGAGCCAAAGTTCGCAAGTATTGGAGACTACTAGGATGAACATACTGTTACGAAGATCGCAGATCTACTACATGAATATCAGGATTTATTCCCCACAAAATTTACAGAGATGAAGGGCATTTTGGGAGACTTAGGAGTTATGAAGATACCCCTTAAGCTAGGTGCGAAGCTTGTTAAGCAAAGGCCCTATAGAATGAACCCACGATACAAAGAAGAGTCAGGGCAGAACTTGATAAAATGCTCAACGTAGGAATCATCGAGCCAGTCGAAGAGTCTGAGTAGATAAGCCCTATGGTTGTCCAAGTTAAGAAAGCAAAAGGCGAGATCATGATTTGTGTCGATCTCAGAAAGTTGAACGATGCTTCAATGCATGACCCATTTCCCACCCCTTTCATTGATGAGGTGCTTGATAACGTTGGAGGAAATGAGGCCTATTCCTTTACTGACGACTTTTCAGGATATCATCTGATAAGAATTGATCCTGCGGGAAGACCACTTTTTCCACCGAATGGGGGTCATTCCAGTACACAGTGATGCCATTTGGTATGATAAACATGCCTGCCATCTTTTCTAGAGTTGTGGTCACAACATTTAAGGACTTCATGCATACGTTTTTAGAATCTTATTTCGATGATTGGACAGTGTTCAGGTTGCTGAAGGACCATTGCGCAAATCTGAGATTGATGCTAGAAAAATGCAGACAACATCAAATGTCACTCAACCTGAAGAAGTGTCTCTTTTGTGTAACTTATGGAATTCTGTTAGGACATATTGTGTGGAAGCAGGGCTTGATGGTTGATCCTGCGAAGATTGTAGTGATTGTAAACTTGCCAACACCAAATTCAGTCGAGCAGATGCGCACTACATTGGGGCATACCAGTTACTATAGAAAATTTATAAAGGGTTATGTGCAGATAACTGCAGCAATGGAGAAGCTGCTGAAGAAAAATGCGTCGTTCATTTGGAATGCAGAATGCGAACAAGGCTTTGATACATTAAAATAGAAATGGTCATTGCACCAATCCTAGTTTTTCCAGACTGGGAGAAGCCATTTCATGTCCATGTTGATGCATCATGTATAGCATTGGGGGTTGTCTTAGCACAACGAGGAGAGGGAAGTATTGACCACCCTATCGCATTTTTGAGCAGGAATCTCTCATCTGCAGAGAAGAATTATACCACCACTGAGAGAGAAGGCTTAGCTATGGTCTAAGCGCTGCAGAAGTTCAGGCACTATTTGTTTGGTGCATACTTCTCCATGTTCACTGACCATTCTGCTTTGAAATAGATGGTCAACAAGCCAATGTTAAGGGGGAAAATATGCAGATGGTTGTTACTCTTTCAGGAGTACGACTTTGAAATATTCATCAAACTGGGCAGATTGAACTTAGGACATGATCATCTATCAAGGATCGAGTCAAGAGAGGAGCCTATGAACCTTGAAGACAATCTGCCTGATGTGCAGTTATTTGCTATCCAGATAGCGGATGATTATTATAAAGACATCATAGAATTTTTGACTATTGGGTTGGCACCCTTAGAGTTCACTACACAGCAATAGAAACAGCTGGTAGTGCGAGCAACATACTTCACTTTAATAGCCGGACAACTGTACAAGTTGGGTTTGGGTGAAGTACTGCGTAGGCGTGTTCTGGAACACGAGAAACCATTTATATTGAAGGATGCACATTAAGGAGCAGTAGGAGGTCACTATGCAGGAAGGGCCACTGTGCAAAATATATTGCGTGTAGGGCTATGGTGGCCTACGATTCACAAAGACGCAAAGGAACATTGCCAGAGCTGTGATGTCTGTCAGAGGACAGGAAGGCCGTCGTGAAGAGATGAGATGCCATTAAATCCATAGTTGACACTATAGGTATTTGAGAAATGGGCAATTGATTTTGTGGGACCTATAAACCCACCAAGAAAAAGAATTGGTGCGAGGTACATTATTATTGCAACTGATTACCTCACTAGATGGTCAGAAGCGAAGCCAGTGAAGGACTGTAGCGCAGGTACTACCGCACAGCTCATATTTGAAGACATCCTTACAAGGTTTGGATGCCCAAATATTTTCTGAACAGAACTATTGAGGCATTAACAGAAGAGTTCCGCATCCACCATCAACGAAGTACATCATATCACCTGCAAGCGAATGGAACTGTTGAAGCGTTCAATAAAGTATTGGAGAATGCGCTAACTAAGGTATGCAATGTGAATAGGGATGACTGGGGCTTGCACATTCCAGCCGTTTTATGGGCATATAGAACTACTTGCAAAACGTTGACTGGCCACACACCTTTTAGGCTGGCCTATGGATAGGAAGCAATAATGCCAATGGAATACATTGTTCCCAGCTAAAGGATAGATGCGTTTACAGGCATGGCAGATCGCGACGCACTAGAAGAAAGGATTCTACACTTGGCTGGTCTGGAGGAGGATCGCTTCATCGCAGGATTTCACCAACAAGTGCAGAAGGAAAGAGAAAAAGCAAGGCATGATTGCCATATAAAAAATAAGTCTTTCCAGGTAGGTGATCTAGTCCTCCTGTATGATAGTAAATTCATGAAATTTCCTGGAAAATTTAAAATGCATTGGCTTGGTCCATGTACTACTGTACATGTTACTAATGGTGGCACAGTTCAGCTAGCCACATTAGTAGGAGATAACTTGCTCGGCCTAGTTAATGGAAGCAGACTTAAACCCTATCGGGATAGTCCTGCTTCGTAGAACCTTTGATGATCAAAAGGAAGGAAATTTCTAAGTGCCAAGTACAGTTGAAATTGGGCACTAGAAAAGGGAAAGAGGCTGTACGTGATGTATGATAAGGAAATGTATAAACCGCGCAGTACTTGCTTAGTAGTGAATCTGCGTAAAAAAAGAAGAGGAACCACGCAGCTGCAAAGTCCAAAAGGAAACTACGAAGACCAAGTTGAATGAGGGAAGAGGCTAAGTTCAGAAGCAAGAAATCAGGCACTGCGAAGTATCTATGCAAGAGTAGTGGAGTCTGCCATGCAGTTCGACGCAACACTCAGAAAAGTGGGTGTTACAGTATCGGTCGGAAATCTAGCCGTTATACAGTACTTTGTCAGCGACTGCTTGGGCATTTAACGCAAAATAGACATTTTGAATGAGTTAGCGAAGGAAGGACCAAGAATCCGTCGGATTTGGCCAATGGATACCGCATTTAATGCTTATCTAGCTGTTGAAGGGAACGTAGGGGGCTAGCTGTGCCTATAAATAATGCTGGATTCAGACTCGCGGGCGTTACCAAACCCTTAGAATTTTCTTTCGAACACTACTTTGCAAGTTATTTTCAGCAAGCTATCCGAAACCCTGTTGAGATTTGTCCAGTGAATGTCTGAGAGGTCTACTATTGAAGAAGAGTTCATGGTCCAAGAGACTGTGAAGGTATTCAAGTACGGAGGGATCGAAGGGTTGATGAGAAACCCAACCAAGAAAGTCATCTTAGAACAAGGTCAGGCATCCAGAAGATCACCAAGACACGGTCCAACAATGGCAGATAAAGGAAAAGATCCAGTGGGGCCGAAAGTGAAACAACCAAATATGAGTTCCACAGTGCCGTTGGCGCCGATAGATGATAAGGAAACACCATTGACACTTACCCATGACTATATCTAGCCACACGCACTGGATGGACCAGTCCTCAGGCTAACGAAGAATGCTAAATACGAGATTCCGCTCTCGCCGATATCGAAGCATGTCGATGTTGAAAAAAATTTGCTGGGTAAGATCCCAAAGTGTAAGTGGGAAGATTATCATCTGCTTCGGATGCAGAAGGAGCCCAATGAACCTAGGTTCCCATAATTTCGGCCCAACCAGTACATGTGCTGGAAGAAAGATGTGAAAGGCGACCTCACCTTGGTCACAGAATGTTGGTTGTCCGGAGTAGTCCAGTCGGGACTGCTCAATCTATTGAGACTCCCACACTTTGACAGAATGCCAGAGTTAAATGTGGTGTTGCAAACTCTGATGTCACGCATCCACTAGGGATATTTGTGGCTTGACTGCAATATCGACATGACCATTGACATTATCCACCAAATCACTGGGTTGAGCAAAAGAGGTAAAGACCCCAAGTAGTTTTTCCAAGGGGAAAGAAAGGACAAAGAAGTAGCCGCAAAGATGAAGAAAACTCAAACAGTCATCAAGGGAAAGAGAGGCTTTCAGATGGAGGACATTGATAATAAAGCAACAAAGTTTGTCACACAACTGTTAGTCGGCAAGATTCTCAGAAAATGCAGGCCTTTGGAGGTACCTGCGGGCACAGTACTACTTGGTGCTGCAGTCGCGGAGGGAGAACAATTCCACTGGTGTCAATACCTATTGAATGAGTTCTTGGAGGAACTAAATGACACATAGATCAATGGAGAAAATTTTCATTTTACATGGTTAATCGTGCTAATTGCCTTTGTAGGGTGGAAGGAGCCAAAGGATTACATTGGAGTAATCATCGACAACAATGGCTGCAGAGGAGCCCGCTATTCAAACCTTTGGGAAATTTAAATTCACAAATATAGCATGTGACAGCTAAGGTCTTCTACACCTATTATGATCAGCTGCATGGAGCCATCATGCTCACGCCGCCGATAACAAAGCAGGTAATGAATAAGTATATTCACACTGTTGATTTTTATGCTAACATGCGTTGCATTCACATTTCAGCCAAAGCACAAAAGAGGAACATTGAATGGTTCGCAGGAAGGTACCATATGTATGAAGATGATATTGATAATATCATGAGGGAATGGCCTCCCGAGTTTCGAGTCAAGATTGTGGATGTCCAAAGCGACTTCGACAAGGAAAACCCCATTCCATGTCCCATTGTTGAAGAAAAAGACACAGGAAAAAGAAAGGAAGCTGAGAGCCCAGCAAAGTCAAAGGGGGCACGGAAGAAGCAGAAGGCCAATAAAGGTCATTCAGACATAGTACTCCATGATGAGGATTATGAAATGATCGCGGCAAAGGTCACAGACTAGATGGAAGATCTGATGACTGAAAAGGAGAAAAAGAACAAAGCGATTCAGGATAGTCTGCAAAAGAATTTGACCACGCAGCAGGGAATTACAAAGAAAATTGAAGAAGTCCACAAAAGATTACCCCTACTGTGGGATTCAGAGTCCGAAGGGAATTCAGGAGGAACTTCGCAGCAGAAGACACCGCAGCTAGACATGACCATGCCTGTGAAGCCCCGCGTTGTTCACCTTGATCCATTAACTATAACGCTGCCACTGCCAGAACAACTACTGTTGGACACGAAGGACATAGAGCGTGTGGAGCTCGATCTTGTGAAGATACCACAACTTGGTCTACATTATTTGCATTTGCAGGTTATCGAGGAAATGCATGAGAGAACTACCGACACGCTGAAACAACAAGTTGAGCTGCAAATAGCTAATAGGTAGTTGGAGGAAGCTAGCTCTCAGAGAGCTATGGAGCTACAGGATGAGCATGATCGTCGAAAAAGACTAGATTCCCTGATCACTGCGGTCGTAGATGATATCTCAGAATGTGAAGTACAGGCCCTGCAGACACTGTTGTTAAGATTGACGAACTGGTTAATGATCTCAAGGCAGAGAAGCGAGACATGGAGATCAACCACGAAGCTAAGGTTGCTTCCTTGGAGGCACAAATTAACCCGCAGACTCCACCAGATCAGTAACAACTAAGAGAAAAGGAAGTGAAGGCCGCAGTAGAAAGTATAGTTACCGAGGTGGCTAAGTGACAAATCCTGTTAGATGAGGCGTCGAAGGCATTCACTGCCCTCGAGGAGGATCCAAGGTTGCAGGAAGTAAAGACCGTTGTGAAAGACAAGCAAACAACATTAGAACAGTTGGATGCCGAAGTTAAAGCCCTGCCACCAAGAGAAAGACTTCAAAGGTACCGGGAAGTCAGCGTGCTGAAAAATGATGTTCAGGCCTTAAGAGAAAAAGAGACTGAAATGGGAGATAAGTTGCAACCCTTGCTAGAGGAATCCCACACGATCTTGTAGGAGATCGAGGAGAAGTTACAGGAGTTGCGCGAAAGCCAAGAACAGGTGGAACATCAAGCTGAGGATGATGAAATAACACCTGAAATGTTGGAAACAGTGAAACAAGTTGAGCAAGATATGAAAGAAGCAGTCGAAAAGTTGATTATCACATACAACGAATTCGCTGCGAAGCTAGCTCCGTAGCCGGAGGAACAACTAGGAGAAGTCGAAGTTGAAAGTGGCTCGGGGATGAGCCACATGTAAGTGTTAGGGGACTGTTGGGCCTGGCCCAAGTGGGACATTTTTGGGTAAATCATATTTTGGAACTGCATAGCTAAGCGTAGTTTGGCTGAAGGCTTTTTGGACAAGTCTATTTTTAATGCTACGAAGTTGCGCACAGCATAGCGTCGGAAGAGCTGCGAAGTTCAGCGCTACGAGGAGTACAACTCTGCGAGGTGGCCAGTCTGCGGAGATCCAGCAAAACGGAGTTTTGGATGGAAGATGGAACAGAATGCGGATAACTGTGTTGTCGGTCAATAAAATAATGTACGACATTAAACCAATGTAAAGTAGATGAGGTATAACTATTTCATATCTATTGCGAATGTTGCTCAAAAGCCGTAATAACAAAGTTGTAGGATATTGTAGAAGTTTCGATCAGATTTGTGCAATGTTCCATGTTTTCTATTTTCCGACATCAGGATGCTGGATAGAGAGTTCAGAGGTTGTTGTAATTCACATCCAAATGTAGTAGTGGAAGTAGACCAATCTTGGATATCTTTAGCAATGGAGGTAGCTCCAGCTAGAGACTTTCAATTCAAAGGATGGATAGTAGTGATATATGGGTCCAACTTGTCATATGTGTGTACCTTTGCTTCAAAATACAATCAGGTTTCCTATTGCAAAATGTAGTTTTGGGGGCCTTATACAAAAATTGAACTATGTTTTTCTTCTCTTGGTAGATCGTCAACATCTCCCTGCAATACTCTAGATATTGTGACAGATAGGCTATCCAGGGAGGACAAATAAGGAGAGGGAGTGATAGGGATTAGGTCAGGGATATATTCTTTGTGTACCTCCCCCATAACAACCTCAGGAGGGGAACTGGTGGTTGTTGTGTCAAGAGTGGTAGGAGGTGGTGAGGAGTGTGGGGGGGTTTTCCATCGCTACCATTCACATCCTACTTTGTTCTCCTAGTTTCAAGCTCTTTTGTAGCATTCCTACCGACATCTTATTTGGCCTCCTTTTTTAGTCTCATAAGTTGTGGCTTGCTTTGCATGGATCTACTAAATTTCCTAGACTTCATGCACCACTAGAACCCTTGGTACTGCCTAAATGGTATCTAGCTTGTTGTATTCAATGTTGATGATGGTGGGAGCACTGGTAGATTGATTTAAATATTGGAAGGAATGCAACATCTCTGTAACCTATCCCAACTCATGCGTATCTCCCAATCTTGGATATTCCTAATCGACTGGCCCCACAGATGATGTAGGCACTTATTCTATAACAGGAAGCGAAGGTATGGGAAAATTTGAGGTGGATGATTATCTGTATGCAACAATATTTGGTGGGTGCATAAACATGGCCCTCACCAGTCTTGGTTTCTTTGTATTTGTTCCATGCAAAAACTAAGCAATATTCTTGAGGTAGGATTTGAATTCCTTATTTGAAAGCTATTCCCAGTCCATGATAACACTAGTCATGATGGAAGGGAGATATGGTAATCTAGAAGGGGGAGTGACTTCTTTCTCCAGCTCAGTATCTAAACTAGTGTCAACCTCATCCGTCTTCCACTCCCCTATAACTTCTTCTTTTGTGATCTCTTGCTTATACCACAAAAGGCATGCGGTGATATCAAGCAAGATATAGGTTATGCCCTATGTGGTTTTGGAATTTCTTAAGCCAGAACACTATGAAACCTCCCTATCAAAAACTTTCTATGTGAGCTAATATAGGAGGGAACATGCCTTGAAAATCATTAGATCTCTTATGTGAGGCCACACAAGGTTATTGTCCCTATCCATACCAAACTAGATCTTCCCAACGTGCCTGTCGAGTAAGGCTTAAGGACCTTGTAGGATTAGCATAGTGACTACAACCATTTGGTCAAACCACTTCCCAAACACCTGATCATTGAAAATGGCATTCTTCACATCACTTATGGTCTTCCATGGCTCAAACCGCAAAGCCAAGGCACTTCTATCTGTCATAGGAGGTAGTTCATGGCATTCTGGGGGTTGCCACTTCCACATGGAGAAAGTGACCAATAGGTATCTGAAAATGAAGTAGGAGGAGGTGGAATTATCATCCGTGTAAGCTCACATGATCTCATCTAAGAAAAAATTACACCAATTCAACTAGATCCCCTGAACATAAGATTCTGCAATCAATAGGGAATCCAAAGTGCACTCACCATGGGTGTACTTACGCATGATGTGTCTAAAAATAACTAATAGGTGAATTTGACTTGTGGGGTGTTTATGAGGGACATGATAGAAATACGACCATTATTTTTGGTTCCATACCATTCATATAGACACGTGAATTGGATAGGCTCTTTTTATCCATAGAGAGTGGCCATTCACTATGTTGATGAGAAATTTTGTGCATTTTAGAATCTCCCCAGTGGTTCCAAACACTAGTAGGTTGCAAAGCACAACCAATGTTGACTTATGTAGAGGCTCGAAAGAGGGTTTCCAAATCGTAATCACTTCCCCTATTTCTAATGGCATGAAATCTAGGTAAACCTTGGGGAATATGTGTGTGTGTGTGTGTGTGTGTGTGTGTGTATCTGTATATATGTGTATATATGTATGTATATGTATATATACATACATATATATAGCGAGAGAGAGAGAGAGAGAGATCCCCATCTAAGAAGTCACAGTCGACCAATCCAGTTTGCTCAAATTTTCCATACAGGTCATATATATATATATATATATATATATTGATCCACATCGTAGTTGGCATTATTGTCGGATGCTAACTTTGACACATCTACTGCGACAAGTCACCAATGTCGACACAACTTCGACAAGTTCCGAATTCGACACGACTTCGACAAATCCGCAACTTCGACAAGTTCCTCGACCTCACAGTTTCATGACTTCGACATGCAGCATCGACCTGCGACTTGTGATTGTTAAACTGTGACATATTGTCTCTCTGTCTTCCAGTCGATTGTAATAGTTGAACTTCTGAACCGTTCTAACTTATTTTTGTAACTAAACGTAACGGAAAGTCACCCAAGCGTCTCAACATTCTCTATATAAGCATGCATAATATTGTAACATACATCAATCGATGATCTCATATCCAGTAATAGAGAAGATCAGTTCCCATTCCTGCATATTGTCTGTGTGTATCTATGCAGTGTATTACTGCTTTTCTTATGCTTCCGCCATAACAGATCCGACTCATTCAATCGAACTGTTGTCCTGCTCATGCTTCCTGGCCACGTGCGGATCATTGGTATCAGATATCTCAGCTTTGTTTGTGCTTAAGTTTGCATAGACACTTCCAACGAAGTTACTGACTTATGCCTGTTCAAACAAACTCGCAATCTAAACAATCCAAGCATACACTACCTCCAGAAATGACAGAAGAAACAAACGATAGACATGCAGCCGACGAGACAACACAACTTATTGAGCAAGCACTAACTCGAAAATGGGCTAAAATTTTGGCCCAGTTCAATGAAATTCTCATGTGATTTGCTTCGACATCTGGAGGATTTTCGACGCGAACTAACTCCGACAAAACCATCCCCTTAAAAGTGCAAATGAATTTGGACATACCGAATCTAGAAGGCAATATTGACGTGGAATCCATCGACAATTAGGTGCAACAATTGGAATCCTATTACTCTGTGAATTAACTCTTGGAAGCCAACAAGATCACCATTGTAGCCTTAAAGATGTCAACATCTGTGCACTGCTAATGGGAGAACCTCTCGAAAAAGATGGAGAAAAGCGGAGACCCCATCGACACATGGGATAAATTCATTGAATACATCCGAAAGGAATTTTACCCACCCAAGTACCTTAAGAAACATTATAAGAAGTGCCAGCAGCTAAGGAAATGGAAAGACCAATCAGTACAGAGTTATACCGACGAGTTCTATCGACCCATGGATAGACTTGGCGTCCAAGAAGAAGAGAAATTGCTTGTTCTGAAGTACATCAGCGGATTGTCCCAGTACATCCAGTAGGAGATGTAATTTCCGACTGTCAATACGCTCGCGGATGCATTCCACTATGCTAGCAAACTTGAAACCAAGCAAAAAGGGAAAGCACACTTCGCGACAACACCGACAACAGGACAACCACCCGATAAGAAGGAATCAGCCGACTTCGACAAGTCAAAATATTCTCAGCCGTCCTCTCCAAAACTAGATCACGAAAATAAGCCTTTTCATAAAAGGGAACTTAGCAAACAATTGCCTAACGGGAAATGGTGTGATTACCACCACTCATCTTGGCATGATAGGTCTAAATGCAAAGCTCGAAAGACATTTTTGGAAAAAGTGTCGACATCCGACACGTTCAACAAGATGGTGGAAGAATCTGATCCAGACGCAATGACCCTTTTGACATCGACATCGAAAACTCCAATATCCTCAACTATCGTCGAGGAGGAGGAACGAGAGCACCTGTTCCATACACAGATTTGGGTTCAACACAGTCCATTACATCTGATTGTGGATAACGATATCCAGAAGAACTTCATTTCTGAAGATCTCGTGAAGAAACTAGGTCTTGTCACCACTCCGCATCCTCAGCCTTACAACATCGGTTGGATGAAGGATGGACAGGAGCTACAGATCACCCGACAATGCAAACTTGCCTACTTCATAAAGCCTTTTGAAGATGAAGTACTCTGCGACGTAGCACCACTCTCCGTAGCTGATGCCTTTTTTGGGAAACCTTACTTGTGGGATCTCCATGGAAGTTACCAGTCATGCCCTCAGAAGGTGATTGTCAAAATACGAAATCGATGGTACGGAATTCTAGAGCAACGAACTACACCAATGGTCTTAATGATATTTTCTAAACAGAAAAAGAAGCTCATCAATCATGCTTAGAAGTTCGCATTAATCATGATCAAACTGCAACATTCTAGGAATACTTCAGCAACTAGTCAACTCACTGACAAGTGCAGGTGCTGACAGAAGCAGCTGATTGAAAACGATCTCGACGAGTATTAGAGTTTATTCCAAGATCTGGACGAGGTACCTAGGAATTTCCAGGTAAAAAAATCCATTGAACTTGCTCTTGGTTCTTCTTTTCCTAACGAATCTGTTTACAGAAGATCCATTCTTGAAAATGGAGAGATTTGCAGACAAATCCAAGATTTGATCGACAAAGGTCATATCTGACCCAGCTCCTCCCCTTGTGGAAGTCCAGTCGTCCTCGTTCCAAATAAATACGGGACTTGGCGCATGTGCATCGACTACAGGGTACTCAACACAATTTCGGTAAAGAATTGCTACCCTCTACCACGGATAGACGAGCCCATCGAATGTCTGAAAGGTGCCAAATTATTTACTAAGATCGACCTCAAGCTAGGGTATCATCAGATTCCAATCGAGCCCTCAGATGTGTGGAAAACCGCTTTCAAAACCAAGGAAGGATTGTTTGAATGGTTAGTCATGCCTTTCGACTTAACCAATGCACCCGCGACCTTCATGCAATACATGGATAACATTCTTCGACCTTTCATCGACAAATGGGTCATTGTCTACCTTGACGACATATTGATTTTCAGTCGATCATGGGAATAACATGTTGGATAGCTTCGACAAGTCCTCGACACTCTCTAGCAACATTGACTTTACTTGAACATGGACAAGTGTACCTTTACGATGAACAACATAAAAAATTTGGGGTATGTAATTGACTCTACAGGAATTCACGTCGATCCAGACAAAATATAGATCCTCAAAGATTGGTCCATTGCTCAAATCATTCAAGAACTAAGAAGTTTTCTTGGTTTGGCGAATTTCTACTGATGATTCATACTCGGCTTTAGTCACATAACCTGGCCATTGAATCAGTTGACGAAGGGAAATGGAAAAACTGTCTCCAAATGGACATCGACACAACAAGAAGCTTTTGAACATCTCAAGCACAAGCTCTGCACTACACCAGTACTTGTGTTACCTGATTTGCATCAGCCCTTTGAGATTGATATGGATGCATCAGACTATGCCTTGGGTGCAGTGATCACTCAGTCTAGTCACCCAATCGCTTTTCATTCCAAAATTTTTAACGACACAGTTAGAAGATATTCGATGTACATAAAAGAATTGTACGCCATTGTGCAAGCTCTCAAGCAATGGAGGAATTACATCCTTGGCAAGGAAACGGTCATCCTCACTAACTATAAGCCTCTACTAATCGCTCCGACCCAGTAGAAACTACAGTCAACTAGACAACTCAAGTGGATTAATTACCTACAACAATTCCAGTTGGTGATTAAGTATCGGAAAGGTAAACCTAACGTCGCCGCCTATTTTCTGAGTTGACCACCCATTTCTCTCCTTTTCACAGTGATAAGTTTGTAGGGATACAACATGACCACTTGGCCTCAATTATATCAGGATGAAATCAAATTTTCACCAGTCTACCGACAGCTTTAGCCTGACAAGTCGTCAACCTCCGACTATTTCCTGAAAGATAACTTGCTATACAAGCTTGGACAAGTTTGTGTACCTACAGGTGGGCATTGACAACAACTCATTTGGGATGCACAGTACATCAAGACTACATGACACTTTGGAGTAGAAAAGACACTTTCTATCCTCCAAAAGTATTTCTTTTTTCCTACACTTAAAACCGACGTCAACAAGTACATTCGATCATGCGTGGTTTGTGCCATTGCTAAACTTCCTAATCGACGACAGGGATTGTACACACCTCTGCCAGTTCCTAGTCGACCATGGGAATCTATTTCTATGGACTAATTGAAGGGATATCCTACTACCAGACATCAACATGACGTGATATTAGTAGTATTCAAAATATTTTCCAAGATGGCCATTCTCATACCATGCAAGAAGACCACGACAGCGCAACATAATGCTCAGCTCTTCTTCACACATGTTTGGAAACACTTTGGTTTACCGACAACCATTACTTCTGACTGAGATGCCAGATTTGTGAGAATATTTTGGACGAAGACTCCCTGGCAACAGCTAGACACATGAATCTCATTGTCGACAACTTTCCATCCTCAGACCGACAGATAGACGAAAGTTGTGAATCGCTTGGTAGTACAACTGCTTCATATGTACAACCACAAGGATTAGCGAACATGGGATGAAAGTATTCCATACATACAACATAGTTACAATAGTGCTCAGCACAACTCTATAGGAAAGAGTCCATTTGAAATCCGTTACGGATTTAAATCCTCAACACTTATCAACCTGATCAACTCCTCGATGCAGTCGAACTCCGACACCGACTACAGCCAGCAGGAAGTGGATAAAGCCTTGAAGTTTCGTGATCAAATCTGCGACATCCAGAAGCAAGTACAGGAAATGTTACAACGAGCAAACACGAAAGCTAAGGCCCGACATGACAAGAATCATATTCCTCATTCATTCCAAATTTGGGATAAGGTCTAGTTACATCTCAAGAAAAAGCGCTTCACCGGTCCATTCAAGAATATCAAACCTTCGTGATATGGTCCGTATAGTATTCTTCGATAGATTGGAGAAAACACTTTCCAACTCGACATTCCTGCATGCCTGGCTCTACATCCAGTATTCAATGTGGATCTACTTCGACCATACCATGCACCACTGTTGGAAAAGAGCGACTTACCGATAGTAGAACCCGAAGACAGCAATCCAAATGTTCAGGATCCTCTTCCTTGCGACACCATTGTGGGACGATGAGTACGCCATACAAGGATGAACACAATCCCCTTGTTTCAAGTTGCTAAATCCAGACAGATCCCAACACAAGGAAAGTGGTACTCTGCTACTGAACTGACCGACAATATTCCTCACCTTCACGAGCAAACAATGGGGACCATTGTTTCTTAAGGAAGGAGTTCTGATCCACATTGCAGTTGGAATTATTGTCGGATGATAGCTTTGACACATCTACTACGACAAGTCATCGACGTCGACACAACTTCGAAGAGTTTCGACTTCGAAATGGCTTCAACAACTCAGTGACTTCGACAATTTCGGCGATCTCACAGTTTTGCAACGTCGACATGCAGTGTCAACCTGTGACTTGCGACTATTGAACTGCGGCAAATTGTCTCTCTGTCTTCCAGTCGAATGTAACAATTGAAATTCTGAACCATTCTAACTTATTTTTGTAACTGAATGTAACGAGAATTCATGCAAGCGTCTCAACATTCTCTATATATGCATGTATAATATTGTAACATAAATCAATCGATGATCTCATATCCAGTAATAGAGAAGATCAGTTCGCATTCCTGCATATTGTTTGTGTGTATCTGTGTTTATCTATGTAGTGTATTCCTGCTTTGCTTATTTTATTTCTTATGCTTCCGCCATAACAGATCTGACTCATTCATTTGAACTGTTGTCCTCCTCGTGCTTCTGGCCACATGAGGATCATATATATATATATATATACATAGAGAGAGAGAGAGAGATCCCCATCTGAGAATTCACAGTCGACCAATCCTGTTTGCTCAACTTTTCCATACAGGTCACCTATAACATCCATCCTCTGATCATGAATATAAACTAGAATGGCCTCCTTCAACTTTGGATATGCTTGAGTTGCTGGAACTTTGCTTCCTAAGGATTTACCTATGGCGACTGATAGACATTGATAGACAAATGAAATGATGGGTCGAATTCATTAAACAAATATTCGACTACAAAATACAAAAAGTTGAGAGGGCTCTAGTGTGATGGCCAATTGAAACACAAACAAAAAGTGAGGACTTAGATAGAATTACAAGGTTTTATAGAATTGGGCATGGTAATGACATGATTTGATGGGATCATTTAATGAAAAAAGTACAAAGATACCATATCTTACAAGTATTAATGTAGGATTCATTAATCGCCGACAAGACATTTAAGAACCTAAACCAGGTCTAATCATTCTTTCTGGACGACAATAAATTCTTGCACTTCTTGGAATGGTACATAATATTAGAGGATTATGGAAAATTGGACTCTAAACTCTATCCTAGGTGCAAGGAATTAGTGGGTTGCAATGCAAGTATACTTCCTACCCCACCGACCACAAGCATGTCGCGTAATGGAAACAAAATTACACGACACAGGAAAAACCCTAATAGGATGCTATTTACATTCTTGGTATTCTAGTCTAGGCATCATGGAAGAGAAAATACAACTGAATGAAATAAAACACACTCCTAAGAACTTACCCTACCTTACTCCCTGCATGGGAGTATCCCATCTTGTGAAATTAGTAGTTTGAAATGTAGGGCTTTAGGAGTGCACCATTCATCCATCCTGGTATGAGAACATTGTCGAGTTTTGCAAGACATGCAACACCCCACTCTCACAACTCTTCCACCATAAAGGGTTCGATCCAATGCATCTAAAGCTTCATGGGATTTTTAAGATACCAATATATCATAGAGAAGCACTAGGTCACCCTTAGAAAAATGTTTGGTCTTGATATGTTGATCGTGCCATGCTATTTCCATAGTGGCATGAAAATCAACAAGAAACCTTGATTCCTCCAACTGCATCGAATTTGCTAAGCGTTTTGCAACAAATTATTCTTCTATCATATGCATTGCATGATCAATTTATAGACTGGGAACACCAAATTTCACTGGTACAACAACTTCCTACCCATAAACTAATTGAAATGGAGAATACTTGTACATTTTTTTGGTGTAGTGTGGTAGGCCCACAATATGGAAGGAATGCATTCATATTAGTCATCAGAATTGGTAGAACAAACATTAGTAAGTCCCTTCTTGAGAATCTTGTTAAAAGCTTCTATTGTGTCATTTCCTTGAGGATAGTATGGGTTTCTCTTATGGTGTTGGATAAGTAATTACTTCATTAATGTAGCAATGGTATTACTCATGAAATGCATACGTTCGCCACCAGTGAAACTTCTAGGACATCCTTCCAATGAGGGCGGACCCTAGAGCCATGGGGGCACCTTGAGGTAATGGTCGAATGTTTGGTTCCACCCAGAGAGATCATATTAAATGATATCATGACCCATGAACACATAAGTGCATCAAATCCCACCCACATGTCCTCCTAACATTTAAGTCAAATCTTGCTATCTCATTCGATTAAGGTGTGGGTCTTGTCAACAGGGCGACTCTGGTTCAATTCCCCTTAGGGGTGAGCTAGTTGGGAGGAGACACCCAAAAATACAACTAGTTGAGGGTTGGTGTGTCCCAGTTCGGGTGCGATCCTTGAGTGATTTTGATGGCTTAGATTCCCCTGGGTCATGGTTTCTTAGACAAAAAGGACACTCCCACAAGTCAAGGAGATTCTAGTAAAGAAACAAAAAAAAATTCTAGGGCATCCAAAAAGGCAAATGATGTTATCAAATATGAAGCAAGATATTGTTTCTGCAAAGTAATCTTTCATAGGCTCAACATCATCCCACTTGGTTAAATAATCACTGGTAGTAATGATGCAACAGGCCTTCTAATGTCTTGTAAGTAGGGAAATAGGACCAACAAAATATACTGATCACTTATCTAATGGGTGTAGAGCATGCATCAGATGAAGGGGAAGCTCATCAATATGGGGGTTTCCCAACCCACTAATAGAAATCACAAGCCTATGTGTAATCCTTTCCATCCTTGAAAACTATAGGCCACCACAAGCCTTACTGTAGAACTTTTCTTGACATTTATTTTCCTCCTATAACATGGATCCCTACAACTCCTACATGTGATTCCCACAATATATCCTGACATTCATGGTCTAGGACACATTGTCGTAAGATCCTATCAACTCTTAGCTTGTACAAGTGTCCTACAGTCAACTAATAGTGGATCACGTGAACTACCAAATGAAGTTTCTGAGTTGTAGAATAATGTTCTAGTGTTGTGCCACTAGTGAGGAACAAATATATATCTTCTAAGTAGTCAGGTATGCATTCTACCTGAAATAAATTTACATATGGAAGTTGGTCATCAATATGATCATCATATTCCCCTATCTCTATTTAAGTCATAAAGATCCACACTATGCCTCCCAGGTTTTACAACTACTTTAAAAGAGAACTCCTAAAAGAGAAATATCCACTTGCGGATGCATCCTTCTAAGACATTTATTCACCATATACTTTAAAGCATAGTGATCGGTAAATAAAATTGAAATAATATCCCAATATATGATGGAGGAACTTTTGTAGTGCATAAACCATGCCTATCCCCTCTCGTTTAGTAGTAGTATAGTTGCATTCAACCTAAGTTAACTTGATACTGGTGAAATAAATCAGATCATCAAAATCACCTTCCCCTGGATTCATAAGAACAACTCCCAAAGAAATACTCAAAGCATCGCATGTACATGAAATTCCAAGCAAAAAATAGGCAAATCAAGAACGAGAGCAGTTACAATCTTTTCTTTGAGTAGCAAAAAAGATTTATTGCATTTTGGAGTGCAAACAAATATTTCAGGCTTCTTTAAAAGTTGCTCCAATGGGGTTGTGATTGTAGCATACTTGTAGATAAATATTTAATAATACACAGCATGTCCTAGATTATAATGCAACTACTTGACATATGTGGGAGGAGAAAGATTAACAATTACCACAATCTTTGTAGAATCCACTAAGACTCCTTCGCAACATACAATATAGACCAATAAGTTTCTTGAAGGAACACAAAAAATACACTTCTTTAGGTTAAGTGATACCAGAAGCTATACACATCTATCAAACATTATCCTTAATAGACTAACATGCTCTTTCAAAAGGCTCTATATAGTCCAGTCATCCATGTATACTTATAGGAACTTGTGGATGGATTCTCAAAATGTAACAATCATAATCCAAGAGAAGATAGTAGGGGAATTATTAATTCCCAAGGGCATGACATTCTAAGCAAAGTAACCCCATTTGTTTATGAATGTATTCTTTTTTTTGTCTTCTTCCACAATTCTTACTTTATGGTACCCTGAAAAGCCACCTATAAAGGAATACACCTCCTTTCTTGCCACCTTGTCCAACACCTCATCACTAAATGGAGTAGGGAATGGATCATGTTCACAAGATGAATTAAGGATACAATAATACATACACAACCATATGTCATATGTATATTTTTTTCTCTGAATTACTATAGGACTAATCCATTCTGCTTCCTCCATCAAAAAAATCAGAACAACAACCGACATTCGGTCAATTTCCCTTTTCACCTTTTACTTAACATGAGGGTTGAGATGATAAGGATGATGCTTGACAAATTTAGCATCGGGTTTAAGGGTAATATTCATTTTCCCAAAGTCTCCTTGAATCCCTTTTAGGTAGGTTAAGCTTTGTAGAAATAAGTCCTCGTACTCCTTCAGAAGAGAAACAATCTTGGACATAGTTTGATCATCCCAATAATAACCTATAGAGGTCATTTTAGGCTTGTCGTCTGTCCCATTATTAACTTTCCACAAATTCAGGGGTTGTGCATAAGAAAAATTAATAGCTTCTTGATTCTTCTCATGGATGATCATGGAACCTTCAATTTATCGAAATGATAAATGTCTCAAATGTTCCATCTCATTTGGATTAGAATCATATCAATCAACCTTCCTACAACAGAGAGAAACTTCCATTTGATAAATAGGAATATGTAGATGAAACAATTCATTATGTAAAGGAAAAAAATGTGGATTCATTTCATTATGCAACTTGTCAGTGAACATAGCTTCTATAATCAACTTCATCGCATTAGTAACAGGTTCATATTTTCCATTAAAAGAAAAGTCTTCACAAAACTGAGTCTACAAAGTTTTCCAATCCTTGTTATGTCTTCGAGTTTCCTCATGTAAGTATTTGGCTTGGGGTATGGAACCTAGATGATGGATAAACTTATGAACCTAATTAAGATCGAATGGTATTCCCTCCCCTTCCCTGTGTTGCATAAAATGTTCCACAAAGATGGAAGGATCAGATTCTTTGTTGTAAATCTCCATGTTAAAAGGATCCTAGGGTTCTTTACTCGAAGCATTTAGAAATTCATATTTATGAAAATAAACAAACCTATGGATTATAACTATATGCACTCAAGATCGGGAGTGGATATTGTCCTTCTGAGTGGCCCACTATCTTGTAGGAGTCTCTCAGAGTGAAACGACCATTACATGGATCCTTTGTTCATATGATATTTTACTACCTAGTTCTTTAAATAATTCATTCATATGAGAAACCTCGTGATAAATTGAAGGGATTGGAGCTTCAACCCCAACCCATCTAATATAATTAATAGTTTCACAACATCGAGATGAGATATCATGTCATCTATTCTTCCATTCGTTAACAACCTCCTTTGAATCACTTCCAAATGAATGAATGCTCCTACAAATTATTAAACCATCTATTGTGGGGTTAATATAATCATTCCCTTTTCATGTCATAAGGTTGAATATTTGATCTAAAATATCCCTCTCCATGGTATCATTGACAGGATCGATATAGCAAACTCCCTGGTATGGGTCCAAATGTCGGGTGACTTGCATTCCATCAGCTTCAAATGCCATCGTCTCATTTTTTATATTAATGATGGTATAGTTCTCAAAGGCCCAATATATCCCCAACAACACCAGATAAGGGTCTGTTTTGTCCATTATTTCAATCACTTCAAAGTTGGCTAAGGTTTTCACCTCAACCAAATCAACCTCCAAATTCTATAGCCTCCCAATAGGAAATATATGATATTGGTTGGATAGGAGAATAAACCAAAGGAGGGATTCCCATAGCCTCTCATGATTTCTTAGGAAGGATATTAACGTGTGATGCCAAATCTAACATGACATCCCTAAGATTATCATATCCATCTACCTATGTATCTAACTGAAATTCCTTCCCAATCCTTTTCTTTCTCCATGTTATGATATTGGTCTTTCTTTTAGAGAGATTAGATGATATGAAACCATCCTCCTCTATTGCTTCCCCAAAGGTTTGAAGAGTATTCCACAACTTTCGATTTAGGTATTTGTTATCTAAATATCAAGAAACATATTGAACCAAATACTGATGAGTTTCTGAGATGTACCCTGAGGTTCAAGTTCAATCAATTTTTTTGCGATTCAAGAAATGCACCTTTGATCCCGCATTCTAAAATATCCCTTCTTCCACAATTGATGGAGAAGGGGGAACAACCATCTGGTGGAACATGTCACAGGCCCTTGTGAAAATTTCTCACTATTGGGTTGGTTCAAATCAATGTGCTTTTCGGCTAGTTCGTTGAATTTTTGGGACATCAAGAGAGTTAGAATTAGTGGGCACCCAAGCTCCTCCACGGGTGACAACATTAATCATGGGAACAATCATCCTATTTCCATCCCACGAATATGAATTAATTGAATTAGTTGGTTATTTTTTCATTCATTCTTCCCATTTCTCAATCAATTATGGGAAATCTTCAGTACTATGTGTGTTTATCCCATAATCGGTACACCAAAATCGTCAGGTTAATGGATAATACATGGCTACATGTCCTAGTTCTTTACAGTTATAACACCAGATTAATCCTCCTCGACCTATTTTTCGACCACCTCAATAATTGTTTCCTTGGCCTCAACATCCACCCTCCATACCCGAGGAGGGGCATTATCGGACACTCAATATTAAAAACAATCCAACCTATTCACCAATGCATCCAGGGATCTCCATGTATCTATGCTATGAGTAGTAGACTCACAAAAATCACAATGAACATTATTCATGACCGAGGAATACTACTGTGGAATAGATCACTAGCGAGGGGAATTCCCATACATTTTACATATTTGACAATATTTGTTTGGTTGCAGTCAAGTGAAACATTGTCCTGACCCATGGAAATGGTTATGAGCACCAACTTGCACAATACTTGTAGAAGGCCTCATAGGGATTGGTCCTATAGGGGGATTAGGTGTAAGTACTCCTCTCAGCCTTGAACATTCCAAAGCATGATGACCTTTTGTCATACACATAATACACCATATATAACCTCTTACAACCTTGGAAATAGTCAACTCTTGAATTTTATTAGTTAAGAAAACTATCTAGTTCTGTACTTGTGATAAGTCGGGTATGTCTACAGATCCGAAGGCCCTACTATTTCTCTACTATATTATTGTTAACAATACTATCTACCCAAAAATCCACAGCTCTCAACAATTGATATTGATCTATCTTATGCAATGCAACCAAGTCTTGAGGGGTCCACTAAATAGGTTTCTAGTGCCGATTTTCATACTTAGGAAATTCCACAATTCGTTTAGTCCACTTGCATAGTTTCAATGATAACTTGCAAAATAAGATTTCATATTGATCCTATGATGGTATTTCATACACCATAAACTCTATTCATCATGTGGGGTTCCCTTTTCTCAATATGGCTTCTTATAGTACAAAGTATTCAAATATCTTATTCCACCAATCTTGAATCAAAGACTTATGGATCACCCCATCAATCCACCTAATATCTCCTTATTTGGAACTAGGTACCAAAAATGAAACCATTTGTTGGTGAAAAAAATGTTCAGAGACCAAGGTTCTATGGAGGGGCCAATAAAGGATCACCATTGTAGTCTAGATGTGTTGGTATTTTCATTCTTCTGCAAAGAGAAGAAAGTCTCACCCGAGGCGCTGCTAGGACCTGTGAGAGATGAGAGAAATACTAATGAATAGGCAAGGGAGAGTTCCTAGGGTTCATTTCAACCAATTATTATGTTGCATAACAGAAAGTGAAGCTAAACAATCATCCTCTACTAATCATGCATTATATGTAAAAAACAAATACAAATAGATTCATTCATACACATGTATTGAACATGAAATTTTGAGGGGGAACTATCACTTCTAATTTTCATTAATCAAAATAGATCACATTACGTAGATTACAATCCAAATACATTGGTGTCTCACAACCATCCCCTTGGTTCTTAGATCCCACCCATTACATTGGATAACTTATCACAACTTGTTCTCATCACCCCTAGTTACAAAACCCCAATCAACTTTAATGTGAACCAACTCTCTTGCTCTTGAAAACCACAAATGCTAACCCATTTCCTTGGATCTTCTTCCCTTTTTATGCTGCTCAGATGGTCATTTATAACCATCTCAAGGCAGTTTCTACCTCTAAGTTATTTCTGTGGGTGCATTAATTGTCCATCTTATCTTCTTTCACATCCCCTTCTCACAACCTTTTCCACTCTGACTTCCTGCGTATTTTTCACAACATGGCTTCGAAAAATGAAGGGGCTAACATGCCTCATTATAATTACTCTAATGGTCCCTTTGACCCCCCACTGCACCCTTAAGGAGGATCATAACAATGATTCTCATGACTACATAATTAGAGTCACAATAAAAGACAACCATCCAAAAGTTGCAACAAACCACAGAAGGGGATGACCAAGACCCTACTAGTCGGGTGAACCAACCAATTGAAGACATGTAGATATAAAAGAAAGAAGAATATAAAAGAGGATATATTGTGTCCCTTAATAGATTTGAAGATATAATATAAACATTAACTTGCAAATAATGCAGTAGATCCACACAATAGACAACAAGAGAATGAACACAATATTGTAGAGAAGACTCTGAAGGTAAGTGTTGTGGAAAAAATTGCACAAGTGCACTCTTCCACTTGGTAAGGGGATAATCCTTGTAGTTTGCAACAAGGCATCAATCCTTGGATCCCCTTTTGGATGGTTGGTATTCCTCCAAGTGATCCTACAAGATATTGTTAGTGTATTTCATATTCAAACATGAAAATATTGATGAAAATAAAATAAAAGAGATGGGGAGAAATATGCAAACTCCAACAACAACCAAAGGTATGCTAAAGCACTATTGTATTTCCAAATGGAATAGATGTACAACACCTAGGAGGTGAAGGCTTCAAGGGAAGCCAATAATATCCTTTAGGGAATCCTTTCTTGTCCAAACTAAATGCTAAGTGGATGGAAGGACAATGGAGAGAAACACTTGCCCCTTGATGGTAGGTGGAAGGAAAGCTTGGAAATGCTTGCAATGGTAGGAAATGGTGGGCTATGAGGAAGCTCCAACTCAAATCCTACAACATAACCTTGCTCTAATTCCCCCCTCCAAGATGCATTCCAATGGCTTTCTTTTATAGGCCAAGAGGTGGCCAACAAAAAACTAGATCCAAATGTGAACTCTCCTCCTTCATGAACTAGTTCCAAGGTACATAAGGGGGAAAATTAATGCCACCAAGTGTGTGAGGAGCTGAATTCTGATCCTTGGGGAGGATTGAGCATTTAATGCATCGCTGGAATGAAGTGGTCCCTCCGTTTTGACAGTAGTGTGGATATCAAAAGAAAAGCCGTGCGGTGTAGCGCAGGCATTGTTCAGATAACCTACGCTATAGCACAGGTAACCTATGTAATACTCACTCTACCTTTTGTTTTGAATTTTCCTGGGAATTTGTGGGCTCATGTTGTGTTTTGGATCTGTTGAATATTCCTATGGTGAGATTCATTCTTTATGTTGATTATGCTTTACTGGATGAATCGCCGAAATGTCACATGTGTGATTTTTAGGCGTTAACAGTAAGGTAACATCATTAATTATTCCTTATGGAAGGAATCATTCCACAAGCCATGCTTGCTACAAATATTACATTGAACATTCAAACCTGTCAATACAATGATACTCATGTGTATTTATACTATCTCATAAGTATTCTTGTGCCAACTATCCCTTATTATTATATTATTTATTTTAACTACCTAGTGTGCATATTTATTGCCCATTGACGATCAAGTGTGTCTATTCACTTTACATTTATTATCCCCTTGGGTACCTCACTAGGTACCCCATATTATCTTCCCTATGTATATTACATTCCATCCCTCTTTGCATATTTTTTCCTTGAAACATGGGAGGAATCCATACAATATGATTTACTAAGCAATGTAGCCAATTGGTACCAAGCAATGGAATCCATCCATCCTAGTGAAATGTGGACATGGGGTCCAACTATTTTCTTGCCACCTTGATCTTCATTCTGGATGCTCCTTTGGTTCCATGTTTTCACTGTGCCATTTTGATATCTCCATGCATTACCTTTAGTCCTCCATGTGCCTCCATATTGGTTTCCTTTTAGGTTCCATTTTTGTTGATTCTCCCAACCTTGCCTTCATCACTATTGTTTCTCATGGTGGTGTGTGTGGTCATATATAGCCACCTTAGCTATTGGTTCTTATTTCTTTGACTCTTAAACATGTGGTTCCTTTAATGCGTGTAGCTCCTAAGATTCTTCTTCCTTTTTATGTGCTTTTGTATCCCTTTCATTTGATTCAAACTCGAACTGTTTGTCTGTAGGTACTTCAACTATTTTACCTTCAAGGACTTCTTTGTATTCCCACTTGGGCCCTCTTATTTAGCTGTACGATAAATATCTTCCAGTGATTTTTTTTTTTTGGTACTAAATCTTCAAGAACTTCTTTTGCACATTAATATTAATTGTACCAACATATTTCATCCAAGGGTACACCAAAACAATATTCACATCATTCATATCCATAACATAAAAAAATGAATGCAAGAGTACATATTTATCCATGGTAATGTTCAAATATTTAAAAATTTGAACATTCTCACCTTCAACTTGTGTGCTTTGTGGGGACTTGCAACCTTTTAGCCAAATTAACATTGATAAAATTAAGCTTGATACTAGGGTTTATAGAAACATTGACATTCTCTTGTTGAATACATCCATGAACATGTAATGGGAAGTTGTCTTATGAAAATAAAAGTTTTGCGATTTCTTTTTTATCATTCTTCACATCACGAGACCACATATTTAAAAATACTTGTTCAAATGCTTCATCTAAAGGCTTGAAGAGCTCCTTGAAGCAAAATGCTTGACCCGATATAGCTACTTCATACATTAAATGAGAGTATAAGACTTCATTTGTTTTTTTTGTTGTTGGAAAAGTGGTGGAACCTCCTTGACTAGCAAGTTTGCCTTTGGCTAAGTTACCATGAACCAGGGGCATCTAAGCCGTCAAAATCACCCTGGGATCGCATCTGGCCTAGACTGCACCAACCCTTAACATGGTTGGATTTTTTGGTATCCATGGGATTAGAACCGACGACCTTTCCTCTTAGGGGTGTCTTAACGATACCCCACTACCAACTGTTCTACATCTCACGGATCATATAAGACTTCATTTGTTAGATGATAGTATAGGTGGATTTTCCAAAGGGGCACATTTTGATTATAATATTAAATGTATTCTTGAATACTATGACCATTAGATTTTCTTGTAAAATACATTTTTCTTGGAATAAAACTCACAAGAAAAACTATAACTTATTATTTTATGTGGTTTAATGTAACAAATTTAAAATGATCATAACTTCATCATATTGCTCAGAATCGCTATTATGACCACAATTAGGAAATTACATGGTTATTCTACATGTACCAAAGGTGGTTTGACATAACTATGGGTGCTCTATCAAAATATATATGATTTACAATTCTCATAGCTGTCACTAGAAAAAACCTTAAAACAACTGATTTTAAATTAGTGATAACTCGACTTCCTGGACTTCGATTTGTACAAGTTTTTTTTTTAAATCAAGTGTTTTTGAGAGATGAACTTAGATCTACATCTAGTTTCTTAGTAATGGATGAGACATTCTCGATGCTATCTTAGTAATGGATGAGCTATTATGGCGCTTCATTACTAAATTTATGACAATTTGAGAGTCACCCTTTGCAATTAATGTGAAATAGTTTTCCTAATTTCTATATTAATACCTTGTATAAGGGTGTGTATCTTCATTGTATTATTTCTTTCCCATCCCATTGCAATCGCAAACACTTGGTGTATTTCCCCTTTTTCATCTACGAAGACTCCCCTGAAACTAACAGGGCTAGGATACCCTTATAAGAAACTTTGAAGTTCAATATGATGATACCTAAGGTGGGAGGATACCAACGAGTAAGGCTTGATATAAGAGGATTTTTAGTATTAGAGGAGGTAATGTCCCACAGTACGTGAAGACCCCATTCATGCATAATAAATTTTTTGGTGTCATTATCATACCACTCAACTTGGGACCAACTTTGAGTTTGAATAGTCTCCAATATATTATGCTTAATTTGAATCCAGATATTGTAACAAGGCATATTTGAATATGCTGCAATTGTGTTCCTTCCAAGTGTTTCAATGAAAATGGTCTACAAATAATTTCCAAACCCTATTTAGGATTGTATTTTGGAAGGCATGCTTCTCGATTTTTCTATGATCTTCCTGATGCTTCCTTTGTCTCTATCTGATTAACAAAAGATGAAGATCCCTTTATCCCAGAGTTGGTCTATGTAGGGATCACATTTATTTAAAAGATGTTCATGTGTTTATTCGTCTCTCTAACAGAGGTATTATTTGGAGGGTTCTTCAAAGTATATATTGATGATTTTATCCCATGTTAGTGTTTTTCATGTGGATATTATCCATAAGAAGGTTGAAACTTTGGGCCATAAGTTTTGCATCTAAATTTTCCACCAAATCCTATTATGGTCTGCTTGATTGGAAGAAGTTAAAATAGAGCAAGCCACTTTGATCGAATAGGTGCCCCTCCCCCTGTGACCCCATTGTAGTTTGTATTGTCCAACCTTAAGTTGAATCCTTCTCTTTTGCAAGTCTTCCCAAAATGAGTCCCAATTAGTATTAATGAGAAAGTCTTGCCAATGTTCTTTCACCAACTAGGAATGCCAATTATGAGGCTAAGCATCCTATTCCTAGTATTGATTAACCTAAATTCTATTATGGTTGTGGAGAGCATCCTTGAGACTAATAAAATTCTATTGTTTGGACAAGTTGGGGAGTTGTTGCCAAGAATCCTCCCATAACATAGTGGAATCTTTGCCTCTAACTTCCTAAAGGTTGTGATTTTGGATGAGCTCCCTATTTTTCCAAGTGGTGCTCCATATTAGGGAACCTTTTCGATCTCCATTACGACTGATTATATCTTGGTGTTCCACCTGAGGAGCACATTTTCATATCTATAGAATGCACTAAGGGGCATATTTGTTTTTGAGCCATATCAACTAGAATTTAGATCCCATGGTTGCATTTTCCACCTTCTAGTCTCTCAAGCCCAAACCCTCTTCCATATTTGGTTTGAACACATGATCCCATGCAAAAATGGCCCAATTCTTTCTTAGTATTAGAACATCCCCATAAGAAATTTCTTTGTAAATTCCTTATGACTTTGATGATGCATTTAGGGGCAGCTAGAATAGAAAACAAGTATAGATTAATTGACTGTAATATTGGATTAACCAAAAGCAATCTGCCTACTAGGTTTAAGGATCTGAAGGTCCAAGTAGCAAGTTTCTTTTCCAGTTTGGATAGAACCTCTTCCTAGGAAAGGTTATGAGGGGAATTTCCAATAAGCAGGGATTCAAGGTATTTGGATGGAAGGGAACTCTAATTATAACCAAGGATTCTAGTAATGTTGAGCTGGAAATTAAGAGGGACATTAAGGAATAAAATTAGAGACTTGTCAAGGTTTATGGTGGTGCATGATGCCTTCATGAAATTATTCAAGACACTCCGAAAATATTTGGATTCATGGATGGTAGGATCTCCCATAAGGGTCATGTCATCCAAAAATTGTAGATGGGGGGAAACTAAATCATCTCCATGGGGTCGAAGATCCCTATTGTTCCTTCCTGAATGATTTCTTTAATGGGTTAGCCAAGCCCTTCTTCCATGAGGATGAACAATAAGGAGGACACATGATCTCCTTGTTTGATTCCATGAGAAGGAACACATGTACCTAAGGGAGAGCCGTTGATAAGGATAGAAAAGAAAATTAAGGAAGTGAGTGAAAGCACCCAATTGTTCTAGGGTTTCGAAGAGCCAAAATCTAGTAGTATACCTCTAATATAGTCTCAACTAAGTTTGTCAAAAGCCTTAGACATGCCAAGTTTGATGATCATACATGGGTTCTTAGAGGACCTGAGAGTGTATGAGCTTGTGTTCCATGATAATCATGTCTAGAATCTTACAACCTTACACATGCCCAGACTGCTCTTCTAAAATCAATGTGGGAAGCAAGTGTCATTAGCTCTTTCCTCTTTGGGGATAAGGGAGAGGAAGGTTGAACTGAATGCCGGAAGCACATTCATGGTACGTTTGGATTCTTCCATCACATAACAAACTTCCAATTTAATGATATCCCAACATGAGTGGAAGAAATTAGAGCTAGAACCATCTAGACCAGGATATTTTCTATTTTCCATACCCAATGTAGCCTTATCCACTTCTTCCAGAGTGGTTTCCCTCATGATACTAGCATTTTGATATTTCGATATAAGTTTAAGAATGTTTTGAGTCATCCTTTGAATGGCTTCTTATCGATTGACCTGCATATCTAAGAGCGGAGTATGATAATAGTCAATCAATTATTTCTCTATCTCCTCATGTTTGCTGACTATTTGTTCCTGAACTGTTTATTATTGAAGTAATTCTACTTTGGTGTTTGTGCTAGATCATAGAATCATGAAAGAACTTGGAGTTTTGTTTTCCTTCCTTTAACCATTGAATTCAAAACGTTTTCCTTTGTAAGGTTTCTCCCTGCTTGGATCTAAGGTCTAGATGCACTTGAAGCTAGGTTTCTTCCTTATTGACTTGGTCATTTCTACCTTCGAGAATAATTCTCTATTGTGTGACCTCCATTTTGATCTCTAGCTCTCTTTTTTATTCAAAAATATTGTTGAAAACTTCCTTCTTCCAAGATTTGAATTTGGTTTTGAGTTGCTTTAGTTTTTGTTGGAGATGAAACATCTTTAAGCCTTGAGAAACACTTATCTCAACCCACCATTTGGAAATGTTGGCTTGAAAATATGGATGGGTGAGACAGAACATTTGAATCCTAAAGGGCCGATTTTTTGGCCTGTCATCCATCAAGAGGGTAATGTTGGTAGGCCGGTGATATAAACTTGCACAAGGAAGAATTGAGGCTCTTAGTTAGATTTTTTTCTAAGAGTAAAAAACTATCTAGTCAAGAAACCACCTGTTTCGATCCTTCTCACCTGTTGTTCTAAGTGAAGGTTCTATTTATTGTTCCACTATCCACCAAATGAGTGGATGAGTTCTTTGAAGGAGATGCTAGGTGAATCTAAATTTTTCTACAAAAGTGAAATAATGAGATTGAAGTCCTCCTCGATTATCCATTGATGATTTATTATAATAGCATGAAGATCTCTTAAAGACCGAAGGAATCTAGGTTTGTCTTCAACCATTGTTGGACCATACACATTCGTTACATATCTTGATTCGATTGTTCGTATTAAGTGGAATTTTGCTGAGATTATTCTAGAGGTCTCCATTGGGACTATTCTTGGATTCTAGAGGATGGAAATTCTCCCAACCATACTTTTAGCATCTATAGCTATCATTTGAGAAATTTTCCAACATTTAGCTGGGATGTTGCTTATCATTTCTGCATCGCATTTCGTCTCTTGACGCATTAATATTGTGGGTTTCTCTTGGATTATTCTTTTTGTTAAGGCCCCTTAATATTCCATGTTATTATGTTCATCATAAAAGGGATAGAGAGGAAAATACAAACATGTCTGCCATTAGAAATTTAGAACATGTTGACTAGAGTCAATAACCCTTTCTCCCAATTCTTTTAAGAGCCGTTGATTGGATTGTGTTCCTTGATTTTGTCTTCCTGATAGGGTTTTGAGGATTCCTTGGAATTGTTAGTTCTAAATCCTAATGAGGAGGAAACCTCATTTTTTTTAATTCATGTTTGGGTTCTTCGATTTGGAGCGATGTAAAGCATCCTTGAGCATCTGCAATTGCCTTTATGGGATAGAGTAAGCTTCCTGTATTTTGTATGCATCCATTATTCCTTGAAGACATAGATATTTGAGCTCCATATATTTCTCCTTATTTGAACCTAAGATTTCCATATCCTCTATTTCTTCTTCTTCAGTGGTCAATGCCTCACTTATGACAAGGATTCCTTCAAATTTGTGTTCTCTATGCATTTCAACATTGTTCTTCTTTTGGGTTGGAGTGTCTGACGGGACAAATAATTATAGACATAAAAACAAAATCCCTTGGATCATTACTTTAAATTATCAACCCGGGAGTTCATGCAAACTTAAGAGGTATCAATCTAACGAACTAGTTGGTCTTGTCACTGCGTAGGGAGTTTTAGAGTGCATGAGAAAGGAATGTTTTTGGGTTTCAAAGTTGTGAAATGGGCCAAGCATCATAAGTTTTGTCGACCTCCATGCGAGCAGGAAACAAGAATTGAAGCATGCAATAAATAAAATGGTACAAATGAAATAACAGGAAAAAAATGTTGATTTTATATAAAAGTGCTTGTAAAAAAACTACCAGAACGTTACATGAAACTATAGGAATATTATACGAAACTATAGGAACATTACATGAAACTACAGGAAAGACAAAACGTACGGAATAAAATGACATAAAATAAAATAAATGAAATGAAAAACATGCAGGGGTTCTTAGTTCTTCCCTTGAGCGTTTCCAACCCAAGGGAGCTCCTGGAACTCCGCCTAAGCAAGAATACTAACATGGAACAAAACTAGCTCTTCTTTATTTAATAATATCCCATTAAAACAGGGCAGCAAGCTGCCTCTTGATACAAATTCGCCCTGACCAACAAGGGAGAAATGAAAATGCTAAAGAGAAGAAGAAGAAGAAGAATAAACTTATGATTTGATCCTACTACTATTTATACTTGAGTAAACTCAAAATTGCTAATGTAATCAACTCCTTGATTTGTGGAAGTTAAAAATTAGCGTGCTAATTTTGTGGGATTAATTTTCCCTTGAGAAATTTGACCTAGCCTCCATAATTTTAACCGTTTATGCTCACTGATTCATTCTTTAAGTGGTGGCATCCCATGATACATATTTTCACTTGCGTAAACTATCCCATGCAATCAACTTCTTGATTTTTGGAAGTTGTCCCCCAGTTAACTAGAAATATGCATGTTAGTTTTGTGGGATTGATTCCCCCTTGAGAAATACCTTGCCTCAATAATTTCAACCTTGGATGATCATTAAGTCCTCTTCCATGTGGTGACAACTCATGAGAATAATTAGGGAACACAATCCCTTAAATTTCTCAATCTTGTTTCAGTTTGTCTAGTTAACTCGTTGACAAAGATTGAGATGGTTGTTGTGATTTGATCTCTTACAATTATCTTTCAAATAACCTCCACCTATATAACCATCACAAATGAATAATGATTTGACAAATATTATTCCATTATATTTATCAAATAAATAAACAAATAAAGTAAACATTACTAATCAAATGTCAAAATATTCTTTTAACAAATATGCATAGGCTTTAAGTAAGATTATCATAAGGTCATCATTAATCACACATACTTAATCCTTTTTATCTCCCTAGGTATCACCAAGATGGGCCAAATAATGTGTCATTTTAGGGGCCCATCATACCCCCCCTAACTTTAAGGTTTTGCATGTCCTCATGCAACAAAACAATTTCCCCAAAAGTTGGCCACTTACTAGAGTATGAACATGATGATTCTTGGAGTGCCTAATTCCCTTTTGATTTCATGTGAAGAGGGTTGATATATGCTCTTTACTTTGAAGGTAATATTGGGTACATTATAACCTTGCTACTGGGTGTTCAAATGTTCCTTTTATCCCCTTGAAATGTTTCTTTAACTGCTCCTCTTTGTTAAGTTTAGCCTAATTTAGCTAGCAAGATCACTGAAAGAAACACATCACACGATAGACAAATATTTACCCTGGGAAACCCTCATGGGGTAGAAAATCCAGCAAAGCTTTCCTCAATATAGATAATCAACCCAATACAAGATGTAGTCCTCAAGAAGAGCTCATTCTCCTCCTATGTAGACCTCTCTCTCACTTGTGCGCTAATCACAAGTGGATGAATGAGTGAGTTAAGTGAGGAACATCCATCCTCTACTTATACTTGTTTCCCGACTGAATTTTTACCCTAATGGGGATGACCTCTTCTAGAAGAGTCTAATAACCCCCAAAAGGCAAACTCAGGGCCAACCTCACATGGGAGATCTAATAACCCTAGTTACCACACACTCTCGGAGGAATAAACATCTTCGGATATACAATAGGGTCACCACGGAGGAATGTACCATCTTCGGAATAATAAAATACAAATATAATATTCTTTGAAGTTACAATATTTCAACACTCCCCCTTAACGAGAAGGATATTATAACAACATCTGCAGGAGCAAGGAGTCATAAACTTCATGGTACATGATACATCTATAAATCATTGGAAGCTTTCTTTATACATCATCATCAGTAACTCATATAGTTATTGGAACATAATCAACACTGGAACATCGATATCTTCAGTACCGAGTCTTCATCTTTTGCAACACTTGATCAGCTACCTCATCATCATCATCTCAATCATCTCGATCATCATCATATGGATCATCTCGATCTACAACATCTGGATCATCTCGATCTACAGCATATGGATCATCTCGATCTACAGCATCTCGATCATCTCGATCTACAACATCTGGATCATCTCGATCTATAGCATCTGGATCATCTCGATCATCACGATCAGCAGCATCGTCATCTAGATAATCACGATCAACAGCATTGTCATCTAGATCATCACGATCAACAACATCGTCATCTAGATCATCACGATCAGCAACATCATCATCTAGATCATCACGATCAACATCATCGTCATCTAGATCATCATGATCAGCAGCATCATCATCTAGATCATCACGATCAACAACATCGTCATCTAGATCATTAGCATACCCTGCAACACACATGATCCTTCCTTTTAGAATTACGGGATCATGGATAGTCCTTCCTTTTGGAATTATGGGACCATGGACAGTCCTTCCTTTCGAAATTACGGGACTCTGGTCCATCAACTCTGGTGATCCTTCCTTTCGAAATTATGGGATCATGGACAGTCCTTCCTTTCAGAATTACGGGACTCTGGTCCATCAACTTTGGTGATCCTTCCTTTCGGAATTACGGGATCATGGACAGTCCTTCCTTTTAGAATTACGGGACTTTGGTCCATCAACTATGGTGATCCTTCCTTTCAGAATTACGGGATCATGGACAGTCCTTCCTTTTGGAAATATGGGACTCTGGTCCATCAACTCTGGTGATCCTTCCTTTCGGAATTACAGGATCATGGACAATCCTTCCTTTCGGAATTACGGGATTTCTGTCCATCAACCATATCTTAGACAATCCTTCCTTTCGGAATTACGGTATTCTTAGTCTAAGGACCAATATTTAAGACTATCCTTCCTTTCAGAATTATGGGATCATTGTCTAAGGATGATCAATCCTACCACAATCCAAGGATCAACTTTTAAGACTATCCTTCCTTTCGGAATTATGGGATCACTGTCTAAGGATGATCAATCCTTGATCCATTTAAGACACCTCTCATGTCTATGGATGATGCAGTCCAGATCTATTTACAGGATAATCAATCCTAATCCATTTAAGACACCTCTCATGTCTATGGACGATGCAGTCCAGATCTATTTACAGGATGATCAATCCTGATTAATTTAAGACACCTCTCATGTCTATGGACAATGCAGTCCAGATCTATTTACAGGATGATCAATCTTGATCCATTTAAGACACCTCTCATGTCTAAGGACGATGCAGTCCTCTCGTCCACTTAGATAAATTCTAAGGACCACACATCAGCTTCAATGTCAGTATCACCAATATAGGTATCCACATCATCGACCTCACTGTCGATGCAAGTAATCTCATCATCAGTGTCCACATCACTCCCCCTTTCAGGGATGGTCCTTCTGAACTACACCAAGCTTGTCTCAGAAATACTCAAACTTTACTCGAGACAGGGGTTTGGTCAATATATCAGCAACTTGTTCGTCAGTGCTTACATACTCGAGCTTGATAGCTCCTTTCTGCACCATATCCCATATATAAAAATATCGGATCTCTATGTGCTTTGAATTATCATGGAACACTGAATTTTTTGTCATCTTGATACAATTCTGGTTGTCACACAGGATCTCAGTGGGTTCCATCTCTAAGTCAAATAAACCAGATAACAACTTCTGAAGCCATATTGCTTCACAACTCGCAAAGCAAGCAGCAATATATTCCGCTTCAGCTGTACTGAGAGCCACACTGGACTGCTTCTTGTTAAACCACGAGATCCTGGAATATCCCAGACAATAACATCCTCCCGATGTGCTCTTCCTGTCTGATACACTTCCTGCCCAATCAACATCTGTGTAGCCATACAATTTGAAACCATGATCTCCAAGATAGCATAGACCAAAGTCTATCATACCCTTTAGGTACCTCATCACATGCTTTGCATCTATCAAGTGAACTCGTCTAGGTTCCACTAGATACTGACTCAAGGTATTCACGGCAAAGCATATGTCTAGTCTGGTGTTTGTTAAATACATCAATGACCCAATAATTTGCCTGTACAGAGTTACATCCACTAACTTTGATGAGTCATCCGCTAACAACTTTAAGTTGGAATCCATGGGAGTGGCCATGGCTTTACATTCCAACATATCAAATCTTTTCAATATTTCCACAGCATACTTTCCCTGGTTGAGAAAGATTCCTTCTAAGCCTTACCATACTTCCAGTCCTAGGAAGTAATGCATCAAACCGAGATCTTTCATCTCAAACTCTGCAGATATTTTCTTCTTGCACTCAACGATCTGTTTCTCATTTCTAGTAAGAAATAGATCATCCACATATAGCAACAATATGACAGGTTCATCATCCATAACCTTGAGGTAAAGATTAGGATCATCTTTACTTTTGGTAAAGCCTAAGCTTGTCAAGAAACTGTCAATTCTTCCATACCAAGCTCTGGGAGCTTGCTTCAACCCATACAAAGCCTTCTTTAGTTTGCACACATGGGTTCTTACATCTTCCACCTCAAATCCTTGTGGTTGTTCTATATACACTTCCTCCTCAATTACACTATTCAGGAAGGCTGTCTTTACATCCATCTGGTGTAATTTCCACTTCATCATTGATTCAAGTGCCATGATAGTTCTAATGGAAGTGTACCTTGCAACTGGTGCAAATGTTTCTTCATAGTCAATTTCCTCTTTTTGAGAGAACCCTCTGGCTACAAAACTTACCTTATATTTTTTTCAATGCTGCCATCTGCAGCATGCTTTATCTTGTATATCCATTTGGAGGATACCACACTCTTGTCCTTTGGCTTGGGAACTATATCCCAAACATCATTCTTCATTATTGACTGGTATTCCTCAGTCATTGCCTCTACCCACTCTTTCTTATGAATTGCATCTTCATAACTAGTAGGTACTTGATCTACAAGATCACACATCAGGGCCACATAGTTTGAGAATGTCTTTGGTTTCTTGCTCACCCTACTGGAGCCTTCAGGAGCTCCATATTTTTCTGCTTCTAGTATAATATCTCTTTCCCATGATGGCTTTCTCTTCCTTGGAATTTCCATGACAGGGGGTTCTTGTGGTTCCATCATGTCATGGTATTCAGGAGTTGTTTCTTCAGGGGTGGGTGCAGCTTCTGTAATTCTGGAAGGTGCCTCTTCCTCATATACTTATTCATGTTGGCACTTCCTAGATCTCTTGAGAGCTGCCTCTTCATAAAATGTCACATCCCTACTTATTTCCATATGATGGAATCCTGGGATGTATATTCTGAATGCTTTGGATTCTTCACAATATCCAACAAATATTCCTTTCTTTGCAGAGGGATCTAGCTTGGTCCTCTTTTCTTTTGGAATGTGAATGTATACTGGGCATCCAAATATCTTGAGGTGACTTACCTCAGGCTTCTTCCCTGTGAACACTTCTTCTGGGGTCTTGAAATCAAGAGCACTATGAGATAGTCTATTTTGCACATAGACTGCTGTCCTGGCTGCTTCAACCCATAAATACATGGGTAGGTCTTGATCATGTATCATTGTCTTTACTGCTTCCATAATGGTTCTATTCTTTCTTTCCGCAAGACCATTCTGTTGGGGATTGTAGGGAGTGGTTAGTTCCCTCTTGATTCCAGTTTCCTTACAAAAGGATTCAAAATATTTTGAAGTATATTCTCCACCATTATCTGTCCTGAGTATCTTAATATTCTTTTCTGAATGGTTTTCTATCAAGATTCCTTGAACTTTCCAAAAACTTCATCTTTTCCCTTCAGAAAATAGATCCAAGTCTTCCTTGAGTAGTCATCAATAAATGTAAGGTAGTATTCATATCCACTCAAGGATGTGGATGGCATTGGTCTACATACATCTGAGTGAATCAATTCCAATGTACTCTTAGTCTTTGTATCACTCTTTGGGAATGGGTTCTTGACATTCTTCCCTTTTTCACATCCTTTGCAAGTTCCATCATGGTCAATATTTAATTCTGGTAATCCTATGACTACTTTGCTCACATGAGGTAGTGCTTTGTAGTTAATGTGAGCAAGCCTTCTATGCCATAGATCACTTGGGATTGTGGCTTCATGAACAAGGGCAGCCTCTGGATGACCCTTGAGTTTGTATAGACCTCCTTCCTCTTCACCAATAACAATTGCATCCTCAATTGATTTTCCTTTGGACCACATTAGCACTTGTCCATATATGAATGCAATCCTATAACCTTTCTTATCTAATGATGAGATAGAAAGTAAATTCTTCTTCAACCCTGGTACATATATGATTTCCTTCATCTTTAATGGGGTTCCAGAATCAAGCTTGTAGCTTGCTTCACCAATTCCCTTGATGGGATATTGATAGTCATCTCCTAGAGATACCTTTTGTGGAGAGGTCTTTTCTTCAAGTCTTGAGAGAGTCTTCTTTTGACCTGTCATGTGCTTTGAAGCACCACTATCAATGAGCCATGTAACTTTTCTAGGTGTTACTGACCCAGAGAGTGTAGAGAATAGAACATACTCTTCTGCATCTTCTTCTACTACTTTAGCTCTCTTTCTTTTAGGGTTTTCCTCTTCTTCTTCTTCTTCACTATCATCTTCTGCAAGGTGTGCATGATGTCTTTTGTGAGGATTATTCTTCTTCCTTGTGGGACAATTTCTGGCAAAGTGTCCGAGTTTGTGGCAACTATAACATTTCACTGAGGAGAGATCTCTTTCTGAGCTTACTCCTTCTTTCTTTTGAAATCTATGTGGAGGATGAGATTTCTTATGGCCATTCTTCATGGAGTTGAAATGACTCCTTATTCTTCTGGTATGAGTGGCCAAGGCTTGGTCATCTTCTTTGAGTAGGGCTTCTCTATTGGCTACCCTAGCCTCTTCCTGAATGCAATCCTCCCATACTACATCAACTTTCATACTTTCCTTTCTTGCACGCATAGTTTGAATAAATGAATCCCAAGGTCTAGTGAGACCATTGAGAGCAGTCATGACTAGTTCATCTTCATCAAGGGTGTCTCCAATAGCTTCTAGTTGTTCCTTGAACTGGGAGACCCTTGTGAAATAGTCTTGAATAGATTCTCCTTTATTCATCTTGGTATTATTCAATTGAGTTCTTAGATTAATCTTTCTATTGATGTTCCTCCCTTCATACATTCTGCCTAGGGCATCATACATTTCCTTTGGAGTCTTCTTGGATGCCACTTGGGGAATCAAGTGGTCCTTAATAGAATCAACAATGATTCTCTTTTCCCTAATCAAGTCCTTCCTATACTTCTCTTTGGCTTCATCTTCTCCAGGTTCTGCAACCTCATCTTTAATATATTGGACAAGATCATTCTCTTCAAGAATGAGACCAATTCTGTATTTCCATGCCCGAAAATTTTCTATACCCTCTAGCTTGTCTTCAAGCTTAGTGCTTGGAAGCATCTTATCCAGGAGGTCACAGAGATTGAAGTTTCAAAAGATAGGATAGTACTTACCAGGAGATGATCTTGATTGAATTGAGAATTCTTGTGTGATCAGCTTCTGGAAACTTCAACTTTACACCTTCTGGATCTGCAACAGAATTTCTGGTTTTCTAGTGCATAGGTTTGCAACTTTTCTAGTTCACTGGTGCATAGGTGCGCAACTTTTCTGGTTCTCTGGTTTTCTGGTTTTCTGCACTTTTGGTCAAACTAGGGTTTGACTTTCCCGGAGTTCTACCCAACCAAAAATCTCGATCTAGGGCTCAAAAATTTGATTTTGAGGAGGGCTATCCAGCCATGCAATCAGAATCCAAAAATTCCAAATTTTGCAAAAACCCTAATTTTCATCGGAGGAGGAAAGAGAGGTATTTTCACCTTGTGAAAGATGTCCTATTCAAGCTAGATCTGATACCATGTTAAGTTTAGCCTAATTTAGCTAGCAATATCACTAAAAGAAACACAATCACAAGATAGACAAAGATTTACCCTGGGAAACCCTCATGGGGTAGAAAACCCAGCAAAGCTTTCCTCAATATAGATAATCAACTCAATACAAGATGTAGTCCTCAACAAGATCTCCTTCTCCTCCTATGCAGACCTCTCTCTCACTTGTGCGCTAATCACAAGTGGATGAATGAGTGAGTTAAGTGAGGAACATCCCTCCTCTACTTATACTTGTTTCCCGACTGACTTTTTACCCTAATGGGGCCGACCTCTTCCAGAAGAGTCTAATAACCCCCAAAAGGTAAACTCAGGTCCAAACTCACATGGGAGATCTAATAACTCTAGTTACCACACACTCTTGGAGGAATAAACATCTCCAGATATACAATAGGGTCACCACGGAGGAATGTACCATCTCCGGGATAATAAAATACAAATATAATATTCTTTGAAGTTACAATATTTCAACACTCTTAGTGTTGTAGCGTCACTTTCATAAAATACTCTGTTTTCATCACTTTCCTACAATACTCCATTTTTTCAGTAATGTTGAAGAATATGGTTCCTACAGAACTATTTTTTCTTTTTCTTGAATGTACCTTGTAGATGAGCTTTGAAAGTGGACAAGAACAATACACAACACATGAATGCTCTTTCATGAGGGTGATTTCATCCTTTTTGCATTACCATTCAACATTAAAATACCTTTCAAAGTGATGGAGTGATTATTTTTATACCTGTATTTTACCTCTTTTGTTGTTCAAATGGACTCCCCGGACTTGATTTCCGATGTCCTCATCGAATTTAAAACTCTATGATATCACTATAAGCCTTGCATGAATGTTAAATTAATAAATTGACATGAGTTAGTATTTTACCCATTTATTTAACCTTTGAATGTTTGCATGCAGGTTCCATCTTGAAGGATGATCTTGAAATGCTTGCTTGATTTCATTTGTTGGTTCGGTTGGTTTCACTACTGGCTCGCTTGGTTTCACTTGTTGGCTCGCTTGCTTTCACTTGCTAACTCGCTTGCTTATCATATTTGGATCTCTTGCTAGAAATGATTGCTGACCTGAATGCTTCATGAATATCTCATGAATTATATTCATGAATGATTCTCAAAAACTTGATTCATGACTTTGGACGATCATAGAATACTTCATTTTGCTTGATGGCTTTGTTTCTAGAGACAAAATATTTCTTTTTTGTGAATGTCTGTAATTAAATTGTTTAAACCTTTTAAATTGATGATTTTTCTATGAAATTGTATAGGGATATATATAAATATGTCCTATATACCCTAAAACAATATCAGTCATTTATTCCATACCAAGAGGGATTAATTAGGAAAATACCATACCTATGTCAAAATTGCCTTCAAATCTGCAAGTTTCATGTAGAGGATTGTAATTGATTTTATTACCCAGCTTAAACTCATGAATTTATTATGAAATTGTATAAGGAGATAGAGGAACATGTTATCTACACCATGAATTTTTTTCAGACCTTGATTCCAATTTATGAATGAGAAATGATAAAAATACAGTACCTATGTCAAATCCACCTTTAAATATGCAAGCTTCCTGTAGAGGATTGTAATTGAATTTTCCACCCCACTTAAAGTCATACATTATTTATAAAATTGTATGGAGAGATAGATTAACATGTAATGTACAACCTCAATTTTTTTTCATGATTTTATTCCAACTTATTAGGGAGTAACGAGGAAAATATAGTCCCTATGTCAAATCTTCCATTAAATTTGCAGAGGACTGTAATTGAATTTTCTAACCTCTTTGAACTCAATAGATATTGATGAAATTGTATGTGAAGATAAATAAGTATGTCCTCTATTACTTGTAAAAATATCATCCTCTAATATGAATGCATTGGGGAGTAATCATGAGAAGACTAGACCATATTGCTTCTTGATGCTTGACTACTCTGCTTTTGATTTCTCATTGGAAAACGAGATTGATCCCTTGATATATATTTTATGCACACACTTTGATCCACCATAGGATATGTAATTCATAAAATATCAGTTCTAATCCTTTGCATACATGACCCGTGAGAGCATAAGCGAGTAGTAACAAGTACAAAACTTATTTATTTATTTATCTTTTTCATTTTCTTTCTCAGAGAAAGGGAGGCATTGTTAGTTTTCACCAATGCTCTACCTCATGGCTCCATTGCTGGTTTTCACCATGAGTAATATTTTTATTTCTATAGACCTATACCTTCCCCAAATGAGTTCTCAAGTAAATGCTTGTCCTAGGTGCCTCAGATAGGTTTTCACCATGAGAATTTTTTTATTCTTGTTTTATTTTTCTTCTCTTTATTCATGAAAACCAATCTATCTATCCCACCCTACTTGGAAAACATTACCCCTCTTATCAAGTGTAGGAATACTTTAAATGCATCCAATTGCATATAAGGATCTCAAGTAAATTCATATCCAAGTTTGAAAAATACACCTCAATAGATGCCAGTATATGAGGGACCAACTACACAAGTGGATATGGTGCCAAGAAATGTTGAAGATGGGAGTGGTACCGCTTGTTGATGATTGCTTGAAATCAAGACTCAATATAGTCATGATATCTCTTTTATGATATTTCTCCATTGCCCTCTTGAATGTATAATGAGTTTGGTGATAAGCATGCAAACAATTCCTCGACTTCAAGCTCTAGTGTATGCTCCTCATCAAGTTTTCTCCATGAATATTTTATTTCCTTTCGCATGCATGGATAGATGGCCGAGAAAAGCTTCTTCTTCATGGATTCCATAGTCAGCTTCATTGAAATATAAATAAAAAGGAAAACTTTCCTCATCCTCCTATGAAATTTTCTCATGGATCCCTTCTTTTATGGCTTATTGGGATGGCGATCTATCTCTGTTTGGATCTATTTGATTAAAACACGGATTTGAGAAAATATTTATAGCAATCTGTTGTCTTTTCTTCAACAACTTCTTTAGCATCTTGCTGGCCATGAGTACCTGCTTCAATGTACACCAAAAACATGGGGCTTTGATACATATAAATCATATGGATGCATGCAAGTTATTTTTTTTATTTCCCAATAAAATTTCAAACTATTCCTAATCCAATTTTAGTACCTCCTTGACAACGACGCCAGAGAATTGTAGACATAAACACTAAATATCTTGTCTCATTACTTAAATTACCAAGCTGGGAGTTCGTACAAACTTAAGAGGTACCGTGCATTGTATATGCAATTGAAAAGGAAATAAATTGAAATACTAAATAAGAAAGAGAATAAATGCAAAGCAACAACTATCTAGGAAAATAAAGACGTCAAGGAAATAACTTGAAATACTAACTAAGAAAGATGGTAAATGAAAAGCAACAACTTAACAAGAAAAATAAAGAATGACTTGCTTAAAAGAAAAATGTCTTGGTATCCTTCCCTTACACATGTCCCCCCTATTCCTACCCAATCTATTAAGGCTCACTAGTTACTTTCAATCTGACAAACTAGTTGAGCTTGTCACTGTGTGGGGAGTTTTAGAGTGCATGAGAAAGCACTACTTTTGGGTTTTAGAGTTGTGAAACAAGTCAAGAATCATAAGGTTCGAACGACCTCCATGTGAGCAGAAAAATAAATTGAAGAATGCAAGAAATAAAATGTCACAAATAAAATAACAAGAAATAAATGTTGATTTTATATCAAAGCACTTGTAACAAAAAAACTATAGGAACATTACAAGAAACTACAAGAACATTACATGAAACTACAGGAAAGACAAAATGCGCAGAATAAAATGAAATACATGTAGGGGTTCTTAGTCCTTCCCTTGAATGGTACCAACCCAAGGAAGCTCCTGGAATCCTGCCTAAGCAAGTATACTAAAGATGGAACAAAACTAGCTCTTCTTTATTTAATAATCTTCCATTAAAACAGGGAAGCAAGATGCCTCTTGATACAAATTCTCCTTGACCAGCAAGGGAGGAATTAAAACTATAAATGAAGAAGAATGATAAACTAACTAACTCATATGCTTTGGTCCTACTTCTATTTATACTCAAGTAAAATTAAAACTGCTCATGTAATTAGCTCCTTGATTTGTGGAAGTTAGAAATGAACATGCTAATTTTGTGGGATTGATTCACCGTTGAGACATTCGAACTGGCCTCCATAATATCAACCCCTTATTATCATTGAGTATTTATTTAAGTGGTGTAATCTCATGATACATATTTGCACTTGTGTAAACTATCCCATGCAATCAACTTCTTAATTTTTGGAAGTTGTCCCCTAGTTAACTAGAAATATGCATGCTAGTTTTGTGGGATTGACCCCCCCTTGAGAAATTCGATCTTGCCTCAATAATTTCAACCTTGGATGATCATTAATTCCTCTTCCATGTGGTGACATATCATGAGAATAATTAGGGAACACAATCCCTTAAATTTCTCAATATTTTTTTAGTTTGTCTACTTAACTCATTGAAGAAGATTGAGCTAGTTGTCGCAACTTGATTTCTTCCACTTAGCTTTTATATAACCTCTGCCTATAGATCCATCACAAATGAATAATGCTTTGAAAAATATTAGTCCATTATATTTAGAAAATAAATAAAAGAAATAAGCAAATAAAGTAAACATTACTAATCAAATGTCATGATATTCATTTAACAAATATGCATAGGCTTTAAGTAAGATTATCATAAGTTCATCATTAATCACACATACTTAATACTTTTTATCTCATTAGGTATCACTAATATGGGCCAAATAATGTGTCATTATAGGGTCCCATCAGTGTCCTACCTCTTCGTTCTTGCATGTCTCTTCTTTCTTTGACCCTCCTGAGTGTTTGTGTTACCTAGCGTCTCGAAGCTATTAATAGTTTAAATTATTTCCATACCCCTCAATGGGTTTATCTTCCTCCCTTGTATCCTTCTATTGGTTACTTGAATGCATCCCTCAGTGTCATGTTTCCCCGTCAGTTTGTCGATTTAGAGGGAGTTATTGGAAGATATTCCCTTGTTCATGACATTTTTGACAACAAAATGGAATGTGTTCATAATCCAATTATTGTATTCATTCTGTGTGTTGGTATATTAAGTATATTGACTTGGAAGGGACCTTTAAATATTCATATACATATAGATGAAAGAGTAATAGGTGTAATTCATATACATATAGATGAAAGAGTAATAGGTGTAATGAACCTGCTTAGTAACCTATAATGTATTTACAAAGGTACCGAGGGTATTCTGAATTCCTACCAAGGTTTCCTCATACCAATATTATTGTGGTAGAGAATAAAGCTTGGTCCAGACTAGTGCTTTCAAAAAGTATTATTTTTCCGAGATGAAGTTGTTCATCTAAAACCTTAGATAGAGCCTTGCTAAGTTGAAAACACATGTAACATTTTCAAATATTGTCTCAATCGTCCAAGCTTGTGAATATGGCAGTGAAAGAACCTTTGGACCCCAGTTTTAATTTCACTTTCCCTTTTGGTTTCCATTTCACTTGTATCCACCATATTAGGGATCTTTCAGTGGGTCATATGCCCATGTATTTTCCTATGACTGCATGGTCTTGCATTTATTGAATGTAAGCTACAAGTTTAGGAGAGGTTATTTCATACCTTGGAACATATCCCACTATTGGAATACAACTTCCATGCTCCCTTAGTGCGGTGTTTTCCTTCTTGAGTTGTGTCTGCATTTTGTTCCGATGCAGAGGGTTTTCCTTCCCCTCCCGATCCCACCTTTGATTTCGTGTTCTCCTGTCGCCCCTAAGGATTCCTTTCAACACAACTTCCACCACTACATGACCAGATGTTGTGATTCATCCAACATCAAATACTAATAGGATTTCTTTGTAGGAGGGAGTCGAGCTCCCTCCTCCTTCCGTCACCATGATAGTTTTCTCGATCTATGTAAAACCTAGGTTTCACTCCCCAAATCATATATAGATGCACATTTTGAATGAATCATTTCCCCATATTATCCTCCTTAGGTATAATACATTATAGATATATAACTTGTAGGACTTAACATCCTCTTCAACAAATGGTCCAAACATCTTGAGGAATTTACATCATTCTGAGTTAAAGTTTTGGAGGTGGTATTGGAGTTGGGAACCTTGTTTTAGGAGGATATGTCAATGAATAGAATGAATAGGAGGACATGGGTTCAATCAAGGCCAATTAAATTTGACTCAAGGGTGAGTCAACATGTGTTTTTTGGGCTTGTTGGATCCCTTGTTTCAAATTTTCAAAGTTTTGAGTTTTGGTTGCTACAATGGGGAGGACATACTAGCTCAAGATAAAACAATCAAGCCAAAGGAAGTGGCACAACGTATTATCTATACTATTAAGTACAAGGAAGAACAATATATATCCCTAGATAACTTAGGAATATGTGGCATAAGGAGAGCACCACTTGGCCAAGGAATAAGAAGAAAACTATGGGGGTTAATCAAGTTGAATGGAGTAGAAAGACAACAATGTTGGCCAAGATCTACATGTACCTTCTGATCACTGTATGCCATATCATATGTAAAGGCTTAGGCTTCAATATGATGATGACAGTAGGTTGTTTGATTAGTAGAATTCCTTGTATTTTCTAGCCATGAATTGGATCATCCTATGCAATAATGAAATAAGATCCCTCTTAAAAATTTTGATTGCATTCTTTATCTATGGTGATGATGTTGTGTTTTGTATAGATAATGGTGTTCAATAATGCATTTTTTTTTCTATTTTATGTGATGAATGGTTAAAATGAATGTCATATATTTCTATTGCTATTGTTCTAGTTATGGGTGGTTGCAACATTATAGTTGATTAATGGGAACCTTTGAGTTAACATGTGAGATGGTTGGTTGTGATAATCAAAATGTTTGAACTCCATCGTTCCTTTCATCCCACCACTGCACTTTGGGTGAGACCATCCCTTCTTGAGGGATTAAATGTGCCAACCCTTAGACTAAAGTGGACCCCTCTATTGGACAACTCTGCGGACCTTGGTTGGAAATCAAGTCAACAACCACAATGGTGTGCTAATTGTCCCCCCACTAAATGTAAGGAGGCATTTGATAAATTCAATTCCCCATTTGAGAAAGGGGACAATGATGATGATGAGATGCAAAGGAGAGGGGGACATTCATGCTTCAAAGGTGAAAATGTGGAAATTCATGTATCACTTAACAACATGAATGCAATCATGGCAAAGAAGGGCCAAAAATAGCTTTTCAGTCATGATCATTCCTAATAAATGGATTCCACAAGCAATGATGTCACATTTGTTAAGAACTTGTTTTTCCTCATCCACATAAAATTGTATCGAATCCTTGTCGATAAAGGATGTCTTGGATGTGGAGAGAGCAGGGAGCTTAACGATGAATACATTAACAATCATCATGAGAAAATAAGGAAGAAAGTTTGTGTCTAAAGGTAAATCAAAATATTGTTGTACCATGGGTCCTCTAATGGTATGAGAAGATGCTTGTTAGGGAGGGAATCATTGAGTAATGGGTCTTCTATTCTATTGGGGAGGTTTGTGATGAAATTGGTCAAACTTCGAGAGGATGATTATCCAATGGGAAAAATTACCATTGATTAATTGTCATCTCAAGATATACTGCATGGAATTTGAGTTGGCTATGACATTGGTTTGATGAAGAAGGATGTAATAGTGTAGTTTATGGATGGAATGGACCACAACCAAGGTGCACTTCTCATCATGGTTATAGTTAAATTATGGTTTTGATAGGTTTTCATTGGTATTAGATGACATGGTAGGAAAAGTATTATTCTTGCTAAACTAACACACCAACAATAATGCAATCGATGATGAAACATAAAAGATAAAATCCTTATTGAAATTTTATAATGAAGGCTTCCATATTTATCTTTAATTAGCTTTGATTGTATCCCTTGATTATGGGTGGAGTGTCCACTCAAAACATTGGGAGTTTCTAAACTCTATTTGCACAATTTATATCTAGAAATGATTATCACGATCCTTTTTAAAGTTAGGGTGTTGACAAGGGGTGTGGAGGTGAGTGCATGTTTCATTGAGTCAAAGTACTATTGGGCTTGATCATCCCATACAAAAGCGAGATATTATCATAAGAGATGTGAAAACCCATGGGCATGTATAGCGTAGTCAAGAATGAAATGTCGTATAACACTATATGTTGCTTGAAAACTTAAACACTTTTAGAGAAAGAAGTATATCACAATGATCATTTACAAATAACACGTGTGTGTGTGTGTGTATTTATACACATGTCAAGAAGTAGGGTGCACTCCTCAAGAGAGGTTATGGGCCCATGTAAGATTAACTAGGTCAACCTTAACCATAACCTAGCATTACAAGAAATAAACATAAATTGGCCTAGGCCACATATATTAAAGATAAAATATGTGTCCAATATTGTAGCCACATATATTAAAGATAAAATATGTGTCCAATATTGTAGCCACATATGAAGATTACACCATTCTTAACACCATATACATGGAATATCCTAGAGAGATTAAATTTCAAGGTATTTGAAGGGAACATTGAGATGGGGATTGAAAATTTTCCCATTGTAGTGAAAATTTAGCCATGGTTGGATACATTGATTATCACTATGCTTGAAGTGTGAATGATAGAAAGTACATACCTAGTTTTGCGTTCCATGTTGGTTCCTTGAAATGTGAGTTGGAGTACTAGAAAGCAACACATATTTGATTTATTTTTAACCAATGTAGAGCATAGAGGAACACTAAATGTACTATGTGAAAGAGTTTGTCTTAGGCAATCACTAACATAAATTGGAAATGGTGCAGGAATAACCTATTATCATTTTTTTCTGACAATAGGGGTGATATACAACTTGGGAAGAATGCATTTATTCATAAATGGAGTAGGCATATCAGTGAGGTGTATGTTCATTATTTAAGAAAATGACATAAAGAAGGATATATTCAAATGAAGCTTTGCAACACAATTAAACACATGGTTACTATCTTTACCAAACCATTGAGGAATGATATCTTTGGGCAAGTTCACGACATTGCTAGGACTAAAGGAAATTATTTTTTCATTAAGAGTGAGTGTTAAAAAGGTTGATGAAAATTCTATGCACAATAAAAGTGAGCACATAAATATTGATGAAGCAATTGGTGTAGATAGATACAGTATCATGTAGATGCACGCAAGAAGCATGGTGGTGCAGAGTGGTGTAGATAGATACAGTATCATGACTTGGATTATTTTGCTAGAGTGGCTATAACTTATATGCACACATTTAATATCCAAGTCAAAGTTGACACATAAAGAACTAGGAGCGATCTCTATCACCCTCAACTGTGCCTCAACTATGTAATCTTGTCATTAAGAAGTAGTTGAGTTGGTTATGATTCGAAAAAATCATACTTGATTGTGATTTATTTATATACACATATATGATGTATGATATATTAAGCATATCAAGGTTGATTAGTTTGCAAGTGATAGATTGAGTCTAAGAGAACATTTTTTTAGATTTTATCATCCCCGTGTATCAATGATCTAACTATGAAAATAATTTATAAGTGTGTTTGATAGGTTGAGTCTAAGAGACATTGTTTGTAGAGTCTAAAATTATTGTATATCAATAATCCACCCATGAAAACGAGATTGCTTAGTGTGAGCCCTAGGTTTATAATACCCCTAGTTTTGACTTGGAATATATTAAATCAAACCATGTAAATGATGTAAATATGTTAGTATGGATTCCTAGTGTGCAGCTCAAGGCCAAGGCCTGACTAGTGAATGGCTAGGCATGTATTATGTAAATATCTCTATATGGACCATGTGGTTAGCTTGTCATGCTAACTTGAAAGCTATGTAAGTATTATGTTGGAAAAATAATAAATGGTCCAAAATGGTTGTGTAATGAGCACTATTGGGGCTATGACTCCACTGGAGGGGAAGAAGAAAGGGGGCCTATGGGAGATTAAATCCTCCATTTCCAAGTGTCAATATTAGAGCTCATCCATTTGCTTCCATGTGTCTTAAATGAGCCAATTACTTCTTTTTTACTATTAAATCCAATCATTGAATGCATGTGTGAGGTGGGTGGGGAAAGTCTTCTCATGTAGTTATGGAAGCATGGGATAAATATACTTCTATGACAATTGCAAGAGTTCTTTATTTTATGGTCATAAGTTATGCCAGTTGTCTTTTTCACCAACTTCTCATCTCCTTTGGAGTCTATCATCCATTTTCTCAGGAATATTTTTACAATAGATTTTACAGTAGGCACATTTTTCCTCTTGTTGTTCATTCAATTTCCATTGCCATTACCAGATTGAAAAATAACCAGAAATTTGAATTGTGAACAGAGAAATGCAAACATTAGAGAAAATAGATGGCTATAGGTGAGCATAGAGGTTGAGCAAGATAGGAACCTTTATCGATTATGTTTTACTACTTCTGCACACTTGAGAAGCAATAGATTGATTTTACAAGAGTTTCTCCAATAGCATACAACAGATTGTGTTCTTTTTGCACACAATGGTAAGCAATGTAACGGTTGGATTTCCTGAGGGAATTGTGGATCAGTGAAGGGAAATTCCTTCCTTGTGTTGTGTGGGGAAATATAAAAGAATGCCATGGCTGGGATTGTTGAGTGAGATCCCTGTAAATGCTCGGAGGTGGGTAGTTTGGCTAAGCATGATAGAAAATGGGTTTTGGGTTGAGAGAGAGACTCGCATGTAGGTGTTTCCTTTACCTTGATGGCTTCATAGCCCAACTTGGGGGTGGTATCTATAGCTAATACCTATGGTAGGGTGGAAATCATTCTTACACAACTGGTTGCTTAGATCTTCTTTGTTAAAAGATAAGTATTCTCTTGTATATGAATGTGGAATGTTTTCATTTTCTTCCTGTGATGAATCTGCTTGTTTATGCATGATGTATGTGCAAATAGGGTTTTAATTTCATTGTGTTTTGTATTTCTGCATTTGCACATAAATTTAGTATTTATGAATTTGTATTATGGCCCATAGGGCAAAATTTATAAGCAAGACATTTGTAAATATCCCCCCTGCTATGGTCAGATCCATGGATGGGGACATGACAAGGTTGCAAGTAACCATGGTATGTGAACCATACATTGTGAGTGTTTGTCATTGTGAATTTGAAGGTTTATAATTAGTGGTGCAGTTGATATTTTTTCCTAGGAGGCAATATAGTACCAATTGAATTTATTGTATTGGTGTGACCACTAATCTATTAAGTTTATTTGAAATTATTTGTGTTAACATTTGAGAAACCTTAATGATGAAAGGAAGTCTGCGGAAGAGTTTTTGAATTCGACAGTTTTGAACCTATTAAGCATTTTCATCCTCAGGAGAAACCTGTTAACCTAGTTGCAATGATCTTGTTGAGATTTTATAGGGTAATTTTCATACCAAGCATGTGTGGTGCGGGTTGATGCAATCCACTTCCTCTACAAAAATACGAGTTGTAGTGTTGTTCATGGGTACATTTGTATTTTTTTAATAAATTGTGTATCTTGAAAATACATTGGTATTAGAGCTCATACATTATTGAGGTTGGGTGTATTTATCCTAGCATGTGGTGAGTTTTTTCCATTAGAAAAACTAGAGTTGTGCAACAACAAATCATTATGTACAAATCATATTCTCCTCCCTCGTTTCCAACACAACTATTATAAATAAACTAGCTTGGGGCCATCTTAATCTTGGATCTATTATATATAAGGAGGGAGGAATCAATGTAGGGACTTGTACTTGAATTTTTTTAAATCCTCTTGATGTCTAATAGATTAGGAGATGAGACTATGCTAATTATATTCTTTTGAAATTTATATCTAATATTTTTGAAAAATATTACCAAATTTAAAAAAATAAATTAACTTATTATTATTTTTATAATTCAAACACTTATAAAATTGAAATCAACCCAAAAAAATATTCAATACTTTTTAATCATATCATTTATAATAAAATTAAAATAATTTTTAAAAATACAAATATTATTACTCATATTACTTTGACATGTATTCAATATTTTTTTAAATCATGTCATTTATGTGAAAAATAAAATGATATAAAAATATTATTGAGTATGTTGGTTTTCATGCTTGAAACCTATTACATGTGAATATGGATACTTCACGTAAAAGAACAAACCACCTGCATACAAGGTAGTTACATATGACAAAAGTCAAAATTACTAGTTATTTACATGATCATTACCGATATAAAAGTAGTAAAATCATATAATTTTTTTTAACAATTATGAGGAACTAGTTAATGGTAAAATAATTGTTTAATTTCTAGATTTTTTTGAACCAAAATGTATCAAATCATATAAAAGAGCTGTCTAATTATAAGACTTTTTGCAATACATTATGTCAAATTACAATAAAAAAAAAGTCAATATACTCCTTTATATGTACAGATTCTGGTTCAAAAAGTCTAATAGTTAGACAATTCCTATTGGTGAAAATGCATTACACTTATGACAATTCAATTGCCTTGCCCAGGCCTTCAATGAAAAAGAAGAAATTTATTTTGCAAAATGCCTACAACAAAAATAATTAAGAAGGATTCTGCATCTCATTCAAAGAGTTTTTTGACGGACATTATTCACAATGAAATCATAACACTCTCCACAAAGGGCAAACAATGAGCAAACTGTGTATACAAAACATGCAGAAAAATATTCAATGCCTAACCTATGGGCTATAAACCATGTTCTCAAATGGAAAGGAGGTATTCCCTGCAAACATTACGCCCTCCAAGTTTGTCTTACTCTCAGCCACTAATCATGTAGTTGCTCATCAGATTCAAGCCTTTCAATCTATGAGTACTGTAACTGCATTGGTTGTTCGAAACATCATGTTTGATGTCAAAACTCCCTGCAGAAATGGCAAGCTGAAGAGTCTAAGATAACAGCCTTTAGCACCCTCTGATCAGTGGACCAATCTCAACGTTTTCAAACTAATGTTGCTGGAAATCAAATGCAGCATTTGAAGAAATTGCATGTTCTATCCGTTGCTGTTTGCACTGCATTTGCATTTGCTGCTGCTGGTGATATAGTTGTTCTAGCCTTTGAAGCTCTGTTTTCAGTGCTTTACTATGTTCTGCACCCCCATGAAGTTTTATTTTGCTCAGAATCAAGTAAAGAAGGCTAATTAAAATCAAATTTCTTATGATCTATTTTTCAATATCCAAATCAAGCAATAGCATCAAGAAGTAGTGAAATATGCAGCCCCAAAACAACGAGGTCCTTAACTGTGACAGATTTGATATCAGGTTAGAAAGGCACACTTATGTTCTTATCAATATATATGATGATGACTTACCATCCATAAAAATCTTTTCCTGTACAAGAGCAGCTATTCTTTCCTTTAATGCACTGTTATCAATGTTCAATGTGGCTCGTCGGTGGTCAAGAAATGCAACCTGAGGAGAGAGAATTGAGACTTCCACCTGAATTTAGATTGTGATGTAATCAGATGGTTTTCAATGGTAACAAGGCTTCTTCTTGTAAAATACTAATAAGCCTTAGATAAGATCTACCATTGCAAAATAATAAGTCAAGCATCTCCACATAAAGTAAAGATAGGGATAAACAGGGATGTTCTAATTTGTAGAGATATGCATCAATCACAACAATCTCCTAGCAACTTGACACAGAGAATATTACCTCCAATGCAGTGACACTTCCTTCAAGTTCTGAAATGTAATGCAGCTTCCTTATACGTGATCTTTGTGCAGACTGTCTGTTGGCAACAACCCTGTGGAGGAAAACATGCAGCAGGGTAAATAGCATAGAAGGTTTCCAATTATTTTTTGAGAAGATGTTTCAATTGGGGATTTGAAACTTGGCAAGGGTATGAAACACCCTGGCTCTACCACTGAACTAAAATCCATTGGCAAAAGTTTTCAATTGAATAATGGAAGGTATATAAATGGATCTTCTTCACCTGTAAAATATGAATTTTCTCTTAAAACACTTGAATATCTCCTTAAACTAAAAGCCAGAGCATGAGATCAATGATGCTTACCTTTTGATTCGTTTTGTATCGACATTCAGATCAGGGGATGTTTCACTTGATTCAATCTTTACTGGCTGATTGTCTTGCTCTCCTTTGCAGGTGCTGACAACTTCTGGCTCACTTCTAAACTGACTGGATACATTCAATTTTGCCTCCAACATCAGAGGATCGTTGAGGCCATTATGATCTGATAGGGAGGCAAGACTACCAGAAATAGATGAAGCAATAACATTTGATCTATCTACTTGATCCTTCTGCTTTTGTAAAGGTTCAACGTCAGAGAATATGGACATCAACTGTTTTTCATCCAATCTATCAAAGTCCATGGATTCTCTTAATGCAATAGACACATCCTGCCTACAATCCAACTCATCTCCATCGGCAAAACAATTGATTGGAGCTTCAAGAAAGGGCAGCGAATCACTAGCAGATCGTCGATGGGCAGTCTTCTTTGTTGGGGATTCTAAGGGAGACTTTATCAGGTTATCATTCCATCGTGGCTGGAAATGTGCAAGATATTCCATAGAGGGTAAGCACTGATTCTTTGAATTGTTATTGTGGAAAGGAAAATTGGACCAACCTTTGAAGGAATTGTTATTGGAATCTACAACACTAGATCCAATGGTATGAAATGGTGGGTTCTTGGGCAGAGGTTGGGGTAGATTTGTTGTTTGTCCCCAAGTCCCTGCCGAGTTGTCACCACCTCCCTGGCTTGCCATTAGTTACAATTTGGGATAATGCTCACAGCTGCACATTAGACAGTTTCCCTATCTTCACCATTTGTTGGGTACTCTTACCCAAATATCGAATAAATCACAACGACTTCCATACTTTCCTGTTTTGGGATTTATTCAGACCTATCTAAATGGTTTGTTTTATTTTCGTAACTACCCAGAAGCTGTTATTAGAGAAAATGTTTGTAGATCATAATTGTTTAATTGGCATATACATTGAATTTTTCTCATAAATTGGATCTAAAATTTGTACCTGATATTGGGTATTTCTGTATCTTCTAAAACCAGAAACAGTGCAGTTTGCAGCTCAGCCTCAGAAAAGAATTCCATGTTCGCCTTCAAATCTCAATGCTTCATCCGAGTAGTCAAACTAAAATGAGAAGATCTCTGGATTTCAGATTTGGAATGTAATGTACCTATCAATAAATTGGGCTCCTGTAAGAGTAGTGTCAGCGCAGGAAGGATGGAATTACATCCATAACTGCAAAGCTGAATCCTTAAACAAAAAATAAAATAGAATAACTGGAAAGAATGCCAGAACGACATTGCCAGAATCCAGCGGCCACTGGTCTCTCTTATCATACAGCTGGAAAAATTAATTATTGGGCGCTTTGGTTCGATTCCGGGAGACATGGTTTGCTTTCATATGTTAGATTTATTTAACAAATTCTGACACTGGGATGAGTTATTAGTTTGCATGTGTTTATAGCTATCGCTGTCATGGAAAATAAATGTTTTATATTTGCAAACAGGTGGAATGATTGACACCATTTCTGCAATCATGTGGAATGATTCTCCTTCTACATTAATATACAATATCCATTTTACCGGTGTAGAATCCAGGTTATGGTTTTCATAGCTTCGACTTTGGAAATCCCATCGTCACTTCATTCCATTAATCATTCCATACAATGAGGTCATCAGGTCGTAATCATACAGTAGGTGTTATTGCGCGTGGGATAAACAGTAAACAAAACGCCTTATTATTCCAAACACATTTTAAATTAAATCTGATCAAAATTGTAGGTTGTGTTATTATGCAATTTCATACATCATAAATGCATTTTCTAAAGGGATTTTGAAACTACTCAAACGGGTTTCAAATCTGTTTATGTATTCTACGTTTTAGATTTTACAGTGGGTTTTGGTTGTTTTGGATTTTACAGTGGGTTTTGGTTGTTTTGGATTTTACAGTCGGAATCTGGTAAATTGTTTTTGGTAAAATCCAAATTTGAAAAAATGTTTAAATTGTGTTTTTGACTTTAGATTCAACACCCTCTAATACCCCATGGCACCCAAATTATACAATTTCTATAACTGATTCTATTTTTTTTAAAAATTTCTAACTAGAACAAAATAAAACGGCGAAAAAGTTGAAAACATAGAATATTTAGACTACACCCATATATTTATAGTATAAAACAGAAAATATGTTCAAAAAAAATTGAAAACTTAGAATATTTAGACTACACCCATATATTTATAGTATAAAACAGAAAATATGTTCAGAAAAAATTGAAAACTTAGAATATTTAGACTACACCCATATACTTATAGTATTGTGTTCTTGGATCAAACCAAAGCTGAATGGTGGGTGTGATTTTTCTTTCATCAAAAGTTAATAGTTATTATGATTTATTTTAAACTAGCATAGATCCATCTTAAACCCACATCTATCAAGTATGGAGAGGGACCCAATTTCTTGAGGTGTCTTTCTTTTTAAAAATTTAAACTCAAGAAATTTGATCTCTTTTGATTAATAGATCCGGGTTTAAGTTTTTATTTTATAAACGAATATCTATTTTTTAATTACTTTTCATAATATTTTATTTTAAGAACCAACATGGATTTTTTTTAAATACTTTTCATAATTTTTTATTTTATGAGTTTACATGAATTTTTTTAAATTATTTTGTTAATAACAAACGTTACATAAAGGTTACAACATCTCCCCTATACTGACTTGTAGAGTACTTCTTTTCTCTTGATGAAATTAAAATAAAAATGAATTTTCTTTTAATATAATTATTTAATTTTAAAATATTTTTTAATAAAATTATATGTTTAATATTTTTTTATCCTCCTATTTATTATACATTAAATAAAAGTTGACTTATAAAACTATTATAAAAAAGAATGTAACATGTTTTTTCCCATTATTTAATATAAAAATTAACTTATCAAACTATAAAAAGGAAAGCAACATGTTCTCTTATTTAATAAATATGAAACACGACTTGGTTTATGACATTATAGAAAAGAGTTGGTTTATGACATTATAGAAAAGTGTGTATATATTCATTTACATAAAATTTATGTATATATTCATTTGCATAAAATTTAAGAAAAATAATTAAGTTGAAATTTTAAATATAGAATTCAAGTACAGAGTACATAAAGGATTGTTTAAAAATTATTAATATCTTTTATTGATCCATTGAAATCTCTAGTGTATTTAATATGTGCAATGAAGGTGTTTTAAATATGAGGGAAATAACTTGTATATTTTCATGAATTTTTTTAGAGTCAATTCATCATTGTTAAAATAAACAATGCGCTTTACAAATAAATAATGCATTTTACTTCTTCTTTTTTCATAGAAAAAAAACATAATTTATTGAATCAAACGACTTAAGATTACATTCTACAAGTCTCAAGAATATAGGACTATCTCATAAATTCTGAAAATTATAATAAATTGATCAAAAACCAAAATAAGTCGACCTCCTCAGAATCTTCAATATGTCCTTAGTAAGTTGGACTGTTACTCTTTCATTCACGAATAGAGCGTTATCAAGAATTTAAAATTCAAAGTGCCTAGTAAGTTGGACTGTCCCTCAGTCACGAGCAGAGCTTTATCAAAAATTAAAATTCAGAGTGCCGGTAGCATAGACAGTATTTCTTTTTAGAGAAAAATGGCCATGGAGAAGACTTCGGACTCCCGGTGGCCTCCCCTATAGGTAATCTTTTCGCATGCTCCCACTTGAAGATGCAGTCCTTCCTTAGATAATAGATCTGCAATCAAATTTTGTATACGATACACATGGCTAAAACTTATAGTTTCAAAGGATCATTTTAATAATTCCACCTGGTATTCTATTCCTTTTAGCTGCAAATTCTTAATCTGCTGAATCCCCCTCAATGCTTTTATCCATAGTTCTGAATCTCCAAAGACGTGAAAAGCTATGACATGTTCATCTTTAGAAAACACCAACAACAACCTTAGTGCCAAACCCTTTGCTCTGTTGTTTGTTCCTACACCGCCATTAGCTTTAAAACTAATACACCCCCCATCCAACAAAAAAAATATTCTGCCCATTCCACAAATGCCTTCCTCTTTCATGCATGCTCCGTCGAAAAAGCCTGCTAAATCCTCATCATAGGCGACTGATTTCATAACTATGGGTAAATAAGGCAGGTCCTATGTGATAAAAAACCTGTAAAGCCCCTGCACTCTAGCAATTACTACAAAGGTCGGTAGCTACTGATTATTAAAAATTGTTGCGTTACGAGCCAACCATATCTACCAAGTTACCAAGTATGGGACATAGTGGAACGGTTTGAGATCATTGAGAACATACCAAGATTTAAGGTTCTCTTCCAACGTCGATGCCTCCCAGAGATGATCACGCTTAATCAAGTTCTCCATTCCTTGCCATACCCTAATCGAGAAGGGACATTCCAAAAACAAATGGGCAATCGTCTCTTCTGCTTGCTGGCATAAGCTGCACCAAATAGGACCGATCACATTTCTCTTCGTCAAATTATCCTGAGTGAGGACTTTACCGTTTAGAATGAGCCACATATACACCTTCATCTTCATGGGGGCCTGCGTCTTCCATATTGCTTTCCACCACCAGCAAACAAGTGAAATATCCACGTACCATAAAATCTTATAAGCTAATTTGACCACATAGCTTCCCCCTCCTTATTCCCAGTCCAAACCAACCGATCAGGCTCCTCCCTCAATCATATGAAACCCTGGTTCACATAATTTATCCACCTGGTCCAATCCTCTTCCCACCGATTCGAAAGGCCCATATCAAACACCGTCAGCCACCTTTGAGTAGGCCCTCCCAAAGCCCTACTAGCCACATCCTTTAGGGTCTTAAAACCCCATTCAGTCAACTGTTGCGATAGTTCAACAGGAATACAATTCCTCGCCCCCACCACCTGATCCTTCCCCACTAAGAATTGGTTACCATCTCCCACAGACCATGCCAGATGCTCCCCAATAATAGAGAAGGCTCCCACCATTGACTTCCAAACCAAAGAGCCATTCCATCCCTTCTTAACAGGGTTCCTACCCCACTCCATAACATATCAGATTTCAAATATTTAGCAATTAAAATAGACTGCCACTTACCCCTCTTTTTCAGAAACAACCAAAGCGATTTTTCTATAAGAGCTTTACCAAATTGATCAAGATCCTTCAGTCCCCACTCCCCAACTGCCTTCGGTTTGGCTAAAGCCGACCATGCAACCCAATGGTATCCAGCATCAGAACTACCTTTCCACAGGAAGCTAAAAAACAGCTGACGAAGCTTCTTTAGCACCCCTTTAGGAATTGAGACCAAGATCATGCAGTAGACAGGAATTGAATGGTTTAATAATTTAGAGGAATTAAAATCCTTTTTAATAATTTTTTTAGTTAATATTATTTGATATTATAAATGTTATATTATTACTCTTTAACACAATGTTAAATCCAAATTTTATTAGTTTTTTTTAACACTTCAAGGTGAAGAGACAAAAAAGGGTTAAGGTCCTTATTCAACTTCAAATGGATGATTATATATTTTTAGGGTACTTTGATGGTGCATCAAAGAATGGCTTATGTGAAGTTGGTATGGTCCTGATGATAAAAAGGGATCACTTTGTATACATGAGGATGGGCACAGGATATGGATCAAATATAAAAGTTGAACTTATTGCTCTGTGGGGACTCCTTTGGTTTATTCAAAAGCGAGCAATTTTTGTTGTTCAAATTGCAGGTGACTCCAAAGTTGTGATCGATTGGGTTGCGAGAGATTCTATGTTACAAGTGTTCCAACTTGATCAATGGGCTCAATGATCCACATCGCAGTTGGCATTATTGTCGGATGCCGACTTTGACACTACTTCAACAAGTCATTGTCGTCGACACAACTCCGACAAGTCTCGACTTCGACACAACTTTGGCAAGTTGTCAAACTGCGACATGACTTCGACACGTTCTGTGACCTCACAGTTCGCGACGTCGATACACAACATCGACTTGCGACTTGCGCAACACCATCTTGTGACTTGCGACTGCCAAACTTCAACAGACTGTCTCTCTGTCTTCCAGTCGACTGTAGCGGTTGAACTGTCGAATCGTTATAACTTCTTTTGTAACTGAACATAACGGGAAGGTACCCAAGCGTCTCAACACTTTCTATATAAGCATGCAAACTATTGTAATATACATCTTATCTATTTGGTTTTCAGTAATAGAGATCAGTTCTCATTCCTGCATATTTGTCTGTGTGTATTTGTGTTTACCTGCGTAGTGTAATCTCTGCTTGCTTATTCTATTTCTTATGCTTCCGTCATAACAGAGGTGACTCATTTAGCCGAATTGTTGTCCCCCTCGGCTTCCTGGCCCCGAGTGGATCATTGGTATCAGAGTAGAATCAAAGCTCATTCAAAGCTTCGTCAGAGCACATCAGCTTTGTTCGTGTTTAAGTTTTGCGTAAACACTTCCATCGAAGTTACCTGACTTATGCCGGTTCAAACTCGCTCTCAGACTCAGCAATCGAAGAAGACACTACCTCCAGAGATGGAAGAAGAAACAGGTGAAAGACATGCAATCAACGAGACACATCAGCTCATAGAGCAAGTGCTGGATCGACAACGAACTAAGATGTTTGCCCAGCTCAACGAGATTCTCACGTGATTTGATTTGACATCAGGAGTATTTTTGATGAGAACCAACTCCGACAAAAATTAGCCCCTTCAAAGTGCAAATGAATTTGGACATAACGAATCTAGAAGGCAAGATTGACGCGGAATCCATCGACAATTGGAGTCCTATTACTCTGTGAATCATCTCTCAGAAGATGACAAGATCACCATTGCACTGATGGTGGGAGAATATTTCGACAAAGATGGAGAAAAGCGAAGACCCCATCGACACATGGGATAAATTCGTTGAACACATCCGAAAGGAGGTTTACTCGCTGAAATACCTTGAGTAGCAGTATAAGAAGTGGTAGTAGCTAAGGCAATGGAAAGACCAGTCCGTACAAAGCTACACTGACAAGTCCTATCGAATCATGGCTAGACTTGGCGTCCAAGAAGAACAAAAATTGCTTGTTCTGAAGTACGTTAGCGGATTATCCCAGTACATTCAACAGGAGATGGAGTTTCTGGTTGTCAATACGCTTGCGGATGCATTCCACTATGCCAACAAACTTGAAACCAAGCAAAAGGGAAAAGCGCTCTTCATGACAAAGCCGACATCAGGACATCCACCCAACAAGAAAGCACCAACCGACTTCAACAAGTCGAAACCTTTGTAGACTCCGCTAAATCCAGATCACGGCAAGAAGCCTTTTCATAAAAAGGAACGTAGCAAGCAACCAACCGGAAAATAGTGCAAATACCATCACTCATCTTGGCATGATACATCTGAATGAAAAGCTCAGAAGACCTTTTTGGAAAAAGTGTCGACATCCAACACGTTCGACAAGACTGTGCTAGAATTTGACCCAGAAGCAACGACTCTTTTGACATCGACAACTCTAACAACCTCGACCATCATTGACGAGGAGGAATGGGAGTGTCTGTTTCATACACAGATATGGGTTTAGAACAATCCATTGCATTTGATTGTGGACAATAGGATCCAGAAGAAATTTGTTTATGAAGAACTTGTGAAAAAGCTAGGTCTTGTGACCACTCCGCATCCTCATCCTTACAACATCGATTGGATGAAGGATGGAAAAGAGCTAAGGATCACCCAACAATGCAAGCTCGCATACTTCATAAAGCCTTTTGAATATGAATTACTTTGCAACGTGGCACCTCTCTCCATAGTCGATGCCCTATTCGGAAAACCTTAGCTATGGGATTGCAATGGAAGTTATTAGTCACGACCACATAAGGTGATTGTCAGCATCATAAATCAATGATACAACATACTAGAATGATGACCTACACCAACGATTGCCTTGGTATCTGTGAAACAGACAAAGAAGCTCATCAACCATGCTCAGAAGTTCACATTGATTATGATGAAGCCGCAACATTCTAGGAAGACTGCAGCAACCAGTCGAGTCACTGACCAATGCAGCTCCCAACAGAAGTAGCATATCGACAATATTCTTGATGAGTACGAGAACCTATTTCAAGTTCCAAATGGAGTACCTCTACATTGTCAGGTAAAACACTCTATTGAACTTGCTCCTGGTTCTTCTTTGCCTAACGCATCTGTTTACAGAAGATCCATTCTCGAAAATGAAGAGAATTGCAAGAAAATCCAAGAATTAATCGACAAAGGCCATATTCAACCCAGCTCCTCCCCTTGTGGAAGTCCAATCGTCCTTGTTCCAAAGAAAGACGGGACTTGGCACATGTGCATCGACTACAGGGAACTCAACAAAATACCGGTGAAGAATCGACACCCTCTGCCACAGATAGATGAGCTCATCGACTGTTTGAAATGTGCTAAGTTCTTTACTAAGCTCGACCTCAAGTTGGGATATCATCAGATTCCAATTGAGCCCTCATATGTGTGGAAAACTACTTTCAAGACCAAGGAAGGATTGTTTGAATGGTTAGTCATTCCTTTTGGCTTAACCAATGCGCCTGGGACCTTCATGTGATACATGGATGACCTTCTTTGACCTTTCATCGGAAAATGCGTCATTGTCTATCTTGACGACATATTGATTTTTTAGTTGGTCATGGGAAGAACATGCCAGACAGCTTCGACAAGTCCTCAACACTCTCCAACAACATTGACTTTACTTGAACATGGACAAGTGTACCTTTGTGATGAACAACATCAAATATTTGGGGTTTGCAATTGACTCTGTAGGCATTCATGTCGACCCAGAAAAAAGTACAAATTCTCAAAGATTGGTCCATTCCTCACAGCATTCAAGAACTAAGAAGTTTTCTTGGGTTGGAAAATTTCTATCGACGATTCATACTTGACTTCAATCACATAGCCTGGCCTTTGAATCAGTTGACTAAAGGAAGTGGGAAAATTGTCTTTAATTGGACACCGACACAACAAGCAGCTTTTGAACAACTCAAACACAAGCTCTGCACTGCACCAGTACATGCGTTACCTAATTTTCATCATCCCTTTGAGATTGATATGGACACATTGGAATATGCTTTGGGCACAGTGATCACTCAGTCTAGTCACCTAGTCGCTTTTCATTCCGAGACTTTTAGCAACACAGTTAGAAAATACTCGACATACGAAAAAGAACTGTATGCCATTGTGCAAGCTCTCAAGCAATGGAGGCATTGCATCCTTGGAAAGGAAACGATCATCCTCACTGACCATAAGCCCCTTCAGTTTGCTCCGACACAATCAAAACTTCAAACAACTTGACAGCTTAAGTGGATTAATTACCTGCAACAATTCCAGTTGGTAATTAAGTATCAGAAAGGTAAATCTAACGTCGCCGCTGATTGTCTAAGTAGACCGCTCATTACTCTCCTTTTTATAGTGATGAGTATGCAGGGATATGACACCGCTACTTGGCCTCAGTTGTATCAGGAAGACATCAAATTTTCACCAGTTTATCGACAGCTACAGACTGACAATTCGTCGACCGCCGATTATTTCCTGAAAGACACCTTGCTATACAAGCTTGGACAACTTTGTGTACCGACTGGTGAGCATCGACAACAGCTCATTTGGGACGTGCACTACAACAAGATTGTAGGACACTTTGGAGTAGCAAAGACACTTGCTATTTTGCAGAAGTATTTCTTTTGGCCTACACTTAAAACCGACGTCAACAAGCACATTCGATCATGCGTGGTTTGTGCCATTGCTAAACCGCCTAATCGATGATAGGGATTGTACACACCTTTGCTAGTTCCTAGTCGACCATGGGAATCTATTTCTATGGACTACTTGACAGGGTATCCTACTACCAAACATCAGCACGATGCGATCTTAGTAGTAGTCGACAGATTTTCCAAAATGGCCATTCTCATACCATGCAAGAAGACGACGACAGCGCATCAGACTGCTCAACTATTCTTCACACATGTTTGGAAACACTTTGGTTTACCAACAACCATCATTTCCGACCGAGATGCCAGATTCGTCAACATCTTTTGGAAGACCCTTTGGTACCAGCTAGACACATGACTCTCATTGTCGACAACTTTCCATCCGCAGACTGACGAACAGATGGAAGTTGTTAATCGCTTGGTCATACAATTGATTTGCATGTACAACCACCGGTATCGACGCACATGGGATGAAAGTCTTCCATACATACAACACAGTTACAATCGTGCTCACCACAGCTTTACAGGAAAGAGTCCATTTGAGATCTATTACGGATTTCAACCCTCAGTGCCTGTCGACTTGATCAGCTCCTCGACACAGTCGAGTGACACCGACCACAACCAGCGAGAAGTTCACAAAGCAGTCAAGTTTCGAGAACAGATTTGCGACATCCAACAACAAGCACAGGACATGTTGCATAGAGCAAACGTGAAAGCTAAGGCCCGACATGATAAGCATCATATCCCTTATTCATTCCAAATTGGGGATAAGGTCTGGTTACATCTTAAGAAGGAGCGCTTCATTGGCCCATTCAAGAATCTTAAACCTTTGCAATATCGTCCATACATTATTCTTCAACAGATTGGTGACAATGCTTTTAAGCTCGACATTCCTGCATGCCTTGGTCTACATCCAGTTTTCAATGTGGATCTACTTCGACCATACTATGCACCACTGTTGGAACAGAACGACTTGCAGACAGCAGAACCCGATGACATCAACCCAAATGTTCAGGAGCCTCTTTCTTGCGACACCATTGTGGGACGACAAGTACGCCATACAAGGACGAACACAATTCCCTTGTTTCAAGTTGCTAAGGAAGGCTAGATCCCCGCACAAGGAAAGTGGTACTCTACTACTGAACTAACCGACAAGTTTCCTCACCTTCACGAGCAAACAATGGGCACCATCGTTTCTTAAGGAAGGAGGTCTTATCCACATCGTATTTGGAATTATTGTCGGATGTCGGCTTCGACACCGCTTTGACAAGTCATCGTCATCGACACAACTCCGACGAGTCTCGACTTCGACACAGCTTCGACACATTCCGTGACTTCGACACAACTTTAGCAAGTTGTTGAACTGCGACATGACTTCGACACGTTCTGCAACCTCACAGTTCCCGACGTCGATACACAGCGTCGACATGCGACTTGCGCAACACCATCTTGCGACTTACGACTATCGAACTTCGACAGACCGTCTCTTTGTCTTCCAGTCGACTGTAACGGTTGAACTGTCGAATCATTATAACTTCTTTTGTAACTGAACGTAATGGTGAGGCATCCAAGCATCTCAGAACTTTCTATACAAGCATGTAAACTATTGTAATATACATCTTATCTATCTGGTTTTCAGTAATAGAGATCAGTTCACATTCCTACATATTTGTCTGTGTGTATTTGTGTTTACCTGCGCAGTGTAATCTCTCCTTGCTTATTCTATTTCTTATGCTTCCGTCATAACAGAGCCGAATCATTCAGTCGAACTATTGTCCCCTTCGGCTTCCTGGCCCCGAGTGGATCACTCAAAGCCTGTGATGGAGTTGAAAAAAAAAAGATTTTCATATATCACATTCACTCATATATTTCGGGAGCTAAATAGTAAGGTTGACTAGCTCTCAAAAATGGTTATAGGAGAAATGGATGGTATTTTACATTTTGAGGAGGTCATTGAGGGATGTATGGTGGATTCTGGGACAATATGTGTCTTTTAGAATGTCTAGGATTTTGATTATTGTACCTATTTCAGTTTGGTGATGATGTAATTATGACTTGTGATATACAATTTAGTGGAGATGTTATATATGCAAAAATTGATAAAAGACATGTCTTGAAATGTTTGTTGGTGTAGGGAGACAATATTATTGAATTTCTCTTTTTGAGAATAGTCTATGTAACTTTGATTTCTAGTTTTTTTTCTTATTGAAAAAAAATCTATTAAAAAATTAAAGTGTAAGCTAAACTTTTAAATTTGGATTGCAAATATAAGTTGTTGGAATTGCACAATTCTCAATAAAAATACAATTTAAACAATGTAAAATCATTATTTTAGAAAAGATTCATTAACAAGAAATGACAAAGTCCAAAAACACAGAATGATTAGCCAACTACATAAATTAAATCTATTAACCAAGATAGTATTGAAATTTTGTACATCTTACAACTTTTTAAGGTTTAAATAATATGATATAAATCTAATAGTTAAGAACATTTGTTTCATTTTAGGAATTCACATATTCAAGTACTTGAGAAAGAATAAAGTATGTACACTTTACAATGGAGCATATGTGGAGCATGATTGAGGCTCATTCCATGCAGAAGGTAGATCCTCTCTATTCATGCATGCAAATATATATGCTATACAACCTAACTAAAGAAAAAAGCATTCATGTTTTTTTTCAACATTCTGCATATATTTTTTCATATGGCTAAATTCTCGTAGACTATATGTTCCATGTTTTCATATTTATTGATATGAGTATATTGAATATATGTAATGTACACTAAAGTTCAAATATTTTTCTTATTTATTTTTAATTTTTTATTATAATTTCTTGGAATATGATTGGATTAAAAGTTTTGAATTAACTAATTTTATCATTGGGCGCTATTAGAATAAATATGAAAATAAACTAAAATACCATCATACCTTTGCTAATATAATGTACAAATAATTTTCTTATCTGTCCATCCGCCAAAGAAACACCTATCCCATTTTAGTGTACTTCATTGCATTGTTAACATCTCATTTTAGTGTACTTCATTGCATTGTTAACATCTGGACTGAAATCTATGGTTTTCTTCAGTGGTATACTATTTCACTTTCCCCTGTTAAACAAGCTCTTCTTCAAAAAATTATGCCAAGAACCGATCCCATGTAAACTGTTAAAAGTTTTGTGGGGCATAATCGAATCAGGGTGTTGCTCTAGCTTACAATGACGGCATTGTGGAAGAAATTTTCAAGGATTTCAAGGGCTATCCAGCTGGAATGATCAAAGCCCTCACCACAGATCGAAATTTCATTTTTTTTTGTGGTTTTTTTCTCTTTATTTTTGCCATTCAATTTCCCATAGTTATGTATGTTCCGACCTTTTCTTCTGGGGATTTAATGTTTCTGCTATTTGATATTATATTTGAAGAATCGTACTTCTAAAAACTGAATTGTTTTCTCAGGGTCCTGCAGTTTTCCAGTTTTCCACAATGCCCTGGTTGGATTGAATATCTCTTGCTTAGTTGTGATCTTTAACATATATATCAGCGTTATAAAGCAATATTTCTCAGTTATGATGTTTAACTTGTTCAACAGCATTATAAAGCAATTTCTCTTGACAGCTACTTGAATTTATGGTTAAAAAATTTGATATTTGCAGACTCAGGTGCATACATCCAGCACTGAGGCAGCTTCCACATTGCTTCCTGATGATAATGTACACCTCCCAGGACCCTCCAGGAGCATTAGCGTGGGTGACGAGGCATAGGTAGACTTAAACGCCCATGGCCTATTTAACGGAGCCATCAGAGTTAAAAGAACCATTCCGTATTCAGAACTACTTCATGAGGATATTATTTATACTGGTACTTATTGGGGTGGGCAACGCATGGTGGTCACAACGGCCGCGATGGAGACGGGTTGGATTGAATATATTTCTCAGTTGCGATCTTCTTCAACATGTTCAACAGCATTATAAAGCAATTTTGTTTGATATCTAGGTACCTCGGTCCTCATTCACTGTTTTTATTATAAAGATCTCATTGTTAAAGGGGCCAACATAAATCCACATTAGAGCATGAAAGTATATTCTCTTCTTTTTGAACTATACTCTTTCTGGACGTTAAGAATGGGAGGGGGGATAGCCGGGATTAAAATCATCCTTTGCTTTTTCGTTGAGCAGGACCCTCGCCACTTGCTATATTGTTTATTGCAGACGGGCGGCTGGCTTGCAAGTAAGGAGGCTAGAGGGAGGGAGGAAGGACCTGCTTGTTGGGTGGGTTGCCCATAAATCCATTCCTCAACCTAGTGTGTAAATGTGAATTCTAATTAGGCAAGTTTGGTAAAAAAAATTGATATATGCAAATTCCTTCCCAAAGTTGATACCCAAAACATGGATTACGTTTGATTGTTACTTGTGATTTTAATTATGCAGGTGACAACAGCGTTTTCAGAACAACAGGTCGATAGGATTAGGGCTATCCTATGGGTTTGTGAACTACTATAATCATAGATCAGATGCAATGTCCATTTTAACTCTTAATGAAAGACAAATGTACGGCGCAGTTTTCACTTTAAAAGCTGCATAAGTAGAAATTGGCTTATGCAAGTGGGCAAAGAGAAAACACAACATGTTAAAAATTGACAATTTTACCTTGATCTTTTTCTTTCATTTAAGTAATCAAAATTTGATGTTTGCAATCAAATTTCAAAGTTTGTATCATGATTTTGTAATCAGGTCACCACAAATTCACTACAGCATTTTGTATCATGATTTGATTTTGTGTTCAGGTCACTAAAGCATTTTTGTTGGTGATCTCAGCCCAGAGGTTACAGATGCAGCTCTGTTTGGTTGTTTTTATGTATCCAAGTTGTTCGTAAGTTCTTATGAAACCTTGTTGCAATTAATTCTATTGACAATGCTCATATAAATTAGTGTCAGATATTTTATACCCTTGATGAATTGCATCATTGTATCATGCAGAGATGCAGGGGTTATGTGGGATAAAAAATCTGGCAGGTTCAAGGGGATTTGGTTTTGTTTCCTTCAGAAGTCAGCAGGTACAAAAAGATTAAGAGTAAATAAATTTGGTCATTTTTGTCTTTCCTCTTGAGATTGCTGACTCTTCCATTGGTACATGATGCTAACAATGCAATAAACCAGATGACAGGTAATAGAAAGAATCCCATTGTATATTCTGTTTAACAATGCTACAAAATTGCTCACTATTTGTGTTGATTTATTGCAGGAAAAACACTTGGGAGTAGGCCGATTCGGTGTAATTGGGCATCAAGCTCTGGAAATCAGAACGATGACCAACAGAACTCGGAAATGCAATTTGCTTCAAATGCATCAAATAATTAACCCAATGAGTTTTTTTAACTAACCCAACCAATGGGTTTACTTGCATCTAGGCTTTAGCACAAATGAAAAACCTAACATTTTCTTGAAGGTTATGCTTCTGATTTATGTTTTGGATGATCATTTGATAGGAAATAATTCATATGTTACACTTAACCATTGTGTCCTTGATGTGGCAATGGTTCTGCACAATTCAAAGCTATACTCGCAGGGCTTCCCTTCTCATCCAAACGCCTGCCACTTTCTTTCCATACTACACCACCTATAATTTTCATGTTTAAGGTTAACATACTTCTTAATGAGAAATAGAAGCAGCTAAGACGTTCATCGTATTGGCCCAGAAATTCAAAGTTTTCCTTTGAACTTCAATCAACAGCTACGTGTGGTTGTGGTTTATGCAGAAGACAATTATTGGGTGCATTTGTCGGATCATTTCTGTCATAGTTCACCACTCCTCATGCCACCACCAACCCAACAACAGACTTACTATGCCCAATGCCCAGATTGTCCCTGAAATCAAAATTGAAATTTTCATTGTTTTAGGAATCTAGGATTCCGGTCACTGATCCCTTTCGAGGAGTCAAAATTAGCAGCCCATTCATATATCATATGATCATGAAATACCATAATTACAGTCCCTTTTAGATTTGAAGTACACTGGTCACCAATCCACAGCCCCAGCCTTAGCAGGCTTAGGGTTTGTATTTTCTTATTGTATATGTGGTTAAGCTCCTCTTCAGCTTTTTCCAAATAAAATAAGTTCTACCTCATGTGAAGCGATTAAGGTAAACATTTTCTTAGTGGAGCAGTGGCTATGCTGGTTAAATATTTAATGACCCATCACCACAAGATGACGCCATATAATCTGCAGGCTAAACAGAACAACAGAGGCATTCAACAAAATATTGGAATGTGGATTGACCAAGCTGTGCTCAGTTTATAGGGACGATTGGGGCGAAAGAATTCCTACCATTCTATTTATTCTTTTTGTTTTTCGCTTTTACGGTGCTCGGAATAAGAAAAATAATAGTGCAGGATTATCCTATGGTTAAAGCTACATGCACACCAACCCTTGTTGGAGACGGAGGGCAGCTGGTCTTCAAATAACCATGGAACAGCTGCTGTCAGTCTACGAGTACAGTATAGAATAGAATAGACGAGTACTCATGTCAGTCTAAAGATCCACTAAATTGGTTTTTTAGTTTTTTATTAATTAAATTTGATCAAAATTAATATAAAATAAAAATTGCAGTTATGCAATTTCAGTAACCACAGTGATCTTTTCTGGACTAAATACTACATTCTAAAACTACTCAAATTGTCAAAATCTACATGTGAACAATAAAAGCTATAATTTCAGCAATCCATCATTTTCTGTTAAATTCCAACTAATAAAAAGTGTTTTGATTGTGTTGTATAATGCTCCACTCGGACTCATGCTATTTGTGGACGTAGAGATTTGACAAGTTCTAATTAAAAAAACAAAAACAGACCATGGGATGAACGTACTGGTTCATCGTTTGTTTGAACGTGGAAGACGGGAAGCCATATATTTGAGAGGAGTCATTGATCTGTAACTCGTGTTGTTTTCAGAGGAGTTATTCATTTGCATACGGCTTCCTCGTTTTTGTTTGCTTTTTCTTTCGCCCTTTCTTTTCAATTGTGCATCCCACTTCAATTAAAAAGCATCAACAAACAAGCATGTGGCGGCCTGCACTAGAGTCAAATTAAATGGCCCCACTTCTCATGATTGTAACTGGATGGATTTGATGGTGAAGTTAGAAATTCCAAATAGTATAACTCGTATTTAGAATATTAATTTTGGTTAGGGCATCGCTGGTGTTATGGGATTTCTCAGTATGTTTGTTATCGAGTGGGATAAAAGATATTCAAAAAGCCTCGCTTTTTTTGGCCGTTTTGGGAGAAAAAATGGTTAAAATTTTTGTTGGAAATTGCTATTTTTTAATTTTGGTAATTCTAGCAATTGGGATTGTTTGTTTTAGACTAATTACCCAATTTTAAAACTATTCAGATGGTTGAAATTGAGATTTGAGCAATCCAAATTTGCTATTTTGACCAAAATTACTTTGCAATTCATTGGAATCTCAAAATGAAATCTTTATTAAAGTTGTAATTTTAAAATAATTAAAGTGACATTAACATTTAATTCCTGCAATTTTTTATTTTTATGTAATAATCAATTCAATCTATATATTTTTTTATTTGATAGCCATCACTGTTATTCAAAGTTTTCACTTTTAAATGTAATAAATGTAATTGTATATTTGGCTCCTACTAATAGCTGGCTTATTCACAATTTTCAGTGATATCATCTTTCGTTTTTTGATGGAACTTTCTTTAAAACGAGTTCTCAGATAGATTTTTTTTTAAATTTCATTTAACTTCTGGATAATGTCAAAACTTCAATTGAAACTAGCAAAATCATTTGATCTTGTCTTTGAATGTTTCAAGGCTGAAGTTATAATGTATTGATATCCTTTGTTTCCTCACCGTCTTTGTTTTCAATTTTAAAATCATCTCTAGATATTCTGGGTTGAATGTTAAAATAGGCAAAGCAAGGACCGACTAGATAAAAGGAGGGAAAATGTCCCTCCTGCAAAGAAGCATATATAAAAAATCAGTGCAGCTAATTTGTATTCGAAAGATATAGGAATTTTTTTTTGGGAATTCTTTGATTCAATTTAATCCACAAAACCTGGGATCTACCTACAGTGATAGTTGGTCTGCCTCTGAACAAAAAGTTGTTAGCCAGTGACAAGAAGGAAAAGATAGCTAACTATTCCACTTACTTTTAAAGGTGCATTTCAACAATTCAGTTGAGGAGAAGTGTTCTTCCGTCCTATAAAAAATACATTTATCAATGTGTTATAATGTTACAGTGAAAAAAATGTTTACCGAAAAACTTGCAAATTTGATTTTTCTTTAAACTTTGTAGAATCAGAATTAAATTAATCCAAATTCAAAAAAAATAAATCACTAATATATAAAAAAATTAAAAATTACAATAAACTTTATCCAAACCAAAATTTTAAAAATTCGATATTCTATAAAATATAAGCTATTACAAAAATCAAAGTTTTAGAAATTCAATATTCTATAAACATAAACTATTACAAAAGTCTGGAATATATTTTCACCTACCTACGGGCCAATTTCAACAAAATAAAAAACTTAGACCATTATTATACAAAAATTACCAGCAAACTTTAATAAAAGGTTTGGAACATATAATCACGTTGGAGGCCTTTGCAAGTCCCACGCTTTTGCAAATCTTAGTACTTAATTAAAGCTACCAGCTGGTGATGGTTATAAGTGTCTTAGTTATTGGTCACTACACATTACCAATAAATATTGAAGGTATTATTGCACATAAGAAAACAATAAGTAAGAGAGTAGGCTCTAATATGATAGCACATGTTTAAAAAAGAATAGAATAAAAATATAGAGATATCTATATGTATTGAAGGTTTTATTGCATATAAGAAAATAATAAATAAGAGAGTAGGTTCTAATATGATAGTATATGTTTTAAAAAAAAATAGAACAAAAATATAGAGATATCTATATTTTTAGTCTCTGCCAAAAAATATTAGTAATATAAAAGTTATAGAAATCTAGAAAGAAAACTGACTCCAAAACTTGGAAATCCTAAAAACGTCTCTCAACCTAAAACCATAACCATAGAAATCTAGAAAAAAATTCTGAAAGACCTACAAACCCTAAAATAGTCTCCCAACCCTATATTCTGCAAACTTTCTTCTCTGCTCATATTCTACATACTTTCTTCTCTGCTCATAGCTCCTCTTGTTAGTCTTTTCCAAATGAATGAAACTGCTTTCTCTTCGCAGGAGCGATACAAAGGCACCACATATTTCAATGAATGTTATTTAAGTTTAGCTTATTTTCAATTCCGCTTTTTTGTCCATGCTGGCAATAAAGATCCAATAAAATTCTAAACTCATTTCTAATTTTGAAACATTGAAAAATGTGCCATCCGTTACTGCCGTTTTGAATAATGAAATATTGGAAAGCAAACACACTTAGCCTCCGCACATGGAGGTAAAAAGGGCGTCCCGGGGGGCGCCCTTAGCTGACATCAGCTGGGCTAAAAATGCCCCTTCGCGCACATGAAATTGGAAGGCGGAGGCGGAGGCGGGGGCGGGTAAAGCTGCTGGTTCAAAACGTAAGTCAAAAACGCGGTTCGAACTGGTTCAAAACTTAACCTGTAAGCTAAGAACACTGTCTGAAACGGTTCAAAACGTAACCTCAGCTGTCAGTTCTGTCAGTTTTGTACTGTACCTGTCAGAAAGCATCGATGCCCGAAGGCAAGCCCAGGCTGTAGGTGGGTCTGCTAGAAATTCCCGAAATCTGAGCTCAGGGGCGCCCTCGAGCGCGCTCGAGGGCGTTTTTTCCCTCCATGTGCGGAGGCTTACTGATTCGAAGTATCTCAATTCCCCATTGCGGTTTGAATAACAAAATTATTGCAAAGCGATCACATTGAATCCAGTGAATGTTCAACACTTTAATGAATGCTTAGTACAGTATGGATAATATAAAATGAATTTACTAATTTTGATAAACTCATAATTTAAAATATTATTTTTTATTGAATGGTAAAAATTAATAAATTATTTTTTTATTTATTGACTATTTTTTAAGTTGAAATCCTTTTAAATTAATAAAATATTTTCTTATTGATAGGCTTTATACTACTATATTAAATCTGTAATAGGATTATTTTTCTTTAAATATGAATATGTACATCAATGTTAGTAATAGGCAATTTATATCATAATGTGATATAGCTCTTTGTTATGATTTGAATTAACTTATAGATTTTATGTTAAAATTATAACTATATATAATTTAAATTTTTTTAATTAATTTAAAAATATTAAATAATTTTTATAATTGATAATAAAAAGATATTGAAGGGTACCAAGTAGAAATCTTAAAAATTGGAGGGCCTGTCCTCATCCGGCACATCCACAAAGTCTTCAATTCAGATGTCAAGCAAGGTTTCCCTACACCTTGGATTCAAAATCTTGCTATCGCTATTTTCAAAAGTGACGATAAAAATAACCCCTCTAATTATCAGACCATTATGATTAGCCCTCTTTTAGCTAAGTTATACGGTATTATTTTAAAAAAGAAGATCAACGAATGGCTAGAAATGGAAGGTAAGCATGCTAGAGGCCAAGTGAAGGCATCATTCAACCACAAACCACCTTGTTACGCTTAGGATCATTGCGGAGGAATGTCGTTCTCTAGCATATAGATTAGAAGTAAGATGGATTAATGCTAGGCTTTTTTTTTTTTAACATAGATGGATGACAAAATTTTATTCAATTGGATTTCTATGTTTAAAACATTCCAAGGTAAGATGGATTTATGCTAGTTTATATTTTTACATCCATCTTAATCTTAATCCTAGATGCATCTCTACCGATTTATTTAACTTTTTTGGACATTAAATATGAGAGGGAAAAATTTAATCCACATAAATCTCTTCCAACTCACTAATAATTTCTCCCACCTCTTGTTGAGGGTTTCTTAGGTTCTAAGAGCAACCTTCGTCTTTAGGTACATGAACGTTTTTTATGCTTAGGTTATAAAAATGGTAGTTAACTTTGCTTTATAGAGACGTTAAGTGTAAATATAAAAAAAAACTATAGTCTCTTCCACCTCAGTTATAATCTCTCCCATCCCTTACTAAGGGGTTCCTAGGTTCTAAGAGCACCTTCTTCTCTAGGTACACGAACGTTTTTTATGATTAGGTTATAAAAATAGTAGTTAACTTTGTTTTATAGAAACGTTAAGTGTAAATATTCCTCATTGCCAAACTATTTTGTGTAAATGTTGCTTGTTGATGGTAATCGATGGGAGTGAACAATGTATTCGAAGGCAAATCTATATCAATAGATAAAATAAGAGATTAGGAGAAAAAGGAAGATGGTGTGGAGTGCAAAAAAAGGGAGAAGAAATATTGTAAGAGAGACTTTGGAGAGGAAAATGTCATTGGACATCATATAAAGGAGGAAAACAATAACGTAGACCATATGCAGTATGCAAGGAAGCTATAATTATCCAAGCAAACAATTGCTACCAAATCCAGGGAGAATCACTAGGAGTAATTCAAGAATGTAGAAACTAGATAAACCTGGTTAGTGAACTTGCCTTTTAGTGACGATAGATTAATCTTAAAATTCAATTTATTGATTCTGTATTTTGCTTGCTTGAAAAGCATCTAAAAAAATTCTTCCATTGGTCATGGTCATATTTTCATTCTAATATACATGATCATACTTCGAACTATTCGATTCCCTCATATGTTTCATCTCCTGCAGTTTCAACTTCATGTGTTGTCAATAGCTTTGGAAATATAGTTGTTGGACCTTTACCCATGTCCATAGATATCACACGGTGGCCTGGAGCCTTATCTGCTCTTAGGTATGAGAACCGCTTGTTTGGAAGGTAAACTATATGAATTAGTAGACTAATAATGTCTACCATGTTATGATGATTTTGTAGTTTTTACATTGCTTGCAATAAGCAATTATTTTCTGAGGCTTGACCAGCTTTACTGTGACCAAAATTATCTATTTTCCTGCAATCTTGGAGCCAATTACCATGGACCTGGTGCCCTACCTGTTTATTGGTATGTTGGATACTTTATGAATTTGCCCTTCTAAAAATTCATGAAACCTTCATATTGCAAATCTTGTTTCATTTTTACTGTATAATGGAAATAATATTGTATTACATTGTCATGCACTAGTTTTCAGTAGCATTTAGTATATTTGATTCCATTTTTATTTTCCCTTTAGAGAGTGTAATTTTGTTTCATAAGTTGTGTATTATGTTATATTTGTGTAGCATATTTGACTCCATTCTACTTTTTCTTCAGTGACCATGCTTTCAAGTCTAATTACCTAGCTGTAGAAAATGTATAACATCTTAATATCTTGAACCATCTGTAAACAAATGGTGAATATCACACAAAAATTGCACCTCGACTTTGCCATTTCAACTGGAGACAAATTTTATGAAGATGGATTGAATGTAAGAAATGATCCAAGGTTTGTGCAGTCCTCCTCAACCATTTATAGGGCTAGTATCTTACAGATTCCATGGCATCTGGGAAATTATCATCATTATCTTACTCCTTTTCATTACATATATTCTCTTTTTAAGAATTGTGTACAACTGTTAGTAATAAACCTTGCAAATTATCGAACAAGTTGTGTAGGTTAGTGTCTAATCGCTTACCATAATTGAGCTTGCCGTTTACTATTTCTGCATTGAGAGCATGGGTAAGATATTGCTTTCAACTTAGCTTGGTTTCTGATTTTTTTTTTTGGGCAGTAGTTGGGAATCACATTACAAGGATGATATATTGTCACACTTGGACCCTGCTCTATAACACCATGATTCTCGATGGAATTGTTATAAATACAAATAGAGATTTGCTTTAGTGTTTCCTCTAGTAACTAACTATCTACAATACCTATCATTGTAGTTATTGGTTGAATATTTTGGTCTTATAGTACATACAGACGCTATTATGAACTCCACACCTTAGAAATTGTCAAAATTACTGCACAACATTGGTATGGACAAGGGGCACTCAAACCATGGTCTGAAATTGTTTCCTACAATCTTTTGGATTGAATCTAACGAATAATATGACAAAAATTGTAGTTTCATGGTACTCTGAGTTCCATCAATGAACTCTGCTTAAAGATTTTATCCCTCTCTAAGTGGAAACTTAAAAATATGAAAAAATCAGTGGATCCAGTGGAACTTTTCCAATGATGTTTGGCCAAATTTTGGCATAGCTCATCAGAGCACCCCCTTACCAAGCTCACATTACATTCTTGTAAAAATAGAAATTGAATTTTTGTGGAAAAGACATATTTGTAATCTTTGTAATGATGTTATGGTATTTCTACACTAAGAAACATGTCCTATGTTGTTTTTGCACTAAGTAGTATATTTATGCACATACGAGTTATCATTAAGATCTCATATTTGGTCTCTCTAGTATTAATTATGCATTGTGTTGTTATGGTGTCTGTGCACTGTTTTATCTCTACACTAAGAGACACACTATGATGGTTCTACATCAAGAGCTACTTTTGATAACTACTTGTTATGGTGTACTTACATAAGAGGGTTATAAATAAGTTGAATTTTGAATTATCAAAGTGAACATAGATATCAATATCTTAGATGCTTTCTTTAAACTTTTAATTACTACCACCCTTTCAATGCCAACATCAAATAATCATTGGCACCATAGATAGACTCATACTTGGGTTCTTTATTGTGAGTTATGCACTATGTTTTTATAGTGTATCTAGGTTATGCAATGCAACATTTTATTTCTACATTTGGTGATATACTATGTGTCTTTTGTCCCAGGGGATGTTTATGAAAATTAATTTGTTAAGTTGTACTAACAAGAGGGGGTGATAAATAACTTGTATTTCCAATAATCAAGATGGTGATAAATATTAAACTCTAGAGAATGCTTCATTTAATGCTATGAAAATATTATCATTAGCTCTATGGCTAAGAACTATGTACATCACCATATTTGGCCTTCTTATGTAGGTTCTCAACACAATACAAAAATAGTATCGTAGGAGAGAGACCATTTTCATGTGTTCAATCAGTGTTGAAATTTGATGGTCACAATTTCCTATCAAATACAAAATTTCAAAACGACCAAATATTTTCACTTCCATTTAATTTATGTTCAAATAAATTTAAAAAATGTTGAACATAAAATGTTGAAAATGTGAGACAAATGGGTATTTGCTTCAAGGCTACAAAAAACTAATGCTCAGAGAGAGATGCACTAACCAAAGATGTTGAAATTTATGTTTTTTCTTCAAGATGATTCTTTGGCTCTCCAGTATTCTAAATTATCTTTCCTACCCACTTGGTGTATTGAAAATTAAGTAAAATTACTTTATTGGAGCCAACCAAGGTTCCCCTTTCCCTTTAGGATGTGGATCTGCATAACTCTTATACTCAAGTGATAATCACTTTTTTAGATTCAAGGTTGGGTTGGGATGGGGGATAAACAATTTGGTTAAGTTAATTGCTTTAAAATTATAACTTATGCCTTCTATGGGGACTTCATTTTGGTTTTTCTATCTTGTTCATAACAATTGATAACAATAATTTTAAAAATAGCTTTCTTGATACTAACTTAATAGTTTTGTTAGATTGGTACTTTCATATGATTTATTGAACATTTCTTTTCTTTTGGATTTCTAAATTAATGAAATTTAGTGTGCATATTCTAGTGTTAATAGGATTGACTAACTTTTTTTTTAGGATTTTATATTTTTTTAACCTAAAAGACAGGTTATTTATGATAAAGAACCTGAATTTTATTTCTCCAATATAAATTCTCAATTCTTATTATCAAAAACCTTTATCACCCGATAAACAACTATTATGTAAAGCAAGACCTAGCGGGTGTGATTTTATATTATATAAAGTTACAATCTTTCCTATGAAAAAAAAATTGTCTAACAAAGTAATTTTTAATTTATATTTATTATTAAATCATGTTAAACATTACATTTTAATATATATTTTATATTATATAAAGTTACAATCATTTCTCTGAAAAACAAATTGACTAACAAAGTAATTTTTAATTTATATTTATTATTAAATCATGTTAAACATTACATTTTAATATATATGGATGATTTAAATATAAGATTTTAAATTCAATAACATGTGTGTGTTTACCATTAATATAAAAAAACCTTCTATTTCATGGTTATATTAATAAATTTAAGACAAAACAAAATTTTACAACATTAAAAAACTAATAAAAAAATTAAATATATAAAAAGACAAAACACTAAAAAGGAAGAACAACAATTGAATTATGATGTAATTATTGGAAGCGTTCTTGTTTTCTGGTTTTCCTTATCTTTAGGTTTAGGTTTTAATATTATGATAATAGTTGATCATAATAATTACCGAGAGTTCTATATTATCATGTTAATTCAAAATTAATATTTTAAAAACATTGTGTGAAATTGCTTAACTCTCTTAGTCTTAGTTATTGTGTTTTAACATGGTGTCATCTATCCAATTTACCATGGCCCTCGCTTCCTAATTTACCGTGACCCTCGCTTCCTATCCTAGAAAAAGGCTTCCTTTTGAAGTTGACCTCCAAGTCGGTATCTTAGCACATGAATCGTGAAGAGCTTTACTTGGTATACAATATTATGTGCTAAATGATGTGAATGCCTTTTTTTTTATTTAAGAAAAGACATATTTGGTCTATTTAGAAGTTTCTTTAAACTTATAAAAGAATATATTTTTGACTTTGTTGAGTATTATAATAATAATAATAACAATCTATTTTTAAGGTTGCCGCTAAGCGAGACACTAATTTGGTGTATGAGACCTCCTTGTTTGTGTGACAAGGGATTCGTCTTTACACAACGATTTAATTGCTAAAGTCTACAGAGGTGTACATACCCTACCCCCCTCCGGACTTGAACCCGCGACCTCCTAGGATTGGGAAGATCAGAAGTTGAGAGAGTTTGCTAAAGATCATAACAAGCATCTCCGATTGGATGATGAAACATGGTTGGGCAAGTATGTTTTGTCAGATCTTCATGAAGTATTCCTCGGAGAATTTCCTATCCTATTGCATGAATGGATGACAAGGTTAATTGAGCAAAAGATGAACTTTCAAGGAGGTGAGCCTACGGTTTGGACACCTGAGCTAATCCAAACTCTCAAGGGTATTGATAATAAAATATATCGCGTTGTTGATTTTTGGTTAGATAACATACTGGAAGGGTATATTAATGAATTTTTCGTGGACACTATAAAATCCTATAGCACTGTTGAAAGGGATTTCTTCCAAGGACCGCGAGGTAAGTACTTGAACTCTTTGAAGTTGTTGATTAAGATGCTACTCTGTGAAAAATGGGTTATGAGAATGGAATCCAATGAGTAAATCACTAGTGCGCGTTGGTTCAAGATGTCGGTGGCGAATGGTCTGAGAGTATGTAGTGAGAAGTGAGTTGATATGGAAAGGGAGGGAGATTGTGAGACAAATGAAGAGTGTGGTCTATTGCAGAGTGGAAGAATATTTCGGTCGAGTAAGAGGAGGAGAATCATGACAAAAGGAAAGGGTTGTAGTGTGACTGAAGGAAAGGACTACGAACCAGTACCACAGCTCAAGGAGGAATATTTTGATAGAGAAGAATCTGAAGAAAAAGAAGATCGACCTACTTTTGAGGGCGATCTTGCTGAACTAGATCAGACCAGACACTGTGACATACCTGTGACCCTGCCTGCATCTAAAACATAGGTAAGAAATATGAAGTGGACTATGGATCAACTGTGAGAAAGACACAATAGCGAGATCTAAGCTGTGAAAAGTCTAGACAGAAAAAACATAGAGTAAATATGCCACATGGAGGGGTGAGGCTCAAAGAGGGTTCTTTGAGCCTCACCTCTCAAACTATACTAAGAAAGGAAATCGGAACCAATAACTGAATAATAACTCAATAAAATGAGAGAAATATAGGTTGCCAAAAATAATAGCTTGCTTTATTGAGAAGGCATAAATCCCTTTATATAATATCATTACAATGTGCCTTGAAGCCATACCATGGAACAAAACCATGGGATACCAAATACCATGGATGGGTGTATTGTAAGCTGTGGACTGCATGGAAGATTCCAAAACCATGGATGGGAGAGGTTGGCCTCTCTATTTAATGCTTTTATGATGAATGGGAGAGGGTGGCCTCTGTATTTAATGCTTTTATGACTTATACATCCGAATTTATACCATATACCCCTAAAATTCGGATCATACTAGCCTAGTTAAACTCCATGGGGATAGCACCTACCGATCAAAACCAAACCTCCCCATCCTTCCCAAGCTAATCAACCATCCTATGCAATCAATTTTGCCTCTTCATTCTTGGTCAGCATTTATGGCTGTGAGCGGCAATAGTCCTTTAGACAGACTTTGGCCCCTCTTTTTTACAAATTTGTGCCTCGGGATATTTCCCAAACATGGTTTCATTTACAAAGGTGTAGAAGAGGAGGTCGAACCTAGGAGAGGGTTTAGGATTTTCATACCTTAGAAAGTTGACCTTTAGCATGCTAATTTGGGGTTGATCCCTAGCTCACCTCTTCAGGACGGATTTGAATTTTTATTTTGAAAATATCTTAACAATAGTTAGAAATAAAAACAATATGATTTCAAGAAAAGCATTAAGGACAGATTAGGGAAATTCCCTTGGCATGGAAAAACAGTAGCCCAGAAGAAGGCACGGCTTATATTGAGGTGACAGTGGGAAGCAAGGTATGCAAAACACTAAGGGATTCCCCAATTTCACCAGATTCCTAGAGAGGGGGAGGTCTAGTACTTCTAGTGGGTGTGCTACTTGAAGCTCGTTTCTCTCCGTAGCTAGGGGGAACACATTCATTGGCAATTTCCAAAATAAACCAAAGCAATACATGTCCAAGGGTTTGTGTCTTGTTAGAAGTTCAAACATCACAACACCAAAACTATATACATTACTCTTCACAATATAGATTCCTACCATTGCAAACTCAGGAGCACTGTAACTAAATGCTCTTAGCATGTGGGATGCAACCTGAAAATAAAATAACATGTCCCAGTTGTATGTGTTTCCAACATATATTCAAGAATAGTATAACCCATGGAATAGAGGGATAACAACATTCATCCAATTAAACAATGTTTACCTGAATTTTAGAACCAAAAAATATAAAGGCTTCCATACCACATTCAGGTAGATGGGGACTGAGTTCATCATCTAGGAGAATATTTGCAGAATTGAAGTTTTGATGAACTACAGAAGTTTGGCATATTCCATGGAGGTTACTAGATTGGGTCATAAAAAAATTGTCAGAATCTTGCACACATATTGCTCTTCCATCAATGACAAAAGTCTAAAATATTCCCTACCTAACAATAGTGTAGTAAACTTTAGATTATACAACTTACTTGAGAGCCCTTGTTTCTCCTAAAGCAATCTTAACATGAAAATTCCATGAGAATTTCTTGCTCATCTCATCCCCTGAATGGAGTATGTCATGAAGAGTTCCATTACTCATGCATTCATAAAGAAGTATGTGTTGGCTGTGCTCAACATAATAACCAACAAGATCTACAATATTGATGTGTCGAAGCTTCAAAATATTTGAGACCACTTCCAAAAAATCATCATCCTTTTGTAGCATGGAGGTTGAGGTGTCCAGTTTCTTGACAGCCAACAAATACAATCAGAAAACATGGTGTCAACAAAATAATACCAACACATAAATCATAGGCATAGAGTGTGTGTGCCTGTGTGTGATAGTTTAAATATGACATGATATAAGGAATAAATGGAATGCATGGTTATTGGTTATTGAGGGAGGGAAAGTGATGGGGAACAATTGTATATACCTTAAGGTGTAGGTGTGGATGGATTTTTACTCTAATATTTAAGAAAAGAAAGCTTCACCACTTAATAGTATGCAAGGTATTTAGCTTGGGTTCTCCTCTAAATGTTTTGTTTCTCCTTGTGGCATTAGATATTGTATAGGTCTATCATGTAGTGGCTTGAACTTGTTTCTAGTTGTTGCTTCTCACTGTACCCCTCCTTTGTTAATGGAGTGATCTATTTGCACTAGGAAACAACCCTTCATAATTTTTCATTGTTAAATTTTTTGAATGTAATTGAATAGCTTCTTTCGAGCTGTACTATGCTAGAATGTATATACTATACAATATATACCATGCATGCACTGATATTGATCCAATTGCTGGTATGGAAGGGTGCTTAGTAAGTTAATACATTCCACAACTATGACCCTTCATAATTTTTCTTTGGATAACTTTCCATCTTTCTTGCTTTGCAAATTAGTTTCCTTCTTGCACCATATCACTTGGCTTTTCCTAGTACATACATATTGTGGGCTTATTCTTCGTTTCCTCATTTCCATCGTTGATCCTCCCCTTGAAAACTATCCAAGATCCTTTATTCTTGTTGGTTGAGTGATTAAAGTTTAATGTTTGGTTGTACATCTAACATTAAACACTATAATGCCAGCGGCTTAAGATGCTAACTACTAGCCTAACATTCAATATAACAATAATATGCTTCATTAGTTTCTCTTTTCCTAAGAGGGAATTCCCCACAATATCTCTTTTGGATTGGAAAAGACTTAGGAGTACTTCATTTTTTAATAAAGTCATCATGTAATAAAGTAATAAGTTATTAAGTCAATCAATACTTAGATGTAGGGAGTGAATCTCATTGAGGCTATGTAAATGACCGCATGCCTTTTGGAATACACATTACTTGCCAATGGGAGAAAATGCTCATGCATCAGACTCCCACAATAGGAAAATTTATGACCTCATGGTCATATGTCTGTACTTTATTTAAACTTCCCGGATCCCAAACTTTATGTTGCAGTTGTTGTTGTACACTAGTTTTGCTACTTTTTCCTCTCTCTGTTGTTTTCAATCTGCCAAGCTTCCAAGTTTTGTTTTGTAGTTTTTCTTTAGCTTTACTGTTCAGTTCCTTTTTCTCTATAGGAATTGATTTTTATGCATTTCAATTCAATATGAGATAGATGAAAAGAGTTGAAAGTAAGAGTAACACACCTATGTCATAATTAAATGCAGAAAATCAAAGATGAGTCAACCCCCAGTTTTTTCAACGGCTGAATACCATGCACATGTTGAGAGAATAGCCGATGAGAAGAGATTGGAGAAATATGCATGTCCATGTACTATTTTTTGTGGTGGAAAGAGGAGAACAAGACGATTTATTCATGAACATATGATGCAACATGGTCATAGTGGTACAAGCCCTTTCTCTGAAAGTCCTTATCCTGATAGGATACAATTGCAAAACATGAGAGATGCAGAGGCACCAAACATAGATGAAGTGGAAACAAACATAGATGAAGAGGTGCCAACCATAGATTAAGGGATTGAAGTTGATAGAATGTTGAATGACGGTTTCAATGATGATTGGCACAAGTTGATGGAGGATGCTTCAAAAACTGTGTACGTTACTTGCAAGTTAAGTCAGCCCTCAACAATCCTTCTAATTCTTAATTTGCAAATGGTGCATGGTTCGAAAAATGGGAGTTTTGATGAGTTATTGGCATTGCTACATCATTTTTTACCACCCGACTCCACATTTCCAACAAAACAGAGTGCATGTAAAGCGCAAATCACTAAAATAGGATTAGGGTATGAAAATATCTACACATGTGTGAATGGTTGTGTATTATTTCGCAAAAATCATGCAAGTGATACTGAATGTCCAAAATGTAAAGAAGCGAGGTATAGACTAGGGTTGAAATCAAATTTAGCTCCTAGAAAGGTTCTTTGGAACTTTCCACTAATCCCACGGTTTGCTTCGAATGCATAGATGTTGAGACATTGCTGAGCTTATGCAATGGCATGCCCAAAATAAGAGCACCAATGGAAAACAACGGTCTTTGGTTGATTCTAAGATGTGGATAGAATTTAACAACATGTGGCTTGATTTTTCCCAAGATCCTCGTAATATAAGGTTGGGTTTATCTCTAGATGGGGTGAACCCATTCTCTGATCAGAGTACTAAATGGTCAACTTGGCCGGTGTTTTTGATAAATTATAATTTTCCTCCATGGTTAGAAGCCAAACCATTTTTCTTGATGTTATCATTGATTATACTAGGAAAGAAACGTGTGACTTCACATATAATTGATCTTTATTTAGAGCCATTATTTGATGAACTAGTAGAATTGTGGAAAGGAATTGAAGTAATTCATGTTTCAAGGGACAATTATTCAATCTAGTTCACTTTAAGAGATTCTTTGTTGTTTACGATACACGATCTTCCTGCATATGGCACATTGACTAGTCTCAATGTTCATGGATACCATGGATGCCCGACTTGCATCTTTAAGGGTTTTGTGAGGCACTCAAGTAGTTTTCGTAACTGTATTTATCTTGGACATTGTCCTTACCTTAAAATGGAGCATCCATATCGTCGACAAAAGTCGCGTTTCAATGGTCAGGAAGAGAATCGTGAAGCACCATTGGAAATAACACGTGATTACGTTATTCAAAATGGAGAAAAAATAATGCAATTTATTCAAAATGGTGGCATTCCTAGTAGTAGAAATGATCCACTTAATGATAGTGGTGTAAAACGATTGTGCACATTTTATAAGTTGGCATACTTTAAGCATATGACCATTAGGCATACTATTGACTTTATGCATACTAATAAAAATATAGCTTTTGCTATTATAGAAACTCTTTTTGGTGCATATGATATAGTTCCATCACGCGCAGACCTTCAAGAACTAAAGATTCGTCGAAAAATTTGGGTTGAAAATAATGGTGATGGAAAATATAGAAAACCTATTGCTCCTTATGTGTGGACAAAGGGACAACGTGCACAATTCTTAATGTTGATGTCTCAGACTCTCTTTCCTACTGGATATGTGAGTAGTAATATTAGAAGGAAAACTGAAATAATGGCTTAAAAGGCCTCAAGACCCATGACTATCATGTCATAATCGAGGATATTTTACCTATTGCGGTCATATAAACTTTGGAAAAGGGGCCAAGATTGGCAATTATAAGGTTGGGCCTAATATTGTAGAGAATGAGTTTGCATGTATTAATCCTTCAAACTTTGATAATTTGAGGGGAGAGGTTGTTGAAGTGCTTTGCTTATTGGAACGGGAATTTGCACCAACGATATTTAAAATTTCTATGCATCTTCTTATACATATAGAACATGAACTAGAGCATTGTGGCTTGATAAGAACGAGATGTTTGTATCCTATAGAATGATATATGAAGGTCCTCAAAACGTTTGTTTGTAATAAGGAAAAAACAAAAGGTAGAATGTGTGAGGGATATTCAATGCAACAGGCCATAGGATTTTGCGTAGAATATATGAAGGATTTTAGTAATGTCAATCGACGTGTATGGGATGATGAAGAAGAGGAGAGAGTTGCAGGCGAAGTATTAGAAGGAAATGGACATTACTTCAAGCTATCAAATGAGGAAAGAACTACGATACATGCCTATGTTATTCAAAACACATCCTCATTCGATAAGTGGCGCAGGTGAAATATTGTTTTCATGTTGATTTATTTATTTAATTTCATATAATAGTTAAAGTATTATCGTTCTTACTATATTGTATGTTCATATTCTATGTATAAAATACAAAGAAGAGATTCAAACAGGGATGCGTCCATCTCGAAAGCATACACTTACGGATTTGAATATCAGAGATGATTCTTTTCCGATATTTGATGATTGGCTTGTTGATGCAATTAGTGATGCACAACAAGAAGGTCAGGATATAACGATCGAGGAAATTGAGTTTTCAAGACCGCACAATATATTAGCTACTTCATTCAATGCGATGTGGGCCTATGGTAGTCATTTAAGAGTGGAAGGAAAGGACACAGGAAAGGAAAATTGTGATTGTATTGTTAGTGCTGAATTTCATCACTACACTGACAAGAAAATATTCAAGTTGATTATGGTGAGACTAGTCCCATATTATTAAAATGTAAATGGATCAAACCATTAGCAATATAATGTGATGAGTATGGATTTGTATGTGCAAATACACGCCAAATTTTATCAAAGACTGATGAGCCATATGTTTCCCATCTTCAAATTATCCATTCATTTCTAATTGATGATGTAAAAAGGCCATGATGATCGTATGTCATTCAAGTAGAGTCTCGTTCAAAAAGGAAAATCATGGAATATGTTGATATAATGGTTGATGGGAAATGTAATAGTTTACAAGAAACATTGGAAGAAGAAGCTGAAGATGATAATAGAGTTGTATTTGAAGAAGAAATTTTCATTCCCAATGAAGAGACTGAGATAGAGAATGTAACGCATGGTCATGAAAATCTATTCTGTGAGGACGATGAAGACAATGAAGTAGATGTATACACGAGTGATCACGATTGTGATCCTGATGGCAATGCAAATCATCAGAATGATGATTTGCCACCTTAAACTTATAGAATAAATTTTCACTATGAAAATTGGAGTTTATTGTTTTGGCCATGGGATTAGACAATGGTTGTATTAAACTCCGTGCTAAAATTTGTATGGATTTTATTGTTTTGGCCATGGGATTAGCCAAATCTTGTTTTCAGTACTGTGCAATGTTTCAAATATGATTTCCTTTTTTTCCTTACTGTCAAATTTTGTCTGATGATGATTTGTCCCCTTAAACTTATAGAATAAATTTTCACTGTGAAAATTGGATTTTATTGTTTTGGCCATGGGATTAGCCAATTGTTGTATTAAACCTCGTATTAAACTTTGTATGGATTTTATTGGTTTGGCCATGGGATTAGCCAAATACTTGTTTTCAGTACTATGCATTAATGTTTCAAACATGATTGTCTTATGTTCCTTACTGTCAAATTCGGTTTGATGATGATTTGTCACCTTAAACTTATAGAATAAATTTTCACTATGAAAATTGGATTTTATTGTTTTGGCCATGGGATTAGGCAATTCTTGTATTAAACTGTGTGCTAAACTTTGTATGGATTTTATTGGTTTGGCCATGGGATTAGCCAAATACTTGTTTTCAATACTATGCAATGTTTCAAATATGATTGCCTTTTGTTCCTTACTATAAAATTATGCCTGATGATGATTTGTCACCTTAAACTTATAGAATAAATTTTCATGGGATTAGCTAATTGTTGTATTAAACTGTGTGCTAAACTTTGTAAGGGTTTTATTGTTTTGGCCATGGGATTATCCAAATTCTTGTTTTCAATACTATGCAATGTTTCAAATATGATTTCCTTATGTTCCTTACTGTCAAATTCTATTTGAGAAATGCTATTGAGATATTTTATAGTCTTTGTTTGTCCATGTACTAATGATGTTTTTTATGGGAGATGTTGGACACAAAGGATATGAAGAATAAGGGGCTGAAACGTAAAAGTGGCCCAATGAATTATGAAAATGTTCTACAATATGAGAATGTTCGTAAAGAATGGATCGCAAGAAATGACTAATATATATCATCTCTTGGTTTGGGAAATAAAAAAGTAGTTATTCCTTGTACCTTTTCACTTCTATGCATATTTCATGAAAGTTGTATATAATATATTTCATTATGTAGCCTATATATGCTTTTCATTCTCATTTGATAAATGTTTTGTTTTATAGGGATAAGTTTGATTATAGAGAAAAAGAGCATAAGAAAAATCCAAGCAAAGGCACATTGTCGCCAACTCATGGTTTGAAAAATCAACAAGTTGTTCCTCGTACTTTTTCACTTCTATGCACATTATATGGTAGTTGTATATAATATATTTGATGATGTAGGCAATATATCCTTTTGATTCTAATTTATTAAGTTTTTTATTTTATAGAGAAAATTTGGATTCCACTCAAAATGAGCATAATCAAAAGGCTAGCAAAGGCACATTGTCGGCAGCTCGTAGAAGCCTATGCCTTGGTGGATCAATACATGGAGATGATGTTGAAAATACTAATGATCAATTTCTTGATAGATCACATGATCATGTCCAAGATATTACTTATGAAAAAATGGTACGTAGTGGAGATTCAGATTTGCGAGAGCTTTATTTAAAATTAAAACAAAGATTTGAAGGCACATTTGAGCAGATTGGTGAGATATCTAGTGCCACACGTGATGTGGCCAATGAGGAACCAATTAGGCCTTCAACTGCAACAGAAAAAAAACACTTGTTGTGTCCACAAATATGAGTGCTCATTTGGCATCACCCAGTCTTGATTATGAAGATTTATCACCTTTGGTAAAAAGATGAAGAATTAGTCAAGGCTTGTATAGGAGCATAGAAATGGAATCCAAAGAAAGAAAATTATAAGGGAAGAAAGCTTATTTGGTTGAGGTAATAGATGGTGAACCTACTGGCCCAAATGCTTCAAGGTGGGCCTCATATTTGGGCACAATAATAAGGTCTTATTTGGATGTCACCAAAACCAATTTTGCAGATCAAGACCCAAGAAATGTGGATCGAGTGATCCAACAAATGGAAAATTCCTTTGAGACTGTAGGTGGAAATATTTCCACCAAATATTACAACCAAAGAATGAGAAAATTGATTAATAATTTTCGGCATAAATGTAGACAATCAATTTTGGATGGAAAAGAAAGGGAGAGCAACTTGACTCCCAAACAATGGGAAGATTTGAAGGAAAGTTTGCGTGGTGAAGAATGGTTGTAAAAGAGTACAAAAGGAAAGAAAGTGAGAGATAATGTGAAGGATGGATTTATTTTGGGTCAGGGTGGGTTCCACACCAAAGAACACATGTTTGTAAGTATATTTGTAAGTAAATTGTGTTAATGCATTTTGATTTGTTTATATATAATCCAACTAATTGTCTATTGACAATGATTTGTAGGCTCATGAATCTAAGAAAGAATTGGATGTGAGTGTATTTCCAGACTTAGAAAATTGGAAACATAAGCATGTGGCAAAAATCCAATAGGAACATCATTGTCACCTATTGTAGTCGAGGAAAGCAAAAATATTGGAACCACATCTAGTGTTGAAAACCATTTTGGGGATTATAAACACGCAATGGAATGCATAAATGGTTTGGCAAAGACAATGTCAATTATAACCTCCTCCATTCAACCTCTCGTTGCTGCATGGAATAATAAGGGATTTCCTAGTGATTCAGATCAGGTAAGCTTATTATTATTCCCCTGCAAACATTTCTTCACTTGAATTTTAAATCTGTTGATGTTTAATTTGGTTCTATTTACCATCACTGATAAAGGATATTTTTTATAATTGCAATTCCTATCAATCACAGGAGAAATCTATAAATCAGGGTGGTGAAAGAATTCAAAAAGACTAAAAAAATGTTGACGAACATGCCTCAAACGTATGTACTAAATTAGTAGCGGTGTCTTATTTTTAGTGTTATAATGTTATATTTACTATTTTTCTGCTATATTATTGAGTTCTAATGGTATATTTAATTTTTGCATGATGGGATCACATACATGATATAATTAAAGGAAAAACTGCAGTCTTGGAAACTCGAAAATACGACAAGATAGATGCGCTTCAACATTTCCAATCAATGCTAATTCTTGCTGGTGTTTCAAACATTGACTCGATGAGTGCATATAATAATTTTGTTATATCAATAACTATGCATATTTTTCAAATTTAATTGTAATAATATTTTTTATATATTTATGTATACTTTTTTTTGTTTTTGACAATGCCCAATAACTCCAAAAGGAATTGCAGAATTCCAGGTAGGTGAGAAAGTGAACATTTTGGATCCATATGATGGTGCTATTGCCGACGCTAGACACATTCAATCACTTTCTATGATCAATGGAGTGGCACTTGGTCCTGAAGATGCCGATATAAACACCATTTATGTCTCAAGTAACATCCCCCTTGTGTATGAAGATACAATTGATGGATTCAAACGTTTGAAGGAGACATAAAGTAGTTTTATTAGGTGGCCAAAGAAGTATTTGGGAAAATACTACTAGTGCTGCATTAATGTTGTCAAGAAATTGTACTGGATTGTTTTATGAATTAGTTGCGAACTGTCTGTCTACTTTACATAGTATTTAGACCATTTAAACTAAGACTATTGTAGTGTTTTATGAATCAGTTACAATCTATCTGTCTACTTTACATAGTATTTATACCATTTAAACTAAGACTATTGTAGTGTTTTATGAATCAGTTGCAAAATTTTTGTCTACTTTACATATTATTTAGACCATTTAAATTAGTAAGAGCTCTTTTCTTGCTAAGTGCACGTTTCTGTTTTGAGTTCTAAAATGTTTATCCTTGATTTCGAGTGAAGTAATTGTATATTTGTTCTAATTGTTTTTAGCAGTATACCTTAAAGTTTGTGTGCAAGAATTGTGTTGATTATAAAATAAACTCTCTAGTATGGTTGTTGCATACACCCCATCTGTAGGTTGAGTTGTAATATGTAGGTTGAGATGTAATCTGTAGGTTGAGTTGTAACTTGTAATTGTTGCATTGGAAAAGTGGTGTATATTTCCGTGAGAAATCATTTCACTTGTATATGATATTATAGAAGTAAAGATATTAAAGGCCCAGAGTTCATATTACCTTTCCTACTAACATTAGGCATGAGCTATAATTAGTTTAAATGGACCATTGATTGGTTGTGAGAAAAATCAATCTGAATTTGTAGGTTGTTTTAACCAGCAACTCAAATCAAGGTGATTTGTATTGTCTTGCGAAAAACTGTAGACAAATTACCCATGGAGATTGAATGTGATGAGAAATAGTCTTCATCAAGGCAACTGGTGAAGTAGTGCGTAGAGGCTATGAGTGGAATTACCTAGTTGTCTTATTGTTTCCATAGTTTTATTATGGTGTTGGGTTTTTGTATTATTTTTCATTTCATATTTTAACTGTTTGTATGCAGAGAATATTTGAATTCATCTTTCTGGGAAGGAAGGCCATTATTAAGGAGCATTTCTCCAAGAATCACATCAAGAAAATCTGAAAATTTCATAGCTAATGGATCGCATGCATGTTACTTTTTTTGTCATGATCGCCATAGTACACATTAATAGAGCAAAAAAACATACGTTTTCTGGTGTATTTTTCATCTATGCTATGCCACTTCCTAAACATATTTTTATTCATGCTAGTGTTAATATTGTTTGTACCATGCAAAACATAACTCTTTAAACAATGAAAAGCATGTTCTATCATCTAGACCCTACCATTTACTGAATGGTCAACTTCAATGCCTGAAAGCTGAACTAGATCATTATCAGTCTAAAGTTGAATCCTTGCAGGTGGTGGCCTATATGGTGCCTTGTTGAACAATATTAACTGCATATCAAATAATTTTTTGCTTAAATTGAAGTTTGAATTTCAATAGTGTTAAAATAATTTCTATTCAAACTGAATGTTAAGGTTGAAACATTTGTCCTTCCAATGTGTAATTTGCAAAATTTATGTTGCAGGATGACAAGGATAGTCTTTTGCATCCTGAGATGGAAATTAACTTGAAACTTGAATCATCTGGGGTTTCAAGGAGGCAGTTACAGTTATTGACACTAGAATAACAGAGTTAGAGTTGAATTTGCAAGAGTTCATGAATGAAAGTAATTTATTTGAGACGAGGCTTGAAGAGGCTTTACATGAGTCAGGTATGACTGCTATACAAATGTTGTAGTGATGCAAGCAAATTGAAATAGGATATTATCTCAGGTGCTCCTTTTTCATTATGCAATGGTCATGAAATTGAATCTCTTAAGACAAATGCATTTGGAACTTCTACAGGAAGGAAAGACATTATTAGTGAATTTAAAGTCATGGTTTCAACGCTTCATAAAGAGATGGGCATGATGCAAGAACATTTAACTCATTTTAAAGATGCAACTTGTGAAGTTCATTAATTGCGGTTGGAGGTCCATTCTCTCTCAACTATACTTAACATAAAGGTAACTTGTTTCCTTTATCCTCCTGGAGAGGGGAATGGATCATGAAATGTGTGTTTGGGTTGGAATATCATGATAGTTCCGTATTCAAATGAAATATTTATTGTTTGGAATGTAGTCAAGTGAATAGAAAAACATGTCAGATAAATGTGTATACCATGTAGCTAAAATAAAATCCTTACAAGCTTTGGTATGCTTCTTCAAAATTGCAGTGCTTAAATTTTTCTTCATTCTTTGGATCATTGGTTTGTTGGAAATTTTTCTTGTTGTTAATATATAGGATGGTCATAAGTGATATAGGTCACATATCTAAGAGAGAATGAGAAGTTAATTCTGTAGATGTATGGAAGGGAAACCACATATTCTAGGTATAAATGGAATATTTTTATTATTTTTTTATATGTTATTGGACTTGATTAACTTTTTTGCAATATCTATATCCTGTTTCTTTCCAGAGATAGATGGTAGTCACTACCTTATCTCATTTATTTATTATGCTTTTTTAGTCTGCAGTTCTTTACACAAAAGTGTTTGGCCAGTGAAGAATAAGGGTTACAAATCTTTCACTTCCATGTACTAGTGTGTTGAGCAATATTTTCTATGGGGCTGACCTAGATGCTCAGTTTACTTATTTCTCGAAACAAGGTAAGCTGGGATTTTCTGTGGATAAAAGCAGGTATATGTCTGGTAACAGTTTTTACAACGATCTTTTCCAGTTAGTGTTTTACATTGAAACTTGATGCTAGGAGAAAACATCGCTACAAAAAACCATGCAAATATGTTGTTTTGGTGTTTTCTAGTTTCATTTTTTCCTTTGTATAATGTATGTTTTTTCCATGATATTCTTGAATGAGAAGTACCTGATCAGTGTATTTCTCTTTTTTGCAGCTAGGAATGAAATATCAACTACACCACTTGTTCAATAAGAGAACAAATGGCAGGCCTTTGTGTTAGCATTCTTCATACGTATCGCAAATTTGGTGTAACTGCTTCATCCTTTGGACAACTTATTCTTCCATAGGCTCTCAATCTTTTACCACTTTATACACTAGGTACATGCTGCAGAAATCATCAACCATGGGAAAATGATCCATTTCATGGTTCTCTTGTTTCTTTTCTTCTTTTATTTTTGAAATGATGTACTCTTTGATGTTTAAACAATCAGCTGAAAGTTTTCTTAAATTTGTAGCATAGATTGCATAAGTTGCTTTAAAATGTAAGAATCCAAAGATATTAAAATTTCTTAAATTTGTAGCATAGATTACATAGGTTGCTTCAAAAGGTAAGAATACAAAGATTTCCTTTAATACTGGATCCTCTATCAATGAGATATCTTGTTTAGGGTGTCCCTCAAGGTCAATTTTTATGTATTCTTCTACATGATGATAGGAAATGATCCTGTTTTGTATCAATTTAAATTAGTTACTAAATATATTTTGAGAGGTGATGATTATGTGTATAATGGGACTATTTACTTTAATTTTGGAGCATTGCTAGTTTGGAGAACAATGTTTTTTCCATTTGGCCTACAATTGTTAGGGCGTATTTTTTTTACTCATCCTTTTATTTTGTTAATACCCAACACGACATTTGGATAATTTCTACTCAAACTTGCTTTTTGACAACGTTGACAAAGAGTATTGGGCTACATCCTGATGTATGCATTGATGATCGTTCAAGTATTGGATAACTCGAGTGGCAGCTATTTTTGCCTCTTTGGCACTCTATCTCTTGCTTCCAGTTATGATATTGTCACTTATATATTTTTGTTGTTTAGAGGCCATGAATAGACAAATAACCATCAAAATCACCATAGTAACCAAGCCAGCCAACACATCAAGTCGAATTTCGCCAAAGAGAATAAGCATAGAAACGGATATCCAAATTGGAATTGACCAAAGGTCATGAAACATTTTAACCATATTAGTCACTATATCCACATCAACTGAGATATAGTTCAAAAATTTCCCCATTCCATGGATTTGAGGAGCATAATTTGAAATGCATAAACCCTTTTGGTAAACTGTAGAAATTAGCGATGATTGCACCAACAAATTAAGTTTTCCAAAAAGAAAATTGTATTGATGATTTATAATCACTTCAAAAAATTTGCTAGAAACAGTACCAATGCAAGTGTCATTCCATTGTACCACATATCCTCTTTGTTTGTGGTGACATCTATGAAGCTTTGTATTAGAAGGGGGCCCAAATACATCACAACCAATTTTGCAAGGGAAAAAATGGTAGTGAAGCTAAATTAATTCTAAAAGGACCATAAAAACACTAATACAAGATAACATTGCCTTGATTTCAACTTTGATTAAAGTAGATAAGAAACACTTTCAGCTTGGTCTGAAGACACTTCGTCTATGTGGAAAAGGACAAATATCTATAGTCTAAATGATTTAGATCTAGAACAAAGCACCACAGAATATATATACTTTCCTATATTAATCAAATTACAAAGGGGACAAGGAATTACTCACCTTGCAACCATGATATTGTTTCCTTGTTTGATGCAGTCTTCAATCTCTAGCTACAAAACAACATGGCACAAACAAGTGGAAACACAAGTAAAAGTAATATGTAATATTGATCAATCTAAACACGTGGTCAAGGAAACAAGTTCTAAAGATATAACACAATTAATCTTTATGGAATGAGTATATATATTACTGTATTAACACAAATAAAAAGGGAGATATTACAACCATTGCCTTGACATTACAACTTATTCCAATTAGCTGTTGACTCAAAGATCCAACCTTTTTTCTAATGAAGAAGGGAAACTTAGCTCTAAGAGTATTTCAGTAGCATTTGGATGCTCTATCTTTTTCTATCTTTACTATGAAGGGTGACCTTGTATATATAGGCCAAAGAGGATAAAGGGAGTTGAGGATTCAATGGAGAAGGTTAAGGGATCATCCCAAGAAGTTAGGGTTTCAACTTCCACCTATGTTGATTTGTTGGGATAAGCATCCACGAGAGATTCTTTCTAGAAGTCTCTTGAGTCTTATCTTTTTACCTTGAAATATTAGTGCCGTACTTTTCCAAAGAGAAACATCCGTTACTAGAGGGTGGCGCATGTTGAATTAAGGCAACAAGGGTTAGTGACGCACCTTGTCAATGTGTAGAGTGTGTTGACAAGGATCTGATGCCTGTTGTAAACATGCAGGGTGTGTCGCTTCTGCATAATTGGAAAATGGAATGGTAGAACCTCTTCCCAGGAAATTTGGCAATAATGCTTTAGGGATTAGGGAAAATCCAAGGGAATATATCTCATTACCAAGATGATGATGATATTTTGGTGTAACATATTGACCCCCAAAGTATGAATCTAGAGAGATAGGATAAATGAAATACTTTTATATATGAAAGTTGAGGCAAAAGACCATTGGTTGAAATGTTGAACAAGGACTTTATAGTATAGTGGAATCTACGATATATGTCCCAAATGACTCATAACATGGCTGCCGACCAATACATGCAGATCCATGTTGGTACTGACTGAGAATATGGCGACCGATATACAACGTGGACCCATGCCTAAATGACTGAACAAAAAACATGGCTACTAAAATACAAGCGTAGATCTATGATGAAATAATGACACAACCATGACCAATACAAGAGTGGATATGTGTGACAATACTTCAAATAGGGTAACTAACATGATTTCCATGTGGGAAACTACTCAAAGAATATCCATCGCAACCTGGGTAAGATATGTAGCAAAGGTATCCCAGGGTCTTCATCTCGAACCAAAAAAGGTACAATTCTATCCATGTGAATAGATGTCTTGGTGTCGAACATGGTAGAAATCAATTGATTACTGGTCATTGAGGTATACCGTTAACAAGGGTGAAGGAAATCACCATTGATGTCGATGATTCCCAATGTACCCCAGTACATTCCTTTGAATGTGAATCAATGAGTTGAGGTCGAACATTCGGTGGAATATTTAAATTAGAGGCCAATGATGTAAGCCTACTACTCAAAGTGAGGTATCCTGCCATTGAGGCATGTAGGCCCAAGGTACTTAATTGGTTTCTAGGTCTAATTCTTGGATGATGTATTGCAGTCAACAAGGATAAACCTGTCGAAGGAGGGCCCTTGATGTTTCCCCCATCATCGACACAAAACAGGATCAAATATTTTTGTTGGAGTAGATCGGACTGAGAAGTGAATTTTTGTTATGTTCCCATTTTTCCAGCATAAAGTAGCAGCCAATGTCACATGAAAACCCCATGGATTCTAGTGAAAGTCAATTAATTAATTAATAAGGGGGTGACATTACTTAGGCAATTAAATTATTAACTAGGAATCATTTAGCCTACAGTTGTTTTAATTAATTAAATTGAAGGAGAAGTAATTATTATTTTTGTATTTAATTATTAATTACATGTGATGCTAAGTTGGATTATGACAAGGGAACATAAGGAGATAAGGTTAGCCTTATGAGTTGTCACACCAAAGCGGAAATTGGAAGAAAGCATACATAAAGAAAGGTGTCAGAAAAAAGAAGGAAATGACAAAAGCAGTGCATAAAGTAGGAAAGTGAGGAAAAGCATAAACATCCATAAAAGCTAAGGAGGGCGCAATTTCCAAAAAAAAGAACAAAATCTATCCAGTTGTAACAAGAAGGAAACATCCATAAAAGCTAGGAGGGCTCAGTTTCCAAAAGAGAACAAAATCTAGTCAGTCGAAAAGAAGGAAAGTGCCAACTCAGTCAAGGAAGGAACATTGGATGAGGCCAAGGATGTTAAATTTATCAACAAGTCACCCATTATATAAAAGGAGGAGGGCGCACCACATTCAAATCTTTTGACAATTTATGAATTTGTGTGTGAGAAAGCTCAAGCTTCACTAGGCTTTGGTGATGCACCCTTAGCCACCTATGGGAGATGTGCCCAATAGTTCACGTTCCAATATTCTGCACATGATCCAATGCATCCATTTATTACCAATTTTCATATCTGATCCAGCTCTGTGATTACATCCTCTCTTCTTTCTATCTTCTGAAGCATTCTTCTCAGTCACTGGAAATGATGTTGAAGGGACAAAATGGAGGTTCTGGTTTCGAATTTTATGAGAATTTATGGACCTTTAGACTTGTTCCATTTTGTTCTTAGCATATTTCCTTGTAGGAAACACTTTTTTTTCTTCATAAAAATAGGTGTATGGATGAGCAAGTTATGGCCATTTTACTAGATCTGGGGTTCCAGCTCTGAAGAACGAGCCCTTGCTTTTCTATATGGTTTGGTGAATATTCCCATGAGAATATCTCGAGTATTGTTGCACCTCCCATGAGAATCCAACATCCCATGGTCATCCTACATATCATATCCAGTTGTTATACCTCCCCTTCTCATTATTCTCTGAAGCATTCTCCTCCATTCATTGTAAAAATCCAAGTTTAATAACTCTCTATACAATCTGAGATCTGAGACTCTTATTAAATGATTAATGGGATATTTTAATACTTGATGTTTTGTATTATTTAATTTATTATTCTTTATTATACACCATATAATGAATTCGATATCCTTATAGGCTGATTATGTTCACCTTTCTCAAGACTAGCTCGCTATACATTTTATTTGACTAGTTTCCAGAAAATTGCCACATACAGAGCTTTGTGAAACTATTTTATTTTATGAAAGTTTTTGTATATTTTAATTCAACTGTAGAATCCATCCCAACTTATAAATCATATATTTGTGACCCTTTAGGACTTTTTGTATTCATAGTTCTGAAGACTAGCCCATTAAGCATTTTTAATTGACTAGTTTTGCAGTAGTTTTAATTAAGAGTTCTTTGAATGTTCAATTTCAGTTTTATCAGTAATTTGAGTTTATTGAGACATTTATGAAAACCCTCCAATCCTCTCCCTAAGAATTTGTATCCCTCTAATCCTTTTTGGGAGATCCTGGAAACAATCTAGTTGAGCAGTCCATCCTAGCTCTTTTTCTCCCTTTGCCTCCAAACACTGCTAGAACGTACCAAAACCTCTGTAAAACTTGTCCATCATTATATTCAGGGGTTATTACTTGTTATACACCTCTTTTTGGTGTCAAGTGTAAGTGAAATAGCTTATTAGGCATATGTTGGTGTGCCCAGGCAAACTTGGAGTAGACTTCAGCCTGATTGATGTTCGAAACATAAATGTCCCCAATACATTGTGCTTAGAAATCAGAATTTGTCCTTGATGTTGTATTCCTTGATTCTGTACACTCCATAGTAAATTTTTCAGATCCAAAAGTGTCCATTAGTCAAGCTTTGGGTGGGTTAACCAATGACCAGTTCTAGTTCCTTCATAACTAGTTTTAGTCTGTGTTATTTCTTGTTTTAAATTTTGAATTTCGAGATAATATCATCTGATATTAGATCAGGGATATTACAGTGGTATCAGAGTACTTTCCTTGGCTCATCCCATGGAAAGTAACTCTTAGTGGAAGATATCTCATAATTGTTTTCAAGTTGCAATTGTGGAACTAGTTGCAGACATGGAAGATGAAGGTTTTGAGTTGTATGAGAAAGAAGAAATTATTTAAATTGACGAAGGTTTACCAAGAGATGAGGATTGTTACATTTGTGACCAGATGTATAGTGAGGAGCAATGGGATGAACCACCGATGGATAATACTAAGAAGGATTTATCAAAGATGATATCTGCAAGTAAAAACTTTCCCTACCACTACCAGGAGTATCTAGCTTTGGGATAAGAGATTGGTAAGGACATTTATTTCAAATATTACTTTTATTGCATATTTGGATTTGAGGTCAAGGATGGAGATTGGGATTCAATAGAGAGAATCAAACCATACATAGAGGAACTAAGTTGTTATTCCCCTGTGAATAAAGAAGAGAGAATAAAAAATTATCCAACTAGATCTTCTAGCATCATGAGATTGTTTGGGTTTTCTTCAAGCAAATCTTCCAAAGGTAGTAAGCATGAAGAAGCCACCTCCAGTTATGATAATGATCGACAAATGTAAGAAAGTAGATACTAATGGGTGCCAAGAATAGGAATCTACTAATGGTTGCTCAAGTTCAGAAGAAGCATCTACTGATGGGTTCCTAAGTTTTGAGGAGACATATTCTAATGGATGTCCATCTCTCTATGTGGGTGACATAGAGACACTGTTATCTCTAGGGTTGTTTCTTAGACTAGTAGCACTTTTACCTAGTTTTCATTCCTTTTTCATCTTAGTTTGCTTTTCACATTTTCCCATTTATTCATTTTCTTTATGTTTCTTAGTCTCAAATTTTATCTAGTTACATTCTATTGAATTTTTCATAATTAAAATAAAGATAAGGCTCACATTTCATTTTCATTTTCAAAGATGGGTTTTACTTCTTAAATACAAAACCATTTTAAATATATTTGAGAGTATTGATATGATTCATTTTGATTAAAGGGAGACTTGGCAGCATATATCAAAATTTCAGATGTACTAATGTTGCCAGTAATGAAAAATGTATGATCATTATTGATAAGGATGTCAAGTGTTATATTTTGGTTTTATATATCATGACTGATGATGAATTATGATTATTTATGCAATGTGTACTTTCAATGAGTCGTGGCAGTCATGCATATATCCCAGTTATCAAGTAGTAAGTGTAGGGATATGTGCACAGCTTTCGAAACATCAAATGCATCAAGTTCAATGAACAGAGGTATTCGACATTGAAAGGAACCCTGTAGTTTAGGGTTAGCTCTGTTTTGCTTTGCATTGCATTCGTTCAGGGTAAACATGGAGGAGGAGAGTTCACAAAGTCATATAAAGAAGAAACCAGGTGGTCTCATCTATAGACTGGAGCCTGATAACATTGAATGGATCAAGCAATTTCCTAAATCAACACGATTGATGAAAGAAGCGGGATGGATGGTGTTCTACGAGAAATTGCAAGGTTATAATTTACAGGTAACTAGAGCTTTCATTAAAAATTATAAAGATGGATGGGTTGATTTTCAAACCTTCAAAGTTGTAGTTAATGAGCATGTAATTTCAGAGGTTATTGGTGTCCCAGCAGAAGGTGAAAAGTGGTTCAAACGGCAGGAATTTGAAGGGGGTTATAGTGAATTCCTACTACAAGGGTTCGAAAGGTTAAATTAGAACAATGGTGCGCATATCAACAAGCTAAAACCTAACTGGTGAATCCCTTTAGAAATGCTCCAGAACTATATTTCTTGTGATGGACGTTATGACAGAGTCTTGAAATGCCAGCTTCGGTTATTGATGCATTTAAATGGAAGTAACAAGTTGAATTTTCCCTATTATCTGCTAAAGAGTCTACAAAGAATGATTTTGTTTGTTCAAAACCATCCACAACATACAATTCGTTCTATTTTTCATCAAGGTCTTATCAAGTTATTGGTACTCTCACATTTGAACCAGGTTGGGCGAAATTGGGATAGTTTCATTCTTGAATCAGGGTTTGAGGTTAAGAAGAAAAATAAGCTGGTTAAATCAAAAGGCAAAGAGTCAGAACAATTAAGCAAATGGGTGCAAACAAAGGAGCCCGAGAGACAGATTGAAGCAGAGCAGATCAAACCAGTTGCAAATGAAGATAGGCAATTAGCCAAATAGTCTAATGAAAAGGAATCAGATATGCTTAATATGGTTGTAAGAGGTCCTGTTGTGAATGAAAGTGGAAGGTTTAAGACCCTAGATACAAAGCAGTTAGACTTGAAGCTGAGAACTAGATCCAGAAGCAAGCTTGATGCAGAAATAGAATTGATGAAGAAGTTTATGACATGTAATGAAATCATTGCTATCAATGACTCTGATTATGAAAAAGATATACAGGGACCTGATGGATATGTTTTTGAAGATGAAAATTTTGTTGACCTCCAAGGGAATGTAGGTCATATACTAGAAGCATTCTCTGTGAACAAGCAGACTCTTTCTGATAATGAAAATATGTCAAAATCAGAACCTTTGCAAATAGAGGATATATCAATGGATATAGAAGATGTTGAAGTGACTATAGAATTGGATCAAGTTAGAAAAACCTTGCAGTCTTATAAAGAACAGTGCAAATACTTACAAGATATCAATGAAAATTTGATGCTGGAAAATAAAAGGTTACGGGAAGACCTAGGACAAAAAGATGCTCACTATCAGAAACTGGTTCTAGTGTCCAAGAATATATATTGAAGAAGAGGGTGATTCAAAAGCAGTGGGAAGAAATGAAGCAAGTCAAAGAATTCCAGGGTCAGGAAAGGATTGAGGATGCTAAATATACCAGGCTACGAAGGAGATCTTAGGTTCTTGATGACCTGACTATTTTGGCAGAATATTCTAGAAGCATATAGATGTTGATAGTCTAAGATAGTTTATTTAGTGATTCGATAGCTGGTATATAGTAGTTTTTGTTGTTTATTTTGACTATGTTATATTTTAAAAGATCAAGGTTTAAACTTTACTATTTTGAGAGGATTCGATCCATAAAAGTAGGATCTAAAAACTACTTGAGACTTTGAAACAGTTTTGTATATATATCAGTTAGTAATGAAGTAAAAAGGGTTGGAACTTGGAACGTATGATGGAAGTCAGGTTATGAGTTTGCATTTACAGGCATGTATATGGTTTTTTATGTTATATTTATATGAAATGACTGTTTTTGGAATTGATTATGATCTATGAGCCTTCTCTATTTTAATTAATGAAGTACATGCTGCCATTATTCTGTCTATGTATGATCTTAATTTTATACTGTGATTCTTTTGATCAACATGCAACTGTTTATTGTTATTATTTTGAGATAGAGCCTGAGCTTTTATATTCATAAAGTCATACTCACAGTCATATTTTTTATCAATGTTTAAACTACTGAAACTAGATATACCCCATGTTACCTGATTTCTGATTTGTTTGATTTTTGTCATATATTCATTTACCACCAAACCCGATAGAGTTACTATTCAGTTGTCTTACATCTACTGTTGAGATTTCCTTAAACTTGAACCCTAGTAGTCTAGGTTCAACTTTAAGGATAACATCTTTTGGCGTCGTTGCCGGGGACGGAGAGACGAAAGTATATCTTCCCTGGGTGTTTGATATCTTTATATCTGGTTTTGGAGGGGTGACAAGATTAGTATATTTTGTTTACATACTACATTCACCTGGCAGTTTAGAAAGTTACAGTGGCTTCAAGGCCGATTGGTACAAGAGGAAATCCTTTATCTCCTTTGCATTCAGGGGTTTCTGATCCAGAAAGGATTATAAGGGAAGCTAGAAGGAAGTTGAATTATCCATCATCCAGTAACCCCGAGCATTCCTCAGTTGATATAGATCAAGGTTCTTCCTCTTCATATTTTATAGACAGCCAAGAAGAAAACAAATTGGGTTTATCTGTGTGCATTCTTGAAGTTGATGACTTAAATCCAACACAGGTTGGTGATTTTGATGTGTATTCAAATCCTCTATATTTTGAACATAAACATATTCCAGAGGAAATTTTTACTTTAAAGTCTTTGACAACACCTGAGATACCTCTTACAAGTAGAATTTTCATTAGCCAATTGAAAATTGAAGTACCATCTCCTCCACATATTAAACCACCATCTCCACAACATCAGCCATATTTATCACAAATATCTAATCCATCAAATATGGCTGGTCAACCTCCTGATATGATGGACCGCATGGTAGCAGCTAGATATGTTCCATTGGTTATGCCTCGACCTTGGAATCCTTTGTCTGGTGGTGACTACCAGAAATATTTGCCTAGGTTTGATGGCCAGGGTGGAAAAACTGCAGAAGAACATTGGGATAAGCTTTGCAGTTATGCTGATAATTACAACATTGAAAGTAGGGATGTTTGGATGAGGATGTTTGTAGATAGTTTAGATGGAGAGGTAAGAAAATGGTTCAGGGAATTACCAGAAAATTCTATAGATGGTTTGGAGGAGTTACATCATGTTTTTATCAGACAGTGGGGAGATACAAAATATTATCTGTACTATTATACAAAATTCACAACATTAAAAAGAAAACCAGATGAAGCAGTTGCGGATTCTTCTAAGAGGTTTAAAAAAATGTATAATAAAATTCCTCTTGAGATTAAGCCTATTGAACCTGCAACAAAGTTAACTTATGCAAATGATTTTGATTATCAGTTTTCTTTGTGGTTAAGGGAAAGAAAAGCTCTACCTCTGATGAACATGCAGGATGCAGCCTTAGAAGTGGAATCTAATATTTTGGCATCGAATAAACTTAAAGAAGAAGCAGAATGTCAAGTGTTGGATAGAAAGGGTAAAAAGGAAATGTTTCCTTCTTCTTATTTTACAAAAGCCTCAGATAGTAAATATGATGAAATGAATAAAATCATAAAAAATTTGTCTGCAAAAGTTGATAAATTGGAAACATAAAAAAAGAATCAAAACAGGCCTGTCCAAGATAATGACAATAGAAACCAAAATCAGTTTAGACGCCCTTTTCCTCTCAGATTCATCCCCAGAGAAAGCAGGAACAATGATATTCAAAGGGAGAAGAGAGAAAATGAAGATCAAAAGATACAACCACCTTTCCAGAATAATTTGATAATAGATGATGATCCTTATGAAACACCAGTAGAAGAAGTTGAGGATTTAGAGCCTGATATTAGTCAATTGGAGTATTTTTCTTCTTCTAATTTTGTGACTAAGGATGATTATTATGGTGCAGCATAATTTAATTATGGAGAAGCAGATTTCATTGAGCAGCAATCTGAAATTTTTCAACAAGAGCAGCAAAAATAATATGGTCTCAGGTCAGGTGTAAAGCAGGCTGCACCATTTAAAAAGAAGGTTAAGTTTGTGCCTACCAAGGAAGTATTGTCTTCTAGAGAAAAACAAGAGCCACAAAAAGATAAAAAGAAGATTACTGTATCGGAAGAAGTCAGCAAAGTTCTTGGGTTTGATTTGGAGCATGAGATAAATAAAATCAAGGTCCCCATTCCTTTGACTGAGTTGGTAAGGAGCAAATCCTATAGAGAACCTGCCCTGAAAATTCTGAATTCATCTCCTGTTCATTCTTCATCAGATGTGATAAATTTGCAAGAAAAGGATCCAACTATTATCACTGGTTCAAAAGCTTATGATCAGTCAGATATGAAATCCTGTTACCCCCCACCATTCTATATCACACTTACAATACATGACCATATGTTACATAATTGCCTCCCGGATTCGGGTGCTTCACATAATCTTATGCCAAAGGAAGTTATGGAAGCCCTAGGACTATCTATTACCAAGCCTTATCATGATTTATATGCTTTTGATTCTAGAGCTGTAAAATGTTTAGGAGTCATAAAGGATCTTGTATTCAACCTTACCCAGCTTCCCACAAAGAGTGTCCTTATGGATGTGGTAGTTGCTGATGTGCCTCCTAAGTTTGGCATGTTGTTGTCAAGGTCATGGGCTAAAAAGATAGGTGGCACACTTCAAATGGACTTATCATATGCTTCAATTCCTATATTTGGAGGTGAATATAGAAGGCTTTACAGAGAAGTACAATTGGCATTCCTGGTAAGTGATGATAGGAACCCTATGAATCATCCCATTTATTCAATACAAGAAGATATGGGCTCTTGCATGTTACAGTTAAATGATGATTCTGTAGGGGTTTTGCAAGTATGGAAGGACAATCCAGTTCAACACAACACATAAGAACATGAAGGCATTTGGCAGATGTATTTTGATGGATCTTCAAGTAAGGAAGGAGCAGGGGCAGGGGTTTTGTTGATCTCTCCTGGAGGTAAGATGATTTCATTAATGTATAAATTGGAATTTCAAACCACCAATAATACTGCAGAGTATGAAGCACCAATCCTTGGATTGAGTGCTGCAAAAAATATGAATATTCAAAATCTTGCAGAATTTGGCGACTCCGAATTGATAATTCAGCAAGTGCAGAATATTTACCAGGTAAAGCGGTCGTTGTTGAAAGTTTACAGAAACGAAGTATGGGATTTGATTGATAATTTTTTTAGTGCTTTCAATATAACATATGTTCCAAGAGATTGTAATCAGAATGCAGACTCATTGGCATTAGCAGCATCCCATTTCAGAATTCCAAAGTTGACACACTTGAAGTATCCTATTGATGTGAGATATAGACCAGCAGTTCCAGATGATATTAAACATTGGAGAGTTTTCCAGGATGATCAGGAGATAAAAGAATTCTTAGAGATGATAGAATAATTTGCTGATGATTGGGTTGATCGAGATGAAGATGTGGATTTGGCTAAATTTACTCCTCATACAAAAAATTCAATTGCTGATAAAAAAATTGTTGATTTAAAAAGTAATTTCATTCCTAAGGGACTTGTCCCACTGGAAAGGTTGTTCTCAAAGAATGATACATTGTTGAAGACAAATTTGCAGACCACTGAAGAAAATGTTTTGAGTTGTAATATTGGGTCTGAAGCAGAACCTAGAATGGTCAGAATATCTAAGAAACTTTCAGAGAAAGAAAGGAATAGATACATCAGTTTGCTGAAAGCATTTATAGATATTTTTGCTTGGTCATATGAGGATCTTAGGACTTATGACACTAGTATTAACCAACATAAGATCCCATTGAAGCCAAATACTAAGCCTTTTAAACAAAAACTTCGATGGCTTAATCCAACACTTTTACCAGTTATTGAAAAAGAAGTGAAAAAATTATTGGATGCAAAGATTATTGTAGCTATCAGGTATTCATCTTGGGTAGATAATATTGTGCCAGTACGCAAGAAAAATGGAGAGATAAGGCTTTATGTGGATTTTGGAAACTTAAAAAGATCATGCCTTAAAGATAATTATTTGTTACCTAAGATAGATCAGATCCTGCAAAGAGTGGTAGGTGCAGAAAGAATTTCAATGATTGATGGTTTTTCTGGTTATAACCAGATTGCAGTTCAGCCAGAAGATAGAGAGAAGACAACTTTTACAACCCCCTGGGGTACATTCATGTATGAAAAAATGCCTTTTGGGTTGACGAATGCAGGTGCCACATTTCAGAGGGCAATGGACATAGCCTTTGTTGGTGAGAATTAAAAATTTGTTGTTAAGATGATATCACAGTATTTTCCAAATCTGATGAAGAACATTTAAAACATCTGAAGCAAACTTTCCTGAAGTGCAGAAAATTTGGTTTGTCACTTAACCCAAAAAAATCTCACTTTGCCATGACAGAGGGTAAGCTATTGGGTCACATAGTTTCTGCAGAAGGGATTAAAATAGATCCGGAAAGAGTAAAAGCTATTTTAAAAATTGCCATCCCTAGAAATAAAAAGGAAATTCAATCTTTCATAGGGAAGATCAATTTTTTAAGGTGGTTTATCCCCAACTTTGCAGAGATTATTAAGTATATAACTGACATGCTCAAAAAGGATAGAGAGGTAAGATGGTTAGATCAAGCTAAACAATCATTTGAAAAAATTAAGCAAGCACTTGTAGAAGCACCAGTATTGATAGCTCCTGACTATAATAAATATTTTGCAATCTTTTCATTTGCATCATAGGATACAATAGCTATTGTGTTGTTACAGAAAAACTCTGGTGGCTTAGAACAACCAATTTCATTCTTTAGTAAGACACTGAGAGATTAAGAGTTGAAATATACTAGTATGGAGAAACAGGCATATGCCTTGGTAAAATCACTTAAATTTTTTAGAATATATGTTCTCCATTCTAAAATTTTGGCTTATGCTCCAAATTTAGCTGTTAAAGAAATTTTGGTACAGCCTGACAGTGAGGGAAAAAGAGGCAGGTGGATTGCAAAAGTTATGGAGTATGATGTGGAAATCAAACCTACCAAATTGGTGAAGGGACAGGGCTTAGCCAAGCTTTTAGCTGAGTCAAATTGTCACGTACTGGATCTTCACATGATGGCAAAAAATTTAGAACAAGGTTGGTTGACAGACGACCAGGACAAGGAACGAGTTCTCAGCAGGTATCATGATTCTCCTTGGTATTCCAGAATTGTATATTTCTTATTGCTTGTACAATGTCCTCTAGAACTAAGTAAAAGTGAATGTAGATCTTTAAAGCTAAAAGCACTCAAATATGTTTTGGTGGATCAAGTCTTATACTGGAAGGATCCTGGAGGAATACTGTTGAAGTGTTTGGATAAAGCAGAAGCTAATGTTGTCACTGAAGAATTGCATGTTGGTGTTTGTGGAGGGCATAAGTATTGGAAGGCAACAGCCTTCAAAATTTTAAGAGTTGGGTATTACTAGTCTACTCTTTTCACAGATGTGTATCATCAGATTAGGGCTTGTGAGCAATGTCAAAAGTTTGCAGGTAAACATCAGTTACAATCTTTACCTCTAAAACCTATAGCAGTAGATGCTCCATTTCAACAATGGGGTTTGGACTTTATAGGTGAAATTCATCCTGCATCTAGTGGCCAACATAAATGGATTTTAACTACAACAGAATTTTTTACCAAATGGGTGGAGGTAGTCCCTACCAGAAAAGCAACAGATTAGGTTATCATCAATTTTTTGCAAGACAATATTCTTAGTAGATTTGGGTGTCCTAGAAAATTGATTATTGATAATGCCCCTGCATTCAAATATAGAAAAATGATAAAATTTGCTGAAGAAAATAATATTTCCTTGAGACAGTCTACACCATATTACCCCCAAGGTAATGGATTGGCAGAATCCAGTAATAAAAGCATTGTGACTAGTATCGAGAAAATGTTATTGGAGAATAAAAAGAATTGGGATACCAAGTTGAAATTTGCTTTGTGGGAAGACATGGTAACTATTAAAAAATCAATTGGAACCTCCCCATTTCAGATAGTATATGGGACTGATGCAATATTTCCTGTTCAACTAGTTTCTCCAATAATCAAATTTGTGCAGGAAAATGAAGAAGAACTTGAGGGAAAAATAAGAAGAATGTTTCAAATAATCCAGCTGCAGCAAGAAAGAGAGGCTATCACGGAAAAGGATGAAATGCATAGGAAAACGATGAAAGAGAGCTTTGATAAGAAAGTAAAAAAGAATGTGTTCTCAGTGGGTGATACAGTGCTAAGATGAGATGCTAGAAATGAGGATAAAGGCAAGCATGGTAAGTTTGACAATTTGTGGTTGGGACCATTCATAGTTGTGAAGATTTTGGGAAATAATACTTTTGTTCTACAGACTCTGGGTGGTAATGAGATTTCATGTCCAGTTAATGGATGATTCTTAAAGCTGTTTCATACATGTTAATATGGCATATTTTCTTGTATATAGTCATTGTATATATCATTCCAAGTAGTTTTAGTAGACTCCATCCCAATAAGATAGATTTCAGAAGGAACAGGTCACAATGTTCTTAAGGTCTCACAGGGAGGACCTTATCCCCAGCCGGAGCCAGATGTTTTCTCTAGGGTTGTTTCTTAGACTAGTACCACTTTTACCTAGTTTTCATTCCTTTTTCATCTTAGTTTTCTTTTCACATTTTCCCATTTATTCATTTTCTTTATGTTTCTTAGTCTCAACTTTTATCTAGTTACATTCTATTGAATTTTTCATAATTAAAATAAAGATAAGGCTCACATTTCATTTTCATTTTCAAAGAAGGGTTTTATTTCTTAAATACAAAATCATTTTAAATATATTTGAGAGTATTGATATGATTCATTTTGATTAAAGGGTGACCTGGCAACATATATCAAAATTTCAAATGTACTAATGTTGCCAGTAATGAAAAATGTATGATCATTATCGATAAGGATGTCAAGTGTTATATTTTGGTTTTATATATCATGATTGTTGATGAATTATGATTATTTATGCAATGTGTACTTTCAACAAGTCATGGCAGTCATGAATATATCCCAGTTATCAAGTAGTTAGTGTAGGGTTATGTGCATAGCTTTCGAAACATCAAATGCATCAAGTTCAATGAACAAAGGTATTCGACATTGAAAGGAACCCTGTAGTTTAGGGTTAGCTCCGTTTTGCTTTGCATTGCATTCGTTCAGGGTAAACATGGAGGAGGAGAGTTCACAAAGTCATATAAAGAAGAAACCAAGTGGTCTCATCTGTAGACCGGAGCCTGATAACAATGAATGGATCAAGCAATTTCCTGAATCAACACGATTGATGAAAGAAGCGGGATGGATGGTGTTTTGCGAGAAATTGCAAGGCTATAATTTAAAGGTAACTAGAGCTTTCATTAAAAACTATAAAGATGGATGGGTTGATTTTCAAACCTTCAAAGTCGCAGTTAATGAGCAGGTAATTTTAGAGGTTATTGGTGTCCCAGCAGAAGGTGAAAAGTGGTTCAAACAGCAGGAATTTGAAGGGGATTATAGTGAATTCCTGCTACCAGGGTTCGAAAGGTTAAATTGGAACAATGGTGTGCATATCAGCAACCTAAAACCTAACTGGCGAATCCCTTTAGAAATGCTCCAGAAATATATTTCTTGTGATGGCCGTTATGATGGAGTCTTGAAATGCCATATTCGGTTATTGATGCATTTAAATGGAAGTAACAAGTTGAATTTTCCCTATTGTCTTCTAAAGAGTCTACAAAGAATGATTTTGTTTGCTCAAAAATATACACAACATACAATTCGTTCTATTTTTCATCAAGGTCTTATCAAGTTATTGGTACTCTCGCATTTGAACCAGGCTGGGCGAAATTGGGATAGTTTCATTCTTGAATCAGGGTTTGAGGTTAAGAAGAAAAACAAGTTGGTTAAATCAAAAGGCAAAGAGTTAGAACAATTAAGCAAACGGGTGCAAACAAAGGATCCCACAGATTGAAGCAGAGCAGATCAAACCAGTTGCAAATGAAGATAGGAAATTAGCCAAACAGTCTAATGAAAAAGAATCAGATATGCTTAATATGGTTGTAAGAGGTCCTGTTGTGAATGAAAGTGGAAGGTTTAAAACCCTAGATATAGAGCAGTTAGACTTGAAGCTGAGAACTAGATCCATAAGCAAGCTTGATGCAGAAATAGGGTTGATGAAGAAGTCTATGACATGTAATGATATCATTGCTATCAATGACTTTGATTATGAAAAAGATATACAGGGACCTGATGGATATGTTTCTGAAGATGGAAATTTTGTTGAACTCCAAGGGAATGTAGGTCATATACCAGAAGCATTCTCTGTGAATAAGAAAACTCTTTCTGATAATGAAAATATGTCAAAATCAGAACCTTTGCAAATAGAGGATATATCAATGGATATAGAAGATGTTGAAGTGACTACAGAATTGGATCAGGTTAGAAAAACCTTGCAGTCTTATATAGAACAGTGCAAATACTTATAGGATATCAATGAAAATTTGATGCTGGCAAATAAAAGGTTACGGGAAGACCTAGGACAAAAAGATGCTGACTATCAGAAACTGGTTCTAGTGTCCAAGAATATATATTGAAGAAGAGGGTGATTCAGAAGCAGTGGGAAGAAATGAAGCAAGTCAAATAATTCCAGGGTCAGGAAAGGAATGAGGGTGTTGAATATACCAGGCTACGAAGGAGATCTTAGGTTCTTGATGACCTGACTATTTTGGCAGAATCTTCTAGAAGCATCTAGATGTTGATAGTCTAAGATAGTTTAATTAGTGATTCGATAGCTGGTATATAGTAGTTTTTGTTGTTTATTTTGACTATGTTATATTTTAAAAGATCAAGGTTGAAACTTTACTATTTTGAGAGGATTCGATCCATAAAAGTAGGATCTAAAAACTACTTGAGACTTTGAAACAGTTTTGTATATATATCAGTTAGTAATGAAGTAAAAAGGGTTGGAACTTGGAACATATGATGGAAGTCAGGTTATGAGTTTGCATTTACAGGCATGTATATTGTTTTTTTTGTTATATTTATATGAAATGACTGTTTTTGGAATTGATTATGATCTATGAGCCTTCTCTATTTTAATTAATGAAGTACATGCTGCCATTAGTCTGTCTATGTATGATATTAATTTTATACTGTGATTCATTTGATCAACATGCAACTGTTTATTGTTATTATTTTGAGATAAATCCCGAGCTTTTATCTTCATAAAGTCATACTCACAGTCATATTTTTTATCAATGTTTAAACTACTGAAACTAGATATACCCCCTGTTACCTGATTTCTAAGTTGTTTGATTTCTATCAAATATTCATTTACCACCAAACCTGATAGAGTTACTATTCAGTTGTCTTTCATCTACTGTTGATATTTCCTTAAGCTTGAACCCCAATAGTCTAGGTTCAACTTTAGGGATAACAGATACCAATTGATGAGGTTGATACAAGTACAAGTTCCCATAATATTGAATAAGATGAAGTCCTTGCATTCGAGGAAGAAGTCCCAGGATCGATCTCACTATCACCACATGAGCTTCAAGAGGTTGATCCCGTTGGTAGATGATGAGGAGGTTAATTCTCAACCTTCTCCTTATGAAAGGCCACTCAAGATGAGTGAAAGAAAGATCAAGGAGGCCTTACACATTCTCCATGACACACATGTTTTAGTGTCATAGTATTGTTGGAGAGATGCTTCATTGGAATATTCATCTTTCCTTGAATCCATGGCGAAGATTCAGAGAGCGATGTCCACAATCTAAGGTAATTTTTCAGATATGCTTTCTGACAGAGATTATTTGCATGATATTGTTCATATGTTGCATGGAGAATCCTTGAAGGATGATGAAGAGATATGCAAGCTCAATGATGAGTTATTGTCCACCCAATATTATTTGAGAAGCACTCAAAGTTCCCTCCAAGAATCTCGGATGGATATGGAGCAACTTCACCAAAGTTGCAAAGATCACTTATTCCAATCATCCAGTGATATAGAGCAAGATCACTAGAGTGACTCATTCCTCCATTGAGGAATCAGAAGAGCTCATGTTTTATGGATTTGATGCATCCATTAGCTTGATGGATGAGGTTTGAATAAATGATATTTTGGCCCATGATCCTACATAATAACCTTCTACTTCTTCCATGCCATTTGAGGATGAATTTTGGGTCAAGAATTTCTTTTTGATGGTGCCTGAAGAGGAGCAGAAGGCTCCCACATTCACTCTAGCTGATTTAATGATGGCACCAGTTCCTACCCATTAGTTGCAGATGCATATCATGCCTATATTTGATTCCACCTCACATAAAGGTGCATATGGTTCCCATTTGAATTCATTTAGTGGGACATACTGTGATTGCATGCATACTTTGACCAGTGGAAGAGAGTTGAGCCATTGGGAGTCTTCACATGGTGAAGCACATTGATTTCCATTTGAACCATTGGGTTGGAGTGTATATTCTTTTCATGTTTGGAAAAGAAGACACATGAGTGATATTTTTTCTTGCATCTATGGAGGATTATTTGACACATACTACACTTCTTGTTATATTTTCTACTTTTAATCAATATTTATCTAGGACCTTAACTGAAAAAATAACATGCACATCATAACACAATAGACACAAAGAATTTCCTCGGGGAAACCATAAAGGATAAAAACCCGCAACTTCCTCAGAGATAGAATCACCATCAATACAATATCACCAAAGTAAAACCCCCCAAAAAATATGGTCTTTTGCAGCTCCTCTTCTTTTCCTCCTACGCGAACTTGTCCTCTCTCTCACTAATGCGAACTTGTGAGTGAGTGTGTTTTCCAAATGAGAGAGCTCCACTCTCTATTTATAATTTATCTTGAACTTGAACTTGAACTTACTAGGTCAGCCCGAGTTGTACCTGACTGGGCCAAATTCTCTAGGGGACTCAATAACCCTAATCTAACTGACTCTTGGGGGATCTATTGCCCCAACTTACAAATGAGGATTTAACTCATTGAATTTTCATGACCAAATGTAATAATGACATCCCCTATTGTTAGATTTTGAGCATTAATTCAACATACTCTAGGATCTTTACTGAGAGAATAACATGTACAGCATATCAATCATATCAAGCATGTATCAAGCATATCAAGAAATCACATAAGACAATGGACACACAGAGTTTCACTGGGGAAAACCATAAAGGTGAAAAACCCCGCAACTTCCTCAGAGATAGAAAGAGAAATGATACAACCAAAGTACAAGAGATAGTCTTTTACTAGCAGGTGCTCCTCCTCCTCAACTAGTGCGCCACTTTTCGAGTAGTGCAGATGTCAATAATGAGATGATCAAATAGAGAGATCCCGCTCTCTATTTATACTTGTCCTGAGCTGCCTAATAAACCAGTGGGGCCGACTTTTCTAACTCAGTCTATTAACCCATGGTTACATTAATCCGGGCTGACCCCTTACTAGGTGGTCTAATAACCCATTAGCAAGTTACAACACTTGCGACACTTGTCAATACAAATGATGACACTTCCGTATAGAGGAATAGTACATCTCTATAGGAGTACAATAAATACATAGATGAAATACATTCTGAAGTTACATATACATCAACACTCCCTCTTAACTAGGAAGGTATTTATCGACACAGATATGCTAGCACAAGTCTTTTTCTCTGGATCATCGTTACTGGATCATTTTCATCGAACCATCATCATCGAATCATCATCACTGCTGCTATCTCAATCAATCTCCAATCTACTCGTCATAGGAAGTTCTATAGAGCCAGTCCTTTTTCATACTAGATGTAGGCCCGCCACATGCAGGTCTTCATCATCTACAGAGCCAACCCTTTTTCATGCTGGATGAACATCATCAACATATCTGCGAGCAAGCCATCAAGTATGTACACCTCGGGATTGATTACACTGCTTCTGCAAAACCTGCAAGATCTCCCAGGACTGATTACACTACCTCTGCAAAACCTGCAAGAGCATCTCAGGACTGATAATATGCCTCTGCAAAACCTGTGTACCATACTGTCACATCATTGTCTTCATATCATCGTCAACGTCCATGAAACATGACCCAAATGCACACACACAACACTTACACTCACCAGCATGGGAGGACCAACCTACTACCATCTGTGAAAGGCTCACAGCACTTACATCAACGACCATGGGAGGACCAACCTACCACCATGTCAGAACGGCTCAGCAATTACATCAACGACCATGGGAGGACTAACCTACCACCATGTCGAAAAAGCTCGGCAATTACATCAATGACCATGGGAGGATTAACCTACCACAATGTCGGAAAATCTCGGCAATTACATCAACGACCATGGGAGGACCAACCTACCACCATGTCGGAAAATCCCATCCAACCCTTACAACTCACCATGGGAGGACTAACCTACCACCATGTGAGAATGGCCCAGCCCTTACATCTGCACCATAGGAGGACTAACCTACCACTATGTGAGAATGGCCCAACACTTACATCAACAACCATGGGAGGACTAACCTACCACCATGTCGGAACGGCTTGTGTGCATCTGTGTCTCCGGACTCATCACTTCCCCTTGGAAAGTATATCGATTTGAAGTACACCAAGTCTCCCTACGAAGTATTCAAATTTCACTCTGGCAAGCGGCTTGGTCAACACATCGGCTATCTGCTCGTCCGTCGCAATATACAGGAGCTTCACTGCTCCTCTCTGCACCATATCCCTGATATAGTGATACTTGATCTCAATGTGCTTCAACTTGTCATGGAACACTGGGTTCAATGACAACTTCACACAACTCTGGTTGTCGCAATATATACAAGTAGCACTTAGTTGGAGATCAAACAAATCAGATAGTATCTTCCTAAGCCATATTGCCTCACAACTGGCCGAACAAGCTGCGACATACTCTGCTTTGGCTGTACTTAGTGCCAAACAAGACTACTTCCTGCTAAACCAAGAGATCATACCAGATCCCATACTGAAGCAGCACCCCGAAGTGCTCTTCCAATCAATGGTACTGCCTTCCCAATCCGAATCAACATAACCCTCCAGGTTAAACTTTTGATTCACCTCATACTTGAGCCCATAGTCAACTGTACCCTTCAGGTACCTCAAAATATGCTTTGCAGCTATCAGGTGAACATGTCTCGGATTTGTCAAGTACTGGCTCAAGGTGTTCACTGCAAAGCATATATATGGTCTCGTATTCGTCAGGTACATCAAGGACCCAATCATCTGACGATACGTCATAGCATCAACCGGCTCAGATGAAGCATCACACGGAAGCTTTAGGTTTGATGCCATAAGTGTGGCCATGGCCTTGCAGTCCATCATCCCAAACCTCTTCAGGATCTCTACAGCATACTTCCCTTGTCCAAGAAAGATTCCATCTGCACTCTCCCACACCTCCATACCAAGAAAGTAGTGCATCATACCCAAGTCCTTCATCTCGAACTCGGCAGCAAGCTTCCTCTTCGTATCAGCAATCAATCTATCCTCACCTATTACAAACAGGTCATCCACATACAATAGTAGAATCACAGGATTGCCTTCCTCAACCTTATAGTAAAGGTTGGAATCTACTTTACTCTTGGTAAAGCCCAAACTGGATAGGAATCCATCTATCCTGCCATACCAGGTCCTAGGTGTCTGTTTCAAACCATGCAGGGCTTTCTTCAGTTTGCACACATGTGTCTCAAACCCAAGTGGCTGCTTGTTGGGTGGGGCCCAAGTGGGTTGGAAAAATATACAAGTATGGAAAATTGCGTGTAGCGTGCTGCAGCAGGAAGAAAAGGCAATTTTGATAATTGTGCATTGCGTGCTGTGACAGGAAGAGAAAGCAGTTTTGGTGAAAGCACATTGCGCACGGCGGCAGGCGACGAACAATTTGAGGTTTTACGCGTGTCGCGCGATGGCAATGACTAAGGCACGGTCATGCAGCTGGACGATGCACATAGTAGCACATAAGCTATTTTTGGGCAGAACATGGGTAAAGGTCAGACGAGGATATGACCTAGTTTGGGTAAGGAACAGGTGAATGGCAAATGAAAGCGACCTGTTCAAATGTGTGGTGGAAAGCAGTTGAGAGGCTAGGTCATGATGCCGATGGCGACAGGCAGGTGAAGGAGTTGAAAGGGACAGGCCATGATGCAGTTGTAACCGCCTGGAGGACTGTGGCTATTAGAAGAGCATGTGAGCCACGAGTGGCCCAGCTGGAGCACACAGAGTAAGCTGTCAACAACGACAGCTAACGTGGCAGTTGGCCATGCCGGTTTTTTAGACCTAAGCGTTTTGCTTACGAATTGTAAAGATATGCCCGTAGGCATAATCTATAAATAGGCATGATTTTAAATGGAAAAGGGTTGTTGGTTGGGTTGTTAAACTCTTCATTTTGGTTAAGTGTCGATTATTGTAGAATCTTAAGCTTAGAAAACCATTGCATGTTGATGTATATGTAACTTCGAAATGTATTTCATCCATGTATTTCATTTATATATTATTGTACTCCTATAGAGATGTGTCATTTCTCTATACGGAAGTGTCGTCATGTGTATTGACAAGTGTCGCAAGTGTGTGAACTTGTCGATGGGTTATTAGACCACCATGTGTGGGGTCGGCCCTGATTTATGTAATATATGGTTGATGTACCTAGCTAGACAAGTCGGCCCCATAAGGTCACTGGGCAAACAGATCAAGTATAAATAGAGATCGGGAGATCTCTATTTGGATCACTCAGAAACTCATTCTTCCTTCACTCGGAAAGTGGCACACATATGAGGAGGAGGATCATCTGCTACTAGGATACTATCTCTGTGTATTTTGGTTTTACTTTGGTTGAGCCATTTCTCTCTCTATCTCTGAGGAAGTTGTGGGGTTTTTCACATTAGGGTTTTCCTCACGAAAACTCTGTGTCTCTTGTCTCTCATGCTTTTGCTTCTTTTGATGATTGACATGCTTGTTATGATTGATATGCATTGATATACTGTACATGTTATTCTCTCAATAAATATCCTAGAGTATTGTGAATTAATGCTCAAAATTTAACATGGTATCAGAGCTAACCCGAGAAGAAGACATTGTGCAGTGACGAAAACTAGGGTTTCTTGTTTATTGGGTTTCTCTCCACAGATTTTGAAAAAGCAGTATAGTAGATTGACTCTACTCATCAAGGAGAATCTATCTGTCCAATCAGAATTCAATTCTGAGCATTTTCAGATTTGGCCTTAAAAATTAGGGTTTCCACAAAAATAAGAATTTCTGGAATTTGAAGACATAGCCGGAAGCTCCTTTTAAAAATCGAAGTTTAGAGCTTTGGATCGAGATTTTTTGCTGGGTAGATCTCTGGGAAAATCAAACCCTAATTCAGGGTCCTCCTTAGTGAACCCGGGAAGACAAAAAGGCATTTATGAAGGGTGAAGCTTTGTAGATCTCAAATTCTGAATACACCAGGTTGATCAGCTCATCAAGGCGCATCTTTCTATCCTTTCAGAAAGTTGAAATTCACATTTTGAATTTTTAGGGTTTTTTTGACAAACCCTTATCCGGGACTAGATCCAGTTTTCAGCCAGTCAAGTGGTAAGACCTAAATCTTTTCTATTTCCATTTGAAGTACTCTTTAAGATGTCTCACCACACCAAGCTTGAGGATAAGCTTGAAGGGGCTGATAACTTCCGAGCCTGGAAGTATAGGATTGGGTTAATCCTGGAAGAGAATGAGTTGGACTCATATGTAAAAGAAGACATCCCTATCCCAGAGGATGAAGAGGCAGGGATATTGCATAAGAAGAACTTAGTCAAGGAAAAGAGAATCATTGCTGATTCTATGAAGGACCATCTCATCCCCCATGTGTCATCTCTGAAGACACCCAAAGAGATGCTTGACTCCCTGACCAAGTTATTTTAAGGGAAGAACATAAATCGGAAGATGACTTTGTAGAATCAATTGAAAGGGGTCAAGATGTTGAATGGAGAGACCATTCAATCTTACTTCTCCAAAGTCTCTTAGATCAAGGAACAACTTGAAGCTGTGGATGAAGTAGTGGACAATGGTGAAGTAGTTATGACCACTCTGAATGGCCTACCTAGGTCATGGGACTCCTTTATTCAAGGAATCTATGCAAGAAAGAAATTGATTGCTTTCAGTAAAATGTGGGAGGAACTCTCTCAAGAAGAAGCTAGGCTTGTAGATCGAGAAGAAAAGATGGGAGGTGAAGATCAAGCTCTCGCAGCTCACACCAAAGAATCAAGCCCAAGAGGGATCACTCTCACTACAAGAGATCCTATCACAACCAACAAAAGAATAAGAAGGATCTAATATGTTTCACATGAAATGAGAAGGGTCACTTTGCTTCAGAATGTCCCAAGAACAAAAGGGATAACAACAACTCCAACAAGAAGAAGAAAGGCAGCAAAAGAAAGTTCCATGCTCATGCTGTCGAAGATGATAAACCTACAAAGAAGAAGGCTAGGGCAGAAAGTGATGATGACTCATCAAGTGAAGAAGAGTATGTTCTAATCCCTGCTCTCACAGGTACTATCTCTCATGGTTGTAATGATTGGTTAATTGACAGTGGGTCTTCCAAACACATGACTGGGTTTAACGAATCTTTTGTAAATCTATCTGAACATGAATCACCCCATAAAGTGAAACTTGGGGATGACTATCAATACCCCATCAAAGGAAGTGGTGAAGCCTCCTACAACCTAGATTCTGGAAAGTCTTTGAAGATGAAAGAAGTTCTTTATGTACCTGGGCTCAAGAAGAATCTTCACTCCATCTCTGCATTGGATGCAAAAGGCATGAGGGTTGCATTTGTAGATGGCCAAGTCCTAATGTGGCCAAAGGGTAAAACTATTGATGATGCAGTGGTGATTGGAGAGAACGAGGGAGGTTTGTATAAATTGAAGGGACAACCTGAACATGCCATGGTACATGATTCCATGGAGCCAAGTGAACTTTGGCATAGAAGACTTGCACATATGCACTACAGAGCATTACCAATTGCAAGTAAGGCTGTAGAAGGTCTTCCTGAAATTAAGACCAAGCATGAAGGTGTTTGCAAAGGATGTGCAAAAGGAAAGAACATAAAGAAGGCATTTCCAAGTAGTGAAAGCAAGGCAAAAGGCATCTTGGAAATTATCCACTCCGATGTATGCAGTCCCATGTCATCTAGTTCTCTGAGTGGGTATGTTTAATATGTCTCTTTCATTGATGACTTCTCCAGGAAGACTTGGGTTTACTTCTTGAAGAACAAAGATGAAGTATTTGATAAGTTCAAGGAATTCAAAACCTTGATGGAGAAGCAAACTGATAAGAAGATCAAAACATTCAGATCTGACAATGGTGGATAATTCACCTCAGGTGACTTCAAGAAGCTATGTAGTGATTCAGGGATTAAGAGGGAGTTGACTGCTCCTTACAATCCACAACAGAATGGAGTTGCAGAAAGAAAGAATAGAACAATCATGGACGCAGCAAGGGAAATGCTGCATGACTAGGATCTACCTATGCATATATAGGAAGAAGCAGCTAGAATAGTTGTATATGTGCAGAACAGAACACCCCACAAGATATTGGACAACAAGACACCAGAAGAGGTCTTCTCTGGTAAGAAACCTGAAGTTAGCCATCTCAGAATATTTGGTTGTCCAGTATATACACGTGTCCCAAAGGAAAAGAGGACCAAGCTGGATCCTTCAGGAAAGAAGGGTATCTTTGTGGGTTACAGTGAAAGCTCGATGGCTTACAGAATATACTTTCCAGGGTTCAAGAAGATTGATGTCAGCAGGGATGTGACATTTGATAAAAACTCAACATTCATCAAATCAAGGAAGACACTTGTTGAAGATTATGAAGAACCCAAGGAAACTAGATTTCAAGACACTACCATGACTGAAGCAATTCAAAATGTTGATCGTGAAATTGAAGATCCACAAGAACCTGTAGATCCACCTCGTGAGAAGGACTCTCACAAGAGGAAACCTACATGGGCTAGAGAGCTCATTCAAGATGTAGAGAGATTTGGCATTCCAGAAGAAGAACACAAAGCAAAGAAGAGAACCAGATCACATACGAGCTATGTTGCTTTACTCTGTGACATCATGAACAAAGAACCTTCTAGTTATGAAGAAGCAGCGGAAAAGAAAGAATGGAAGGATGCCATGATCGAAGAATACCAATCAATAATGAAGAATGATGTTTGGGATGTTGTTCCAAGACCTGAAGGGAAGTTTGTTGTGACTTCCAAATGGATCTACAAGATCAAGCATGCTGCATATGGTAGCATAGAGAAATACAAGGCAAGATTCGTAGCTCATGGCTTCTCTCAGAAATAGGGAATAGATTATGAAGAAAATTTTTCTCTTGTAGCTAGGTACACTTCCATCAGAACAATACTTTCCCTGGCTACAGCGATGAAATGGAAGATACACTAGATGGATGTCAAGACTGCCTTCTTGAATGGTGTAGTTGAAGAGGAAGTGTATGCGGAGCAGCCACTTGGTTTTGAAACACATGACAAGGAGTCATATGTGTGCAGATTGAGGAAAGCCTTGTATGGCTTGAAGCAAGCTCCCAGAACTTGGTATGGTAGGATGGACAGTTTCCTATCTAGTTTGGGCTTTACCATGAGTAAAGTGTATTCCAACCTTTACTACAAGGTTGAGGAAGGGAATCCTGTGATTCTACTCCTATATGTAGATGACCTATTTGTAACAGGAGATGACAGATTGATTGCCGATACAAAGAGGAAGCTTGCTAACGAGTTCGATATGAAGGACTTGGGGATGATGCACTATTTCCTAGGTATGGAGGTGTGGCAGAGTACAGATGGGATATTCCTTGGACAAGGGAAGTATACTGTAGATATCCTGAAGAGGTTCGGGATAATAGATTGCAAGGCCATGACCACACCTATGGCATCGAATCTGAAGCTTCTATGTAATGTTTCATCTGAGCCGGTTGATGTCTCTATGTATCGTCAGATGATTGGGTCCTTGATGTACCTGACAAACACAAGACCAGATATTTGCTTTGCGGTGAACACATTGAGCCAGTTCTTGACGAATCCGAGGAGTGTTCACTTGGTTGCTATAAAGCATATTCTGAGGTACCTGAAGGGTACAGTTGATTATGGGCTCAAGTATGAAGCGAATCAAAAGTTTAACCTGCAGGGTTATGTTGATTCAGATTGGGCAGGCAGTGCTGCAGATAGGAAGAGCACATTTGGGTGTTGCTTCAGTATGGGATCAGGTGTGATCTCTTGGTTTAGCAGGAAGCAGTCCTGCATAGCACTGAGTACAGCCGAGGCAGAGTATGTTGCAGCCTGTTCGGTTAGTTGTGAGGCAATATGGCTTCGGAAGCTACTGTCTAAGTTATTTGATCTCCTGTTGGATGCTACTGGTATCTTCTGTGATACCAGAGTTGTGTGAAGCTGTCTGAGAACCCATTGTTTCACGACAGGTCGAAACACATAGAGATCAAATATCACTATATCAGGGATATGGTGCAGAGAGGAGCAGTGAAGCTCCTGTATGTTGCGACGGATGAGAAGATTGCAGATGTGCTGAGGAAACCACTAGCCAGAGTGAAGTTCGAGTACTTCAGAGAGAGGCTTGGTGTTCTTCAGATTGATGACACTTCGAGGAAGAAGTGATGGACACATTTGCAGAAGCCATTCCAAGCATGTTGGAAGGAGGATCCTTCACATGGCTATGGATGTAAGCACTGGATGATGAGCATCAGGACGATGCTCCAGTTACTACTATGTATATGTATGTATGCATCATGTTGGATGCTGGATATGATCAGTTGGATCATTTATATATATGTACGCATCATGTTGGATGCTGGATATGATCAGTTGGATCATTTATATGTATATATGTATGCATCATGTCGGATGCTGGATATGATCAGTTGGATCATTTATATGTATATGCATCATGTTGGATGCTTGGACCATGTATCTGTATATGTATCAGATGGATACTGTTTATGATCAGGTAGATCATGTATGTTGATATATATCAGGTGGATACATTGTGTGGATCATGTATCTGTGTATGTATCAGGTGGATACATTGTATGATCAGGTGGATGATGCATGATGATATGTATCAGGTAGATACTTGGTATGCATCAGGTAGATGCATTGTATGATCAGGATGATCATGGATGACGAGCTTTAGGATGTTTCTCCAGATGACATGCAGTAGGCTGTTGTAGTGATGATGATCAGGATGATCATGTGTACATCAGGATGATGTATGGTGAGTATCAGGTTGATACTTTATGGCCGTGAAACAGGTTGTGCAGATGAGCATATAATTTGTCCCTGGGAGATTTGCAGATAGTCTTTCGAGGTTTTTCCTATGGCATGTAATCTGGCCCTGGGATATCTGGCAAATGCTCTTTCGAGTTTTTGCTCTGGGAGGACATATAATTTGGCCCTGGGAGATTTGCAGATAGTCTTTCGAGGTTTTTCCTATGGCATATAATCTGGCCCTAGGATATCTGGCAGATGCTCTTTCGAGGTTTTTTCCTATGGCATATAATATGTCCTTGGGAGATCCGATAGGTTGGGCTGTGTGCCCGTAATAAGTCCTGGGATGCTCTTGCGAGGTTTTTCCATGACCACATGTAATTTGGCACTGGGATTTCCTATAGGTAGAGTTGTGTGCTCGTAACAGCCTGGGATGCTCTTGCGAGGTTTTGTGGTGACCACATGTAATATGTCCCTAGGAGATCCTATAGGTAGAGCTGTGTGCTCGTAACAACCTGGGATGCTCTTGTGAGGTTTTGTGGTGAGGTCACATATAATATGGCCTTGGGAGATCCTACAGGTCGGAGTTGTGTACCCGTAACATCCTGGGATGCTCTTTCGAGGTTTTGTGACGCACGTAATAAGTCCTGAGAATTCCACAGTATGGCCAGTGATGATGAAGACCTGCAGGTGGTGGGCCTACATCTAGTATGAAAAAGGAATGGCTTTGTAGAACTTCCTATGATGAGTAGATACAAAGATTGTTTGAGATAGCAGCAATAGTGACGATGATGATGATTCGAGGATGAAGCATCGATGACGATGATTCAGAGAAGAAGACTTGTGCTAGCAGATCTGTGTCAAGAAATAGCTTCCTAGTTAAGAGGGAGTGTTGATGTCTATGTAACTTCGGAATGTATTTCATCCATGTATTTCATTTATATATTATTGTACTCCTATAGAGATGTGTCATTCCTCTATATGGAAGTGTCATCATGTGTATTGACAAGTGTCACAAGTGTGTGAACTTGCCGATGGGTTATTAGACCACCATGTGTGGGGTCAGCCTTGATTTATGTAATATATGGTTGATGTACCTTGCTAGACAAGTCGGCCCCATAAGGTCACTGGGCAAACAGATCAAGTATAAATAGAGATCGGGAGATCTCTATTTGGATCACTCAGAAACTCATTCTTCCTTCACTCGAAAAGTGGCGTACATGTGAGGAGGAGGATCATCTGCTACTAGGAGACTATCTCTGTGTATTTTGGTTGTACTTTGGTTGAGCCATTTCTCTCTCTATAATTGAGGAAGTTGTGGGGTTTTTCACCTTAGGGTTTTCCCCACGGAAACTCTGTGTCTCTTGTCTCTCATGCTTTTGCTTCTTGTGATGATTGACATGCTTGTTATGATTGATATGCATTGATATACTGTACATGTTATTCTCTCAGTAAAGATCCTAGAGTTATGTGAATTAATGCTCAAAATTTAACATTGTAAAGGCTCTGCAGTTGAGTGCGCAGAGACCTATCTGAGAGAGAAGAGAGTCTGCAGCTGAGTGCGCAAACTAAGAGTGGTTGTACCCTTCCCATTAAGAGAAATATTAACAACCGTTCTTGTGGACATAGCCTCCATCCAGGGGGTGAACCATGTTAAATTTTGTGTTGTGTGACCAATGTGTTTTTATGATTGTTTAATTGCTTGGTATGGATGTTTAATGCTGGAGACTTCTGTATGTGATCGCTTTTATATCTATTCACCGCAGTAAATGGGAATAATATGTTAAGTAATGCATGCGCAGAGGAATGTTAAGTATTCAAGATGTGTGAATCTGTTGATTGGAATGGATGAATTTACCTATTGGTCAAGTAGTGAACACTAAGTTTAAGCGCAACATTGGAGCACGCAGTAACGTATGTTATTAAACCATCCATAATTTACTGATAAGACCGTGAACGAAGTAAAAGGATAAAGGACGTTAAGTAAAATGGTTAGAATTGAACATCCTGGCAAGGACACGTAGTCTCATGGATGCGCCGAGTCATTGAGGGTTGCTGCGAGGTAAGCTCTTCATAGCTTACTGTCGTAATGAAAAGGTATCTTGTATCGCATAGTCATTGGAGGTGCGAGTGCAATTGTGCGTTGAAGGCACAAGTGCGTGAGTGCAGAGCACGTTGAAGTATCCGACGCAGAACAGAAGGTTCTCACAGTTATCTATCCACGCAACCCGCAAGAAGTGCGCTACTTATTAGCTTTCCCCCCATCGCATTACATGGTTGTGGAAACTTGATTCCGCAACCACCCCCTCTAGCTTCGCCTTGGGTGAGACCTCAGGCTGCACGCAGCTTATTTCCAAAAGGGACTGTGAATTGGGGTTTTGTTGGTTCCTTGAACCGTGAAGTACTTGGGTATACACCGGAAACCTTAATAAGGTGATCGATAGACAGCCAACAAATGGTTCCGTTGCTCGGCTAAGACCAGTGATGTGATAGAGTGTTGGAAAGTAATGTGTGAAGAAGAATAGCAGTTCCCGGAAGGATCAGAAAATTGGCATCCTGAAAAGAAAGAGATCTGGGATTGGTGTGACAAGATTGAAAGAGATTTTGCAAAGAAAGAGAACAGAAATCCGCGTCTCATTGACGTACAGTGGTTGAACAAATATTTGTTGAGAGAGATTCACGAGATTTTATGGGCTTCATTTGGAAATGAGTTGCATGAGTGGATCTCGCGACTTGCAGAAAAGAAAAACTGTTTTCAAGGAGGAGTACCTACTGAGTGGACTCCAGAGGTCACAGCGCAGCTCAAAGCAATAGACAGCCCACTATCATGAGCAGTCGACTTTTGGGTCAATAGCATACTTGAAGGATTTGTGACCGAGTTTGCCGTCGACACATTGAAATCCTACAGTCAAGCTGAAGCATACTTTTTGGAAGGATTCAGAGGTAAGGTTTTAAACAATCTCAGTCTATATATTAAAATGCTTTTAGCTGAGAAAGGATTTTTAAGGATGCAGTAATATTTTTACATTTGTCATGGTCAATAGCATTTATAATGATTCTGACGAAGACACACATAATCTAAGAAGTGGAAAGAGATATAAGTTTAATAAAGAAAATAATCCTGGAGGAACTGGACTCCGCGTAGATACTGAACTCCCATGTGATCTTAACAATCAGACAGCGCCGCTATCAACCACTATTCACCCTATTACACCTCAGAATCCGCTAGTTGCAGAAACCGCGCCACTATCAACCACTATTCACCCTATCACACCTCAGAATCCGTCGGTTGCAGAAACCGCGCCACTCTTAGACCAGAACCCACCTGCTACGAGTGTCGCGTAGCCCAGTCCACAGAATCCCAGTATTCCAAATATTCCCTTTGTTTTCTCCATGTAGATAATCAGCACTACTCAGAGCAGTGCACAACCAGGAAGGAGAATGACAAATAATGATATAAAACTGCGGATATTCAAAGGAATGGGTCTAGAAGACCCTGAACAACACTGGTTTCTATGTGAAGCTGTATGAAGTTTAAAGTAAATCCAGGATGATTGTGTGAAGAGCGCACAGCTCATCACTATTTTCAGAGACCGCGCATTGCATTGGTTTATGAAATATTCTCAGGCACAGCCGAGAACCTTAACAGAAATTTAGGCTGCACTGGTCACAGAGTTTAAGAAGCCAAAGTCAGAATTGTAGTGCATAACAGAATTAAAGGAAATCAAACAGAAGCCTACCGAATTGGTCTGGGAATTTGACCAAAAATTTAAATCATTGTTAGACCAAGTTAGTTTCGTAATAGCTCCACAACAACACAAGGAATGGTTCATCAATGTGTTGTTGCCTCAAATCAAACAACCATTGATGCAACAGAAGCTTGCATCGCAGGCAGAGGCCTTAGAGATCGCAATGTAGCTAGAGGCTTCACCAATTGCTGAGACTAGCGCTGGGATGTCTGTCACGTCCCCTCCCATCCTACCAGCTAGATGGAGAGGATCGTGAGGTTAAACCGGGCATCTAGCCCCATACACAGAAAATAAACATTCAATTTAAAAGAAGATGAAGGACGTGGTGCTCAATCTGGGCAATTAGCCCCATATCCATTCATTAAACTTATTGACACAAGACATGTATGTGTGCAGGCTGTAGAACACAATGGAATTTAAATAAATCTTGTTTATATCTAACATACATTCAAGCTATTCTGTAATAGCCATTATATAGGGACCTTGGCAGAATTATAAAAGGTCATATGGAATTGCATAAACTCGTAAAAACACAGCGGAATTTATTTATGAATTACACAATCTTCACACATGGAAAATATTCATCAAAGGAACAATTGCAAAGTTACAAACAAGAGAATACTTATCTTATACGAAAGTAGTCCCCGAGCAACCAGCTACACTTCTGCAACGTTCCACCCAACCGTAGGCCAGTGTGCTCCTCAATCTCTCAGCACCACTGCCACCCCCGAGCTGGGCATGATCTCCACAAGGAAAAGGGGAAAACAGGCTCTCACATAGCCAAAGGTATATCGAAATCAGCCAAGCCAATCAGCAATTGGGTTTCTCAGGCTGTTAAGAGATGGGTGCATGCATCATCAAAAGCATAAGTGTTGGGCATGAGAAAAAACACCTATACAGTAAAGTTTCCAACAGTGGGTTTCTACCAGTTCCAGAAAAACGTGGGTAGACTCAAAACGAAATTGTAACTAGGAAAATCGACTAGGAGAGCAACCCATTTCAGAAAAACGCCCCAAGGGCAAAAACAACCTCTCCCTTAGTCCAAAATCGCGTCCCTCCTTCCCCAGCTGCTCCAAAATACCAAAACGAGTTTCTGGGCATGGAAAAACGCAGAGTTATGGCCAAAAAACGTGAGGATAAACTTCAGGGAGCTCAGACTGCGTGAGAGGAAGAATGGCCATGGGTGAAGAATGGATTTGGGCCAATTTCGTGGGGGTTTTCTTGCCCCACAAGCAAAAACACAATTTTCCAAGTTGATGGCTTGCCCATGCATGAAAATTGACAGCCATACCTTTCCCATCCCAAGGCATTTATTGTCTCAACCAATCTTTGGAAGAAGTAAATGATTGGGTGCATGAGACAAAATGGGTAGTTGGTGGTTTATGGGTTTCCCCATTGACACATTGATTAATACCATTGGCTCAAGGGTTTGGATAATTTCCCTCCCTCTTCCTTGTAAAGATCATGCCCCCATCTCTTTTGTTGCATTGCGTAGCTGGTTGTGGGTTTTCTCATTAAAATTGCATATTTACATGATATCCGATTTTACATTGTGCACTGCTAGCACAAGGACCATATGCATCTATTCTAATTGCCGATACATAAAATGATAAGTCAGTGGCGGGGCCTTGGCCTTGATCTCCTCACCATGACTAAATGACAATATTTACATCATTTACAATGTTAATGCAATAGGGTTAAGCTGGGGACGTTACATTCCCCTCCCCTTAGAATAACACCGTCCTCGGTGTTCCAACACTTCGGAAAATAGATACCCACTTTACATATGTCCAAAATTCACAAAATGTGGTAGGTTTGTCCTGCATTTCACCCTTTACTTGGGTCTTTCAGGACTAAGTCCTTTGGTCTTTACAATCTGCTCTTGCTGGCTAGGACCTTCTAGCTCTACATGAGGACATCGTTCCAAAACAATTCCTCCTTTTCCTTTTCCTTCCAACTGGTCCACGAACTTGGAGAATTTTCGGTTGTTTCCCTCTTGATATTCTCTTGTTGGGCAGTCACGGAGGCAATGATTCCCTCCACATCCCCAACATTTCATCGGCGGCTTTACCTTTTCCCGGTCCATTTCCTTTGACTCTTCCCACCTGGGGCATTTCTTAATCAGACGATTGGATGAATGCTTCTTCATTGACCCACTTTCCTTCCCCTTGCTGATTGCTCCCAGAATGCTTTTTACCTCTTTTTGCAGACGAATAGAGTCGTGCAAAGCTTCATGGTTTCTCTCATTCTGTTGCCTCTGTAGCTTGAGCATCTCCCCAAGATTTTCTTGGGTCCTGGCAATTGTTTGAAGAAGACTTTCAGCCAACTCTAATAGCCCTCGGTCTGCTGTCATGGTCAGTGGGCACAACTGAACACACTTTGCTTACTAGCAACACCTTTCTGTGCCGACTGCAACCAATTGTTTCACTTTCTTACCTGTGAAATTCATCATGGGAATTCTTTTTTAGGACAAGCATAACATAAACATTAAGATTAGTCAATTATTTTCCCAATTGACATGGAATGTCCATGCTTTCTTCATGGGACTCCCATATTTTCATGCTTTCCCAACATACACATGAATTTATTCATGTTCATCCTTTCACAGGAAATTTACTATTTCAGTATTCACAATTCATCTCAAGCAATTAAACACAATCTATTTTCAGCCATGATATGCACTCAACAATCTTTTGTTTTATGAATGCATCAATCAAAAGGAAAGAGAAGAGTAGGGGTTTCTCCCTCTTAGTCTTGTTCTATTATGGAGCTACACCATCGATGTGGTTTCATGCTCCTTATTCTCTTTCACTTCAATGTGAATGCTTTGACTTTCCTTTCTTGGCTATGACACTTAGTGTCTAAGGTTTGTATATGGATTTTCAGCTAGGGCACCCTTCCCATTATTGCCTACAGAACCTTGGGTTGCTAGGATCCACTTGTATCCACTAGCACCATCTTTCATTATTGCTCATACGGGGCTCCTTAGGACGGTCACATGTCCACATGCATCTCTAGGATGCCTTCATAATCCTTTCTTCCAGCAATACCTACACTCAAACATTGAATTAATTCACATGTTTAGTTCATTTTCATAGGGTTTTTCTCTAAACAAGAATTTTAGGAAATCATAACCAAATCATATACACACGTATATTCATGAGCAAGAAGCTGCAAGGTAACTGAATACTTATCTGTATTGGATGTCGGCACTTTACTCCACAAGATCCTTCTTCGCTTTCCAAGCATTTGATTTCCCGTGGATACAACAACGAATGTTGGGCCAGCACGCAGGCTACTCCACAACCATTCGAATAGGCAATGCCATGCCAGTACGCTGAATGGTTTTATCAATTGTTTTAAGGGGTGTTGGGCCAGCGTACACGCTGCCTTACCATATCAAGTGGTTAATGCCCAACTAGTCACTCTTTGGACTTATCAAGAACTTTATAGCGTTCAACGAGCTACTCCCTGGATTTCTTAATAATTTATATCGCCCACTCATTTACTCTCTGGATTTACCAGCAATTCATATTGCCCACTCATTTACTCTCTGGATTTACCAGCAATTTATATTCTTTCAGGGTCTTGCCTTCCTGCAACGACCAAGGTTTCCAACAAAGAAACAATAGTGTATCAGCTTAGCTGTTAAAATATTTATACTTGTAATCTTCATTATTCCAAACAAGACATAAATGAAAACGAATACTTATCTGTATTGTGCGTTTCCCCTCTAGTCCACAGGATCCTGCTTCGCTTTGTAAGCCTTGGGATTGCCTATGGAATTGGATATAGTTAATGCTTAACCAGTACACCTCCCCATTGGCTGGATTTACCAAGCATTTGGTGGTGCCCAACCAGTCCCATACCTGGTTGGCCCTCTCCAGTGCCGAGCCAGCACATTCGTCTGGGTCATCGACCAATGGAAGGAAATTGCGCCACCGACCATTATAGGTCAAGGCTCTACTATGGAGCCATAAGTATCTCAGGGTTTCCAGTCATTCATCGGCGCCCGCCCTCCCACTGCTGTCCCAATAGAGATTTCAGGGTTTCCAGTCAGTCATCGGCGCCCGCCCTCCCACTGCTGACCCAATAGGCATCTCAGGGTTTTTAGTCAGTCATCGGCGCCCGCCCTCCCACTGCTGACCCAATAGAGATTTCATGCCTTTACCAATGCCACCACACCTTCTTGCACCATAACCCTTCACACACATCAGCTCTTCATTTATACAAGGACGCCACTCCTTCTTTTGTGCAAGTCGGTGGTTCCTTTTAGGAACTTTATAGGTGACTTCCTTGACTGCAGGTTAACATGACCCCTACTCACACAAGGATGATACCTTCTCTTATTACACAGCTCTTCGGGCCTTTCCATCCCTTCTGGTAATATTTCACGTGAGCATAGATAGGTTGCTAATTCCCATACAGTCTCTTTGCGTACCCTTCTTCACTCTGCTAGTTAATGTGCAGTATCAATCTGCATCTGTGTAGGCTGACAACACAAGAAGGATAAGCAAGCTCATCAGTATTGCTGTTCAATTCTTAACCACATTCCATATCATTCACTTCTAAGTATTGAAACACCAGGAATGCGTCCATTCCCTTAGGGTGTAGTCAATATTGAAAACCCTATCATGACTCAGCACCAGAAAAGGTGTGCACCCCCTTTCCAATGTGCGCCATGTAGGTCCTAATCATGCTCAAGCAGTCTGCAGTGATATAAATAAGATAGAGCATGCTATGCGTATTAACCCTAATAATTTAGACATGCATGTTCTTGTCTAGGGTCACAGAATACTCATTCATTTTGCAAATGTGTCTCACATGCCTTCTGGACATAGCTTTACCATCTCACTTTCATGGTTTACCGTCATGCGGTTTGGCTGAGACATTATCAATGGCGTTTCACCCGAAACCCATTTCCAAAGCATGGGATCCTTCCCATCTAGTTTGGCTTCTGCAGGTCATCACACATGGTCTTCCTGCAATGTGTCATCCTGGAACACTTCATCAAATAGCCAAACAGTCAGAAACATTTATCAATAAGCTTCAAATACGATTGTTCCATAACCAATCAATAGCATTCATAAATAAATTCAATATGAATTTACAATTCTGTCTCCTACAGAAATTAGTTTTCTTATCCATGAGGCTATCCTCATATTGTTTGGCTCCTGTAAGGGACACCACTCTTCCCGTTATGGTCTTATGCCGGCTGCCATACATGAGCATCCACTTACAGCATGTCCTCCTGACACATTTTCATATAAGCCAAACAGTCATTAGCAATTATTAGCAAAATTTCAAATCCGAAATATTTACCAATCTGAGATTTACAACTGTTCTTACTAACAGAACTTGGAGCTCTCAACCATGAGATTCCTTCTCATAAGCTCTAGATCCAATTTCACAGTCATATCATTCATACAACTCTGTCCTCCACAGAGCATTCTAGCAGCCCATCGATCATGATTGGGATCTTCATGCATTTACTATTCTGCATTCATAATAGCCCATGAAATGGTCCTAGAATTATCATCAATTCATCATTTCATTCATTATTTAATTGCAATGTCATATGTATCATCCCTATGCATTCATACAATGCATCACAAGATTTATAAAATCTCTTAATGCACATCTACTCAATGCTACCTTGCATTGTTTCATGAGTACTATGCATTCAAGCATATTATGATCGAAACATGACTATCTCATATAATCTGCATTACCATAATTAGGACCCCCAGTCCTCACTTGCTTGGGTTACTAAGCACATAACCAATCATATGCATGGCATGATATAAATTCACATGAATGCATTGAGATTTCTAAACAGTCATAGGGTGTAAGGGTCATCCTCTTCACTTACCCACACCTCACCAAGCTTGGTAGGTTAACAGTCCCAATCGGTATCACATGCAAACTAACTCAACATAGCTCAAACATAGTTGAACAGATCTTACCAAATCCTCTTTCAACGTTCATGCAATTTGGCACCAATAATCATTACCTGCATGGTTACCATTAACATCGCCTGATGTTACCTGATCAGTTGGCCTCTTACCAAGGTTGCTCGGTCCTTTTGCCAACTTTATGGTCATAGATTTGTTGCACCATCCTTTCTGCATAAGGTTGTTGACTTCATGCAACAACATCCTTAGCACATTTAGCCATGCTCTTGTTATCTTTGGTCCTACAACCAATACCAACATCAATAGTGATTATCAACCATAATCTTCTCCATTAGTGGGTCATTGCATATGCAGACTTCATTATTTTTCCAATATGCAATATCCCATTCATGTACAATCCTTTCCATATGTACTATGCAATGTCTGTTAAGATGCCATCTAGTGCCTATACATCTATGTAATCCCTTACATTTTTAACATTTTTTTTTTTTTTTTATGCCATATGACAATTTCATGATTATAAGTATGATAACAAGCAGGGTTTTAAATAATTCTTCCCTTTTTGATCCCTCATTGCAACATGGAATTCCCCTTCCATATCATACAATTGTGGAAATTACCCATATCGACAACAAGATTTGTTTATCAAAACAGCCGCTGGCACTCTTCTGCAGTAAATATCTACGATATATGTAGACCTCATTCAAAATCTGGTCCTGCATCATTGTTCCCTGCTGGACAAGCTTTCCAATGCTTGTCTCCATGCTCCATTCCGACATCAGGTGCGGAAACTGCATCTCTTCAAAAATGACAACTTTCACTCCTATTCTGCATATTTTACACAGCTGCATTACATTCTCAAAATTCACAAAGTACTTCATGCACGTGGGAAAACATTACGTTGACAATCATAGAATTATATTACAACCAAAAAAATACGAGGAGAAAACAAAAGGGGGTCAAGGGGGCTTGCCCCCTTGTGGCTTCCGCCACAGCAGGGCAGGTCGAGGGCAGCGCCCTCGTTTTTTTTTTTTTTTTTTTTTTTTTTTTTTTTTTTTTTTACAAATAATGCCCTTGTCGCGGGGCGGTTCGTTGAATCCTGCCGCAATAGGCGGGGTGATAGGCTGAAGGCTTCCGCAATGGGCAGGCCGGTTGGCTGAAGCCCTCCGCAATTGCGGGGCAACTGGCGAAATGCTTCCTCTGCGGACGGTTCACTATATGTTCCCGCGACTGCGGAGAGGTTGGCTGAATGCTGCCGCAACTGCGGGGCTGTTCGGCGACGGCTTCCGCAATTGCGGAGCAGTTCGCCGAACGCTTCCGCAATGGCGGGGCGATTTTCCGAACGCTCGCGCAATTGCGGAGCCATTCGGCGAAGGCTTCCGCAGTTGCGGAGCCATTCGGCGAATGCTCCCGCAATTGCGGAGCCGTTCGGTGAAGGCTTCCGCAACTTCGGAGCCGTTCGCGGAATGCTTCCGCCGTTGCGTGGAATGCTTCCGGGGGGTTTCGGGCGGTTTTTGCGAAAATATTTTTCGGAACGTCTTGCGGAATGCTTCCGAAATCTCGGAACGATTCACCGAAGTCTTCCGCAATTGCGGAACGATTCGGCGAAGTCTTCCGCAGTTGCGGAACGATTCGCCGAAGTCTTCCGCAGTTGCGGAACGACTCGCCAAACGCCTCCGCGTTGCGGAACGATTTGCAGAATCCTTCCGAAATTTCGGAAGATAATTCCTTCCGCAATTTCGGAAGAGAATTCCTTTCGCAATTTCGGAATAGAATTCCTTCCGAAAAAGTTTTCGTTCGACGCCGGGACTTAGAAAATTTTTCACTTAAAAAATTTTTCTCCGCTGTTTCGGAGCGGTTCGCGAAATCCTTCCGCAATTGCGGGAAGGTTTGCCGAACTCTTCCGCAATTGCGGGAAGGTTCGCGGAACCTTTCCGCAGTTTCGGAACGACTTCCGCAAACTGACTTAAAACAAAAATTTTCAAAAACAGACTTAAGAAAATTTTGAAAATTTTCCCATGTAATTGCTATCAGGTTTGGCCCATAGAGGCCCAATGCTGCAACGCAGCTCTGATACCATTCTGCCACGTCCCCTCCCATCCTACCAGCTAGATGGAGAGGATCGTGAGGTTAAACCGGGCATCTAGCCCCATACACAGAAAATAAACATTCAATTTAAAAGAAGATGAAGGACGTGGTGCTCAATCTGGGCAATTAGCCCCATATCCATTCATTAAACTTATTGACACAAGACATGTATGTGTGTAGGCTGTAGAACACAATGGAATTTAAATAAATCTTGTTTATATCTAACATACATTCAAGCTATTCTGTAACAGCCATTAAATAGGGACCTTGGCAGAATTATAAAAGGTCATATGGAATTGCATAAACTCGTAAAAACACAGCGGAATTTATTTATGAATTACACAATCTTCACACATGGAAAATATTCATCAAAGGAACAATTGCAAAGTTACAAACAAGAGAATACTTATCTTATACGAAAGTAGTCCCCGAGCAACCAGCTACACTTCTGCAACGTTCCACCCAACCATAGGCCAGTGTGCTCCTCAATCTCTCAGCACCACTGCCACCCCCGAGCTGGGCATGATCTCCACAAGGAAAAGGGGAAAACAGGCTCTCACATAGTCAAAGGTATATCAAAATCAGCCAAGCCAATCAGCAATTGGGTTTCTCAGGCTGTTAAGAGATGGGTGCATGCATCATCAAAAGCATAAGTGTTGGGCATGAGAAAAAACGCCTATACAGTGAAGTTTCCAACAGTGGGTTTCTACCAGTTCCAGAAAAACGTGGGTAGACTCAAAACGAAATTGTAACTAGGAAAATCGACTAGGAGAGCAACCCATTTCAGAAAAACGCCCCAAGGGAAAAAACGACCTCTCCCTTAGTCCAAAATCGCATCCCTCCTTCCCCAACTGCTCCAAAATACCAAAACGAGTTTCTGGGCATGGAAAAACACAGGGTTATGGCCAAAAAATGTGAGGATAAACTTCAGGGAGCTCAAACTGCGTGAGAGGAAGAATGGCCATGGGTGAAGAATGGCTTTGGGCCAATTTCGTGGGGTTTTTTTTGCCCCACAAGCAAAAACACGATTTTCCAAGTTGATGGCTTGCCCATGCACGAAAATTGACAGCCATACCTCTCCCATCCCAAGGCATTTATTGTCTCAACCAATCTTTGGAAGAAGTAAATGATTGGGTGCATGAGACAAAATGGGTAGTTGGTGGTTTATGGGTTTCCCCATTGACACATGGATTAATACCATTGGCTCAAGGGTTTGGATAATTTCCCTCCCTCTTCCTTGTAAAGATCATGCCCCCATCTCTTTTGTTGCATTGCGTAGCTGGTTGTGGGTTTTCTCATTAAAATTGCATATTTACATGATATCCGATTTTACATTGTGCACTGCTAGCACAAGGACCATATGCATCTATTCTAATTGCCGATACATAAAACGATAAGTCAGTGGCGGGGCCTTGGCCTTGATCTCCTCACCATGACTAAATGACAATATTTACATCATTTACAATGTTAATGCAATAGGGTTAAGCTGGGGACGTTAAAATGTCATAGATTCAGAACCAGCTGACTATGCTGACATTAGAATTACAGGGTATGAAAAACGGGAAAGAGCAAAGATATGAACACAGACGTGAAGTTTGGTGCACCAGATGCAAAGGAGAAGGCCATACCAAAGAACACTACCCTCTATTTTAGGACTATCTCCCTAGTGGCGCACCAAACCCAATCAATATGAACCACAATCAGGCACCGTGGTGTGAAATCTGTAGAACCAGAGGACACAGGCCTGAAGATTGTTATCTGATACAAAAATATGTAAACATGCCTAAAATCCTATACTGCAATTTTTGTAAATCAGTTGGACATGATGAATCCAATTGCCGCACATATGAGCTCATGAATGAAAGAAAGCGCGATATGGAAGCAATGCGAGGTGCTGAGATGTATTGCGTTCAAGAGGAAACTCAGCCAAAACAACAAAACACCCAATATGATCAAGGGGGATATAGAGGCCGTGGTGGTAGATACCGCAGGAGAGGAAGAAATGCTAGCCCGACGCAAGGAAGAGGCCATGGCCAGGTAATTTGTTACAACTGTGGCCAGCCAGGTCACATTTTAGAGATTGTACCAACCCATGCATTATGTGCAATTACTGTAAATCATTTGAGCATGTTATTGAAGACTATCCTGTACTTGAGGTAGAAATGCAGAAGAGAAGAAGGACAGAACCACCAAATCCCAATATTCAGTTGATTGCAGCAGAGAACAGAACTGTGGATTAGGATACAAGAAGGGATGGAGGTGCAGAAGCTTCGACCTTTGGAATGCATGACCCTAGACAGAATCTTAGAGAGCCGATATGGATTAGGAAAGCTCTTGGGAAAGCACCAGGTCTGGATTTCAAAAAAATAAGGGAGCCTTTGAGGAAGCACGAGACATGTTCAGGGCACCACCACCGGGCTCCCCCAGAACACAGTTGTGCAGTGAAGTACCACAAAGAGAGAATATGCCAACAGCACAAGATCAGACAAATGCAGCAACAGACGCATGGACCTTTGTTGCGCAATTCTTATGCAGCTGCATGAAATTACTAAAGAGCACAGATGCTTTTATAGAATTTGAAAAGCTACTAAGGCAGTATGAGCCAAAAGGCGACAAGGGGGCCGCCAGTGGCGCAGTACATAATATTCGGAGTCCTAAGAGAATCGGAAGGGAAATGAGACTAACTGCATAGATTGGGGACTATGAGATGGATGAGATCATTCTCGATCTTGGATCTAAAGTAAATGTCTTGACCAAGTAGACATGGCATCAGATGGGTAAACCCAAGTTACAGTGGTCACCTCTATAGTTGAGGATGGCTAACCAAGGGATAGTTATACCTTTGGGGAGATTACCCAACACATATGTTGACATTGATGGAGTGCGTAGCTATGCTAATTTTGAAGTAATCAAAATCGTGTATGACAACCATCCTTATCTAGCACTACTGGGTATCGATTGGGCAATGACAAACTCTGCCATTATTGATTTAAAAACTATGAAAATGATATTTGAAGGCAATGATATCAGGGTCATCGCACTATTAGACCCTTTGTAGGGCGAGCGGTATGTTGAACCGATTCAAGAGGAATCCAGATCTCAAGACTTGGACCGTATTTACAAGATGACAACCAATACTGCTGACTATGTTAATCCAACTACAGATGGCACACTCAGTTGGCGCTGTGATAGCTCTTGCATTTCAGATTCCGATGCAGGACTAGAAAACTGGCAAAGTAGGTTACATGAAGTATCTGCCAGAAAATGCGCATGGATCACAAAGTCACTCTGCTGGATTGGGAAAGAGGTAACTCCAATCCCTACCTTTGATGGTTTATCTAATGTGTATTGTTTTATCAAATAATATACTGCAGCAATTCCGGATGAACACCGTGTCTTAGCACTAGACATGGCATTGTGCGGCATACCTTCCAGATGGTGGGCTACGCATAAGAAGATATTGACAACATGGGATTAGTGTAGAATTAAGATGCAAATCAGGTTTGCTAATAAGGTTACCCTATCATTTTAGAAATATAATGGATAGACGGATCCAAGAGAGCATACTCGGGTCTATTTAGAAGCATGGAAGGAAAGACCACAGAAAGAAAGGGTGGATCTGTTCGTGCACACGTTAGAAGAGCCGATCTCGAAGAAATGGTACCTAGTCCTGGAGTTGCGCAGAGGCACAGTGGACTGATTGGACCTCACTGCGACCTTCCAACAAGATTTCAGCTTCGAAGATGAGCATCCAAGTATCAATGGTGCGCTGCAGGTCATTAAGGAAAAAATATTCAGTCCAGATTGCACACAAGGAAACATGACACTAGAAGAATTCTTCAGCACAGACTGCATACTTGAGCGCCTAAAACCCGAATGGGAAGAGCAGCCAAAACATGCTCTTGATTTTTATCACATTGATGGAGAAACCAAGGACACAGCAGATAGCGATGAGGAGGACCCGCGCAACATCCGGATACCTGAGTTAGAGGGATCGCGTGAGGTAGAAGGACCTCCACTGGAAATTCCAGACATGAGTGGACTTGTGAAAACAAGGAAAGTGAACATTAGCACCAGCGAAGCGCCAAGGTTCGCAGCTATTTGAGATTATTGGGACGAAGATACAGTTGAAGAGGTTGCGGGCATATTACAGGAATATCAAGAACTATTCTCGACAAAGTTCACGGAGATGAAAGGTATCCTGGGAGACTTAGGAGTGATGAAAATTCCTCTTAAGCCTGGCGCAAAACCTGTGAAACAAAGACCATACAGACTGAACCCGCACTATAAAGAACGAGTTAGGGTAGAACTCGATAAGATGCTCGATGTAGGGATCATTGAGCCAGTTGAAGAATCTAAATGGATAATCCCGATGGTTATCCAGGACAAGAAAACAAAGGGCGAGATCAGAATTTGTGTGGATCTCATAAAACTCAACGATGATTCAATGCATGACCCATTCCATACACCTTTTACAGATGAAGTGCTAGATAATGTTGGAGGGAATGAGGCCTATTCTTTTATTGATGGATTCTCTGGATACCATCAGATTAGGATTGATTGCGCAGATAGGCACAAGATGACTTTTGCTACAGAATGGGGGTCGTTCCAATACACAGTGATGCCCTTTGGTTTGAAGAATGCACCTGCCATATTCTCTAGAGTGGTTGTCGCAGCATTTAAGGATTTTATACATAAGTTTCTAGAGGTTTACTTTGATGATTGGACCATTTTTGGGCTATTAAGGAACCATGCCGCAAACCTCCGGATGATGCTGGAAAAATGAAGACAGCACCAAATTTCATTAAACTTGAAGAAGTGTGTCTTCTGTGTACCCTATGGAGTCTTGTTGGGACACATTGTATGCAAACAGGGCTTAATGGTAGACCCTGCTAAGATTGCAGTCATTGTAAACTTGCCTACACCTAATTCATTTAAGCAATTGTGCACTACACTGGGGCATACCGGTTACTACAGGAAGTTCATAAAAGGGTATGCGCAGATAACCACAGCTATGGAAAAACTGCTAAAAAAAGATGTACCATTCATTTGGAATGAGGATTGCGAGAAAGGCTTCGACACATTGAAGGAGAAAATGGTCACTGCACCGATCCTAGTTTTCCCAGACTGGGAGAAGCCTTTTCACGTCCATGTGGATGCATCATGCATAGCATTGGGCATTGTTCTTGCGCAACCAGGAGAGGGAGGCATTGATCATCCCATTGATTTTTCCAGTAGAAAGCTATCATCCGCTGAGAAGAACTATACTACTACTGAAAGAGAAGGACTCACAATGGTATATGCGCTGCAGAAGTTCAGGCACCACCTGCTTAGTGCGCACTTCTCCATGTTCACTGACCATTCTTCCTTGAAATACCTTGTTAATAAGCCAGTGTTAGGGGGACGCATATGCAGATGGTTACTACTCTTTCAAGAGTATTATTTTGAGATTGTTGTTAAGCCAGGAAGATTGAATTTGGGCCTTGATCATCTGTCAAGAATCGAATCAGGAGAAGAGCCTACAAATTTGGAGGACAATCTGCTTGATGCGCAATTGTTCGCCATACAAGTTGTAGATGAGTACTACCAGGACATCATTGATTTTTTGACCACTGGATTCGCACCCACAAATTTCACTACGCAGCAGAAGAAGCAGCTGGTAGTGCGCACAATAGACTTCACTATAATTGCAGGTCAGCTATACAAATTGGGTTTGGATGAAGTATTGTGCAGATGTGTGCTAGAGCACGAGAAACCGTTTATACTAGCTGACGCGCACTCAGGAGTTGCAGGAGGCCATTATGCAGGAAGAGCTACTGTGCAGAAGATATTGCGCACAGGGCTATGGTGGCCTACAATTCATAAAGATTCGAAGGAACACTGTCATAATTGCGATGTCTGTCAAAGGACAGGGAAGCCGCCATGTAGAGATGAAATTCCATTAAATCCATAGCTGACATTGCAGGCCTTTGAGAAGTGGGCCATTGATTTTGTGGGTCCTATTAACCCACCAGGTAAAAGAACTGGTGCGAGGTATATCATTACTGCTACCGATTACCTCACTAGATGGGCAGAAGCAAAGCCAGTCAAAGACTGTAGCGTAGCTACAGCCACAGAATTTATATATGAGAATATCCTTACAAGGTTCGGATGCCCGAAGATATTGATGAGTGATCAAGGAACTCATTTTCTAAATAATACCATTGAGGCTTTAACCGAAGAGTTCCACGTTCATCATCAATGCAGCATGCCTTATCATCCACAGGCGAATGGAATTGTTGAAGCATTTAACAAAGTGTTGGAGAATGTGCTAACAAAGATATGTAACGTCAATCGGGATGATTGGGACCTACACATTCCCTCTGTACTATGGGCATACAGGACTACCTGCAAGAAACTAACTGGCCATACACCCTTCAGGTTGGCCTATGGACAAGAAGCAATCATGCTGATGGAGTACATCATTCCCAACTTGAGGATAGCAGCGTTTACAGGCATGGCCGATCGCGCAACACTCGAAGAAAGAATCCTACACTTGGTTGGGCTAGAGGAAGATCGCTTCGTCGCAAGCTTCCACCAACAAGTCCAGAAAGAGCGCGAAAAATCTTGGCATGATCAACACATCAAGAAAAAGAACTTTCAAGTAGGTGATCTAGTCCTCCTGTATGATAGCAAATTCATGAAATTTCCTGGAAAATTTAAGATGCATTGGCTTAGCCCATATACTGTACTGAATGTTACTAACGGTGGCACAGTTGAGTTAGCTACATTAGCTGGAGATACTTTACCAAGTTTGATAAATGGTAGCAGACTAAAGCTTTACCGCAATAGTACGGCTATGCAGATTCCTACATGATTAGGGAAGTGTATTGCGCAACACTGCTGAAGTTGCGTGTGCAAAAAAAAAATAAAGAAGAAAAGAGTGGACGTGCAGAGCAAGCCCAAAAGCTCGTCGCATAGAAAAGATGGACCGACAATCATGTAGAATATAACACCCAGTGCGCCTCCTATACCAAGAATCCGATTGGAATCGCCAGCGCATTATCACGAAAATCGTTACCATGACATCTGTCGGCCGGTTAGTGGGTCGTTAACCAAATTGGAGGCAATAGGGAAACTCAAGATTTAAAGACGGATGGGACATTTCAAAACCCATTAAAGATAGAAGTGACCAGTCATACCGAAATCCGGATGGTAGGCTAAGCCATTAACGCGGCTTCAACGGATTTGACAAGCTGGCTTGACAACCATTGGGCATTTAAGGAAACAACGTTCGCATCATGAGAAGGATCGACTGACAAGCCCAAGATAATATGCACGAATTGGCAATCAAGATGGATTTAAGGGCCTTGGGCACTGCGGAAGGCCACGTAGTGGACTAGCAACGGCTATAAATAGATCTCGCCTGACCACTTTACCATTTTTACGAAGTGTCTGAACTAGCCGAGAGCCGAGCGACCAGAGCATTGTATGAGCGACTCGGTTGAGTTAGCAGATCTTTCTGGTTTATTTGAGAAAGCAGGGATTCCAGGAGCAATGATGGTGACGAAACCAGGCTCGTCCAGAAGTTCAGCATGGCAGGCTGCAGGAAGCAGCAAGGGAAAAGAGACAGCAGCTCCAGAGAAGGGGGGCTCCAAGGTGCCATTACAGCAGACACCTTCGGCTCAAACTCTGCCATTTTATCCAGTGCCCGACTACATTCCCCCAAGGAAGCTCAATGCCCCACCAGTAAACATAGAAAATAACTTCAAATATGAAATCCCGCTACCCGATATCTCTACCAGGGTAAAGATTGAGGAGAATCTAATGGGTGGCGTACTAGGCTGCAAGCTGGATGACCAAGACTTACTGGAGAATATGCTAGTAACACCAAAAAGTTACCCACAGTTTAGGCCGGATGCTTATCTCTATTGGGTCAAGGACGAGAAGAATGGAACCGGCAGGCTAGAAATTCAAGAATGGCTAAGGGCCATCCAGCCGTCAGGCTTGTTAAATTTATTGCAAATGCCTTAATTTACCAAGGGTGCTGAGTATTCCGCCATTACACGCACACTACTCACTTGCATGCATGAAGGATTCCTATGGTTGGACATGCGCATTGACATCAGTATTGGCCTGATTCATCACATCACCGCATTGAACAAGAGGGGAGAGGACCCTGCTAACCTCATCATAAATAAAGTGCAGGATAGAGCTATTAGCACTAAAGTAGTAAAAGAGTTCGACGTAGTGCGCAAGGGACGAGGGTTCCCAACGACCGACATCAATGACCGCGCCACACAATTTATGACCTAGTTGCTTGCAAGAATGCTGTTGCGCAAGTGTAGACCACTTGAAGTACCTGCGGTCGCAATCAGGGCAGCCGCTAACATATTGCGCAGAAAATATTACAATTGGTGCCAGTTCTTATTGAAGGAGTTCCTGGTAGACGTTCAGGACACCCAAGATGATGGAATAGCATTCCACTTTAGTTGGCTACTAGTATTGATAGCCTTTGTAGGCTGGAAAGAGCCAGATAATTACCAAGGAGCTGCCACTTTATCTGGACAAGGCCGAGGAGCGTGCTTTGCCAATCTATGGGCAAGCCCAAAGGCGTCTAGGCAGCAAAAAATGGTTGAAGTGTTCTATGTTTACTATCACCAGTTGCGCAAAGCAATTAGGGCAACCCTGCTCATTTCCAAACCAATAGCTGATGAATACACCTGCATCATCAAGTTTCAAGCGAAAAGGCACCAAACATTCATTCATCCAAGAGGTGACATAGCAGAGCATGATTTATGGCATCCAGGCTTTTACCAACTAGATAAGCAGGCAATCGTGGGAATGATGGAGCTATGGGAGCTCGAATGGAGAGTCCCCGCTTCACGCGATGATGCTTTTGACTACGAGCATAACGTAGAACCTCTTCGGGAGAAGATCAATGTAAAAGACACTGATGAGGAAGACACAGAAATAGATCAGGAATACAAAGAAGAAACAACAACAAAAAAGGGAAAGAAGGGCGGACTACCAGCTAGAACACCCATTGTGGAAGAAAAGGATGACGCACAGAGTCAACATTCTGCTTCATCAGCAGCAAAGAGAAAGGCCACTAAAGGCCCCTTGCAATCACAGGGCCACTACATCCCGATGATTGTGAGACCATTGCAACCAAAGTGCATGAAGCATGGGAAGAGGTTCGCGCGGAGAACGAAGCCAAGCAAGAAAAACTGCAGTTGACCATAATCCAAGCTGTGGTGCAGGTCAAGACATTGGTAGCCCACATGGGATTGGGGCAATAATGTTTAGGTATTGACGGGAAATGAGTAGAGCCAAGCGCGCAAAGAAGACCACATGTTACTGGAAGTAAGTATCTGCGCATCTTGAGCCTTGAACCTACCTTCCTGATTTACCCAAATGAAACAGTTAAGGAGGCACTAAAGACTGGGTGCCTCGACCTGAACATTGGGGCCTTACCCTGGAGGACCTGAATGAGTTGCACATCAAAGTTGCAGAAGAAATTTACAAGAGAGGCATCGCCTCATATGATAAGTGTGCGCAGTTAACTGAAGACATCAATAAGTTAAGGCAGGAATCAAATAACACCAAGCAAGAATTGAGCACATCCAAGGAAAAGGGCCAGAAGCTGAAGGAAACCATTTTAGCTATGTGCGCACACATAGAAGAATGCGAGGAATACGATGACATGGAGGACACAATAAAGAAAATTGGGGCCAAGGTAGTGTAAATCGCGTATAAAGGAAAAATCGCAGAACTGGAGGCCCAACACCCTATCATTCCATCAGATTAGTGCCCAGCTCTAGCCAAGGACATCAAAGTAACCATGGATGAAATTTCGTCGGAAGTAATGAAATGCCAAGACTTACTTGAGCGGATAACTACAGCAATAACCAGGTTGAATGAGGATCCTGTGCTACAGCAGGTAAGGGAAGAAGTAGAATAGAAGCAGCAGCAGGTCGATGTTGCAAGTATATAGATGAGGAATGCACTAGCGAGAGAGAAAGTACAGATATTCAATGAGGTCAAGGACCTGCAAAAAGAGATGGAAACACTAAGAGAGAAAGAGGCTGCCGCAACGGACAAGCTGCAGCCTATTGAGCAAGAAGCCCTTGAATTAATGCATCAATTCGATGCGAAGTTCGTAGAAATTCAGATGGGAGAAGGCACTATGCAGGAATAAGTGGCTCGGGAGAAGTTTTCACAAGCTACTCTGGAGACGCTTCAAGGGTTCGAACAGAAAGCCAAGAACATAGTTGCGGAGTTGCAGCAAACTCTGCAAAGCTTCACAGTAAACCTTGGGATGATGAAAGACACGACACTAGGGTCCGCAGGTGGAAGTGGCTCGGGACGAGCCATAGGTGAGTGTTAGGGACCTGTTGGGCAAGGCCCAAGTGGGTTGGAAAAATATACAAGTATGGAAAATCACACGTAGCGCGCTGCAGCAGGAAGAAAAGGCAATTTTGATAATTGCGCATTGTGCGCTGCGGCAGGAAGAGAAAGCAGTTTTGGTGAAAGCACATTGTGCGCAGGGGTAGGCGACGAAGAATTTGAGGTTTTGCGCATGTCACACGATGGCAATGAGTAAGGAACGGTCACGCAGCAGGACGATGCGCATAGTAGCGCATAAGCTATTTTTGGGCAGAACATGGGTAAAGGTCAGATGAGGATATGACCTAGTTTGGGTAAGGAACAGGTAAATGGCAGATGAAAGTGACCTATTCAAACATGTGGTGGCAAGCAATTGAGAAGCTAGGTCACGATGCCGATGGTGACAGGCAGGCGAAGGAGTGGAAAGGGACAGGCCATGATGCAGTTGTAACCTGCTGGAGGATTGTGGCTGTCAGAAGAGCGTGTGAGCCATGAGTGGCCCAGCTGGAGCATGCGGAGTAAGCTGTCGACGACGAAAGCTAAGGTGGCAGTTGGCCACGCCGGTTTTGTATACCTAAGGGCTTTGCTTATGAATTGTAAAGATATACCTACAGGCATAATCTATAAATAGGCATGATTTTGTATGGGAAAGGGTTGTTGGTTGGGTTGTTAAACTCTTCATTTTGGTTAAGTGTCGATTATTGTAGAATCTTAAGCTTAGACAACCATTGTAAAGGCTCTACAACTGAGTGCACAGAGACCTATCTGAGAGAGAAGAGAGTCTGCAGCTGAGTGCGCAGACTAAGAACGGTTGTACCATTCCCATTAAGAGTAATACTAACAATCGTTCTTGTGGATGTAGCCTCCATCCGGGGGGTGAACCACGTTAAATTATGTGTTGTGTGACCAATGTGTTTTTGTGATTGTTTGATTTCTTGGTATGTATGTTTAATGCTGGAGACTTCTGTATGTGATTTCTTTTATATGTATTCGCCGCAGTAAATGAGAATAATATGTTAAGTAATGCATGCGTAGAGGAATGTTAAGTATTCAACATGTGTGAATTTGTTGATTGGAATGGATGAATTTACCTATTGGTCAAGTAGTGAACACTAAGTTTAAGCGTAGCGTTGGACCGCTTAGTAACGTATGTTATTAAACCATCCACAATTTACTGATAAGACCGTGAACTAAGTAAAAGGATAAAAGACATTAAGTAAAATGGTTAGAATTGAACATCCTGGCAAGGATGCACAATCTCATGGATGCGTCGAGTCATTGAGGGTTGCTGTAAGGTAAGCTCTTCATAGCTTACTATTGTAACGCAAAGGTATCTTGTATCGCATAGTCATTGGAGGTGCGAGTGCAGTTGTGTGCTGAAGGCGCAAGTGTGCGAGCGTAGAGCACGCTGAAGTATCCGACGCGGAACAGAAGGTTCGCGTAGTTATCTATCCGTGCAACTCGCAAGAAGTGCGCTAATTATTAGCTTTCCCCCCATCACATTACCCGGTTGTGGAAGCTTGATTCCGCAACCACCCCCTCCATATTCACCTAGGGTGAGACCTCAGGCTGCGCACATCTTGTTGCCAAAAGTGTCGGTGAATTGGGGTTCGTTGGTTCCTTGAACCACCAAGTACCTGGGTATACACTGGAAACCTCAAGAAGGTGATCAATAGGCAGCCAACACTGCTCCACATACACTTCCTCTTCAACTACACCATTCAAGAAAGTTGTCTTGACATCCATCTGGTGTACCTTCCATTTCATCACTACATCCAGAGCAAGTACTGATCTAATGGAAGTGTATCTTGCCACAGGAGAAAAAGTCTCTTCATAATCAATCCCTTCTTTCTGGGAGAAGCCACGAGCTACAAACCTTGCTTTATATTTCTCTATGCTGCCATCTGCAGCATGCTTGATCTTATAGATCCACTTGGAAGTCACCACAGACGTCCCATTTGGTCTTGGGACCACATCCCAAACATCATTCTTCATGATCAACTGATATTCCTTGACCATGGCATCCTTCCATTCTTTGTTTTTTGCTGCTTCTTCATAACTGGAAGGTTCTTTGTTGATTATGTCATAGAGTAAAGCAACATAGCTGGTATGTGATCTTGTTCTTTTCCTTTCTCTGTGTTCCTCTTATGGAATGCTAAACCTTTCTGCATCTTGGATGAGCTCTCTAGCCCATGTTGGTTTCCTCTTGTGAGATTCCTTCTCACGGGGTGGATCTACAGGTTGTTGTGGATATTCTATTTCACGATCTTCTTCAGGAACTGCTTCATTCATGGTGGTGTCTTGAGTTCTGGATATTCTGGGTTCTTCATTATCTTCAACTGGTGTTTTCCTCGATTGGATGTATGCTGAGCTTTCATCAAATGTTACATCCCTAATGATGTCAATCTTCTTGAATCCTGGGAAGTAGATTCTGTAAGCCTTCGAGCTTTCACTGTAACCCACGAATATGCCCTTCTTTCTTGAAGGATCTAGCTTTGTCCTCTTTTCTTTTGGGATGTGAGTGTATACTGGACAACCAAATATTTTGAGATGGCTAACTTCTAGTTTCTTACCAGTGAATACTTCTTCTGGTGTTGTGTTGTCAAGTATCTTATGAGGTGTTCTGTTCTGCACATATACTATTGTTCCTACTCTTCTGCCCATAAGTGCATGGGTAGATCTTGGTCATGAAGCATTTCCCTAGATGCTTCCATGATTGTCCTATTCTTTCTTTCGGCAACCCCATTCTGTTGTGGATTGTGAGGAGTGGTCAACTCCCTCTTAATCCCTGAATCACTGCATAGCTTCTTGAAGTCTCCTGAAGTAAATTCTCTACCATTGTCGGATCTGAAGATATTGATCTTCATGTCAGTTTGGTTTTCTCTCAAGGATTTGAATTGCTTAAATTTGTTAAATACTTCATCTTTGTTCTTCAAGAAGTAAACCCAAGTTTTCCTAGAGAAATCATCAATGAAGGAAACATAGTATACATACCCACTTAGAGAACTGGATGACATCGGACCGCATACATCAGAGTGGATGATTTCCAAGATTATTTTTGCCTTGCTTTCACTGCTTGGAAATGTCTTCTTGGTGTTCTTTCCCTTTGCACAACCTTTGCAAATGCCTTCATGCTTTGTCTAGATTTCAGGAAGACCTTCTACAGCTTTGCTTGCAATTGGTAATGCCCTATAGTGCATGTGTGCAAGCCTTCTATGCCAAAGTTCACTTGGCTCTACTGAGTCATGGACCATGGCTTGTTCTGGTTGGCCCTTCAATTTGTATAATCCTCCCTCTTGATCTCCAATCACCACTGCATCATCAATAGTCTTACCCACATTAGGACTTGGCCATCTACAAATGCAACCCTCATGCCTTTTGCATCCAATGCAGATATGGAGAGTAGATTCTTCTTGAGACCTAGAACATATAGTACATATTTCATCTTCATAGACTTTCCAGAGTCTAGTTTATAGGAGGCTTCACCACTCCCTTTTATTGGATACTGGTAGTCATCCCCAAGTTTCACCTTGTGGGGTGAATCATATTCAGATAGGTTCACAAAGGATTCCTTGAATCCTGTCATGTGTTTAGAAGCCCCACTGTCTATAAGCCAATCATTACTTCCATGAGTAATGGTTCTAGTGAGAGCAGAAATCAAAACATATTCTTCATCACTAGAAGAATCTTCACTATCTTCTCTAGCCCTCTTCCTGGGAGGTTCATCATCCTCTGCAGCATGAGCATGATGTCTTCTTTTGTTGTTCTTCCTTTTGTGAGAACCATCTTTCTTATTTATGGGACAGTCTTTGGAATAGTGTCCCTTTTCATCACATGTATAGCAAAGGGCATGGGACATGTTTCTTCTACCCTTCTGATTCTGATGGTGATGTCTTTCTTTCTTGCCATGATGGTGAGTCTTTTTGTCACCATGACTTTTGGAGTGTGCTGTGAGAGCTTGATCTTCATTCCCCATCTTTTCTTCTCGAGCTATAATTCGATCTTCTTCCTGTGAGCATTCTTCCCATAGCCTACTGAAAGTGATAAGTTTCTTCCTGGCACAAATCCCTTGGACGAAGGAATCCCATGACCTAGGAAGGCCATTAAGAGTGGTCATTACCACTTCTCCATTTTCTATGTCTTCTCCCACAGCTTCAAGTTGTACTTTTATCTAGGAGACCCTTTGAGAAATAAGACTGCATAGTTTCCGCATTCTGGATCTTGACATTCTTCAATTGATTCCTCAGGGTCATCTTTCGATTTATGTTCTTCCCTTCAAATAGCTTGGTCAGGGAATCAAACATCTCCTTTGGTGTCTTTAGGGAAGACACATGGGGTATGAGATGATCTTGGATAGAATCAGCAATGATCCTCTTTTCCTTGACCAAGTGCTTCTTGTGAGGAGCCTTAGCCTCTTCTTCTTCTGGGACAAGGACCACTTCCTTTATTCAAATGTCCAACTCATTTTCTTCCAGGATTAACCCAATCATATACTTCCATGCTCGGAATTTATTAGCCCCTTCAAGCTTATCCTCAAGCTTGGTGTGCTGAGACATCTTTAAAGAGTACTTCAAATGGAAATAGAAAAGTTTTAGGTCTTACCACTTGATTTGCTGAAAACTGGATCTGGTCCCGGATTAGGGTTTGTCAGAGAAACCCTAAAAATTCAAAAGATGAATTTCAAATTTCTGAAAGGATAGAAAGATGCGCCTTGATGAGCTGATCAGCCTGGTATACTCAAAAATTGAAAACTGCAAAGTTTTATCCTTTAGAAATACTTTTCAATCTCCCGGATTCACTAGGGAGGACCCTGAAATAGGGTTTGCGTTTCCCGAAGATTTACCCAACCAAAAATCTCGATCCAAATCTCTGAACTTTGATTTTTCCAAGGAGCTTCCAGCTATGTCTTCAGATTTTAGAAATTCCTATTTTTGTGGAAACCCTAATTTTTAGGGCCAAAACTGAAAGTGCTCTTTATTGAACTTTTGTTTGGAAAGAAAGATTCTCCTTGATGAGTAGAGTCAATCTACCTTACTAATTTTCTAAAATCTGTGGAGAGAAACACAATAAACAAGAAACCCTAGTTTCCGCCACTGCATAATGTCTTCTTCTCAGGGAAGCTCTAATACCATGTTAGATTTTGAGCATTAATTCAACATACTCTAGGATCTTTACTGAGAGAATAACATGTACATCATATCAATCATATCAAGCATGTATCAAGCATATCAAGCAATCACATAAGACAATGGACACACAGAGTTTCACTGGGGAAAACCATAAAGGTGAAAAAACCCACAACTTCCTCAGAGATAGAAAGAGCAATGATACAACCAAAGTACAACCAAAGTACAAGAGATAGTCTTCTACTAGCAGGTGCTCCTCCTCCTCAACTAGTGCGCCACTTTCCAAGTAGTGTAGATGTCAATAATGAGATGATCAAATAGAGAGATCCCTCTCTATTTATACTTGTCCTGAGATGCCTAATAAACAAGTGGGGCCGACTTGTCTAACTCAGTCTAATAACCCATGGTTACATTAATCCGGGCTGACCCCTTACTAGGTGGTCTAATAACCCATTAGCAAGTTACAACAATTGCAACACTTTTCAATACAAATGATGACACTTCCGTATAGAGGAATAATACATCTCTATAGGAGTACAATAAATACATAGATGAAATACATTCCGAAGTTACATATACATCAACACTGACCAAAGGAATAAACATCTCTGTCGGAGGTACAAATAAAATACAATAATAATAACAATATAAAATACAAGTCAATATCTTCCGAAGTTACAATTACATTGACACTCCCTCTTAACTAGGAAGGTATTCTCTTGACATAGTCATCAACACATTTGGACACAAGTCTTTGTTGTTGGATCATCAATGTGGAGCATCATCATCAACACTGGATCATTATCGTCGATGATGCAATCCTCATCATGTCAATCATCTATTGGTGACATCTCTCGAATCTACTTGTCATAGGAATTTTTACAGAGCCATCCCTTTTTCATGCTGGATGTAGGCCTATCCCTCATGTAGGTCTTCATCATCTTTGTGAGAAATCCATCAATTAGGTACCGGCATGGGAGGAATTTCTTGCCACCATGCAAGATATTGCCTAGGTGCACACACAATGTATTAATATCGGTGGACATCAAAACATCTCCAATATGGGAGGAATTTCCTACCACCAGACGAGACCTCGTCTACCAACATGCGAGGAATTTCCTACCAGCATGTGAGACACAACACTTACATCAACTGACATGGGAGGAATTTCCTACCACCATTCCGGAAAGGCTCAACACTTACATATACCGACATGGGAGGAATTTCCTACCACCATTAGGGAATGGATCGGCCCTTACATCTTCCAACATAGGAGGACTTTCCTACCACTATGCCAGAATGGCTTGACCCTTACATCTACCAACATAGGAGGACTTTCCTAGCACTATGAAAGAATGGCCCATGTGCATATGTGTCTTCCAGACTCATCACTCCCTCTTGGAAGGAACCTTGATCTTGAGAACACCAAGCTTCTCTCTGAAGTATTCAAACTTAACTCTGGCTAACGGATTGTTCAACACATCGGATATCTGCTCGTCTATCTCAACATACCGGAGCTTCAATGCCCCTCTTTGCACCATATACCTGATATAGTGGTGCTTGATCTCAATGTGCTTCGACTTTTCATGGAACAATGGGTTCTAGGACAACTTCACACAACTCTGGTTGTCACAGAATATACAAGTCGCCTCTAACTGGATATCAAACAAATCAGACAGTAGCTTCCTAATCCATACTACCTCACAACTAGCCGAACAAGATGCAACATACTCTGATTCGGCTGTACTCAGTGCCATGCATGACTGCTTCCTTCTAAACCAGGAGATCATACCGGATCCCATACTGAAGCATCATATCGAAGTGCTCTTCCTATCTATGGCACTACCTTCCCAATCCGAATCAACATAACCCTGTAGGTTAATCTTCTAATTCACGTCATACTTGAGCCCATAATCAATTGTACCCTTCATGTACCTCAATACATGCTTTGCAGTAATCAGGTGAACATGTCTTGGATCCGTCAAGAACTTCCTCAATGTGTTCACAACAAAGCATATGTCTGGTCTCGTGTTCGTCAGGTACATCAATGAACCAATCATCTAACGATACATCGTGGCATCAACTGACTCTAATGAAGCATCACACACTAGCTTCAATTTCAGTGCCATAGGTGTGGTCATGGACTTGCAGTCCACCATTCTGAATCTCTTCAGAATATCCACTGCATACACTGCATACTTCCCTTGTCCAAGGAATATCCCATCCACATTCTGCCACACCTCCATGCCTAGGAAATAGTGCATCATACCCAGGTCCTTCATCTTGAACTTTGTGGAAATTTTCCTCTTTGTGTATGCATGTTTCAATCCATACAAGGCCTTCTTCAATTTGCACACATGAGTCTTCCTATCATGTGTCTCAAATCCAAGTGGCTGCTCCACGCACACTTCCTCCTCTACTACACCATTCAAGAATGCTGCCTTGACATCCATTTGGTGTACTTTCCATTTCATCACTGCATCCAGTGCAAGTACAGATTGGATGGAAGTGTATCTGGATACAGGTGCAAATTTCTCCTCATAATCTATGCATTCCTTTTGGGAGAAGCCACATGTCAAAAACCTCGCCTTGTGTTTCTCTATGTTGCCATCTATAGCATGCTTGATCTTGTAGTTCCACTTAGAAGTCAAGACAGACTTCCCTTCTGGTCTCGGAACTACCTCCCAGACATCATTCTTCATGATCGACTGGTACTCCTCGATCATGGCATCCTTCCATTCTTTCTTCTCAGTCGCTTCCTCATAGTTGGAAGGTTCCTTGTCAATGATGTCGCATAACAGGGCTACATAGCTGGAGTATGGCCTAGGTCTCTTGATTTCTCTATGCATTCCCTCTAGAACACCATACTTCTCTACATCTTGTATTGCCTCTCGTACCCATGTTGGTTTCCTCTTATGGGAGTTCTTCTCTCGAGGTGGATCTATAGGTTCTTGTGGTTCTTCCATCTCGTAGTCTTCATGATCTTCTAGAATCTCTTCTTCCATTATTGCATCCCTAATCCTGGGAACTTCGGGTTCTTCAAGATCTTCAACAGGTAACTTTCTGGATTTGTTGTAGGTTGAGTCTTCATCAAATGTTACGTCTCTACTGATGTCGATCTTCTTGAATCTTGGGAAGTATATTCTATAGGCCTTCGAGATTTCACTATATCCTATGAATATACCCTTTTTTCCTAAAGGATCTAGTTTCATCCTCTTCTCCTTTGGAATGTGTATGTACACTGGGTAGCCAAATATCCTGAGATGGATGACTTCTAGTTTCTCTCCGGAGAACACTTCTTCTGGAGTCTTGTTTTCTAGTACTCTATGAGGAGTATGGTTCTATACATACACAGTTGTCCTCGTAGCTTCTGCCCATAGGTGCATCAGAAGATCCTGGTCATGAAGCATTGCTCTTGTTGCTTCCATTATTGTTCTATTATTTCTTTCTGCAAATCCATTATGTTGTGGATTGTATGGGGTAGTCAACTCCCTCTTAATCCCAGACTCTCTGCATAGGTTCTTGAAATATTCCGATGTGAACTCTCTGTCATTATCTGATCGAAAAGTATTTATTCTTTTCTCTGTGTCGTTCTCGATCAAGGCTTTGAATTACTTGAACTTGCTGAATACTTCATCTTTACTCTTCAAGAAGTATATCCAAGTCTTACGAGAAAATTCATCAATAAATGAAACATAGTATACACACCCACTCAATGAACTGGATGGCATAGGACCGCATACATCGGAGTGGATGATTTCCTATATTCCTTTTACTTTGCTCTCGCTACTTGGAAATGCCTTCTTCAAGTTCTTTCCCTTTGCACATCCTTTGAAAAATCCTTCATGCTTCGAATGGATTTCTAGAAGTCCTTCAACTGCTTTGCTTGCAATGGGTAGTGCTCTATAGTGCACATGTGCAAGCCTTCTATGCCATAATTCACTTGGCTCCATGAGTCATGGACCAAGTCTTGTTCAGGATGGAACTTCAATTTATATAGACCTCCCTCTTGCTCTCCAATCACAACTACATCATCTATAGTCTTTCCCTTTGGCCACATTAGAACTTGGCCATCAACAAATGAAACACTCATACCTTTTCCATATAGTGTTGATATGGAGAGAAGGTTCTTCTTTAGTCCTAGAACATACAGGACATCCTTCATCTTCAGATATTTCCTAGAGTCTAGCTTGTAAGAAGCTTATCCACTTCCTTTTATGTGGTATTGGTAATCATCCCCAAGTTTCACCTTGTGAGATGACTCATGCTCAGACAGTTTCATGAAGGATTCTTTATATCTTGTCATATGCTTGGAAGCTCCACAGTCTACAAGCCAATCATTAATTCCATGTGTGACAGTTCCCGTGAGTGCTGATATCAGGACATAATATTCATCACTTCCTTCTCTGGCACTCTTCCTTAGAGGTTCATCATTTTCTGCATTGTGAGCATGGTGCCTTTTCTTGTTGTTCTTCTTGTTGTGGGAGCCACTTTTGTTTCTGAGACAATATTTGGAGTAGTGTCCCTTCTCATCACATGTATAACATCTAATAGTAGATAGATCTCTCCTAAATCTTCTAAAGTTATCCTTCTGACTTTGGTGGTGGTGTTTCTCCCTCTTATTGTGATGGTGCCCCCTCTTGTTATTATTTCTCCCGGAGTGTGCTGTGAGAGCTTGATCGTCATTTTCCTCCGGCAGCAGTGACGGCCCAAAAAATGAAAATTCTCAGAATCAACTTCTGCTTCAACAGAAATATGCGCCCTCCTTAGGCGAGTTAGACTAGCCTCTTTTTGTTTATGATTTGTGGAGAGAAGTCCAAAAATTAATCCCTAGCTTCCGCAGCTGCAGAGTGTCTTCTTTTCAAGTTAGCTCTGATACCATGTTAGATTTTCTACTTTTAATCAATATTTATATAGGATCTTAACTGAAAGAATAACATGCAAAACATACCACAGTAGACACAAAGAATTTCCTCGGGGAAACCATAAAGGAGAAAACCCCACAACTTCCTTGGAGATAGAATCGTCACCAATACAATATCACAAAAGTAAAAGCCTGAAACAAAGATGGTCTTCTACATCTCCTCTTCTTTTCCTCCTATGCACACTTTTCCCCTCTCTCACTAATGCGAACTTATGAGTGAGTGTGTTGTCCAAATGAGAGAGCTCCACTCTCTATTTATACTTTATCTTTCACTTGAACTTTTCACTTACTAGGTCGGCCCCAGTTGTACCTGACTAGGATGACTTCTCTAGGGGACTCAATAACCCCATTCTAACTGACTCTTGGGATATCTATTGGCCCAACTTACAAAGGAGGATTTACCTCATTGACTTTTCATGACCAAATGTAATAATGACATCCCCGACCAGAGGAATAAACATCTCCATCGGAGCTACAAATAAAATACAATAATAATAACAATATAAAATACAAGTAAATATCTTCCGAAGTTACAATTACATTAACACTTGTGAGCATAATGGGAACCCATGGAATTTTGATGATGCCTACCCTTTTGGTGATTGGACATGGGACTTTCACCCTTGTCATTTGAACAATAGTTTTTTTTATATTTGGTACTTGTGTGCATTGGGCACATGAAGTACAATCTGATTTGCATGTGCTTGGGGAGTTTGGATTTAAGAAATATGGAGGCCAAGCACATATTCATTTCTAGAGAGATTATGAGTTTCCTCATGGAGGAAGTTGCACAGTTTTGGAGAAGGCACATGATTTCATTTCGGTTGATCCAACCACAAGATTGATGGATAATTGTTTCCAATATTTGGTTCACTTTCCTTCACCCCACATACATATGGAATCCAACACACATAGCGATGATAGGGTAAAGGGATTCTTTCTTTTGGTTCCACGTGAGGATTAGGAGGCTCCCACACTCTTACTTGATGACTTGATGGTTAGACCTTGGGGTTTGACAAGCACACTAGTCCCTCACTAGTTTGATGAAAAACATTTATGGTTGCTATGTGATGCTTTGAAGACATGGGATTGTCACCTATGTCAATTTTCTAGCAGTGATGTGAGGCTCTATGTTGGTTTTCACATGGAACATAAGGATTTTCATACTTGGTTTTAGGGACTCACAGAGGTTCAGTTTTGCATTGGAAGTGATGAACTTACAACACAGTGGAGTGATCTAGACATTCTCCATGATGATAAATTCTTCATGTTGATCCTGATGTTTGGAAGGATGCAGCTAAGGCAGTGGGAACTTGAAATTATTTGGAATGAAAGTTTTCCACAAGTAATAGTGCCACAGGGAGACATGTAGCATAGATAGTGGGATCCAGGAATTCTTCTCAGATGTCTTAGATAGGTTGAATTTTTTTTTGAAGAAGAGCTAGTCATTGGGAGAATGACTATAATCAGAGTGGTGCAGCAGAAACATGGTGGAATTTTGGTTGGAGTTGGTGTTGGTTTCTTTCTTGAGGACAAATACGCTTAGGATGGGAGGACTATCATGTTCCCATTTTTCCAACACCAAGTAGCAGCCAATGTCACATCAAAATCCCATGGATCCTAGTGAAATTCAATTAATTAATTAATAAGGGGGTGACATTACTTAGGAAATTAAATTATTAACTATGAATAATTTAGCCTATAGTTGTTTTAATTAATTAAATTGAACGAGATGCAAATATTATTTTTGTATTTAATTATTAATTACATGTGATGCTGAGTTGGATGATGACAAGGGAATATAAGGAGATAAGGTTATCCTTATGAGTTGTCACACCAAAGTAGAAACTAGAATAAAGCATGCACAAAGCAAGGTGTCAGAAAAAAGAAGGAAATGGACAAAAGTGGTGCATAAAGCAGGAAAGTGTACAAAGCATGCGAGTAAAAACATCAAAATCCAGAAAATATAAGGAGGGAGCAGTTTCCAAAAAAAATAACAAAATTTATCCAGTTGTAAAAAGCAGGAAACATCCATAAAATCTAGGAGGGTGCAATTTCCAAAAGAGAACAAAAACTATTTAGTGGAAAAGCAAGAAAGTGCCAACTTAGTCAAGGAAGGCGCATTGGATGAGGCCAAGGATGTTAAATTTATCCACAAGTCACCCAGACTATCAAAGGAGGAGAGTGCACCACATTCATATCTTTTGACAGTTTATAAATTTGTGTGTGAGAAAGCTCAAGCTTTTCTAGGCTTTGGTGATGCACCCTTAGCTACCTGTGGGAGAAGTGCCCCATAGTTCTTGTTCCATTATTCTGCACATGATCCAATGCATACATTTATTACCAATTTTCATATTTGATCCAACTCTGTGATTACATCCTCTCTTCTTTCTATCTTATGAAGCATTCTTCTCAGTCAATGGAAATCATGTTGAAGGGATGAAATGGAGGTTCTGGTTTCTAATTTTATGAGTATGTATGGACCTTGAGACCTATTCCATTGTGTATGTAGCATCGTTTCCAGTAGGAAACACTTTTTGTTTCATCAAAAAAGTGTTAGGATATTTCAATACTCCATCCTTGTCCTACCTAGCATTATTTATTTTTCCTAGTTGTTGATGATGTCATTTTCCCCCTAGTGGTGTGTAGGTGTCATCTAGGATCCATCTACCACCTTTTGAGCCATGCATGCATAATTTTAGGACCACTTCAGTTAGTTCCCTATTTTATAGGATCCTACTGAGTGTTCCGGTGTAGTCCACCTGAGTCACCTGACTCTTGTGGGGGGTTAGAGATTTGGATGCCACTGATTGTGGCCTCATGCACCCTTTTCTGACTGACATGCATGACATAATCACTATTTCACCCTCCTTAGTTAGTTAACTGATTGTGAGTTTAGTTAACTGGGTTTAGGTTCAGTTTAGTTGACTTTGAGTCTTCTGGAGCACTCCAGTGGTGATAATACCTATGCTGGACCAACTGACGTTCGAATTCTCTTGCATGATTCAAATTATCTCCATTGTAACATCATTTTTTATTATACTAATTATTGGAACATGTGACATTATTCTGCTCCTATCTGAGTTCTGCTGCATTATTATTCTTCTGCTCTTTTTTATTGCAGTTTTCACTCTTATTCTAATTTTCTGCTCATTTTTTCTTTGTGAGGTATCCATTAGCTTTTAGATATGCTGTGACATAGAATTTCACATGGTATTAGAGCATGTTGAGTGAATAGGTACTGCTTTCAGTAGTGCACCAGAAGCCTTTGGATTTCCACAGCAAATCCTGGTGCCATTGCATTGAATTTATTGGAAAAATCCAATGAGGTCTATCCAGGTGTGAAGGATCCAGATAAAAGTTCTTACTATCCTAAAGTAGTGCACAGTAGTAGTCTACCTCCATTATTGATATTTTTTTGCAGGTTATTCAATTTTTTGAGTGCAGCACCAGTTGCAGCAGTTTTCTGCAGTTACAACCGTTACAACAGTTACAACAATTTTCTGCAGTTGCAGTAGTTTTTTTTGCAGTAGTAGCAGTTTCACCTTGTATTCGCTCCAGCAGTTGTAATGGAAGATTTGAACTCTCCTCTCTCTCCTAGAATCCTGACACCCTTCAATTATCTTAATTAGAGGGTTTATATGCAAATGGTACTGCGAAACAGATCATTGTACAAGGTGACAATGGGGAAGGATCCCAAACCAAATTCAGATGTGGAGAAAACCAAGTATCTGAATAGAATGGATGAAGCATTTGGTTTCATGTGTATTCATATTTCCATAGATATACTCTTCCACATCGAAGGATTGAAGACTCCAAAAGAGTCATGGTTGGAGTTAGAGACCCTCTTCGGCAAACAAGGTGATCTAAGAGGCCATATTCTGGAAAATGAGTTGATTAATCTACAACCGAGCAGTTTCGAGACCATTCAGTAATTCTTTTCAAAATTAAAATGTATGGTTATGAAATGAAAGCAGTGTGGAATTGAGGAGAAGGATGAGTAGCTGGTGGTATCCATTCTAAGCAAGCTAGGTCCTCAGTTCTCCATCTTTATCTCTACCTTCCATTATGGGCGAATGTCTGAAACCTGGTTGGAAGATTCCCTCCTTAGAATTTTTCACTGAATCTCTCATCCAAGAACAAGACAATTTGATCCAGATGGGTGCCATGAAGGCCTCCAAATATCAAGTTATAAGGCTGGAGAAGCAAAAAGTGCCAATGGGAAAGGGAGGAAAAAAGGAAAGTACAAGAGGCCATTTGAACCCAAGTTGAATGCCAATTCAAGTCCATCCGAAGGAGCCTCCAGCTCTAAGAAGGAAAAACAGAAGAGATTTAAGAAATACAAGTGTTCCTATTGCAAGAAAGGAAACCACCCAGAGAGATCTTGCATGCATAAGAAGATAGATCAGTTGACCAAGCTTCTTGAACAGCACAACATTTCCCTCCCAAAAGGTGCAAGAGAGACTGATGCTAGAAGTGAGTCTGATGGTCATGAGAGATGCCATGCACTGAATGCTATATTTTTGAAATCACAAGCCCTGCTCATAGATTCAAGATCCTCCAACCACATGGTTTCCTCCAGAGAATCATTTTCTTCTCTAGATCTCAAAGATGGTCCGGTTATTCACATGGGAGACAAATCTCAGATCTCTGTTGAAGGGATGGTCACAGTACATATGAAGCATGGAAAGTTCAAGAATGTTCTATTTGTGCCTTCTTTGTCAGAACATTTGTTGTTTGTATATCAGATGACTCACACAAGTTCACCGAAGAAAGTGGTAATTGGTCCTGACATAGTTGAGATTGAAGAGATATCCATTGGGAAGATTATAGTGAAAGGGTTTGCAAACCATGCCTCCAAGGCATATGAATTCTCACATTTTTTTCCATACTCTCTACCCACCCCATCGGAATTTGATAAAGATCAGAGTGATTCCTCTTCTAATGGAGATGAGGATCAAGATCTTGATGTTGAGAATAAAGTTCAAGAAGATTTAGATTCAGATCCAGATCCAGATCCAACACATGCTCCCAATCCATGGCCAAGGCCAATATGGGCTCACAAAGTCCTTGTAGCTTCTGGGAACACAATTGGGGATCCATCTGACCATAGAACCACCAGATCTCAGTATCATGCAAAACATGCACTATGCCATGCAGACCCACTTCTCTCAAAGAGATGTTGCATGATGGTGGGGTTTGATCCACAATATCTTGGAGAGACTTGCCATAGGGGATCTACAACCAGGAAACAATCTCAGTTGTCTCACAAAAGATACTCAAAGGTTCATGATTTGGACCACAATGAGCCATTCGCTCCAGTAGCAAGAAGGGTTCCTAAAAGACTTGTTTTGGAAAATACAACTTCTACACAGTGGGAGGCACATCAGAGGAGCAGATCCAGATCTAGCACCTGCATTGGTATCCTACATAGGATCAACTTTCCAATATTTTTGCAAAGGATTTAACTGAGGAAATTTTTTTCCTTCTCTACTTAGTATGAAGGTTTTTTGAGTTCCCTAATGTTGTTCTTTTTTGAGGGGGGGTATTTTTCCCATGAGGTTTTTCCCCATTTCCTTGGTTCATGGATAGTTCTTTTATTTTAAATATTTATTTGATTGTATGGGTGACCTTTGGTCTTAGAAACCAAGGCCCAGGATGAAAAAGTGTGGATTAATGGGGGGTGTTAGGATATTTCAATACTCCATTCGTTTCCTACCTAGCATTATTTATTTTTCCTAGTTGTTGATGATGTCATTTTCCCCCTAGTGGTGTGCAGATGTCATCCAAGATCCATATACCACCTTCTAATCCTTGCATGCATCATTTTAGGACCACTTTAGTTAGTTCCCTATTTTATAGGAACCTACTGAGTGTTATGGTGCATTCCACTTGAGTTACTTGATTCTTGTGGGGGGGTTAGAGCTCCGGATGCCACTGATTGTGGCCTCATGCACCCTTTTTTGACTGGCATACATGACAGAATCACCATTGCGCCCTCCTTAGTTAGTTAATTGATTGTGACTTCATTTAACTTGGTTTAGGTTCAGTTCAGTTGACTTTGAGTCTTTCGGAGCACTCCAGTGGTGATAATCCCTATGCTAGACCAACTGAGGTTCGAATTCTCCTACATGATTCGAATTATCTCCAATGTAACATCATTGTTAATTATGCTGATTATTGGAACATGTGGCATTATTATGCTCCTATCTCAGTTTTGCTGCATTATTATTCTTCTGCTCTTTTTTACTGCAGTTTTCACTCTTATTCTAATTTTATGCTCATTTTTTCTTTGTGAGGTATCCATCATCTTTTAGATATGTTGTGACATAGAATTTAACATGGTATTAGAGCACGTTGAGAGAATAAGTTGAGAAACTGCTTTCAGTAGTGCACCAGAAGCCTCTGGATTTCCACAGCAAATCCTGGTGCCATTGCATTGAATTCATTGGATAAATCCAATGAGGTCTATCCAGGTGTGAAGGATCCAAATAAAAGTGCCTACTATCCTAAAGCAGTGCATAGTAGTAGTATACCTCCACTCTTGAGATTTTTTTGCAGGTTATTCAAGTTTTTTAGTGCAGTAGCAGTTGCAACAGTTTTCTGCAGTTGCATCAGTTACAGTAGTTTTCTGCAGTTGTAGCAGTTTTCTGCAGTTGTAGCAGTTTTCTACAGTTGCAGCAGTTTTTTCTGCAGTAGTAGCAGTTTCACCTTGTATTCGCTCTAGCAGTTGTAATGGACAATTCGAACTCTCCTCTCTCTCCTAGAATCCTGACACCCTTCAATTATCTTGATTGGAGTGCTGATATGCAGATGGTACTGCGAAACAAATCACTGTACAGGGTGACAATGGGGAAGGATCCCGAAACAACTTCAGCTGTGGAGAAAACCAAGTATCTGAATAGATTGGATGAAGCATTGGGTTTCATATGTCTTCATATTTCCAGAGATCTACTCTTCCACATCGAAGGATTGAAGACTCCAAAAGAGTTATGGTTGAAGTTAGAGACCCTCTTCGACAAACAAGATGATCTAAGAGGCCATATTATGGAAAATGAGTTAATTTCTCTACAACCGAGCAATTTCGATACCATTCAACAATTCTTTTCAAAATTCAAATGTCTGGTTATTCAATGAAAGAAGTGTGGCATTGAGAATAAGGATGAGTAGTTAGTGCTAACCATTCTAAGCAAGCTAGGTCCTAAGTTCTCCATCTTTGTCTCTACCTTCCATTATGGGAGAATGTCAATCCTTGGTTGGAAGATTCCCTCCTTAGAAGTTTTCACTGAGTCTATCATCCAAGAACAAGACAAGTTGATCTAGATGGGTGATATGAAGGCCTCCAAAGATCAAGCTCTTATGGCAGGAGAAGCAAAAAGTGTGAATGGGAAAGGGAGGCAAAAAGGAAAGGACAAGAGGCCATTTAAACCCAAGCTGAATGCCGAGTCAAGTCCATCAGAAGGAGCTTCCAGCTCTAAGAAGGAAAAATAGAGGGGATTTGAGAAATCCAAGTGTTCCTATTGCAAGAAAGGAAACCACCTAGAGAGATATTGCATCCAGAAGAAGATAGATCAGTTGACCAAGATTCTTGAACAGCACAGCATTTCCCTCCCAAAAGGTGCAAGAGAGACTGATTCTGGAAGTGAGTCTGATGGTCATGAGAGATGCCATGCACTGAAGGATGTATTTTCGAAATCACAAGCCCTCCTCATAGATTCAACATCCTCCAACCACATGGTTTCCTCCAGAGAATCATTTTCTTCTCTAGATCTCAAAGATGGTCCGATTATTCACATGGGAGACAAATCTCAGATATCTGCTGAAGGGATGGGCACAATACATATGAAGCATGGAAAGTTCAAGAATGTTCTATTTGTGCCTTCTTTGTCATAAAATTTGTTGTTTGTATATTAGATGACTCACACGGGTTCACTGAAGAAAGTGTTCTTTTGTCCTAACACAGTTGAGATTGAAGAGATCTCCATTGGGAAGATTATAGTGAAAGGGTTTGCAAACCATGCCTCCAAGGCATATGAATTCTCACATTTTTTTCCATACTCGCTGCCTACCCTATCAGAATCTGATGAAGGTTAGAGTGATTCCTCTTCTAATGAAGATGAGGATCAAGATCTTGATGTTGAGAATAAAGTTCAAGAAGATTCAGATTCAGATTCAAATCCAGATCCAACACATGCTCCCAATCCATGGCCAAGGCCGATATGGGATCACAAAGTCCTTGTATCTTCTGGGAACACAATTGGGGATCCATCCGACCATATAACCACCATATCTCAGTATCATGCAAAACTTGCACTGTGTCATGCAGATCCACTTCTCTCAGAGAGATACTGCATGATGGTGGGGTTTGATCCATAATCTCTTGGAGAGATTTTCCATGGGGGAATCTACAACCAGGAAACAATCTCGGTTGTCTAACAAAAGGTACTCAAAGGTTCATGATTTGGACCACATCCATTTTCTCTAGTAGCAAGAAGGGTTCTTGAAAGACTTGTTTTGGCAAATACAACTTCTAAACAGTGGGAGGCACATTAGAGGAGCAGATCTTGAGGTAGCACCTGCATTGGTATCCTACAGAGGAGCAGCTTTCCAATATTTTTGCAAAGGATTTCACTAAGGAAAGTTTTTTCCTTCTCTGCTTAGTATGAAGGTTCTTTGAGTTCCCTACTGTTGTTCTTTTTTGAGGGGGGGTGTTTTTCCCGTGAGGTTTTTCCCCATTTCCTTGGTTCATGGAGAGTTCTTTATTTTTATCATTTATTTGATTGTATGGGTGACCTTTGGTCTTAGTAACCAGGGCCCAGGATGCAAAAGTGTGGATTAAGGAGGGGTGTTAGGATATTTCAATACTCCATTTGTTTCCTACCTAGCATTATTTATTTTTCCTAGTTGTTGATGATGTCATTTCCTCCCTAGTGGTGTGCAAATGTCATCCAGGATCCATCTACCACCTTCTAAGCCCTGCATGCATCATTTTAGGACCACTTCATTCAGGTCCCTATTTTATAGGAACCTACTGAGTGTTATAGTGCATTCCATGTGAGTTACCTGACTCTTGTGGTCGGTTAGAGCTCTGGATGCCACTGATTGTGGCCTCATGCACCCTTTTCTGACTGGCATGCATGGCAGACTCATTATTGTGCCTTAGTTAGTTAACTGATTGTGAGTTTAGTTAACTGGGTTTAGGTTCAGTTCAGTTGAATTTGAGTCTTTTGGAGCACTCCAGTGGTGATAATCCCTATGCTATACCAACTAAGGTTCAAATTATTCTGCATGATTCGAATTCTCTCCATTGTAAAATCATTGTTTATTATACTAATTATTGGAACATGTGACATTATTCTACTCATATCTGAGTTTTGTTGCATTATTATTCTTCTGCTCTTTTTTACTACAGTTTTCACTCTTATTCTAATTTTCTTCTCATTCTTTATTTGTGAGGTATCCATTAGATCTTAGATCTGCTTTGACATATAAGTTCACAAAAATGTGTCCGGATGAGCAAGTTATGACCATTTCACTAGATCCGGGGTTCCAGTTGTGAAGAACACGCCCTTGCTTTTCTATATGGTTTAGTGAATGACCCCATGAGAAGATCCTAAGTATTTATGCACCTCCCATGAGAATCCAACATCCCATGGTCATCCTACATATCATATCTATTTGTTATACCTCCCCTTCTCATTATTCTATGAAGCATTCTCCTCCATTCATTGTAAAAATCCAAGTTTAATAACTCTCTATACAGTCTGAGCTCTGAGACTCTTATTCAGTGTTTAATGGGATCTGTTAATACTTTCTATTGTGTCTTATTTAATTTTTGAGTCTTTATTATACATCATATAATGAATTCAAAATCCTTATAGGCTGACTGTGTTCACCTTTCTCATGACTAGCTCAATATACATTTTATTTAACTAGTTTCTAGAAAATTGCCACATACGGAGCTTTGTGAATCTATTTTATTTTATGAAAGATTTTGTATATTTTAATTAACATGTAGAATCCATACCAACTTAGAAATCAGATATTTGTGACCCTTTATGACTGTTTGTATTCATATTTCTGAAGACTAGCTCATTGAGAATTTTTAATTGACTAGTTTTGCAGTAGTTCTAATTAAGAGTTATCTGAATGTTCAATTTCAGGTTTATCAGTCATATGATATTCTTGAAACCTTTCTTAATACCCTCCAAGCCTCTCCCCGATAATTCATATACCTCTCATCCTATTTGGGAGAGCCTGGAAACAATCTAGTTGAGTAGTCCATTGCAACTCTTTTTCTCCCTTTTCCTCCAAACAATGCCAGAACCTCCCAAAACCTCTGTAAAAATTGTACAACAGTATATTAGGGGGTTGTTACCTGTTATCAACCTTTGTTTGATGTCAAGTGTAAGTGAAAGGAATATTTCTGAAGACTAGCTCATTGAGAATTTTTAATTGACTAGTTTTGCAGTAGTTTTAATTAAGAGTTATCTGAATGTTCAATTTCAGTTTTATCAGTCATTCAATGTTAAATTTTAACGAGTCCAAAGAAGGTTAAATCAATGCCGTTTCATGTTTAGAGAGTCTGAAAAGACTAAAGAACACTCCAAGGGAAATGTTTTTGTAAATTTAGTCCCCAAGGTCCGAAAAAAGTATAAAATAATACTTGGAAGAACTCTTCTAGTCAAATGTTGACTAGAGTATTCATTTTTCGTACATAGTCCAATCAGTCCAGAAAAGGGTAAACTATCGTCGGAAAGATGACCTTTCTAATACTTTTACAAGCGTGAAAGGATAAAGTTCGCTTGGCGATCTTTTCCTATTTTGGGAGTCAGAAAAGAGCTTAAAGAAAACTTCAAGGGGTTCCTTTTTCGTAAAGGTTTTACGAGCCCGGAAAAGTGATAAAAGTGTACTCGACACCTTTTTACTTGGTTTTTAAAGAGCACGACTATGGTATCAAAAGTGCTCGGAAGCTTTTTCATATTTGATAAGGAGCATGAAAAATTCAAAAATGAACTATGCCATAGTCAATTATTATTAAATTTTACCTGTGATCTCAACAATAAGTGTTAGAACCTTGTTCGGCTGGTAACATTAATGAAATATAACTAAACTGGCAAAACAATTTAAAATAATGAAATAAAATATTAAAATATTATATTCCAAATGAATAAAAGGGTTAAAAGGTAAAAAACTTTCACCATTGTGTTTTTACCAAATTGGTGTGAGTAAAAGCCCTTTCTGGTTCAAACTTGTTGTGGATATTGCGGGAGCATCGGGCATCCATTCCTCATTTCGTCAGATCCAGTTAATTACTCACTCCTTGCTCTTCATTTTCACGGTTGATTTTTAAGTTTTCATGTCGAATTTAAGGTGTTTTAGGGTCATTTTGAAAGGTAAAAGTGTGACATGAGTGACGTACTTCTCCCTTTTGGGAAGTGCCTCAACTAGAAGTGACGCACATCCCAAAAGGGAAGAGTGCTTCACTAACGCCCTGTATTCATAGCTGGGGTACATCAGCAGCAGAGCGACCCAAAAAAATAAAATCAAGCACATGATTAGGGTTTTTTTCTATGAATCTCTTCTAATACCCTTTTAATTTCTATTCATGCAGTTTCCATCCAACAAAATAGTGCAATGGAAGGAGAGAGAGCCCAAATTGGAAGATGCTCAAGTAGCAAATAACCCTAACGTTGTAATGGATTTGAGAGAGTGTGGACTCTTAAATTTCCAGGAATGAGAGCTCAAGTTCATTTGTTAGACCATATGATCTGGATGTGGGACCCTGAACAACAATGCTTTCAAGTCAGGACCCATATCCTTACTTTGGAGGTAGAGGACATCTACTTCCTTACGGGGCTTTCAAGACGAGGAGCTCTTATCTCACTTTCTAGACCTAGAGGTGGTGATATGACCACTGAGGATCTAATTGAACAGTATTTCACTCCTGGGACCCAAATGCTAGGTGGGAAAATCCCCATCAAACATGTACAAGATCATCCTTTAAGGACTGTTTTGTTTACCATTGAGAGGGTAGTAGGTAGTAGGGTCTCTCATCAAGATACGAGGGCTCATATGCTTTATGAAATAGAGTGCATGGATCCCACAGTGTTCAACTGGTGTAAGGGTATCTTAGGAAACTTGAAAGAGAAACTAACAAAATGTAGAAGAGGAGAGCTAAAACAATTTGGCTATGGATCAATTGTGGTATCCTTCTTCCTAGAGTGGGTTCCTCTCCTTCGTCCGCAGATAGAGGTTACTGATCTTGAGCCACAAGATCCATGTATGTTGAGGTGATTTTGGGTGATGGATCGTCATGGTGGTGGCAGACCTATAATTACTTACGGGCCTTACTTTTTCATATGGTTGCGTGTTCAACTACTCATGGTTGAAGACTATGCATATGCGAGCACGGATTTCCGAGGAGATCCATATCTAGCACTCTCAAAGGGAGAGAAATGGGGTGATCTAGGTAAAAGTAATTTCCTTTGTCTTTCAAATTTTTATGTATTTTATAATATTTCATTTTTTTGTTGTACTGATATCTTATATTTTTCTATACAGATATTGGGTCTTTGAGGCCAGCTGGATCTTTTCCTATTGAAAGGCGAGGAGCGTCAGGCCCATTAGTAGTAGTATTATATGTATGTAGCGATGTACTAAAATCCATGAGCTTCAGATTTTGTCGGCATGATGTACTGAAAGCTATGAGCTTCAGATTTTTGTCTTATTACTTTTGTAAAAGTTTTATCCAGTTCAATATGAAAACAATTTCTAATGATTTTATATACAATGTGTCTATGGTGGATGTGGATCTCATGTAGGATGATTATTTACATATGTTATGCTTATTATATACATTTTATTGATGAAATGATTAAGAATGTGAAATATACCAATCTATTTGGCAACCATATTCATGTGTCTCGGGATGTGTTGGTATTGAATAATCTCAAATGAGCTCTCCAAGAGGCGTACTTGTCGAAAAATGTGAAGTAGAATGGGATCACGAACGGTGTAGAATTGGTTGAAATGAGAGACCACAAGTTGAGAATCCAAATAGACAATAATGTGGTCCACATCATGGGATGAAGCATCGGTCAACAATCCAATCACCGCATGATATTCAACGGTATTATTAGTTGCAGAACCTAGGAAAACTCCACCTGAGCTTATAAGTTCATTGGCAGGTGAATTAAGTATCCAGGTTGCCGAAGCGAGGTTTCAAGTGTGTCGGCTAGAACGGTATGCGAATCCGGAATAGGTTGTCAGATGTGCATTCAAGGAAAACATGGTATAAGTAGTCATAGTTAAGATGAGACCCTAACACATGAAGGGAAAAAACTCCACACTATATCAAACACACATTATATACAAAATGTAAAATGCACTTATGCAAGATAGTCCTAAGAATAGTACTTTTTAAGGTGGATCCCATTTATAGAATCCCCCAGAGGTATCCCGTCATAGTCAACTAAATCATAGGCCCCTTTATCTAAGACACACTTCACGATGTAGGGCGCATGCCACATGGAATCGATCTTTCCTGCCCCCATTTTATCATGCATTTGATCATATGTTAGGACCAAATCACCCTCATTGAAAATGCGGAGTTTGAATTATTTATCGTACTAAGCGTTGATGCGCTTTTTGTGTGATTCATTAGCAAGAGCAGCATCACGATGAGTCTCATTGAGTTTACATAAGTACAAAAATATTTATTTCTCAGCCGTAGTGTTCTGCAGGAGTTCAACAGCTAGTTTGAGAGATGAGATCTCGCACACGGCAGGTAATACTACCTCCATACCATACACTAGTTGAAAAGGTGTGAATCCAATAGTGATTTTACAGAGGTCCTATATTCCCAAAGAGCTAAAAAGAGCATTAGATGTCAGTTTGACTTTTGGCCCCCTACCATGCATTGTATCATGGTTTTCAAGACCTTGTTTATTGTCTCTACTTGTCCATTTTCTTGGGGATAGTAGGGGGTTGAGTTCTCATGGAGAAAACCCAACTTGGCACTTAATTCAGCTACCATTTTGTTTTGAAAATTTGATACATGGTCAGTGACAATGACTTGTGGAACTCTGAATTTGGAAATAACGTGATTGAACATAAAGAGTGCGACAAATTTTCCATCTTCTTTGTACATAGGCATAGCCTCGCCCCATTTTGTAAAGTAGTCTACAACAGAAATGACAAAGCCATGCCCCCCAACTTAAGTAGGATTACAATTCATAAAATCGATGCCCCATTTTGCAAAGGGCTCAACGACAAGAACTGGGTGTAATGGGGCAGGATGGGCATTATTTTTGGAATGGAAAAGTTAGCAGGGAGGACACTTCTTGACAGCTTCCATACAATATTTGAAAATTGATTGCCAGAAGTATCCAGCGCGTAAAATATTCTAGGCTGTATCCATCCCATAGAGGTGATCATTGCATGCCCCAGAGTGGAAGTCATTCAAAACACGCTCGGTCTCATCATGATTTAAACAACGTCGTAGAATCGAGTCAATACCTCGGTGATATAGTGTGTCACCGATTATTAAATAGTATTTTGCGTGATGGAAAATACGACAATGGTCATCACGAGATAATTGGGACCGAAAGCATTGGGTTTGGATATATAAAGTAATGTATCCATACCACGGGTTAGACCTACTAATAAGGAACAATGAATCATCAGGAAGAGAGTCGATGGGATCAACTTCTTGATCAACACAAGGAATATCACAAATGAGTTCCAAAAATACTAATGATTCACTAGTACAAAATGAGAGATAAGTGACCAAACGACCAAAAAAATTGGTCACCACAGTTTTTTCAAGGGATAAATGACCAAAATTGAGAAATTTTAAGTGAACTAACTAAAAATGACCAATTTGGTCACAGGATAAGAACAAAACTAAAAATTACCAAGATAAATGACCAATTTGGTCACGAGATAATAACTAAACTAAAAATGACCACATAACAATTGGTCATTTATGTGGTCATTTTTAGTTGTGTCATTTCGGCAATGGAAAATTATAATTTTGATAATGAATTTGTACAATTTGCTAAATTTTAACACTGTAGATGGATTCAAAGACCCCCTAATTTACTAAATTTTAACACTGCAGATGGATTTGGAGACCCCCTTCTAGGGGGTCTTTGAATCCATCTACAGTGTAGGGGGTCTTCGAATTCATCTGCAGTCTAGGGGGTCTCAGAATCCATCTGCAGTGTGAAAATTTAGTAAATTGTAACATTAATAATACACAACTTGGATTATTTTTCAATACATGTCTTCTAAGCTAGGGATCATTTCTTAATTTGAGGCCATCTTGATGCCTATTGTGTTAGCTGATAGGAGAATCATTGAGATGATCATTTAGGAGTTTCTCTACTAATTAGTGCCTTGGGTGTGGTGAGTTGATATCTAGATAATACATCATGTCTTGCATATAGTTTATCAAGTGATATATGAGTTCTTCTACATGTGGTTGAGTCGAGTCTTAATCGATATTTGTCGTCTTTCCCTTTTGGAATTGTCATGTCCTAAAGTTAGTGTCACTTCGTTCAGCTTGTTGTACTGGTTGTGTTCATATTTTGTTTCAACAAAACCATTGCCGTTGGACCATCTCGGCAGTCTGTTAAATTTTCGACAAGTTCATGTATTTTGTGTCATGTTAGCTAATTAAAATTGTCAATTTCACAACCTCCATTAATTCTCCATATGCATTCATTCACCATGGTTCTCTTTGCACCTGAGTTCAAAAATATTTAAAGGCCCCCTAGGTCCCTCCCTTACAAGAAATAGCCAATATCCTCCATTTTGAAGAGAAAATAATTCCTCCATTTTTGTAAAAATCCCTTTGTTCCCATCTCCTTGAATAATAATAATAATAATAATAATAATACCCCCATAATCGCAGCTAACCCATTCTCCTTTCATATATAAGATAAATAAATTGTCAAAAACAATTTTTCCTTTTCACCCATATATAATATTAATATATTGTATAATTATTATATATATTTATATAATTAATATATGTAACTAGTATTAACAAATTAAAAAGAAGAAGAATATAAACAAAACAAATGTAACAGATAGAGGGAAACTAAAAAAAAGTGAAAAGTGAATGAGCGGTGAATTAGAAAATAGATTGAGAGGGAGAATAAGAGAAAATAGGGCCTCCAATAGATGTGATCTCCACGAATTGCTCAGAGAAAGCAAATTTCTCCATATGGTTGCAAGAATCTCCATGTGATCTCCACAAATTGTGCACACGAAGCAAAGTTCTTTGGCATATGTTTGCAAGGATCTCTATGTGATAGGCTTCTTGATTTTGCTTCAGATCATCTATTCTCCATCAATTTTTTCAACAATATTTGGGGTGGGTTCGAAACCCTAGCTCAACTGATTCCATTGTATTTATGGGCTTTCTTTAATATTTGAATTCATGGTTTAATGGTCTCAATACGCTATTATCATAAATAGAAGCCTCTATGCAAAGCAGAAAGGTGACTAAGGTATTATATCATAATACACTTATTGTAATGCTAAGATTTGTTTTGAAAGGAAACATTAAGACCTAGATGTTTTTATATGGATTATGTTTCTTGGTAATTCCACAAAGGTTATTTAACTTTGGGGTTTGTGATGACAAAATGTTTCCATGCCTTCCTTCTGTGGAGAACTTAAAATGGGTGTAGGAAGTAGTTAGGTGAATGGGAAAACCACGTACTGGATCTACGTGACTGGCTCAACCGGACCTGCGTGAATGAAACAACCTAACCTACGTGAATGAAAGAATCTATATCCTCTCCCTAGCTCTATCCTCTTTCCAAACATTAGAGAAGCATGCTTTCTCAAGCTCAAATCCAATGATTCCATCTTGCGAAACATAGAGAAACTTCCCCAAAATACATGGTTGAGTAATAAAAAAAGCCTCCCTCTTATAAGGGAAAGGTAAATTGAGGGCGTGCGCTTTTATTCTGCATCACTGTCGAGCTTCAATCAAAGGGAAAGACTATATGCGTGTGAGGTACAAGGCTAATCAATTTGAAATTTTTCCCAATCATGGATAATTACATATATAAAAGCAACGTGTAAGAAGGGGTTTAATGAGTCTATCCTATCCTGTGGTGTTATGGTAAGTCAAAGTGTGGTGGGAAGTCTTAATGGATCCAATGGGTTAGAAGCCCCAGTTGTTTAGGAATTGAACACTGTAATATTGGGACAAATAATTGGGTCAACTATACGTGAAATCCTTCTCAGGAGAGCAAAAGAGATGTAGATTCTGGCTTGAATCCCGAAACGGGGGCCATGGTTCCCTGTGAAACAGTCTACTCGAAAGAGACATTCGACTCTAGTGTTGCTCCGGATACTTTAATGGTTGTGTAGAATGATGATGAATATTTGAAAAATCCAAGAGACCACAGCAACGATAAGCTATTGAAGGTTCCTGTTAGGAAGGTGCAGCATCAGAGGTATAGTTCCCAGATGTAGGGTAAAATACCACAGCTTTCCTTCGCTCAGCCAGATTCACCAGATTGAGACCTAGTGCTAGTAGCAGTAGTTTCAGTTCCAGGACTAGAGACAGATTCTGATGATCGTGATGGATAGGAAGTTTTGGAGTTTCCAGGTCTAGAGCTAGATTCGGAAGATATAGAGACAGATTCTTAACTTTGTTATCGAGAAGAAGAACCTGAATTTTGTGATCGAGATCCGTAGCCAGCATAAGTACACTTTGCACCTGTACCACCAGCACCACCTGGCTATGGTATTTAATAACTTTAACCATGCTTTTCTGTTGCACAAGGGTTTGTTGGACTAGGGTTTGGTATTTCATTTCTTTAATCGGGATTAGGAGTAGCACGCTATGATATTTCATTCCTTCCACCTGGATTAGGATCATTTAATTCACCAGGATTTGGATTTCAGGAATTTAAATAGTGAGATCCAGATCCAAAGTCTGATGTTCAAGATCTAGAAGCACCAGCACCACCAGTCGAAGAAGCACTTGTCCAAGAAGCAAGCAGTTGATTCAGTTGGTTCAACAACATGAATAGAAGGAGCATGAGTAGAAGCACCAGTAGGCTTTGCACCTGGTCTTTACCCACTGGGCTATGCACCCGGGTTTGGTATTTTAGAAATTGTGTAGTCAACGATTTATCTGAGGTTTCATGCAGTGGAGAATATTTTTTGGGTCAAGCAGACTACGCAGGCAGAGATTTCTCCAAAGTTCCAGGCTGAGGGGATAATTCAATGAACTTAAAAGAATGCACCAGTAGCTTCTGAAATGGGGAAGTTGTGAAGGATCAAGCACATTATACATGATCAGTTGCTAGAGAATCATACTTTTTTATATCTGGATCTGCCTAATAAAAGCCACCATGTTTAATACTAGGGTGGAGGATGGTGTAATGACAAAGATTCTTGCACTCTTCCTTAGATAACATAGCATTGCAGGGAAAGGGCTAAGCAATTAGAAGGAATGTTGGAAAAAAAATCAAATTCCCTTGAACTTACTACATCAGAGAACCATGAACTTCGTAAGCAAGTGGCATATCTGTCATCTAAATTAAGTGGCGTAACTGCAGAAAATACAATGTTGATTGATAGGTGGATGTTGCAGAAGATGGAAGAATCTAAGAAACTTAATGAGGTGAGAGCTTGATCCTTCTGAAAACAAATTAAGAACAAAAAAATGCACACTAGAACAAGTGTACTATTCATGCTAGAAATGCACACAGTTTTATACTATAAGTTGCTCATAAAATTTCTAGTTCTACAAGGTTTCTGGAATCTGGGTTTCATATTAATTGTTTGTTGATTGTTTAAATAAGAATTTCAATGTTTTGTATTGTTATTTTCCAATTTATTATACAAGCAACTGTGCACATTGTATGGTGGCTAAATATCCTTCTTTGTAACGCCCTTAACAAGGCATTTTGACTGCTCCTTGGATCAGTATGCTTTTGACTGGATGTAGTGAGATGTATTTGCTGAAAGCCTGAAATTGTCTTTAACCTGTATCTTCTAGATCAGGGGATCTCAACAAAGATCTATTCAAGAGTGGGCCAAATATAAATAGTGCACATGATAATTAATGTCAAATTAAGATCCATGGCATTCTATATTACTCATTTTAGGTCCTGAGATTCGCTTGGGAGCGGGATCTTATATTTGTGGCTGGCTGCCAAACCCTGTGTCTAGCTTTAACTAGTTAGACTCCATCAAACCTCTTCCCAACCATAAAGAGTATCACATGGCGATATACATAAGTTTCAAGCAGATATCAATAGCACCTTAGGTATGACAAAACTTATGGCCTTAAGAGTAAAAAGTTTTTACCCTGTAAGCTACAGAGGGATTGCATAGGCTAGTACCTTTTGGAACTCACCTATAAAATCCCTAACTTAGGATTGCAATTTTTTTCTTAGGCCTTGCTCCTGATACCTGGGCCTTGCTATTTGAAAAAGTCTTAAAACTACATTTTCATGCATAAATATGAAACTTACAACTATGTAAAACCATTTCATCTATGCTATTTATTTTGATTCTCAATCATATGTACCAGTGAGCATTGATCTCCACACAGCTAAGTATATAATATAACACAAATATGCCCATTCCTAATCATTGCTCACAGTATTAATTGATTATAAAACTGAGGAGTCCGAGGTTCCACTATAATTGCTTTCACTGTATATAGATACAAGTCAAATTTAGGCATATATGAACGGTATATAGATAATGGTTAAGCAGTATTAAATGTCCACCTCATTCACTAATGAAAACTATTTTCAAGAATCAAAATGGATTAAATGATCCCCCTGGATAGAAAATATCATTCTTCTTTATAGAGTTGCTAGTTGAACTCAACTATTTTTTTTAGAAATCTAGCAACGAATAAATCTTTAAAAGCCTCAAATTTACCACTCAGTGGTGTTGATTGAGCTTGACCAAATGATTCTTTTATCACTGTGTATGGACCTCCCTAAGTATAGGTTGCGTTGCACCTGCAATCATTGTTCATGGATTTTGTGCATCATCTTCCTAAAAAATATCATCTAAATGCAATGGCTAGTTATGTTAAAGATAAATACAAAAACCTAGAGAACTTAAAACATGTTGAAATATAACTTTGTGTTGAATATGGTTCTTTAAATCATTTTTTTGATAGATGTTTATCTTATCACATTGTGGCAAGCATGCCCTTTGCCAATCTTAGAATCTTGCAGTGAATGTAATTTGGTTACAATACTCCAAGAAGATTCTTCGGTTAAGAAGCCATGGATGTGGGGTATCTATTCTGCCAAAGTTTCCCAAGACTTTCACGTTTCCGCAACCACTTGAAATGGCTCATTTGCATGGGAATGATTTTCCACGAGGGAAAACCATGTCTGTAAAGAATTTCAACTTTTTGGGGGGAAATTTCACCATCCTTGCTTAATCATAGAACCAAGACCTTGTTGGCATCAACTATAGGTTTTAATTATTTTATGAACTCATAATTTTTATGTGATGGTCATTCATTTGGGAGCAATTCAGGGGTAAGAATTAAGAACCATGGATAAAATGGATCTATCATCTAAATGCAATGGCTAGTTACGTTAAAGATAAATACAAAAACCTAGAGAACTTAAAACATGTTGAAATCTAACTTTTTGTTGAATATGGTTCTTTAAATTATTTTTTTTACAGATGTTTCTCTTATCACATTCTGGAAAGCATGCCCTTTTCCAATCTTAGAATCTTACAGTGAATGTAATTTGGTTACAATACTCTAGGAGTATTTCTTTGGCCAAGAAGCCATGGATGTGGGGTATCTATTCTGCCAAACTTTCCCAAGACATGCACCTTGCCCCAACCACTTGGAATGGCTCATTTGCATGGGAATGATTTTCCACGAGGGCAAACCATGTTTGTAGAGAATTTCAACTTTTTGGGGGGAAATGTCACCATCCCTGCTTAACCATAGAACCAAGACCTTGTTGACATCAACTATAGGTTTTAAATATTTTTATGAACTCCTAAGTTTTCTGTGATGGTCATTCATTTGGGAGCAATTCAGGGGTAAGAAGTAAGAACCATGGATAAAATGGATCTATCATCTAAATGCAATGGCTAGTTACGTTAAAGATAAATACAAAAATCTAGAGAACTTAAAACATGCCGAAATCTAACTTTGTGTTGAATATGGTTCTTTAAATCATTTTTTTGACAAATGTTTCTCTTATCACATTGTGGCAAGCATGCCCTTTGCCAATCTTAGAATATTACAGTGAATGTAATTTGGTTACAATACTCCAGGAAGATTTCTTCGGCTAAGAAGCCATGGATGTGGGGTATTTATTCTGCCAAATTTTCCCAAGACTTGCACCTTGCCCCAACCACTTGAAATGGCTCATTTGCATGGGAATGATTGTCCACGAGGGAAAACCATGTCTGTAAAGAATTTCAACTTTTTTGGGGGAAATGTCACCATCCCTGATTAACCATAGAACCAAGACCTTGTTGAAATCAACTATAGGTTTTAATTATTTTATGAACTCCTAAGTTTTCTGTGATGGTCATAATTCATTTGGGAGCAATTCAGGGGTAAGAAGTAAGAACCATGGATAAAATGGATCTATCATCTAAATGCAATGGCTAGTTACGTTAAAGATAAATACAAAAACCTAGAGAACTTAAAACATGCTGAAATCTAACTTTGTGTTGAATATGGTTCTTTAAATCATTTTTTTTTACAGATGTTTCTCTTATCACATTGTGGCAAGCATGCCCTTTGCCAATATTAGAATCTTACAGTGAATGTAATTTGGTTACAATACTCCAGGAATATTTCTTCAGCTAAGAAGCCATGGATGTGGGGTATCTATTGTACCAAAGTTTCCCAAGACTTGCACCTTGCCCCAACCACTTGAAATGGCTCATTTGCATGGGAATGATTGTCCATGAGGGAAAACCATGTCGGTAAAGGATTTCAAATTTTTTTGGGGAAATGTCACCATCCCTGCTTAACCATAGAACCAAGACCTTGTTGACATCAACTATATGTTTTAATTATTTTATGAACTCCTAAGTTTTCTGTGATGGTCATAATTCATTTGGGAGCAATTCAGGGGTAAGAAGTAAGAACCATGGATAAAATGGATCTATAATGTTTATTGGCGAAGGTCTGCAGGGTAATGATAAAATGGATTCGTTATTGTTGCAAATTCATGAAATAAACTTGCTTTTTTGTTCAAGAAAGGATACGATAGAAGAAATGTGAATGATGAGCGCAGGGCATGTGTGTTGTTGGAAAGCTTTATTACTTTTGTTTACATTGTTACACCAGCCATTTAATCATCAGAATTTGTTTGCTCCAAAAGGATGTATGGAAACTAAGTGTACTTTAGGCATTTGCCAAAAATATCAATATTATTTGAATCCTGGAATAAGAGAAAAGTAAAGCACATTCATAAATTTGCCTAGCAAAAGTTTGAATGCATTTTAATGCTCTATACCTCTTCTGGCTGTAGAATAAACTTTTTCTCTCATTCATTTTTCAAAGAAATTTTTACTGCTATATCTTCAATTTAGTCTTTACAAAAACTTAAGCATCTTTCTGGATGCATCAAATGTTATTTTTCAGGACAAATTTGATGCAACTTCGTTCAGAGTATAAGATTCTTTCCTCGAAAAGCATGGTGTCAAGCTGGGTTTCATGTCAGGATTTGTAAAGGTAATCAGTTAGCTTATGTCATTTGACTCCATTCATGTCCAAGCATAACAACTTCTAGATGTTTTGATTTCTCATTCATTTGATAGCCTAGGTGCAGTCATCACACTTCAAAACCAACTTATACTAATTTTTCTTTCATTTGCATCCAGGCTACAGTGAGTGCACTTCAAAACAAACCTACAGTTAATGCTGTCATAGATGGTGATGATATTATATACATAGATTATGTTGACATCACCATTGTTGTTGGTACACCAAAGGTTTGAACTTTGTTCAGTCAATATTATGTGCTGCAGTATGCATATGCTTATCTTGATTAGTATGGAAAAGGTTTTTGTTATTAAACTTTTGCCTTCACAGGTTCTAGACATGCTTTTTGCAGTCTTCATAAGTTGATTTATTTGACTTGTGCCTAAATTTTTATTTTTATGAACGGTATATAGATACAATGTATGCTTAGATTAATAATAGAGGCAGTTATTTTGCAATTTGTAGTTCTTGATTGATGTAGTTGAGACTTTAGAGGGATCAATTTTAAATTTACTTCACTGTTTAATAGTTGTAAAACTAAAAACAGAGGGATAGGTTGTATTTGGTGTTAAATTCAGTAGTTCCACTGGTGGTACTTAGGGTCAACCTAAACGATTATTTCTCACTCATCAAAGAAGTAAAAGTGATAATTAAAATGACTCGTGGAAAATTTTCTATGCATAAATCTTGAATTTGCAAGCGTTGTTGTTGTGCTCAATTTCTTATGGGAGTACTTAAGTACTTGAGCTAGCATACCCAAGGTGAAAGTGATGTGGGTTTATTGTTGCTTTCTCACCCACAAGACTGCCCAGAATTGGTCTAATGTGGCTATTTACTGCTGCAACTATGCCCAGACTTGCCCATATCTGAGATTCATTATTGTTGGGAGGCTAAAACATCCATTAAATGCCCAAATTATGCCTTGATTGAAGGATTAGGTTGTTAGAAGACCTTAACATGCATAGGATACCTAGAAACTGTGCCCATAACTGATCTTTATAGTTGTAAGTGACATTTTAGCTAATGTTGTTCGATGTACAAGACCATCCTGGGGATGCTTTGTGGCTGGCTAATGTAAAAAATCCCTTTCTTCAACTCAAAATATATGTATTCCTTTGCTAAGATATGTGCTGGAAAGAGTCCCTCTGTAAATCCAAAATGCCCCTGTATTTATTGGTAACAGGTACCATGTAGAAAAAAATATATAGCCACAAGCAGTATTCAGATGTTTTTTATTTTACTATTTAGTTTATTTAGATGAAAGTACTCAATTCATTTTTCCTTTTGCATGCAGCTAATAAAGACAATGAAGTGTATGGCTAAAGAAAATAGAGGAGAACATTACATGGTTTGGGTTTCCTTGGGTTGGTCTGTAGGTATTCAAGAATCAGATGAACCAAAATTCTAATATCCTTATATGCGGATTAGTTATCTACTATGCACTCTCTTAATGATTTCCTGCTCAGAAATGGGCAGAACCACAAACAGGAAAGTTCCATCATTAGGAGTCTCCATGGTGCCTGTGTTTGCTCTATAATGGAAAGACCTACCGCTATAGGCAACCTAGGCATTCTTGGTTCCACCCATTTTTAGGTGATTATGAGGAGTCTCCATGGTGCTTATAGTTTGCACTACAGTGGTAACACTTGCAATTATTATGGACATTATGTATATAACAAGAATAAACTAGAGTACCCACACATTAATCTAGGGAATTATACCTCAGAATTCATTTCCAGATTGACAAAATTTTGGCATGAGATTTCTTATGTTGCTTGATCTTCATTACTTGCACATGCATAACAATTGTGAGAGCACAAAAATTTATACGTCACTCAATGGATACATTATGTTGTAGAAAGTTCCAGTCTACTCTGCAAATAGTCATGCTTGATCAATTACTGAGTTATCGTTAAAGAGCGGCTCACAAATGTTTCATTTTTCAAACAGGGTAAATTCAAGCAACAATGTATTCAATTAACATTAGAAGCACAAAGTGGTGGAAAAGACGAATCAATGATAGATGTTTCATTTTAAAATTTTCAACAATTCTCAGAAATTTTCATTTCGGTGAACTTCCCGGATTAGTAATGTAGTAGTAATGGAGCTTTGGTGAGAACTTCTCTATGGGTGCAACCTAGAATGTGGACTAAAGATGAGATCTGTAGATCTCATCTCGAATGCCCCATTTTTGGGAGAGGTCTGGTGCATCCAACAACAAGTTGTGTGGAATCAACCTGTCAATAGCAAGATCGATTAGACAGAGCAATGAGGAGGATCTGGTATACCAGCAGGAGTGGATTCCATTATCTTCCTGCTGCATTGAAGCTCTGAGGCCAAGATATGGTTACTTGAGATAAATCTTCTAGAGGATGCCTATACACCCAATCCTGTGAATCATCGGTACAACCTTGAATATCACAGCGGCAATGAGTGGGTCAGTGCCAAAATTTGCAAGAATTGATGGTTTGAGGCTCTGATCTCTTTACATGGAGAGCATCCAAACAAGGACCATGTCTAACCAAATCCGATCAGCAGCTTGAAGGCAAGGTCCCAAAATATAACATCCATAATGAAGAGTAAGCGTTCCTAGTGAGTGAAAGATGAGTCTTTGCTTATGTCCTAAAAATGAATCTAGCAACACATTCTAAGGGAAGTAAGCATTGAGTAACCTTTACTTAAATGACTCTGTTGTAAGCGTCAAATTGTCTTTTTGTCTAAAAAACACTTCTATATCTTTGTATGTTGAGATCATCTCCCCTTGCTCACCCCTATAAGTGACTAAAACCATTGGTAACTAGTGTGAGCATTCACCACTAAACCTGCTAATGGATGAGATGCCTCCACTTGGTTAAGAATGGGTCCCATTACATGTGAGTTTTCCATTGAATTGAATTTCATTGTGTTATACCTCAAATTTCCACACCATGTGTAAGTGGGAATATACATGTTTCACCACCATGGAAAACATGATGTTTATGCCTCCTAAGGGTGTTAGGACCCTTCATTCTAATGTTGGTACCTTCCCTAGTCACACTTGGAAGAAAATCCAACAAGCAAGGGGTCGAAACCCACATTAACCACCTCCAAAAATTAAGCCTTCTGGAACTACCGCGCCCTGCATGCCTATGGGGGAGCGGTACTGTCAAACTACCGCATTCTGCATGCCTATGGGGGAGCGGTACTATCGCGCTTTGCTTAGTTATAGGGGAGCGGTAGTTTTGTTTAGGCTTATCCCTTTTATTTTGGATCTTGGATCTCATGGAGATTTTCTTGGGATGAGGTACCCCTTCGAATCCCATCTCACTTTCCCTCCTTGGCATGATTTAGATCTTTGATCCACATATTATTCACTTAGATCCATAATCTCCTCTTAGTGGTTGGCCTCCCAAATCCTACTTAAAGAGAGCCATCCATGAGCTAAGGGGGGTTATCTTGGAAACACTAAACCTATGATCCTATGAGTCTTGCAAGGGTGATGTTGGAGAGCTTGGAAGGAGGTGCTACTACTTTGGACATCAAGGTATAACATTGTAATCAGCTTCTTTTGGCTTTCTTATCATTAATATAACTTATCCTATTCCTCTCATTTTCATGTCTTTAATGATGAATGCATGAAATTGTCTCTATTTATATAGTTAGATCTTTGTTTATGCATATATTGCGTTGGAGAAGGTGTTGTGTTTCCTTTGTGAAAAGGTTCATAAGTCCATAATCAAAGGCAGGAGCTGTAGCAACTTAGGAGCAGCAGGACAACCATCAAAGTAAGGTATGCCATCTACTTGCTTTGTATTTCCATAGCTTATTAACTAATGTGTGAGCTAGATCTAGGAGGACTATAGTGTCTATTTGTTTCATCTCTGTCTTGGGTAGGCAACTAGGAGCCTTTTCTAATCCCAAGGGGATATCTACCTATCCATAGGGAGATTTTCTCACAACAGAAACTGGCGACCACAGTGCGAGCTTTCTTCCCTAGTTTCACCTTTGCTTGCTTGTTTAGATCATCAAATCCTCTTCTAAGTGTTGTTTCTCATCACCTTAGATCCTCTTTGATCATCATTGAGGACCATTTTAAACTTAGGACCTTATCCTTGCTCGGATCTTGGCCAAAATTTGAGTTTTTTAATCCTACAGGAGACTACCACTCCCCCACAGTGTTCTAGGGCGCAGTACTGTCCAAACTACCGCTCCCCCATAGTGTTCTAGGGTGCGGTACTGTCCAACTACTGCTCCCCCACAGTGTTCTAAGGGGCGGCACTGTCATTTTTTGGTCATTTTTGAGCTTATTTGGAGGGCTTCCCTTGGGTTTTTTGCTCCCAAACTCTTGGAGTGCCTCCATATGGTCCATTGGCTTATTTTTTACACATTTTTGAAGAGATTTGAGTCTCTTTTTAGTCCTTTTCATCCACATTTTTGTCTCTAGTCCTTCATTGGCATCTTTGAAGCCATTTGGTCAATTTTGAGTCCTCTGAGCCATTTTTTAGTTCTGGGAGTCAAGTGTACCTTCCCAGTCACTTTAGGATCTCTATAACATAACTTTGAACCCTTCCAAACCTCATTTGGGAAGATTTGTGCCCCTTTTTCTTTGTTTGGAAGACTAGGTTCTATCTTGGAAAGTTGAAATCCCCTTGGGTTAACTTGATCCCTTGTGTACGTTTTCAAATTTTCTGATTTAGAGTCTCTTGATCAGTGATTTTGTGACCATTACATGACTAATTTGGACTGATACAATTCATTTTTAGCTTGTTTTAGAAACTCTTTGCATCTTTTGGAAGATCAAAGCCTTTGTTTGGTTTCTTGAGTCAGACTAGTGCTTTGTTTGCTTGTTGGGTAGAATTGTCATTCTTTTCAAGCCCCAATAGCTTGCATTGGTTTTTAAAAATTCTTCTCGCCATCGGATTGTGATTGGATTCATTCATTTTTTTTCAAAAATCTCTTTAGTGTGATATTCCAAAGGTTTGTTTGGTTTGGCATCATTTGGATTGATTAGATTGGCTTTGAAAAACTTGGGACATCCTTGTCTTTTGAAGTCATTTTCTTGGGTTTTGCACTTTGTTTCCTTTGCATCATTAGCTATTTATTGGTTGTTGGAATAGATCGATCCCTTGTTTCCATTTTTTTTTTGTTCAAATGAAAGCTTTATTTTGTCACTCTTTTGCTATATTCATTAAATTGGAACGCATAGGTATTCTTCTTGCTTTAATTTAATCATTTGACATTCTTGGTATTATATTCATGAGAAGAAGAAATGCTTGTTTCATATTTATGTGCATTTGAGTTAGACGATATTATTAGGTTCTTCTCTTTGTCTTGCATTTGATTGGAAGCATTTGTAGAATCTTTCTTTCCGTAGCTTGGATGTGTGTTTTTCAAGTGTACAAAGATAGGAAATGGATTAGAATCATTACGTTTGGTGTTCATATGAAGAACTTTTTCATTACTTTGGGTTAGTTTTGGGTGCATATTTTACTTCTTTCTATCATTTTGAAAAGGAATAAAATTGCATGTGCATTGGGTTGTGCATATTGGGAACGGAAAGAATTCTCCCTTACTTTAGCTAGTGTTCATCGAATAGAAAGGCTCATTTCAATTCATTCTCATTTGCATGGTTTGGGTCGTCACAATACCACCAAGTTTCACGTCCATTTACCCGATTGAGTAAGACAGCCTCTAAAATTAATCTCCCTAACTAAGCCAACATTAACCTCACTTGAGGAAATCAAAAGAATTTGGTAGTTAGGTAGGACACCGGGGATATGCATCAAAATAATTTCCCCTTGTCATTTTTCATCTCAGACATAGTCGTTGTCTTTAGGGAACTAAAATCCTCTAGTATTTATTGACACGGTCACAGCCAATTTGTGGAGGGGCCTCCTGACTGTTTTTAACTTTCAAGGGTTAAACGGCTGTGATATTGAGAACCGGATGGACTCTGTGGAATGCCGCACTCCACTTAGCCCTAAGGCAACATCGATCATTGTCTTCCTTGTAATTCATGGTAATGCAAGGGTGATAAGGCAGAAGCGCCCAAAACCTTTTCCAACGTGTCATGAACGAGGTAGCTTAGTGACTTTTCTACTAGGGCTCTTTTACCCAGGATCCCTTTCGGTAGAGGGATATCCTTCTCATATTGGTCTCTCATTTTGTATTGTTCGACTTGGATTTCATCACCTTGCGAAGGATACAATTTGTTGAGGTCTCCAGCTCTTAGTTAGAAGGTTTTGCTTGCTATCTTATAGAGGGTCTTTTTCTTTGTAGGGTTGCTTGTTGGCATTCTGGCCATTTTGTTGTACAGCTCGCTTACTGTGGCAGCGGCCTCAGTATAGTTTTTTGAGCTTGCTCTTTTGGCCTGTGAGCCTCATCTTTTCCTAGCTCCCCTTTCGCACACTCGGTTGCCTGAGGGTTTTTGAGTTCTTTTTAACAAGACTTCATCCACATCACTTAGTTTTGTTTCATGGAGAATCTACCTCCATACACCCATGCTCCTTCTGGGACTACCAACCCGGAGACCCCTTTTCAAGGGGTTCCTTTTACTTTTTGTCCAGTTGGAGATATTGGTCCTCCCTTTATTGCCACGTTAAATCTTCCTGGATTAACCATAGGATTACCAGTATGGTTATTCAATCTGGTAATTCCGATTGCGCCTAATGTTTTGAATGTTAACTCTCCACCACGAGAGAGTCAATCCCAAACTAATCCTTCCCCTTCTTCATTGGATGAATCTTCTTCCGTTCCTTCTTCCTCGCCTGATCAAAGCAATAGTGTTAGTAGTCAGGTGGATAGGAAGAAGAAGAAAAGGAAAGTTAAGAAGAAGAAGGATAAGGAAGAGACCAAGCGTAAACCAGTTGCCTCTAATGGCACTCATTCTACAAAAACACCTCGTAAGCCCAAGTTCCCTTGTAAACTCTGCAAGGGTGACCACCTTCTCAAGGATTGCCCCGGTCTTTCCTGTGTATCAGAAGTGTGGTCTAGAAACCCCAAACCACTTGTATCATCAACCTCTGACCATCATGTCGATGACACTCCCTCAACCAGTGACCCCTTGGTGAAGGGTAAAGTCCTATATCCCTGTTTGATATGCAAGGGTATGCACCGTACGTTCCTTTGTCCAAGCATGGATGAAGCTTTGCAGTGGTTGGAAGATATTACTAGTTCTCAATTGGTGCTTCCAACAAATGATAGTAAGTTGTCCCTCGGCCCCCCACTGGTTGACCAAGTGATCAATTCAGTTTCATCTGCAATTGATCCCACTCTCCCTCCCGAGAGTGAAGTGATCGAGTCGCTGCCATCCCCACTCGATCCCACTCTTTCATTGAAGAAAGTCCAGACTGAAGCAGTCATCTTGACACAATCTTCGTCTCATTCTTATCTTCCAAGCGAGAGTGAATTGGAAACCGCTGATGTTTTCCTTATCGGTTCAGAATGTCCTCGGCAAGGGGAAACCCTGTCCGTTTCCGCGAAACCCCCTCCAAGTACTGAGGTTATCTCCTTTGATTAGAATGGTCTGACAGAATCTCGTCTTCCTTCGAGTGTTCCTTTTCAAATGTCTATAGGAGTTTCCGATAAGGAAATTTTTCGTATGATAGTTGATGAAGGAGATTTTGTTAGTATTCTATCCTCAACTGCTTGGCAAGCCTTAGGTTCTCCTCGGCTTGTGCCCGTCACTGACCAGATACTGGCTTTCAATAGAAGGCCTACTGGACCTTTAGGGTCCCTTCCTCAGTTACCTATCACTTTGGGAGGGAAAACTGTTTGTATTGATGTCATGGTCGTCCAAGTTCCCTTAGATTTTAACCTACTCCTTGGACGTGATTACGTCTATGCAATGAAGGCTATAGTGTCCTCACTCTTCTGAGTGATGTATTTTCCCCATCATGGGAATGTTGTGACCATCGATCAGCTTTCCTTTGTGACGCCCACTCATCACATGACTCCTAGTCACCAGACTTCCCTGAATGTTCCACATGTTTTAGTGGTTTCTTCCCCCTAGGGGGGGGGGGACGGTTGGAGCAAAGTTCTATTCCGGTGTCAAGCTCGTTAAAAAATGAAACCATCATCTCAAGCATAGTTTACTTTTGGTTTTAAGCTTGTGTAAAAATGAAACCAACCATCATTTTGAGCAGAGTTCCCTTTATGTGTCAAGCTCGTTAAAAAATGAAACAGATTATCATGAGCATAGTTCCCTTTCTATGTCAAGCTCGTTAAAAAATGAAATAGGTTCCTACGAGCATAGCTTATTCTTTGTTTCAAGCTTGTTAAAAAATGAAACCGATCCTCAAGCACAGTTTACCGTTGGTTTCGAGCTTGTGTAAAAACAAAACCAATCCCAAGCATAGTTTACGTTCAATTTCAAGCTTGCGTAAAAATGAAACTACCTTCGAGCATAATTTCTTTCTGTTTTAAGCTCATTAAAAAATAAAAAGGACCCTTTCAAGCATTGTTATTATCTATTTCAAGCTTGTGTAAAAATGAAATAGATCTCCTTTCCATTTGTTCGAGTCTCTTGCTAGAGTTAGGATTTGAACCTTCATTTCATCTGCCTGGGTCACTTGATCCTGGTTCTCCCTACCCCCCTTGGTGAACACATTCGGATTAGTAGCCAGGATTTTTGGGTAAGGAAGAAGAGTATTCAGACGAAACGAAGCTTGGGGGCATGTTTAGCCGTTAGCAATCATGCTGGGGGCATTTACCAACCTCTGGTCATCATGTTGGGAAGGAACCCATCAATGGGCCTTAACCGTGAGAAGAGTTTACCATTGGATTCAAGCTCATTAAAAAATGAAACCAGTATTCTGAGCAAAGTTCTACTCCTGTGTCAAGCTCATTAAAAAATGAAACATATCCTTTCCCTTTGAGTCGAGTCTCCTCGTAGACTTAGTACCTGAACCTTCTTTTCACTCGCCTATACTTTAGGAGAATGAAATGAAGCTTGGGGGCATGTCTTCAACCTCTGGAAGTTACGTTGAAGTCAACTCGATCGCCTCTCCACACCACATTAGAGCTAAGTCACTTACTTCTAGCAATCATGCTGGGGGCATGTACCAACCTTTGGATTTCATGATCGGAAGAAGTTCACCATTGGGAACATTTTCGAGCATACTTTCCTTTTTAGGTTTCAAGCTCATTAAACCATGAAAATTATCCTGAGCATAGTTCATTTTCTGTTACAAGCTCGTTAAAAAATGAAGCAGACATCATGAGCATTCTTCCAACCTATCTTCGAGCTCGTTAAAAACAGTAAGATGGTGTTTGAGCTTACTTTTCACTTTTTTCGTGCTCTGGTTAAAATATGAAAAGTGGTTTGAGCTTACTTTTTCCTTTTTCGTGCTCTGGATCCAAACATGAAAAAGATTTCGAGTGCTTTTGATACCATTATCGTGCTCGTTAAACAATTGGAGTAAAAAGGTGTGTCTAACGAGTATAGGTTTATCACTTTATCCGGCCTCGCTAGACTATTTACGGAAAAGGAACTGTGCCAAGTTTACTTTTCCTTTGTCATACTGGGTCATCAACCATGACAAAGTTGTACATGGAGTCCATAGTTAAGCTCTTTTTAGACTCCCTAAAATTGAAAAGATTGCCAAGTGATCTTGACTCTTTCACACTTGTAAAAGTATTTGAAAGGTCGTCTATTCGGTGATAGGTTATCCCTTTTTCGACCCGTCTAGACTATTTATGAGAAAGGTATACTCCAGCCAATCATGACTGGAAGAGTCCTCTCCCGTGTGGTTTTACCCTTTTTCGGGAGATGAGGCTAACTTTACGAAAAAGGACCGTTGGATCTTCTTTAGTTCTTTTCAGACTCTCTAAACATGAAAAAATGTCGAGTTTTCCTTCCTTGGACTCGTAAAATCAAACATCGAAGGACCCTTTTGGGACCGAACCCCTCCTTTCTCAGGTTCGTAAAACATGTGGGATTGGACTCGTCCAAAGGATGAGCTATACCGAGCATCTGTTATCCTCCTCAAGCTCGTTAAAAAACAAAGAGGTACTCATCAAACATGATAGGGGTTGGGGGGGAATAAGTTAAGTTTCTTTTAGAAAGCTTCATGGCAGCTTGTGTCGCCCTTGAACATGGCACCTTTTTGTGTCTTGTCATACAGTTGGGTAATCTACTTATCTTTGAGTCATGCCAATTCTATGAGTTGTCCCGCTCCTTCAAATCATCTGAAGAATGCCTCAGTCATCGTTGCATTATGTCTTGGTCTCTGCCTCGTTGAGTCAATGCTGCCGAGTCATTATTGTCGTGCCGTTCATGTTCAAGAGAAGTTTACCTTAGTCATACTCTACAATATTGTTAGCCTTTACATCCTTGTGTCAGTCCATACTCATCTGATTCATTACTTCATATCACTTTCCTATGTTGGTTTCCTATCGATGATGTGGGATCCATTATGGCCCTCCTTTGACGAGTCTATTCCTGTCGACTTCAACTCATTATCCAGGAATTAGTCTTAGAAACCAACCTTAGTACCTTGGTACCTGCATGCCTCAATGGCAGGTTTCCTCGCATTCGACAGTAGGTTTTCATCATTGACCTCTGATCAAATGATCTCGCAGATGTTTGACATCAACTCATCTATTCACATTTCGTCGAGATGTACTATGATACCTTGGGAGTCATTTTCATCATTGGTGATTTCCCTCGCACTGGTTAACGGTTTCAATGATTGACCGGTAATCAAGTGGTTTCTACCATGTTCGATTTCAACACCTTGTAATCACATGGTTACATTCGTATCGATTTGGGATCGAGTAGAAGACCCTGGATAGTTTTGAAGTCTTTTTAGCACATCTAGGTTGTGATGGAGATTTTTTGAGTAGGTTCCCACATATATATTATGTTGGTGACCTCATTGATGTACTATCACACATATCCACTCTTGTATTGGTCGTGGTTGTGTCATTGTCTTTTCATGGATCTACGCTTGTAGTCTAGTAGCCATGATTTGTCTCCAGTCTTTGTTAAGTCAGTATTATCATGGATCTGCAATGTATTGGTCAGTAGCCATGCTTTCAGTCAATTGTTCCGAGCATGGGTATGTCCACCTCGAGGTCGTTATACATATTGTCGATATTTGCATGTAGCTCTTCTCCAACTCTCCTTCAGATATCCTTGCAGACTTATTATTTGTAAAGTGTTTCGGCCATCAGATTCCTTCTGACCTCACACTTTAGGGGGCATCTTTTATACCTCAAATTGCCACAACATGTGTAAGTGGGAATATACATGTTTCACCACCATGGAAAACATGATGTTTATGCCTCCTAAGGGTGTTAGGACCCTTCATTCTAATGTTGGTACCTTCCCTAGTCACACTTGGAAGAAAATCCAACAAGCAAGGGGTCGAAACCCACATTAACCACCTCCAAAAATTAAGCCTTCTGGAACTACCGCGCCCTGCATGCCTATGGGGGAGCGGTACTGTCAAACTACCGTGTTCTGCATGCCTATGGGGGAGCGGTACTACAGCGCTTTGCTTAGTTATAGGGGAGCGGTAGTTTTGTTTAGGCTTATCCCTTTTATTTTGGATCTTGGATCTCATGGAGATTTTCTTGAGATGAGGTACCCCTTCGAATCCCATCTCACTTTCCCTCCTTGGCATGATTTAGATCTTTGATCCACATATTATTCACTTAGATCCATAATCTCCTCTTAGTGGTTGGCCTCCCAAATCCTACTTAAAGAGAGCCATCCATGAGCTAAGGGGGGTGATCTTGGAAACACTAAACCTATGATCCTATGAGTCTTGCAAGGGTGATGTTGGAGAGCTTGGAAGGAGGTGCTACTACTTTGGACATCAAGGTATAACATTGTAATCAGCTTCTTTTGGCTTTCTTATCATTAATATAACTTATCCTATTCCTCTCATTTTCATGTCTTTAATGATGAATGCATGAAATTGTCTCTATTTATATAGTTAGATCTTTGTTTATGCATATATTGCATTGTAGAAGGTGTTTTGTTTCCTTTGTGAACAGGTTCATAAGTCCATAATCACAGGCAGGAGCTGTAGCAACTTAGGAGCAGCAGGACAACCATCAAAGTAAGGTATTCCATCTACTTGCTTTGTATTTCCATAGCTTGTTAACTGATGTGTGAGCTAGATCTAGGAGGACTATAGTGTCTATTTGTTTCATCTCTGTCTTGGGTAGGCAACTAGGAGCCTTTTCTAATCCCAAGGGGATATCTACCTATCCGTAGGGAGATTTTCTCACAACACATTGCATCATGATGCGAATGAGGATAATTTTTTGTTGAATTTGTCTGTGTGTATCTTATTAAAATGAGCCACACATGATATATACACAGAAAGAGACCAGGAGACATACAAATTCAAGATGTCATTCATGTATTTAAAATTTTGAAATAAAGCCAAAAAAGGAGCTACCATGGAGTATTCAGTAACTTAGTTTAATTTTTCCACTTGCCATTGGGTAGAGCAATGACTGCAAAATTTATAGATTAAAATTTAATCTAAGATCAGGTCTCGCAAAAAGCCTTTTGTCCCAACCTTCTTTTGGTTTTGTGAAACTAAAAGATGCCTTCCCATATGTTGGTATTGTTTGGCCCATTTTATGCTTTGCTTCCCCATTCTCTATGCATGCCTAATATTCTTGTCATGCATCATTTACTCTAGCAATCTGTAGAATATTTTCACAAGTTGCATGTCATTGGTGGTTGTTTATTCTATTCCTCAACTGGTTTGAAGTCTTGTTTGTTATGAACGATGACACTGATGGTTATTAATTATTATGTAGCATCCTGGTTACTAGTTCGTCGGATCAGGGGTGATTGATCCTTTCAACATATTGCATATTGCCATCAATTTTAGTTATGTTTAATGTTTAGTCATTATTTATTATTTAGGCTATGTGATAATTTATTGAGATTTATCATCTGTTTAGTATTTATTGTGTTCTTGTTTTTTTCTATTTTTATGTTCTATACTGCTTACAAGTGCTTTGTTTACAGCAGTGGCAGTTCCTCCTCCTCAAGTAGTTTCCTCAGATAATGATCCAAATAATACAACTGTGTGTGCCTTTGTTTTTATTTGCCTTTTTGCATGCTCTCATTTCTTCAAACAAACTATTTTTAATATTCTTATTCTATGTGTTTTGGGTGCAGATATTTGTTGGTGGCTTAGACCCCACTATGATGGATGACATGCTGAGACAAGTATTTGGCCAGTTTGGAGAACTTGGGCATGTCAAAATACCAATGGGAAAATGATGTGGATTTGTCCAATTTAATAACAGGTATTGCTTATTAATATTTGAGTCTCTATTGCAAGATTTCTTGTATAATATATTTTGGTATCTCAGACTACAATGCAAAGTATTAGACTATAGATTTTCACTCTTCCTTTTCTGAACATGCATAAGCTTGCTACAATAACCTTCATGTAGCATCTGGAACAATAACCTTCATGTAGCATCTAGAACAGTAACCTTCATGTAATCACTTGAACTTATCCTTCAGGTGGACAGTTTAGGAATAGTGGATCTGTCAGTTCCAATGTTGATCCGTAATGGTTAAGCCTATGGCCAACATGATTCACCAACATGGACCATAACATATTTGTTTGATTAATATGTCCCGTGTTTAGTAATCCATTATGATTTTATTGTGACTGCCATAAATTCAAAGAACTCGGTGCAAAGTAACATCAATCACATAATAAAGATTACACAATAAAATTCAAGGGTCCAGTCAATGAAATTCAACATATATTACATGGTTCAGAATTTGATTTCTCGCCAAATAGAGCTAATGTTCCTGATAGAGTTACTATTAATCCATAACGAATTCTATTTAAGGGTGCTATCTCAATGGTAGAGCACCTGCTTTATAGGCAGGAGGTTGGTGGTTCGATTCCTCCGTGCCCTATTGATATTCTGAAACCACTAAAAAGAGATAAATGACTAAAAAAATGACCAAAATTTGCATATAAATGACCACCAGTACAACATGAGGGATAAGTGACCAAAATATGCATATAAATGACCACTTTTGAGTTGGCGATCGTTGGTAGCAAATTAGCGGTCATTTATCACATGACAAAAAATGTGGTCATTAATTGTGACAATTAATGACCAAATATATTACCAAATTAATGACCAAATATACGACCACAAGATAAGCTATAAATGACCAAGCTAAATATGACCACATTTTTAGTCGCATGATATATGACCGCTAATTTTCTACCAGTGGTCACCAACTCAAAAGTGGTCATTTATATGCGGATTTTGGTCGTTTTTTTGGTCACTTATCTCTCATTTTGTACTAGTGATTTCTTTGATTTTGATTTCTTGAATTGTAGGTCGAATTCTTGGAGAATTATAATCCAACATGAGTAATTTCCTCCCAACACTTAATGATTTAGAAGGTGGTACATGGGGTTTGAATCTGCGGTGAAGGTAGTTGTGTGGAGTAAAATGTAATGATGAAATATATGGACAACTATGATGGTCGCTAGAGCCAACTTCTCAAAATGTGAGTAACGTGTTTCAGAGTTAGCAAGACTCTTACTAAGGTAATAGATCACATGTTCTTGCTCATTATTATCTTCCCGCACTAGTACCATACCAACAGTAGAGGTGGAGGCAGCATGATAAAGGATATAGTCCTTGGTATAATCAGGCGACTGCAACACAGGTGCATGTGTTATAGCATGTTTAAGATTGTCAAATGCGTGTTGCGTGTATTCATCCCAAACAAAAGGAAATCCCTTTTTAACAACTACATAAAACCATGTGTTTTGTCTGCATACTTACACACAAAACGACGCAAGTAGTTTTCCTTCCCCTGCAAACTTTGAAGTTCAGTAATGTTTGTTGGTGGGGGTAGGGATAAAATATCCTCTAATTTCAAGGGATAATTGTGGATCGCATATTTTGAAACAATGAAGCCAAGAATGTGTCTAGAATCAACACAGAAGATTCCCTTATGACGATTTAAGCGGATATTATAGTGTCGACATCTGAGGAAGACTACTGCCAGATGGTCGATATGAAATTCACAACGATTCGATGGGATGGAAAATCATCAAGATAAGGATCCACGAAATCCTTAATATCATGAAAGGCATATGACATAGCCCATTGGAATGTGGCACCGACATTTTTAAGGCCGAAAGGTAACTTGTGATATGCAAATGTGCCCTATGGGCATATGAAGGTCGTCTTGTGCTGGTCAGCTGGGTGGATTTCAATCTAATTATAGCCTGAGAATCCATCCATCAATGAAAATATGATGCTACCGGCGCAATTATTGATAATTTGGTCGATGAAAGGGCTGGGATAATTGTCTTTGGGACAATCCTTGTTTAAATCCATGTAATCGACGCATACTCTAATAGTTCCTTGTTTTTTCATGAAAGGAACGATGTTAGAGACCCAGTATTTCAAGGAGACAGGATAAATAAATCCAACTTTCAAGAGATTTTCAACTTCTTCCTTTGTAGCCGCAGTATTTCGGGGGTGCATGGGACGGAGTTTTTTTCGGATGGGTATTTCCTCAGGATAAGTTTTGATCTCATGAAAAATGATGGCAAGATCAATCACATGCATTTCCTCATAGCTCCATGCAAATACATTGCAAAATTGTTTAAATCAGGCCGTGTAAACTTCGATTTCTTCAGGAGAGCAGGTTTGGCCGATGTGAATATGCTACATGACACTAGGTTTCACCAAGATGTTGATGGAAATGGTAGGTGTGATATTCACCAAATTTCCTTTAGTTGCTGTATCTCTTATGAGAATAGGAGGTTGAGGATTTTAAATGATATACGGTGAAACAATAGCGTTAATATCGCTCTCTACTGTATCTATGGGTGGGAGGAAGGACGATCGATGGTGATGGTCCTCCTAGGGAATCTCATCTAAGCTCATAATATCCATGATAGATTCATTGGAGGGAAAGGTTTGGAGGAGATAATCCAGTGATGGCGAAGACGAGTTTATCCAAGATGACAGAGAATAGGTGTCTGATGCCATGAGGTGATGGTCATTAGGTGGGTTAGATATTGATTGGATGGCATGATATGTATCCTCATATGGTCTATGAGGCATTTGATTTCCAATCAATTCAACTTCAGTAGAACTAGGAACAATCCAGGGATCAGTTGAGTTGGAGACATGTTGGGCCATGGACGAGATCATGTTCACCGTGGCAATTTGTGAAGTGGGATCAGGTGTTTGGAAGACTCCTATTAGTGATGGGTCCTTAAGGAGTCCTAACCCTACACTCTCATAACTATGCGAGGGATCCCCTAGAAGAGGGACGTTATTCGTAGGATGAGAGTTGGTGTTAGGTGTACATAAATCTAGTTGGTCAATGGTGACAATTTTACCTTGGTGGGGAAACTGCACAATGTGAAAAAAAGAGTATGCCACTGTAGTCATGGCATAAAACCAGTTCCGACCAAGTATTCTAGTTTAAACATAATAATGTTGGACATTTTCGGATCCACTACTCCAATGGCAGATAGCAGGGTGTTACGCTGATTAGGACAATTTCGTATATAGGGTAACCAAAACAAATGTTTTTTATGTTTTTGTTGGAAGCAACCATCTAATTTTAACAAAGCGCTCTTCTGGATTCGTTAATTACGCAGGAGAAGGATGAGAACCTTAGTGGTGACAATGTGAGGGAAGGGTTGACAGGCGTATTTTGAGTCAAAGTTCCAAAAATAGAGTTTGAGGGGCAAACAAAATTAAGTGAAGTTAGCTTGAGTTCTTTAACTTATGTAGAAACTATGTTGATATATATTGTTTTGTGTTGCTTATCACTTCTCTTCTCAAGTGATTAATTAAATTTTAGCTTGTGTAAACTACATTGTTTTAATCTGGTGGATTTATATGAAGTAGCATTTTAATCCTTTGATGGGAAACTGTTCCTGGAAATATCCTAATATTTTATATCTTGGATGTCGATAGACAAGGTTAGGAAATCCATAGGTGAGGAGGATTGTGAACAATGTTTTTTAGGAATATCTTGCAGAGTATTTGGAATGTAATCCTTGAGTTCTAGAATCCATTCTCTCAAAGTCTTTGAATGTATACAAGGTAATGTAAAGAAGATATTATCTATATTTAAAAGTATTCATAAATTCTTCTAAGTTTAGTTGTTTTCTAATTAACAATCAACTATTATTTCCTGTTGATTTTGCTTAATGGAATATTTAAGCACAACCAATTATATCCATCTATATGTTGATATATATATATTCAAGTATTTTAGACAAGCATTTTTAATATCAAGTAATTTCAATTGGATTTGTTTATGAGAGCTTTAGAATTTTCATTATCATTTTTCGTTATTATGTTCAATATATCCTCTAAAGATTCTTTTTTTTTTCTAGTGGTTTTTGCAATCCCGATGCAATTGAGGCTTTTACACAGGAGACCAAAAAGCATCTATTTTCAAAGTGTCAAGGAAAGGGAATTGAAATCATTTGTGTAGTGGAGCATATTTATTGAGGTCTACGGGAAGCTAAAGATGGAGAGGCAGGAAGACAGCCAAAGTACGTCTATTGATGAACTAGAAGTTAATATTGTCATCGACCAGTGTTAGTCCAAAAATGGAGAGGCAGGAAGACAACTAAAGTAATATTGATGAACTAGAAGTTACTATATATTTTCATGTATATTGTCTTGGACCAGTGTTAGTCCATTAGTGTCGACATTCAGTTGAAAACTCATATTTGTTGTAATAATGACATTTCATATAATATAATTTATGTGCGTTTACAATTTATATATATGTTGTACTTTATATTATTTATAAGTGTTGTAATTTACTAATTAATGTGACAATATTGCATGGTTACATGTGTATTAGATGAGCATGAATATTGTATGATTCTTTTTTTATTTAGACATAATATCATAATAAAAATTTATAATTATTAATAATGAACACCACTAAAACTACTAAAAAACAATGAAGACATATAAAATGATTAAAAATGACTAAATTAGTGACCAAAAAATGAATAATAATGAATACACATAAAACGACTAAAAATGACTAAATTAGTGACCAAAAAATGAGAAATAACTAACCAAACAATGAGAGACAAGTTACCAAATAAAATGACTAAAATTCGCATATAAAATGACTACAAAATGAGAGATACGTGACCAAAAAATGAGAGATAAGTGACCAAAATTCACATATAAATGACCAAATGACAGTTTTGGTGGCTTATTTTTAGTCTCTTATTACACAATCAAAATTGATCATATTTAGTTTGGTCATTTATAGCTTTTCATTTGGTCATGAATTTGGTCATATATTTGGGTCATTAATTCCAAATATATGACCAAATTAATGACCAAATGACAAGCTATAAATGAACAAATTAAATATAAAAAATTTTGGTCGCGTAATAAGAGACCAAAAATTAACCACCAATGATTGCCAAATCAAAAGTGGTCATTTATATGCGGATTTTGGTCTTTTTTTTGTCACTTATCTCTCATTTTGTACTAGTAGTAAGACTTCAAGAGTCAACATGGCACAACTAGGTGCTTGGGCCAAATCTTCAACAATGTTGTAGTTTTGGGCGGCCCAGGCATTAGGATTGAAAGTTGCTTTTTGAATCGTGCTTTTATGTGGGTGCAACACTGCATCTAATGTGGGTTTCTCTATTAATAGATGACCCTGTGGGGGAGTAGTGGATGCAGAAGTGGAGGACTTTTCAGTTTTACCGCCATTGGATTATTTTTCTGGAATGAAGTCGTATGTATGTGCCTTGGTGGATAAACTAACTATCTCACTATGCATCATGAGAACATGAGAAGTCGTGGATGTTTCTCCTTGCGAGGGGGTCCATTGTTGTGCAACCATATGTTGTTGTTGTGATGGGAAGGGGTCAGTTAAGGCTGCGGGTTGAGTATTTCCTTTGAGTAATTTTTGGACTTCTTCATGATGGGGATAGTCCTTCGTGAAGTGGTCGTCATTGCACATCAAGTATTGAAACTTATCCTTTCGTTTTGGTTTAGTATCGGTTGTGTCCTGATTGTTTTTTTTCCTGCTGGTTTGAATATTTTTTGGATTTACCCTTATTCTTCTTCTTACCACCGAATTCTGAGATGAACTAGATTGAATTGAATTCACCTCTGCGGTTGGAGTAGGATTGAGTGAATTTGTGGTGTTGTTACCAACCTGTGTCGGAGCTAGATTTAGGGTCAGTTGGCTTTGTGATCCAGTTGATTGTGTTGCAGGATGGGTTTGGATGGAACTAACTATGCCATCGACATGTGATCTCGCGGGTGGTTTGGATGGGTCATTGGTGGGGCGAGGAGCGTTGGGAATTATGTCATATAGTGTGCAATATTGAGCGTATACTAAGTGTAAATAATGGGCATGTGCAATGACTTGTTCCTCGGTAACAACCCCACCCATAGCTACATATTTGTCTATAACATGAAGTAATGATTTAGTAAACCAATCGGCCAATAATTGGTCTGGAATAGGGACCTTAATTAACCTACATCTCCTCATCCATTCATGGATATGATCAAAGATATGGGTGGAGGTAGATTGTCGGAGTGAGGTTAAGAGATCCGTACTGGTAACTAGAAATGTTTCAGGAAGGCCATAGCCAAGGATCGAAAATCTGTGAAATAATGTTGTTGTAGTTCAATATACCATTTGGAAGTAGTGCCAGTGAGATTTCTTTGAAAGAGCCTCAAACGAACAAAATCATCCATTAAGGAGTTCGAGAAACACCACAAGTGATATGTCATCACGTGGTTTTTGGATCTTCACCAGGTTTACCGTCAAAATTAGGTATGTATGAAGGCATCTTGACAAGAATAGGTTTCCAATTAGTGCCATGTAGAATGGGATCATTCGTTAAACATGGCATATCTGGAAGATCTAATGTAGCTATAAATGGTAACTGTCAGTTTGGATGAAGACACTGGTAGTATTGATATGGAATTTGAGTACCAGTAGAACCATAAATTGATTAATTGTAAGGTGCAGCCATATATGGCGGTGGTCCTCCCATAGGGGGTTGGCCATATGGTGGAGGTCCTCCCATATCAAGAGGTTGACCCAGTGGTGGGTTTCCCCCGAATGAGAGGGTCTTCCAAAAAGGGGGGATTGTCCAGGTGTTGGGGGTGGAGGTGGGGGTGGGGGTGGTCCTTGTTGGCCTGATTTTTTGAACTAGGCCAACTAAGGAGATTAAGCCCACACAAGTGGCTTAGAACAGCTCCCGGTGTGTTTGGAATAGCAAAACCCCGCAGGTTATGGTCTCCTGCTACCAGCTGAATTTATCCTCTTAAGGAAAATACAAAAACTCAGCAAAATGTTCCTAAGTTAAACAACTATTAAAAGTTGAATCCTAAATTTAGTTTCTAAGTCTAAGCTAACCTAATGTGCTTTCTTAATGAAAGTCTCTTTTTGGGGTTTTGTTTGAATCTTCAAGTGTGACCCTATTTGAAATGTAAGACTAATGATTTTAACCTAAAGGATTATCTAACAGCTACTAAAACCTAACTTAAATAAACTAAGTTTAACTACAACTAAAACTAACTTACTGACCCTATCTCAGCTGAGAGCGTCTTGGAAGACTAAATTAATTATCAATTAATCATTTAAAATAACAAAGGGAAGAATGATAATAATTTAGATAAAAATATCAAAAAATACTATCATAAAATCACTTTGTTGATCATGCACAAAAACATAAAATTAAAATAGGAAACTATTTTAATTTATTATGTAATGTTCTATTAATCAATAACCAATGTTCAATACCAAATATTTGAATTAAAAGTTATATTCATTCATGAAAACATTGTAAACATACAAATGCTAACAGAAATAAATATGAAATGTATTACTACCAAATCACAATTATCAATAAAAATATTGAATAAAAAGATTCAGTAATACATAAGTCTATTAGGAACCCATGTCTTTACTTTGTTAGTATATTGTTGTTGGACGCATATGCTTTGTAAGTCGTCCCGTAGTATTTGTTGATCCATAGTTGTGTTATTGTTGTTTGGCGCATATGCTTTGTAAGTCGCCCATAGTATTGTTGATCCATAGTTTGTATTGGCCCATAGTTTTGACCCATAGTATTGGTGCCTAGACTTAGTATATAAGTGTGTGTTGAGGCCTATGAAGGCACCGTGAAGTTATTTGTATTGAGTTTGCTCAAAGGAAGTTGCCCCCTTGAAGTGGCCTGCGATCAATAAAAGTGATTCTGAGTTCTGTTATTTTTGCTATCTCATGTATTTTCATTAATTACTTGTTGCAGGTTCTTCATATCTGGTATCAAAGCACTTTCTTGGGCACGTTGGGTGGAATTTCTGCCAAAAAAATTTTCACATCTGTTGCAAGTTCGGATCTAGGAATAATCCCTATCCAGGAAGTACTTGGGCATAAGCCCTAAAACTCATTGTGAGGAGTACCACAGGAACCCCAAAGTAGCTGTCCCATTGAGAGGACCTGCCAGCAAAAAGGGAAACAACCCCTACCTGATTGACTAGTTCCCACCCATGAGGTAAACCAAGAGTTGTCATTTGTGGAAAAGCGGTTATCAGTTTTACCTGAGCCATGGAGTGAGGGGTACTACCCCAATACACAAGCCGTCAGACAGCATTGGTGGCCAAGTGAAACCCCTGAACTATTAGGAAATCGCACATACCTGGGGTCCATATCTATTTTCAGCTGAACTGTTGCCGATCATTGTTGTGTCATTTCAGATCCAGTCGTTCAGATCCATTCTGGAAGCCATTCCAGATCCAGCCATTTCAGATCTATTTCAGATCTAGCCGTTTTCGATCCATTCGGGGCCGTTTCAGATCCCTCTATTTCTGATCACTTTCGCGCCATTGCAGATCTATCTGTTTCAGATCCCTTCCATGCCATAGCCACTCTCCCTTGTTTTCCCCATATCTCCCTTGTTTTCACTATGTTTCCATTGAAACTTCCTAGGAACCCCTGTAATCCCATTCTGCATAATTCATTCCTGAGGACCCTGTCCCAAATTCCACTTCCCAAAGCCCGAAATCCCACATTTGTCTATTTTTAGGGTTTTCCATAACTTCCTCGGATTTCACCCTATCACCTTCAAATTTTACCACAGAGTTCCTTTCCTAATTTTGCTTCTTTTTCCCTCTCTGCCAAAGTTTCCCATTCTTTCACCCTGCTTCTGAAATCCTCCTTTTCTGCTTCCTTGTCCATTCGACAGTGTCCAAAACCTAGTCAAACCCCAATTACCCTTCAGATTTTTTCCCAAATCCAGATTTTCCTTTACTGAAACAGTTTATGTTTTTGTTTTTCTACTCACTCAACAAAAAAACAAAAAACAAAAAAAAAACTCCTGGTTATGGTTGTCACCCGCGCAGGAGCAAAAACCATGGAAGAAGCACTTGCAGCTTGTTAATTTTTTAGCATTAATTCAAGATACTCTAGGATCTTTACTGAGAGAATAACATGTACAGTATATCAATGCATATCAATCATAGCAAGCATATCAATCATCACAAGATGCAAACATAAGAGACAATAGACACACAGAGTTTCCGTGGGGAAAACCCTAAGGTGAAAAACCCCACAACTTCCTCAGAGATAGATAGAGCAATAATACAACCAAAGTACAACCCAAGTGCATAGAGATAGTCTGGTCCTAGCAGCTGATCCTCCTCCTCGCATGTGCGCCACTTTTCAAGTGATGTAGAGTGAGATAATGAGATATCAAATAGAGATCTCCCGATCTCTATTTATACTTGTCCTGTCCTGCCCAATAAACTAATGGGGCCGACTTGTCTAGCTTAACATAATAACCAATGGTTAACTTAATCAGGGCCGACCCCACACATGGTGGTCTAATAACCCATCGGCAAGTTATGACACTTGCGACACTTGTCAATACAAATGATGACACTTCCTTATAGAGGAATAACACATCTCTATAGGAGTACAATATACATAGATGAAATACATTCCGAAGTTACATATACATCAACACTCCCTCTGAACTAGGAAGGTATTTGTCAACACAGATCTGCTAGCACAAGTCTTCTTCTCTAGATCATCATCAGTGAATCATCGTCCTCGAATCATCGGCATCATCACTGCTGCTGCTATCTCAATCAATCTATGATCTACTCGTCATAGGAAGTTCTACAGAGCCAATCCTTTTTCATATTGGGTGTAGGACCACCACTTGTAGGTATTCATCATCACTAGCCATACTGTGGAATCGTCAGGGCTGATTACATGCATCAACAAAACCTCGAAAGAGCATCCCAGGACTGATTACGAGCTTACTGCTCAACCTATCGGATCTCCCAGGATCTTTTACATGTTGACCTTCACAAAACCTACTCAGAGCATCCCAGGATATTACGAGCACACTGCTCTACCTGTCTAGATCTCGATAGATCATCCCAGGCTGTTACGAGCAGTCCGCTCTACCTATCCGGATTTTAAAGGATCTTTTCTATGTGAACTTTCAAAAAACCTACTCAGAGCATCCCAAGATGTTACGAGCACACCGCTCTACCTATCTGGTTCTCAATAGAGCATCCCAGGATGTTACGAGCACACCACTCTACCTGTCCGGATTTTAAAGGGTCTTTTCTATGCTACCTGTAGCAAAACCTACTCAGAGAATCCCAGGATTTTACGAGCACATCGCTCTACCTGTCTGGATCTCGATAGAGCATCCCAGGATGTTACGAGCACACTGCTCTACCTGTATGGATTTTAAAGGATCTTTTCTATGCTACCTGCACAACCTGTCCTTGGCCACAGAGTATCAACCCGATACTCACCATACATCATCCTGATGTACATCATCACATGATCAACTTGATCATCATCATAGCATCAACCTGATGCATATCATCTGGAGCAACATCCTGAAGCTCGTCATCTGTGATCATCCTGATCATCATCATAGCATAAACCTGATGCATATCATCTGGAGCAACATCCTGAAGCTCATCATCTGTGATCATCCTAATCACCATCTCATGCATACAAAGTATCTACCTGATACATATCATCACACATGATCTACCTGATCATATAGTGCATCCTCCTGATACATACATCAGTACATGATCTACCTGATCATACATAAGTACATGATCTACCAGATCATACAATGCATCCACCTGATACATATATAAGTACATGATCTACCTGATCATACAATGCATCCACCCGATACATAAATACATGATCCACCAGATCATATCAAGCATCCAACATGATGCATATACAAATACATGATCCAATTGATCATATCAAGCATCCAACATGATGCATATACAAATACATGATCACACTGATCAAAGCATCCAACTGATGCATATACAGAGCAGTAACTAGAGCATCATCCTAATGCTCATCATCCAGCGCTTACAACCACAACCATGGGAAGGATCCTCCTCTCACCATGCTTGGAATGGCTCCTGCAAATGTGTCCATCACTTCTTCCTCGAAGTATCATCAATCTGAACAATACAAAGTCTCTCTCTGAAGTACTCAAACTTCACTCTGTCTAGTGGTTTCGTCAACACATCTACAACCTGCTCATCCATCGCAACATACAGAAGCTTCACTGCTCCTCTCTACACCATATCCCTGATATAGTGATATTTGATCTCAATGTGTTTCGACCTGTCGTGGAACACCAGGTTCTCAGATAGCTTCACACAACTCTGGTTGTCACAAAAGATACCAGTAGCCTCTAGCGGGAGATCAAATAACTCAGACAATAGCTTCCGGAGTCATACTACCTCATAAGTAGCCGAATAAGCTGCAACATGCTCTACTTTGGCTGTACTCAGTGCCACACAGGACTACTTCCTACTAAACCAAGAGATCATACCGGATCCCTTACTGAAGCAACACCCCAAAGTGCTCTTCCGATCAATGGCACTGCCTGCCTAATCTGAATCAACATAACCCTCCAGGTTAAACTTTTGATTCACCTCATATTTGAACCCATAGTCAACTGTACCCTTCAGGTACCTCAGAATATGCTTTACAGCACCCAAGTGAAAACCTCTCAGATCCGTCAGGAACTGCCTCAATGTGTTCATCGCAAAACAAATATCTGGTCTTGTGTTCGTCAGGTACATCAAGGACCCAATCATCTGATGATACACAGTGACATCAACCGGATCAGATGAAGCATCACACAGAAGCTTCAGGTTCGATGCCATAGGTGTGGCCATGGCCTTGCAGTCCATCATCCCGAACCTCTTCAGGATCTCTACTGCATACTTCCCTTGTCCAAGGAAGATTCCATCTTCACTCTGCCACACCTCCATGCCCAGAAAGTAGTGCATCATCTCCAAGTTCTTCATCTCGAACTTGGCTGCAAGCTTCCTCTGCGTGTCAGCAATCAATCTATCCTCACCTGTAACAAACAGGTCATCCACATACAAAAGTAGTATCACTGGATTGCCTTCCTCAACCTTGTAGTAAAGGTTGGAATCCGCTTTACTCTTGGTAAAGCCCAAACTGGATAGGAAGCCATCTATCCTACCATACTAGGTCATGGGTGCCTGTTTCAAACCATACATGGCTTTCTTCGGTTTGCACACATGTGACTCTCTGTCATGTGTCTCAAACCCGAGTGGCTGCTCCACATACAGTTCCTCTTCGACTACACCATTCAAGAAAGATGTCTTGACATCCATCTGGTGTATCTTCCATTTCATCACTGTAGCCAGAGCAAGTACTGATCTGATGGAAGTGTACCTGGCTACAGGAGAAAAAGTTTCTTCATAGTCTATTCCCTCTTTCTGGGAGAAGCCACGAGCTACAAATCTCGCTTTGTATTTCTCTATGCTGCCATCTGCAGCATGCTTGATCTTGTAGATCCACTATGAAGTTACAACTGACTTCCCTTCAGGTAGTGGGACTACATCCCAAACATCATTCTTCATGATCGACTGATACTCCTCGATCATGGCATCCTTCCATTCTTTCTTTTCCACTGCTTCTTCATAACTAGAAGGTTCTCTGTTCATAATGTCACAGAGTAAGGCAACATAACTGGTGTGAGATCTAGTTCTCTTCCTTGCTCTGTGTTCTTCTTCTGGAATGCCATACCTTTCTACATCTTGAATGAGCTCTCTAGCCCATGCAGGTTTCCTCTTATGAGAGTTCTCCTCACGAGGTGGATCTACAGGTATTTGCGGATCTTCAACTTCATGATCTGCTTCTGGAATTGCTTCATTCATGGTGGTGTCATGGAATCTGTTTTCCTTTTGTTCTTCATGATCTTCAATAGGTGTCTTCCTTGACTTAATGAAAGCTGAGTTTTCATCAAATGTTACATCCCTGCTGACATCAATCTTCTTGAACCCTGGAAAGTATATTCTGTAAGCCTTCGAGCTTTCACTGTACCCCAAGATACCCTTCTTTCCTGAAGGATCTAGATTTGCCTCTTTTCCTTTGGAACATGTGTTTATACTGGAAACCCAAATATCCTGAGATGGTTGACCTCAGGTTTCTTACCAGTGAAGACTTCTTCTGGTGTCTTGTTGTCCAATATCTTGTGAGGTGTTATGTTCTGTACATAAACAATTGTCCTAGCTGCTTCTGCCCATAGATGCATAGGAAGATCCTGGTCATGCAGCATTTCCCGTGCTGCTTCCATGATTGTTCTATTCTTCCTTTCTACAACTCCATTCTGTTGAGGATTGTAGGGAGCAGTCAACTCCCTTTTAATCCCTGAATCATTGCATAGCTTCTTGAAGTCACCTGAAGTGAATTATTCACCATTGTCTGATCTAAATGTCTTTATTTTCTTATCAGTTTGATTTTCCATCAAGGCTTTGAATTCCTTGAACTTGTCAACACTTCATCTTTGTTCTTCAAGAAATAAACCCAAGTCTTCCTGGAGAAGTCATCAATGAAAGAGACATAGTAAACATACCCACTCAGAGAACTGGATGACATCGGACCGCATACATCGGAGTGGATAATTTCCAAGATTCCTTTTGATTTGCTTTCATTGCTTGGAAATGCCTTCTTTATGTTCTTTCCTTTTGCACAGCCTTTGCAAACACCTTCATACTTGGTCTTGATTTCAGGAAGACCTTCTATAGCTTTGCTTGCAATTGGTAGTGCTCTGTAGTGCACATGTGCAAGCCTTCAATGCCAAATTTCATTTGGCTCCATGGATTCATGTACCATGGCATGTTCAAGTTGTCCCTTCAATTTGTACAATCCTCCCTCTTGCTCTCCAATAACCACTGCATCATTAATAGTTTTACCCTTTGGACACATAAGGACTTGGCCATCTACAAATGAAACCTCATGCCTTTTGCATCCAATGCAGAGATGGAGAGTAGGTTCTTCTTGAGCCCAGGTACAAATAACACATCTTTCATCTTCAAGGACTTTCTAGATTCTAGGTTGTAGGAGGCTTCCCCACTTCCTTTGATAGGATATTGATAATCATCCCCAAGTTTCACTTTATGGGGTGATTCATGTTTAGATAGATTTACAAAAGATTATTTAAACCCAGCCATGTGTTTAGAAGCCCCACTGTCAATTAGCCAATCATTACAACCATGAGAAATAGTACCTGTGAGGGCTGAGATTAGAACATATTCATCTTCACTAGATGAGTCATCACTTTCTGCTCTATCTTTCTTCCTGGGAGGTTCATCATCCTCAGCAGCATGAGCATGATATCTTCTTTTGTTCTTCTTCTTCTTCTTGTTGAAGTTGTTGTTTTTCTTCTTCTTGGGACAATTTGAAGCAAAGTGTCCCAATTCATTACATTCGTAACATCGAATATGAGATAGATCTTTCTTCTTGTGATGAGGGTGAGAATGTTTCTTGATATGAGATTTCTCCCTCTTAAACTTGCTTCCCTTGGTGTGAGCTGTGAGAGCTTGATCTTCATTCCCCATCTTTTCTTCTCATGCCACAAGCCTCGCTTCTTCTTGTGAGCATTCTTCCCATAGTTTGCTGAAGGATACCAACTTCTTTCTTGCACAGATTCCTTGGATAAAGGAATCCCATGACCTAGGTAGGCCATTCAGTGTGGTCATGACAACTTCACCATTGTCCACAATTTCATCCACAGCTTCGAGTTGTTCTTTGATCTGGGAGACCCTAGAAAAATAAGATTGAATGGTTTCTCCATTCTGAAGCTTTACCCCTTTCAATTGATTCCACAGGGTCATCTTCCGATTTATGTTCTTCCCTTCAAATAGCTTGCACAGGGAATCAAACATCTCTTTGGGTGTCTTTAAAGATGACACATGTGGGATGAAATGGTCCTTGATAGAATCAACAATGATCCTCTTTGCCTTGACCAAGTTATTTTTGTGAGGGCTTTAGCCTCTTCTTCCTCTGGGACAGGGACCTCTTCCCTTATGTAAGTATCCAATTCATTTTCTTCCAGGATTAACCCAATCCTATACTTCCATGCTCGGAAGTTATCAGCCCCTTCAAGCTTATCCTCAAGCTTTGTGTGATGAGACATATTTAAAGAGTACTTCAAATGGAACTAGAAAAGATATAGGTCTTACCACTTGATTTGCTGAAAACTGGATCTGGTCTCGGATTAGGGTTTGTTAGAGAAACCCTAAAAATTCAAAATGTGAATTTCAACTTTCTGAAAGGATAGAAAGATGCACCTTGATGAGCTGATCATCCTGGTATATTCAGAATTTGAAAACTGCAAAATCTCACCCTTCAGAAATGCTTTTCAATCTCCCAGATTCACTAGGGAGGACCCTGAATTAGGGTTTGAGTTTCCCAAAGCTTCACGCAACCAAAAATCTCGATCCAAAGCTCTAAAATTTGATTTTTCTAAGGAGCTTCCAGCTATGTCTTCAGATTTCAGAAATTCCTATTTTTGTGGAAACCCTAATTTTTAGGGCCAAAATTGAAAGTGCTCAGAATTGAATTCTGATTAGATATATAGATTCTCCTTGATGAGTAGAGTCAATCTACCTTACTTCTTTTCCAAAATTTGTGGAGAGAAACCCAATAAACAAGAAACCCTAGTTTCCGCCACTGCACAATGCCTTCTTCTCAGGGAAGCTCTGATACCATGTTAATTTTTTAGCATTAATTCAAGATACTCTAGGATCTTTACTGAGAGAATAACATGTACAGTATATCAATGCATATCAATCATCACAAGATGCAAACATAAGAGACAATAGACACACAGAGTTTCCGTGGGGAAAACCCTAAGGTGAAAAACCCCACAACTTCCTCAGAGATAGATAGAGCAATAATACAACCAAAGTACAACCCAAGTACACAGAGATAGTCTCCTCCTAGCATCTGAGCCTCCTCCTCACATGTGCGCCACTTTTCGAGTGATGTAGAGTGAGATAATGAGATATCAAATAGAGATCTCTTGATCTCTATTTATACTTGTCTTGTCCTACCCAATAAACTAATGGGGCCGACTTGTCTATCTTAACATAATAACCCATGGTTAACTTAATTAGGGCCGACCCCACACATGGTGGTCTAATAACCCATCGGCAAGTTACGACACTTGTCAATACAAATGACGACACTTCCTTATAGAGGAATAACACATCTCTATAGGAGTACAATATACATAGATGAAATACATTCCAAAGTTACATATAAATCAACACATCCATCCAAGCCAAACTCTAGGATCTTGATGAAAATTTCTCAGCCTCCATCTTGAGCATTCAGCCATGAACAACAAACGACAATCTGAGTCTTCATCAGACAATGGGTTCTCTTCTTCCAACAATTTCCGTGGTTCGAAGCTTGATTTTCCTCGCTTCAATGGTACTGATCCAACTGGATGGATCTATCGTGCAGAACAGTATTTCAGTCTGCACAATACTTTTGATGTCAACAAAGTTCTACTTGCATCCTTTCATTTGGAAAAGGAATCTCTTCAATGGTACCGTTGGTACATCAAGGCTCATGAAGAGCCAAAATGGACAGATTTTTTTCAGCTCCTTTTGCAACGATTTGGTCCCAGTGCTTTTGATGACTTCACAAGAGCCCTCACTAAACTTTGCCAGATTGGCACTATGAGAGAGTACCAAACCGAATTTGAGAAACTAGCCAACCACATTGAAGGATTGCCTGATGAATTCTACCGGAGTTGTTTTATCAGTGGTCTAAAGTATGCAATCCGCTTTGAGGTCAAAATGTTTTGTCCCAACACCATGATGGAAGCCCTGGGGTTGGCTAAGTTGGAAGAAGACAATATTTCATCCCAACAGCGCTCCAAACCCACTTTTGTTCCCTTCCGAAATATGGGTTCTCAATGACCTCCTATCCCACTAGCTCCTCAACCAACTCCTATCAAGCATTTGTCTGAAACTGAGATGTGGGCACGCAAAGAAAAAGGGATTTGTTATAATTGTGATGAGAAATTCACTCAGGGACATAGATGTGTTTAGAAAAAGCTCTATATCTTGGATATGGATTCTCCGCCTGCCTCTGAAATTGGTGAAGAAGCTCCAGATACAATGGATGCTCAGGTCGACATTCCGAAGCCGCCTATTGACCCTCCGTCTCAGGATGACCAACCAGAGATATCTCTCCATGCTTTAGCTGGAATCACCACCCCCCAAACCATGCGGGTCAGGGGTTATTTCAAGAAGCTTCTTCTTACAATCTCATTGATTCTGGTAGCACTCATAATTTCATTGACCCTCGGATCGCCAAATAGGCTGATTGTTCTATCCATCCTTGCTCCAACTTTGAATTCATGGTTGCTAATGGGGGCACCTTACCTTGCAAAGAGAAGTGCCGTAATGTGTGTATCTCTATGGGAGATTATAACCTGTGCTCTAACATGTTTGCCTTGACTTTAGGCGGATGTGATGTGGTTTTGGGTGTTCAATGGCTACACACACTTGGCCCCATCTTATGGGATTTTGCCAAACTTTGGATGCAGTTTTCTCTCAATGGAAAAAAATACACATTGACAGGATTACAACCCGGGTCTCTCAGCATCATCAGCTCACATCGCATGGAAAAACTCCTTATGAAGAATTCACATGGTGTCATCACTCAGATCCATTCCATTTAGATGCAACCATCAGTAGTCTCCACTACTCCTTTGGATCTACAACAAATTATGGATTGATATGCCGATGTCTTTGCTGAACCAGTGGGATTTCCACCTTCAAGGCTAGAGGACCATCGTATTCAGCTCCTTCCTGGAAGCGTTCCTCCCAACATCAGGCCCTATCGCTACCCATTTCACCAAAAAATAGAGATCGAAATGCACATTCGAGACTTACTGAAACAAGGTATTATTCGCCCAAGCACTAGTTCCTTTTCTTCACCAATTCTTCTCGTCCGCAAAAAGGATGGGTCATGGCACCTTTGCATTGACTTCCGATCACTTAATCACCTCACTATCAAGGATAAGTTTCCAATTCATGTTGTTGATGAGCTTCTTGATGAGCTTCATGGTGCTCAATTTTTATCCAAGTTGGATCTTCATTCTGGGTATCATCAAATTCGGGTTCATGAGGATGATATCCCTAAAATAGCTTTCCACACACATGATGGCTACTATGAATATTTGGTCATGCCCTTTGGCCTCACTAATGCTCCTTCCACATTCCAGGCCTTGATGAATAAAATATTCTGGCCCTATTTGCGGAAATTCATTCTGGTATTTTTTGATGATATCCTCATCTACAGTAAAACCTGGGCTAAACATCTCCAGCATCTGGATCTTGCAATGAAACTTTTCTCTGACCATCATCTCCACGCCAAACAGTCTAAATGTGTTTTTGGACAGCAGGAAGTCGAGTATCTCGGGCACATTATCTCAGCAGAAGGGGTTTGCGTGGATCCTGCCAAAATCGTTGCCATGAACAATTGGCTGCGTCCTCAGACACTCAAGAGCCTTCATGGTTTTTTGGGGTTGAATGGCTACCACCACAAGTTTATCAAGGATTATGGGAAGATTGTAGCTCCATTAACTGCTCTATGAGAAAGGATGCTTTTACATGGACACATGCTACTGAGTGTGCATTTGAAAAACTGAAACAAGCTATGTGTACTACACCTGTTCTAGCTATGCCTGATTTTTCCAAGCCCTTCACCATTGAGAGTGATGCTTGCGGCAATGGACTTGGTGTTGTTCTCCTTCAAGATGAACACCCCATTGCGTTCACTAGCAAATCCCTTTCAGGTAATAATTTAGCTGCCTCTACATATGAGAAGGAAATGATGGCTATTTTTCATGCAGTACAGACGTGGATCCTATACCTATTAGGGAATCATTTATGCATCAAGACTAATCACGAGAGTTTGAAATATTTCCTGGAACAATGTGTATCCTCCCTAGCACAACAGAATTGGGTTAGCAAACTCATGGGTTATGACTATGAGTCACTTACAAGAAGGGTAAGGACAATATTGTGGCGGATGCTCTTTCTCGCACATTTGATGACCAAGGTTCTCTTTCAGCTATTTCTATGCCTGTTCCAAATTGGTTGCAATCTGTTCAACAGGGATATGTCAATGACTCTTCATTATCTCAAATCATCCAACACTTGGCCAACAACCCTTCTGTTATACCAAATTACTCTTTGGATGGTGCTTCCCTGAGATACAAGGGTCGTCTGGTGCTTCCCCAGAGCACAGATATTCAACAGGATGTCTTTTATGAACTCCATGCTTCTCCATTGGCAAGGCACTCTGGGTTCCTCAAAACATATGAGCGGGCACGGCGTAACTTCTTTTGGCAGGGCATGAAAAGGACAATTCAACAGATGGTGGATGAATGTGATACCTACCAGCGCAATAAGCGTGAAACGACACTCCTTCTAGGATTGCTCGAACCCTTTCCCATACTTACACGGATTTGGATAGATATTTCTATGGATTTCATTGAAGGGATCCCTAAGTATGGAGGGAAGACAATGATTTTGGTTGTGGTTTATCGCCTCTCCAAATATAGTAATTTTTGTGCTCTCAGCCATCCCGATACAGCCTCCTCAGTCGCTCAAATTTTGCTAGACCAGATCTTTCGTCTTCATGGCATCCCTTCTTCCATTGTCTCGGATCGTGATGCGACTTTCACCAGTCATTTTTGGATAGAACTCTTTCACCACACTGGCACCAAACTGAAGATGAGTTCAAGGTATCACCCACAAACAGATGGTCAGACTGAAATTATCAATAAATGCTTGGAAACTTATCTTCGTTGCTTCACCTCTGAACAACAACATCAGTGGGAAAAGTGGCTCCCTCTCGCTGAATGGTGGTACAATACCTCTTACCACACTGCCTCTAAAATGACCCCATATGAAGCAGTCTATGGTCAGGCACCGCCAGTTCTTCTTCCATACACCCCCAGTAGTTCACCAGTTCAGGAAGTTGACACAGTCCTTCACAACCGCGATCAGATTCTTCTCATTTTGCGAGACAATCTTCACATAGCAAGATATCGCATGAAGCAACAAGCCGATCATCACCATTCAAAGTGCACTTCTTAAGCAGGTGATATGGTTTTTCTTCGTCTCCAGCCATACAAGCAATCCTCCCTGAAACTCAAAGGGCGTCATAAGCTCGCTCCAAAGTTCTATGGGCCATATTAGATTCTTTAGAAGATTGGGTCTGTTGCTTATAAATTGGAACTTCCTCCTTCTTCCTGCATTCATCCAATATTTCATGTCTCTTGTCTGAAGAAAGTTCTTAGCACCAACATCAAAGGACAAACTATTTTACCCGAACTGGATAATGAAGGATCCATCCTTTTGGAGCCAGAGGCCATCCTCAATAAGCGCACTCGTCAACTTCACTCTCGCTCTATCACAGAGGTCTTAATTCAGTGGCACGGCATGCAACCAAAGGATGCTACATGGGAACCACTCCTGCAGATTCAACAACAATTTCCACATCTAAAGCTTTGAGGACAAAGCTTTTTCTAAGGGGGAGGGGATGTTAGGAACCCATGTCTTTACTTTGTTAGTATATTGTTGTTGGACGCATATGCTTTGTAATTCGTCCCGTAGTATTTGTTGATCCATAGTTGTGTTATTGTTGTTGGGCGCATATGCTTTGTAAGTAGCCCATAGTATTGTTGATCCAGAGTTTGTATTGGCCCATGGTTTTGACCCATAGTATTGGATCCTAGACTTAGTATATAAGTGTGTGTTGAGGCCTATGAAGGCACCGTGAAGTTATTTGTATTGAGCTTGCTCAAAGGAGGTTTCCCCCTTGAAGTGGCCGGCGATCAATAAAAGTGATTCTCAGTTATGTTATTTCTGTTATCTCGTGTATTTTCATTAATTACTTATTGCAGGTTCTTCACAAAAATAAAATAATGATACTGTGTAAATAGAGTAAACTTTCAAATACCAAATACAATCACATCAAAGTATAATTGCATAAGTATTAAAACTGAGAAAATAATATATCGAAATATATATTTAAGCTTCAAAACTGTAACAAAACATTGATACTAGTTTGAGAAGTCTAGTGACAATCATCCACGAAGAAACTCAGTAGAGTAATCAAAACTAGAAACTGTGTTATAATTTCAATAAGTCTTTTCTCCAGTACTCCATCGACCTGATTATTTATATTTCTTATAACCAAAAACTACTAACTCCTTTCATCTTTTTGTGTAACCATTATCCTAAAATAACATTCGGTATCTAAAAACTATCATGTAATAAAGACGAAGAGTCTTCGTCACTGTTTTGTTACATAAGAATTCTCCAAAGAAAGGCACCTGGCAAAGTCAGTTACCATATGAAACGATAGTTGTAATTGTCAATTACATGACTAGCTCGTACTAATTTATGCCCAGAAGAATCAATTGATGATGTGGCTTCCATACGTATCAAGCTAATCCACAAAGACCGCATCTAGCAACAGCAAATGCCAACGACTAGCAAAAATGGACTTCATGCAATCCCACGTATCAACAATATGTACACCTGTAGCAAATAGTTATGCAGATATAAATTTCTCATTAAAATATTGATAACAGGATATGAAACAAAATAAATTATAAGCATACATGTCAAAAAGAAATATACTATCGTAACCAAAACAGAGTAGGTGTCAATTTTGGATTTGCAACTTGACTGCTCTTCTTGCTTCAGAAAGTCCTTAAGTTTCAAAATCTCAAGTTTTTGTTGTTCTACCTGCTCAAGCAAATGACTTTTTATTATCATCACAGACTTCCTAGCTTCTTTATATCTATTTTTCTTCAATTTTGCCTCTTTCCACCTATCCACCCAACCTAACATCTCTGTCTTGAATGTTTTATTTTCTTCATCCTTAATCGTTGCATTAACCCGACATTCCTTTAATTTTGCTCTTAACTGTGCGATTTTTTTCTCATAGACCCGGTTAAGCACCTGTCGAAGGGTTTCTTCATCCTGATCATTGAATTGGGAAGAATTCGGTTCATTCAAATCCTGAACAGGTGAAGGAATGCTCATGAATGAAGGTTCAGGACCGGACCCATAATCATCCATCAATGAAGGTTCTATCTCAAATTCACTAGGATCAGTGATTTCTTTAGCCAAAGGCGTTTCAAAATTATCTACTGTGGAAATTGGTTCATCATTATGAATTGCCTCAGGAATCGAGGACAAAACATCATCTTCGTTTTCAAGCTGAATAACAATCGGCTCAATGTTTTGTTGCGTTGCTACAGGCATAGACAAGCTAGCCATGCTTCGGGTAAACCTGAGGGAAACTTCTGCAACTATCTTCGTTTGTTCTACCTTAGCCTCATCACAACAAATACTTGCTAATATTTCAAGTTTTCCTGCATGAATATCCTGAGTATTCTTCTGCTGAGAAGCAAGGGTTTCAACAACACATTCATCCTTAATCAATTCCCGTCCCAAATTTTGTACTGGAGCTAGATTATTAACGCCTGTATCTTCTAGTGTAATATCTGATTGAAATACCGAGTTCTTAGAAACTGAGGGTTTCTTTCGTTTAACCCGAGTCTTAGGCCTAACCGGTGGCCAAAACTCATTCTTCCCTAAATTGTTCTCGGTTAAAAATTGATCCTAGTTTTGGCCATTAAGTGATAATTGATGTTGGACTAAGATTTTGATTAATCCATGATGAAAAAGACATTGATTATGAACATCAATTGCTTTTTGATTAGAAAAATCCATCTTCCCTAAGCTATGGAGTAAGAAATAGGGTAAATTCAGTTTAAATCCCCTCAATTCCATCAACAATCTAAGGTGATACAGATGTACATGAGAAAATCAGCCATCACAGGATATGAACTGAACTATCAATCGAAACAAGGGTAGCCATCGAGGTCTTAAGAATCTTACAAGAAAGCCAAATTTTTCATTAAAATATTTAGGTAGAGGCAACAAAAACTACTTCCATTTGTCTTTGTCCATTACGCCTTTCTTAAACCAACTCTCTCCATCCTGTGGCAACTTAGTTGCTTCAGCTATGAAATTTTCAAAAAGGGTCAACAGTAAATACCCTATTCACGCAATTTCACCATTAAAAGACAGAGCAAATCTACGTGTTACTTCCACATTATGGCCATTGAAGCTATCAAAGAACTTTCCCCATCCAACCTTATCAATAAAACAAGCTGCTTCAGGTTCTCCAATAAGCCATTCCGAACCCTCTGGTTCAAACCGGCATAAAGGTGCCATCTCTCCTACTTGCGATTCCTCTTTCAACTGGGTAACAAATGATGTTGTAAAAACTGACGGAATAGGTATCCAAGATTTAACAGACATAATGGAAATCTCTATTCGACTCACATGAAACCCTAGACTCATGTTTAGGAACGATACTCTAACCGCCAAAGACAGATACAGAAATGAAGCAACCATGATGAAACAACCTGGAATTATTATCTCATATGAAAATCAAATCAAATATAAATATGGATTGATCTCAGGATTGTATTAATACATAGCACTAATCAACATAATGATTTCATGACATTATCCATTGAACAAATTTCATCAAAATATCAATTCATACCTTGTACCAAACACATCACTTCAAGATTTTAACAGGAAGGCATTATACGTGGACACCAGGCGTACTGTTATCTTGGGTGATAGATAACCTCTTGTTTATGAAACATCATGGTTCATAGAGTTTTATGGAATCAATGAAATTGTCAAACCCTAGGCCAATGAGAACATAAACCAAATCTTTCAAAGCTTAGTTCATAATGATTCAATTCGAGATCAATTTAGGCTGATTCGAGGTGGCATAAAAAATTCATAAAATGTGAAATGTTAATTCAAATTATTAAGCAACTATAATGAAGATCATCCAATCAAAACTATCATAAACTAAGTTTTAAATCACAACCAATTTCAATTTACCATTATGATCATAACACAAATATTTTGCATTTAATAATTCGAAATGAAATCAAAGGTAAAATTAAAATCTTATTTACAAAGCTAAATTTATTTATTTACAAAGATTAAAACATGGCTCACATATGACTATTATAATATGAATATTTACTAAGGGTTAAAATGGATTATAAAATAAATTAATCAACCCAAGCAAATATATATCAACATATAAGTTAGTCATAGAGAATCATATCTTAATCATAAATATTTCAAAAATGAAAAATAAAGGAAATCAAAATAAAAAACAAAAATAAGGAATTATAAGATCCAATTCAAGCAGTGTTAATCAACAAATAATAATGATAAGCAGCGAATCAGTTATATAATCATTCAAAAATAGTCATGAATATTGATCATATTTTAACAGCTGCTAGAATAATCAATTTGTAAAACAACCAGCTTAAATTTAAATTACTCCCTAAACTTACTTTGGTCATTAAATCCCCTCTAATTGAGAGTACCTTCAGAATCAAAGATTCTGAAGGCACTCTTAAATAATTTTTTGATAAATTAAAGAAGAGAACTGATCAATTTTATTCAACAAAGCAGAAAAATTGAGAGTGTTGTTGTCTGCCAACAGTCCTCTAGCTGTAGGTCCAATTAGAGGAGTGTTCATTAAGTTATGTTGGCCCCACGGGGTATTTTTTCTCCAGGGTAAGGTACTCCGGGATGAATATTTCCTGAAGCAATAGGTTGGTATATTTGACTCATAGCCATATTTTGATTCCCTGGATATGTGTAACCCCATGCGAGTTGATCGCATGTAGATATATCCCATGTGGGATTCCCCCATGAATGTTGTCCCATGGCTAGAGGTGGACCTCCAGTCATATTATAGGCGATAGGTGAAGGTTTCCCTATAATTATGTTATGTCCACTAACCAAAGGTTTTCCCTTAGTCACATTCTGCCACTAACCAAAGGTTTCCCCCTAGTCACTTTTTGACCACTAACCAAAGGTTTCCCTGTAGTCACACTTTGCCTCGTGGTTGAATATTGTCCTTCAGTTGGAAAACTAACATTGGCTGAGGGTTTCCCCGTGGTCAGCTTTTGACCACTAACCAAAGGTTTCCCCTAGTCACATTTTGACCACAAGCCAAAGGTTTCCCTGTAGTCACACTTTTCCATGTGGTTGAATATTGTCCTTCAGTTGAAAAATTAACGTTGTCTGAGGGTTTCCCCCCAGTCATCGAGGTCAAAATAGGTCTAGATCCGGCCATTTTATTTTGAGGCCATGCAGCCGAAAAGGATGCCTGGCTTGGTTCGTAAGGGACCACATTGGGTACGGGTATTCCTGGTGAAGAAAACGTGTGAGAATGAACAGGAGTATGGTATTAAATATTGACTACTGCCGAGGTGGGTGCTAAAAGAGGATTAAAACTCCAACTTCTCACATTTTTTCCAAGTGCTCGTGTTTATCGGACAATCCACTCGAGCGGACACGAGCAGGATCTCCCTAGCTCAATGTGAGTCTAGAACAAATAGAACAAGCTACGAATGCATTTCATAGATCTACTTAAGGATCTAATACTAGATGTCTTACCTTTCACTTTGTTATCCTTTCTCTTGAATGTTGCTCCGCGTCTCACGATCGTCAGATCCAAGCTACAAGACCTGTCAAGACAAGAAACAAGAGAAACAAGTAAAGGGCATCTATATAATAAGAGATCTAAGTGATTAGTTAAGCAGGTAAACTACTCAATATCATTACACACATGAACAATATTGGTGGAAAGCATTTGTATTATTGTAAAAATAATGAAGTACATAGCAGAGATATAGAACTACAACCAAGGCTTAACGCTGCAGCCCTTATCCAACAAAGCTATTTTCCATTTCCTCCTAAGGAAGCTTGAGTCTCTCAAGGATGAGTAGAGATCTCTCAAGAGTGATTTCACCAGCATGTAGACACCATAGACTTCCTCCCCTTGGAGAGGAGTAGAGCTTCTCTTATATAGGACTAAGTGAATAGGGTGTGGATAGGATAGGTTGAGGTATGGTAGGAGAGAGATAGGGGATCCTCCCAAGGTATTAGGAATCATGTACCAACTCCCCTAGAGGTCAAGGATAAGGCCCCAAGTCAGCAAGTTTCGAGAAGAACCTCGAAGAAGCTATTTCTTCCCATTAACTGACTTCGTTGCACCTGCACTGAAGCAACCTGCGATGTTGCATGTTGCATGAATGCAACTTGTGACGACCTCTCAAAACCTGGTACAACTGGGTACAAATCCTCCCAGGTTAATTACTTAGTCAAGATATATTCAGGGGTGTATACACTGAATCTCATGATGGGTAGATTTTGGGTGTAATAGAATGCCCCCCAAAGCATGAAGCTGTTGAAGATAGACAGGTGAAGTGCTTTGATAGAAGAAATGGACGAAGGACACTGCTGCAGTACAATTGACTCTGAACTAACAATCTCATATGAAGTACAACATGGCTACCGACCAATAAAATGCAGATCCATGGTCGTAATGACTAACTGATCACAATCATGGCTACTAGATACAAGCATAGATCCATGATGAGATGATAACACAGCCATGACTAATACAAATGTGGATCCGTGTGATATAACTCAATACAAACTCCATCGCAACCTGGGTAAAACATGACTCCCCAGGGTCTTCAAGTTGAACCCGCAATGATACGAATCTATCCATGTGATTACAAATGTCTTGGTGTCGAACATGGTAGAAACCACTTGATTACCGGCCATTGATGTAAACTGTTAACAAGTGCGAGGCAGATCACCATTGATGTCAATGATTCCCAAGGTATCATAGTACATATCATCAAGCGTGAATAAAGGAGTTGAATTCAAACGCAAGATGAAATATTTCAATCAAGAATCAATGATGTAAACTCATGTTGAAAGCAAGGTAACCTGCCATTGAGGCATGCAGGGCCAAGGTATTTGATTGGTTTCTAGATTCAATCCTCAGATGATGAGTTGAAGTCGACAAGGATGAATACGTCGAAGGATGGCCATGATGAATCCCTCATCAATCGACACGAAACATGACAAAAATGTATAGAGTAGATCGGATGGTATAGTAACATACAAGACTGACTCAAAGGAGACTGACATGATGGTGAGTGTACTGACTGCAGATGATAAATGATGGACATATTCTTGAACATGGGCATGGTATGACTTGGCAGTATTGACATGACGAGTGCGACACAAATTCCTCAGGAAACTAATGATGGAAACTTTCTTTGAATGATTCAAAGGAGTAACAAGACTAAGGGAATAAGTAGAACTCAAGGACAAACAGATGATCCAAGTGCTGTATGCAAATGCAGGTGAGTGCCATGTTCAAGAACGACTACATACTGCCACTAACAAAGTACGTAACACAAAAGCTTTCTTTTTTCCCCATCATGAATGATGAGTGCCTCATGTGTTTTTTAAGAGCTTGATGAGGGTAACCAGATGCTCGGTATAGCTCATCTCATAGATGAGTCCAATCCCAAATATTTTGCGAACCTGGGATAGGAGGGGTTAGTCCCATGGCGGGCCCTTCAATGTAAGAGTTTAATGAGTCCATAGAAGGTAAACTCGGTCGTCATTTCATGTTTAGAGAGTCTGAAAAGATCTAAAGAAGACTCCAACGGTCCATTTGTTCTATAAATAGAAATAAAAACCAAATATAGTCACCATTGTTCTATTTGCCAAATTTGGGAGGAATAGTGCCATTTGCTGCCAAATCTTCACTTGTCGGTTTCGGGAGCTACGATCATCCATTTCACCTGCCGTCAGGACCAGGTAACCCTAAACTTCAGCCAGCAAAATCGTAGTGGTTTACAATTTTGATTTTCATTCATTTTTTTGGGTTTTGAGTTGATTTGGGAAAGGCCATTGTGCCCTCGGCTCGTCGTAGTTGGCCTTTTCAAGAACTGTGACGAGACCTTGTCGTCGCAAATGGAATATACATGGACTGCGATGACGTCACCCTGTTTGCAAAAACAGGGTGCAACGATGGCGACGTCCATCCCCAAACTCAAACAAAACTCAAAAGAGGGACTTTCAGTGGGTGAAGCAAGTCCTAACATTGTTAAAAAATCCTTGTTGACAAGTTCCAAGCATCCAAAATGGTTCTAGAATGGTGGGAAAGGGAACATGAATTAGATGATGAACAAGCTACAAATGATCCACATTGTGTGGAAGCTTTGAGAAACTGTGGGCTTCTCAAGTTTTTCTTCATTTAGGGGATGAGATCCCAACTTCCACTACAAAACACCATGCTCCAATGTTGGGATGCGGCCCAGCAGTACTTCCTGATTGGTGAGCATGAGCTTCACATAGATGTCGAGGACATCTATTTTCTGACTGGTTTGTCCCGACGGGGGGGACAACGTGACACTCACTGCATCACGTGGGAGTGATCGAACCGTGGAAGATTTGATCCGACAGCATTGTGGTCCCAACGACCGTGCATCTAGCGGGAAGATTTTCATTAAAGATGTACGGGAGCACCTATTGCGGGTCATTCTATTTACCATGACGAGGATGGCAGGGAGTCAAGCTCCTCACCTAGCCACTAGAGCACAGATGCTTTATGCGGAGGACTGTTTGTCTCCAAATATCTTCAACTGGTGCGAGGGGGTCCTCGCAAACGTACGAGCTCAACTAACAAAGTGTCGATGAGGAGAGCTCAAACAGTTTGGATATGGTTCTATAGTGATCTCATTCTTGCTGGAACGGGTTCCCCTTTTGCATCCTCAGGTACCACTAGAGGATAGGGACCTCAGAGATCCACACATGGCCAAGTGGATCGATGTGATGGCTCGACATGGTGGGGGTCCTATCATCGGATTCCCTCCTGAGTTCTTCACTTGGATGGCAGGCCAGTTACTGATGGTGGAGTACTTTCCATATAGTGGCACCGACTTCACAGATGACCCAGACTTGCCACTGCCTGAGGGAGCAGCATGGGGAAACCTCAGTAAGAACAAATGACCCTTGAACTTTTTAAGTTTTGTGCATTTATGATTTTTTTTTGATATAGTGCTAACAGGTGAACAACATGTGTGTGCATATGTGGGACCTATACGACCAGTGGGGACCTCTCTTTTGGCTAGGAGAGAGAGAGGAGAGGGAGCGATGGTGGATCTAGCTTTGCATGTTGCCATCATGGAGATGGGCAGAGTCTACGCCAACCTGAGTGGGTTGACACTGGTTGTTCCTGAGCTGACGGTATAGGAGGTGTCGCGGCCCCTGCAGGTGCACACGGTTGGAGCGACTGCGCACTTCAACGCATTGCTTCGCAAGGTTGCGAGAGCAGTGGACTGTTTCCAGACTCAGTCGGCTAGGGATGTTAGACCACCTAGGGTTGTACAGGCCAGGCGATAGGCCACATGTTGTCATTGTGTGTGTACTGAGAGCTTAGAGGCCTCAGGTTTTGTACTACTGAAAGCTATGATGCTTCAGATTTTGTAGAGACTTACTGAAAGTTATCGGGTTTTAGATTTTTGTATCAGCACTACCTTTTTGTGATTATATATATATACAGACAGTCCGGCGATTTATACATTATGTGTTTCAAAAATTAATGATGTGATCTTGTTTATATGTTTGCTTCTATACAGTGCATTATTTACATGTTGTGAATGCTTTTACATGTTATGAGTATCATGTGTGTGTGATGTACCAATCTAAAATGAAGTTGGCCATCGAGTCAGCAACTGTGTTTAACTCTCATGGAATGTGCAGGTATTGAATGATTTCAAACAACCTTTCCAAGAGACGAACCCGTCTAAAGGGACGGAGTAGGGTAGGATCACGGATAGTGTAGACCCGATTAAGATGGGAAACCACCAATTGAGAATCCATGTGGATGACAATGTGGTTCATACCCAAGGAAATTGCATCGGTTAAGGTTCCAACTACCGACAAATACTCTGCAGCATTATTGGTTGCGAATCCAAGGCAGCTTCCTCTTGAGATGATGAGCTCACCTGTTGGGGAATACAGTACCCAGGCTGTCGAAGCAAGATTACAGGTATGTCGGCTGGCGCCGTCCGCGAATCCATAGCACGTTGCCATCTGCACACGTAGACAAAACATGGTATGAGAAGCGAAAACAAGATCTAAAGACACTCAGAAACAAGTGCGTCACACCACACAAAAACACACAAGCACGTCATGTACAGTATATACAAGAAAATATATGCATGAGAGGGTCAGGCATAATACCTCTTCAAGTAAATCCCATTACGAGGTTCACCCAAAGATATTCCGTCATAATCTTCAAGCTCGTAAGCTCCCTTTTCCAAAACATGTTTGATGATGTAAGGTCCGTGCCACATGGACTCGAACTTTCCTGCTCCTAGTTTGTCATGCTTCTGGTTTTATGTGAGGACCAGGTCACCCTCGTTGAAGATACGGAGTTCAACTGACTTGTTGTAATGGGCATTGATGTGCTTCTTGTGTGCTTCATTAGCAAGAGCAGCATCTCGGCGATACTCGTCAAGTTTTGCTAAGTACAGGAAACGTTCTTCCTCGGCAGTAGTGTTAGGAAGAAGTTTGACAGCAAGTTGTAGAGACGGAATTTCACACTCTATAGGCAAGACAGCCTCCAATCCATACACCAATTGGAAAGGAGTGAACCCTGTGGCAGTTTTAACAGAGTTTCTGTAGGCACATAATGCTAAAAAGAGCATATTATGCCAGTTGGACTTGTGCATACCTACCATCCGTTGGACCATAGTTTTCAAGACCTTGTTAATGGCCTCGACCTGTACATTGGACTGCATGTAGTAAGGTGTTGAGTTTTCATGTCGAAAACCCAATCTATCGCTCAGTTCATCAACCATATGGTTCTGAAAGTGAGAACCGTGATCGGTAACTATAGCCTGAGGAACTCCAAACCGCGCTATTACATGATTGAACATGAAGAGTATGACGGTTCTGCCGTCGTTTTGGTATGTAGGCATTGCCTCGGCCCACTTTGTGAAGTAATCCACAGCTATGATGATGTAACTATTCCCCCCGGTCGAGGTAGGCTTACAATGCATAAAATCGATGCCCCATTTTACAAAGGGGCCCACAGCAATAACCGGGTGTAACGGGGCGGGATGGGTGTGCTTCTTCGTATGGAAGTGTTGGCATGGAGGACATCTTTTCACAACCTCAATACAATCTTTGAAGATAGTAGACCAATAATATCCTACGAGCAAAATCTTTTTGGCTGCATCCATCCTAGAGAGGTGACCGCCACACGCCCCAACGTGACAGTCATTCAGAACGCATTCACCCTCATCATGAGTTAGACAACATCGAAGAATGGAATCGATGCCTCGACTGTACAAAGTATCACTGATGATCAAATAATACTTTGCATGGTGATGAATTCGACGACGATCATCACAAGAGAGTTGAGGGTTGAAGCATTGGGTTTGAGGATATAAATAAATATCTCCATACCATGGATCGGTCGTACTAATAGGAAATAGTGACTCATCTGGAAAGGAGTCATTGTGCTCAACTTCTATATCAGCACGGGGAAAGTCACAAATCAGCTCACCAAACACCAAGGACTTTTTGGACTTGGATTTCTCGAAAAGAAGATCAAATTCTTGCAGTATCACGATCCAGCATGAATACTTGCCCCCAAGCACCTGACGTGTCAGTACGTGATACATGGGGTTCGAGTCTGCAATGATGGTGGTGGTGCAGAGCAGGATGTAGTGTCGAAACTTTTGGATGGCGATGACTACCGTGAAAGCAAGTTTTTCGACATGTGAATATCTAGTTTCAGTGTCAATGAGACCCTTACTTGCATAGTATATTACATGTTCCTGTTGATCCTCCTGTACCAAAACCATGGCGATAGTGGTAGCAGAAGCAGCAAGATATAAAATGTAATCTCAAAAATAATTTGGCGGTTGGATTACGAGGGCATGCGTGATGGCATGTTTGATGTTGTCGAAGGATTTTTGAGCTTGATCATACCAAATGAACGGGACGTCCTTCTTAAGCAATATCATGTACCCTTTAGTCTTTTCGGCGAAATTACAAACAAAACGTCTTAAATAATGCGACTTCCCTTGGAGACTTTGAAGTTCCGTCACAGTGGTGGGAGGTGGGAGGTTGACAATGGCCTCCACCTTTAAGGGATCAATGCGGATCCCATCCTTCGAGACTATAAATCCTAAGAGGCGTCCAGACTCAACACAAAAGATACACTTGTGAGGATTCAGACGGATGTTGTACCATCTGCATCTGAGGAAAATGGCCGTCAGATGATTGATGTGGAATTCACACCGCTTTGAATGAGCAGGGAGATCATCCAGGTAAGGTTCCACAAAGTCCTTAATATCATGGAAGGCATACGACATGGCTCCCTGGAATGTGGTGCCAGCATTTTTAAGGCCAAACGGGAGTTTGCGATATGCAAATGTCCCCCATGGACAGATGAAATCCATCTTATGTTGGTCGGCTAGGTTGATCTCAATCTGGTTGTAACCAGAAAAGCCATCCATGAATGAAAATATGACTCTTCCGGCACAATTGTCGATAATCTGGTCAATGAAAGGGGTCGGGTAGTTGTCCTTCGGACAAGCCTTGTTAAGGTCTCGATAATTGACACAGACCCAAATGGTGCCCTGCTTTTTGTTCACAGGGACGACATTTGAGACCCAATCCATTAGTGGGACAGGATAAATGAAACCAGCCTTTAAGAGCTTTTCAATTTCTGCCTTGATCACTGCAGTCTTCCGGGGGTGTACCGGTCGCAACTTTTGACATACAGGTTTGATGTCAGGACAGGTCTTTATCTCGTGAGAAACAATCGCGAGGTCTATCCCAGGCATCTCCTCATAGGACCAAAAGATTCTTTCGTGCATGTAGCTAGGACTTGCATTATGCTTCCGATTATGTACTCACCTCATGCATTCACCTAACCGTCCAAGATCAAATTAATGGTAGAACTAGGTAAAAATTTTAGCAACTTGTGTGTAAGTTAGAGACGTGTTATGGCGTCGTTAAGCGTGCAGCTATCGTTATTTTCCAGCACTATATCCCGAGGGTATTGTAGTCTTCCACGTACTTATCGGTATATCGAGCTCCTTCACGTACCAGAGATTTTTGAATCGATCCCCAGTATGGTCGCCAGATTTGTGTATCAAACAATCCACTCGAGCGGACGCGAGCAGGATCTCCCTAGCTCAATGTGAGTCTAGAACAATTATAACAAGCTACGAATGCATTTCCTAGATCTACTTAAGGATCGAGTACTAGATGTCTTACCTTTCACTTCGCTATCCTTTCTCCTGAATTTTGCTCCGCATCTCACGGTCGTCAGATCCAAGCTGCAAGACCTGTCAAGACAAGAAACAAGAGAAACAAGTAAAGGGCATCTATACAATAAGATATCTAAGTGAACAGTTAAGCAGGTAAACTACTCAATATCATTACACACATGAACAATATTGGTGGAAAGCATTTGTATTACTATAAAAATAGGGAAGTACATAGCAGAGATATAGAACTACAACCAAGGCTTAACACTGTAGCCCTTCTCCAACAAAGCCATTTTCCATTTTCTCCTAAGGAAGCTTGAGTCTCTCAAGGATGAGTATAGATCTCTCAAGAGTGATTTCACCAACATGTAGACACCATAGACTTCCTCCCCTTGGAGAGGAGTAGAGCTTCTCTTATATAGGACTAAGTGAATAGGGTATGGATAGGATAGGTTGAGATATGGCAGGAGAGAGATAGGGGATCCTCCCAAGGTATTAAGAATCGAGTACCAACTCCCCTAGAGGTCAGGGATAAGGCCCCAAGTCAGCAAGTTTCGAGAAGAACCTCGAAGAAGCTATTTTTGCCCATTAACTGACTTCGTCACACCCTGCAGTGAAGCAAGATGCGACGTCGCATGTTGCATGATTGCAACCTACGACGACCTCTCAAAACCTGGTACAATTGGGTACAAATCCTCCCAGGTTAATTACTTAGTCAAGATATCTTCAGGGGTGTATACACCGAATCTCATGATGGGTAGATTTTGGGTGTAACAGCTCGTATGCGGGATATAGTATCTTGAAGCGGTGCCAAAAACTCATCGTTTGAGATGTATCTGGTAGGACATGGAGGTGGAGTTGCTGCCACAGTTGATGGTGTACCAAAGTCAGGAATATCTTGTCCTAAGGAAGTACCCCAAAATGGAGTAGATGGACCAAAATATGTTGCTACTAGTTCATCTAGAGGTCGAGTAAATATCCAATCTATGGCTCCAGAATACCCTTCGAGTGAATGGTGAAAAGAGGTATCACGCTAAGAAGGTTGTTCTACCACTAGTGGTCCCATGGGATTGGTGATAGTTGGATTTATAGGGAGAATAATCTCCTCCTAATTCATTAATTGGGATCCCTTCTTCGTGTGGTCCAGCTGTAGTAGGTTGGTCTGTGTTTTCCCTTGCACTTCCCTCCCCGACGGGGGGATATTCGGGTGGAAAATTTTGCATTCTACGAGAACTCCTCAAGGGTTGCTCAGCCATAATGTCTTAACAGAAATATCTCCCTAAATGTCTTCTAAAAAAATACACACTGCAAGTCCTACTCAAACTAAATGTCACAAGAAAACTTGTGTAACAGGTGGGATAAAAAGTCAAATCCTCGCGAGAGTGTCAAGTCGTCGCAAATCGTGATATACCATAGGGTCCAACATCAATACTCAACCCAATATTTTAAAGTACTAACCAAGGAGGATTAGGACCGTACCCCTGACCGTATTACTCGACTACCTAGTAGTATGTGCGTAGTAGCTCCCTGAGTGTTGTTCTTGGTGTATTGCAGCAACAGGACGACCGATAGTTTACTCGGTTAGTTTCAGGATCCTAAAAGGGTCCCCTGATATACACACAGTACGTGGAAGCTCCAATCCATAGTAGTGTTTTCTAATGCACAATCGTTTGACAAGGGCCTTCCTATATACCGTCAAGTACGTGAAAGAACCTTTCTATATATCATCAAGTATGTGAAATTTTGTTCTATATACTGACTAGTACGTGGAAGAACCACACAGTCCCTGGAATGCAGTGAAGGAAAATAACGATGGCTCCTATGCTTAAAGATGACGGAACACGTCTCTAACCTATCACTCAAGTTGCTAAATATTTTAACTTAACTATCGCTTTATTTTATCTTGTATGGTTAAGTGGACCAATGAGGTGTGGACTCAACCCAATATCATGCATGAACTAAATGAGGTGCAAGTCCTTTTCTTTCGATGAAGTCTATTTATGAGAGAGAGAGAGAGAGATCTTTCTTTTCTTCCTAAGACAAGTGAACTTTTCCCAAAATAAAAAACCACTCTTTTCACTTTCCTTCTCAAGCAAAGACCAAAAGACAAACAACTATCTTTCAATCAACCCAAAAACAAAAAAGTAACACTAAAGCAATTTTTTTTTCCTTTTCAAAGAAGCTTACAACTACAAGCTAAAATGAAAAATGGACTTCTTTCAATTGCAAAACCTCTTAATTTTGAGCAAAGAAGCAAAGGAGTTAAAGAGCAATTAAAAAAAAATTGATTTCTTTTAACAATGCATTCAAGAAATTCTAAGAATGATTTTTCTTGTTTTGTTTTGATTCAAAATGTAAGAGATCAATCAATTTTGCAATATTCAAAAGCAAATAAGTTACCAGAAAACCAATCACTCAAAATACTTAAAATCTAAGCTTCAGACAACTCAAACAAAAACCACAACAATCAAAGATTTCCAGCAACACACTTCAAAGGCTTAAAACTCAAAGAAAAGCACATCAGAGGCTTCCCAAGAGCCACAAGACTAGCTTCCCCTGTGAGGGATTGAAATTTCCCAAGACAAGATAGGAAACTGCTTGAATACCTAACACTCACCAAGAAACCAAACTGAGCTCCAAATCTCAATAAAAACCAAGAAATGAGACAAATTAAATCTGGAGAAGGCTATCACTAATACAAGTAAAGCACAAATGTCATAAAACCACCTAGTCTAACTTTTAAGTCGGGATCCTGACCCTAATGAAAAATTTTGCAGGGTGACACGGTTTGCTAGTATAAACCAGTGCGTTAGTCCCTCAATGACGTAGTTTGTTCACAAGGGAACTGCACCGGTGACGCTTCTTGAACACATATAGAGTGCACCAGTGACACTTTCTAACCCAAAGACATGCGCATCAACTCACCAGTGACACAGGGAAAAAACAGCCCAGGTGCGCTATGCGCAATCAAAAATTAGAAAAATAAAAAAATCCAAAATAAAATTAGGTAATTGGACGAGCTAAAGATACCAGACTGAGACTGGATCACCTAGTAACTCAAAAAGGACAGATCCAAAAGTAACAAGGACAATTAAATAGCTCTAAGAGGATAACTAAGGAAATGAAAATTACAAGCTACACAACTCAAAGACCATGGACTCTCCCCAGCGGAGTCACCAATTTTTTTTAAGACACTTCGTCTAGGTGGACAAGGGAAAAGCTCTCTAGTCTAAATGATTTATATCTAGAACAAAACACCATAGAATATATATAATTTCCTAGATTAATGAAATTACAAAAGGAACAATGAATTACTCACCATGCAACCATGATAGTGTTTCCTTGTTTGATGTAGTCTTCAATCTCTAGCAACAAAACAACATGGCACAAACAAGTGGAAACACGAGTAAAAGTAATATGTGATCTTGATCAATCTAAACAATTGGTCAAGGAAACAAGTTCTAAATATCTACCACAATTAATCTTCATGGAAATAGTATATATATTATTGTATTAACACAAATACAAAGGGAGATATTACAACCATTTCCTTCACATTGCAACTTCTTCCAATTATCCTTTGCCTCAAAGATCCAACCTTGTTTCTAATGAAGAAGGGAAACTTATCTCTAAGAGTATTTCAACAACATTTGGATGCTCTATCTTTTTCTCCCTTTACTATGAAGGGTGATCTTTTATATATAGGCCAAAGAGGATAGAGGGAGTTGAGGATTCAATGGAGAAGGTTAAGGGATCATCCCAAGAAGTTAGGGGTTCGACTGCCACCTATGTTAATTTGTTGGGACAATCCTCCACGAGAGATTCTTTCTAGGAGGCTCTCGAATATTCTCTTTTTTACCTTGAAAGATCAGTGCCGCACTCTTTCAAAGAGAAACATCCATCACTGGAGGGTGACGCATGCTGAATTAAGGCAACAAGGTTTAGTGATGAACCTTGTCAATGTGCAGAGTGCTTCAACAAGGATCCGACGCATGTTGTAAACATGCAAGGTGCGTCGCTGCTGCAGAACTGGAAAATGGAAAGGTAGAACCTCTTCCCAGGAAATTTGGCACTAATGCTTTAGCAATTATGGAAAATCCAATGTCATATATCTCATTACCAATATGATGACGATATTTTGGTGTAACAAGATCTATCTCAAGGTTCAAGCATAGGTATATCCTAAACATTAATGGTGTACTTATGCCTAGTGGCCAGCATAGAATTCAACCCAAAAAAAAAAAAAACTTGCTTATAAATCATGAACTAGCATAACTTGTTATGGTTCCAGAGCTCTGTTGTTGCAAGTCTTTCCCCATCCCCGCCCCTTGTGATTTTGTGAATGGAAGGCCATACACCTTCCATGTATGTTCGGGTGGCGATCCAAACTTTCCATGTAATTAGTACTAGTGGTCCTTCTTGAACTAATTTGTTGTAAAGTAGGATAGCCTTTGTGAGGTATTTTTCCTTATTCAGATTTGCTTGGGTTCCCTTTTCAGGGCTCATCATACTTATGTATATCACTTTACTATGGAGGTATATTGACCTTGGGCATTGGTTTATTTTTTTTAAAGGTCTTTACTTCCACCTAAATCATCCCATTCTATGTTGATAAGTTACATAGAACAATTCTGTGATTTTTCTTTGTATTATAGTCCTAGAAATTTGTGCTAGTTCATAGTTGCTTTAACTAGCCGAAGGATTTCCTTCAAAAACATACTGATTTGATTACTTGAGTATATTTTGTAGCAATGACTGGAAATTAATGCCAGAATGGTATGCTGAAAAATATTTAATTCTCTTTTTTGTTTTTCTTATCAAACATCTATATCCTTATAAGAGTTAGAATCTTCTTTGGTGTGTCACTCTTGTTTCATTTTCATGTAATCTATTGTACTGTGACACCCTTGTTTCATTTTCATGTGATTTCCTCTTTCTTGAATTCAAAATGTCGATTTTAGTGGTTTCTTGATTTTTCACTAAATTTATTTCTGCTTTGTCGCAAGATGTCTTGAATTTTTTTGTTGTCATGAAATGCTTTGTGCTATATTCTAATCAAGTTTCCGAGAACTGTTTTTTCATATACTAATGTGTGTAATGTGTGTCTTGCTTCCCTGTACGGAAGTAAATGCAAGTTTCTTTTACTCAATGCAGAGCAGGGGGAGAAAATGGTTTTAGTAGAAAGAAGACAAGTAGATGAGAAAATTCAAAAGATAATTGACCTTAAGAAGAAAGTAAGTAAATGCAAGTTCTTTTACTCAATCCAGAGCAGAGGGAGAAAATGGTTTTAGCAAAAAGAAGACAATTAGATGAGAAAATTCAAAAGATAATTGACCTTAAGAAGAAAGTAAGTAAATGCAAGTTTCTTTTACTCAATGCAGACCAGAGGGAGAAAATGGTTTTTGCAGAAAGAAGACAAGTAGATGAGAAAATTCAAAAGATAATTAACCTTAAGAAGAAAGTAATTTTTTAAACCATAGGCAATGCTTGTGCCCCCTTTATTGTGCTTAAGAATTTCACTTAATACGTGTGATTGTTTAATGGGATTAAACTATCGTTAGATACCATTACCAAAGATTAAGATGAGTTTAGACACAATAACTAGATTCAAGATTTTGTCAACAATGAGAACTGTAATTAGGCCCAGGTCATCATTTGGCAGCTTAAGATGTGGGCACTTGAATTTTTTAAGTTGCTGCTACTTAGATATTTTAGGAGCTTAGGGGTGAATTCGGTTACATATTAATGAGGAAAATACAACTACCTAAAGGATGGGAATTTATTGACACATTTTCTAAGTGATGTCTGATTTATACTATTTTTCCATTTTGTTTAAGTAGTGTAACTCATTGCAACAATTTGTAACTTGTTCTTTATGTTCTTGCCAATTGATTTGATTTTTCAAAGGTCATCATTCATTAATTTTTTTACGTTTATTTGGATTTCAGGGAATGTGCTAAGATGATGTAGGTGCATTATTATCGACATAAGGCAAGGGAAGATTCACTCAGTGGCCATTGTAATATTTTGAAAAGTCATCGATATTGTAGATGATTTTAATGTAAAGTATGGAGACAATTTTTGTTATAGACCAGTATTAGTCCATTAGTGGATATTTAGTTGGAAAATCATATTTATTGTAATACTTGAAATTTCATATAATATAATTTACGTGGTTGAAAATTATATATATATTGGTACTTGATATTATTTAGTGTTTTAATTAACTAATATTGCGACTTTGCATGATTCACATGTGTATTAGATGAGCATGATTATTATATGATTTTTTTTAATTTAGAAATAATATCAATATTACTAAAAATTTATGTTGATTAATATAATGGACACCATTAAAATCATTAATAAATAATGAACACATATGAACAACTAAGTCGGTATTTTATATTGATTAACAATGACCACAAATAAAATTATTACAAATGATCAAAAATAGATAAATGACCACTAAAATAGATAAATGACCACTACAGAAATGAAAAATAAGCAACCAAAAGTCGCATATAATTGACCAAATGGAGACCACTAGTGGCAAATTAGAGGTCATTGATCACGTGACCAAAAAATTGGTCATATTTAGCTTGGTCGTTTATAGTTTATCTTGTGGTCGTATATTGGGTCGTTAATTTGGTCATTAATTGTGACAATTAATGACCAAATATACGACCAAATTAACGACCACATTAATGACCAAATATATGACCACAAGAAAAACTATAAATGACCAAGTTAAATACGACCACTTTTTTGGTCATGTGATCAATGATTGCTAATTTTCCACCATTGGTTGCTAAATCAAAAGTGGTCATTTATATGTGGATTTGGTCATTTTTTTGGTCATTTGTATCTCATATTCTACTAGTGTATGAGGGGTTAACTAATTTAAATGTCTTTATTTGTGATTTTGAAGTAAGGGTACCTGAACAACAAAGAATATTATCTCTAGACGTGGCATTGAAAGCTACTCCGGCAAGGTGGTGGTCCACTCATAAGGGAAAGGTACAAAGTTGGTCACAGTGTAAACAGATGCTCGAAGTCCGGTTTGGCAAAGGCATATACTATAAGCAAGAAAAGTATAATGGATTAACTAGTCCAGTAGATCATCTGGAATTATGTACAAGAGAACGAGAACATATACCAAAACAAGAGTGGCTCCATATGTTCATTCATACTTTAGATACTATATCGCGAAGCTGGTATACATCATTGAAACTTCGACAAGGTACATCAAATTAAGAAAATATGGATATCAATTTCAGGAATAAATTTAGTTGTGAAGATGAAAACCCGTCAACAGACACAACTATGCAAATAAGTAAGACCAAAATTTATGAAGAAATACCAGTGAAGCTGTCCAACCTTTCGCATTGGACTGCGACGCTCGAGCAAGCAATGGAATGTTATAATATTTCTGGTGATCCAGATGATGATCCGAGGGATGTGAAAATCCTAGAAATAGAGGGAAGTCGGAAGCTGGAAGGTCCTGAGATCAAGACTGATAAATTCTTGCAGCTGCTAAAGACCAAGAAGGTAAACATTTGTTCAAGTGAAAATCCTAAGTTTGCTAATATTGGTGATTACTGGGATGATGAGACTATAGGGAAGCTTACTAACCTATTACATGAATATCAAGATATGTTCCCTACAAAGTTTTTGAGATGAAGGGTATTGTTGGTGATATGGGGGAAATGAAAATCCCCTTAAAACCTAATGCAAACCCAATCAAGCAACGACCATACAGATTGAATACTTAATATAAGGAAAAGGTGAGAGAGGAGCTAGACATAATGCTTGATGCATGAATCATTGAACCTATTGAAGATTGTGAATGGATTATCCCGATGGTCGTTCAAGATAAGAAGACGAGCGAAATATGAATTTGTGTAGATTTAAGGAAGTTGAATGATGATTTCCTGCATGATCCATTCCTGACACCTTTTACAGATGAAGTACTAGAGAACGTGGGATGCCATGAAGCTTATTCATTCATGGATGGATTTTTGGGGTATCATCAAATTAAGATTGCTAAGGAGGATCGACACAAGACCACATTGCGAATGAATGGGGTTTCTACCAATATACAGTGATGCCCTTTGGTCTTAAGAATGAACCAATTATCTTTTCCAGAGTTGTGGTCGTGGCTTTCAAAGAGTTCATCCATAAATTCCTGGAGGTATATTTTGATGATTGGACAGCTTACAGATTGCTGAAGAATCACATTGAGAATCTCAGATTGGTGTTGGAGCGTTGTAGACAGTATCATATATATTTGAATTTGAAGAAATGTATTTTTTGTTCTCCATTTTTCATATTGCATAGCCATGTAGTCTACAAATGGGGTCTATTGGTAGATCCTACAAAGATCGCCATTATTGTTGACTTACCACCACCAACATCAATGCGACAATTGAAACAAATTTAGGACATATGGGACATTACAGGAAGTTTATTAAAGGCTATGCACATATTACAACATTGATGGAGAAGTTGTTAAAGAATGACACCAAATTTCAATGGAACGAGGAGTGCCAACAGAGCCTTGACACATTGAAGGAAAAGATGGTGACTACACCTATTCTAGTGTTCCTTTCCTCGAAGAAAGAATTTCATGTTCATGTTGACGCATCATCCATTGAATTGGTTTCAATTATGGCTCAACCAGGAGAGGGATCTATTGATCATCCCATCGCATTTTCCATTAGGAAGTTATCTACTGTAGAGAAAAATTACACTATGATAGAACGAGAAGGGTTAGCCATGGTTATGTGTTGCAAAATTTTAGGCACTACCTATTAGGGAATCACTTTAAGATGTTTACTGATCATTCTGCATTAAGGTACCTAGTTAATAAACCAGTGTTGGGGGGGGAATTTGTAGATGGCTCTTATTATTTCAAGAATATGATTTTGAAGTCATAGTCAATCCAAGAAGGTTAAATGTAGGACCTGACAATTTGTTGAGGTTGGAGATAGGGGAAGATCCATCTAACTTGGATGAAAACCTCCAAGATGCATAGTTGTTTTTGGTCAGCATGGTAGATGAATATTTTGAAGACCTTGTTACTTTCTTGGCAACAAGAAGGACACCAGTAGGTTTATCTGTTAATCAAAAGAAACACTTGGTTGTGAAAGCAACAGATTATTAATTGATCGTCGGTCAATTATATAAGCTGGGACAAGACAAAGTACTCAAGCGCTATGTTATGAAGCATGAGAAACCATTGGTCTTGGTCGAAGCTCATGAAGGGGTCGCAGGAGGCCATTACGCAGGAAAATACATTGCTCAAAAGATATTGCAAGCAAGACTCTAGTGGTCCACAATTCACAAGGACACTAAGGAGTATTGTTGATCTTGTGATATTTGTCAAAGAACATGGAAAACATCTAGAAGGGATGAAATTCCATTGGTACCATAGGTTACTTTGCAATATTTTGAGAAATGGGTTGTTGACTTTGTAGGTCCAATTAATCCCCTTGCAAAGAGGTCAAGGGTACACTATATTATTACTGCGACAAACTACTTGACCAGCTGGGATGAAGCTGAACCAATGAAGGATTGTAGTGATAAAATTGCTACAAAGTTCTTATTTCAAAATGTAGTCACTAGATTTGGGTGTCCGGGAGTTCTGTTGAGTGATCAAGGATCTCACTTCGTCAACAAGATTATTGAGGCACTTACTTAGGAATTTCAAATTCATCACCAGAAAATTACTGCATATCACCCATAAGCTAATGGGACTGTTGAAGCATTCAACAAGATACTGGAACATACTTTTACGAAAGTCTACAATGTGAACCATAATGATTGGGACTTAAGGATCCCCATAGTTTTATGGGCGTATAGGACAACATGTAAGAATTTAACGTATGTGACACCATTCAAACTGGTGTATGGTCAAGAAGATATTATGCCAATGGAATACATTGTGTTGAGTTTAAGGGTTGTTGCATTCATGGGTATGTCGGACATTGGTGTTGTCAAAGAGCGGTTGTCGCAGCTGCTATAGTTGGAGGAACATATGTTCATCGCAGTTTTTCAACAGCAAGTCCAAAAGGACCGAGAAAAGGCATGGCATGATCAGAACATCACAAGGAAGTAGTTTCAGAGAGCATATCTAGTGCTCCTGTATGAAAATAAGTTTTTCTAGCATCCAAGGAAGTTGAGCACACTGGTTGGTGCCATATATTATTAATAATATCACATAAGGAGGATTTGTGCAATTGCAAAATATCCATGGATAAATCCTCAAGGGCTTGGTCAATGGAAGCCAGCTGAAACCTTACAGGGACATATGTGCTTTCTTGTAGTGAAGATACTTGTACATATGTTAATAAAAATAAAATAAAATTAGGAAACCCCAAGTTATTTTAGTGTCGAAACAAAGTTAGTGTCAAAGTCATAGATCAATCTTTGGTTGAAGTGTAGTTTGTCATAGAATGGTTTGTCGAAGTTAGGTTAAGTCGATGTTAACTTGTCAAAGTTTATGTTGTTGTAGTGGACATTTGTATATAATTCATATTTATGTCGGAATCAAGTTTGTGTCACAGTTGGACACGTGGTTAATAAATTCTATATTAATTGCATAAAAGGTGGCGGCATTAGTGGAGAATCTTGCGTTAAATGATGAAAAGACATGCTTGTGTGAACACAATTTCCTCCGAAAAGGTAATCATTGCCCGATATTTGGTCTGATCTACTCAATTTATTTGGAAACAACACTGATAGAACATATTGAAGGATGGATTTAAAAGCTGAAAAGAACTAGAGGGACACTCTATTGTTTCCTAAGCGATTGAGTGCATTGAGAGAGTTGAGATATGAGAGCTGAGAGCCTTAAAGTGTTGAAGGAATTCGAAGCCCAATCTGAAGCAATAGAAGCAGCCATGTCCAATGTCAGTGTTGAAAAATATCAGTTCCAGAAGTTGCTTCCCGCATGTCTACTCTAGTCGTCGAAGAGCAGCCAAAAAAATTTGTCAACACATGTTCCAGTGGAATCGCCAAAGAAGAAAAGATCATCTGCGAGATAGTTAACCACTGAGACGAGTTCAAAGCACATAAATGATAAGGAGGCGTCTGGGTTTCGACTTGGCTCAACGCCATTGTTGCCTCCGTATGTACCACCAAAAATACCAAGTCTAAGGCCAATAAAAATCAGAATAAATGTGAAGTATTATGCGGTGCTTCCTATTATTCCGAAGGGAATTATCATTAAAGGAGATATGATGGGAAAGATTGCCAAGGTATCATATGTGGACCATGACTTGAAGAAATTTCCATAGTTCGCACCGACCAAGTAAATGGAACCAGTTCTCGATCCTATAACCCAGGCTACTTTTTTGGAGCTTATGTCGTGGGCCCTGTCAACTTCATTGTATGTTTCAACAATTTACCTTAGTGATATTGTTATCAACCATGGTTAGTAGACTTATGATCTGTAATCACTGTTTGTGCAAGTAAACAAAATCCTTCTACTGGTGAAAGAACTAACCTACTGGTTCCTAATTCCTAGAGGTATATCCTATTTAAGAGGAAAGTTAAAACCTGGCATCTACTGACTAGTCCTAATTCTGAAAGGAAGATTTTGTACAGTGTATTGAAGTTAAATATAGAAGCTTTGAGATAACCCGAAAATGATATTTTGTACAAAAATATAATGCTTAAATACAAAAGATTTGTTATGACCTAAGGTTGAAAGATTAACAATATAATAGCTTTGTGATGACCTAAAGATGAAATATTCAATGTAAAAGCTTTGTGATGACCCGGGAAAAGTATAGATATGTGAAAATTTTAAAAATAGGTTATGCGGACACTGTGGGTATAAACAAGTGTCGAAAGTAGTATTGGACTAAGAATGCAAAGCCCAATGAATAAGATCAAGACTGAGAATGGAAGAAAAACTACTTCTACATAGCAGAAACGAACTCTAGAGTCAAAGAGATTAATGCAAATGTTTGTTTGTATTGTTAACTTAAACATCCTAACTTATCTTAATATAAATGTTCACTACCTCATCAAAAGTATACAAATCTTGAAATGGAATGGACCAACAAGATGTACAGATACTAATATAATTTTAATCTAAACTACCGATAGAAGAAAACAGGGTGTCAAGATGCAAAATACTCCACTACATATACAGATCTAGCAGGGATTACAAATTCTATATGAAAACCTATAAAAGTATACAGAAATATTTGTCTATGCTCAACGTCCTATAGTCTAATGTGTGCACTTATCTATCATCTACTAGTCCTTCTAGAGATTACCTACAGTCCTAAGGTTATGCACTATTCATTCACTATGTTCAAAGTACTGAAAGGGAAAACATAATGTCTTTCATAAAATTACTATTCTTCGTCAAAGACTATAAACACATCAAGAGAAATTTCATGTACGTATTCACATAAGCAGATACCCATGCATCGATACATAGAGATTTATTAATACAACTTATCTTGTAAATTTAAGATAAAAAGTATTCAGAATTACAAAGTAAAGAAATATATCTTCACTACTACAAATAGTAAAATTACGTACAATATTTATACAATTCACAATTAAAGAGTTAGTGAGTTACAAAAATATGGAAAATATAATAAATATGTATACAATGAGCCTGCACAGGAAATATAAATGGATGAGAGTAATATGATCAACAATGAAACATGAAACAGAGCGTAAAGCAACACTTCCCCAAGTCGGTGGGACCTCCCAGATGGTGAAGCTATAGAGAACTATATCACAGTAAGCTAGTAATGGACACTCAACATCATGAAACCAATTTGTATTATTATAACTATAAATTATAAAGGCATCAAAACATGACCAAAACTGATAGTTCCACAGTATAATAGTATATTGTCTGGCTCTCTCTAGTCATCGATTATACATACATATATATATATATATAGGTCTCCGTATTTTAAAAATAGTAAACAAGCATTACTAGCTAATGAGTCGAGAGTTTCATCAAGGGATAATCATAAGATTGTTGCAAGTGTACCACCGCTCCATTGAATGAAATTGGACCGTCACACTTCTAGGACTTTTACTCTGAGTTTATTTGGATCACATGACTGGAATCAATACCTCTTGGCATAATTGCTTCAAATGACAACTGGAGATAAAAAAATGCATGTATTGTACTTTTCTTGGAATTCCTTTGAATTATATTGACTAGTGCCGAAGTGAGTATTGAAGTGGATATCTGCTCACTGAGGTATGGTTAATCCTAAAATAATTTTAATTCACTAAAACATAAAGAATCTATTCAAAATATAGCAACTTTTACCTCTTTTTAGTTGTTGAATGAAGACTGCATGATAAGTACTAAAAGGATGGAAAATATGATTGGATAGCAAGAAATATAACCATATGGAGAAGGAAAAAAGGTCAAAAGGTAAGATTATAGTGCTAGAAAAGGGGTAAAAATGGGAGGTTTACAGGCCCTTGGATTGCAGCGGTCGAATGTTTTGTCGTTGATTGATATACCACACTTTGGACACTCAATGGAGGTCAATGCATGTGTAAAACAATTGCTCTTATGTGTGCATGGCAGGTTCTTACAGCTTGACAAGAAGATTTCCTTGGATTTGAACCTAATAGCGGAAATCACCGAGTTACCGAAGGTAGGAATTGACCCAACTACAATTTTTGTAGGGAAAGAGAAAGACATGGAGTTGGTGAATTGTATGACAGGGAAATACAATATGACGAAAGAAAACCGGGGATATGAAATATCCTCGATTAATGATCATGCAGTGTGTTTCGTAGCAAAGGAACTAGTGATTAAGATGCTCAAGAAGTGTTAGCCTAATCAGATCCCTGCGACGATGATTGTAGCTACGGAGCAGTGTATCCATGGGGTGTAGATGAAGTAATACACCTTCATGCTCAATGAATTCCTTAGTGACTGCCAGGATGCATTAAATAAAGGTAAGCCATTCCATTACTCTTGGTTTCTTATGTTAATTTCATGTGTTTCTTAGGTGGAACTGGAGGAATACCAGGTGATGGATTGTTGACCTAGTCAGTTCTTAGTCATGCGCTATGCTAATATGTGGTTCAGCGATGAGAACAAAAGGAAGATAGAAAACAATGTACAGTTTTACATGCACTTGGAAGCGCTTCGGAATCATGTCCCTATGGTGTTGCGGGTAGAAAAGGCGACGCTTATATCATTCAAGGGATTTATCAAATTCATGGTTGGACTGCACCACATGTATGTCTAGGCGCGACATGACCCAGATAAACAATGGTTGGTAACAACCTTTAAATTATCGGAGAAGGGTATTCTTTCAATTACAAATAAATGGCCCATAGAATGGAGGAACCCTGTCGAACCTGAACATATTTTAATAGACGAGTCACAGTAGGGTCAGCAAGAAACACATGGTGATGATAAAGACTCTCATCCTACTGGGAGCATTCGGGGACATATCCATACTCGAGAAAAATCTCAGGAAGAGGGTCGGGGTTTGAGTGCAACAGAATCGGATCTGAATCCAGGAGAAAAGAGAAAAGCGACAACTATGACATGAGGACAAAAGACTAAATCGAAGGAAGAGAGGCAAAAGGATGTCATGGCCTTGACAGATGATTACATAAGTATTTTGTGTAATTGCATGATGGAGGTCACAAAAGAAACCTACAAGTTAGCCGAAGAGAATACCGTGAAGCTATTTGGAGGGGTAACAATCAACTTGAAGGACTCTGACAATCTATCCAAGGACTTATTCTAGCCCTAGTTCAGACAGGAGCTTCATAGCAAACTAAGGAAATAGATAAGGAGTAGACGATTCCAAAGGAATCTACTACTTCAACGAGAAGGGAAGTACAATTACTGCCATGGGCATTATGTTTCAATGATATGGGCCTGCAAGAATAAGCCCACAAAATGAGCTACATCGATCTATAATTGTTGGTATTTCCTATGTTCATGCTGCAGAACCTTCAGCAGGATGTGGTCGAGGAGATCAAGATCATAGAAGAAAAGACATATGTTGAAATGACCAAGTAACAGATGCAACATACTATAGTGTAGGAAGAGTGCTAGAATTTGCGGAAGGAGCGGGAGAAATTTCTAAAAGAAAACGAGAAGATACAAAATTATATTATGGTAGCTTGCCACGTAGTACCTGAGGATGAGGTAGTTGATGAGATGGATACTAAGGAGAATATGAAGATACTGACCGAAGTCCTTTCGAGGTATCACGACAAGATCGGTGAGCTGGAGGAAAAATTGGTACCAAGTACTCCACTGGAGGTAACATCGTAGATAAGTAAGGAGGTTACTAAAGTTGTCAAAACCATGAAGGGATATGAACGTGAATGTGGTACATTGTTTGAAGAGGCTACACAAGTATGGGACACATTATTAGATGATGCAGAGTTGTAGAATATTACTTTTAGGCTGGAGGAGAACCAAACAAAACTGGTAGATTTGAAGAATCAGCTGAAGAATTTTTCACTTGATGGTAAAATGGTTAAGGTAGCAAAAAAAAAAATCTCCAATGGGAAGTTAACTAACTGAGAGTCGACCAGTAGTGGCGAACTGAATTGGTTGAGGATCTGCAGGTCAAAGTAGAGTAGGTCTTGCAGATCATCAATAGTGCAAGTAGCAAAGTGTAGGAAGTATCTAAATGGGGTGAACAACAGACAAATGCTCACCTAACTGGGCAGTTGGTGCAAGAAGTATGTTAGCATCGGGATGAAGTTCAACAGACTATCGAAGAACTGAAGCGAAAATTTTCATAGCTCCAGGATAAGTCCAGGAATCCACCGAAACAATCTTGAAGTGGCTCAGGGACGATCCAAATACCCTGGGTTCCCTTTGGAGGCACCGTCAAAGTTTAGCTTGAAATCTCCCTATGGAGGGGGAGGCCAAAAGGCTGGGCTAGCAGGGGTAAGAGCATGGGACTTTCTAAGAGAAAGAATCTGAGCTGATCAGGAAATTGCCCAAGCATCAAGGATTCTTTTATCTGAGCCAACCACTTCCCAATCCTTATCATTCCAATTGCATATCCTTATTGATTCCTGGATTTGAAGTTTTACTTTGGTCCATAAATCCCCAGAAGTGGATTTTTTATCCTAAAAGATGTGCTTATTGCAGTCCTTCCAGATTCCCCAAAGAAGGAACCCAGGGAATATGAGCTAGGTTCGGTTGACAATGAGATTTTGGAAGGCCTTCGAATCCCATTCTCCAACTAAGCGATACGGACAACCTTTGGTTCTATTAGAACATTGGAAAATATCTGCCCCTTTATCCTAGAGGGAGGAAGCAAAGGGGCATTCATCAAGAAGGTAATCCATGGTTTCCTCCGCATCGACAAATAAAGAGCATTGGGTAGGTCCAATCATGCCCTGCTTCTTGAGATTTTCTCCAGTGAGGATTCTCCTATGCACGAATAACCATAGGAAGGTGGCAACTTTGGGCCAAATATTGTTCTTCCATATATTTTTCCAAACTTCCTGCGTTTGGGTCTCTTGTTGTCCTGTCCATAACTCATAGGCCTCCTTAATATTAAAAATCCCTTTTGTCATGTGTCCCCATCTTAGCTTATCTATCCCACCTTGTGTTCTAATGCACAACTCTTGGATAGTATCCCATAGTTTGTACAACTCTTCTTTCGGGAATCTCTTGTTCCACCAATCTAGTGGTTTCCATTCACGATACTCCCCCTCCCCTGTGTCCTCCTTCCATAACTATTTTCCTTTTGTGAGTCCCATTTCCAAACATCTAGCCTGGCTTACTAGGGCGTCGAATTGAAGGGAAATATTAGGCATCTTCTACCACGAGTATTTCCAAAAATCTATCGCCTCCCCATCCCTGATTTCCCAGAAGTTGTGATCTTGAATGATTTGCCTTCTATGGAGAGCAATATGCCAAATATGCGAGCCTGGTTTCTCTTCATTGAATCAAATTAGTTCATGTTTCGATCTATCTTGGGCGTACTTAACATGCTAAATTTTTTCCCAGGTATCTGAGGAATGGGTGACCCATCCCCACCAAATTTTGGCCCCCGGAACTTCACTATTATTTTTCGAGTCTCTTAATCCTAGGCCTCCATGATATTTTGGCTTACATAGATTTTGCAACTGACTAAGGCCCATTTTTTTTATATGAGGATCCTTTCCATAAGTATTGGCACTGGAGGTTCCTAATCTCTTTTAGAACAACCTTATGAGCATCCATAACCGATAAAAGGTAGATTGACATAGCTTGGAGAACAAATTTGATGAGGGTAAGCCTGTTCGCCAAGTTGAGAGGCCAAAGGATCCAGTTTGAAAGTTTCCCTCTTATCCTATCCTATAGATCAGACCATGAGACTTTCCTAATCACTCCTACAACAAGAGAGGTACCTAAATATTTGGATGGAAGGGAGCTCCCTTGGTAGCCAAGAATGCAAGTTATATTTCTCTGGGTGACTCTGGGAGAGTTGAAGAAAAATATATGAGATTTGTCCTTATTGATATCCAAACCTAAGGCCTTTGAAAATAGGCTGAGACATTTTTTCAATGCCCTTTCCTCCTGAATATATGAGTGTCCCATGAGCATAATGTCATCTACAAACTGTTTATGAGTTTGTTTGTCAGCCCCTGTGTGCAGATTCAACCCTTTAATTTCACTTCGATTGACTATGTCTTTTATCTTCCTGCTAAGACCTTCGTCTATTAGGATAAACATGAATAGGGATAGGGGGTCACCATGCCTTATGCCCCGTTAAGGAATAAATGTCTTAGTGGGGGATCCATTGAGCAAGATAAAAAAAAAAGTAGAAGAAGTCAAATTCATCAGTACCCATTCGATCTATTCTTGACAAAATCCATAATCTTTGATCATCTCTCTCATGAATTTCCAGCTTAGCTTGTCATAGTATTTTGAGATATCGAGCTTGAGGAGCATTTTAGGCTTCTTTGTCGTCTTTAAGGAATGAATTACCTCATGAACCAAGATGACTCCATCCAGAATCTACCAGCCCTCCACAAACCCAGATTGTTCTGGGGATACCAAGTTTGGGAGGAGCGGTTTCAGTCTATTGGTAAAACTATTGTTATGATTTTTTAAATAACATTGCACAGGGCTATTGGTCTAAACTTACTTAGAGAGACTACTCCTTCTCTTTTGGGAATGAGAGTTAGGAATGTGGCATTGAAGGCTTTCAGTGCCCCTTTAGTCTTCGTAGATTCCTCCACTATCTTCCAAACTTCCTCCTTAATAAGGTCCCAAAAGTGGTGAAAAAAGGTCGTAGTGAAACCATTAGGCTCCAAGGCCTTCCCAAGAACCATTTGATGAACAACATCTTCAAATTTTCAAAGGTCAATTTTGAAAACTAATAAAAAATATAAATTTCCAAAATATAAAAATATAAATATGTACACCCCATTGCATTCTTTGTAGATTATGTTCATATATATATTTTTAAAAATATACATTTATTATTAAATTATTTTATGTGCGCACAAGCCACTTGTTAACTTTTCTTGAAATATGCAAGGACAAACATTTCATTAAATGAAATTTTGACACATTAAATGATATTAGTAATTTAAAAATATATATATCATCAGAAAGGCAACATAATTCCCTACAATTTGTTTTTTATTACATGTCAAAATTCACAAGGCATATATGAGTTTCGAGGGCTTTGATTTAATAAATGAGTAAAATTTCAAATTTTCACAATCACTTTTGGCCAAAAAGTGTTACCCATCTTCATGGATTCACCCTAATTATTTATCGCACCACAACTTCTCCTTAAATTTAGATGTAATAATATTTGTATACTATCACTATTTTGTGGAGTGACCCATTCCTTGACTCCCCAACGATTTACCCAATACATGGCACCTTTATGCCAACCTTACTTAAGCCATAGGTGCTTTTGACTAGAGTTTGAAGCAATATTAGTGGGCCTCTTGTATCCCATGTTGTTTATCTCATTCTTGTACATTATCTAACTAGTCATAGCCATGCTCTCAATGGGAGAGATACTCGCTTCTATGAGGAGTATAGGATAGGGTGTATTTTATTTAATTTTGATATTATACGGTATAAAATGCTTTTGTATTTGCTATATCATTCTCTATGATTATCTAGAGATGTTATATCCCCAAACTTCACATCCATATGAGATAATAGGAGTGATGAGAGTCTCAAACATGAATTTATTCTTATTTGATTTAAAATGTTTTCAAGTCCACAATAATCTTTCCACCATCCATTAATCCTTTTCTAAATGCTATAGTTCTAGTTAAGTTTGTGATTAAGATTGATCCTGAGATATTTGTATGAAGTCATTTCCTCCAAGATGTTGTTGTCATACATTAAATTATCATAAGTGATTTTTTGGATTTAAATATCATAGCATTTGTTTTGTTACTTTTAACAATCATAAAGTACTAGAGAAAAAAATCATGAGAATTTTTAATTTCTTATCAAGATCATAGGGAATACTTGACATAACAACAATAAGATCAACACAAAGAAGAAGGATGATAGCTATACTTGTGGGTGAAAACATGAATCTCAGTTAGTATTTAGGTTGCTTTTGGAGAAAGTAAAATGTTATTTTCATGACTTCTTCAACTTCCAACAATCAAAACTTGTATCATTTGTTTGGAATTTCACCTTTTCATTAAAAGCATGACTTGTGGGGAATTTCATTAGCTTGCATTCATTATTTTTTTGAATTTGTTTATCTCTATTTAATATATAAATTTAGTAGTTCATTCATAGTATGTTCTTAAAAATGCAATAATTGATAATGAAACATCTTATGACACTCAAATTTTTCCATGTTAAAGTTTTGATTTGGAAAATAAATATGCTACAACAATCTATATAGAATCTAATAATGTACTACTATTTTGTGTATTTAAGGAATGAAAAAAATAGACCAATGGAATTTTTTTGTGTCAAAACAACATGTTTGGGTAGACCCAACTTTTCCCCTATATTTAGTTAAATACCTAAAATATAAAAGTACCCCCTTGAATACGACAACCCAGCTTCTACACAATTTTTTCTAACTTTTTACTTGTATATTTTTGGAGATATTGAATTTTCATTTCACTAATGTGAGAACATTAAAATGAAATATATATACATTTTAGAAGAAAAATAATATAAATTAACAAATCAAAATAAATGAGAGACAATTTGTATGGGTGGCAAGTAAATTTGTTGCTAAATCTAATGGTATTAGGTTTGACTATGAATTTGTAATATTTCATAGGGTCTACTTGTTCTTGTTAAGCTCTAAATGTTGGCACATTACCCTATTGTGGCTCATTACATATTATTGATGTCGGATTTGGTATATTAGTGGTAATTGTCATTAGTATTATTATATTAGTTATGTCGGCTTTGGTCTATTAGTTGTAATTGTACCTCTTTGTCTCATATATATAGGAAGGAGACCTTTTCATTTGAATCATCTCAACTTGTCTTATCTTGTGTACTTAGTACATTGTATAAGGAGGTTTCCCTCTCGAAGAGGCTTTCTATTCATCTCTTTTGTTCATTTTTAAGGCATGTATTACTCTTTCTAGTCTATTTATGCTCTTTTCATGCTCTTTGGGGAATTTGTTGCTTAACATTTGGTATTAGAGCTTGGACACTTCCAAAAGAAGTCATCTTGAAATTTTTGCTATGTCTTTTCTTCTATAGGGTTTCAAATATCAAAACTTGGAACCCATCTAGAAACTAGTCCAAGCTATCGATTGTAAAATTATTAGATCTTGAATCATTACAGGTTCATATTTATACCCTCTGGAATTTAGGGTTTTTTACTAGCCCAAAAGCTAGTCTCAAACAAGTGTTCTAAGGAAAATTGTTATATATGGAGAATGCAAGATCCAAATTGAGTGAGACATATTGAATAAGAAATAAGACAGATCACACTATCTTGGGTAGCAAATCAGTCTATTTAGGGTTACCTTAGTTGGAAGGTCAAATAACAATTCAGTCTTCAAAATCAAGGTTTGAAAAAGGTATGTCATTTTAAATTTGAATAAGTTTTAGTATATGGATCTATTTGAAGTGAAACCAAGGTGTGATATCTATATATATTTTTCAAAATTAAAGCAAAAGGTAGTGTAAAAAAGCACACTCCAATCAAAGCACCTGAGAAGTCATCTCTAACCTCTGATGAAATTGAATACCTATATTTTCGAGCGTTTAAGTTCGAAGATATGATTAAAGGGTCTGTGAAAACAGTTGATTCACTAAATTTAGAGGAAAGGATGGGAAACATGGAGAATATGATAGTACATATGGATAATAAGATGGAGGAAAATATGAAAAATATTGCTAATCTCATACAAAATTCAAAGGATAATCTTCGTACAAGTGATAATGCATTCCAGAGTACTTAGGAAGATAAAGATAATGTCCATGTTGAGAAACCTTCCATTAATAAGAATATTCCAAGAGGAATTGATTCTAGTAACAAAAGTAACCAGGGATGGTCCCCAAGGGGTATCCAAATCCCCAAGATTGACATGAGGAAGTTTTATGGCAAGGATCCCATAATAAGGATATTCTAGATGGAGCAATTCTTTGATATACACCAGGTGCCAAATCTCCAAAAGGTATTCATTACATCTTTATATTTAGAACCTGAGTAGTTTGTGTGGTACCAATGGCTTTGTGAATGCAAAAATAACTCCATTATATCTTGGTCCATTTTTATAGAAGAATTGATATCATATCGTGATGATGTTAAGAGCAATTCCTTCTTTACCCAATTGATAAATCTAAGTCAAAAGGGTCCAGTAAGCGAGCAAATTCAACAGTTTCAAAAGTTGAGTCTTAGAGTGGAGGGAATACTAGATGATAAATTGTTTTATCTCTTTATTGTAACTTTGAAGGATAACATCCAACATGAGGTACGCCTCTTTGAACTGTTGATGTATATGTAACTTTGGAATGCATTTCACCTATGTATATTGTACTCCTATAGAGATGGTATTATTCCTCTATACGAAAGTGTCATCATTTGTATTGACAAGTGTTGCAAGTGTCTCAACTTGCATGTGATGGGTTATTAGACCACCAAGTGTGGGGTCGGCCCTGATTAGTATTACCATGGGTTATTAGACTGAGTTAGACAAGTCGGCCCTACTAGTTTATTAGACAGGTCAGGTCATGTATAAATAGAGTGCGGGAGGCACTCTATTTGATCACTTCATTATTCACTCCTACACTCTCCAGAAATTGGCGCACAAGTGAGGAAGGAGGAGTAGCTTCTAGAGAAGACTATCTCTTGTACTTGGGTTGTATCATTGCTCTTTCTATCTTTGAGGAAGTTGTGGGGTTTTTCACCTTTATGGTTTTCCCTAGTGAAACTCTATGTGTCTATTGTCTTATGTGATTGCTTGTTGTGCTTGATATGATTGATATGTTGTACATGTTATTCTCTTAGTAAAGATCCTAGAGTATGTTGAATTAATGCTCAAAACTTAACATGGTATTAGAGCTAACCTGAGAAGAAGACACTGTGCAGTTGCGGAAACTAGGGTTTCTTGTTTATTGGGTTTCTCTCCACAGATTTTGGAAAGGCAGTAAGGTAGATTGACTCTACTCAACAAGGTGCATCTTTCTGTCCAATCATAATTCAATTCTGGGCACTTTCATTTTTGGCCCTAAAAATTAGGGTTTCCACAAAAATAGGAATTTATGAATTCTGAGACCATAGATGGAAGCTCCTTGGAAAAATCAAAGTTTAGAGCTTTGGATCGAACTTTTTGGTTGGGTGAAACTTCGGGAAACTCGAGCCCTAATTCAGGGTCCTCCCTAGTGAATCCGGGAAGACTAAAAGGCATTTTTGAAGGGTGAAACGTTGCAGTTTTCAATTTCTGAGTATACCAGGCTGATTAGCAAGGTGCATCTTTCTATCCTTTCAAAAATTTGAAATTCACATTTTGAATTTTTAGGGTTTCTCTGACAAACTCTAATCTAGCACCAGATCCATATTTCTGCAAATCAAGTGGTAAGACCTAAATATTTTCTATTTCCATTTGAATTTCTCTTTAAGATGTCTCACCACACCAAGCTTGAGGATAAGCTTGAAGGGGCTAATAAATTATGAGCATGGAACTATAGGATTGGGTTAATCCTGGAAGAAAATGAATTGGACACTTACATAAGTGAAGAGGTCCCTGTCCCAGAGGGAGAAGAGGCTAAGGCCTTACATAAGAAGAACTTGGTCAAGGCAATGAGGATAATTACTGATTCTATCAAAGACCATCTCATTCCAAATGTGTCATCTCTAAAGACACCCAAGGAGATGTTTGATTCCCTGACCAAGCTGTTTAAAGGGAAGAACATAAATCAGAAGATGACTCTGCGGAACCAATTGAAAGGGGTAAAGATTCAGAATGGAGAGACCATTCAATCCTATTTTTCTAAGGTCTCTCAGATCAAGGAACAACTTGAAGCTATGGATGAAGTAGTGGAAAATGGTGAATTTGTTATGACCACATTGAATGGCCTACCTAGGTCATGGGATTCCTTTATCCAAGGAATCTGTGCAAGAAAGAAATTGGTCTCCTTCAGTAGACTGTGGGAGGAATACTCACAAGAAGAAGCAAGGCTTGTGGCCCGAGAAGAAAAGATGGGGAATGAAGATCAAGCTCTCACAACACACACCAAGAAAGGAAATTCCAAGAGAGAGCCATCTCATTTCAAGAAATCTTCTCACCACCATCAGCATAAAGAGAAGAGAAGATGTTTTACATGTAATGAGAAGGGACACATTGCTGTAGATTGTCCCGAGAACAAAAGGGACAACAACAACTTCAACAAGAAGAAGAACAACAACAAAAGGATATATCATGCTCATGCTGTTAAGGATGATGAACCTCCCAAGAAGAAAGCTAGAGTAGAAAGTGATGACTCGTCTAGTGAAGGTGAATATGTTCTAATATCTGCTCTCACAGGTACTATCTCTCATGGATGTAATTATTGGCTCATTGATAGTGGGGCTTCCAAACACATGACTGGGTTTAAAGAATCTTTTGTAAATCTATCTAAACATGAGTCACTCCATAAAGTGAAACTTGGGGATGACTATCAATATCCTATCAAGGGAAGTGGTGAAGCCTCCTACAACTTAGACTCTGGGAAGTCTTTGAAGATGAAAGATGTTATATATGTACCTGGGCTCAAGAAGAACCTACTCTCCATATCTGCGTTAGATGCAAAAGGCATGAGGGTTGCATTTGTAGATTTCCAAGTCTTAATGTGGCCAAAGGGTAAAACTATAGATGATGCAGTGGTGATTGGAGAGCAAGAGGAAGGATTGTACAAATTGAAGGGACAACCTGAACATGCCATGGTACATGAATCCATGGAGCCAAGTGAACTTTGGCATAGAAGGATTGCACATTCGCATTACAGAGCACTACCAGTTGCAAGTAAAGCAGTAGAGGGTCTTCCTGAAATTAAGACAAAGCATGAAGGTGTTTGCAAAGGATGTGAAAAAGGAAAGAACATTAAGAAGGCATTTCCAAGTAGTGAAAGTAAAGAAAAAGGAATCTTGGAAATTATCCACTCTAATGTATGCGGTCTGATGTCATCCAGTTCTCTGAGTGGGTATGTATAATATATCTCTTTCATTGATGATTTCTCTAGGAAGACTTGGGTTTATTTCTTGAAGAACAAAGATGAAGTATTTGATAAATTCAAGTAATTCAAAATCTTGATGGAAAATAAAACTGATAAGAAGATCAAGACCTTCAGATCCAACAATGGCAGAGAATTCACTTCAGGTGATTTCAAGAAGCTATGCAGTGATTCATGGATTAAGAGGGAGTTGACTGCTCCCTACAATCCACAACAAAATGGAGTAGCAGAAAGAAAGAATAGAACAATCATGGAAGTAGCACGGGCAATGCTGCATGACCAGGATCTGCCTATGCATCTATGGGCAAAAGCAGCTAGGACAGTTATATATGTGCAGAATAGAACACCTCACAAGGTATTGGACAACAAGACACCAGAAGAGGTCTTTTCTGGTAAGAAAATTGAAGTTAGCCATCTCAGAATATTTGGTTGTCCAATATACACTCATGTTCCAAAGGAAAAGAGAACTAAGCTAGATCCTTCAGGAAAGAAGGGCATCTTTGTGGGGTACAGTGAAAGCTCGAAGGCTTACAGAATATACTTTCCAGGGTTCAAGAATATTGATGTCAGCAGGGATGTAACATTTGATGAGGACTCAGCTTATATCAAATCAAGGAAGACACCTGTTGAAGATCATGAAGAACCAAAGGAAATCAGATTCCAAGACACCACCATGAGTGAAGCAATTCCAGAAGCAGATCGTGAAGCTGAAGATCCATAAGAACCTGTAGATCCACCTCATGAGAAGAACTCTCACAAGAGGAAACTTGCATGGGCTAGAGAGCTCATTTAAGATGCAGAAAGATATGGTATTCTAGAAGAAGAACACAGAGAAAGGAAGAGAACTAGATATCATACCAGCTATGTTGCCTTACTCTGTGATATTATGAACAAAGAACCTTCCAATTATGAAGAAGCAGCGGAAAAGAAAGAATGGAAGGATGCCATAGTCAAGGAATACCAATCGATCATGAAGAATGATGTTTGGGATGTGGTCCCAAGACTTGAAGGGAAGTCTGTTGTGGCTTCTAAGTGGATCTACAAGATCAAGCATGTTGCAGATGGCAGCATAGAGAAATACAAAGCAAGATTTGTAGCTCATGGCTTCTCCCAGAAAGAGGGGATAGACTATGAAGAAAATTTTCCTCTTGTATCCAGGTACACTTCCATCAGATTAGTACTTGCTCTGGTTGTAGTGATGAAATGGAAGATACACCAGATGGATGTCAAGACAGCCTTCTTGAATGGTGTAGTTTAAGAGGAAGTGTATGTGGAGCAGCCACTTGGTTTTGAGACACATGACAGAGAGGCATATGTGTGCAGACTAAAAAAAGCCTTGTATGGCTTGAAGCAAGCTCCTAGGACTTGGTATGGTAGGATAGACAGCTTTCTATCCAGTTTGGGCTTTACTAAGAGTAAAGCGGATTCCAACCTTTACTACAAGGTTGAGGAAGGAAATCCTATGATTCTACTCTTGTATGTGGATGACCTGTTTGTTACGGGTGAGGATAGATTGATTGTCGATATGAAGAGGAAGCTTGTTGTCGAGTTTGAGATGAAGGACTTGGGGATGATGCACTACTTTCTAGGCATGGAGGTGTGGAAGAATGCAGATGGAATCTTCCTTGGACAAGGGAAGTATGTAGTAGAGATCCTAAAGACGTTCGAGATGATGGACTGCAAGTCCATGGCCACACCTATGGCTTCGAACCTAAAGCTTCTGTGTGATGCTTCATCTGATCCGGTTGATGTCACTGTGTATCGTCAGATGATTGGGTCCTTGATGTACCTGATGAATACGAGACCAGACATTTTCTTTGCGGTGAACACATTAAGCCAGTTCGTAACGGATCCCAAAGGTGTTCACCCGGTTGTTGTAAAGCATATTCTGAGGTACCTGAAGGGTACAATTGATTATGGGCTCAAGTATGATGCAAATCAAAAGTTTAACCTGCAGGGTTATGTTGATTCAGATTGGGTAGGCAGTGCTGCAGATAGGAAGAGCACTTCTGGGTACTGCTTCAGTATGGGATCAGGCGTGATTTCTTGGTTTAGCAGGAAGCATTCCTGCGTAGCACTGAGTACAACCGAAGCAGAGTATGTTGCAGCTTGTTCATCTAGTTGTGAGGCAGTATGGCTAAGGAAGCTACTGTTTGAGTTATTTGATCTCCCATTGGAGGCTACTGGTATCTTTTGTGACAACCAGAGTTGTGTGAAGCTGTCTGAGAACCCGGTGTTCCATGACAGGTCGAAGCACATTGAGATCAAATATCACTATATTAGGGATATGGTGAAAAGAGGAGTAGTGAAGCTTCTGTATGTTGCGACGGATGGGCAGGTTGCAGATGTGTTGACGAAACCACTAGCCAGAGTGAAGTTTGAGTACTTCAGAGAGAGACTTGGTGTTGTTCAGATTGATGATACTTCGAGGAAGAAGTGATGGACACATTTGCAGGAGCCATTCCAAGCATGGTGAGAGAAGGATCCTTCCCATGGTTGTGGATGTAAGCGTTGTGTGATGAGCATCATGACGATGCTTCAACTATTGCTCTCGATATGTATCAGATGGATACATTATATGATCAGGATGATCATGGATGACGAGCTTCGGGATGTTGCTCCAGATGATATGTATCAGGTGGATACATTGTATGATCAAGATGATCATGGATGACGAGCTTCAGGATGTTGCTTCAGATGATATGTATCAGGTGGATACAATGTATGATCAGGATGATCATGGATGACGAGATTCAGGATGTTGCTCCAAATGATATGTATCAGGATAATGCTATGATGATGATCAGGATGATCATGTGATGATGTACATCAGGATGATGTATGATGAGTATCAGGTTGATGCTTTGTAGCCATGGACAAGTTGTGCAGATGAGCATGTCAGTTGACCTGGGAGATCCGATAGGTTGGGCTATGTGCCCGTAATAAGTCCTGGGATGCTCTTTCGAGGCATTGCTCTGGGAGGACATGTAATATTTCCCTGGGAGATCCGTTAGGTTGGGCTGTGTGCTTGTAATAAGTCCTGAGATGCTCTTTCAAGGTTTTGTCCTGTGGCATGTAATATAGCCTTGGGAGATCGGATAAGTTGGGCTGTGTGCCCGTAATAAGTCCTGGGATGCTCTTTCGAGGTTTTGTCCTATGGCATGTAATGTAGCCCTAGGATATCCAATAGGTTGGGCTATGTGCCCGTAATAAGTCCTGGGATGCTCTTTCGAGGTTTTTCCATGACCACATGTAATGTAGCCCTGGGAGATCTAACAGGTTGGGTTGTGTGCCCATAATAAATCCTGGGATGCTCTTGCGAGGTTTTGTGGTGATCACATATAATATTTCCCTGGGAGATCCGAAAGGTTGGGCTTTGTGCCCGTAATAAGTCCTGGGATGCTCTTTCCAGGTTTTGTGATGCACATAATGATCCTAAGGATTCCACAGTATGGCTCACATCCAATATGAAAAAGGACTGGCTATGTGGTGGAAATTCTAGATTTGTTCTAGGTCTTGTCTAGTATGAAAAAGTACTGGCTCTGTGGTGGAAATCCTAGATTTGTTCTAGGTCCCATCTAGTATGAAAAAGGACTGGCTCTATGGTGGAAATCCTAGATTTGTTCTAGGTCACATCCAGCATGAAAAAGCGCTAGCTCTGTGATACATCCAACATGAAAAAGGGTTGGCTCTGTAGATGATGAAGACCTGCAGGCGGCAGGCCTACATCCAGTATGAAAAAGGACTAGCTCTGTAGAACTTCCTATGATGAGTAGATCAGAGATTGATTGAGATAACAGCAATAGTGACAATGACGATGATCCAGTGACGATGATCCAGAGAAGAAGACTTGTGCTAGCATATCTGTGTCGAGAAATACCTTCCTAGTTAAGAGGGAGTGTTGATGTATATGTAACTTCGGAATGTATTTCACCTATGTATATTGTACTCCTATAGATATGGTATTATTCCTCTATACAGAAGTGTCGTCATTTGTATTGACAAGTGTTGCAAGTGTCTCAACTTGCGCGTGATGGGTTATTAGACCACCAAGTGTGGGGTCGGCCCTGATTAGTATTACCATGGGTTATTAGACTGAGTTAGACAAGTCAGCCCTGTTAGTTTATTAGATAGGTCAGGTCATGTATAAATCGATTGTGGGAGGCACTCTATTTGATCACTTCACTATTAACTCCTACACTCTCCAGAAAGTGGCGCACAAGTGAGGAAGGAGGAGTAGCTGCTAGAGAAGACTATCTCTTGTACTTGGGTTGTATCATTTCTCTTTCTATCTCTGAGGAAGTTGTGGGGTTTTTCACCTTTATGGTTTTCCCCAGTGAAACTCTGTGTGTCTATTGTCTTATGTGATTGCTTGTTGTGCTTGATATGATTGATATGCTGTACATGTTATTCTCTCAGTAAAGATCCTAGAGTATGTTGAATTAATGCTCAAAAATTAACACGAACCAACATCTTTAGAAAAGGCTTTCATCTTATCGAGGAACGTTGAAAGTAAAAATATGGTGATGGCTACTAAAAGGACCACTTCTTACACATATAAAGAGAATAATGTTCCTTCTTCTAACCCACCTCAAAGGTTGACACCCCAAAAACTGGATGAAATAAGAGAAAAAGGTCTATGATTTAATTATGACATCAAGTACAGTAAGGGACATAATTGTGGTGAGAAGAAATTATTCTACATAGATTGTGAAGAGGAAGAAGCAAAATAATAGGAACCATCTCAAGATGAAGAAATAGAAGAGATTACTCCCACCATATCTTGTCATGCATTGGCTGGAATTAACACTCCCCAAAATCTCAATATCGAAGGATATATCAAAAATAAAAAGGTAATAGTGTCAATTGATTCTAGTAGTACTCAGAATTTCATTCAATGTAAACTAGCCAAAGCTCTCAATTGCTTTGTATATCCGGCACCAGATTTTCGAGTAATAATTATAGAGGTAGGAACTACCATTTGCTCAGGAAAATGCCATAATATCAATCTTACTATGGGGGAATATGTATTGAACAGTCCATTTATTTATATCCCAATGTGTGGTAGTAATGTTGTCTTAGGGATTCAATGGTTACAAACATTGGGAACAATGGATTTTAATTTTCAAGAAATTTTCATGGGAAGGAAAATAATTTGAATTAAGGGGTATCACAAGGAAGCTAAGCAAGGTGATAAGCTCTAATGGTGTGACAAAATTGTTGAAAAATGGACATCAAGGTGTAATTGCATAATTAAGCTCACTAGATGTTTAAAAATCTAAGCTTCATATTCCCATGGATATCCTAAGGGTCATTGATAAGCTTTCAAAGGTATTTAAAGATATTTCAAAATGTCTTCCACCTACTCGATATTTTGATTATGCTATTCACTTAATTCCAGGAAGTGTTCCTCCTAGCATGAGACCTTATAGATACCCCTATGGACAGAAGAGTGAAATAGAGCGTATGGTTGAAGAAATGTTAGAGGCTGTCATAATTAGACCTAGCCAAAGTTTTTACTCTACACCAGTGGTAATGGTACACAAGAAAGAGGGCTCATGATGTATGTGTCCATATTATAGAGAGATCAACAAGATCACCATTAAAGATAAGTTTTCTAGTCCTGCCATTTATGAATTGTTAGATGAACTACATCGAGCAACTTAATTCACAAAGTTGGGTCTCCGTTCAGGGTATCATCAAATTAGAATGAAGGAAGAAGACATCCCTAAAACAACATTCAGAACTCATGAAGGTCATTATAAATTTATGGTCATGCCTTTTGGCCTTACAAATGAGCCTTCCACATTTCAAGTTTTGATGAATTCCATTTTCAAGCCCTTCCTTAGAAAATTTGTGTTATTATTTTTTGATGATATACTAATATATAGCAAGTCTTGTTAAGAACATGTTCAACATGTTGAAAGGGTGCTAGAACTACTAAAGGAGCAACAACTATATGCAAAATCTTCCAAATATTTCTTTGGGGTAAAGGAGGTAGAGTATTTGGGTCATATTGTATCTCATGAAGGTGTCAAGGTAGACCCTAACAAAATTAAATCCATGATGGACTGGCCAATTCCCAACTTGAAGAATCTTAGAGGATTCTTAGGTTTGACAGGGTACTACCGCAACTTTTTTCAAGACTATGGAAGAATAGCAGCACCTTTAATAGCATTATTGAAGAAGGAATCATTTTCTTGGAATCCAGAGGCAACTCAAGCTTTTGAACAACTTAAAGAGGCAATGTGAAAAGCTCTTGTTTTGACCACACCAAACTTCACAAAAACATTCATTATGGAATTTGATGCCTTAGGAAATGGAATTGATGTTGTTCTAATGCAATAAGGATGACCGCATGCTTTCGAAATTCGACCAATCAAAGAGAAGAACTTATAGAAACCCATTTATGAGAATGAAATGATGGAAATACTACATGCACTTAAAGCAATGGCATCCTTACCTAATAGGTAGGCACTTCAAGGTCAAAACAGATCATGATAGTCTTAAATACTTCTTGGAACAAAGACTATCATCAGAAGAGAAAAAAAATGGGTAACCAAGATGTTGGGATATGAATTCGAAATCGTCTATAAAAAAGGGAAACAGAATGTGGTGGTAGATGTACTCTCTAGAAAAGATGAGGATGTTGATGCATTACTTTGTGCGATTTTGATTATACAACCTAATTGGGTAGTAGAAGCAAAGGAAGAATGGAAGAATGACTAATATGTGTGGGATCTCTACAGAAGGATCCCAGTGTATCAGATACTTTTGTGTGGAAAAATGATTCACTATGGTATAAGGATCACTTATATAAATGTAAGAACTCCCAACTCAAACAAAATATCCTTTGGGAATTACACACCTCTCCTATTGGTCGGCACTCAGGATTCCTAAAAACATACCACATGGTCAAGAAGGATTTTTTTCCAGAAGGGCTTAAATTTGATGTTCAAAGGTTCGTGGCAGAATGTTTGGTTTTCCAACAAAATAAGGTTGAAACAGTTAAGACCCCATGCCTTTTACAACCATTAGAAATACCTTGTCAGTGTTGGGAGGAAGTCTCAATGGATCTTATAACAGGTCTACCTAAGTTAGAAGGGAAGAATGTTATTATGGTGGTTGTTGATAGACTCACAAATTATGCACACTTTGTGCACTCTCTCACCCTTTTACTGCAACTGCAGTTGCTGCAACCTTCATGGAAACAGTTCAGAAGTTACATGGAAACCCGAAGATTATTGTTAGTGATCGAGATCCAATTTTCACTGGAAATTTTTGGATGGAACTATTTTCTTGTTTGGGCAACCAGTTGGCTCAGAGTTCATCCTATCATCCTCAATCTGATGGGAGAACTGAGATAGTGAAAACATGTTTGGAAGGCTACCTTCAATGCTTTGCATATGACAAAAAAATAGTGAGTGAAATGGTTACCTTTGGTGGAATGGTGGTACAATAGTTCCTTCCATACATCATAAAAAATGTCTCCATTTATGACACTTTATGGGTACCATCCTCCATCTATCACATCTCCCTTAAAAGGAAAATATAAAGTTCAAGTTATGGAAGATCATCTAGAGAACCAACAAGAATTTCTCCAGTTACTAAAGGACAACCTAGCTATATCAAAAAACAAGATGAAACAACAAGAAGATAAACATCACAGTGAAAGGAGCTTTGAAGAAGGGGATTGGGTATGTCTAAGGCTGCAACCTTACAAATATATGTCCTTCAAGCAACTAAATAAAGACAATAAATTAGCACCCAAGTACTCTGGTCCTTATAAAGTGTTGCAGAAGATCAGTAGTATGGCTTACAAATTGGAGCTCCCTTCATCTTCAAGGGTGCACCTAGTTTTCCATGTTTCTTACTTAAAGAAGATAATAGAAAACAAGATCCCAATTCAAACTATCTTGCTGGAGCTTGATGAAGAAGGAAAATTCATATTGGAACCTGAACAAGTCTCGGAAACAAGGACCAAAAAACTATGCAATCAAGTTATTACTGAGTACCTCATTAAGTGGAAGAACATACCAGTTGAATATTCAACATGTGAAGATGAGTCCTTCATACAGAAGCATCAACAACTAATCAAGCATTGAGGAAAACACTTGTATGAAGGGAATGAACATGTTAAGCCCTAAATGTTGGCACATTACCCCCTATATTGTGGCTTATTACATATTATTGATGTCATCTTGGGTCTATTAGTGGTAATTTTCAATAGTATTATTATATTAGTTATTTAAGCTTGGGTCTATTAGTTGTAATTGTACCTATTTGTCTCCTATATATAGGAAGGAGACCTTTTAATTTGAATCATCTCAACTTGTCTTGTGTACTTAGTACATTGTATAAGGAGGTTTCCCCCTCGAAGAGGCTTTCTATTCATCTATTTTCTTGGTTATTAAGGCATGGATTACTCTTTCTAGTCTATTTATACTCTTTTCATGCTCTTTGGTGAATTTATTGCTTAATAGTTCCAAAGTTGAAGAAACTTGAAAAAAATATGCCGTGGTTTGTAAGTAATTTGTAGTTTTAGCAATTTTTCAACCAAACTAATAGTTCATTCAAAATTTAGATTTAATAGAAAAAAATTTAGCTAAAAGTTAATTAGTTCAGAAGAAGACATAAATACAAAAAATTGCGACAACATAGTCGATTGAGAAAAAAAAACCGCTTTTGTTTCATGTGAAATTGGTATTTATATTGCATTCACACTAAAGATTAATTTTATATTTTCAAACCATTCCGCAACTTCTAAAGTGGACATTTCTTCTAAAGTGGATGCCTTTCACACTATATAGTTTTCAAGCTTGAAATTATACTTACGTTTTTTTAAGGTAAAGAGCTATAAAATTATACTTGCAATTTCTTTTGAAGTAAAAAGTTTTTTGGGATATAAAATTTATCCTTGGAATTCCTTTTGAAGTTAGAAGTATTTTGGGTTATAAAATTTGTACTTGTAATTTATTTTGAGTTATAAAATTTTAAAGTTGAGATATTTGCATTTTTTTTTAAATTGAAGCTCTTTTTGGTGATAAAATTCTGGTTTTTTCTTGACCTACAAATTAACCATAAGGATAAAACCTAATGCTAAAATAAATATGATAACATTTGACATGATGCTCTCTATAATGCTAAGCATAAGATATATATGGAAAAATGAAAATGTTTGAAAGTTGAAAATGCAAATGTTGATAATGTAAACAAGAATTTAATTTTTAATGTTATTGAAGATGATGTTGAAGAGCAAATTCAACACCGGGAAATTGAACCAAATCATAAGAATGTATATGTTATAATGTGCTCATCAAATTATGTCTAAAATTCAAAAAAAAAAGTATGTCTATGATTGATTGTAATTTAAAAAATACTTCACAACAAACAGATAGATATTTGTATAGATTTGCAGTAGAAACCCTACCAACTCCATTTTCCCGTGTCATAGCCACCTTGTTTCAATACAGGAAGCAAATGCCAACTTATTTTCCGAGTTCTCCTTATTCAACCTCTTATTGTTGTGTCCAAAAGGTTTCTCATCAGATTTATTCGGCTCTCAACCCTTTGTGGATCCAACTCAGGCATGATATCACCTAGCAACCAAAAATCGCATGTTTTACCATTGATTCTAGAAACCTTCTAGATCTAGATCCCTTCTCTGTCTTTATGATATCCCTTTCATAGGTCTCACTCTATCTCAGAGTGTGTTGTTTAGACTCAGTTTCCTCATTCAAATCCTAGATCCAAAAAATAACAGAAATCCCTCCTAGCTTTGAATGGCTCCTTCATGAGGGATGACAAATTCAAGATGGACTCTCGCTCCGATACTAAAACATAGCTCAGAACACCACTATTTTCTTGGTCCTAAGGTAACTTCACACCTTCTTCCTCCAAAAATTTTTCATTTAAAGATGTCATGAAGCTAGAGTCCTCTATTTTTGTGGCTAAAGAGGTTTCTGGTTTGGCTTTCATAGTGGAACAATGAGAAGAGACTCCTACATAAGAGGTGGAAGATCCTTGGGCTTATGCTCATGAATTAGTCTACAAACAACATGTTATAAATTGTTGAATCAATGGGATTTGGACTTATACAATAGATCTGCGAGAATGGGTGATTCAAACATGGACCTCGGGCTATAAACTTTTCCTTTATTCCAAGGGATATTTCATAGTACTCTTTACCAAGGCAGGGGACTATCAAAAAGTATTGAGCAAGGGCCCTAGGTCAGGGGATTTTTAGGACTTTCCTTCTAGTAATATTTACCTAGATTCTACCCTTTTTCCATGACGATTATGATCACTCCTATCTAGGTAAGACTTACAAGTATACCATTGCACTTTTGGACTCCATATTTTATGGCCTCAATCGAAAATTCCTTAGGTCATTTCAGTAAAGTTAACGATGATAGGATTTTGGAGGGTATATATACCTTTTCCTTCATTTGCGTTGAGTTTTACCTTAGCCATGGGTCGCTGGACAAGATACTCATCAAATTAAATGATGATATTTTCCGCAGCTAGTTGACTACGAGACCACTTTCCATTGTAGATCATGTTAATAAACTAGGCATATTCAGGAATATTGTCCTTCTTTCCAAGATCCCATTCATCCCTCTAACATAAATAAAATACTAGAGGATGGTAAGGTTTCAAGGGAAATAAGATTAATTCATCCCCTAAGCATGATTTCTAGCATCCTAAAAAACTGCCATCAACCAAATTGCCTCCTTCAACGTCAAACCAACCTCCAAATTTAGTTCAACCTCTAGACTCTGTTGAAATTCCACTAACTTCAACATAGCTCAACCTTGTCAGGTTCCTCCAGATAATGAAAACATGAGAGATATGGCTATGATATCAACATATTTCCTAGGAGGTCAGAAAATCCCACGTGAACCAAACAAATCAGGTAGTGATAAGAAAACAACCATTAGTGTTAATAATCTAATTTCTAGCATTTATTCTAAAAAAATTCTCTTGTTTCAAAAGCATCCACTTCTGACAATTCCTCAAGTTTGATTGTCGTGTGTAAGAAAAAGGAAGAAAATATGTTCCTAGGTCAACTCAATGACTTGGCCTCCTTCATATTTAAGTCAAGTAGTGCCCATCTTGTGTCTCTCTGTCTTATTTCCAATCTTATATTTGTCTTGGTATTTAGGTTGATTTATGTTTCTCCTTTTTCTTCTTCACTTGGATCTGATGAAGTGTTATTTTTTAAGTCAAATCCCACTAGAAAGGTTGGTTTTGAACATGCCTTGTTTTGCATGGTGACCTGAGTTTGAAATCCACAAGGTAGATGGGAGGATACACTTAAAAATCCATCCATGTTAAGGGTTCATGTGGCCTAGGCTAGGTGCAATCCCTGACTGATTTTGGTAGCTTAGATGCCCCTAGGTTGCAATTTCTTAGAACAAAGGCCACAAGTCACAGACACACTAGCAAACAAAAATAAAAGACACATTTTTGCATCATAGTGTTGACGAAGATAATGTTGAAGACCAAAATGAATAGGAAATCAAGCCTAGTATGCATCTATAGTTGATCTGTATGTGTGTGTGAACTATGTTTTGTTATGTTTATAATTTAATAAATTTGGTGTCCTCAAATTAAATTGAAATATACAGATACTAATAATATTGATGATGAAATATTAAATAGCATTTATATCAACAAATTTAGAGCAAAGAATCCTAGCCATATTGTAAAATATCATGCTCAATGAATTTTCAAAACTTATTTTAAAAATGAGACGTGGCAACACAAGCTCAAAAATTGAAATGTTTGATAAAGTCCATCAAGTTAAAATATGCTATTTCATTATTGGGTATTAAAAAGTTAACAAAAGAGACAAAGTTGAAGAAGAATGTATCTAAGAACTTAGCTGAGACATAAAAAACATTTGGGAGATCATGACCAAAATATGTTAGAGTTGAACGTAGAGAGGTACAAACAATTGTTGTTTCACCAATGACTACATCAAAAACTTTATTGGCATGCTTGGAAAAATTATTGGGAACCACACCAAAGACATTACACAAGCATACGAATTCCAAATTCAATTAGATGCAAAGGATGACCTTGTAACACCCACCCTGACATTGATTTAACCTAATTAAAACTTAAACAATATTTTAAAGTCCATACAATTAATATTTACCGAATACTAAAATAATCTCAGTTTTGATAGTAAACTGGGAGGATAGAAAATGGTGTGTACTTGTAATTACAAATGTAACTTAGTAAAATTCATAATGCATCTCGCTCATCCATCGAATAACTAGAATACTCCAGAAACAATAATGCATCTCGCTCATCCATCGAATAACCAGAATAGTCTAGAAACAATAATGCATCTCGTTCATCCATCGAATAACCAAAGTCACTCCTCTGATCCTCATCATCATGGTGAGCATCTCGCTCACCCATCTGCTGACTGGACTCACATCTCCTAGCATCATCTTTGCTGTGAGCATCTCGCTCACTATCCTCCTATGAATTTGAAGAGGATGCACTCAACCAATATGATGTGCCAGAAGTGGGCTGTCCCCGAATCAAGTATTTACCATCGATCATGTGACCCATCAAGACTGGGTCAAATCCTCTAGGATAGGTGAAAATCAGATCCTGCTGGAACACTACTAAGTAACTAGAAGCTCCCAAATCTTCCACTGAGAGAATACTCCCTCTTAGTCCTGGAACGAACAACACTCTTGATACCTCCAGGAGCTCTCCAAGGTCAAGAAGAAACTGAACTCTATCCACTCCTGTAACCAACTGATCAGTCCCCTGCACATCCCGAATCATATTCATAGGTGTGTGCTCTAGGATGAGGAATGCATCTTGCATCCCTATCATGTGACTGCTTTGCATTCATTCAACCCTCCATCTCTGATCAACCTGAATCTCTAGTTGACTACTGTCATGCCCTGACTAATATGAGGCTAATGAGAACTCCCTCTCAAATCGAGAGGTAAACTCATCCACCTCCTCTGCTGCTGCTAATTGATCATCCTTTTCCTGTTTACCTTTCTTCTTATGCGGACATTGTCCCGCATAGTGTCCATAATCATTGCGGGAAAATCACTTGATCTTGCTCAAATCCTTCTTCTGTTTGAACCTTTGTTTCCCTTTTACTACAACTACCACATCCTCCTCCTTTGGAATGGCGGAAGTTGATCTCTGAATATAACCTCTCTAGATCTCCTCTTGGGTGAAGTCGTCCCACAAATGATCTCACTTGGAAAGGTTCTCTCTAGCAATAATGGACTGGACAAATACTTCCCATGACACAATCATGCCATTCAGGGCTTGTCTTACCAACTCGCTATCCTCAACCTTTTCACCCACAACTCCCAAATCATCCCTCACCCAAGTGATCTTGGTGAGGTATGTGGGCATGCTCTGATCCTTTCCCATCTTGATGCTTCTCAATCTCTCTCTGAGAACCATCTTCCTATTGGCCTTCGAACTCTGGTACAAACTAGTCAATGCGTCCCACATCTCATATACATTGTCTTTGCTTGAGACATGTGGAATGACATGATCCTTGATAGCATCAAGTAGGATCCTCTGAGCCTTTACATTATTTTTATCATATACTACTTTGGCAGTAACATCTGATGGAATTGTGATTGGATTTGCGACTGTAATGTTCACAACATCCCACAGTTCGCACTCTTTCAACAAGAGTACAATTTGTTCCCTCAATGCACTGTAGCTGGAGGCCCCATCCAACAGGTCCTCCACTCTCAAGCTAGTGGCCATACTCTCTGAACTGAAACATAGTGATCCAAGAATCTCTCCTGATCACAGATATGGCCTACCCTCGCATGGATGCGATAGATCTATCTCATATCTATCCTCCAAACTCACGGATTTGATAGATCTAACCTCTACAACCACATATCTGAGCTCTTCTCTTCAAATATGGTAGATCTGGTCTCTATCTTCATTGATCTCAGTGTGAATGATCTCCCTGACCCTTACCAGGGATCTGATACCATGTAAATTTTAATCCAAAGATCACTACTCCCTCTGGATAGCCCTAGGATATCAAGCGGTTTGAGTCTATGTATATCAATAATGCTATAATGAAATAAGACTTAACAACTAGATCTCTTTACAACATAAACACTGCAATACTCAAATTAATCACACATAACATTGCATATACCCTGGAAACCCTAAACGGGGAAAACCAACAATCCTATGGGGCTTTCTTCAATCTCGAGCCTAGAGAAATATATGAAAGAAGTAAATACAACAATGTTACCTCAGATGTAACACTCAATCCCTGAACGGGTCAATGCCCTAGATCTGCATGCATCAGCTGATGCATGCACTAAGGAAATATGCCCTAACTGTCAATCTAGATCTGAGTCTGGTTGCAAGTAGCTCTGATTGTACTGCCTCTCTCAACCCTCTGCTCTGCTCTGGAAGAAGTGCAATTAGTGAATGCCCCCTTCCTATATATATCTAGATCTCATATATATCTATCCTCCAAATTCACAGATATGATAGATCTAACCTCTACAACCACAGATATGAGCTCTGCTCTTCAGATCTGGTAGATCTAGTCTCTATCTTCACTGATCTCAGTGTGAATAATCTCCCTGACCCTTGATAGGGCTCTAATACCATGCAAATTTTAATCCAGATATCACTACTCCCTCTAGATAGCCTTGAGATCTCAGGTGGTTTGAGTCTTTGTATATCAATAATGCTATAATGAAATAAGACTCAACAACTAGATCTCTTTACAACATAAGCACTGCAATACTCAAATCAATCACACACAATACTAAATATACCCTGGAAACCCCAAATGGGGAAACCCAGCAATCCTGTGGGGCTTTCTTTAGTCTCGATCCCAGAGCAATATATGAAAGAAGTAAATACAATAATGTTACCTCAGATGTAACACTCAATCCTTGATGGGTCAATGCCCTAGATCTGCATGCATCAGCTAATGCATGCACTAAGGAAATATGCCCTAGATGTCAATATAGATCTGAGTATGTCTACAGGTAGCTCTGATTGTACTGCCTCTCTCAACCCTCTGCTCTGATCTGCTCTGATCTGGAAGAAGGACAATTAGTGAATGCGCCCTTCCTTTGCATGGAAAAGTGTGCCCTCCCCTCTAGATGTCAAACGCTCGTACTAGATCATATCTTAGCAGATATGAGCTCTGATTGTCACATAAATTTCTCAAACACTGAGGCAAGGCTACTCTGAAAGTCTTAGACACTCAATCCACAGATCAGACCTTGAATGAGCTCCTCTTTCCTCAGGTAATGTGCCCCTCTCCTTCTTTGGAAGAGGTCCTCCTCTATCGCAATAGAAACCACACTGATATACTATCTCAGTCTACAGATCTGTGCACCTAGTGCCTCTGGAGATAGTAGTAATTGATCCAACTCAAATCTAACCACTCTCCCTCCTGCAACAGCTCCTCTCTCTCTCAGAAAGTCTTCCTGCATGCACTGGTGCGCCCTCCTCGCTCCTGATTTATCACTCTCTAATAATTCAGCTGTGCAACCTCATCTGGGGACCCCCTGCCTCTATAAATAATCTCATCGATCAATTAGGTTTACCAAAAATATAATATCGGTGCATGCAAAAAGTCACTTTTGCATGCATCTTTTAATCACTGACAGGTCATGCAAAGCTCATGCATGCGAAGGGAAAAATACCCCGGAAGGTCCGCATGCAGCCACTAATGGACTCATGCCACTGAGTAGAGTGTATATCACCCTCTACTCCACACTGATACCTATACAGCTGATGTACCTCCATGCAAGGCATCTGAATCATGGAGGACATCTCGAGATACCACAAAATCTAACACTCCCTCTTATCAAGGGAAGTCCATCCACTGATGCCTGGATTGAACAAGTCCTCTGCTGCTGACATGGACCCAACTGTCCTGCTTGTCACTACTTCCCTATGACTTGAAGTGCCCCCATCTAGCTCCATCAAGGTGGCTCCATAATAATCCCCCTGATCTACCACTGATTGTGTCACTAAAATCCGATTCAGACTCCCTTTGAATCTCTATTGTAACTAGTCCCGAAGACTGTTTTCAAGTGGATCCACTGGTATGTAAGTGGGATCCCTCTGTCTCTAAGCTGACTCAGCTCTCTCTTGAGCTAAGTCCATCTCTACCATCTCGTACCAACTTAGTTTTCGACTGGTTCCTGTATGAGCATCATGCCCATCAATCTGATCTGAATCCAAGGGCTCAATCCCCTAAGTCTCATCATCATTATCATGAGCATCTAGTTCATCCATCGAATAACTAGAGTCATGACTCCTCTGATCCTCATTATCAAGGTCAGGATATCGCTCACCCATCTGCTGAATGGACTCACATATCCTAGCATCATCTCTGATGTGACAATCTCGCTCACTATGCTCCTCTAACTCTAAAGAGGATGCACTCAGCCAACTTGATGTGTCAGAAGTGGGTTTTCCCCGAATCAAGTATTCACCGTCTATCATGTGATCCGTCAAGACTAGTTCAACTCCTCTAGGATAGGTGAAAATCAAATCATGCTGGAACACTACTGAGTAACCATCAGCTCCCAAAGTTGCCACTGAGAGAATACTCCCTCTCGGTCTTGGAACAAACAACACTCCTGATACCTCCAGGATCTTTCCAAGGTCAAGTAGAAACCGAACTCTACCCACTCCTGTGATCAGTCCCCTGCACATCCTGAATCATCTGCATAGGTGTGTGCTCTAGGATGATGAATGCATATTGCATCCCTGTCATGTGACTGCTCTGCATGCATTCAACCCTCCATCTCTGATCAACCTAAATATATGGATGACTACTGTCATGCCCTGGCTGATATGTGTTGATGTATATGTAACTTCGGAATGTATTTCATTTATATATTTATTGTACTCCTATAAAGATGTATTATTCCTCTATACAAAAGTGTCATCATTTGTATTGACAAGTGTCGCAAGTGTGTTAACTTGCCGATGGGTTATTAGACCACCTTGTAAGGGGTCGGCCCAATATAATGTAATATGAAGTTATTGTACCTAGTTAGACAAGTCGGCCCCATAAGGTTATTGGGAAAACAGGACAAGTATAAATAGAGATCGGGAGATCTCTATTTCGATCACTTAGAACCCACACTTCCTTCACTCGGAAAGTGGCGCACATGTGAGGAGGAGGATCAGCTGCTAAGAGGAGTCTATCTCTTGTACTTTGGTTGTACTTTGGTTGAGCTATTGATCTATCTATCTCTGAGGAAGTTGTGGGGTTTTTCACCTTAGGGTTTTCCCCACGGAAACTCTGTGTGTCTATTGTCGCTCATGCTTTTGTTTCTTGTGATGATTGACATGCTTGTTATGATTGATATGCATTGATATATTGTACATGTTATTCTCTCAGTAAATATCCTAGAGTATTGTGAATTAATGCTCAAAATTTAACATGGTATCAGAGCTAACCTGAGAAGAAGACATTGTGCAATGACGGAAACTAGGGTTTCTTGTTTATTGGGTTTCTCTCCACAGATTTTGGAAAAACAGTATAGTAGATTGACTCTACTCATCAAGGAGAATCTATCTGTCCAATCAGAATTCAATTCTGAGCATTTTCAGATTTGGCCCTAAAAATTAGGGTTTCCACAAAAATAGGAATTTCTGAAATCTGAAGACATAGCTGGAAGCTCCTTGGAAAAATCAAAGTTTGGAGCTTTGGATCGAGATTTTTGGCTGGGTAAATATCTGGGAAACTCAAACCCTGATTCAGGGTCCTCCCTAGTGAACCTGGGAAGACTAAAAGGCATTTCTGAAGGGTGAAGCTTTGCAAATCTCAAATTCTGAATACACCAAGCTGATCAACTCATCAAGGCGCATCTTTCTATCCTTTCAGAAAGTTGAAATTCACATTTTGAATTTTTAGGGTTTCTCTGACAAACCCGAATCCGGGACCAGATCCAGTTTTCAGCAAAGCAAGTGGTAAGACCTAATCTCTTCTATTTCCATTTGAAGTACTCTTTAAGATGTCTCACCACACCAAGATTGAGGATAAGCTTGAAGGGGCTGATAACTTCTGAGCCTGGAAGTATAGGATTGGGTTAATCCTCGAAGAAAATGAATTGGACTCCTACATCAGCTCTAAGGTCCCTATCCCAGAGGATGAAGAGGCTAAGGTATTGCATAAGAAGAACTTGGTCAAGGCAAAGAGAATCATTGTTGATTCTATCAAAGACCATCTTATACCACATGTGTCATCTCTAAAGACACCCAAGGAGATGTTTGACTCCTTGACCAAGTTATTTGAAGGGAAGAACATAAATCGGAAGATGACTCTGCGGAATCAATTGAAAGGGGTCAAGATGTTGAATGGAGAGACCATTCAATCTTACTTCTCCAAGGTCTCTCAGATCAAGGAACAACTTGAAGCTGTGGATGAAGTAGTGGACAATGGTGAAGTTTTTATGACCACTCTGAATGGCCTACCTAGGTCATGGGACTCCTTTATTCAAGGAATCTATGCAAGAAAGAAGTTGATCTCTTTCAGTAGACTGTAGGAGGAATGCTCTCAAGAAGAAGCTAGGCTTGTGGCATGAGAAGAAAAGATGGGGAATGAAGATCAAGCTCTCACAGCTCACACCAAGGGAAGCAAGGTTAAGAGAGAGAAATCTCATAACAAGAAACATTCTCACTCTTATCACAAGAAGAAAGATCTATCTCATGTTCGATGTTTTGAATGTAATGAAATGGGACACTTTGCTTCAACTTGTCCCAAGAAGAAGAAAGGCAACAAATTCAACAAGAAGAAGAAGAATAACAAAAGAAGATATCATGCTGATGCTGCTGAGGATGATGAACCTCCCAGGAAGAAAGCTAGAGCAGAAAGTGATGATGATGACTCATCAAGCGAAGAAAAGTATGTTCTAATCTCTGCTCTCACAGGTACTATCTCTCATGGTTGTAATGATTGGTTAATTGACAGTGGGGCTTCCAAACACATGACTGGGTTTAAAGAATATTTTGTAAACCTATCTGAACATGAATCACCCCATAAGGTGAAACTTGGGGATGATTATCAATACCCTATCAAAGGAAGTGGGGAAGCGTCCTACAACCTAGAATCTAGAAAGTCCTTAAAGATGAAAGATGTGCTATTTGTACATGGGCTCAAGAAGAATCTACTCTCCATCGCTGCATTAGATGCAAAAGGTATGAGGGTTGCATTTGTAGATGGCCAAGTCCTAATGTGGCCAAAGGGTAAAACTATTGTTGATGCAGTGGTGATTGGAGAGCAAGAGGGAGGATTGTATAAACTAAAGGGACAACCTGAACATGCCATGGTGCATGAATCCATGGAGCCAAGTGAACTTTGGCATAGAAGACTTGCACATATGCACTACAGAGCATTACCAATTGCAAGTAAGGCTGTAGAAGGTCTTCCTGAAATTAAGACCAAGCATGAAGGTGTTTGCAAAGGATGTGCAAAAGGAAAGAACATAAAGAAGGCATTTCCAAGCAATGAAAGCAAGGCAAAAAGTATCTTGGAAATTATCCACTCCGATGTATGCGGTCTGATGTCATCGAGTTCTCTGAGTGGGTATATTTACTATGTCTCTTTAATTGATCACTTCTCCAGGAAGACTTGGGTTTAATTCTTGCAGAACAAAGATGAAGTGTTGGATAAGTTAAAGGAATTCAAAACCCTGATGGAGAACCAAACTGATAAGAAGATCAAAACATTCAGATCCGACAATGGTGGAGAATTCACCTCAGGTGACTTCAAGAAGCTATGCAGTGATTCATGGATTAAGAGGGAGTTGACTACTCCTTACAATCCACAACAGAATGGAGTTGTAGAAAGAAAGAATAGAACAATCATGGAAGCAGCAAGGGTAATGCTGCATGACCAGGATCTACCTATGCATATATGGGCAGAAGCAGCTAGGACAGTTGTATATGTGCAGAATAGAACACCCCACAAGATATTGGACAACAAGACATCAGAAGAGGTCTTTTCTGGTAAGAACCCTGAAGTCAGCCATCTCATAATATTTGGTTGTCCAGTATACACACATGTCCCAAAGGAAAAGAGGACCAAGCTAGATCCTTCAGGAAATAAGGGTATCTTTGTGGGTTACAGTGAAAGCTCGAAGGCTTACAGAATATACTTTCCAGGGTTCAAGAAGATTGATGTCAACAGGGATGTGACATTTGATGAAAACTCAGCATTCATCAAATCAAGGAAGACACCTGTCGAAGATTATGAAGAACCTAAGGAAACTAGATTTCAAGACACTACTATGACTGAAGTAATTCCAGATGCAGATCGTGAAATTGAAGATCCGCAAGAACCTGTAGATCCACCCCGTGAGAATAACTATCACAAGAGGAAACCTGCATGGGCTAGAGAGCTCATTCAAGATGCAGAAAGATATGGCATTCCAGAAGAAGAACACAAAGCAAAGAAGAGAACTAGATCACATACCAGCTATGTTGCTTTACTCTGTGATATCATGAACAAAGAACCTTCCAGTTATGAAGAAGCAGCGGAAAAGAAATAATGGAAGGATGCCATGGTCAAAGAATACCAATCAATAATGAAGAATGATGTTTGGGATGTTGTCCCAAGACCTGAAGGGAAGTCTATTGTGACTTCCAAGTGGATCTATAAGATCAAGCATGCTGCAGATGGTAGCATAGAGAAATACAAGGCAAGATTCGTAGCTCGTGGCTTCTCTCAGAAAGAGGGAATAAATTATGAAGAAACTTTTGCTCCTGTAGCCAGGTACACTTCCATCATATCAGTACTTGCCCTGGCTACAGCGATGAAATGGAAGATACACCAGATGGATGTCAAGACTGCTTTCTTAAATGGTGTAGTTGAAGAGGAAGTGTATGTGGAGCAACCACTTGGTTTTGAAACATATGACAGGAAGTCATATGTGTGCAGATTGAAGAAAGCCTTGTATGGCTTGAAGCAAGCTCCCAGAACTTGGTATGGTAGGATGGACAGTTTCCTATCTAATTTGGGCTTTACCAAGAGTAAAGCGGATTCCAACCTTTACTACAAGGTTGAGGAAGGAAATCCTGTGATACTACTCCTATATGTGGATGACCTATTTATAACAGGAGATGATAAACTGATTGCCGATACAAAGAGGAGGCTTGCTGCTGAGTTCGATATGAAGGACTTGGGGATGATGCACTATTTCCTAGGTATGGAGGTGTGGCAGAGTGCAGATGGGATCTTCCTTGGATAAGGGAAGTATATAGTAGATATCCTGAAGAGATTCGGGATGATGGATTGCAAGGCCATGGCCACACCTATGGCATCGAACCTGAGGCTTCTATGTAATGCTTCATCTGAGTTGGTTGATGTCTCTATGTATTGTCAGATGATTGGGTCCTTGATGTACCTGACGAACACGAGACCGGATATTTGCTTTGCAGTGAACACATTGAGCTAGTTCTTGATGGATCCAAGGAGTGTTCACCTGGTTGCTGTAAAGCATATTCTGAGGTACCTAAAGGGTACAGTTGATTATGGGCTCAAGTATGAAGCGAATCAAAAGTTTAACCTGCAGGGTTATGTTTATTCAGATTGGGCAGGCAGTATGGGATCAGGTGTGATCTCTTGGTTAAGCAGGAAGCAGTCTTGCGTAGAACTGAGTACAGCCGAGGCAGAGTATGTTGCAACCTGTTCGGCTAGTTGTGAGGCAGTATGGCTTCAAAAGCTACTATCAGAGTTATTTGATCTCCCATTGGAGACTACTGGTATCTTTTGTGATAACCAGAGTTGTGTGAAGCTATCTGAGAACCTGGTGTTCCATGACAGGTCGAAGCACATTGAGATCAAATATCACTATATCAGGGATATGGTGCAGAGAGGAGCAGTGAAGCTTCTGTACGTTGCGACGGATGAGCAGATTGCAGATTTGCTGACGAAGCCACTAGCTAGAGTGAAGTTTGAGTACTTCAGAGAGAGGCTTGGTGTTCTTTAGATCGACGACACTTCGAGGAAGAAGTGCTGGACACATTTGCGGAAGCCATTCCAAGCATGATGGAAGGAGGACCCTTCACATGGCTATGGATGTAAGCACTGGATGATGAGCATTAGGATGATGTTCTAGTTTCTGCTCTATATGATCAGTTGGATCATTTATATGTATGTATGTACACATCATGTTGGATGCTAGATATGATCACTTGGATCATTTATATGTATGTATGTACGCATCATATTGGATGCTGGATATGATCAGGTAGATCATGTATTTGTATACATATCAAATGGATACTTGTATGATTAGGTAGATCATGTATTTGTATATGTATCAGATGGATACTTGCATGATCAGGTAGATCATGTATTTGTATATGGTGGATACTTGTATGATCAGGTAGATCATGTACTTATGTATGTATCAGGTGGATGCATTATGTATATCAGATGGATGCATTTGTATGATCAAGTAGATCATGTATGATGATAGGTATCAGGTAGACACTTTGTATGCATCAGATGGATATATTGTTTGATCGGGATGATCACAGATGATGAGCTTCAGGATGTTGCTCCAGATGATATGCATCAGGTTGATGCTATGATGATGATCAGGATGATCATAGATGACGAGCTTCAGGATGTTGCTCCAAATGATACGCATCAGGTTGATGGTATGATTATGATCAGGTTGATCATGTGATGATGTACATCAGGATGATGTATGGTGAGTATCGGTTTGATACTCTATGGCCATGGACAGGTTGTGCAGGTAGCATAGAAAAGATCCTTTAAAAACCGGACAGGTTGTGCAGGTAGCATAGAAAAGATCCTTTAAAAACCGGACAGGTAGAGCGGTGTGCTCGTAACATCTTGGGTTTCTCTATCGAGATCCAGACAGGTAGAGCGGCATGCTCGTAACATCTTGGGATTCTCTGAGTAGGTTTTGCTACAGGTAGCATAGAAAAGACCCTTTAAAATCTGGACAGGTAGAGCAGTGTGCTCGTAACATCCTGGGATGCTCTATTGAGATCCAGACAGGTAGAGCTATGTGCTCATAACATCCTAGGATGCTCTAAGTAGGTTTTGCTACAGTTTCGCATAGAAAAGATCCTTTAAAATCCGGACAGGTAGAGTGGTGTGCTCGTAACATCCTGGGATTCTCTATCGAGATCCAGATAGGTAGAGCGGTGTGCTCGTAACATCATGGGATGCTCTGAGTAGGTTTTGCGAAAGTTCACATAGAAAATATCCTTTAAAATCCGGACAGGTAGAGTAGTGTGCTCGTAACAGCCTACGATGCTCTATCGAGATCCAGACAGGTAGAGTGGTTTGCTAGTAACATCCTGGGATGCTCTGAGTAGGTTTTGTGAAGGTCAACATGTAAAAGAACCTATAGTCTGCACTAGGTTTTGTTGACGCACGTAATCAGTCCTAGGTTCCACAGTATGGCCAGTGATGATGAAGATTTGCAGGTGGTGGGCCTACATCCAGTATGAAAAAGGACTGGCTCTGTAGAACTTCCTATGATGAGTAGATTCAGAGATTGGTTGAGATAGCAGCAGCAGTGACGATGACGATGATTCGAGATTGATGCATCGATGACGATGATCCAGAGAAGAAGACTTGTGCTAGTAGATCTGTGTCGAGAAATACCTTCCTAGTTAAGAGGGAGTGTTGATGTATATGTAACTTCGGAATGTATTTCATTTATATATTTATTGTACTCCTATAGAGATGTATTATTCCTCTATACGGAAGTGTCGTCATTTGTATTGACAAGTGTCGCAAGTGTGTTAACTTGCCGATGGGTTATTAGACCACCTTGTAAGGGGTTGGCCCGATATAATGTAATATGAAGTTATTGTACCTAGTTAGACAAGTCGGCCCCATAAGGTTATTGGGCAAACAGGACAAGTATAAATAGAGATTGGGAGATCTTTATTTGGATCACTCATAACTCACACTTCCTTCACTCGAAAAGTGGCGCACATGTGAGGAGGAGGATCAGTTGCTAAGAGGAGTCTATCTCTTTTACTTTGGTTGTACTTTGGTTGAGCTATTGTTCTATCTATCTTTGAGGAAGTTGTGGGGTTTTTCACCTTAGGGTTTTCCTCACGGAAACTCTGTGTGTCTATTGTCTCTCATGATTTTGCTTCTTGTGATGATTGACATGCTTGTTATGATTGATATGCATTGATATACTGTACATGTTATTCTCTCAGTAAAGATCCTAGAGTATTGTGAATTAATGCTCAAAATTTAACAATATGAGGCTAATGAGAACTCTCTCTCAAATCGATAGGTAAACTCATCCACCTCTTATGTTGCTGCTAACTTCTCATCCTTTGCCTGCTTACCTTTCTTCTTATGCAGACATTGTCCCGCATAGTGTCCATAATCATTGCAGGAAAATCACTTGATCTTGCTCAAATCCTTCTTTTGTTTGAACCTCTTTTTCCCTTTTGCTGCAACTACCACGTCCTCCTCCTTTGGAATGGCGGAAGCTGATCCTTGAATATAACCTCTATGGATCTCCTCTTGTGTGAATTCATCCCATAGACGATTCCACTTGGGAATTTTCTCTCTAGCAATAATGGACTGGAAAAATACTGCCCATGAAACAGTCACGCCATTCAGGGCTTATCTTACCAACTCGCTATCCTCAACCTTTTCACCCACAGCTCCCAACTCATCCCTCACCTGAGTGATCTTGGTGAGGTATGTGGACATGCTCTCATCCTTTCCCATCTTGATGCTTCTCAGTCTCTCTCTGAAAACCATATTCTTGTTGGCGTTAGAACTCTGGTACAAACTAGTCAATGCATCCCACATCTCATATACATTGTCTTTGGTTGAGACATGTGGAATGGCATGATCCTTGATAGCATCAAGTAGGATCCTCTGAGCCTTTACAATCTTTTTATCATATACTACTTTGGCAGTAACAACTGACAAAACTGTGTCTGGATTTGCGACTGTACTATTCACAACATCCCACAGTTCACACTCTTTCAGCAAGAGTACAATCTATGCCCTCCATGCAATGTAGTTGGAGGCTTCATCCAACCGGTCCTCCACTCTCAAGCTAGTGGCCATACTCTCTAAACTGAAACACAGTGATCCAAGTATCTCTCTTGATCACAGATGTGGCCTACCCTCGCACAGATCTAATAGATCTATCTCATATATATCTATCCTCCAAATTCAAAGATATGATAGATCTGACCTCTACAACCACAGATATGAGCTCTTCTCTTCAGATCTGGTAGATCTAGTCTCTATCTTCACTGATCTCAGTGTGAATGATCTCCCTGACCCTTGATAGGGCTCTAATACCATGCAAATTTTAATCCAGATATCACTACTCCCTCTGGATAGCCTTGAGATCTCAGGTGGTTTGAGTCTTTGTATATCAATAATGCTATAATGAAATAAGACTCAACAACTAGATCTCTTTACAACATAAACATTGCAATACTCAAATCAATCACACGCAATACTAAATATACCCTGGAAACCCCAAACGGGGAAACCCAGCAATCCTATGGGGCTTTCTTCAGTCTCGATCCCAGAGCAATATATGAAAGAATTAAATACAATAATGTTACCTCAGATGTAACACTCAATCCCTGATGGGTCAATGCCCTAGATCTGCATGCATCAGCTGATGCATGCACTAAGGAAATATGCCCTAGATGTCAATATAGCTCTGAGTATGTTTGCAGATAGCTCTGATTGTACTGCCTCTCTCAACCCTCTGCTCTGATATGCTCAGCTCTAGAAGAAGGCCAACTGCTCAACTGGTGAATGCGCCCTTCCATTGCATGGAAAAGTGTGCCCTCCCCTCTGGATGTCAAACGCTCGTACTAGATCAGATCTCAGCAGATCTAAGCTCTTATCGACACAAACCATCCTCAAACACTGAGGCAAGGCTACTCTGAAAGTCTCAAACACTCAATCGACAGATCGCACTCTGAATGAGCTCCTCTCTTTTTAGGTAATGCACCCCTCTCCCTCTCTGGAAGACGTCCTCCTCTATCTCAACAGAAACCACACTGATAGACTATCTCAGTCTACAGATCTGGGCGCCTAGTGCCTCTGGATCTAGTAGTCACTGATCCAACTCAGATATGACCACTCTCCCTCCTGTAACAGCTCCTCTCTCTCTCAGAAAGTTGCCCTGCATGCACCGGTGCGCCCTCCTCACTCCTAATCTATTACTCTCTATTAAGTCAGCTGAGCAACCTCATCCGGGGACCCCCTTCCTCTATAAATAATCTCACCGATCAATTAGGTTTACCAAAAACCTAATGTCGATGCATGCAAAAAGTCACTTTTGCATGCATCTTTTAATCACTGACAGGTCATGCAAAGCTCATGCATGGAAAGGGGAAAACACCCCGGAAGGTTCGCATGCAGCCACCAATGGACTCATGCCACTTAGTAGAGTGTATCTCACCCTCTACTCCACACTAATTCCTATACAACTGATGTACCTCCATGAAAGGCATTTGAATCATGGAGGACATCCCGAGATACCACAAAATCTAACAAGTTGACGGCTACTCTAGCCAACGATCTGATTGCTCTGGTTGATAGGGACAAGCTACTCTAGTTGACAGACATTTCCATGGATTTTGATGGTGGCTGAGATTGATGATCGACTATTCATCTGCATGTGTTCGATTTTTGGTCAAGAGTGTGTTCGATGGCGATCTATTGTTGGTTGACTACACCGCTTCTCGATACTTTTGTGTGGTTGATCTTCTCCAATAAATTAACTATGCATCAGGTGTATTTTCTCATGATAGAGCCTTTATCAATAGGTAACATTACACATGATGTTTCATCTTTTGTTATCGATGAGCACACATGTTGGAAACCTAATCCCTGTGGTTATGGTAATCCATGTGAAGATTCACATGTGGATGGGAAAAGTCATGGGAAGTCCAAGATACATCTTGGGAATATGAACCCAAGAGTCATTCTCATTGTATAACTATACATTTGATTAATGAGAGTTGTGTGCTTAATGCCTATCTCTCTTTATCTTTGTGGTGCTTCGTGTTATGTATTTGCATTTGTGTCAGCCAATCCGAATATCTTCCCTAAGGGGCATCTAAGAGTGGTATCAAAGTGTAGGATATTCCTAGTCTATCTCATCAAATAAGCAATTAGTATCTTCATATTTTGAAAAACCCTAAGCATTTTTCCTTTTCAAAACTATCATTATGAGGGCGATTTTTCAAGATTTCCCATTTCTAAAATGTGTATCTGCCTAAGGCATCTTTTCAAACCTTCCTCTCTATGCATCCCCATCTCGGTGTGCCTTCTACCTATTGTTGTTTTCCTACTCCTTTCCCTCATTCTCTATCGCTCTCTCTTGTGAGACTTCACTACAAACCCTAATGAGTGAAGTGACCCATGCTTACAACTCTCCTTACCTCTCCATGACCTTAGTCCGCACCTCTCCACATAGTGCATATGAAGTGGTGTCTTATGAAGTTGTTTTTTACAATGATGAAGATAGAGAGTAACTTGTGACAAATTTAGGAGACTCTACTGGGATTTGTGAATAAGGAAATTGCAAATGTGCTTCTGCAATATTGAAATGATATGTATACGATATGCTCTATTCTGCCATGAAAGTACTTCTTGAGAGAGTTATGAGTGACTGAGACCTCCTCTTACTGGCTTGATCCATTTTATTTGCGCAAGACATCATGCAAGCGTTCCAATCTTCTTGTTCATTTGGTTAAATACTGGTGCTACCTCCTGCGTCCATCCTCATTATGAATGCCATGGAGTGAGAGCTATTGCTACATTGAACTGTGGCTGTTTGGAAACGAGCCTAGGTCTCCACATGGGCTCCATAGACTCCTCCTCCAAAACCCTAATATCTGGTGTGCTGAGTGTGGAGCTACCATTTGGGAAGTGAAGACTAGCTGCAACCTGCCTATGCGTCAGAGCCCGTTTTGATGGACCATTCGTCTCTCTTTCTCTTGCTTGGACTACAAGTTTGTTCACCATCTTGAACATAATAAAAAACTAGCTTCCATTGAAGCAAAGTTGTTGCTACTCAAGAAGCAGAACGTGCCAAGTTTGAACAAGATAAAATAGTACATTGCAATAAGAATTGAAGTGTTGAACGCATGAAGTGTTTCCATACGCTAATCCGTGAGACTGGTGCATGAGACCATTCATGTGAGACTGCTGCTTAGGATAACTGTTGTAGCATTTGAGTGATTGCTAGTGGATCATTGGAGGCTGCATGCGTTGGAGTATTGCATCTGATCAGTGATTACGTGTGACTTGATTGGTGCATGTTAACCCTAATTGTAGGTTAATCCCACGACCTGTGTGTGGCATATCTATTTGGAGGCTGTGTGCGGTATGTTGTGACTGTAGAGATGAGGCGAGAGGCTGCGAGAAGTGCCATTTCCGGACCATTGAAGAAGATAACAAAGTATTGACCTGAGATAAGTAAATTGAACTCCATCGAAGAAGAGAGCAATGCATTGGAACTCCTCCACAGGGAAAGGGGATGCAATATTTGTGATTGTTCTTCAACCACAAAGCAGAACTGGTGCGTTGGTATACTTGTATGGATGACTCCATACTAATCGAGAGTAGTGTGTGGAGCCGGACTAGGATCTACGACCTAGATTATGTGTGGTATATCCAAACACGACCATGACTTACGCCTTTCCATTCACTACTATGTTGAAGACTGAGCCTTAAAACGAGATGTTGCCTTGAAGACTGAGCTATTGCATTGGAATATGAAGAGAGAGAAGAGTTATTTTCTGTCCACTCTCATGAAGAAGAGGTATTTTCTGTTATGGAGATTGAAGTCTTGAGTTTTAAGTTGCATAAATTTTTATCATGGAGAATTTCTATGATCAGCTGCGGTGATTGCACATATCTGCGTACAGTTACATTGAAACTGTTGTGATTAATGGTGACCAACAATTTTGTCATGCTTTCAATAAAGGAGGCTCACAACTCAAAACGTAAGAGAATTTGTGTAGTGTGCAAAAAGTGAATTTTTTATAAGATTGCACAAAATTCGAGCAAGATTGAAGATTTACATTAGAATGAGCCTAGTTGTTGTTTAAATTCATTATAGTTTTTCTGAGATAGAGCTTTTGTGTAAAATGATTTGAGAATTCGATTTCTGGAGTTAATCCACATCAGTAAAATTTCTTAGAATTCATGAGATTCTTTCAAGAGTTGTGCTGGATTGTCAAGCAGTTTTAATCCTTCTCAACAAATGACTTAGCAGGTTGGGTTGTTGGACAGTTAAAATCCTCTTCCATTTGTATATAACACATATTTTGCACCATGAAAGGATATTTTCTCTTGAAAGGCGGACTTATGTAGTTGAAAAGGAGGAATTCGAAGACAAGGAATGGGTTTACTTGAAAAGGAGGAATTCGAAGACAAGGAATGGGTCAATCAAATGTTAATAAGATGTGAATTTGCAGTAATCGAATAGGGGATTCAATCATCTTGTGAGAAGAAGAGAGAGCTATTTTTCTTTCTGCTCTCTCTTGGTTTTGCATTAGTGGATGAGCCACAACATTCAAAAAAACAAACAAAGAAAGAACATTTTGTACTACTGTAGAATTTGATCTTTGAATTGATTCATAGAAAGGTTCCTTTAATCATTTGGGAAGGTGTCCATACATGTGAAGAAAGCTATGGCCATACATCACAGCAATCGTCAAAGAACTCAAAGGTAAAACATTCTTTTTGAGGAATCAACTCAATTTTAGATTCTTTGTAACTTGCAAACTTTGTTTTTTTGTAAGATCACTTGCAAATTGTTTTTTTAATTGAAACTGAGTTGTATTTGGGTGGACTTTCAGTTGAACCCAACACCCTTTTCACTTTTTGAGTTGAAGAGTGTTTGTAAAAGGATGGAGTTGCAAGAATCCCTTAGTTTGTTGGTTGATTCAATTTGGACCTACTTGCATAAGGAGGCCTCACACAGTCCCGATAATGTCTCAAACTGAAGAAATATCAGAGTTGATGAACACTCTAATACTTACTACTGTAAACGACTCAATCACAATCAGAAGAAAAAAAACACTCTCCAAATTGTTATCGTTCATCTATAAGATTCAAAATCCAAAGGACAATGTACAACAAAGGAATCAACATTCTGAACTAGTGTTTGTTTAGAACAACCCTCTCTTTGAATTTGAAGATAATTCCTACTAGTTGCCAGCGCATGACCAAAACAGTGAAATAATGTCAGAATATGTACAACATGTTCATAGTTCAAGATGACAACAATGTGACCGAGTTGGCCATATGAAAGATCAGTGTTTTGATCCTCATCCTTGTAAGCATTGTAGGAAGCATAGCCATTCTTCAGATAAATGTTCGACAGTGAACAAACCTGCAAGATTGAATCGATTTCTGACACAACTTGCAACACATTTTTTTTACTGCTTCTCATCTTGTACTTGACATGGGGAAACATCATGATTTGATAGTAAGGCTTCAAGTTTCTGACTATCATCACTTGACTAGTCTATGAGATACTCTCCCTTCTTATCCCTCAAGTTCACACACATCTTAGATTGATCACACATTGCACTGGAACAATCTTGTACTTTATATATTGATTTATGTGTTTGCCTCCTAAGTCCTCTAGAGTTTCCTCCATTACATCACCTCATGGGAATTATTTATTTTATGCCACTTATGTTGGTTTCCATCGCCCCCATCACCATACCCAACACATGTGATCTCTCTTGCACCTTAGATCCTCTTAATCACCTAATTATTATTTTGCAATAGGGCTATCTACTTCTCCCACTAGCAATGCACATTTACATCAGATGTGCTAGATACTTATTTATTCTTAGAAGTAGATACAAAGATATGTAAAATAATACCTTTAGCTTCATAGGGATTGCACAACAAATCAACTTATCGTCTCTCCATAGGAACTTACTTCTATCATCTAGGGCATTTTCTACACTTTACTTCCAGTTTCATGATTCTCAGTGATGTTGAAAATACATATAACAATCTTCCATAGTGTGACCCATATTTTCCAACAGTATGACAACATTTCTCCTCCAACTTCAATGAGGTATAAAAACATTCTTTATTCATATGAAGAATAATCTTCAACCTATGCATACAACAATTTCTTCTTTAGTGGTTTCATTCTTAAACCAAGAGGAAAACATGGATGCTTTAAGACTAATCCAGGAGGAACCGATGTAGATAGCTATGGCACTTTCCCCAAGATAGGTGCATCCTGCCACGCATATACAATAGTGCCCAATTCTCCCTCAACAACAACATTCAACTCATTCATGGAAACACCTTACTTCTAGGGCAATGCCACTTAGGTCAAATTGTTAGTTAGTTTGGTGTTGATGCATTAATGATGAGTAGCACGTAGTTGCATATTTATAATATTTGAATTATGTATAAGAGTTGTTTATTAGTTCTTTCTCAACCCTAGGGCTATGCGCATCTTGATGAGGTCCCATCTGCATTCCTATATAAAGGCTAGTTAGCCATCATAATAATTAATCCATTTTATCTCGAGGCTCTCCATATTTGTTTTTTTTTTTTGTTTCTAGGTTTATTACTTCAAGTTGGTGAGATTCACCCTTCAAGCTAGGGGTTTCTTAGTTTGAAAGGTCACATCTACAACTACTCTAAGATCCCTCACAGTTCCCCATGGGCAAGTATCCTCTAAAGAGATCAATGTCTCTCAAGCACCCTTACATCTATAACTCATGAAGCTACTACATGAGGTCCTCATTAGAAAATAGCAACCCTCCATCTTCCAGATTGATACTAGAATGACCTTATCCAACAATGGAAACCATTTGAATGGAGAGATTTTAGAGTCCTGAGATCCATAGCCTCACTGCCTACTTTGAGACATGCATGGATATAACACATGATCAACAATTTTTCCTTGCTAGCAACATTTTGAATGGGATTGCCTAGGTGTGGTGGTAGTCTCAATATATAGAACCAATTGTCTACATTGATCTTGTCGATGAGGCTAATTCTAAATCAAGTGCAAAGAGCATCACTACATGGGATGCCTTCTTTGATGTTCTCAGGCAATGTTTTAACCCTCCAGGATACACCACTAATCTCATGTGTCAATGAGTACAACTTTGTCAAGCATTGTGCCAAACTATTTGATACCAAACGATGTCTAGCAAAAGAGTTGCAAGTGGACATGTTAAGGGAAGGCCACAACTTAGAAGATTCTACATATTGGTTTATGGTGGTCTACAAGGAAAACAAAAGCTCTCCTTCAGCAATGCAAAGTGGCTCCATTGGCTTATGGAACAAGTTGTTGCGGAGCATCAATCCAAAGTTTCGAGGTCGATTCCGATTGTAGTAATGAAGCAAGTGACCCCTCAAAACTCAGTAATAGACTCATCTTGCATAACACCATAACCATGTCCATCCATTCTTGAAAATTACTTGCTTTTACAAAACAAAATACACTAAGGAAGAGGGGAAACAAATGTAGCCACCCTTTAAATCTTGGGTATTGACAGGGTATATTAATAACAACGTTATTTCGATAGTTCTTGCAAGCGGCAATGGCTGCAAGCGGCTTGATATATTAATGTGAGATCTGAATCTGAAACCTATTGTACTGTTGTTTGACTGTTTGATGTGGGCAAGTCCTAGGCATTGAGCTGCAGAGCATTTAATGCTGCAGCTCAGTGCTTAGGGTCCATTGGATTTGGAGAATCTTCAGATCCAACGGACCCTAAGCTCACTGAGCTGCAACATTAAATGCTCTGCAGCTCAATGCTTAGGGCTCGCCTTTGATGTGTCTAGATTACTCCCATGCACGATGCAAGGTTTTGGAAATGTGGGAATAGATAAGACAATGACACGTATATACAAAAGTACGAGTTGAATTGAAAGATTGGAAATTAACGTAAGAAGGTCAATTAGGGAACATCTACTCATCATATTATCTTTGTTGTAATAATTAATGATTTTTCTGAAAGGGAATTCTAGATCTGACCATTACTATGTTTCGTTCGTTATTGCAATTTATTGTTTTAATATCTCAAGAATAACTAACATGGTATTCTAGAAGTAGGAAAATGAGTTGATCATTTAATTTTTTAATTTTCACATGGAGTTTATTTATCTATTTCTAGGGAGGTTGGAATAATCCCTGGCCAATATGCTAGTGAAAAAAAAAATACAACACAGCAGTCGAATTGTCCTCATTCCTCTAGCACTGTAAATTGCTATTATTTTATTTGGAATCTTCTCTTTCGTCAAATTTAAATATCTTCTTCTTTGGTCAAGAAATACCTACTCTATTTCTCTCTTCTTTTTAGGTGATTTCATGAGATTTTTTTTTCTTTTTCTTGTTTATAGTGAAGGGGTTTCCCTTTGTCAGGCACTATCATGAAAGTATACTACATTTACATCTCCCTTTTGTGCTATCTTCTTATGTAAACATAAAATAACCCATGGTAATATTAGAATCAATTTTCTTTTTCTCAAACAATTATGTTTTCAAAACACAAAAACTGCAACTCAGAAGAGAATATGTGTGTTCTTAAAAGGAAACAAAGACTTTGTGTGTTACTGTAAGTTAGCAACTTGGTATTCTAGCATCCCATTCATGGATAAATTTAGTGATATTTCACCTTTGTTTGATTTCTATGCTATTATTTCCTTACAGGTTTTAAGTTCACAAGTTTGTTGTAGGGCTTTACAAATATAATTAAGCATTGTAGTGTGGATCTAGAGGAACCATCAACGGCCCCTTTGTGACATGGAGGGAGGATGCATTGCTGGGTTTTATTTATTGGAATTGATTATATATGAATGGTTCAAATGTAGGGCACAACATTCCTTGAATGTTTAACATGCATCTTTTAAGCTTCATTTACGGATGGATGCAAAATCATGAAAGTATTGATTTGAAAATTAATTATGGATGCAAAATCATGAAAGTATTGATTTCAAAATTAATTATTGAATCGTATAACATGAGATGCGTCACAACATTTCTCTTTGCCAATGTTAAATTTGCTTATGATTTTCAACCTTGAAATTGGTTTCCAAGAGATTTCATAGCGTTATTAATATGCACAATTTTCTTTTGTTGACTGCTCACTGTTACCATTTCCGTTCTACTAGTTGGCGGACCACCCACTTCGAAAGGCCTTATACCAAATTGATGATCATGCTTGTACTTTATTTGTTTGTTGTTAGAGGAAGTCTTGCATCTGAGTAGTTTCTGGACATCTTCAAGCTTTCAAACCTAATGCAATAACGCAAGAAACTTTAAACAATGACATCTTCAAGCTTTCACACCTAATGCAATAATGTAACAAACTTTAAACAATGACATCTTCAAGCTTTCAGATCTAAAGTTGGGGAATATGCAGCTTTGCTGCTAAATCTTGTTATTATAAGAGACCTCTCCACATAATAATTTCAATGCCTAGTTTCTAGAAGTGTTCATATCCTATTTTCTTGATATTTGAACTTATAACCTCGAAGAGAAAAACATATGTTCTTAAATGTTAAGTCCACTCAAATAATACAATATACAATACAACAAAAAACGCTCCAAACTTAATTTCTACTTTTCCATTTCCAAACATTCAATAAAAATTTTCCAGCCACAACTCATTGAGTTCTCATAGCAATGCTAAATTTCTATCTTTCCATTTACACATACTCTATATAACCTTTCCTTCAGCAACACTTTGAATTTTTCCCATAAACATCAATTCTACCCTATCAAATACATAGACATTTATCACGTCAAGAACCACACATTGTTCCTTACCTAAAGCCACCTAGTGACTATATGTATTTCCCTGTTCATCCAAACCTTTGAAATAATTAGTACTTTATGACCTATTAATTAGATAAATGGCTTCCAAGGTCCTCATCACCTGCTCTGTTCAATGTGTGGGTTTTGGTTCTTCTGCAACCCCGCGTCGGTCGGCCGTTTCATCTCCTTCAAAAACTTTGTGCAAAACAACTGGAGTCGCTGTTCAGGGAGGTCTTAGGTTCATATCTCAACCTCGATTGAGCAGATCTAATGTGCAAAGTGTAAGAATCAGGGCTACGTCAGAGACCAAAGTGGAGACAAAAGTGATGGAGAATATGGGCATTCTGATTGAGAGGAATCCTGCTGAAGGTCGCCTTTCAGAGCTAAAAGTTCGTTCATGGCCCAAGTAAGTACCGTTCCTTCATATGTATTTTTGCAATCTTATTCTTATTAGGTTGGGTATTGATGGTAATCTAAAAGTTAACAGGACTGAATTAAGCTCGGTTCAAGTTATGAATTGGGCACTTTTATGCTAAATTCAATGAGATTGCAATAATGGGTATTTGCGTTTACAGAACATTACTAAAATTTGCCGAGCTAACAGGATGAACTGGGGACAAAATCGTTAAGCAGGCCATACTTTCCACAAACTGTCATCATTGTGGGTTTATCTCAATAGCTCGGGGATAATTTATCTCGCTATAGGACTTCCTGCTTTGTTTGGGAAAATGCCAAACAGGCCATTTCCGAAATCTGAAGATCGAAGACATTGCCATTTCCAGTAGAGATTACTTGGGTTCCGGTTTTTGTGAATGGTCCAACACCTTCTGATAAATACGAGAAGGCTGTTCACTCAGAATCATTCCCACTTTAGTTAGGATGTTCTCAGATATGCGGAGCTTATTGTCTCTGAGTTGCTTTCTCACTCCCATTTTGTACCTGCTCTGGATGTACTTTTTAGTCCCTTGACCTACTTTTGTGGTCATTTCTGGGACGTTAATAAAATTATGTTATGTTATCTTATCAGCGGACCGCTTCTCCATGGAACGAGATTGGATACATTCTCCATCTGCCATGACTTTGGCTCTGTTACCTCTTTCCTGGGCGCGGTCTTCATTGTTGCTCTGATCGTACGAGTGTTGAGACTGGGCTCTCATTTGTCAGCATTCCAAACACAACCCCCATTTCTATTGTCCTCATCTACCTTCTGTTGCATTACTCTGCCCAGCCTAGAGGTTTTCTCCCCCAAATCCTCCAGGCCCCCGGAATTCTTCTCAATAATTCCAACAATTGCATCCCTTAATGCCCATTACGAGTCCACCCACTGCAGCTTTAAAAACATCTGTGATGCCACTGTTTAGCACTGTTCCAGATCAAAGATCCATTCAGAAGGGTTTTCCAATTGATTTTCTTATCTTGGCCTTCTCCTACCCAATATTTGTTGATTTTGTGGCAATCTACTTTGACAAAAACCTTTCTCACTTCTTCCAGTTCGTCACGGTTTTTCAGGGGTTTGTTCTATATCCAGTCATCTTCCCAAAAGCGAGTTTCGTTCCCATCTTTTACTTCGCAGAAACAATGCTCTTGAACTAATTTTAGCCCCTATTTGGGACTGTTCCAGATCAAAGATCCATTCAGAAGGTCCTCAACTCTGGATAAATCTTCCCATTTGATTCCTTTAGTATATTTGTTTCTCTTGACCTTTAGACTGTGCCCATAAGGTTGATTTTTCTTTGAACTGGCACCATACCACTTTTCCACTTAGTGTTTTGTTGAAGGTTTATAATTTTCTAGTGCCAAGGCCCCCTTTGTAGCAGGCTGCATTCCATTCTGCAAGTGGCCACTTCGTGTCCATTTGTGGCCCACCCTATAAATCTTTTATAAGTTTCTCCAGCACATTTATCACTCTAGCTTGGGCTGCTAGGGCTGAGAAAACATAATGGCTTGTAATACAGTTTTGAACAGCACAATTTTCCCTGTAGGGAGAGGAATGTGTAAGCCCGGCTGTTCAGTTTTTCTCTAATCTTGCTGATAATCTCTCCCCAGGAGAATGATCGCTCGGAGTCCTCAATCAGGGGAACTCCTGGGTCCTAAGTATTTGCTTGGAAGGGATGCGGTTTAAAATTTAAAAAATCTGTTAGGTGTCTCTGGACTGAAAAGTTGGTGTTGAAGAAAAATATTTCCGCTTTTATCTTATCTACGTTCTACTTGAAGCTCGTAGAAAAAGATTCAAAACACCTTTAAGAAATTTTGGTGTCGTGTATAGTGTTTTCCTCAGAAGCAGTGTGTCATCAATAAACTGTAGGTGTGAGATAGCTTCTGATTCCAGGGTAGGTTTAATGCCTCTAAGAAGCCTTCCTTTAACTTGTTCAGAGTCTGGCCTAATCCTTCTGCCACTAGTAGAAAGAGGAAGTGGGAGAGGGTATCCCCTTGGTGGTTTGGTCTGTTTGTATTGAAGGGAGCTACTGGGCCTCCATTTACCAAAATAGAAAATGTGGTCACTGAAATGCAACTGAAAACCCAGATTAAAATCAACTGAAGACCCAATTTATCCATCTGTCTGCGAAGCCAAAAGCTTTAGCATTTTAACTATGAAATTCCATTTGAGTCTATAAAAAGCTTGACATATTCAGTGCTATCAACTTCCCACTTTTCTTTGACGATTTCAAAGAGTGAATAACCTATTGAGCTGTGATAATTGTATCTACTATCTGTCTACCAGTCACAAAATCCCCCTGCTTTCTGGAGATCACCTTACCCAGAATTCCTTCTATTGGCAAGTACCTTTGTGAGAATCTTATAAATGGTATTACATAAAATAGAGGGTTGAATTTGTTTACTCTGTGTGTATCTAATAATTGATCTAGGATCCTTGTTATTAATTTTCTTTATCCAATGAAATGATCTGTTGCATGTATATGCTCAGTGTATGGATCTAGGAAGCTATGTTGTACTTGATGTGAATTCTATTGTAATCTGGGCATTGCAAGGGAGTGAGTTCGTTGCTGTCAATCTTGTTTTTATTCCCTAGTTCTGATATGCCATAAGTGTAAATAAAGTAATGACTGGTGTTTGCAGGTGGGGATGCCCTCCTAGTAAGTTTCCTTGGACCTATACTGCAACTGAAACCTGTTATCTGTTGGAGGGAAGAGTGAAGGTGTACCCAGATGGCTACAATGACTATGTTGAGATCGGACCTGGAGATTTGGTTGTGTTCCCTAAGGGGATGAAATGCACCTGGGATGTCTCTGAAGCAGTTGATAAGCATTACAACTTTGACTAACTGCATATTGTGCCTAATATAAGTCTTTTACTTACTGTGGATTGTTCCTGACCTATATATTTTCTTTATAATGGCTAGTTTAACTTAAAAGCTAGATCAGCCTTTGATCTGTGCATCTTGATTCTTATCTGTTGTCTGTAAGTTGTAACTGATTAATGTGTTGTATGTTTGCATTGCTTACCTGGGGATTTGTATGTATATATATATACACAAACAATTGAGAAAATGATGTACAATTTTGTCTGTGTCTTGCACAAGTGAGTGCTGGTTGTATTGAAATAGCATAGTGAATATTTCCCAGTTCTAGATTAAAAGTAAATTAGTAAAACATACTAGGTAGCGGTGAAGAACATGTGTTTCCTCCTGGGAGGTCACAGGTTCAGATCTGGAGGTGATTAGGGTATGTACATCTCTGTAGCCTTTAGCAGTCACATTGCTGTGTGGAGAGGGTCCCTTGCCCCACAATAAGGCATTCTCATACACCAATTTGGTGTCTGGCTAGGCTGTGACCTTAAAATTAGATTACAATTTTTATTATTTATTGACAAGGTAGTATCAGAATAATTAAAAACTATTTTTTAAATATTAAAAATTAAAAAGATTGAATAGCATGAGTAAAAAATGTTGCCACAATAATTTGCCTTTGGGTGCACATGAACCTGTGGGTGCATGCCTGTCTATGACTGTTTATATAAAGCTCTGTCTTTTATCTTGCTATCTTGTTTTCAGGGGAACCATTTCTTCAGGTGCTCCTGAACAAAACGAAATTTATGTTATTTTTGGTAGAAAAACCCGTCATTACAGCTTTCATTGCTCATCATTTGGTCAGATTATCTCCTCATTATTTGAACGCTTGGCTCTCTGGTAAAAGGGACTAATTATGACTATTTTTATACATGCATTTCAATGATCTCTTGCTCTATATGTGAACTTATTTTTCCCACAGGCCTTAAGCTTCTTCAACCCTTAGGGTCCACATGTATTTCGTAAAATTTTAATCTTTGTCAATATTGTCGATTTGCATTCTAAGTTGTGCTTTAACTTTTAAGTTTTAACATATTGTATTTGATAGTTTATTGCACCGAGTGAAACGAGGTGCTCTACAGCCCAGTATGGGGTGATCTTCTAACGTGTGTGATATAGCGTTACATCTAATAAAACATAAAAATGTAGCGTTACATCTAATAAAACGTAAAAAGTGATTGCGCGTAAAAAGAAGTAAATAAAGTAAAGTAAAGTAAAGTAAAAAAAAGTAAGTAAAGTAAAGTAAAGTAAAAAGAAGTAATGTAAAGTAAAGTAAAGTAGATTAAAAAGAAGTAAAGTAATTATGGGGGAGATCTTCTAACGTGTGTGATGTAGCATTACATCTAATAACATATAAAAGTGTAGCATTACATCTAATAAAACGTAAAAAGAAGTAAAGTAAAAAGAAGTAAGTAAAGTAAAGTAAAGTAAAAAGAAGTAAAGTAAAGTAAGTATGGGGGAGATGTTCTAAGGTTTGTGATGTAATGTTTGTTACTAACAAAATAATTAAAAATATTCATGTCCGCTCATAAAAAAAAAATTATGGAAAGTATTTAAAAAAAATCCATGTTGGTTCATAAAATAAAATATTATGAAAAGTAATTAAAAAATAAATGTTCGTTTATAAAATAAAAACTTAAAACTTAAACCTGGATCAATCAAGAGAGATCAAATTTCTTGAGTTTAAATTTAAAAAAAGAAATACACTTCAAGAAATTGGATCCCTCTCGATGCTTAATAGATACGGGTTTAAGATGGATCTATACTGGTATAGATACAAATACTGAAATCTGATAGTCAGTAAACGTGTATTGTTTTTTTGTTTTTGTATTGTTTTTTTGTTTTTGTATTGTATTTATATGCTTTTCTATTAGTAACACTTTCAAAGGGATAAAAGGTAGTAAAACAAATCTCGTCAGAAAGCTTAATGATGATATATTGTAAAACATCTTAAATTGATACATATATTGAGGAATTGGTTGGATATTTGTTTTTACAAATGCTGTGTTGGTTGTGTATATTTGTGTAAATTTTTTTCCTTGGAAAAGAGTTGTATCTATTCTATTGATATAATAAAACAGAGTACATTCTATGTTACTGGAGCAGCAGTCCATTACATCCTTAATAATAAAGGGAAACTAGTTTCCTTTCTTTATATTCAAAGGCAAAAACAGAATATTAAATCTGTCTAAACCACACTACTATCTTCATATCCAGTTTTAAACTTAAAACCAAATCTACAGGTATAACCTGTCCTCCAAAACCATACATAAGACCAGTCATTTAAAGGCAAAAACACAAAATTACATTTGTCTAAACCATAATACAGTCTTCATATCCACGTTTAACCTCAAGAGCAAATCTACAGGTATAACATGTCCATAACCATACACAAGACCTGTTCATGATATTGCTCGATCACTGTCCCTGTTCGTAGCATATTATGGCATTCTTCAGAAAATTAGTAGCTGTAGTAGCTCCAAATGATCAGAACAGAGAGATCTACAGAGTTATGTCAAACTTAAGGGATTAGCTGAGACTCCTCCATCAATATACCTCCTTAAAACTCAGACAGATAGCCACTGTTAACTGCTAAAAGCAGAATGGCATTTGAAAACTCACCTGCTTCAGTAAAAAAGTTAACCTTAAAACCAAATTTACAGGAAAACCTGTCCTCCATAACCATATATAAGACCATTCCATGGTAGCACCTGATCACTGTCACATTTCATAGCATTTTACAACATTGTTCAGAAAATTACAAGCTGGAATAGATCCAATGAATTGTATAGAGTTCTACATAGTTATGTGAAAATTCAGGAATCAGCTGAGATTCCTCCAGCAATATAACTCCTCAGAACTCAGACACATAGCCACTGTTAACTGCTAGCAGCGGACCAGCCTTTGAAAGTGCATCTGCCTGAGTTTCATTTCTCTATAGATGTGGAGGAATGAAAAACTTGAGAAGAGGGCCACCATAAGGTTGACTTGATCCAGAAAAGGTTGTGACTTTAAGTTGTCCATCATGTAGCTGCCTTCAATTGAGAAAGGATCACCTCTGAATCCCCATAGACCTGCAACTTTGAAAGGCCCTGTCCACTGCCAGTTTTAAAAGGAGCTTCAATGCTATCAATTCGTCATAACTTTTAGTGCCCCTGCCCAAACCTGCTTTAAAGACAAAGGCAATGATCAGAATATACAAACAGCCTCTAGCCCCACTAACATAGCCATTTTCTGGACTCGTTCCATCAAAAAAGCCCCAGGGCACTGACCGGTCAATTTGAGGATGTTTAATGATTCATCCCATCAATGTCTAGATAAAAGTTTAAAGTGACCAAACATAACTCTAATTTGAGAAAGCCCTTTGGGTGTAGATCAGTTGGCAATAGGGTGCATTGTTAAGGTACTCCTTGTGACGTTGCTGTTCAAACCATAGCCTTGTGTACCACACGTAGGGTAGTGTTTGTACACTGTAACGAACCCAGTAGTTTCTGTGGTCAGATGAGGCTACGGGTAGCTCATAATTCATCTCAACTACCAAGAAGAACACTAACTTTATAAATATTTCAACAATTGGCTTTGGACAAGGAACACTTCACCCAACCGTAGGCTAACTACATTCCTAATTCTCTCAACGCAGCTGTCACCCTTGAGCTGGGACTAATCCAGCTGCCACCCTTGAGCTGGGACTATGAATCCATCAAGGCAAAGGTTTATGTGACTGACTCTGAGCTTCTAGCCCAAAAACCATAATTGATAGGCAACCAAATTGAACTCATTCCAGACAAGGAAAATATTAATTGTACAAGGTCGATTAGCTTAGCTCTGAATAGAGCATCCCAACACAATAGGCTTCCTTAATAGATTTGAAACCCAAAAAAACAAGAATGAGGAAACCAATGACTCTAATTTTAAATGACTAGGGCAGTTTTGTTATTTGGTGCATGGGATCCAAGCTCCACGTACCACCATCCAAAGGCCACAAATGCCCACTCTCAAACTCCAATCAATTCTAAGGCATAAAACCTTACCACCCAAGGTTAAGAAACTTAGGCTTTACAAATAAAATATAATAAAGTATTCAAGGGTTAAGACATCAGATAAGGACAAGGTCATGACCACCAAGGTTTTTACATATTCCTAAGACCTCACAAACCTTTCCCTCTCCTAGATTCAACATCCCCCATCGCTTCTCAACTTTCTTTCCTTGTCCATAACCATGTATATTTTATTAATAAATAATTGTTCAAGTACAATTACATAATCTTGGCCCTTGGCCATTTTACATTTACAATTACCTTACAAGCTTGGAGATCTGATATGGGTGTTACATTCTCCTCCCCCTTAATTTCAACACCGTTCTCGGTGTTCATTTATTTATGCATCTAGAAATCATTGCTTGCTAATCGCATCTGTTTGTCCAAAGCTTTCTCTTTTCTCCAGCATCCTTTAATGGTACTCTTCCTTATATTTAGTTGCATATGTACTTTGGTCATTTTTTCTTCATCAACATCCATTGGAATCTGCTTCCAACCTTCAACTGCATTTGTTGAGCACTTCAAAATGCCATGTCTCTTTATTCTAGAAATGCCTTCAAGGTACTTGCTTCCAGCAATACCTATGCTCAATAACAAACTAAATACACGTGTAATATCCATTCATGGATAAATCATTTCCTTATTAGAATTTCCCAAAACCATAACTAGGATAAATATATACACATGCATATCAAAATCAAAAGACAAAATACACATATTCTTAATACTTATCTAGATGTGTACTTGTCCACTTCATACACATGCATATTAAAATCAAAAGACAAAATACACATATTCTTAATACTTATCTAGATGTGTACTTGTCCACTTCACATGGCTGCCATGATTGAAATTTAACTCACATCCTTTGTTGGACACATTGTCCACTTTACATGGTTGTTAGAGGCGAGGTTTAGTTCATTGCCCTTTTCAAACAAACCCATGCTCATTTGATCCTCTTCCATTATTTAAATTTATACATTGCCTCTTTTCCTTGTTGCACGCACACTTCCAAGCTCAGGCATCCCCTTCACTTCTATACAGTTCCCTGGGCAATCTATCCTAGCTAAGGGCTTTCACATCAATGTTATCAGAATCCGATCGATGATTGAACCAACCGACCCTAGGGACCAAACCGAACTGAAACTAGACAAAAGATAGATCACAAAATTGGTCGATCAAATGATACATAAAATATTCAAATTCTAAAAGAATATATATATATATATATCTATATATATATATACACGTGTGTGTGTGGCCTCTACAGTCAAAATATAAGCATATAATATAGTCTAGACTCTAGACTCCACAATCTATCATATAATAGAATCATCTGAATCCTTATGCCCAAAGTCAGTCATTATTTACGTTCTCAACAAAAGTAGACCGACTATAGGGATCTCGAGTTTGGCTCGATTCCCCTGGTGCCTGGAGGCACCTCCCAACACCAATGTTCGCATCCTCTCGATATGGAAGTGGGTCCAAGTCCATGCAAGATAGATGAGCTCAACAATCAACACACCAACATCAAGGTACATAGAGGGGTTCATGTGCTTGATTAAATGCCAATCCCATACCCTCATATATGATAGAAACCAATGGAAATGTTGCAATCTTGAAATCTTGAAGTTTGTTGAATTCTAAATGGGATAAAAAATTCTACTTTTTGCAAATGAAGTTTGATGACGTTGGATCCACTCCTGAACATCTTGACATAATTAATGGTAATGTTAAAAATTTAAGTAAAAGAGAAAATGAAAGATAAGGAGAATGTCATGTTTGCTTTAAGAATTTAATATTACCATTCAATATTCTCTTTTAATTACATGTTCTAAACTGTGGCATATTGCCTCGTACCAAATCAATTGGTTTCCTACCAAACCAACTGGCTCAAGAATTTAAGGTTGGTTATGTACAAAACCGGTTGGTTCAGGCACAAAACTGGCTAGTTCAGTGTGGAACCAACTTGGTTTGAGAAGTCAATTTGGATTAGAAACCCTTCTGAATCGGTTGGATCGACTTGTTTTTCAAGAACTAGTTTGGTTTTGATAATATTGTTTTACACACAAGATAGTGCACTCATGACGATAATGACAACATGAGCCCAATGTCAAGGTAGTGACTTCTTCCCTTTTACTTTTCGGCTTTTAGCATCTACATTTTACAACTATTCTCAAGGCTCTTTACTCTACTCTCTATTGATAGAGCTTTCATGTAGTCATGTACACATGACCACTCTTGCATACTTCTTTTCACTGTATACGTGACAACTTGCAATGAATTATCAACAACATGAACACTTTAGCAAATAAATATTTGCAATGAAAATAAAACACTTTAGCTTGCATAATCTCGATGCAATAAAACACGTGTTAGTATGCATACATTTACACACACTTTCAATTACATTTATTATTATTATTATTATTATTGGTGGATTAGTTCATTGGTTTTGCAGGGGGCCTCCCTCCCGCTCCCGCTCCCGCTTAAGTTATTAATGCGAGTAAGATTTAATTAGCTTATTGATTCAGTTAGTTCATTATTAATTATTGTTAATTGGTCTATTTAGTTTAATTAATTCATTTTTTATTTTATTTACAACTCCTTTAATGAACACACCATACAATCATGCTATTTATCTCCACCATACTAAGCTAGTTGAGCCAATGATTCAACATCTTGTTCAATCATCTTCTTCACTTGTTAACCATCTGAGAACCTTCCCCCTTCTACCAACACAACACCAAGATATACCATTCTCTTTTCTTGTTATTTTTCAATGTTGCCAAGAAGGTCAGAGTCAAGTAAGAATGCCATTTGATACTTGTGTGGCACTTCATTTTTTTCATATCAACCTACACTTCAATCTCATATGAGACTAACTTAGATGGCATTTACAATCTTTACAGCATTACTAGCTTCATAGAATACAACATATAACAAAACTTGTATTAACCACGTAACATAGCATGACTCTTTATAAACATAAATGCATTAACAAAACATGAGGTTTACTACCTTCCACAAAACCCTTCTGGGTATCGACCCGTAACACATTGAAAAATCTAAACAAAATATTAAATCACGATTGAAAATGAATTCTTACCCAATTCCTTCAACACAATAAATTATAACATGGTTCAACTCATACCTGCATGGCTACCATATGTGTCTTTGATGATACTTGACCACTTTGTGCAGCGTATTGGTTGATTGATTGTTTCACTCTTATCATGCCATCCTTTTGTTCTAGTCTTTGTTTTACCATATTCTTTATCATACACTATGTCTTTTGCATTTTGTCCATGGTATCATCCATACCTAGATTCTTAACAAAACACCATGTAAATTAGCATGCTCTATTCGAGGCATACACACCTATATACTTCACTTTAAATCATATGCATTTGTACTTCAACATGCATATACATGTAATGTGTAGTACTCAACATGCTCCATACAATTCAACATTCAATGAATACATTTTAGCATTCAAATTGCATTCTTTTTAATGCAGTTCTATCCACTATGAATGTATGTCATCTTTCTAATATTTCAATGAATACATCATTTGGATGTATGCACTTAAACATAATACAACAATGTTCATACGCAAAAATACACATCAACACTTGCATACAATTCAATGCATCACCATGGAAACTACATGTTCTACCAACACCTCGACACAGTACCCAACCTTCTCCTCAACACTTGGTTGACTATCTAGTTGCCTTATTTTCTACCTAGACACAACACCATGAATGGGTCCACTCCCTTTCAGGTGTATTCATGTTGACAAAAAGGTATTTACCATGGATCCATGCCTATACAACATTTAGGGTTCTAATTCAAAGGCTCATTTCTTTCAAGGGGGTTATCACTTCATAATCAACCCATACATGATCATTTACATGTATCAAAGATTCAATGATCTTTTACTTATCTTCGATACTTAGTTATGAGCCTATATTCAATAGCATTATTGATTAATTATCAAATTATAACGAATGAAATCCTTACCACATTTCCCTTCTTAGTTATAAGCACACTGCCTTTATGGTTACCAACCACATAGCTAGGGTTACCTGACCAAGATCCTTTACAATTCTTTCTTTAGCCTCCTCAACTAATAGCTGCCAATTTTACCCTCTCTTCGTTCATCCTTCAATTGGCAACTGTTGGATTTTGTTCCTTTTTGGAAGGACTTCCTTCAACTTAGTCCATCCTTCTCTAGTCTTTTACATCTCTTGTTCAAGCTTTAGACCACATCAAGTAATTCAAAATAAACATAATTTCCATTAAGATATTTTGCATTCAATCTTTAATAACTTTAATATGAATTCAATGTTTGTTTATGATCTTGGTTTTGGAATATGGCATATAACGCTTTCATACAAGATAATGTAGCAAAAGATAGATCCCTTGATACCATTTCCAGATGGTTACAATTGTTATCAAATATCAGAACAATCAATGCATTAAAATATCAGTGTTAGAAATTTGTTGTCCTCATCTCAAAGCCATAATCAATGCCACTTGTTCTTCACAAATGATTTCCTATCAACATCCTATGCTTGGCCATTGTGTGAAGAAGTGACAATAGTTGGTTAATGACCTTGCAATAATAAATTTTCTCTTCCAATTGATGTTGTTTCCAGATTCATAACAACATCAGAATAATTTCTTCTAATATCCTCATTTTGATTTGACATCATTGCCGTGAGAGCAATGATAGTTTATTTATCTTTAGCAACCTTCGTATTCATTTCATATGACCAGATTGTTGCTGCTCCAGTTATGTCCACACAATGGAGCAATATCTAGCTGCAAGAAGCATAGGCAATACAACATGCAACCCCTCAGACAAGAGTTCTTTAACTATGAATAGATCCTTTCAGATGACTTGTGTAGATAGGTGAGGACAAAAAGGTGAAACTTAGCAATAATAGACCAACCCAGATTTGTGTTTATCTAAGAAGAAGTTGCCAATGTCGTTGCCACAACATGTGACACAGAACAACTGCCAAAACCTCCTTTTCTCATTGTCTGCAATCTATTTTCAAACCTTGATTACTCCTCTTGTTTTTCCTATCACCCAACTTCACCATTGCTACACCCAATTAGAGGAAACAACTTCAAAGCACTTTCCATAATACTTCAATGAATACATAGGCTTAATCCCGTTTTCTTCAGATTCAACACATTGAGTTGGACTCATCTGATACTACAATGAAAAGCTTAATGATAAAGATGAACCTAGAGGTGGGATTTTTGTTTGGGTTGCCTAGTGTAAATATGTCCCTTCTTCACACTAGGCCCTATATGGATTTGACACTCGCTCTTTCATTACTAGTGTAAATGTGTCAAATATACTATACTAGGTCTCAATCTCTGCATCACCTGCAAAGCTACCTTGGTATTCTCACTTTTAAAGGTGCTATGTCTTCTACTTCTACACCAATATTAGAAACACCTGAATTTAGTAAAACATTCATGGTTGAATGTGATGCATCAGGGCAAGGAATTGGAGCAGTTTGATGCAAGAAAGGCGGCTGAAAGTAAACAATTTAAAGGAAACGACATGGTGAAATCTACATATGAAAAAGAAATGGAAGCAATTTTGCTTGAGGTTAAAAAATGTCGACAATATCTCATTGGGAGACACTTTAAAGTCAAGGCATACCATGATAGCCTAAAGTATTTTTGTAACAAAGAGTGTCATTAGAAGAGAAACAAAAATGGGTATCGAAAATGCAAGGGTTTGATTTTGAAATAATATACAAATAATGGAAGGAAATTATGGTGGTAGATGCTCTTTATAGAATAGAAGAATCCTCCAACTTATTCCATCACATCTTCATTCCTATGTGGTTGGAAGAAGATCACCATAAATGAAAAGAAGATAATAGTACTAGACAAAAAATACAATGTCTAAAAGAAAGGAATATATCTATGGAACATTGGGAATGGAAGATAGATATTCTTTGGTACAAGGGTATAATATTTTGATTCCCTCAATCAAAGTTTAAAGAACAAATATGAAGGAACTATCATAAGTATCCAATGGAAGGACACTAAGGTTTCCTTAAAACTTATGAAAGAATCAAAAAAATAAATTTTTGGGGAAGGAATGAATAAATATATTCAAATATTTGTAAGAGCATGCCACGTGTGTTAAAAAAATAAAGTTGAGACAGTCAATCCTGTAGGGTTACTTTAATATTTACACATACCGAATCAAAGATGTGAAGAGATATCATTGGACTTCATTATAGGTTTACTAAAATTCACAAGGATATTGTTTTTCTGGTTTGTGGATAGACTCACAAAATATGCTCATTTTTGTGGAGTTCAATGTACATATACTGTAAGTCAAGTGGCTGAAGTGTTCATGAAGGAAATTTATAGAATTCATGGATTCCCTAAAGTATCATCAATGATAGAAATCCAAAATTCATAGGAAATTTTTGGAGAGAGTTATGGAAGATAATGGGAACAACGTTGGTTATGAGTTCAACATATCACCTACAAACATATGGACAAACAATTTTTTTTAACAAATGTTTAGAAGGTTATCACCATTTATTTTCGTCAGATAAGCAATCTCAATGGGTCAAGTGTTACACCTAAATCTCGTCATCATGAAACCTATGTCAACTCAGTGCCTTAAACCCTAAAGTCTCTCTGATCAGAAAGTTAATTAGAGCAAGTTGTTGGACTTTGTCCACAATTTCTAGTTGGGCCGGCGTAGACTACCTTCTAGCAAGGAGCACCCAACTAGGTCAGGCGCATATTGCCATCTGGCAGACTGCGCCGGTGGCTCAGTTTACCTTTGTGCATCCCGTGCTTTCCCTCTCAGGCACAAGTTTCCCTCATACAACATAGGTCAGTGTTGGTTAAATTGGATAAATGTAGCTTTTGAGCGAATTCTAGAAGGTGGATGAGGTGGATCTATATCCCTAACTTCTAGGTGAGCTATCCTACGGTTCCCTAACCTCAAGGGAGGATCCCTTAGTCCTCTCCCCATGATCCTCAACCTACTCTATCCACTTGGTCTTATAAATATGAAGCTCCTCTCCATTCTAAGGGAGGAAGTCTATAGAACTTATATGTTGGTGGAATTAACCTAAGTAATCCCTATCCATCTCTTGGGAGGCATACATTTCCTTTGGAGGCATTGGCTCGGCTTGTTGGAGGAAGATTGCGGCGTTAAGGCTTGGGTTGTAATCGTCACTCTTCTATGTATTTCTCACTCATTTACAATAATATAATATCTTTCCATAAATATCTTTGTATTGATGATATTTAGAGTTCACTTCCTTAACTGTTTACTTAGATCAATTAGTGTTTAGATATGCTTTTACAGGTCATTTGTCTCTATGTGCTTTGACAGGTTTTGCAGCTACGGATCTGACGACCATGAAGCGTGGAGCAACAAAGGGGAGAAGGATCTACGGATCCGAAGGTAAGGCATCTATTTACCTCGATCTCTAATTGATCTAGGAAAGTAGTTTTATATTCAGTCTCTATTTGTTCTAGATCCAGTTGGACTAGGGAGATCATGCTTGCATCCGCTCGAGTAGATTGTTCGAAAAAAAATATGATGACCATACTGGGGAATACTTTGTTTTGATTTCGATTTGAATGTGTTGTTCATTGATTTCTTAGTGAGCCATTTCTTTTCCTCCTGAGCCTCTTTTCACCATCAGATTTTCTTCTTAAAGAGTCTGTTGACCTTCTCTGAGTCTACTTGAATCATTATCAGTCCATTTACTTATTCATTGTTTGGAGATTTTTTATTTTTTGCATTGGGTTTTTCACCCGATGAGCCTGGGTAGTGTATCCAGTGTGCCCTTTCATCTCAAGCGCTTTCTTCCTTTGAGCATCCTGCACCTTCGACGCTTTTTCCGTTTTGACCGTTTGCGCCGCCGACGCTTTACCCCTGTATACAGTCTACACCAGGTGCCTTGCGCCTAACCACAGACTGCGCTGGTCTTTCAAGCTTGGTGCTTGGTCTATCCACTCTCCAAATTTTGATGTTGGCTTGATCCACAGTCTTCTCTGTGTTGTACCTTCCAGTCAGAGACCTCTTTATTCAACATTGTTTGTGTTTGGTTTGCTTGTGTTGTTTTTGGGTTCCATTTGGTCAAGTGAGAGATTCGATGGTGGTGGGAAATTTCAATCCCCCACTGTCATCTACTTGATATTGAATTCCCTTATTCAACTTTCCAAATCTATTCAAAATGCTAGATCCGATTTCCAAACCTTTCTTGCGCTTAGCCATTTGGGTTTGCTTGCATTTGATTGATTTTGAGAGACTTAAGTGTCTTTGGTTTCATTTGAGTACTTGTTATTTTTCTTTGAGTATTTCTGAGCTACTAGGGTGCTACAATTAGTCTTTTGTTTCCTACTATTTGTGTCGGGAGAGCATACTTATTATCAGATCTTGTTTTGATATACACATTGGAAAAATCGAAAGTGTCTCATTCCTTTGTTTCCGAAATCATTTGGAAATTTTGGTACGGTTGTTTCATGCATTGGAATTCATCATTTATCAATCTTTGAGAAGTTTGAAAATGAAATCAATAAATTGTATTTTTTCTTAACTGTGCGTTATCCATCTTTCTGAAAAAATCAAGTGAATTCAAGCTTTTACAAAGTGGTTCCAAGTTTGAAGCATTTTATGCACTTTTGATCTTTTCATGCTTTTTAGTTCATTTTTGCGAAAATTAAGAGTTAGTGCATGCTAGATAGAAGTTCTCTTTTTTCATTAATACTTAGTTTTATTCTAGTTGGAAAAGACAAAAAAGAAAAAGTTTTTTATTTGATGTGTTGTTGATTTTTGTGTTTTCTTCGAAAAATGGAAAAGAGTGCTTTCATCATCTTTGGTAGATTTTGAACTTTTGGGAATTTTGTCTTTTTGAGATCATTGGAAAAAGAATTTCTCCTTCCTTTACACCGAGATTTCATCAAAAGAAAAAGTGCATTTTCATGCAGTCAAGGTTGCATTATGTTTAAATTTCTATCTTCACCTCATGCATTCACCTAACCATCCAGATCAAATTTACCGGTAGAACTAGGTTAAAATTTACTAGTAAATTGTGTGTTAAGTTAGTGATGTGTTTCGGTGTCGTAAAACGTGACAGCTGTCATTGTTTTCCTGTATTGCATTCCCGAGGCACTATAGTTCTTCCACGTACCAACCGGTATATCAAAGGCTCTTTCACGTACCTTAGGGTATATCGAAAGGCACTTCACGTACACGGTAGTATATCAGAAGGCTCTTGTCATACGGTTGTGCATTAGACAACACTACTACGGATTTGAGCTCCCACGTACCTTATGTATATTGGGAGACACTCTTAGGATTCCTAAAACCAATCGAGCTAACCATTTGGTCGTCTTGGCAGAGCAATACACTAAGAAAAACACTCGGGGATCTACTACGCACATACTATCAGGTAGTCGGGTTATATGGTTAGGGGTACGGTCCTAATCCTCCCTGGTTAGTGCTTTGAAAAATTGGGCTGAGTATAATGTTGGACCCTGGAGTATATCGCGAGTTGTGAAGCCTTGAAAATCCTGTGAGGTTCCAGACTTTTGAATCGACACCTATCACATAAGTTTGCTTGTGACCTTAGTTTGTGTAGATTTTTCTAGATTTTTTTTCTTTTGTATAGAACACACTTAGGAGAAATTCTAGTTTTGTCATTCTAGATGAACAACCTTTGAGAAGGTCCCGTAGAATTTTAAACTTGCCACCCAAATATTCCCTTAACCTGGAGGTACTTTCGAGGAAAAGCATGGATCCACCAACTGTTGTCATATCACCTGAAGCAAAAAGCTCCACCATGGAGTCGATAGTGAACTTTTCGCTCCTTTGAGTCCACCAGTCACTGACCCTCCAAGGTCTGCGACCATGGAACCATCTACTTCACGAGGCACCTCCTTCCATCGTTCAATGGAAGGAGAACTTGGGGCTCTAGAATGGTTCAATCAACCCCAGGATGAACCTGTATTCACGACTTTTGGTCCATCTCCATATTTCTGGGACACTACTCTAGGGAAACAATGGGCTCATTTTTCCATCTTGCCTCCCAGTTGGGCTTCCAATGAAGAGCTTCTAGCACCCTTTCGTGACCGCCTGAACTGGCTACATACAGCTAGTGAGGAGCTTAGAAGACAAAGCCTCTCATGAAGGGATCAAGAATCAGTGATACCCATATTTAGACATACCCCATTGCGTTCTTTATCTTATGATTCACCGGAAACACCTGCGCCCAATATGACCACTTATGAACCTGGTCAACCCTCATTTCCTGCGAGTACACCTCTTAATCAGGAAACTAGTTCCATACCTCAGATGAATTACAACATTGAAGGACAATTGTCCAACACCCCACTTACTACTACTGGAACACTACCTCCTCCACCACCCCAAAACTCGAGGGGAGGATACTCTTTACCTCCTAATTTCATCGCAAGTAATGTTCCTCCGCTAGTAAGTCAGCATCAAGCTATCATGAGTCAACCATTAACTAGTGTTCAAAACATTGTTATTGCGGGAAACCTCTGTTCTCTAGCCATAATACGAGTGGAGGACTTCCAATCGGTCATTCCGTTGGCAGCTCCTTACCCGTTGTGGGATCCACCATGGGATTACAACATGGTGGGGGACCATCCAACCCAACTCAACCACCATGGAGTCACACGTATCCAGGTCATTTTAACCCTGCATCGGGACAATTCAATCCCGGAAACATACTCCACGAGATACCTTATCCTGGAAACCCATACACTCCATGGGGACATTATAATGTTGCACCAATTGGACCCCCACCAACTTTTCCTCATGTCCCACCACCCCCACCTCCTTCTGGAGGCAATGGACCCCCACCTCATTCTGGAGGGGGCATACCTCCACCTTCTGGCGGAGATGGAGGCACACCTCATTTCGGTGGTGGAGGCCCACCATACTTCAGTGGTGGAGGTGGAGGACCAACACCTTCTGGCAGCGGTGGAACCCCACCTTTTGGAGGAGGCCGACCTTATTCTGGAGGTGGTGGACCCATTATTCTAGCGGCGGAGGCAGTGGCCCACCCTATTCTGGCAAAGGAGGCGACAGACCCCCTTATTCCAATGGCGGAGGAGGACCCCCACCTTCTGGTGGAGGCCCACCTTATTCCGGCGGTGGAGGACCCCCACCTTCCGGTGATGGACCACCCTATTATGGCGGTGGGCTACCATTTGGCCCACCACCCAACCCAAGCGGCCCACCCCCTTATGGCCAATTCCTTATGGGAGGACCCTCTAATCAATCGATTCAAGGTCCTACTGGTGCACAAATGCCATATCAATACTACTAGTATCCGCAACCGAACCAACAACTACCTTTTCTGGCTACTCTGGATCTGCCAGATCTGTCTCGGTTGACGAACGATCCCATCTTACATGGTTATAATTGGCCACCCATTCCGTTCAAATTGCCATCTGATATTCCAAAGTTCGACGGCAAGCCCGGTGAGGACTTGAAGAACCATGTGATGACTTACCATCTATGGTGCTCATCCAATTCCTTAATGGATGATTCAATCCGTCTAAGGTTATTTCAACGAACCCTCACTGGTACAAATTCCAAGTGGTATATTGAATTACCACCGCACTCATTTCTTGATTTCCGCTCTCTTGCTATGTTCTTCCTGACTCATTTCTAGTTACCCATACACTACGAGACTGGTACGGACCTACTGACTTCGCCACGCCAAACCACCGCAACTCATATATTTGACCATATCCATGAGTGGCAGAGGCTATGACATCTCATTAAGGCTCCCATTCCAGACCAACTCTTAGTTGATTGGTTCACGGAGTCTCTTTTACCCACCGTAGTTCGAGATGTGGCCATGGGTGGGGCCATCATAGAGGAACAAGCTATTGCTCATGCCCAGTATTTAGACCTTGTCTACGCTCAATCTAGCACATTGTATGACATTGTTCCAGATGCTCCCCACCCTACATAGATCTTGCAAAACCACGGAAGGGACCTCAAGCCGACGGCATTATCGGTTCCCTTAACTCCCAGCCTGTTACAAAAAATGATGGATCCTCGAACCATCATGGTTCCTCTCCACCCTCGACACAGGCTAGCCACAATACATCCAAATCTACTACTCCTGCTTCCACTGAAGAGGTGAATTCTGTTCAATCATCTTCCCCTCAGAAATTCGGCGGCAAGAAGAATACCAAAGGTAAACCCAAGAAGTCTTCCAATCAGCAGGAGCAAAAGAACCCTCCTAAAGAAACGAAGTAGAAAAGGAAGGTCAAATATCCTTGTTTACTGTGTGGTGATGATAATTTCACCAAGGAATGCCCGCGTAGGGACGAAATTCAGAGGTTTCTCAAGGGAAACTCCACTCCCGCAGTTCTCAATGATCCCTTCCCCACTCAGAACCAACCACTGATCGCGCAACCACTTCCTTCGCAAGGAGAAACATCCTCCACCGCGCATGTTCTCATGATGCATAGTGAAACAGTTAACCTGAATACACGATCACAATCATACAACTTGGTCCCTCCTAAGGAACCCACCGGAAGTAATACTGAAAAAGATTCCACCTCTACTCCAGATATTTCCGTGCCGCAAGGTCCTCTCACCATTGAGAAACCTTCATTAGAGTAAGTGTTGCGTCCACCCAAGAGCACGATTCGAAAAGCAGTTTTCAATCCTAATGCTCGGGTAGCTCATAATTATAACATTGTAGAGTACTTGGCACAATCTCCTTGTGCAATGTTGACGCTAGAAGTCTTGCAGAATTGTCGCAATCAATGTAAGACTCTTCTCGCTTCCATTGTCCCAGTAGACCCGGATTCCTCAAACACAATCATGTTCAAACTCGAGTACTTTAAACCGAGGCTTTCCTATCAACTGGCTTTCCAAGTTGCCACGAAGGTTGCTGGGAAGACAATCCATCGTACTATGTTATACGAAGGTGCTTCCACCTCGGTCATGTCATTATCCTGTTGGCGAGCCATCGAATCTCCCGAGTTAAACCGTTCTCCCACCACCTTAAAAGCATTCGACGGTCGTGGATTCCAAACTCGGGGGCTCTTACAAGCCTTAGCAGTAGAGTTGGGGGGAAAGACTGCAACCATTAGCATGGAAGTGGTCACTGCCCCTTTGGATTATAATCTCTTGCTTGGTCGTAATTGGTTTTACGCCATGACTACAGTCGCGTCATCCTTCTTCCGCATTGTGCAATTCCCCTATCAAGGCTGAATTGTCACCGTCAACCAATTGGAATTCTGTACACCGAACACCGCTACTCATCTCGGTGATAATGTCCATTTTCTAGGAAAATCTTCACAGCTATATGAGAGTGTGGGGATCGGCCTCATAAAAGACTCATCTCTTATGGGCGTCTTTCCAACCCTAGATCCCCTGACCATGTTGCCATGGTGAACATGATCTCCTCCATGATTCCATCATCTTCCAACTCTCCAGATTCATGGCTTGTACCTGATGAGGCTGCCATGCATTTGATTGGAGATACCATGCCTCTTTCACCCACTGAAGCTACTTATGAGGCTATCCATTTAACCCCTGAGGACCACTTGGCGGTGGCCTCTACATCCAGTTCTCTACAGTGGACGTCATCCTATCCAGATCCTTTGCTTTGGACTTTTCACTCCGACGAGTCCATTATGGATATTATGAGTGCGGATGACCCCCTGTGGGAAGACCTCCACCATCGATCATCTTTCCTACCTCCATTAGACTCTGTGGAGAACAACATCACAACCATTTTTACACCGGATGTCTATCCTTTCCCGCAGTCACTGATCCTCACTTGCGATACGGTTACAGAAGGAAACTTGGCAAACATCGATCCCACCATTTCGATTGACATCTCGGTTACCCCTGGTGTCGTGGAACATATTCGTTTAGGCCAGAACTGTTCTCCGGAAGAGATCACTACATACACGACCTTATTCAAACAATTCCGCAACGTATTTGCATGGTCCTACGAGGAAATGCCCGTGATAGATCCTGGCATTGTTGTGCATGAGATCCAAACCTATCCCGACGCTAAACCAGTCCACCAAAAGTTGCGACCAGTGCACCCTCGAAAAAATGTGGCAATTAAAGCTGAGATTGAAAATCTCTTGAAAGCCGACTTTATCTACCTTGTTCCTTTAACAGAATGGGTCTCCAATGTCGTCCTTGTGGCCAAGAAATAGGGCACTATTAGGGTCTGCATTGATTATAGGGATCTAAACAAGGCTTTTCCTAAGGACAATTACCCTACTCCCTTCATCGATTAGATCATTGACAACCGCGCGGAAAGTGTCATCTTTTCCTTTATGGATGGATTTTCGGGTTACAACCAGATTGAGATCCACCCGGCTGACCAACACAAGACTGCTTTCATCTACCCCTGGGGTACATTTGCTTATCATAAAATCCCGTTCGGCCTAAAAAATGCTGGTGCTACATTCCAACAGGCTATGTCATATGCTTTTCATGATGTGAAGGACTTTGTGAAGCCCTACTTGGACGATCTCCCTACTCATTCGCAACATCGTGAGTTCCACATTGATCATCTGACGATAGTATTCCTCAGATGTAGGAAGTATAAAAATCTGTCTGAATCCTCATAAGTGCATATTCTGCGTCGAATCATGATGCCTCCTAGGATTCATCGTTTCAAAATACAGGATCTCCATTGATCCCTTGAAGGTGGAAGCCATTGTTGCTCTCCCACCTCCCACTGGTATCCCGAAACTACAAAGTTTGCAAAGGAAGGAAAACTACTTACGGTGTTTTGTTTGTAATTTCGCTGAAAAGACACAGGGATATATGTGATTGTTGAAGAAGGATGTCCCCTTCATTTGGGACGACCAAGCGCAATAATCATTTGACAGTTTGAAACATGCCATTACCCATGCTCCCGTGCTCCAACTGCCCAATTACTATAAGGATTATATCCTTTATCTTGCAGCTTCCGCCACCACGATCACCATGGTCTTGGTCCAGGAATATGATAACGCCCAAGAACATGTGATCTATTACCTAAGTAAGGGTCTTATTGACTTTGAAACCCGTTATTCGCATATTGAGAAACTCACTCTTGCGACAGTCATTGCCGTCCAAAATTTCCGGCACCACTACCATCATTGCCGACTCGAACCCCATGTACCACATCCTTACACGCCAGGTGCTCGGGGGAAAGTATTCACACTGGATTGTGATACTTCAGGAATTTGATCTCCTCTTCGAGAAGGCCAAGTCTAAGAAATATTTGGTTTTTGCGGAGCTCATTTGTGATCTTCCCTGTGTTGATTCAGATAGCCCATCGACTCTCTCCCCGACGAGTCATTGTTTCTAATGAACACGTCTGACCCATGGTATGGATATATTACCTTATATATTCAAACCCAACGGTTCAACCCCCAACTATCTCATGATGACCATCATCGTATACACCACCATGCCAAGTACTACTTAATCGTTGGTGATACCCTATATCACCGTGGTGTTGATTCCATTCTTCGACATTGTCTAACACACAAGGAGGATGAACATGTCCTTAATGACTGTCACTCTAGGGCTTGTGGCGGTCATCTTTCTGGGATGGCTATAGCCCAGAAAATACTATGCCCAGGATATTACTGGATGTTGATCTTCAAGGACTGCATTGAGTCCATTAAGAAGTGTCCCCCTGTAAAGAATATAAAATAATTAAATACAAATAATAATTAGTATTAGGTAAGGGTCGTGTCTTCTCATACATGGCTTCCCACACCATATATAATCCCAGCCACCAATTGTAATATTTATCATCTATCAATATGTTATTTTATTATTCATCATGGAAGTCAGACTCGCTTCTTAACTGTCCAACCGGATACGGTTGTAGCATCGATGCTACAACCGTATCCGATTGGACAATTAAGAAGCTAGTCCGAATTCCATGATGAATAATAAAGTAAGAATATATTGATAAATGATAAATATTGCAATTGGTGGCAACCATTATATATGGTGTGGGAATCCATGTATGAGAAGACACGACCCTTACCTAATACTAATTATTATTTGTATTTAATTATTTTATATTCGTTACATTGTGCCAACACTTTCAATTTAAAAAGCGCTCCCATCCATCCCCTTTACATCTGATTATTGCCTTCAGCCCCTTTGCTAAATGGGGCATAGATTTCATGCACTATAAGCCTACCTCGACCGGGGGGCATGGTTACATCATAGTAGCCGTTGATTATTTCACTAAATGGGCTGAGGATATGCCTACATACAATGAGGACGGAAAAACCGCTGCACTCTTCATGTTTAATAATGTCATTACACGTTTCGGAGTTCCACAAGCCATAGTCACCGATCACGGATCTCACTTCCAAAACAACATGGTGGACGAATTGAGCGCCAGACTGGGTTTCGCCATGAAAACTCAACCCCTTACTACCCACAGTCCAACGGACAAGTAGAGGCCATCAATAAGGTCTTGAAAACCATGATTCAACACATGGTGGGTACACACAAATCAAACTAGCATAACATGCTCTTTTCTTCCCTATGGGCATACTGGACCTCCATCAAGACTGCCACTGGATTTACACCGTTTCAACTAGTATACAGATGTAAGGACTGTCAAGTTGAGCAAGTGATTTTTTTTTTTTTTTCACTAACAACCTTCGAAGTGAGTGTAAGTCATAACTTAGCTAGAAGACAATTGTCACTACTCAATCCAATCTTACTATAGGACAAGATTACGACAATGTAATTCTAATATAAGTATCACTGGAATTCTAACTATAAGATTTCTCAACTGCAAGTAAAACCTAACTATGTGCATATTCAAGTAATGTATAATGACTCTTACATTACAACCTTAACATAATAAGTGTTTAATGATATTTGATGATATCTTCATTACATCATTTAAAAATAAATGTGACTGAAGTATAAAACTAAGATTGTAATCCTTTAGTCATAAGAATTCTTAACATAATAAGTGTTTAATGATATTTGATGATATCTTCATTACATCATTTAAAAATAAATGTGACTGAAGTATAAAACTAAGATTGTAATCCTTTAGTCATAAGAATTCTTAAAATGTACTGCAAACTGTAATCATATACATATTGATATTACCTCATAAGATCTGCATTCCAAAGTGTATGAGGTGTAATGGAGTCTCCAAACTTAATAAATTGAACTTCTAAGAATATCATAAATTCGCACATAAATTTATATCTATAAATTCCAACATAATCCAATACATAAATGAAAACGATTAATAAACTTTTTATAATAATTTACTTAACAATCCCATCCCTTCAACATACATGAAATCCCTATTTCACATCCATACCTTTAACACAATTTAAGCACCTAAGAGTATGTTTTACAATATACACAAATATGATGTCATCTAAGCACCTACAAGTACATTTACCATACACACAAATATGGTAACTTTTAAGTAACCAAAAGTACATTTAATACATACACGAATATATTATCATGTAACACCCAAGAGTAAAATTACCATGTACATCAATATAATATCATTTAAGTAACTAAGAGTATCTTTATAACCTCCATAATTATAATATCTTTAACAACCAACTTTCCCAAAAAGAAAATTAACCTCACGATTCGTGAGTTTCCAGAACAGAGTACTCGGAGAGATTTTTAAAGGTTAGAATCATAAACGGATCCTGCAACTGAATTTTAATAAACTGTAAATGGAGTGTTCGATGATCGTTTCGTGGTACAGATCCAAGTTTGAGAGTTTAAACAATAATTAAACAAATTCAGAAATCAATTCCAGAAGCGTGCTGGCACAAAGGGTTACAATCCAATACACGGATCAATTTTATTGAGAAGCACAACTGGAATTTAAATACCGAATTCAGTTTGATTAGAAATTGTAGATATTCAACTCAGAATTAAGAATGCAGGGTTCAGCATATTGTGGGGATTATTATCAATCTCTCATAAAAGACACTGCAACAAGAATTATAAGTAAAAAAAAGGAATACGAGATCCAATTCACAATTTCTTTTTCCAAGCAATCGACGCTATCATCATATATATTTATAGGGATTAGGTAGATAACAATCAAGATCCCTACCTAGCACTCAAAATAACATCAACGATTATCGAACAGGTGCATCCATTAGGATGGGGTTTCCGCTTAATCCTTATGTAGAATTCAGACCTCTACTAAACAGGATTCCAACGTTGTAACTTACTACTAAAACAGAGATTTACAAGGATCAATGAGGTCTCTGCAATAAGAAACATACCCATCATGGTGTCTAAACTCGGATTCAAATGAGTCTGCGGTAATATGTAATAACCGGGATGGATATATACCAATCCGTGGTAGCAAATAAAAGATAAACATAGATACAATTTGAATTACTACGCAGTAATCAAGTGATTCCAAGTGACACAGTATATCTGTATGTCTGTATATGCAGCCCAACAGAATGTACACATATAACTATGCAGCTCGATAGAGTAATCATACATACTAAATTTGGAGGATCAATCCAATTTAAATCATGATAATACTTTACGCAGATCCAACCGATACTACACTTGATAGATCAAATTCATAGATTTGACTGGATAACAAAACATGATCAATTGGAGACTTGGGGATCTACTCTTACAAGACCGTTTTCAAAAGAAAAGCGCTATATATATAAATAGAGAGGACATAACAGGGGTCAACAAAACTAAACTCAGGTCGCCTAGGAAGGCAAAAGAATACAGTATTCGACTATACTGAAGTTACATAGTCGATCAACACATGCAATACTGCGGTAGCATTACTCTGTCTAGAGACCCTAATGCAACATAAAAACAAATAACAGGTAGAGGGATATGAATTTTTGAATGCATTCCACTCCGAGATCCTACAGGAAAAACAAATTAAAGTTGCACAAGGTATATAGAAATTCCAACGTTATCCACTCGTATCAGTACAGAAGATGCTCAATGCAGAGCATAGATTATTTCCCAAGAATTCCCTAACCGCTTTCCACGCAGATCACAGGAAATTCAAAACGTTTTCTATGCAAATCATAATCCATTGTTAAAATGCAGAGCATAACTATTTCACAATGAATATTCTACAATTTAACATAGCAGATCATAAAGGATGATAATATTATTATCATAGGAATCCCCAACGTGTTCTACATAGTTCATACAACAAGTTGAAATGCAGTTTTTATTGAAACGAACAACAGGATCATAGTTAATTTATGGAGTTTTAGTGGGTGAGAGAATTGATAGAGAGGATGCACAGATTTCTCCATTAAGATTTGAAATCGGATTCATAAATGAAAAAGATAGAGTAAGCAATTTCAAATCGATTTCTCCATTAAGATTTGAAATCGGAATCATATATGAAAAAGATAGAGTAAGCAATTTTTAAATCGATTTCTCCATTAAGATTTGGGATCGACTTCGTAACAGAGAAGGCAGAGTAATCATTTATAAATCGACAACCGGTTATAAACACAATAGATTTTGGGAAGAGAATCACACAGAGCCGAATCTTAAATCTTATAGCCAGAATTGTAATCTCACAACCAGAGATGCAATATGTTGGTTTGATCTACTAAAGAATTCTCACACAACAGAGATGGATGCAGATTCGTATCTGATCTGGAATAAGAGCTATTCCAGCCTGTCCCCATGGCCGATCCAGCTGCCGTCGATTATTTGCTGATCCAGCTGTTATCATCGGTCTCCTCCAACCTTCACGATTTATACTGCAGACCCCTCGGTTGACCACCCTATCATATCGAGGTTAATCTTCTTCACCTCGAACCCCCGAGCTCATGGGGTCGTAAGAACACACACTAATAGCCTTCCGAAAGGATCTCCCAATCCCCGTTCCGGCTAAACCCAACTAAAATGATCATAGCATAATCCGAGATTATGATGACCATCCAGCATTAGGGAGCAAGAGACCCTCTCTCTTTCTCCTCCCTCTTTATATAGGAAAAGTTTATGTGCCATGTGTCTGTCCATGCATATTATTTAAATTAATTTAATATTTTAATTAGTTTTATTCTCAATTACAAGTGTCTGTTTCTCACCCAATGTGTACACCTAACTCCCTAAATTAGTGCAAGGTAGGTGTAGTTGTCTTTAAGAGAGTCTTAGTTGTGTTTGTCTTCTCAAATCTAGTTGTTGTAGAAAGATCCATGTTTATTCTATTATTTTCCTTTTCTTTTTCTGTTTTATAAAAGCAAATATTTTATTAAAAAATATTTTTTACTAAATTCAAATCTTTTTCTTTTTATAATAAAAGAGAATATTTTATTCAAATAGTTCTTTATTCTATTTTAAATATTTTCATTTTGAAATAATTAAAATATATTTCCATTAATTAAAAAAAAGAAGAGAACATTATCTTTTCTAAATTTAAAATTTCTTTCTCAACCATAATAGCATAATCATCATGATAATAATAATAATAAAATATTGAATAATTTATTATTAAATTCTCTAAAACTTCCACATGTATTATTTAAATATGTATGTATGAGTAGTTTTCTTTTTCCATTCTTCTTTCGTCTAGGTACCTCTTTGGTGGGCCCTTCCGACAGTATCTTTCTTTCTTCTTATGGGGATTATTGCGTAGCGATCAGGAGTCGTTACCGTGATCTTTCAACTACGCTCCTTGGAGACTAAGGGATGTTGAGGGATAAGGCTCTCCTTATTTCATGCCCCTCAACTCATCGCATGTGACCAAATCGTTATGGTCTTGCCCGTACGACATACGCTTCCCCGGGTAAGCTGAAACGGCTTCGCCTGTGCGTAAATTGCTAATTCGGGGTTGACAGTCAGTCGTCGTCCCCCTAAGTGTTCTTTCCGTTCTTACAACCCCTATAATTTCATTGTGGGTCAGTCGGTAAATTGTCTTACTTGCCACTGCACACACACTCAAACGCATATTAGTAGTGCTGCACTAATAAACATTTGTATCATCCTTTTTGTTTTCTCTGTCGGTCAAGTATAAACAAATTATCATTTTTCATTTCAAGTAATTTCAACATTTTTCATTTTCTCATTCAGTCGAGTATAAGCAAATCAACATCATTTTTCATTTCAAGTAATTTCAACATTTTTCATTTTCATTTTCTCAGTTAGTCGAGTATAAGCAAATCATCATCATTTTTCATTTCAAGTAATTTCAACATTTTTCATTTTTCATTTTCTCAGTCAGTCAAGTATAAGCAAATCATCATTTATCTAGCCATTTTTATTTCGCATATAAAATCTAAAGCAACCACTCTGTGTCACTTCAAACCAGTTCCCTCAAATAGTCAAATCAGTCGTAGGTCTCAAAAGTAATCTGATCAATCATAAGTCCAAAATAACAAAAATCAAGCATAAGTGCCGAGGCGGGCATTACATACACCCCTCTTATTAAAACTTCGTCCCGAAGTTCAAAACAAATAAGGAAAGTCCCGATACATCTCAGTGGCATCTTCCCAGGTTGCAGAACTGGGACTATAGTTGTCCCACTGAACCTCGACCTGATCGATCACACGGTGCCTAAGCTGCTATGTTCGACGGTCCAATATGCATATCGGCTCTGCCGTCATGGCCCCTTCGTTCGTTATCTGTAAGTTACTCATGTTAATAATATGGTTGAATCATAAATGTAATGTCCAAGTACTGATACGTGAAAAACATTATGCATTCTATGCAATGATGATGGTAGTGCAAGATGGTAGGCAACCGGTCCTATCCGTTCCAATATCTCGAAGGGTCCCATGAACCTAGGATATAGCTTCATCCCTTTCCCAAATTTGATAGTACTCTTTTATGGTCTTAATCGCAAAAATACTCGATCTTCAACCTAATACTCTCTATCGAGTCTATGCATATCAGCGTAACTCTTCTGTCGATCCTGTGCCTCTTTCAGTCGAGCGCGGATATCTGCCATTTGTTTCTCCATTTCTTGAATCACATCAAGTCCAAGTAGAGTCATATCTTTGAGTCTGTCCCAACTCAAGGGTGTTTGACAGGGTCGGCCATACAAAAACTCGAATGGCACCATCTATATTGAACTCTGATAGTTGTTGTTATATGTGAACTCTACTAGAGGTAGAAATTCCTTCCAACGGGTCTGCTGGTCCATCACACACATTCTCAGCATGTCCTCTAGTATCTGGTTCACTCTCTCAGTCTGCCCGTCAGTCTCCGGATGGTATGCAGTGATGAAGTTGAGTTGTGTTCCCATGGCTTCCTGGAAGCTCATCCAAAATCTACTAGTGAATACTGGTCCCCGATCAGAAATTATCTTCCTCGGCACTCCTGTGCAGTCGTACAATCTCATTGATGAACACTCTAGCAATCTATGGGGCTTGATGAGTGTTCTTTATGGGAATAAAATGTGCACTCTTTGTGAGAGTGTCTTCTACCACAAAGATGGTATCATGTCTCTTGTGGGTCAAAGGTAATCCCACATTAAAAATACATGGAGATGATCTCCCACCTTGACTCGGGAATAGCATGAGGCTGGAGTAGTCCGTTGGGATGTCTATGTTCAGCTTTGACTAGCTGACATTCCATGCATTTGGCGACAAATTTTACCACGTCTCTCTTCATGCCATGCCAGAAGAATAGAGGATAAAGGTCTGCATACATCTTCTTCACACCAGGATGTGCTCTATAAACAGCTCGGTGAGCTTCTTCTAGGACTAGGTTCCTGAGTTCATCATTCTCTGGTACATAAATACACTTGTTGTATCTCAACAACCCATCATTTTCAACTGAATAACCTTTATACTGGGGTAGTTCCATCTGTTCCTATTCTATCTCGACCTTTACCTCATTGTACCACTTGTCTTCCCGTTGTAGCTCAAGCACCTTTTCTCTCAGGTTGGTTTGCATTGGAATCATTGAGAATATGCGAGGTCTACGACTAAGTGCATCTGCTACCTTGTTTAGGATCCCCTTCACATAGGTAATGCCAAAGTCATACTCACTCAACTGTTCTGACCATCTCCTCTGTCTAGCATTTAGATCACTCTGAGTAAAGATATACTGCAATCCATGGTGATCCGTCTTAAGTTCAAATTTCCTTCCTATTAGGTAGTGTCGCCATAAGCGTAAAGCATGCATTACCGCAGTCAGTTCCATGTCATGTGTCGCATAGTTCTCCTCATGAGGTCCAAGTCTCCGAGAGGAGTAGGCAATCGCTCTCCCTCCCTGCTTTAGCACACATCCGACTCCATCCTTGGATGCATCAGTGCATACCAAGAAATCCTCCTCCATGTTAGGCACTTTCAGAATCGGTGTCATTGACAATAATTCCTTCAGTTTTGTAAATGCTTTGGCACATTTATCCGTCCAAATAAATGGCCTATCCTTCTTTTGCAATTCAATGATCGGTCCTGTAATCCTCGAGAATCCTTCGACAAACCTCCTATAATATCCCACAAGTCCCATGAAGCTTCTCACTTCATGTACGTTTGTCAGCACTGGCCATTCCCAAATGGCCTCAATTTTGGCAGGATCTACTGCTATACCGTCGCCAGAAATAATCTGTCCCAAATAGTGGATTTCCTTCTGGAAGAAGGAGCATTTCGACAGCTTCTGATAAAGTTGGTTTTCCCTGAGACATTGTAAGACTAACCGGATATGCTCTTTATGTTCTTCTGGTGTCTTGGAGTAAATAAGAATATCATCGAGGAATATCTGCATGAACTTGTCGAGACACTGGCGGAACACGCCGTTCATCAAGTTCATGAAGACACTAGGTGCATTGGTTAACCCCAAAGGTACCACTACGAACTCGTAGTGTCCAAACCGTGTCTTAAAAGCAGTCTTCGGAATATCAGCTTCTGTGATCCTTAACTGATGGTAACCTGATCGTAAGTCAATCTTTGAAAAGATTGGGGTGCCTTTCATTTGATCGAATAAGTCATCGATCCTAGGCAAAGGGTACTGATTCCTCACAGTAACCTTGTTCAACTGGCAGTAGTCAATGCAGAGTCACCACATCCCATCCTTCTTCTTAACAAAGAGTACTGGTGCTCCCCACGGGGAGACGCTTGGTCTAATTAGCCCTAGATCCAAGAGCTATTGTAACTGCATCTGTAGTTCCTTCAGTTCTAGCACAGACATTCTGTATAGAGCTCTTGCGATTGGTTCAGTTCCCGGCTTCCGTTCTATGGTAAAGTCTAACTCTCTCTGAGGTGGTAGTCCAGGTAAGGCTTCAGGAAATACATCCATGTATTCCGCAAATAAGGGATGGTCAATGATGTCAGTTTTGTCCTTGTCTTGTTCATTGCTATTACCGCATATAGCTGACATCCCTTCCTCAAGCTTCTCTTCAGTTATAAAGAGGAAATCATCCGCAACGATACCTTGTTCTTCCTCCCCCTAGGGACCTTCTTATGACCTTCATTGTCATAAAAAAAAGTCAGTTCTTTGCTACGACAGTTTAGAATGGCGGCATGGGATTCCAACCAATCCATGCCTAGGATTAAGTCATAGGTTCCTAGGGCGGTCACATAGAAAGAAGTTTAGTGCGACATACTCCTATGTCTAACTCACAATCTTCTAGTTAAATAAAATAAAGTTTTGGGTTATTCAAGTAGTTCATCAAGTGTTGCGGAAATGTTTTGGTCCGAACTAGGTTTGACCGTGCTCTGATACCAAATGTAAGGACTGTCAAGTTGAGCAAGTGAATTTTTTATTTTTTATTTTTTACTAACAACCTTAGAAGTGAGTGTAAGTCATAACTTAGCTAGAATACAATTGTCACTACTCAATCCAATCTTACTATAGGACAAGATTACGACAATGTAATTCTAATATAAGTATCACTGGAATTCTAACTATAAGATTTCTCAAATGCAAGTAAAACCTAACTATGTGCATATTCAAGTAATGTATAATGACTCTTACATTACAACCTTAACATAATAAGTGTTTAATGATATTTGATGATATCTTCATTACATCATTTAAAAATAAATGTGACTGAAGTGTAAAAGTAAGATTGTAATCCTTTAGTCATAAGGATTCTTAAAATGTACTACAAACTGTAATCATATACATATTGATATTACCTCATAAGATATGCATTCAAAAGTGTATGAGGTGTAATGGAGTCTCCAAACTTAATAAATTGAACATCTAAGAATATCATAAATTCGCACATAAATTTATATCTATAAATTCTAACATAATCCAATACATAAATGAAAACGATTAATAAATTTTTTATAATAATTTACTTAACAATCCCATCCCTTCAACATACATGAAATCCCTATTTCACATCCATAACTTTAACACAATTTAAGCACCTAAGAGTATGTTTTACAATATACACAAATATGATGTCATCTAAGCACCTACAAGTACATTTACCATACACACGAATATGGTAACTTTTAAGTAACCAAAAGTACATTTAATACATACATGAATATATTATCATGTAACACCCAAGAGTAAAATTATCATGTACATCAATATAATATCATTTAAGTAACTAAGAGTATCTTTATAACCTCCACAATTATAATATCGTTAACAACCAACTTTCCCAAAAAGAAAATTAACCTCATGATTCGTGAGTTTCCAGAACAGAGTACTCGGAGAGATTTTTAAAGGTTAGAATCATAAACGGATCCTGGAACTTAATTTTAATAAACTGTAAATGTACTGTTCGATGATCGTTTCATGGTACAGATCCAAGTTTGAGAGTTTAAACAATAATCAAACAAATTCAGAAATCAATTCCAGAAGCGTGCTGGCACAAAGGGTTACAATCCAATACACGGATCAATTTTATTGAGAAGCACAACTGGAATTTAAATATCAAATTCAGTTTGATTAGAAATTGTAGATATTCAACTCAGAATTATCGAATGCAGGGTTCAACATATTGCGGAGATTATTATCAATCGTCTCATAAAAGAATCTGCAACAGGAATTATACGTAAAAAAAAGGAATACGAGATCCAATTCACAATTTATTTTTCCAAGCAATCGACGCTATCATCATATATATTTATAGGGATTAGGTAGATAACAATCAAGATCCCTACCTAGCACTAAAAATAACATCAACGATTATCGAACAGGTGCATCAATTAGGATGGGATTTCCGCTTAATCCTTATGTAGAATTCAGACCTCTACTAAACAGGATTCCAACGTTGTAACATACTACTAAAACAGAGGATCAATGAGGTCTCTGCAATAAGAAACATACCCATCATGATGTCTAAACTCAGATTCAAATGAGTCTGCGGTAATATGTAATAACCGGGATCCACTTGGATATATACCAATCCGTGGTAGAAAATAAAAGATAAACAGAGATACAATTTGAATTACTACGTAGTAATCAAGTGATTCCAAGTGACACAGTATATCTGTATGTCTATCTATATATGCAGCCCAACAAAATGTACATATATAACTATGCAGCTCGACAGAGTAATCATACATACTAAATTTGGAGGAGCAATCCAATTTAAATCATGATAATACTTTACGCAGATCCAACCGATACTACACTTGATAGATCAAATTCATAGATTTGATTGGATAACAAAACATGATCAATTGTAGACTTGGGGATCTACTCTCACAAGACTGTTTTCAAAAGAAAAGCGCTATATATATAAATAGAGAGGACATAACAGGGGTCAACAAAACTAAACTCAGGTTGCATAGGAAGGGAAAAGAATACAGTATTCGACTATACTAAAGTTACATAGTCGATCAGCACATGCAATACTGCGGTAGCATTACTCTGTCTAGAGACCCTAATGCAGCATAAAAACAAATAACAGGTAGAGGGATATGAATTTCTGAATGCATTCCACTCCGAGATCCTACAGGAAAAACAAATTAAAGTTGCACAAGGTATATAGAAATTCCAACATTATCCACTCGTATCAGTACAGAAGATGCTCAATGCAGAGCATAGATTATTTCCCAAGAATTCCCTAACCGCTTTCAACGCAGATCGTAGGAAATTCAGAACGTTTTCTATGCAAATCATAATCCATTGTTAAAATGCAGAGCATAACTATTTCACAATGAATATTCTACGGTTTATCATAGCAGATCATAAAGGATGATAATATTATTATCATAGGAATCCCCAACGTGTTCTACACAGTTCATACAACAAGTTGAAATGCAGTTTTTATTGAAACGAACAGCAGGATCACAGTTAATTTACGGAGTTTCAATGGGTGAGAGAATTGATAGAGAGGATGCACAGATTTCTCCATTAAGATTTGAAATCGGATTCATAAATGACAAAGACAGAGTAAGCAATTTCAAATCGATTTCTCCATTAAGATTTGAAATCCGAATCATATATGAAAAAGACAGAGTAAGCAATTTTTAAATCGATTTCTCCATTAAGATTTGGGATTGACTTCGTAACAGAGAAGGCAGAGTAATCATTTATAAATCAACAACCGGATCTAAACACAATAGATTTTGGGAAGAGAATCACACAGAGCCGAATCTTAAATCTTATAGCCAGAACTGTAATCTCACAACCAGAGATGCAATATGTTGGTTCGATCTACTAAAGAATACTCACACAATAAAGATGGATGCAGATTCGGATCTGATCTGGAATAAGAGCTGTTCCAGCCTATCCCGATGGTCAATCCAGCTGCCGCAGATTGTTTGTTGATCCATCCATTATCGTCGATCTCCTCCAACCTTCATGATTTATACCGCAGACGCCTCGGTCGACCACCCTATCATATCGAGGTTAATCTTCTTCACCTCGAACCCCCGAGCCCATGGGGTCGTAAGAACACACACTAATAGCATCCCGAAAGGATCTCCCAATCCTCGTTCCGGCTAAACCCAACTCCAAAGATTATAGCATAATCCGAGATTATGATGACTATCCAGCTTTAGGGAGCAAGAGCCCCTCTCTCTTTCTCCTCCCTCTTTGTATAGGAAAAGTTTCTGTGCCATGTGTCTGTCCATGCACATTATTTAAATTAATTTAATATTTTAATTAGTTTTATTCTCAATTACAAGTGTCTGTTTCTCACTCAATGTGTACACCTAACTCCCTAAATCAGTGCAAGGTAGGTGTAGTTGTCTTTAAGAGAGTCTCGGTTGTGTTTGTCTTCTCAAATCTAGGTGTTGTAGAAAGATCCATGTTTATTCTATTATTTTCCTTTTCTTTTTCTGTTTTATAAAAGCAAATATTTTATTAAAAAATATTTTCTCACTAAATTCAAATCTTTTTCTTTTTATAATAAAAGAGAATATTTTATTCAAATAGTTCTTTATTCTATTTTAAATATTTTCATTTTGAAATAATTAAAATATATTTCCATTAATTAAAAAAAAGAAGAGAACATTATCTTTTCTAAATTTAAAATTTCTTTCTCAACCATAATAGCATAATCATCATGATAATAATAATAATAAAATATTGAATAATTTATTATTAAATTCTCTAAAACTTCCACATGTATTATTTAATTATGTATGTATGAGTAGTTTTCTTTTCCATTCTTCTTTCGTCTAGGTACCTCTTCGGTGGGCCCTTCCGACAGTATCTTTCTTTCTTCTTATGGAGAGTATTGCGTAGCGATCGGGAGTCGTTACTGCGATCTCTCAACTACGCTCCTTGGAGACTAAGGGATGTTGAGGGATAAGGCTCTCCTTATTGTACGCCCCTCAACTCATCGCACACGACCAAATCGTTATGGTCTTGCCCGTACGGCATACGCTTCCTCGGGTGAGCTGGAACGGCTTCGCCCGTCCGTGGATTGCTAATTCGGGGTTGACAGTCAGTCGTCGTCCCCCTAAGTGTTCTTTCCGTTCTTACAACCCCTATAATTCCATTGTGGGTCAGTCGGTAAATCGTCTTACCTGCCACTGCACACACACTCAAACACATATTAGTAACGCTGCACTAATAAACATTTGTATCATCCTTTTTGTTTTCTCTGTTAGTCGAGTATAAACAAATCATCATTTTTCATTTCAAGTAATTTCAACATTTTTCATTTTCTCATTCAATCGAGTATAAGCAAATCATTATCATTTTTCATTTCAAGTAATTTCAACATTTTTCATTTTTCATTTTCTCAGTCAGTCGAGTATAAGCAAATCATCATCATTTTTCATTTCAAGTAATTTCAACATTTTTCATTTTTCATTTTCTCAGTAGTCGAGTTTAAACAAATCATCATTTATCTAGCCATTTTTATTTTGCATATAAAATCTAAAGCAACCACTCCAGGTCATTTCAAACCAGTGCCCTCAAATAGTCAAATCAGTCGTAGGTCTCAAAAGTAATCTGATCAATCATAAGTCCAAAATAACAAAAATCAAGCATAAGTGCTGAGGCGGGCATTACATACACCCCCTCTTATTAAAACTTCGCCCCGAAGTTCAAAACAAATAAGGAAAGTACCGACGCATCTCAGTGGCGTCTTCCCAGGTTGCAGAACTGGGACTATAGTTGTCCCACTGAACCTCGACCTGATCGATCACACGGTGCCTAAGCTTCCGTGTTCGACGGTCCAATATGCATATCGTCTCTGCCGTCATGGCCCCTTCGTCCGTTATCTGTAAGTTACTCATGTCATTAATATGTGCTGAATCATAAATGTAATGTCTAAGTACTGATACGTGAAAAACATTATGGATTCTATGCAATGATGATGGTAGTGCAAGACGGTAGGCAACCGGTCCTATCCATTCCAATATCTCAAAGGGTCCCACGAACCTAGGAGACAGCTTCATCCCTTTCCCAAATCTGATAGTACTCTTGTGCGGTCTTACTCACAAAAATACTCGATCTCCAACCTGATACTCTCTATCGAGTCTATGCGTATCGGCGTAACTCTTCTATCGATCTTGTTCCTCTTTCAGTCGAGCGCGGATATCTGCCATTTGTTCCTCCATTTCTTGAATCACATCGGGTCCAAGTAGAGTCCTATCTTCGAGTCTATCCCAACTCAAGGGTGTTCGACAAGGTCGGCCATACAAAAACTCGAATGGTGCCATCTGTATCGATCTCTGATAGCTGTTGTTATATGCAAACTCTACTAGAGGTAGAAATTCCTTCCAATGGGTCTGCTGGTCCATCACACACATTCTCAACATGTCATCGAGTATCTGGTTCACTCTCTCAGTCTGCCCGTCAGTCTTTGGATGGTATGCAGTGCCGAAGTTGAGTTGTGTTCCCATGGCTTCCTGGAAGCTCGTCCAAAATCTACCAGTGAATACTAGTCCCCGATCAGAAATTATCTTCCTCGGCACTCCTGTGCAGTCGTACAATCTCATCAATGAACACTCTAGCAATCTCTGGGGCCTGATGAGTGTTCTTTATGGGAATAAAATGTGCACTCTTTGTGAGAGTGTCTACTACCACAAATATGGTATCATGTTTCTTGCGGATCAAAGGTAATCCCACAATAAAAATCCATGTAGATGATCTCCCACCTTGACTCAGGAATAGCATGAGGCTGGAGTAGTCCGGCGGGATGTCTATGTTCAGCTTTGACTAGCTGACATTCCATGCATTTGGTGACAAAGTTTACCACGTCTCTCTTCATGCCATGCCAGAAGAATAGAGGATAAAGGTCTGCATACATCTTCTTCACACCAGGATGTGCTCTATAAACAGCTCGGTGAGCTTCTTCTAGGACTAGGTTCCTGAGTTCATCGTTCTCTGGTACATAAATACGCTTGTTGTATCTCAACAACCCCTCATTTTCCAACGAATAACCTTTATACTGGGGTAGTTCCATCTGTTCCTGTTCTATCTCGGCCTTTACCTCATTGTACCACTTGTCTTCCCGTTGTAGCTCAAGCACCTTTTCTCTCAGGTTGGTCTGCATTGGAATCATTGAGAATATAAGAGGTCTACGACTAAGTGCATCTACTACCTTGTCCAGGGTCCCCTTCACATAGGTAATGCCAAATTCATACTCACTCAACTGTTCTGACCATCTCCTCTGTTTAGCATTTAGATCACTCTGAGTAAAGATATACTGCAATCCATGGTGATCCGTCTTAAGTTCAAATTTCCTTTCTATTAGGTAGTGTCACCATAAGCATAAAGCATGCATTACTGCATTCAGTTCCATGTCATGTGTCGCATAGTTCTCCTCATGAGGTCCGAGTCTCCGAGAGGAGTAGGCAATCGCTCTCCCTCCCTGCATTAGCACACATTCGACTCCATCCTTGGATGCATCAGTGCATACCAAGAAATCCTCCTCCATGTCAGGCACTTTCAGAACCGGTGCCGTTGTCAATAATTCCTTCAGTTTTGTAAATGCTTTGGCACATTTATCCGTCCAAATAAATGGCCTATCCTTCTTTTGCAATTCAATGATCAGTCTTGTAATCCTCGAGAATCCTTTGACAAACCTCCTATAATATCCCACAAGTCCCATGAAGCTTCTCACTTCATGTACGTTTGTCGGCACTAGCCATTCCCAAATGGCCTCAATTTTGGCGGGATCTACTGCTATACCGTCGCCAGAAATAATATGTCCCAAATAGTGGACATTCTGGCACGGACATTCTGTATGGCGCTCTTGCGATTGGTTCAGTTCCCGGCTTCTGTTCTATGGTAAAGTCTAACTCTCTCTGAGGTGGTAGTCCGGGTAAGGCTTCAGGAAATACATCCATGTATTCCACAAATAAGGGATGGTTAATGATGTCAGTTTTGTCCTTGTCTTGTTCATTGCTATTACCGCATATAGCTAACATCCCTTCCTCAAGCTTCTCTTCAGTTATAAAGCGGAAATCATCCGCAACAATACCTTGTTCTTCCTCCCCCTGGGGACCTTCTTATGACCTTCATTGTCATAAAAAAAGTTAGTTCTTTGCTACGGGAGTTTAGAATGAGGGCATGGGATTCGAACCAATCATTGCCCAGGATTAAGTCATAGGTTCCTAGGGCGGTCACATAGAAAGAATTTTAGTGCGACATACTCCTATGTCTAACTCACAATATTCTAGTTAAATAAAATAAAGTTTTGGGTTATTCAAGTAGTTCATCAAGTGTTGCAGAAATGTTTTGGTCCAAACTAGGTTCGACCGTGCTCTGATACCAAATGCAAGGACTGTCAAGTTGAGCAAGTGAATTTTTTTTACTAACAACCTTCGAAGTGAGTGTAAGTCATAACTTAGCTAGAAGACAATTGTCACTACTCAATCCAATCTTACTATAGGACAAGATTACGACAATGTAATTCTAATATAAGTATTACTGGAATTCTAACTATAAGATTTCTCAAATGCAAGTAAAACCTAACTATGTGCATATTCAAGTAATGTATAATGACTCTTACATTACAACCTTAACATAATAAGTGTTTAATGATATTTGATGATATCTTCATTACATCATTTAAAAATAAATGTGACTGAAGTATAAAACTAAGATTGTAATCCTTTAGTCATAAGAATTCTTAAAATGTACTGCAAACTCTAATCATATACATATTGATATTACCTCATAAGATCTGCATTCAAAAGTGTATTAGGTGTAATGGAGTCTCCAAACTTAATAAATTGAACTTCTAAGAATATCATAAATTCGCACATAAATTTATATCTATAAATTCTAACATAATCCAATACATAAATGAAAACGATTAATAAAATTTTTATAATAATTTACTTAACAATCCCATCCCTTCAACATACATGAAATCCCTATTTTACATCCATAACTTTAACACAATTTAAGCACCTAAGAGTATGTTTTACAATATACACAAATATGATGTCATCTAAGCACCTACAAGTACATTTACCATACACACAAATATGGTAACTTTTAAGTAACCAAAAGTACATTTAATACATACACGAATATATCATCATGTAACACCCAAGAGTAAAATTACCATGTACATCAATATAATATCATTTAAGTAACTAAGAGTATCTTTATAACCTCCACAATTATAATATCTTTAACAACCAACTTTCCCAAAAAGAAAATTAACCTCACGATTCGTGAGTTTCCAGAACAGAGTACTCCGAGAGATTTTTAAAGGTTAGAATCATAAACGGATCCTGGAACTGAATTTTAATAAACTGTAAATGGAGTGTTCGATGATCATTTCGTGGTACAGATCCAAGTTTGAGAGTTTAAACAATAATTAAACAAATTCAGAAATCAATTCCAGAAGCGTGCTGGCACAAAGGGTTACAATCTAATACACAGATCAATTTTATTGAGAAGCACAACTGGAATTTAAATACCGAATTTAGTTTGATTAGAAATTGTAGATATTCAACTCAGAATTACCGAATGCAGGGTTCAGCATATTGTGGGGATTATTATCAATCGTCTCATAAAAGAATCTGCAACAGGAATTATAAGTTAAAAAAGGAATACGAGATCCAATTCACAATTTCTTTTTCCAAGCAATCGACGCTATCATCATATATATTTATAGGGATTAGGTAGATAACAATCAAGATCCCTACCTAGCACTCAAAATAACATCAATGATTATCGAACAGGTGCATCCATTAGGATGGGGTTTCCGCTTAATCCTTATGTAGAATTCAGACCTCTACTAAACAGGATTCCAACGTTGTAACTTACTACTAAAACAGAGATTTACAAGGATCAATGAGGTCTCTACAATAAGAAACATACCCATCATGATGTCTAAACTCGGTTTCAAATGAGTCTGCGCTAATATGTAATAACCAGGATCCACTTGGATATATACCAATGCGTGGTAGCAAATAAAAGATAAACAAAGATACAATTTGAATTACTACGTAGTAATCAAGTGATTCCAAGTGACACAGTATATATGTATGTCTGTATATGCATCCCAACAGAATGTACATATATAACTATGCAGCTCGACAGAGTAATCATACATACTAAATTTGGAGGAGCAATCCAATTTAAATCATGATAATACTTTACGCAGATCCAACCGATACTACACTTGATAGATCAAATTCATAGATTTGACTGGATAACAAAACATGATCAATTGGAGACTTGGGGATCTACTCTTACAAGACCGTTTTCAAAAGAAAAGCGCTATATATATAAATAGAGAGGACATAACAGGGGTCAACAAAACTAAAATCAGGTCGCATAGGAAGGTAAAAGAATACAGTATTCGACTATACTAAAGTTACATAGTCGATAAACACATGCAATACTGCGGTAGCATTACTCTGTCTAGAGACCCTAATGCAGCATAAAAACAAATAACAGGTAGAGGGATATGAATTTCTGAATGCATTCCACTCCGAGATCCTACAGGAAAAACAAATTAAAGTTGCACAAGGTATATAGAAATTCCAACGTTATCCACTCGTATCAGTACAGAAGATGCTCAATGTAGAGCATAGATTATTTCCCAAGAATTCCATAACCGCTTTCCACGCAGATCGCAGGAAATTCAGAACGTTTTCTATGCAAATCATAATCCATTGTTAAAATGCAGAGCATAACTATTTCACAATGAATATTCTACGGTTTATCATAGCAGATCATAAAGGATGATAATATTATTATCATAGGAATCCCCAACGTGTTCTACACAGTTCATACAACAAGTTGAAATGCAGTTTTTATTGAAACGAACAGTAGGATCATAGTTAATTTACGGAGTTTCAGTGGGTGAGAGAATTGATAGAGAGGACACACAGATTTCTCCATTAAGAATTGAAATCGGATTCATAAATGAAAAAGACAGAGTAAGCAATTTCAAATCGATTTCTCCATTAAGATTTGAAATCCGAATCATATATGAAAAAGACAGAGTAAGCAATTTTTAAATCGATTTCTCCATTAAGATTTGGGCTCGACTTCGTAACAGAGAAGGCAGAGTAATCATTTATAAATCGACAATCGGATCTAAACACAATAGATTTTGGGAAGAGAATCACACAGAGCCGAATCTTAAATCTTATAGCCAGAACTGTAATCTCACAACCAGAGATGCAATATGTTGGTTCGATCTACTAAAGAATACTCACACAATAGAGATGGATGCAGATTCGGATCTGACCTGGAATAAGAGCTATTCCAGCCTGTCCCGATGGTCGATCCAGCTGCCGTCGATTGTTTGCTGATCCAGCCGTTATTGTCGGTCTCCTCCAACCTTCACGATTTATACCGCAGACCCCTCGGTCGACCACCCTATCATATCGAGGTTAATCTTCTTCACCTCGAACCCCCGAGCTCATGGGGTCGTAAGAACACACACTAATAGCATCCCAAAAGGATCTCCCAATCCTCGTTCCGGCTAAACCCAACTCCAAGGATCATAGCATAATCCGAGATTATGATGACCATCCAGCATTAGGGAGCAAGAGCCCCTCTCTCTTTCTCCTCCCTCTTTATATACAAAAAGTTTTTGTGCCATGTGTCTGTCCATGCACATTATTTAAATTAATTTAATATTTTAATTAGTTTTATTCTCAATTACAAGTGTGTGTTTCTCACTCAATGTGTACACTTAACTCCCTAAATCAGTGCAAGGTAGGGGTAGTTGTCTTTAAGAGAGTCTCAGTTGTGTTTGTCTTCTCAAATCTAGTTGTTGTAGAAAGATCCATGTTTATTCTATTATTTTCCTTTTCTTTTTTCTGTTTTATAAAAGCAAATATTTTATTTAAAAATATTTGCTTACTAAATTTAAATATTTTTCTTTTTATAATAAAGGAAAATATTTTATTCAAATAGTTCCTTATTCTATTTAAAATATTTCCATTTTGAAATAATTAAAATATATTTCCATTAATAAAAAAGAAGAAGAGAACATTATCTTTTCTAAATTTCAAATTTCTTTCTCAACCATAATAGTATAATCATCATGATAATAATAATAAAAAGATATTGAATAATTTATTATTAAATCCTCTAAAACTTCCACATGTATTATTTAATTATGTATGTATGAGTAGTTTTCTTTTTCCATTCTTCTTTCATCTAGGTACCTCTTCGGTGGGCCCTTCCGACAGTATCTTTCTTTCTTCTTATGGGGAGTATTGCGTAGCGATCGGGAGTCGTTACCGCGATCTCTCAACTATGCTCCTTGGAGATTAAGGGATGTTGAGGGATAAGGCTCTCCTTATTGCACGTCCCTCAACTCATCGCACGCGACCAAATCGTTATGGCCTTGCCCGTATGGCATACGCTTCCCTGGGTGAGCTGAAACGGCTTCGCCCGTGCGTGAATTGCTAATTCGGGGTTGACAATCAGTCGTCATACCCCTAAGTGTTCTTTCCGTTCTTATGACCCCTATAATTCCATTGTGGGTCAGTTGGTAAATCGTCTTACCTGCCACTGCACACACACTCAAATGCATATTAGTAGCGCTGCACTAATAAACATTTGTATCATCCTTTTTGTTTTCTCTATCAGTCGAGTATAAACAAATCATCATTTTTCATTTCAAGTAATTTCAACATTTTTTATTTTCTCATTCAGTCGAGTATAAGCAAATCATCATCATTTTTTATTTCAAGTAATTTCAACATTTTTCATTTTTCATTTTCTTAGTCAGTCAAGTATAAGCAAATCATCATCATTTTTCATTTCAAGTAATTTCAGCATTTTTCATTTTTCATTTTCTCAATCAGTCGAGTATAAGAAAATCATCATTTATCTAGCCATTTTTATTTCGCATATAAAATCTAAAGCAACCACTCCAGGTCACTTCAAACCAGTGCCCTCAAATAGTCAAATCAGTCATAGGTCTCAAAAGTAATATGATCAATCATAAGTCCAAAATAACCAAAATCAAGCATAAGTGCTGAGGTGGGCATTACAACAGACTAGAGGCAGTTTTACCAATAGAGTGCGAGATTCCATCTCTCAAACTCGTTGTTGAACTTCTCCAAAACACAATTGCCAAGGAAGAACATTTCCTTCACTTAGCAAAACTCGATGAGACCCACCGCGATGATACTCTTGCCAACGAGGCACATAAGAAACACATCAAAGCTCAGCATGATAAGCCGGTCAAACCTCGTGTCTTCAACGAGGGTGATTTGGTCCTCACATATGACCAAAAGCATGATAATATGGGGGCATGTAAGTTTGAGTCCATGTGGCATGGACCATACATCGTAATGCGTGTTCTAGAGAAGGGAGCATACGAGCTAGAGGATTACGATGGAATATATCTAGGAGAGCCTCGCAATGGGCTCTACCTGAAGAGGTACTATGCCTGAGTCTTTCATGCATAAGTATCTTGTATATACTGTACATGGCGTGTGTTTTTTGTGGTGTGACGCTTTGTTTTAAGTGTGCCCAGATCTTGTTTTTGTACTTATACCATGTTTTGTCTACATGTACAGATGGCAACCTATTTTGGATTCGCGGACGACGCCAGCCGACATACCCGTAACTTTGCTTCGGTAGCCTGGGTACTTTATTCCCCTACCGGCGAGCTTATCAGCTCGGGAGGAAATTGTCTAGGATATGCAACCAATAACACCGCAGAATATCATGCGGTGATTGGAACCTTAACTGACGCTCTTTCCTTGGGTATGAGCCACATTATTATCCATCTTGATTCACAACTAGTGGTTTCTCATCTCAATCGGATCTATGCTATCCGCGACCCTACTCTACTCCGTATTTTTTGATGATTTCATCTCCTGGATAGGTTCTTTGAATCTGTTCAATACCTACACATTCCATGAGACATGAACACGGTTGCCGACTCGATGGCCAATTTTATCCTAGATTGGTACATTGCACACACATAAAATATCCAAAAATACAAAGACAAACATAACATGTAAATCATCCATAGTATAAGAAAAACACATAGACAAGATCCCATCAATCACCATTAGAACATAGTACATAAATCCGTCAATAGAGTCTGTATATATCATAATACAAAAGTGATAGTGCTGATACAAAAATCTGAAGAATGTAAGATTTCAGTAGAAATCAACCGATACAAAATATGAAGCTCATGGATTTTAGTATATACATAACATGAGTCTAGTCCCTAGGATGCTCATGATAATAGATAACGGCCCTCGCTCCTCTCCTGAGCAATGAGCCAAAACGCTCGGACACGCAAACAGTCACTAGTACTGACGAGGAAGGGCATGGGTTGTTGGATCCTCAATATCTAACATCATCCTCTAGAGGTTCTCCTCCACCTCCTCCATCTCCTCAACGACATCCCGTGCCGCAGGGCCTATCTCCGACATTGCTCCTCTCCGTGCGATAGCAGAGACTTCAACCGGATGCACCGGGCCCACATCTGCATAAAACATCTGTCCGTACTAATCCATAAAAATATAATACATATAAAATGAAAAACACATTCAAGTTGTTGTTCTTACCGATATCACCCCACTGCGTTCCCTTAGGAAGCACTAGGTTGGGATCACCTCTGAAGTCAGTCCCGTCGTAGGGGAAATCCTTGACCATGAGGAGTTGGCCCCTCAACCATCTGAAGAAGCCTGTACTAAAACCAATAATGGGACCGCCGCCACCATGGCAGGCCATCACCTCCAACCATCAGATCATGTGAGGGTCCCGTGCATCTCGATCATTGACCTCCACCTGTGGACGCAGGTGTGTTACCTGCTCCAAGAATAATGAGACCACCACATAACCATAACCAAATTGATTCAGTGCCCCGCGTCAGCATTTGGTCAGCTGATCTCATAAACTGGTGAGAAGTACCTCACACTAGTTGAACACTGTCAAGGCCATACACTCCTCGGAATACATAATCTTCTATTTACTCTCCAGATGAGGGGATCTACTTTCGGCCACTCTCACAATGGTGAATAGGACGGTCTGAAGAGGTCGATCTCTCACCTCCTTGATGGGAATTTTCCCACCTACCATTTGTGTACCTGCATGGCACCACTGATTTATGAGATCATCCACAGTACAACCACCTCCGCGTGATCCAGATAGTGATACAGGATTCCCCTGTCGAGACAGCCCCGTTAGGAAGTAGATGTTCTCGACATCTATCGTCAGAGTGTGCACGTTGATCTGAAAGTGTTGTTGCATCGGATCCCAGCATTGGATTAGGTACTCCAACAGTGCAACTTGGGCCCTCATGCCCAGAACCTGGAAGTACTTCAGTAGTCTGCAATTCCTCAATGCAGCCATGCATTGAGGGTCATTTTCCTCTTGGGAATCATCGAGCTCATGTTCCCTTTCATGCCACTTGATCATTTTTTATCACTCCAACCCTGCCAATAGCCCATAAAAACACTATTAGAAACTTTCCAACTCATCAAAAATACTTTTCTCTGGTTGGATTTTGAATATGCCATACAAACTTCCGTTGGCACTGATCGTCCTTGAGGATAGGGCGCCTCCAGTGCAAGACACTAGTTCGGGTTTTGCATCGGCACATGCTCGACACAATCCCCGAAAGGGGAGACTGCGCCGGCACATGCTCGACGCAATCCCCGAAAGGGGAGACTGCGCCGGACCGCGAGCACAGTATCCCCCACCAAGCATGCTCAAAACCCAAGAAAATGCAATAAAATAAAAAATGTAATCCACTGGAAAGAAAGAAGGCTAAGTTTAGGGTTACTTGGAACTGACGGCGCAGAAAATGGTTGATCGTAGCTCCTGGAATCAACACTGGAAAAAAAACTCCAAACGATATTTTTCACCTCTCCAACTTGGTAAAAACAAATAGTAATTGATTTTTCACTATTTACCCTATTTTATATAAAAAAAGAGCATATTCCTTTTTTAATTTATTCCATTGTGAATTATTTTGTATAGTTGGAGTTATTTCTATATTTGAACACTCGGTTGATCATTTTGACCTAGTTTCGAAGCTCGCTGGTGAAGTTAAGTACCTTATTAATACTGTTTTTTCGCAATTGTGGTCATCTTGCACGTGTTATTAGGTATGAACAAGTTGTTGAGCGTTTTTATGTCATTACTGTGCTCATTAAATTCAATTATTAATGACACCGAGCCAACTCTTTGTTCTTTCTCGTGCTCGTAAAGTGATGAGAATAAGTCACCGAGTTATAGTTTATCACTTTTTCGGGCTCGTTAAACTTCCACGAAAAAGGAACCTCTCAAAGTCTTTCTTTAAGCTCTTTCAAGCTCTCAAAATACGAAAAGGTCGCCAAACGAACTTGATGCGTTCACGCTTGTAAAAGTATTTGAACGGTCGTCTTCTTGGTGATAGTTTACCCATTTTTTGGACCAGGAGGCATTATTTACGAAAAATGAATACTCCGGCCAATCATGACTGGAAGAGTTCTCTCTCGTGTTGTTTTACCCTTTTTCGGGAGAAGAGACTAACTTTATGAAAAAGGACCTTTGGATTCTTCTTTAGTTCTTTTCAGACTCTTTAAATATGAAATGACGCCGAGTTTACCTTCTATGGACTCGTTAAAATTTAACATCAAAGGGCCCGTCATGGGATGAACCCCTCCTATCCTAGGTTCTTAAAACATTTGAGATTGGACTCATCCATGGGATGAGCTATACCGAGCATCTGTTTACCCTCCTTAAGCTCGTTAAAAAACAAAATAGGCACTCATTACTCATGATGGGGAAAAAGGAAATATTTTGTGTTAGACTATAATTTACGGTAATGCATAGTTACTCTTGAACATGGCACTAATTTGCATTTGCATTCAGTACTTGGGTAATTCGTTTGTCCTCGAGTCCTGCTAATTCCACGAGTCATGTCACTCCTTTGGGTCATCCAAAGAATGTTTCCATCATCAGTTGCATTATGGGTCAGTATCATTCTCATCATGTCAATACTGCCGAGTCATGCCATGCCCATGTTTAAGAGACGTTTGTTGCTCGTCATCTGTAGTCAGTACACCTCCCATCATGTCGGTCTACCCCGAGTCAGTCTTGCACATTACTCTACCATCTGATCTACTCCAATTTTTTTTTATCGAGTTTCATGTCGATGATGGGGGATTCATCATGGCCCTCCTTCGATGGATTCATCCTTGTCGACTTCAACACATCATCCAAGGATTGAATCTAGAAACCAGTCAAGTACCTTGGGCCTACATGCCTTAATGGAAGGTTACCTCGCTTTCAACATGAGTTTACATCATTGACTCTTGATTGAAAGATTTCATCGAGCGTTTGAACTCAACTCATTGATTCACGCTCGGTGATGTCTACTATGATACCTTGGGGATCATTGACATCAATGGTGATTTCCCTCGCGCTTGTTAACGGTATACATCAATGACTGGTAATCAATTGGTTTCTACCATGTTTGAATCCAATACATTGTAATCACATGGATAGATTCGTATCATTGCGGGTTCGGCTTGAAGACCCTGGGGAAAATAATATCTTACCCAGGTTGCGATGGATATTGTTTGAGTCATGTTACACGGATCCACTTTGTATTGGTCATGGTTTTGTTATCATCTCATCATGGATCTACGATTGTGTCTAGCAGCCATGATTATGTTCAGTCGGTCCTTACTACCATGGATCTGCATTGTATTGGTGGGAAACCATGTTGTGAGTCATGTGAGACTTAGATCTCAGAGTTAGTTGTATTACAGCAACATCTTCCAACCAACGAGTCCTTTCCATCCATCTTTTAAGAATTTCACCTATCTTATTCTGCCAGCTTCATGCTTTGAGGGGCATTCTGTTACACCTAAATCTCGTCATCATGAGACCTATGTAAACTCAGTGCCTTAAACCCTGAAGTCTCTCTGATCATAAATTCAATTAGAGCAAGTTGTTGGCCTTTGTCCACAATTTCTAGTTGGGCAAGCGTAGACAACCTTCTAGCAAGGAGCGCCCAACTAGGTCAGGCGCATATTTCCATCAGGAAGACTGCGCCGGTGGCTCAGGTTGCCTTTGTGCAACTTGCGCTTTCCCTCTCAGGTGCAAGTTTCCCTCATACAGCATGCGCCGGTGTTGGTTAAATTCAGTAAAGGTAGCTTTCGAGCGAATTCTAGAAGGTGGATGAGGTGGTTCTATATCCCTAACTTCTAGGTGAGCTGTCCTACGATTCCCTAACCTCAAGGGAGGATCCCTTAGTCCTCTCCCCATGATCCTCAACCCACTCTATCCATTTGGTCTTATAAATATGAAGATCCTCTCCATTCCAATGGAAGGAAGTCTATAGCACTTATATGCTGGTGGAATTAACCTAGGTGATCCCTATCCATCTTATGGTAGGCATACATTTCCTTTGGAGGCATTGGCTTGTCTTTTTGGAGGAAGATTGCAACATTAAGGCTTGGGTTGTAAGCGTCACTCTTCTATGTATTTCTCACTCATTTACAATAATATAATATCTTTCCATAAATATATTTGTATTGATGATATTTAGAGTTCAGTTCCTTAACTGTTTACTTAGATCAGTTAGTGTTTATATATGCTTTTACTGCTCGTTTGTCTCTATGTGCTTTGACAGGTTTTGCAGCTACAGATCTGACAACCACGAAGCTTGGAGCAACAAAGGGAAGAAGGATCTACAAATCCGAAGGTAAGGCATCTATTTACCTCGATCTCTAATTGATATAGGAAAGTACTTTTATATTCTGTCTCTATTTGTTCTAGATCCAGTTAGACTAGGGAGATCATGCTCGCGTTCACTCGACTAGATTGTCCGAAAACATCAAGTGGCTTCCTTTATCCAAATGGTGGTCTAATACCACCTATCACACATATACAAAGATGACTTCATTTGAAGTGATTTATGGTTATCCAACTCCTAGTATCATATCATTTTTGCATGATCATTCCAAAGTACAAGTAGTGGATTCACATATGGAAAATAATTAAAAAAATTTGCAAATCCTTAAATAAAATATTCAAATGGCCCGAAATAGGATGAAGCAACAATCAAATCAAGACAAGAGTGAAAAAAAATTGAGGAGGGTAACTAGGTATATTTGAGACTACAACCTTATAAAAAATCTACTCTCAAACAAAAGAAGATTAACAAATTAGCTCCAAAATTTTAAGGACCCTACAATATTATTGACAAGATTGGACAAGTGGTCTATAAGTTATATTTTCCTTCCTCCCACACACACAAGGGTTTTCATGTATATTGCTTGAATTTGTTTTTTGGGACATACTATGCTAGTGAAAACAAAACTACTATAATTATATGAAGAAGGTGTTGGGGAACGTCTTCACCCTGAAATTTAGAACATAAAAGAAAAGATAGAAGGGAATAATATTCCAAGATGAAAGGCGGTGTCTAAAGACATCGTTACGACACTTAAGCATGACATATTGTGATCAGAACATCACAATTCATTGTTGATATGAAATACATCTCAAATATCATACTTGGAACAATCCATAGGGTCATCCTTTTATAGTATCCATATCTAACGAACTCCCTTGAATTGAGGAATATCTGGTCCACAAATAAGGGTCATTGGTCCTAACTGTTCCCACAAAATATGCAACATGTCAAAGTCTAGTCGATTGTTGTAGTCAAGCCGACTACAGCCTCACCAACCATTGAGTTGAGTCTTGGAATCTCTTAGTTGGTCATTTAATCATTGACTTAGTCAAGTCACCAATCGATTTCTCTACTATCCGACTGTCATTTATGAACCGATTGTCTCTAGAATATCCAGAGGTGTGATGAATTGTTAAGAATTTAGGTTCCAACACAATGCTCTAGAGATTCAAGAGGTGAAATTAATTTCTTTGAACACCCCCCCATAATGTTTTCTTCCTGAAGCTCGCTCATAGCCCGAAATTTCACAAGATTAGATTCTAGTAACAACTTCATAAAGATATCGACAACCTGATCATATCTCCTGCAATAAACAAGTGAGACAACATTTTCTTGTACCAACTGTCTTAAAAAATGAATATGAAGTTGAACATGCTTCATCTTGCTATGAGAAACAGGGTTATCAACAACTTGGATAATACTCTTGTTGGAATCTTATTAATATTGAGAGGGGGGGTGATCCAGTATTAGAACAATTTTTACTTCTTATCAATTCAAACAGATACTTAAATTATGCATTCACCATAAACATAAACATTCAACATCACATGCGCAATACAAATAACACAAAGAATTTTACGCAGAAACCCAAATGGGATAAACCACTGAATGCACTCTTATATTAAAAATATTACGTTCATGGAAGCACCAACTTTTGAAGTTCTCCAGCACCAACTGGAAGGAGGCACCAACCCCTTGGTTTTACAGGCATTGACCTAAAGGAAGCACTGACTCCCTGATTTACCAGCTTCAACTAGAAGGAGGTGCCGACCCCCTGTTCCTTTCCCGTCCTATTGCCCTGATATGACTATAGAAGATATTTCTTGTTGTTCTACTGATTCATGCACTCTTCAGGTTATATGTAGTTCATTCCATTATGAGCACCTTTTGTATACTAATATATTTCAATCGCTGAACTGTATCTCATACTTTACTTATCTACATCAACATTACACATTTGATCTCATACTTCATAATCTATGCGATGTTTCAATATACCATTCTGTTTCTACGCATCTACAAACTCAATTGATACTGTGCATCCTATGCTGTGCTGCTGTTCCGACTTCACACATATGTATCATATCTCTCACAGCATTCTGCGCACCTTCTGATATGCTACACTTCTGTCTTGGTGCATCTGTCTTAGATCATCTGTGACTTTCTATGTATCATCTGCGATACTGCCTTTATGTTCTTACACACTTGGCCAATCATCTAGCACATCATTTGTCATGCCACATTTTTTTTTTTGCACAACTGTCACAAATAAACTACATCATCCTGCGCACCATCAACAGTTCTGGTATTCTATTCATGTGCACTTGTCTCTCTGCTAGATTATGATGTTCAGATTCCACGAGCCATTGATATCCCAAAACATGAAGCTTTCCAAATCAGAGTACTACCACTTTCGCATCTTCAAGCTTACTTCAACTTTATAACTTGTCTTCTTATTTATACTTTTCCACGGACGGTATGTCCATAAGTTGGTCATAGCATCCATTCTTCATTGCATTACGGTCAAGCTTAATTTACACTTCCGCCACTTCTCATATTTTGCACCACTAAGGTATCACACCTTGTGGGTCTTGCACATACTTGGTACTTTTCATAGCAGGTCTTGCACACTTTGGAATGACTTTGTGTGGAGTATTGCACCCTAGAAGTATCATCGCTTGTGATTCTTGTGCACTTGACTTGTCTGACCACCACTTGCTTCTGAGACTCTTGCGCGCTTTAACAACTTGTATACTTCTATTGATTGGTGGGTATTGTGCACTTTCAGTACTTTCCTACCTGTCTAACCGATTCTTGCTCCCAATACTCTTGCGCACTCCTAAAACTTGTCCAACCAACTCTTCTTACGTTACCTTGAAGTAGCATGACTAGGTGGACTTGGTACTTGCACATGTACCTTATGTACTTGTTCAAATTGGATGTACTTCTTCAAACTGGATTTCATATACTTCTTCAAACTGGCACAAGGATACTGAGTCCTCTTTGACATCAGTTGAAACCAATGACAACCAAGGTTCAACAATCTTCTCCTTTGGCATTGATGTCAACACCTCATGAACTTGTGCATGTCAACCCTCATGAAGTTGCGCTCTCTTTTCTGTTCACAGTACTCCCCCTATGTGTAATCCCCCCGTGTTCTTGCTAGTTTGAGCCTTTGCTCATCTACACATCCTATTGTCAATGATTTTTTTTGCTCTCTTTCATTTATGCGTTGATTCCTTCCACTAATTCATGCTTCATGATATTTCTCCTTTGTTTCTTTGCACTACATGGATTGATACTTTTTTGTTGTTTTCAATCTCTGTGTTGATCTCATGCTTCATGATATTTCTCCCCCTTTGACATCAATGGAAAAGAATTGCCTTCAATGAAAAATATCATATTCTCCTTTATTCGGTTTTATGTTTGCCTTCATACCTCTGTTTTCTTCTAATACTCCCCCTTTCTTCTTGCTTCATTCTCTTCCTTTTATTGGAGTTGCTGCATAGAGCTCAGTCACATTGTCATCTATACATTCAACATTGCCTATGTAGCTATCTCGAATACGCTCCCCCTGTATAGTTTCCAACTTCCTTCTATCTTGATCTTTTGTTCTTGCCCTATTAATCGTTCACACTTCTTCATTTCTTGCGCAATATTCCAAGCCATCTTCTTGTCGCATTTACTGTGCACTACAGAGTTCCATCTACTTTTATGTCCTCTTTTCGAGGCTCTCATCATGTTGTGGACTAGGATCTACATCCAATTTTTGTCTAAGATATTCGAATGTGTTTCTTGGGAGCGGTTTTGTAAATATATTTGCAATATGTTCTTTGGTGTCGACATATTCCAGTTTGACAGTGTTTTCAGTGACCTGTTCTCTAACGAAATGATATTTGATGGGAATATGTTTGGTTTTGCAGTGCATAACAAGATTTTTTGAGATGCTAACTGCGCTTGTATTGTCACATAAAATTTGTATGGGCTAATCAAGTTCCACTTGTAGACCCTTTAGGGTTTGCTTCATCCATAGTACTTGCACGTAGTAGGTTCGCGTTGCGATATATCCAAATTTTGTTGTAGATAGTGCGACTGATGGTTGTTTTTTGCTAATCCAAGATACCAGGCAATTTCCTAGGAAAAATGCAGCTCCACTAGTACTTCTCCTATCATCAACACTACTTGCCCAATCTGCGTCAGTATATGCTACCAAGTTTAGATCAATGCTTCATGGATACCACAAACCAAAGTTTATGGTCCCTTTTAAATATCTGAAAATTCTCTTTATTGCTTGGACATGCATTTCGTTAGGTGTTGCTTGAAATCTTGCAACTATTCCTATTGCTTGCATTATGTCTGGTCTTGAGGTTGTTACCTATAATAGGATGCCAATAATTGATCTGTAGATTCTTTTATCTACTTCCTTTGCTTCATTCTCTTTACTTAATTTGCACCCAGTGACCATGGGTGTACATACTGATTTGCAATTTTCCATATTGAATTTATTTAACATTTCCTTCACATATTTGGTTTGAGAGACGAAGATACCATGATAAAGTTGAGATATTTGGAGTCTGAGGAAGAAAGACATTTCTTCAAGAATAGACATTTCAAAATCCTTCTGCATGTCTGTTGGCCGGATTTTCTGACTAGGCCAACTAAGGAGAGTCAACCCACACAAGTCACTTAATAGAGATTCTGGTGTGTTTGAATTAGTTGATTCTCGCAGGTTAAGTTCTTGCTACCATTGAATTGATTCTCTCGAAAGTGTCTCTAGAATTTTTTGGGGTTTTTCTGTGTTTAATCCTAATAATTTGCAGCTGCTAATTTACAAACAGAAAACTAAGCTATAAATTGAAATCTAATCTATTCTAATTTATCCTATCTTGGCCAAGATCAGTCCTGTGATTATATTAACTGTTCTATTGAAAAAGGATAACTTAAGGTATGAAGTGACTTGAGAACAATCTTCAAAGCTAACTCAAAAACCTTAGGTTCAAAAGATTTTCATTTACACATTTAGAAGACAATAAATATAAATTATTCACTATCCTTCAACATGCAGGAAACATAGAACATATTTAACTATTATCAATCTAACATATGAAATTATAGATAATTGATTACCTGATAAAACATCTATGGAACAAACCATATATTTAAACAAATAGATTAGTACAAAACAGTATTGCGAATAAGATTTCAATGACAAGAGTTACTGAAAATGATTAACATAACATGATACATCAGATAACCAGATTAACTGTGCTCAAATAATTACAAATCATCCATGATTTATATCAAAGTATAAACTCAAAATATAAAGACAAAAGATTTTACATAGGAGTTAAATATATATATGTATTTAAAAAACACTTCAAAAGGATACCAGTTTTATAAACATGCATGACATTCAAACTGAGATAAAAGAATCCCATAACAAAAACTTCATGTAGCGCTCAATTGTCTTAGCTCCTAAAAAATATTCTTCTTTTATCTATTCGAACCCCCTATCTTAAGTCACCCTCATGACTTATATACAAAAAGGAATAAACTGTTTCGATAGTTCTAAGGATCTACTTTCCAAAAATAAACTATTATGTTTTAACAACTGTCCAAGTAAAACAAACAATCTACATGATTGTTTCGTTGATGAGATAACAAAGCATCACGAATAGTTTAAACCATTCCCCAAAATATAAGGCACTTGGCACCGAGAGCATCATAAGAATCAATCAATTTAACAACTGGCAACGGAAATTCCATAAGTCCCACAGCATCAATGAGCCAAAACACATCCATGAAAAATATGTAAGTCACCTGCAATAACAATCCAAGATAATATTAAATCTTCATTTAAACTTGCATTTAATCAATGGACAATCCACAAAAAAGAATCCTATGCACTTCTACAGAATCTTCGATTTTGTAGATGTGCAAATTAAATTATTTACCTGTGATGAATTGAACAACCTGTCAAAGATAAACTGAAACAAGAAAAACAAGATTAAGCCGTGATTTGTAATTTTGTTGCTCGTCGAGCTTCGACTAACTTAGCTCATAGTTTTATAATTTTAATCTTCTATTGTTTTCCTTGCTTAAGTAATCTTTCATTTGCAGAGGCCAAGGATTTTTAATGGCTTTGTACTTGTCTTTATTAAGTTTCAAATCATGCCACCGATTCACCCACTGCAACAACTCGCTTTTAAGAGTCTTAATCTCTTCCTCCTTAACGAGCGTATTAGACTGAGACTCCCTCAACTTTGTTTCTAATTGAGAAATTTTATATTCAAGTATCTATTTGAGATTTTGTTGAAGTTTATCCTTACTTCTAGCAGGCGAAGTGTCACCGGTGAATGAGGGCTTCTGCTCAGATCTACAAGGAGAGGATCTATCAGTGAATTCCTTCGCAGAAGACATCATGGGATTGTTCACCCACATACTCTGTTCATCACTATCATGAGAAATTTCACGAATTGGTGTTAGATCATCATCGTCACTTTCAATTTCTATCAAATGAGATTCTTCCTGTTGCTGTATCGTGACATGAATTGAAACCGTAGCCATACTACGAGTAAATCGTCGTGTGCTTACAGAAGCTCACTTCTTTTGTTTAAATTTACTTTAACTGCAACAAATAGAGTCTTTGTTTTTACCACTTGCTAACTCCTCTAGCTTCTGTGTAGGTATACTACGAGTTTGCACCAGCTGCGATGGATTGACAGGAATTTCAGAAATAGTCTCATCCTATGTCAAATTACCTCCTAAATCCTTTGCTGGGACATAATTACTAACATCCACTTCTTTAGGGTTTGCATTAGGATTTAATGTGGAAGGTTCATTCACAGAGGGTCATCTTCTTTTCTGTCGGGTCCTAGGGATAGGAGAAGGCCAAAACTAAGTCTGCCCAGAATCATTTTCAATTAAAAACTGATCCGAACTCTTACCCATCGTAGACAATTGGTATTGTATCACGTTTTTAATAAACCATGGTGGAATAAGCTTCGATCGTAATCTCCTACTGTGTTTTGGACCGCGAAAGCCATCTTTTGCAAACTATTAAGCAAGAAGCAAGGATATATTATCCTAAAACTTTTGAATGCCATAAGAATCCTGAGGTGATAAAAATGTATAGAGAAAAACCTACCATCGTAGGTGATATACCTTATAATAAGCTATAGAAGAGGCCTCCTTTGAGGCTTAAGGAACTTTGCTGGATATCCATGCCTATCATCGAAATCCTCAGGCAGAGGAAGCAAAAAATGTTTCCATTTTGCTATGTTAATTTCCTTATGCTTAAACCACCTTTCACCTTTCCTTGGCAGCTTCGTATCCGTTTCTATAAGATCTTCAGAAATAACTAAATGCAGGTTCCTAATTACGGCCACGTTTTCTTTAAGTGACAAGGCAAACTTTTGGGTCACTTCTATATGATGCCCTCTAAAACTTCTAAAGAATTCACCCCAATCGATTTTCTCAATAAATTGAGCAGACTCAGGTTCAATCTCCACTAATTCACTTCCGGCTGGTTCGAGTCTACACAAGGGAGCCATTGTTTCAACGCTCAGCGGGTAAACAAGGTAAAATTGAGAGTGATCATCATTGCGAATGGGAAACAAGAACGAGGTTAAGCTAACCCTCTGTAAAAACCCCAATTTCAACCAGCATCGCAACCAAAACAATGAAAGCTTCATCATAGGGTTTGATAAATCGAGGTTAATGATGATACAGGCTGTAAGATAATGGTCTCGTACAACACTTATAAATGGAAATGACATTTGAAAACCCAACGATATAATGAATTGACACGAATATTATAGTTGTACCATAAAAAAACAAGTGTCATACATCATTCAATGGTGGTGAGGTTGTTGTATCATGCCATCCATGCTATGCAATCCCAGCCGTATAAGTCTATAACAGTATATACCTCCTCTCCTCAGGGTTTCATTAATTAAGTTCATGAGATAGGGCAGGTCTAGCTAGTAAGGTGGCTAGGTAGTTAGTCCATAAGGTATAAGGGTAATAGGTTTTTTGTTGTATCATGCCATCCATGCTATGCAATCCGAGGTCTGTTTATAGCAGTCCCTCCTAAGATTAATTAAGTAAGTGGTCTAGGTATAAGAGTTCGTTCAGAGCTTGTGTGGAAACAAAGGGGTAGGGGGGTAAAGAGTTCATAAAATGCCTGCCCTACTTCACTTCAATTATTCGCTGGCCTAATTAATGGGTTGTTAAGGGCATATAGTATTCTTCCCTTCTCTCCATTTTCTAAGTTGGTTATTAAGTAAAGTAAGGTAGGTGGATAGCATGAAGTAAAGGGTTCATAGGTGCCATACCTCCTAAGATTCTTAAAGGCAAGTGTTATAAACAAAGCATCTCCTTCCTGCCTGCCTGGCTCTGTCTGGGCATATCCTAGCAGTAAGAAGCCCGTCCCCATCATCTAATGAGGTTGTTCTGATCATAATAAAACCATCCTCCGGCAGTTAAACGATATCAGCTAAAGGGAAAGCCTCTCAAGATCATCATCCCCACAGAGGAGCATCTAGATCGACCAATTGAAGGTGCAATATGAGAAGGTTTACACATAAGCCATTGAATTAGATATTGATTAAAATATGGAAGAAGCGTAAAGCCCCACTTTAAAGCAAGATGCTCTTGAAGATGAGAAAAAAGCTGAGGAATATTGCATGGAAAGTGCAGTCCCAGTTCGTCAGAGTGATTGCATGGTTTCGATCATAGTTAGGGTAGAAGACATGTGTCACATAAAACTCATTAACAAATTCGTTTGCATAATTTCCATTGTAGCTAGGATAAATTACAAGTGTAGATTTGAAGTATCGATAAACACTTAAGTGTAAATAATAATGTTTAGATTATATAGTGAATAAAAATTATCAATCTAACAATTACATCAGGTTAAAATGCATCTTGTCACTTGTAGTTTTCCCAGAAAGATAAACAAAACATGAAGCCTTAGTATCAATCAACATGAGAAAATCATGTATGAAAAATGAGATTAAGGTCATAAAAGTGAAATTTGACTTAGTCTAAAAAATGAGATTAGTCTACTGTCAATTTGATGAAACATTAACTAAAACTGTATCATCACCAAACAAATATAATCAAGAGTTAATATATATAAAAGAAAATTGATTATATAGTAAGCAGATTTAACAATTGCAAAATTGATTATCAGTGATACCTCAACAACATGAGATGAATATGCTCATTGTTGTCACCAAATTTGTCCCATTAAAATTGTTTATATTCCGACAGCGTGTATGTAAAAACAAGATAAAAAACTATCTTTAAACCTTCTGGTGTCTTACTGGAGGAGCTAATAGGTAAACGGCTAGCTTCACTTTTGCAATATAAGGTGCTCATTCTGGATGAAGTGCATGAAAAACCAACAATGCAAAAGGATTCTTCCCCTTTCTTTGGAGGCATTGATACTTGTTATTAAGTTTGGTCAGTGTGCCAAATATCAAACATGGCAGATTAAACAAGCATCCTGGTGTAAAGGCAAGTGTGTTCAGAGATCATCTGAATGCCAATCACTCGAGTCAAAGCTGAGTTCAAATTTCCAGACAACAAGCAACCAAGTGTCATGTTAAGAAGTCTAATGGTGTTGAATGTATCTCCAAAGATATTTTTCATCACACAAATGTCTCGAGGGAGAGTTGGTCGAATGTATGAAGCGTTTGACATGTTGGTGCATTTGTCGAATGTCACTAAACATTAATACAAATGCCAGATGAGTGATGGGCGTCCATGCTCACATCGAAATCAAACCAAGTGTCAAATACTGCTTGAGAACTATCACCGTGAAACTTGCAGTTATATCAAAATTACTACCAGAACCAGATTTCTGAATGATGAAGGTTATCAAGAGGAGTTCTGGCAATTAGCAAGAATGTACTCAGCTCTTCTTTATGCCATCGCTCAAATATCAATAGAAGTGTCATTTGTATTTGTTCAAGAGGCAATGTGTGGATTGATTTCAAATGGGAGGCAGTGTGTGGATCGATTTCAAATGGGAGGAATGTACCACAAGTGAGATAACGTTCTCTCTCTCAAAGATTGTTTAAAAGAATTGGCAGGTAGCGTTCAACTCTGGAAAAGGCATGAAGATGTATGGATTATGGCCTCATCGTTTTGTTATAGAGGAAGCCGTTTTTACGAGCATATGAAGCCATTGCCTTTATAAAGAAATACGATATTATGTGGCTCTTCTTATATACTGGAGACCCGAAACAGAGGATAGAGATAGCAACATTGTTTTGAGTAGATCGAGCATCAATATTTCTACAAAGTTTTAAAATGATAAATCTACCTTACCTGGAGATATCACATGGATAATGGGGATGCAATTTCATGACTTTCAAAAGTTTTCCTCAATATTTTACCATTGCATTATATTAGCTCAAAGACACTACAGAGTTGTTTTCATTTTTTCAGTTCTGCATACATAGTATATTTAGACTTGGAGAAAATGCACAATTTTCTCATCTACCTTCTATCAGTTTCCAAATATAAAGGTGGACATATCAAATGATTTTGGTTGGAAACTCTTCAAATATGAAAAGGAAATTTAGTGTTCAATGATTCGATGTTTGGCTCAAAAAGGTTTTTTAGAACATATTTGGCTAGTCCGTATCCTGAGACCAAGCATGGATTGAAAATTAGCTTTGGTCAAATTATTTGCATAAAAATAGGATGCAGGATCGACTTTGATTTTGGAAACTGAATTATGATTTCTATGCTTAGTAAAGAATGATCCGAGATCCACTTTTGTTGTATTCGATCCTATCATTGTAAACAATTTCCTTTCTATATAATGGATGTAAAATACATGTACAGAAGGGTTGCAGCCAAGAGGCTAGGGGTTTTCTGGAAAGGGATAGATAATATCAGTATCGTGCTATCAAGCTTGTAAAGGGTTCTCTATAAGTTCTTTTGAAGACTATATTTTGGATTGGAATATATATGATCCATGTTTAATCTATTGTTTTAGTGGAAGTTTCTGATCAGTTTGATCACCCTACTTATGATTTCATTTTCTGATAAAAGTGTTTATACTGGAATGCTCCTGAGTGGGTGGGCTTTACTGAAGTATTGGTTTATTGGATTTGGTTTGTGTTATGACTAATCCCTAGTTTTCAAAGACTTATTGATTTAACCATTCTCTGTTATACGTCAGTCTTGTTATATTTTTCTACCCTATCCATGAATGATTCCTTCACAATTCGCAGAATTTAAACCTTTTTTCTAGTTTTTGTTTTGGATGTTCTAGCTTGTACTTTTGTAGTCGAGTACAATTTCTAGTGCAAAAATCTTTTGGCGCCATTGCCGAGGACGGAGGAGCGAAGATATATTCCCTGGGAATAACCACAACGATAAGATCTAGCTCCTGATGGTAGACAGGGCAGGACATCAATTTGGCTGCAATTTTCTACCTGGCGACTTCACGGTTTGAATATCCAGAATGATCTCAAATGATTGAATGGCTGACATTGTGGTTGCAAGGTTTGATCCTTTGAATTTTGCTGATATTAATGGCTTTCCAAATGCAGTACCTATCATGGATGTTTGGGGAGATCCCCTTCCACGGTTTAGAGAAAGCAAAGAAGATAATACTTTGGATCACCTCATATGATTTCATCAATGTATGGCTCAGTTAAATATACATCATGAATATGTTTATGTATTCCTTGGATGGAGATGCTCGGGAGAGGTACCAGTCTCTGCCAACTACTAGCATTTCCTCACTGAAAGAATTCCACGCATGTTTTCGGAAACATTGTAAGTATATGTTCTCAGTTGAACTCCTTTTGAAAGATTGTTGTGAGCAGGATGATGTCCATAATACAATTTGTGATTCAAAAAGTCATGATGAGAAGAATTATCAAGGGTTCAAAACATGTCATGAATAATATGTGGATTCAAAATTTGTTAAAGATAAAGAGGAAACATTTTTAACTGTTGTTTTTAAGGAAGAATCTCACGCTCATTGTGATATCCAAGTTATTTATAGAAATCACATTAAAGACACATTTGACATTGTCTCAAATGTTTCTAGTTCTTTTGGTTATGATAAGTTAGCTGTTGAAGATCATCCTAATCTTCATGAATATCCCGATAATGAGGAGGAAATATTTATCATAGCACATGTGGAATCTCTTCATAGCCAACCACTTTATGATCAACCTGTTTTTGATAAGTATCCGGAGGATGAAGACAAGATTTTCACATTAACTTCCATTGATTTGAGAAGCAATGATCCTATCTTTGATAATTGTGAATCCAACTCTAGTGAAAAACAGGATGATGAAGAGAAGTTATTAGATCACCTACCAACGTTTCTTTTTCAAGCAGAAACAAACCAAAGATTTCTAGAGATCGGCAAGCCTGCTTTTTCCATTCCTGAATTTGGATCTACAGCAAATATTAAACAAACTATGAGCAACGGTGAAATCAGTGAAGGTATCCTACATCAACTTTCAGATTTGCAAACAAATGAAATTATTAGCGATCATGAAGAAAATAATATGCAGAAACAGTTTAGTCTTCAGCCGAAACAACAACAGGAAGAGTACAATTGGTGGGATCCAGGGGACATTTACATTGAGTCCTAGTTTTTAGAAAGTTTCAGCTCTCTAGAATTTAGAATCGAAGTAGAATATAGTTGTAAGTATGTGTTGCAAATCAAATTTGTGTTGCAAAGCTCAAATTCTTCTTTGATTTCTATCTACATGCAAGAGGTTCTTATAGTTGCTTGGATGATATTATGGTATTATTGGAAGTATGATTACACATGATCAGCTTGATGTCTGCAAGATAGGAGTAGGAGTTGTAACTAAATAAAGCTCATCTTTTGAGCATTTACTTCAGTTTGCAGTTGTTTAAATTTCAGCATTCAATAAGCAATGTCTTTTCAAGCTTTTGAATAAGTTGCAGAATTTTGAGATATGAATGACTCCATCACCCAATGGATAAGGCATTGTACAATTATGGATCTTCAGATTGCAGTGGTTGCATAGATGGAATGGAGATGGCACATGGTCTTCTTATTCTTGGCAGCTTGCAGGGAGCATGCCATCCATAGCCAGAGCCATATGTTGTCACCAGATCTATCCCATTAAAATTGTTTATATTCCGGAAGTGTGTATGTAAAAACAAGATAAAAAACTATTTTTAAATCTTCTGGTGTCTTACTGGAGGAGCTAATAGGTGAAGGGATAGCCGTACTTTTTCAATATAAGGTGCTCATTCTGGATGAAGTACATGAAAAACCAGCAATGCAAAAGGAGTCTTCCCCTTTATTTGGAGGCATCGATACTTGTTATTAAGTTTGGTCAGTGTGCCAAATATCAAACATGGGAGATTAAATGAGCATCCTAGTGTAAAGGCAAGTGTGTTTAGAGATCATCCAAATGCCAATCACTCGATTCAAAGCTGAGTTCAAATGTCCGGACAGCAAGCAACCAAGTGTCATGGTAAGAAGTCTAGAGGTGTTGAATGTATCTCCAAAGATATTTTTCATCACAAAAATTTCTCAAGGGAGAGTTGGTTGAATGTATGAAGCGTTTGACACGTTGGTGCATTCGTCAAATGTCACTAGACATTAATACAAATGCCATACGAGTGATGGGCGTCCATGCTCACATCGAAATCAAAGCAAGTGTCGAAGACTGCTCGAGAACTATCATCGTGAAACTTGCAGTTATATCAAAATTACTTCCAAAACCATATTTCTGAATGATGAAGGTTATCAAGAGGAGTTCTGGTAATTAGCAAGAACGTACTCAGCTCTTCTTTATGCCCTCTCTCAAATATCAATAGAAGTGTCATTTGTATTTGTTCAAGAGGCAGTGTGTGGATTGATTTCAAATGGGAGGATTATACCACAAGTGAGATAGCGTTCTCTCTCTCAGAGATTGTTTAAAAGAATTGGAAGGTAGCGTTCAACTCTGGAAAAGGCATGAAGATGTATAGATTATGGCCTCATCGTTTTGTTATAGAGGAAGCAGTTTTTACGAGCATATGAAGCCATTCCCTTTATATATAAATACGATATTATGTGGTCCTTTTATATATTGAAGACCTGAAATAGAGGATAGAGATAGCAACACTGTTTCCAGTAGGTTGTGCATCAATCTTTCTACAGAGTTTTAAAATGATAAATCTATCTTACCTGGAGATATCACATGGATAAGGGGATGCAATTTCATGACTTTCAAAGTTTTCCTCAATATTTTACCATTGCATTATATTAGCTCAGAGACACTACAGACTTGCTTTCATTTTTTCAGTTCTGCATACATAGTATATTCAGAATTGGAGAAAATGCCCAATTTTCTCATCTACCTTCTATCAGTTTCCAAATATAAAGGTGGACATATCAAATGATTTTGGTTGGAAACTCTTCAAATATGCAAAGGAAATTTAATGTTCAATGATTTGATGTTTGGCTCAAAAAGGTTTTTTAGAACATATTTGGCTAGTCAGTAGCCTGAGACCAAGCATGGATTGAAAATTAGCTTTGGTCAAATTATTTGCATAAACATAAGATCCAGGATCGACTTTGATTTTGGAAACTGAATTATCATTTCTATGCTTAGTAAAGAATGATCCAAGATGCACTTTTGTTGCATTCGATCCTATCATTGTAAACAATTTCCTTTGTATATAATGGATGTAAAAAACATGTATAGAGGGTTTGCAACCAAGAGGCTGGGGGTTTTCTGGAAAGGGCTAGATAATATCAGTATTGTGCTATCAAGCTTGTAAAGGGTTCTCTGTAAGTTATTTTGAAGACTACATTTTGGATTGGCATATATATGAGCCATGTTTAATCTATTGTTTTAGTGGAAGTTTCTGATCAGTTTGACCACCCTACTTATGATTTCATTTTCTGATAAAAGTGTTTATATTGAAATGCTCCTGAGTGGGTGGGATTTACTGAAGTATTGGTTTATTGGATTTGGTTTGTGTTATGACTAATCCCTAGTTTTCAAAGACTTATTGATTTAACCATTCTTTGTTATACATCAGTCTTGTTATATTTTTCTGCCCTATCCATGAATGATTCCTTCACAATTCTCAGAATTTAAACCTTTTTTCTAGTTTTTGTTTTGGATGTTCTAGCTTGTACTTTTGCAGTTGAGTACAATTTCTAGTGCAAACACTCATAATGATTTTAATTCGAGTAATTAGTGTTTTCAAATTGAGAGTCTTTAATATTTTTCTTAAGAATTTATTAAAGAGGAAGTTGATGTCATTTTTTATTGATTAAAAACAAATAAAAAGTGAGAAGGTTGTTGGTTGCCAACAAATGGAGACATACTTGGGTGAACCAGTTATCTCTACTCATCTTACTTCAAACAATTGAGTAAGATATGGTCTTAGACTCACTCTGAGAAATCAGATAATCTCAATCTGATACAAACCAAATGTTTAGTTATTTTAATAATTGCAAATACTTTCAGAACCCTCCTCCATACCGTTGATAAAGATTTTTGTTTTATAGATGAGCCAAATAAGATTACCTCATCAAAACTAAGTACCAAAAAATTAAAGATAATCCAAATCACTAGTATAAAGATATAACTATTTACTTTTTTGAAAAATACCTAGAACCTTTTCCATCTTTTTAAAACCTTTCATACATTATTTACTTCAATTTTTCAACATTTTTATGCTTTTATAAAAGAAGGAATCATTGCCCTAGCTTGGTAACCAAATGACAATGTCACTCACAAACATCATTAGAGATGAATCAACTGGCTCATTACTGAGACCCCTTATCTCTTGATCATAAGACCAAGAGCCACTACCACAACCTGGTAACTGCATTTAGGTAATGTCATACTAATGATGCTCATGATCCTGAGCGGACCGGCTCATTATTGAAACCTTCCATTCCCAATTTCATAAAAGCAAAAATTTATCAGTGGAACAGATCAAGACACTTTCTAGATTGTAAATAGCTTGAAAGATGACTGATAATTCAGATTCATAAGGATTTTCTGAGTACAAGGTTTTGAAGAAATAAGTCACCAACTATCTTTACTATAATATAAAAATAGATTGTAGAGGATTAATCCTAACTATATTCACAAATATTTTAAATTTTATAACAGGTTCATTTCAGATTTAAGAAAATATGATTAGACTGAGCAAGATGAAAGATCATACTTTATCACAATTACTCAAAATGAATGAACAAATTGAAATTCAAACCACAGATTTTAAATTTTATAACAGGTTCGTTTCAGATTTAAGAAAATATGATTAGACTAAGCAAGATGAAAGATCATACTTTATCACAATTACTCAAAATGAATGAACAAATTGAAATTCAAACCATAGATTTTTATTTATTTACAAATACCTTCTCTGAAAAAATATATACATTCAAGATTTTAAAGATTGCAAAAAGTAATGATTCCCAATCCTAACACTGATCAATCCTTGAAAACAGTTGATTTAGATAAACATCAAATACTTTGAATTACTTACAGATGAGATGAGTCTTAAGCAAAGACGAAGAACAAACTGAGCCGTACATAAAAACGACTCCAATTATTTTCAGAATTGTGATGAATATTGGAACAAACTAAACCCAAAAATAAATACTGTGCAAATATTAACAAAATAAAACAAACTATGTACAGATTTAAATATTTGATAGAAATTAGTGAAAACATTTTTTAAGAATCAGCCCATTAACCAGAAAGGTTTTAGACTAACCCTCCAAGGTCTGGAGCCGAAAGGTGCTTGGACCCATTTTTTCAGCAATGACATAAGGACCTAGCCAAAGACATTGAAATTTTGTTTGTTCACCTTTACCCTCATGGGATTTGTCCCATTTTAGAACCAAGTCACCTACTTTCAAATCTCTATTGGAGACTGAGGCCTGATCAAACCAAGATTTTACAATCTGTTGGTGTTTTGAAAAATGTTGTTTATCCTTTTCCCTATCTTCTTCCAATTTGAGCAGGGTATTGATCCTTTTTTCCATCACTGGGCAGTTTATTTCCTGAACAGAATGTGCTAATTGCAGAGATGGTAGAAAAAAGTTTGGAGGAAGAATGGATTCTGCTCCATATACTAAAAAGAAAGGAGAGTTACCAATCGCATATTTGGGAGTGACCCTGTCTTCCCAAAGCGGGTTGTACAGTTCCGTATGCCAGTTCCTATGATGTGTAGCAATGGTTCTCTTCAGAATTTTCATTAAGTTTTTGTTAGTGGACTCAGCTAAACCATTTCCTTGAGGATAATAGCTCACATAATACCTAATCCTGATACCCTTCTCCAATGCAAATTCTGTCAGTTCAATGGAAGAAAAATAGGAAGCATTATCGAACACCAAAGAGTCAGGTATACCAAATCTGGTAACAATGGACGATTCTAAAATGTTAATGACCTGATTGGTATTAACCATAGGAAGAGGTGCTGCTTCATCCCACCGAGTAAAATAATTGGTGGTCGTAATAATGTACTTGTGCTTCATAGATGAAGGGGTATTTATTGGTCCCACTATGTCGAGGCCCCATTGTTGAAAGGGCCTTTCAATTGAAACATGATGCAATGGAAAGGCGGGTCCTTTTACTCTACCCACAGCTGTTTGATAGTATTGGCATTTTCTAGCATACACATGGGCATTTTCTGGCCATAATAATGTTTCTTTTACAATATGGCCTACTCTATTTAGAGATTCCCATGCTTATGCCAGAAAATGCCAAGACCGTCAAATGACTGTGGGTAGAGTAAAAAGACTCGCCTTTCCATTGTAGCCGATTTCAGTTGAAAGGCGCTTTCAACAATGGGGCCTTGACATAGTGGGACCAATAAACCCCCCTTCATCTTTGCAACATAAGTACATTATTACGGCCACCGATTATTTTACTCGGTGGGATGAAGTATCACCTCTACGTGTGGTTAATACCATTCAGGTCATTAACTTTTTAGAATCATCCATTGCTACCAGATTTGGTATACCTGACTCTTTGGTGTTCGATAATGCTTCCTATTTTTCTTCCATTGAACTGAAACAATTTGCATTGGAGAAGGGTATCAGGATTAGGTATTCCGCGAGCTATTATCCTCAAGGAAATGGTTTAACCGAGTCCACTAACAAAAATTTATTGAAAATTATGAATAGAACCATAGCTACACATCATAGGAACTGGCATACGACATTGTACAATGCGCTTTCGGCAGACAGGGTCACTCCCAAATCTGCGATTGGTAACTCTCCTTTCTTTTTAGTATATGGCGTAGATTATTTTACATTATTACGGCCACCGATTATTTTACTCGGTGGGATGAAGTATCACCTCTGCGTGTGGTTAATACCATTCAGGTCATTAAATTTTTAAAATCATCCATTGTTACTAGATTTGGTATACCTGACTCTTTGGTGTTCGATAATGCTTCCTATTTTTCTTCCATTGAACTGAAACAATTTGCATTGGAGAAGGGTATCAGGATTAGGTATTCTGCGAGCTATTATCCTCAAGGAAATGGTTTAACCGAGTCCACTAACAAAAATTTACTGAAAATTATGAAGAGAACCATAGCTACACATCATAGGAACTGGCATACGACATTGTACAATGCGCTTTGGGCAGACAGGGTCACTCCCAAATCTGCGATTGGTAACTCTCCTTTCTTTTTAGTATATGGCGTAGAAGCCATTCTTCCTACAAACCTTTTTCTACCATCTCTGCAATTAGCACAATCTGTTTAGGAAATAAACTGCCCAGTGATGGAAAAAAGGATCAATACCTTGCTCAAATTGGAAGAAGATAGGGAAAATGATAAACAACATTTTTCAAAACACCAACAGATTGTAAAATCTTGGTTTGATCATGCCTCAGTCTCCAATAGAGATTTTCAAGTAGGCGACTTGGTTCTAAAATGGGACAAATCCCATGAGGGTAAAGGTGAACATACAAAATTTCAACGTCTTTGGCTAGGTCCTTATGTCATTGCTGAAAAAATGGGTCCAAGCACCTTTCGGCTCTAGACCTTGGAGGGTCAGTCTGAAACCTTTCCAGTTAATGGGATGATTCTTAAAAAATATTTTCGCTAATTTCTATCAAATCTTTAAATATGTACATAGTTTTTTTTTTATTTTGTTAATATTTCCACAGTATTTCTTTTTGGGTTTAGTTTGTTCCAATCTTTATTACAATTATGAAAATATCAGAAGTCGCTTTTATGTACAGCTAAGTATGTTCTTCGTCTTTGCTTAAGACTCATCTCATCTGTAAGTAATTCAAAGTATTGATGTTTGTCTAAATCAACTGTTTTCAAGGACTAATCAATGTCAAGATTGGGAATCATTACTTTTTGCAATCTTTAAAATCTTGAATGTATATATTTTGTCAGAGAATGTATTTGTAAATAAATAAAAAGTTGCGGTTTGAATTTCAATTTGTTCATTCATTTTGAGTAATTGTTATAAAGTATGATATTTCATCTTGCTTAGTCTAATCAGATTTTCTTAAATATGAAACGAACATGTTATAAAATTTAAAATATTTGTGAATACAGTTAGGATTAATCCTCTACAGTCCGTTTTGCTATTATAGTAAAGATAGCCGGTGAGTTATTTCTTCAAAACCTTGTACTCAGAAAATCCTTATGAATCTGAATTATCAGTCATCTTTCAAGCTATTTACAATATGGAAAGTGTCTGATCTATTCCATTGATAAAAAATTTCTTTTATGAAATTGAGAATGGAAGTATCAGTAATGAGCCGGTTCGCTCAGGATCATGAGTATCATTAGTATGACATTACCTAAATTCAGTTATGAGGCTGTGGTAGTGGCTCTTGGTCTTATGATCAAGAGATAAGGGGTCTCAGTAATGATCCAGCTGATTCATCTCTAATGATGTTTGTGAGTGATGTTGTCATTTGGTTACCAAGCTAGGGAAACGATTCCTTCTTTTATAAGAGCATAAAAATGTTGAAAAATTTAACTAAATAATGCATGAAAGGTTTTAAAAAGATGGAACAGGTTCTAGGTATTTTTCAGAAAAGTAAATAGTTATATCTTTATACTGGTGATTTGGATTATCTTTAATTTTTGGGTACTCAGTTTTGACGAGGTAATCTTATTTGATTCATCTATAAAATGAAAATCTTTATCAACGGTATGGACGAGGGTTCTGAAACTATTTGCAATTATGAAAATCATTAAACACTAGTTAGCATCAGATTGAGATTATCTGATTTCTCAGAGTGAGTCTAAGACCATATCTTACTCAATTGTTTGAAGTAAGGTGAACAACGATAACTAGTTCACCCAGGTATGTCGCCATTTATTGGAAGCCAAAAATTTCCTTAGCAAATTGTTGATTCAATCTGTCATCATTACTTCCAAAAATGATATCATCTACATATACTTCAACAACAATCATATTTTCATGCTCAATTTTTATGTAAATATTATTATCTACACAACCTCTTTTGAAGCCTTGTTGTTGCAGATATTTGTCTAATCTTAAATGCCAGGCTTTGGGTGCTTGCTTGAGTCTATACAGAGCTTTCTTCAATTTGCAGACATAATATCTGTTATCTGAAAGAGATAATCATTCTAGTTGTTCTATGTACACTTTTTCTTCTAGATCTCCATTTAAGAATGTTGATTTTACATCCATTTGATATATTTTGATATTTTCATAACACGTATAGGCCAAGATAAACCTAATTGATTCCATTTGTGCTACAGGGGGGAAGGTTTATTCAAAATATATTCCTTCAATCTGTGCATATCCCTTGCACACCAACCTTTCCCGATTTCTGACAACTTGTCCTTCTTCATCAAGTTTGTTTCTGAATACCCATTTTGTACCAATAACATTTTTATTCTTGGGTTTTGGAACAAGTTCCTAGGTTTGATTCTTTTTAATATGATTTAATTATTCTTCCATGGATTTAACCCAGTGTTCATCAGTTTTGGCTTCCTCAAAACCTTCTGGTCCTATTTGGGATAGTCGAGAAGTGACCTCAGCTTTTAGCTTTTCACACTTTTCTTCTCTCAGTTTCAACTGCCTTTCCATATCTCCTTCTAATTTGAACAATGATTCCTGTAGATGTTTGCTTTTCTTCCTTGATTTATTTAGTTCTTCTAATGCACTGATCAACTCTCTTTCAAAATATACAGCCATTCCTTCATCTTCTGTGTCCATATTATTTATATCCTCTTCGTTATAAATGAAGAGTTTCTCCTGCATGTCCATATAAGCGCAAGGATATGTCTTCCAAATGTTAAGCTTACTGAAGACACCCGCTCTGATACCAATTGTTGGAATCTTATTAATACTGGGGGGGGTGAATCAATATTAGTGCATTTATGAACAATTTTGAACAATTTTGTCTTAAATTATGCATTCACCATAAACAAAAAATTCAACATCACATTCGCAGTACATAAAGTACATATTTTTACATGGAAACCTGAATGGGAAAAAACCACGAAATGCTCTCTTATGTTAAAAAGACTACATTCATGGAAGCACCAACTTCCGAAGTTCTCTAGAACCAAGTGGAAGGAGGAACCAACCCCCTGGTTTTACAGGAACCAACCTAAATGAAGCACCGACTCCATGATTTACCAGCTTTAACTGGAAGGAGGCACCGATCCCCTATTCATTGCCTAGTCCCGCCGCCTTGATATGGCTATAGAAGATATTTCTTTCTATTCTACTGATTCAGGCACTCTTTAGGTTATCTGTAGTTCATTCAGTTGTGCACACCTTTTGTATACTAATATCTTGCAATCGCTGAACTGTATCACGTACTTTACTTCGCTACATCAACATTACACACTTGATCTCATACTTCACAATCTATGTGTTTTTTTAATATATCGTTATGTTTCTTTACATCTACAAACTTAACTGATACCGTGCATCCTATGTTGTGCTATTGTTATGACTTCACGCATCTGTATCAAATATCTCACATCATTCTGTGCACCTTCTACTATGCTACAATTATGTTATGAATTCGCGCATATGTCTTAGATAATCTGTGAATTTTTGCGTATCATATACGATACTTCCTTTATGTTCTTACGCACTTGGCCAATCATCTCACACATTATTTTCCGTGCTGCATTTCTATCTTCGCATAACCGTCACGGATAAACTACATCATCCTGCATACCATCATCAATTCTTTTGTTTTGTTTGTGAACACTTGGCTCTCTGCTAGATCATGTTGTTCTGATTCCATAGGCCATTGATACCCCAAAATAAGTAGCTTTCCAAATCAAAGTACTACCACTTTCGCATCTTCAAGCTTACTTCAACACTCCAACTTGGCTTCTTATTTATACTTGTCCTACGCGGACGGTATGTCCACAAGTTGGTTGTAGCATCCCTTCTTCCTTGCATTACAGTCACGATTAATTTATGCTTCCGCCACTTATCATGTTCTGCACCACTAAGGTATCACACCTTGTGGGTATTGCACATACTTGGTCCTTTTCATAGTAGATATTGCACACTTTGGAATCACTTCATGTGGAGTCTTGCGCTATTGAAGTATCATCGCTTGTGGGTCTTGCATACTTGATTTTTCTGACCTCCACTTTCTTCTGGGATTCTTGTGCACTTCAACAACTTGTATACTTCTATTGATTGGTGGGTCTTGCACACTTCCAGAACTTGCATACCTGTCCAATAGCTTCTTACTTCCAATCCTCTTGCCAACTCTCGAAACTTGTGCAACCAACTCTTCTGAAATTACCTTGAAGTAGCATGACCAGGTGGACTTGGGACTTGCACATGTACCTTGTGTACTTCTTCAAACTTGATGTACTTCTTCAAACTGGATGCACTTCTTATGTACTTATTCAAATAAGGATACTAAGTCCTCCTTGACATCAGTTGACATCAATGATAACCAAAGTTCAACAAATCTGATTATCACAGTAAATAACATTCGAGAACTAAGCAATAAATCCAAGTTCTTTGAGAAGTTGATGAATCCAAACTGCCTCTGTACCTGTATTGACAGCGCCTCGATACTCTGCTTTTGTAGTTGAAACAGAGACTACCTTTTGGTTCTTACATGACCATACCAAGGGTCTAGAAATTAAACGAAACACATATCCAAAAGTGGACTTACGGTATTCAATGTCACCTCCCTAGTCGGAATCAGTAAACTTGACTAGCATTTTTGTACTACGAGAATACTTAATACCATACTGATAAGTTCCCTTAATATAACAAACAATACTCTTTGCAACTTTCCATTTTTTTCTTAAGGATCCTGCATGAACTGGGAGACCACACTAACAACAAATGAGAGATCCGATCGAATATGAGTCAAATAAATTAGGCTACCGACCAATTGGAGATAAAGAGTGGCATTGACTCGTGGAGAGTCTCAGTTTTTTGACAACTTCACTCTCGAATGATAAGGTGTAGCACAAGACTTACAATCATCCATATTGAATCGTTTCAAAATATCCAATGCATATTTAGGTTTATAAATAAATAAATCATCATCCATTTGCAAAATTTAAATGCCAAGAAAAAAATGCAACAAATCAAGGTCAGTCATTTCAAAGGTATTTGCAAGTTGTTTCTTCAAACCCAAAATTAGATTGACATTATTCCTAGTTATGATTAAGTCATCAACATATAATACCACAATCAAAGTATCACTATGAACATGTAATAAATAAATGCTATGATTAGATTCACAATGTTTGAAGCCAAGACTGATAAAGAAACAATCAATCTTCTCATACCAAGCATGAGGTGTCTGTTTCAAACAAACAAGACCAGAATCTGTTACAAAACCAGAAGGTTGCTCCATATAAATTTGTTCACTCAAATATCCATGAAGAAAAACACTTTTAACATCCATTTGATGAAGCTCCCATCCAAAATGAGCAACAAGGGAAATAATCAGTCGAAGATAGTTCATATTTGTAATAAGGGAAAAGGTTTCAGGGTAATCGATGCCTTCTCACTAAGAGAATCCCTTGGAGACCAAATGAGCCTCGTGGGATTCAACAACACCATCATAAGTAAACTTGGTCTTATAGACCCAACGACACTTCACAACATTCTTTCCTTTCAATCAAGGAATAAGTTCCCACATTTGATTCTTCTTTAAGGAATCAATTTCAACAGTCATAGCAACTTCTCTTTTAGGAATTTCCTAAACATCAACATAAGTGTCAGGGTCATAGGTTTTAAGAAATTGTGACATCAAAGCAACACTTCCATGTTGTTTCTGATTGTGGTTCTGCCGACCAATACTAGCATTTCCAACATCTGGTCAACAACTTCAATCGTTTAACATCCCACTGAGGTAGACGATTCAATGGTGATTCAGGTTGATAATCATTAGTCAAGGAAGTTGGTTGTTGATGTCTGTAGTCATGGTTGACTGAATACTAGCTGACTCAGAAGAATAATTTGTCGATCTCGTCAAAACTCCATAGATGGGTAGAGTTGTTCCAAACTCTTCAAGAATGTTAAAATGATCACTATTCAATGGACTAGAGGAGGAATTCAATATATTAGTACTTGAAATATTTCCATTAAATATCACACTCAGTTGTTTAAGACGATTTGTTGTTTGACAGGGTTAAACAGTCTATAATATTTCAACTCATCAGAGTATCCCATAAGGATGCAAGCATGGCTCTTTGCATCTAATTTTTTTCCTACAGTTATCACTGATATGCACCCAAACAACACATCCAAAGGTTCTTAGGTGTTTGACATATGGTTTCCTTCCATTCTACTTCTCGACTAGAGTCATGTCAATGATGGCTCTAGTAAGAACCAGGTTCAGGAGATAATTTGTATAGCGAACAAGTTGTTCCCAAAACTTAGTTGGAAGATATTTGGTTCGTAGTAGGAACCAATATATTTATACTAAAGTATGATTCTCCCTCTTGGTGACTCCATTCTGCTGAGGTTGTGAGTGATATATCTCTTCCAAGAAATACCATTTTGAAAGAGATAATCTTCAAACTTTCGACTCACATATTCACCACCATTATCTAATCTCAAACATTTGATTTGTGGACCACATTGATTTTCAACCAATGCTTTAAATTCCTTGAATATTTCAAATACTTGACTCTTATTCTTCAAGAAATATACCCATGTAAATATAGAGATATCATCAGTGAAGATCAAAATATACTTCACACCTACTAATTGTGAAAATCCTCATAGCAGATCTAAGAGATGATGTGTACCTCACAAGAGTAATTATGATTAAGCAGGAAAATAGAAGAAGAGTGAAAAATACAGTATAATGAGCAACAGAATAATATGGTACAGTAGAACTCAGATAGAAGCAATAATACTTCACACACACTAATTAATTAATCACAGTATGCACAAATAAATAGTACAATGGTAGAGAGGATTCGAATGCTTAAGGTGGAAATTCGAATTAGCCTCTCAGAGTGATCATAAGATCAATAGAGTGTCATCGGAGCACAACTAGGTGTCCTCATGATCATCGGAGTGCAACTGGAAGTCTTCATCATCATCAGTGGAGTCATCAATGCTCAAGTAACTGTCAACCATCAGTCAAACTAACTCTGGTAGGTGTAACTGAGTGTAACTCAATGTAACTGACTGTAACTGAGTGTAACTGACTGTAACTGAGTGTAACTAAGTGTAACTGAGTATAACTGAGTGACAACTGGACTAGTAGGTGAAGAAGGGAGAGTTTCTCCCTAAAATCAAGGAAGAAGGGCACATTAGGCAACTGGAGGGCTAAAACTGAATAGTGAGAAGCTCCTGGGGGCTGGCTAACTGAGGTCTAGGTGTTGGACTGATGATTGGGATGCATGCAAACCCTAAAGGTGCATGCATGACTGAAAATGTAAATGATTAAAATACTGGTGGGACTAGGATGGAGTATAGGAATATTCTAACACCCCCCCTTAATCCATCCTAGGCCCTGGTAACTAAGACCAAAGGTCACCCAATACAATGAATAATAACAATCAATAAACCAAGGAAGTGGGAAAATTTCATGGGAAACATACCCCCTCCTCAAAAAATAGACTGTAAGGCACACATAAAAATAAATGCTCCAAACTCAAGCATGTGTGATGCTTGGTCATATGTCTGGAGGTATCTTCTTCTTGGGAAGAAGTGGATCATGCTCAAAAAGCATGTGCTTGTACTTGCTCTTCAGATCGAATGTGATGAGAACAAATCCAACAATATGAGAATGATCCTTGAACCTATGATTCGAATCAGCTGAGGTAGGATCAAATCTGTGAAAGTGCATATAGTCTTTTGTCTTCTCCTTCGAACCACCATGGGTGATATTATGCCAAAAATAACTATTACATGTTTGCTTGAAATCAAAATCAGATTTAAGACTTAAAAAACAGTTTCTTGAGATCTCCTTTGAACCAGCAGGGGTGAGATCAAAACTATCATATGCATGAGAAATTATCCCAAGCAGTAATTGCTTAGAATCCAAATTAGATCCAAGACTTGAATCATGGTTTCTTGAGATCTCCTTTGAACCATGAGAGGTGAGATCAAAACCAGTAATTGCATGAGAATTTATCCCAAGTGAATGGCAATGGCCATAATCTTCAATAACCTTCTGAAAGCATGAATTTATGATCATATAGTAGTATAAAAGAGGAGATAGCTGGAGAGGAGCGAATGCATTACCTTCAGTAGCTGTTTTGACCTCTGAAATAATCATGTGATCATGATGCAAACCAACAGACTCTGGTGCAAGAGAGGATTTAGGACCTTCTGCAATATCTAGAGTGTGAGCTGGTATAGAAAGAGAAGAAAGTTTGAGCATGAGTGGAGAATCTGCAAGTTCTTTGTCAACAACTTCAATATGAGATGGTACTGGTTCATGATCTGAGAGACCATCAAGAGGAGCGAATGCATCACTTTGCTTTCTTTTGAAGGGGTTTGGACCAAATCCTTCATATTTCTGCCAAATTTTTCCTCTAGGTGAGCCCATAGCTCATTTAGAGTTTCAATATCAATAATGATTGGGAGCAATATGTAATCCGGCATAGTAAGCTTCATTCTTCCAATGTGCATGTCACCTTTATTCAACCATTTAATCTTCTTTGTAGAGGATTCGAACTATCTTTCAAAATAGCAATCAAAGAGATCATGGCTCTTTAAATATGATATCATTTTTGGTTTCCATTCATCATAGTTGAATAGAGAAAGAGGAGTGATTTCTTCTAATTCAGGATACATTGAAGCTGTAGAAGACCTGCAAAAACAATATAGAATAACTGCAACTGCTACTGCTGCAAAAAAGCAGAAAATGCTGCACTCGAAATCTGGATAATAACCTGCAAAAAACTCTCAAGAATGGAGATAAACAATACTCTCAACATGCTCTGATACCATGTGAAAATCCTCACAGCAGATCTAAGAGATGATGTGTACCTCACAAGAGTAATTATGATTAAGCAGGAAAATAGAAGAAGAGTGAAAAATACAGTATAATGAGCAACAAAATAATATGGTACAGTAGAACTCAGATAGAAGCAATAATACTTCACACACACTAATTAATTAATCACAGTATGGACAAATAAATAGTACAATGGTAGAGAGGATTCGAATGCCTAAGGTGGCAATTCGAATTAGCCTCTCAAAGTGATCATAAGATCAATAGAGTGTCATCGGAGCACAACTAGGTGTCCTCATGATCATCGGAGCGCAACTGGAAGTCTTCATCGTCATCAATGGAGTCATCAATGCTCAAGTAACTGTCAACCATCAGTCAAACTAACTCTGGTAGGTGTAACTGACTGTAACTGACTGTAACTGACTGTAACTGAGTGTAACTAAGTGTAACTGAGTGTAACTGAGTGTAACTGACTGTAACTGAGTGTAATTGAGTGACAACTGGACTAGTAGGTGAAGAAGGGCGAGTTGCTCCCTAAAATCAAGGAAGAAGGGCGCATTAAGCAACTGGAGGGCTAAAACTGAATAGTGAGAAGCTCCTGGGGGCTGGCTAACTGAGGGCTAGGTGCTGGACTGATGACTGGGATGCATGAAAAATGCATACAAACCCTAGAATGCATGCAAACCCTAAAGGTGCATGCATGACTGAAAATGTAAATGATCAAAATACTGGTGGGACTAGGATGGAGTATAGGAATATCCTAACACTAATGAAGGTTTATTCATGCAATATATATCATTGTGAACAAGCTTTGTTTGGTTTTGTGCATGTTATGATTTCCCTGAATCAAAGGTGCTCGATGATGTGATCCAAGAGGATCTTTTTTATTGATCCAAAATGAAGTCATTAAATGATAAACATAAGTACACCATCACATAGAGCTCGTCAATAGATTTCCAACGATGTGTGTTTCAACCCAAACAGACACTGCATGTCCGAGATACCGTAGTCTGAAGTTTTTGACAAACATGAAAAAAGTTGGACATGGGTGCCATGTGTCATCCCCACAGACTACCGTATGGTAGTATGGAATATATGGATTAGTGATTTGGTAGTTATGTGGCGATTATTGGGTAGTGACATGGAAACAATGTGGTGATGAGTGGACAGTGATGTGGCCTCCATGTGGGCCAATCAAAGGCTTCCACATGGCATACCTAATTGATCCAAAAAAGGTCTTATCCACTCCAAAATGGTTGGCCAAGGGATTCAAACTCCAGCCTCTTGCAAAGTAACCAACACTCTTCACCAACAAACCACAATTATTCATTGTGATATGATATAACAAATTGTTATCTAAACTTTATTTGATGAGAATATGGGAAAAAAAGGAGGTCGAGAAGGTTTTAACTTGTGACCTCCATGTCAATGATCAATGCCCTTACCAACTTCACTATTGGTGGATCTTGTTATGGGTTTTGAGAACTATTTATTTTTGGATTTGACCTAAATACAATTCCCAAAATTTGTGTTCCCTATCTACGTGGTTTGAATACAATTCTTTATATATAAGTTATATGGTTTTGATTACCATCTATTTTGGGTTAACCATATATTTAATTTCTAAAAATGCATGATATGGTATATTAATCATATATTTTATTTCCATTTAAATTGGATCAAATCCAATAGTATTTGGAGTCGGGTTATGAACCCTTTGGTATATAACCAAGGGTATTTTTGCATGTGAAGACAATTTTTTGTGGAGAAGAATGGTATAATGTCATTATGCGTTTGTAAAGGCTTATAAGTTTGCTCATGTTGTAAAGAGGCTTTTAAGCCACTCTTGTGAGATTTTGAGAGTGGGAGGATTCTTTTTGGGAAGCCTAAGTCTCTTTGAAGAAGCTTTGAAGGCATTTTGTACCTGTTGAAGTTCACATTATGATGTTGCAGCACTTGACTTCAAATTAATAAGATCGGTTCTTCTATTGGAAAGGGACCCATAGACGTAGTCCACATCATACGATCTCCGTTATCAATTGGTTGTCTCAATTTCATAGTTTTCTACTCTTATTTTATCATGCTTAAGTTATTTGATCTCTCACATTTAACATTATTATTTAAAGCCTTTTTAAGTTAATTGTTGAAGTGAATTCACATGCAATTCAAGGTTATTTTCAGATCCATTATTTCCAGATAATGTTTAGTATTAGAGCAAGTATAACCAGGGAATTGCAAGTGTGATTGTTAACCAAGATTAGATTCAAGCGAGGTGAAGGACATCTTGAAGAATATAATCTAGAAATTGGATCAAGATCAAGGCATTCATTTCCAAAGCAAAGAATGGATTCTCAAGAAGTAGAGAACCCTTATGAGGCTGATAAGCCAGCATTTCTTGAATATTTCTTGGCAATGAAAGCTATGATAGACGAATTGTATGTGGATCGAAAGAAATCCAAATAAGAAGGTACAACATAAGAAACTGGTAAAGGTAAAGGAGTAGGAGGTGGTGGCGACCCTCCTGAAAGTCCTCCGTCCTCTTCATCTTCTTATTCTTCTTCTTCAAGCTCAAGTTCTGTTTCCACTTCAAAGAAGAAACAACATATGAAAGATAAATCTACATTTCCTTTATTAAAACTTGATATCAAATTTGTTTTTCCGATGTATAATGGTGAACTAGATGCAAATAAGCTGGGTAATTGGATTAAGTAGATTGAAGTTTACTGCAGGATCCAAAATATTGTGGATGAGTCCACAAAAGTCTAGTTTGCTACTCTCCGTATGGGTGGAATAGCCTTGATATGGTGGGAGAGTAAGATCCAGGATGGCCTCCGTACTAAAGGTGAAGTAATTACTCCCTATTTTGATTTTACTTCTACATTGAAAAAACAATTTTATTCATTGGGTTACATGCAATAGGAAGTCATGGATTGGCAATGTTTTAGGAAAGGTAAGGGTCAAAGTGTAAAATAATACATGCAGGATTTTAGGAAAATAGAGTTTTTTTTGGGTTTTTCTTTATATACACATGATACCTTTTTTAAATGCATAGGTGGATTGCATGATTATCTGAAACATACCATTCTTATTTTTAATACAACTAACATTGATAAGGTTAGTGTGCAAGAAATTAATCTTGAATTAGGTAGAAGGAATATCCATGGCAGTTTCTCAGTTGAATCCAATCAGTTCAAAGAAGGCAAGGACAAAGGGAAAAGCAAGCATACAACTACAATGAAGAACGGGATACAAAATTTTCATGTTCTCATTGTCATAGAGGTGGACGTGATGAAGAACATTGTTGGAAACTACATTGAGAATTGAATCCAAAATGGGATGAGCATCAGAGAGGTAAGAGAAAGACCGCGACCATAGTCCAAGATTTCAGATATGAATTCGAAGATGAAACTAAGGTGATAGAAATGGGTTTTAAAGGTAATATTTCTACTACAAGTTGTAGTTCATTTTATTCTTCTTTAAAAGTTATTATAAGCCCTGATGAAAGAAAGAGGACTAAATTATTTCACATACGAGTGATCTCCAAGAACACCAAAATAAACACACTTATTGATAGAGGGTCTAAGGTGAATCTCATTTTTGAGCAGGTGGTTAGAAATTTGGGATTAGAAATGAAGCCTCATCCTAAACCATACCTTTGGAATAAGTTTGTGAAGATTCAAAATTGAATGTCTCATCAATGTAAATTGAAGTTTTCCATCACATCCAGTTTTTTAGATGAGGTTGAATTGGATGTAGTCCCTTTAGACATTTGTGGGATTGTGTGGGGGAGTCCATACTTGTATGATAGAAAATCCATCTTCTTCAAAGAACACAATAAGTATCATTTCTTCAAGGATGGGATCCAATATATTGTAAGAGCTCATAATATGAAGACTGATTTGTTTATGGTTGCAACAGGGCATATGAAAATGCAAGTCATAGTTTATCTCTCATGACAGTAGAATATTGTAATCTTGTAAATGAACTAGTAAATGTTGATACTAATAAGATTTTACATGATACACTACAGGTACACCATGAGGTCTTACAACATGAAATCATCTTGGTTGATGGAAAATCATATCCATTGGTTCTTACTGCTTCTGTAAAGAAGGACATGTTTTTTATGGGTTCATTCTATTTAGCATCTACGTGTGTAGTTTTATGTCTCATTTTGATACTATTTAGTTCTGTTTGGATAGTAGCTTCGACATTAAATGCAAATATATGTAAAAGTGATGCAATGATTAAGTTTTTCAACAATATGATGGTTGTTTTAATCTTTGTTATTATCATCCAAGTGATCCTAAATCGAACAGGTCAGATGGTGGACATAGGACAAATTTGTCCTCACTTTTTTTTTGAGTAAATGTTTCTTTTGGTGGTCCAAATTATTTCCAGTGGGGAGGTTTGATCCAGGAGGATATTTTTGATCGATCTAGAATGAAGTCATTAAATGATGAATAGAAGTACACCATTGTGTAGATATTTTCGAGAGCTTTATGACAATGCATGTTTCGCCCAAAACGAAACATGCAAAAAGTGGGATAGGGGTGTCACGTGGCATCCCCACAAACTGCCATGTGGTTGTACGGACTATACATATTATTCATGTGGTGATGATTGGGTAATGACGTGGTGATGAGTGGATAATGATGTGGCCAATCAGAGGCTTCCATGTGGCAAGCCTGATTTTCCCAAAAAAGGGTCTTATCCACTCCAAAACGATCGACCAAGGGATTCAAACTATGGACCTCTCGCTAACCAACCAACAATATTCACCAATGTGCTACATGTATCCATTGTGATATGATATAACAAATTTTTATTTAAAATTTATTTACCAAGAATATGGGTGAAAAAGGAGGTCGGGTGGGTTTGAACATTTGACCTTTGCGTCAAAATAAACGCCCTTACCAACCGGGCTATTGGTGGATCTTGTTATGGGGTTCAAGAAATATTGTTTTTTAATTTGATCTGGATATAATCACTACATTGGGACATCCTATCCATGGGGTTTGAATACAATTATTTATATATATGTTATATGGTTTTGATTACCATATATTTTGGGTTAACCATATATTTAATTTCTAAAAATGCATGATATGGTATATTAACCATATATTTTATTTCCATTTAAATTGGATCAAATCCCATTGTATTTGGAGTTAGGTTATGAACCCTTTGGTATATAACCAAGGGTATTTTCCCATGTGAAGACAAGTTTTTGGGGAGAAGAATGGTATAATGCCATTATGCCTTTGTAAAGGCTTGTAAGTTTGCTCATGTTGTAAAGAGGATTTTTAGCCACTCTTGTGATATTTTTAGTCTGAGAGGATTCTTTTTGGGACTCCTAAGTCTCTTTGAAGAAACTTTGAAGAAATTTTGTACTTGTTGAAGATTAGATTATGTTGTTGCAACATTTGAATTCAAATTAATAAGATCGGTTCTTTTATTGGAAAGGGACATAGAGACGTAGTCCACATCGGATGAACTTCATTATCAATTGGTTTTATCAATTTTATGGTTTTCTACTCTCGTTTTGTTATGCTTCAGTTATTTGATCTCTCACATTTAAGATTGTTATTTAAATCCTTTTTAATTTAATTGTTGAAGTTAATTCACATGCAATTCAAGGTGTTGGAATCGATTTAATACTAATAGAGGGCGTGAATCAATATTAGAGTAGTTATTAGCAATTTTTACCTTCTTTAATATATTAGCCTTTACTTAATATTTATCTTCTTTTATGCATCGGTAAATAAACATCCACACATATATGCACCACATAAACAACACACAACACATAATATTTTTACGTGGAAACCTAAATGAGAGAAAACCACAGAATGCTTCTTTATATTGAAAAAGAATACATTCAAGGAAGCACCTAATTTATGTGTTTACCAGCACCAACTGGAAGGAGGCACCAACCCCCTGTTTTTCTGGAACCGAACTAAAGGAAGCTTCCACTCCTTATGTTTCTCCAACATCAAATGGAAGGAGGCACCGACCCCTTGTCTTCTTTGTTTCACAGGAACCAACTTGAAGGAAGCTGCAACTCTCTATTTCCTTTCCCCGTCCAACCATCCTGATGTCCAATATATATTACTGTATTACTAATATTCATCTCCACGCACTTCTTCAAATATTCTGATGATAATTCTACTATGCGCACCTTCGTATGCAAACTGTACTATGTCACTACACTGCATACATTGCTTGAATTCTCAAACTTATAAATTCACACTTCTGTTGATGACTTACTTCATGTACTATGTGCTCTGTTGATTTTGCAGTTTGCGTTTTTTATTCAACGATCTTCTCTTCGTGATTTCAATGATCAACTGATACTGTTCTTTCAATTGATAGTTTATTGTTCAGAAATGAAGCACTAGTAGCATATGGAACTGTGCACTTTCTGATGTGTCCATTCTATTTAAGTGATACAGTCTCTCAGAAAATCTGCGATGTCTTGTGCATCAAATAATTGGTCCATTCAGTTTAAGGCACTTGTCTCAAATCATATGCATCATGATGCGCCCATCTGATCCTGTTGTTGTTCCGTTGTTGCACATTAGATGGAGTTCTCAACTTTGCACACTTTCACTTCTTTTCATATGCATCAGCTAGACATCTGTACAATATTTGATAAACTTCAGTTCTGTATCTGTGCTTTTATATCTACAACATCTGTGACTATCGGTGTGCCAATTGTAGTACTGTCCTTCGAAACATCAAGCACTTGCACATACTTCAGTATTTCTTCATTTCAGTATTTGCGCATCTGTTAGAGTTCTATCGCATCATTCTTCACACCATTCTAATGCATGTGTGCATACAAATATTTTCTAGATCATTATATTATGTCCATGAGCCCCTTGATGCCTCGAAAAAAAAACTGAAACTTGCACTCAAAGCTCTTATGCTCTCGCCATCAAGCTTACTTTCAATATCCAACTTGCATCTCTATTTATACATGTGTTGCACGAATTGTATCTTCACAATTTGGTCGTGACATTATTCTTCCATACTTCACAGATTGTGCATATGCCACGTGTCATCATCTACGCTATTGATGTTTCATCTATGATGTATCAAGCGCCCTCAAGATCCACAACTTAGTGGGACTTCACACCTTGGTGGTGTACCATTGCGCTCTTGATGTACCATTTCCTTACTGTATGTGCGCAATCTTCTACTTCATTTTGGTGTGTCCATGACTTGTGTTGTACCAAATCTTATGGGTAATGCACCCTTAATGTTAATAATTTGCGGGATCTACAAATACTCCAACTTCTTCTAAGTGGGTCTTTGACCTTTGCAGCTTTATCACTTGTGGGCAATGCGCACTTGGTATATTGATACTTAGCGAATTTTGCGCATACAACAACTTCTATTTGGTGGGTCTTTGACTTCTTCATTGTCATCACTTGTGGGACTTGTGCACATGCTAGCTATGGAAATTGCTCATAGATGGTCTTTAAATATTGTACCTTTCTAGGAACTTGTGTGCATTCCACTTACTAAAAGCATCTTCTAATTGGCTATGCATGTGCGCTTTCATGATTGTCCAACCAAGAACTACTTGCTCACTTCCAACTATTATCCAAGAAATGCATAGACTTGCTTGCACGCTTGTACCATTTGTTCAACCAACTCCTTGGATGCTTGAGCACTTGTACTATTGTCCAACCAACTCCTTGGCTACTACCATGTGAATGTATGACTTGGTGGACTTGATTTATGCACAAGGACCAAATATTGTAGGATACATTATTTGTGTTCTTTCTTGAATTGGATTTGCATGATGTATCCTTGACACACATCTTCAGACTGAATGCACTTCAGATATACTCAAAAGTTGCATACTTGTCTGTCACCTTCACTATTTGCATATATAATTATGGTATTCATGTTCTTCTTCATCTTGCACATATACTGCTTCAAAGTGGCTTCCAAATTATTCATACTTCTATAGGAATACTGTATCCACTTTGACTTCTGTTGATATCAATGATTCAGACTGAATCAATTGACATCCTCTTTGACACTAGTTGACAGTAAAACACCTGACATCATCTTTAGTTGACATCATGACAATCAATGCTCAACAATATCCCCCTTTGGAATTGATGTCAATACCTTATGAAGTTGTACCTGATCTTATTTGAACTGTATGCTTCATCTATACTTGGTCGCACTGCCCTCCCTGTGTATATGTTCCCCCTGAGTTCTTTGGGATTATGGCTACTACGTTTGCTGTTAGTACTTATGCTACCAATTCTCTGCACGAACCATTATGCTTTATGTTACATCTGCGCAAACCATATGTTCAGTTATCTTCACACTCTTTCATGTATGCTAAGGCTTCATGGTATTTCACATCTGCTAGGTCTTCATACTGTTCCTTTTTCCTGTCTGCAATTCTCACCTTTTCGTCCCGCTGACTTCATGGATTTCTTCTAACAACTTCATGCATCTCTTCTTTCATTCTGTCCCGTTGATGCCATCTTCTGATGTGCATTCCATGCCTCAGCTTCATGCATTTCCCCCCTTTGACAACAATGGAAAAGAGGTGCCATTATTTTGCACTATATGAGTTCCTCTTGTTTGTTTTGTGCTGGCGTTCATTTCGACTGTATCCAGGGATAACTCGCCTTGTCATCATGCTTCATTTGCATAGATTCTATACTGATATACTTTCATAATTATATTTGATTGTTTTTCTGATAAATATGTTACATTCTTGTTTTACCTTGATCTCCTGTTCCTATCAAAATACTTCGCTATTCCTTGCGCAATGATCATGTTGGCATCCTTACTTGCCAACTGCATAGTGCCAATCCCTTTTGGATTTATGCTTCTTTGATTAAGTTCTCATTGTGTTGAGCATTGAGAACCACACCAAATGTTTCTCTGAGATATTCAAATGTACTTCATGGAAGAGGTTTTGTAAATATATATGCAATTTGTTCCTTAGTATCAACATATTCTAATTTGACCACATTTTCGGCTACTTACTCTCTCACAAAATGATACTTGATGGGGATGTGCTTAGTTTTGCAGTGCATATCCTGGTTTTTGGAGATACTAACAACACTTGTGTTGTCGCATAGTATTTGTGTTGGATGATCTATATTTACTTGAAGGTCCTTCAGAGTCTATTTCATCCATAACACTTGTGAACAACAAGTAGCTACAACAATGTATTTTGCTTCTGCTGTAGGTAATGCTACAGATGGTTGGTTTTTTCTAATCCATGACACAAGAAAGTTTCCTAATAAAAATGATGCACCACTAGTGCTTCTCCTATCATCAATACTTCCATCCCAGACTGCATCAGTGTACACGACTAAGTTGATTTTTTGCTTCGCCTGTATCATATACCAAGATACATAGTCCCTTTCAAATACCTGAAAATTCTTTTGACTGCTTGAACATGCGTTTCCTTGTGTGCTTCTTGAAATATTGAGACAAGTCCAAAAACTTGCATGATATCTGGTCTAGAAGCATTTACATATATAGACTACCAATCATCGATCTGTAGAGCCTCTTATCAACTTATTTAGCCTCATCTTCTTTACTTAAACCGCATCCTATAACCATGGGTGTACATAATAGCTTGCAATCTTCCATGTTAAATATATTTAGCATTTCCTTTATATACTTAGATTGGGAGATGAAGGTGCCATCATTAAATTGTGAAATTTGCAACCCAAGGAAAAATGAAAGTTCTCCTAGAATAGGCATTTCAAACTCTTTTTTCATATCTTTCACAAATTGCTGACTCATTCTATCATCATTGTTTCCAAAAATGATTTTATCAACATATAATTCCATGACTATCATTTTTTCATTTTCGATTTTGATGTAGAGATTACTGTCTACACCCCCCCTTTTGAATACTTGGTTTTGTAGATATTTATCCAGCCTTGAATACCAAGCTTTGGGGGCTTGTTTGAGTCCATACAGATCTTTATTCAGCTTGCAAATATAATCCTTTTTGTCTGAGAGTGAGAAACCATCTGGTTGTTCAATGTACACCTCTTCTTCAAGATATCCATTTAGAAACGACGATTTTACAACCATTTGATATACCTTGACATCTTCTGCACAGGCATAGGCCATAAAAGGTTTGATAGCTTCCATTCGTGCCACGGGGGAAATTTTTTCCTCAAAATCTATTCCCTTGAGTTGCTCTTATCCTTTGCATACCAATCTTGCATTGTTTCTGACAACTTGTCCATCTTCATTTAGTTTGTTTCTGAATACCCACTTCGTTCCTATTGTAGAGCCCCTCCTTGTTGATGTATATGTAACTTTGGAATGTATTTCATCTATGTATTTCATATATATTTATTGTACCCTTATAAGAGATGTGTTATTCCTCTATAAGGAAGTGTCGTCATGTGTATTGACAAGTGTCGCAAGTGTGTGTACTTGGCGACGGGTTATTAGACAACCATGTGTGGGGTCGGCCCTGAAATATATATTATATTGTGGATGTACCTATATAGACAAGTTGGACCCATAAGGTCACTGGGAAAACATGTTAGTATAAATAGAGATCTGGATATCTCTATTTTGATCATTTTCGGAAACTCACACTTCTCTCACTCAGAAAGTGGCGCACTAGTGAGGAGGAGGATCATCTGCTACTAGGAGACTATCTCAAGTGTATTTTGGTTGTACTTTGGTTGAGCCATTGCTCTCTCTATCTCTGAGGAAGTTGTGGGGTTTTTCACCTTAGGGTTTTCCCCACGGAAACTCTATGTCTCTTGTCTCTAATGCTTTTGATTCTTGTGATGCTTGTCATGCTCATTGTGATTGTTATGCATTGATATACTGTATATGTTATTCTCTCAGTAAAGATCCAAGAGTATTGTGAATTAATGCTCAAATTTTAACATGGTATCAGAGCTAAACTGAGAAAAAGACATTTTGCAGTGACGGAAACTTGAGTTTCTTGTTTATTGGGTTTCTCTCCACAGTTTTTTGGAAAAGCAATATGGTAGATTGACTCTACTCATCAAGGAGAATCTATCTGTCCAATCAAAATTCAATTCTGAGCATTTTTAGATTTGGCCCTAAAAATTAGGGTTTCCACAAAAATAGGAATTTCTGAAATCTAAAGACATAGCTGGAAGCGCCTTGCAAAAATCGAAGTTTAGAGCTTTGGATCGAGATTTTTGGCTGGGTAGATCTCTGGGAAACTCAAACCCTAATTCAGGGCTCTCCCTAGTGAACCCGGGAGGACAAAAAGGAAAATATGAAGGGTAAAGCTTTGCTGATCTCAAATTCTGAATACACCAGGCTGATCAGCTCATCAAGGTGCATCTTTCTATCCTTTCAGAAAGTTGAAATTCACATTTTGAATTTTTAGGGTTTTTTCGACAAACCCTAATCCAGGACTAGATCCAGTTTTCAGCATTTCAAGTGGTAAGACCTAAATCTTTTCTATTTCCATTTGAAGTACTCTTTAAGATGTCTCACCACACCAAGCTTGAGGATAAGCTTGAAGGAGCTGATAACTTCCGAGCTTGGAAGTATAGGATTGGGTTAATCCTGGAAGAGAATGAGTTGGACTCATATATAAAAGAAGACATCCCTATCCCAGAGGATGAAGAGGCTAAGGTATTGCATAAGAAGAACTTGGTCAAGGAAAAGAGAATCATTGCTAATTCTATCAAAGACCATCTCATAGCCCATGTGTCTTCTCTAAAGACACCCAAGGAGATGTTTGACTCTTTGACCAAGCTATTTGAAGGGAAGAACATAAATCGGAAGATGACCCTGCGGAACCAATTGAAAGGAGTAAAGTTTCAGAATGGAGAAACCATTCAATCTTACTTTTCAAGAGTCTCCCAGATCAAGGAACAACTAGAAGCAGTGGATGAAATGGTGGAGAATGGTGAAGTGGTGATGACCACTCTAAATGGCCTACCCAGGTCATGGGATTCCTTTATTCAAGGAATTTGTGCAAGGAAGAAGTTGATCTCCTTCAACAGATTGCGGGAAGAATGCTCTCAAGAAGAAGCTAGGCTTGTGGCCCAAGAAGAAAACATGGGAAATGAAGATCAAGCTCTCATAGCACATGCTAGGAAAGGCAAGTCCAAGAAGGAATCATCTCATAACAGGAAATTCTCACACCACCATTATCATAAAGGTAAGAAAGATCTCAGATGCTTCAATTGCAATGAGAAGGGACACTTTGCTTCAGATTGTCTGAAGAAGAAGAAAGACAACATCAACAACTTCAACAAGAAGAAGAAGAATAACAAAAGAAGATATCATGCTCATGCTGCCGAAGATGATGAACCCCCAAAGAAGAAGGCTAGGGTAGAAAGTGATAGTGATGATGACTCATCAAGTGAAGAAGAGTATGTTCTAATTTTTGCTCTCACAGGTACTATCTCCCATGGTTGTAATGATTGGTTGATTGACAGTGGGGCTTCCAAACACATGACTGGTTTTAAGGAATCTTTTGTGAATCTATCTGAACATGAATCACCCCATAAGGTGAAACTTGGGGATGATTATCAATACCCAATCAAAGGAAGTGGTGAAGCCTCCTACAACCTAGATTCTGGAAAATCTTTGAAGATGAAAGAAGTCCTTTATGTACCTGGGCTCAAGAAGAACTTACTCTCCATCTCTGCATTGGATGGAAAAGGTATGAGGGTTGCATTTGTGGATGGCCAAGTCCTAATGTGGCCAAAGGGAAATACCATAGATGATGAAGTAGTGATTGGAGAGCAAGAGGGAGGTTTGTATAAATTGAAGGGACAACTTGAACATGCCATGGTGCATGAATCCATGGAGCCAAGTGAACTTTGGCATAGAATACTTGCTCATATGCACTATAGGGCACTTCCAATTGTAAGCAAGGCTGTAGAGGGTCTTCCTGAAATCAAGACCAAACATGAAGGTGTTTTCAAAGGATGTGCAAAAGGTAAGAACATTAAGAAGGATTTCCCAAGCAGTGAAAGCAAGGCAAAAGATATACTGGAGATCATCCACTCAGATGTATGTGGTCCTATGTCATCCAGTTCTCTAAGCGGGTATGTTTACTATGTCTTATTGATTGATGACTTCTCCAGGAAGACTTGGGTATACTTCTTAAAGAACAAAGATGAGGTGTTTGATAAGTTCAAGGAATTCAAAACCTTGATGGAGAATCAAAATGACAAGAAGATCAAAACATCAGATCCTACAATGGTGGAGAATTCACCTCAGGTGACTTCAAGAAGCTTTGCAGTGATTCAGGGATTAAGAGGGAGTTGACTGCTCCTTATAATCCCCAACAGAATGGAGTTGCAGAAAGGAAGAACAGAACAATCATGGAAGCAGCAAGGGCAATGCTACATGACCAGGATCTACCTATGCATCTATGGGAAGAAGTAGCTAGAACAGCTGTATATGTGCAAAACAGAACACTCCACAAGATATTGGAAAACAAAACACCAGAAGAGGTATTTTCTGGTAAGAAACCTAAAGTCAGTCATCTCAGAATATTTGGTTGTCCAGTATACACTCATGTCCCAAAGGAAAAGAGGACCAAACTAGATCCTTCAGGAAAGAAGGGTATCTTTGTGGGTTACAGTGAAAGCTAGAAGGCTTACAGAATATACTTTCCAGGGTTCAAGAATATTGATGTCAGCGGGGATGTAACATTTGATGAAAACTCAGCATTCATCAAATCAAGAAAGGCACCTATCAAATTTTGTGAAGAACTTAAGGAAACTAGATTTCAAGACACTACCATGAGTGAAGCAATTCCAGAAGTTGTTCGTGAGTTTGAAGATCTGCAAGAACCTGTAGATCCACCCCGTGAGGATAAATCCCAAAAGAGGAAACCTGCATGGGCTAGAGAGCTCATTCAAGATGCAGAAAGATTTGGCATTCCAGAAGAAGAACACAGAGCAAAGAAGAGAACCAGATCACATACCAGCTATGTTGCTTTACTCTGTGACATTATGAACAAAGAATCTTCCAATTATGAAGAAGCAGTGGAAAAGAAAGAATGGAAGGATGCCATGGTTGAGGAATACCAATCAATAGTGAAGAATGATGTTTGGGATGTTGTCCCAAGACCTAAAGGAAAGTCTGTTGTGAATTCCAAATGGATCTACAAAATCAAGCATGCTGCAGATGGCAGCGTAGAGAAATACAAGGCAAGATTCATAGCTCGTGGCTTCTCTCAGAAAGAGGGAATAGATTATGAAGAAACTTTTGCACCTGTAGCCAGGTATACTTCCATCTAAACAGTACTTGCCCTGGCTACAGCGATGAAATGGAAAATACACTAGATGGGTGTCAAGACTGCTTTCTTGAATGGTGTAGTTGAAGAGGAAGTATATGTGGAGCAGCCACTTGGTTTTGAAATACATGACAGGGAGTCATACGTATGCAGATTGAAGAAATCCTTGTATGGATTAAAGCAAGCTCCCAGAACTTGGTATGGTAGGATGGACAGTTTCCTATCTAGTTTGGGCTTTACCAAGAGTAAAGCGGATTCCAACCTTTACTACAAGGTTGAGGAATGGAATCCTATGATTCTACTCCTGTATGTGGATGACTTATTTGTAACAGGAGATGAAAAATTGATTGTAGATACTAAGAGGAAGCTTGCTGCTGAGTTCGATATGAAAGATTTGGGAATGATGCATTATTTCCTATGTATGGAGGTGTGGTAGAGTGCAGGTGGGATCTTCCTTGGTCAAGGGAAGTACACAGTAGAGATCCTGAAGAGATTCGGGATGATGGATTGCAAGGCCATGGCCACACCTATGGCATCGAATCTGAAGCTTCTATGTGATGCTTCATTTGAGCCGGTTGATGTCTCTATGTATCATCAGTTGATTGGGTCCTTGATGTACCGGACGAACACGAGACCAGATATTTGCTTTGCAGTGAACACATTGAGACAGTTCCTGACGGATCTGAGGAGTGTTCACCTGGTTGATGTAAAGCATGTTCTGAGGTACCTGAAGGGTACAGTGGATTATGGGCTCAAGTATGAGGTGAATCAAAAGTTTAACCTGCAAGGTTATGTTGATTCATATTGGGAAGGCAGTGCTATAGATAGGAAGAGCACATCTGGGTGCTGCTTCAGTATGGGATCAGGTGTGATCTCTTGGTTTTGCAGGAAGCAGTCCTGCGTAGCACTGAGTACAACTGAGGCAGAGTATGTTGCAGCCTATTCAACTAGTTGTGAGGCAGTATGGCTACGGAAGCTACTGTATGAGTTATTTGATCTCCCATTGGATGCTACTGGTATCTTTTGTGATAACCAGAGTTGTGTGAAGCTGTGCGAGAACCCAATGTTTCATGACAGGTCGAAACACATAGAGATCAAATATCACTATATCAAGGATATGGTGCAGAGAGGAGTTGTGAAGCTCCTGTACGTTGCAACGGACGAGCAGATTGCAAATGTGCTGACGAAGCCACTAGCTAGGGTGAATTTCGAGTACTTCAGGGAGAGGCTTGGCATTATTCAGATTGATGACACTTTGAGGAAGAAGTGATGGACACATTTGCAGAAGCCATTCCAAGCATGTTGGAAGAAGGATCCTTCACATGGCTGTGGATGTAAGCGCTGGATGATGAGCATCAGGACGATGCTCCAGTTACTGCTCTGTATATGCATCATGTTGGATGCTGGATATGATCAGTTGGATCACTTTTATGTATTTTTGTATATGCATCATGTTGGATGCTTGGACCATGTATCTGTATATATATCAGGTGGATCATGTATGGTGATATGTATCATGTATTTGTATTTGTATCAGGTGGATACATTGTATGATCAGGTGGATCATGTATGATGATATGTATCAGATAGATACTTGGTATGCATCAGGTAGATGCATTGTATGATCAGGATGATCATGGATGACGAGCTTCAGGATGTTGCTCTAGATGACATGCAGCAGGATGTTGCAGTGATGATGATCAGGATGATCATGTGTACATCAAGATGATGTATGGTGAGTATCAGGTTGATACTCTGTTGCCATGGAATAGGTTGTGCAAATAAGCATGTAATTTGTGCCCTAGGAGATTTGCAGACAGTCTTTCGAGGTTTTGCCTATGGCATGTAATTTTTACCCTGGGATATCTGGCAAATGCTCTTTCAAGGTTTTGCTTGGGAGGACATATAATTTGTGCCCTGGGAAATCTGCAGATAGTCTTTCGAGGTTTTTCCTATGGCATGTAATTTGTGCCCTGGGATATCTGGCAGATGCTCTTTCGAGGTTTTGTCCTATGGCATGTAATTTGTGCCCTAGGAGATCCAATAGGTTGATTCGTGTGCTCGTAATCAGTCATGGGATGCTCTTTCGAGGTTTTTCCATGACCACATGTAATTTGTGCCCTGGGAGATCCGATAGGTTGAGCCTTGTGCTCGTAATCAGTCCTAGGATGCTCTTTCGAGGTTTTGTGGTGACCACATGTAATTTGTGCCCTGGGAGATTCGATAGGTTGAGCTGTGTGCTCGTAATCAGTCCTGGGATTCTCTTTCAAGGTTTTGTGGTGGGGTCACATGTAATAAGTCCTGGAGATCTGGACAGGATGAAAAAGGCCTCAGATGCTCTTTAGGGTTCTTGCTAGTCAAGAGACTCTTTTAAGGTTTTGTGACGCACGTAATAAGTCCCGCGATTTCCACAGTATGGCCAGGTCACTCAACAGGTTCTCTCAAGGTCTACAATAGTCTAAGGGCACTACATACACCCCTACTTATTTAGAACTTTGTCCTGAAGTTTAGAATAAATGCGGAAAGCTATGACGCATATCAATTGCATTCTCCCCATTCCCAAAGCTAGGACTTTCACTATCCCACTGCACACATATAATTTAATTCCTTAATTCATTTATCAATTATTGTCGTCATTCACCTCTTCAGGTTTTGCTCAATCACTTAAGACACAACAAGTCTCAAGAGACCATCTTATCGAAGTTGTTCAGCTGGGTCACTCGATAGGTGCCCTTGAGGTCCACAGTCATTTTAGGGGCATTACATACACCCCCTCTTGTATAGAACTTCGTCCCGAAGTTAAATTTTTTTCTCGTACTTCCGACACTAGGCTTAACTTTTAATTTCCTATTCTCATCTTCTTTCCATTCCCTTCTATTTTTCTCCAGCAATCATGGCCACAAGCACAAGTGGTTCTAATCATTAGTTTTCTTTTCCATCCAACATGGTTCCAATACACCCTTAGGACTTAATCGTATTTTTGCATATACAGATCCAATAATTCCTTCATAAATGTCAATACAAAAATAGATTTTCTATACCTTCTAGTCACCTACGAAGGTTTACAATATCCAAATTATCTACAAGCTGCATCGCATCATTAACCACCCAATAGTTTATCACAGCATAACAAATCCGGGCAAGGATTTAAATCTACTTGGTTATCCTCCCTCCAAGACGAGAAGGTAAACATCATAAAATATGCGGTAAGATATAATCATGGTTTTAACATATCCGGAGAGACCCTCAAATTGTCCCAAATCCAAATTCCGTAAGACTGCTTCCAAATCCTCAAAAGTCAGTTCTCAATTCGATAGGATTCCTAGGGTTGAAACTTAACGGTATAGTCAAACATATTAAATTTTTTTATCTCTTAGTCCTTTAATCAATATCATTACTCGAGATTATCACATCCTTACCTCATTTCATCATTCATGTTGTCATAAGACCACTTCGTTAGTTTCATCAATTCATACATGTGTGCTTTCTTAACCCCATGGAGTTCCATCTCGAGGGCTAGTTGTTGTTTCATCAAGTTTGATTATGACCTAAGGTTAGATTCACTGCGTTCGGTTTATTATGCTAATCGTCTCCATACTCCTTTTTACGAAACATTGTCTTCATTTGACCATTTCGATACCATGGTTAAATTTCAAGTTCGTAGTCCTGAGTTTTCGTAAATGGTTTTGTCATAATGCAAAATGCATGTCGATGGGTTCAGCTCATCATACCAATCACATTGATATCTTGTTTTCAAATTTTAAGTTCATTTCGTTCCCTCGACAATCTCTTAAAGTATCGTTAATCTGAGTATCTTGGTGTCTTGTTAGTCAAAATTTATCATTTTCAAGTCTTTTAATAAATCCACCAATATATCCGTCCACTTGTTTTCTCATCATGACAATGTAGGAAAAATTTAAAATATCTCTGGTCTTTTTTTTTTTTTTTTAATCTGGATACATTTTCCTTGAATTTCAAATTTAAGCTGTTGGTAGAATCCCTATCCAACAATTTCCTTTCTTAAAGTCAAGAGTTCTAGCAAAAGGTAGGTCATCCTTCTTCTATTAGTTTTATCAATATAGCAATAATTGATTAAAAAATTCCATTTCTTCTTTTCTTCCCTCATATAAATCAATATAACTAAGGATATAATTATATTGTACTTTTCATAACTAAATGTAGGAACGGGGCCCCCTCTGTAGTTCCTCAATGACTCACGACTTTGTATTGTCGTAAAACATATGTTAACTTAAGCATTGATCACTTGAAGTGATGACCCCATTTCGATAGAGTCTACTTTATCATGCATGAATTTATGGTCCATTAATGGCCTTGGTTTGATTAGCTTTGCTACATTTATATTTTCTTTCTTTTCAATTATCTATGTAAACCTTCTATAGTTTAGACCATCTATTTATATTTCCTTCTAATCCATATATATATATATATATATAAATTTTATACATGTTCACAACCATATCTTTAACTCAATTATGACTTAGAATCTCTCATTCAAATTCTCCCTATCCAACCAATATATTACATGAGCACATATACTTTCTTTTAAAATACTGAGTATACTTAAACATCGGAGTTAGGTCATCCAATATCCCATCCAAGATATAACCTTTATATAATTAACATACTAAACTATACTTAAAAATTCATCTCATACAATGTATATACATGTGACCTTTGTTTAAATATACAATAATTAAAGACTTATTTTATTTTCGTAATAAAAAAACCTTCTAGTAAAACGTATATTTACCACATGTTCATTTGTTTTGTTTCCATTGCATATAATATAAAGGTGATCTTTACTTTGCGCGTGCTCCACAAATAGGGATATGTATACAACATAAATATTTTAATTCCAAAAGAATCTATACTTATCATTGTAACCTCATCTTATTACAAGAAATGCATTATTGTAATTTTCAATATATATTTTTTTAATTTAAAAACAATATCTCTACTTAACAGAAGAAATAAATTACCATATTTAAATATATATAAATTTTTATATATTTGAAAAGGAATAACTACGTTTCAATCTATGAATTACAATTTCTAATTTCAATTGCTTTATTTTCAAAATAAAAAATAAAAATAAAAATAAAACTTTGAAACTCTCTCTCACTGTATATATATAAAAGCCATAACTTTATTTCAAACTTCCATGATGTCTTCCTAAAGATAAAAATTAATTAAAAGAAATGTTTATACTAAAGTCCTTTCTTTTCCTTCCCTAAAGCATTATATGATTAACAATCGTATATATTAACAACAATATGGAATCTTTCTTCCTATAAATATGCCCCACATATTTCGATATAATCCTACCCATCCTACTTCACTTCTACCAAGATCAACTTTACTGATTCAATATGATGACTCCAAAATTTTTATTAATCTTCAGTAACATTTATAGACATGGACAGGCAGATCGGCTTCGGACAGCGAAGCTCATCACTGCAACTCTATTGTTTCTAAGCACAAAGTCTCAGCTTCAGTCTTCTGATGCAGTATTATACCTCGAGGGCAATCTGCAGAGCATACAACTTCAGCTTCTTGGACTCGACTTGCAGATCGTTCTCAACTCATGAGGACTCTAAAACCGAATGAAATACAATGAGGCCCAAGCCATTGTTTTATAACATCCTAGCCGGTTAACCGATGACTCAAAACTGGCACTCATAAGTCAAAAGCTAAGATTTCGAGGTGATAGTGGGATCACACTACCATTATCTCATCCCTTGGAGGCAGTGCCATATGGGGACTCGGAAGACTAACATGGCCGACAAACATGGCCAGCAAGACAACATGGGAAACAGATTCCTAATCAACGTACATACGTGGATGCATATGCCGGCCCACCACGGCTTTCTTTATTGAGACGCATGAAATAAAGAGCATCTACACTATTACAAACATCAAACTTTGTACAACAGAATCAATCATATGGGCTCTGCGCATGATAGCACAAGCACACTCTTTCGTCGCCAACAAGCTGTCCACCACAGGTACAACCGAAGTCATCATCAAGCGAGTCTTCATAATCTTCAATTTCACGGGCGGCTATGAGTGAATCCAGATCTTGTGAATCACTAAAGTAGGGAGATTCATCCTTAAGATCAGGTGGCAGATATAACCATGGACTGAAACATTTTTCCATGTCAGAACCGTGGAGAAGTTCGTTGGCTTCACAAATAAATTCACTTTCAAACAGTGACTCAACTCACCAGTCCATTGGTAGAGTACGAGTATGTATCTTTGTATCAATACGGTGACCTTTGTGATCACGCTTGATGTATTTCTGATTAACAAAGACAGTATGCGCAAGCTTACTATACTTTCCACCTTCATGGTTTAATTTGAATTTAAACCACAGATTGTTCTAATCGGCCACTTGCATATCTTCCTGCAGATGCAGAATGAAATTGGCATGCCTATTCATCCAATCAACTCTTGGACATAATTTATCCAATAGTATCTCAGTCCAACTAGACCAAGATTTGTTTCTCAAATTACCAGGATCGCCACAAATGATAACAGATCTTCTTTCTCTGCAAAATTGCAGAATGAGGTTGCAACTTGTCCATGTCAAGTTACCTTCGCCAATATCTGTTAAATTTTGAGCATTAATTCACAATACTCTTGGATCTTTACTGGGAGAATAACATATACAGTATATCAATGCATAACAATCACAATAAGCATGACAAGCATCACAAGAATCAAAAGCATGAGAGACAAGAGACATAGAGTTTTCGTGGGGAAAATCCTAAGGTGAAAAACCCCACAACTTCCTCATAGATAGAGAGAGCAATGGCTCCACCAAAGTACAACCAAAATACACTTGAGATAGTCTCCTAGTAGCAGATGATCCTCCTCCTCACTAGTGCACCACTTTCTAAGTGAGAGAAGTGTGTCTTTCCAAATTATCCAAATAGAGATCTCTCGATCTCTATTTATACTAACCTGTTTGCCCAGTTACACTATGGGGCCGACTTGTCTATCTAGATACATCCACAATATAATATATATTTTAGGGTCGACCCCACACATGGTGGTCTAATAACCCATCGGCAAGTACACACACTTGCGACACTTGTCAATCCACATGACGACACTTCCTTATAGAGGAATAACACATCTCTAATAAGGGTACAATAAATATATATGAAATACATAGATGGAATACATTCCGAAGTTACATATACATCAACACTCCCTCTTAACTAGGAAGGTATTTCTTGACACAGATCTGCTAGACAATTCTTCTTCTCGGGATCATCATCATCGATGCATCGTCATCATCATCGTCACTGCTACTGCTATCTCAACCAATCTCTAACTTTACTCGTCATAGGAAGTTCTACAGAGCCAGTCCTTTTTCATACTGGATGTAGGCCCACCACCTGCAGGTCTTTGTCATCACTGGCCATACTGTGGAAATCTCAGGACTTATTACGTGCGTCACAAAACCTTAAAAGAGTCTCTTGACTAGAAAAAACCCTAAAGAGCATCTTAGGCCTTTTTCATCCTGTCAAGATCTCCAGGACTTATTACATGTGACCCCACCACAAAAACCTCAAAAGAGAATCCCAGGACTGATTACGAGCACAAGGCTCAACCTATTGGATCTCCCAGGGCACAAATTACATGTGGTCACCACAAAACCTCGAAAGAGCATCCCAGGACTAATTACGAGCACAAGGCTCAACCTATTGGATCTCCCAAGGCACAAATTTACATGTGGTCATGGAAAAACCTCGAAAGAGCATCCCAGGACTGATTACGAGTACACGGCTCAACCTATCGGATCTCCCAGGGCACAAATTACTATGCCATAGGACAAATCCTCGAAAGAGCATCTGCCAGATATCCCAAGGCACAAATTACATGCCATAGGAAAAACCTCGAAAGACTATCTGCAGATCTCCCAGGGCACAAATTATATGTCCTCCCAAGCAAAACCTCAAAAGAGCATTTTCTAGATATCCCAGTGTACAAATTACATGCCATAGGCAAAAACCTCAAAAGACTATCTGCAAATCTCCCAGGGCACAACTTATATGCTTATCTACACAACCTGTTCCACAACCATAGAGTATCAACCTGATATTCACCATACATCATCCTGATGTACACATGATCATCCTGATCATCATCACTGCAAACATCCTGTTGCATGTCATCTGGAGCAACATCCTGAAGCTCGTCATCCATGATCATCCTGATCATACAATGCATCTACCTGATGCATACCAAGTATCTACCCGATACATATCATCATACATGATCCACCTGATCATACAGTGTATCCACCTGATACAAATACATGATACATATCACCATACATGATCCACCTGATCATACAATGTATACACCTGATACATATATAGATACATGGTCCAAGCATCCAACATGATGCATATACAAAATACATACGAATGATCCTACTGATAATATCCAGCATCCAACATGATGCGTACATACATATAAATGATCCAACTGATCATATCTAGCATCCAACATGATGCATACATACATATACATATAAATGATCCAATTGATCATATCCAGCATCCAACATGATGCATACATACATATATAAATGATCCAACTAATCATACAAAGCAAAAACCAGAACATCATCCTGATGCTCATCAACCAGTGCTTACATCCACAACCATGTGAAGGATCCTCCCTTCCAACATGCTTGGAATGGCTTCAGCAAATGTGTCCATCACTTCTTCCTCGAAGTGTCCTCAATCTAAAGAACACCAAGCCTCTCCTTGAAGTACTTGAACTTCACCCTGGCTAGTGGCTTCGTCAGCACATCTGCAATCTGCTCGTCCGTCGCAACATACAGGAGCTTCATAGCTCCTCTCCGCACCATATCCCTGATATAGTGATATTTGATCTCTATGTGTTTCGATCTATCATGAAGCACTGGGTTCTCGGACAACTTCACACAACTCTGGTTATCACAAAAGATACCAGTAGCATTCAACAAGAGATCAAATAACTCAGACAGTAGCTTCCGTAGCCATACTACCTCACAACTAGCTGAACAGGATGCAACATACTCTGTCTCAGTTGTACTTAGTGAGACACAGGACTGCTTCCTGCTAAACCAAGAGATCACACCTAATCCCATACTGAAGCAACACACCCAGATGTGCTCTTCCTATCTGCAGCACTGCCAGCCCAATCAACATAACCCTGCAGGTTAAAATTTTGATTCGCTTCATACCTGAGCCCATAATCCACTGTACCCTTAAGGTACCTCAGAACATGCTTTACAGCAACCAGGTGAACACTCCTCGGATCCGTCAAGAACTGGCTCAATGTGTTCACCCGCAAAGTAAATATCTGGTCTCGTGTTTGTCAGGTACATCAAGGACCCAATCATCTGACGATGCATAGAGACATCAACTGGCTCAGATGAAGCATCACATAGAAGCTTCAGATTCGATGCCATAGGTTGTGGCAATGGCCTTGCAATCCATCATCCAGAATCTCTTCACAATATCTACAGTGTACTTCCCTTGACCAAGGACGATACCACCGGACGATTCCACCTGCACTCTGCACACCTCCATACCTAGGAAATAATGCATCATTCCCAAATCTTTCATATCGAACTCGGCAGCGAACTTCCTCTTAGTATCTACAATCAATCTGTCATCTCCTATTACAAATAAGTCATCCACATACAGGAGTAGAATCACAGGATTCCCTTCCTCAACCTTGTAGTAAAGGTTGGAATCTGCTTTAACTCTTAGTAAGTCCAAACTAGATAGGAAATTGTCCATCCTACCATACCAAGTTTTGGGAGCTTGCTTCAAGCCATACAAGGCTTTCTTCAATCTGCACACATATGACTCCCTGTCAGGTCTTGGGGCTGCATCCCAAAACATCTTCTTCATGATCGACGGATCATGGCATTCCATTTCTTCATCCCACCAGATCCTGGGAACTTCAAAATCTTCAATAGATATCTTTGTTGTTGGAACAATGTTGTAGTCCTTCTTTTGTAGGTGAAGATATACGGTCTTCCTACAAACCAAGTTAAATTGCATGATTAGAAGCATCTCATAATTATCAAAACAAATTCTTTACACATAAATAAATATGTCATGCAGTTATCTTAGCCAATGCTTCAATACAACATTTATCCATGTTCCACAACTTTCTATATGCCCTCCAGTCTCTACCAGAACATTGTTAAGAGTTTACACTTACTCCCCAACATGTCAGCAAAGAGGTTTCATTCTAGATAAGTAGCACTGGAATGTTGTACAGTTCCATAGGCCACTTACCCATCACATGCATATCAGTAGTATACTGTTCATTACTGCAATCATTCTAATATGCACAATACATCTCCTAAGTCTAGGAACATAAGCATAATATTATTTAAACAAAAATAGGCAAGAAATGATCATTGAAATACTTATCTTTGTTTGTTTGTTGGGTGGACTCCCTCTGAGTCTTTGCTTCCTGGCAGGAGCTGCTGAAGTAGCTTCTTCTACACCTTTCTGTTGTGGAATGTAGGAAGATGGTCAACTCCCTATGAAAATATGCATCCTTGCAGAAGCTGTTGGAGTGTGCTCCCTCTTGATCTTTGCTTCCTGGATTACTTGTCCTTGAACTTATATTCATCCTTGAACCCTATAAAGTATATCTTGTAAGCCTTCGAGCTTTCACTGTAACGCACAAAGATACCCTTCTTTCCTGAAGGATCTAGTTTAGTCCTCTTTTTCCTTTGGGACATGAGTGTATACTGGACAACCAAATATTTTGAGATGACTGACTTCAGGTTTCTTACCAGAAAAGACCTCTTCCGGTGTCTTGTTGTCCAATATCTTGTGGGGTGTTCTGTTCTGCACATATATAGCTGTTCTAGATGCTTCTACCCATAGATGCATAGGTAGATCCTGGTCATGTTAGCATTGCCCTTGTTGCTTCCATGATTGTTCTGTTCTTCCTTTCTGCAACTCCATTCTGTGAGGATTATAAGGAGCAGTCAACTCCCTCTTAATCCCTGAATCCACTGCAAAGCTTTTTGAAGTCACCTGAGGTGAATTCTCCACCATTGTCGGATCTGAATGTTTTGATCTTCTTGTCAGTTTGATTCTCCATCAAGGTTTTGAATTCTTTGAACTTATCAAACTCCTCATATTTGTTCGTCAAGAAGTATACCCAAGTCTTCCTAGATAAGTCATCAATAAATGAGACATAGTAAACATACCCACTTAGAGAACTGGATGACATGATTTCTAGGATATCCTTTGCCTTGCTTTCACTGCTTGGGAAAGCCTTCTTAATGTTCTTACCTTTTGCACATCCTTTGCAAACACCTTCATGTTTGGTCTTGATTTCGGGAAGACCCTCTACAGCCTTGCTTTCAATTGGAAGTGCCCTATAGTCCATATGAGCAAGTCTTCTATGCCAAAGTTCACTTGGCTCGATGGATTCATGTACCATGGCATGTTCAGGTTGTCCCTTCAATTTATACAAACCTCCCTCTTGCTCTCCAATCACTACTGCATCATCTATGTTCTTTCCCTTTCGCCACATTAGGACTTGGACATCCACAAATGCAACCCTCATACCTTTTGCATCCAATGCAGAGATGGAGAGTAAGTTCTTCTTGAGCCCAGGTACATAAAGGACTTCTTTCATCTTCAAAGATTTTCCAGAATCTAGGTTATAGGAGGCTTCACCACTTCCTTGATTGGGTATTGAAAATCATCCCCAAGTTTCACCTTATGGGGTGATTCATGTTCAGATAGATTCACAAAAGATTCCTTAAACCCAGTCATGTGTTTGGAAGCCCCACTGTTAATCAACCAATCATTACAACCATGGGAGATAGTACCTGTGAGAGCAGAAATTAGAACATACTCTTCTTCACTTGATGATTCATCATCACTATCACTTTCTGCCCTAACCTTCTTCTTTGGGGGTTCATCATCTTCAGCAGCATGAGCATGATATCTTCTTTTGTTATTCTTCTTCTTCTTGTTGAAGTTGTTGTTGTCTGTCTTCTTCTTGGGACAATCTGAAGCAAAGTGTCCCTTCTCATTGCAATTAAAGCATTTGAGATCTTTCTTATCTTTATGATAATGGTGGTGTGAGAATCTCCTGTTATGAGATGATTCCTTCTTGGACTTGCCTTTCCTGGCATGTGCTGTGAGAGCTTGATCTTCATTGTTGGCGGGAAAAACTACCCTATAGTAAGGAAACTGATACTATCAACTGAAGGGGGATGACAGGTAAGCGTATTAAATGTATTACAGAGATGTTCATGAAAAGAAATAGGTTATAGGCCTTGAGAACATACCTTTCGAATGACGTTCGATCCTAGCTCTTATTTGATCTTGCACTCGATCCGCAAGTCCACTTCCCGTCCATTAAACCTGCAATACAAGTACCTTTCTCAGCGTATCTTGGATAATATATAATGATTGAAAGAGACAAAGCAATTTAAACATTCAACATTAACCAAAACAAATCCAAACTAGTATATTACTTCAACGAACACTTAATTTGGGACAAGAAAGACGCTTCAACCTTTTATTGTCAAATGCAAATTGATGTTACAAATATACCTGACTTTGTGACATGCTCCTGCAACTTGATCCTGGGCTCCTGCTCTTCTCTGGCTTGGATATCTTCCAGCATAAACTCCTCCAATGCAAGTTTCTCTTTAAAGTCTCTTAATAACATTCATGTCTCTAACCCCTCTCCTTATTCTTCCCTGTATTTATAGGACAAGAGAAGCAGTTCAGGTCGAGGGATGGTTATGGAGGAAGTTGGGGAAGTTGGGAAACTACCTTCAACTAATCCTCTTCGTGAAATTAATTATTTTTTAATCATCTTTTGAGATGTACGCTACTATTTTTCAGTGAAGTAGCGTTCAGGGTGCTTGTAAACTAGCGCTCATCACTTTTTGAATGTTGAGCGCTACTATGCTGAAGAGGAGTAGCGCTCATAAGGATTGAGCGCTACTATGACACATTGGAGTAGCGTACAAGAGCTAGTCTATTGAAGTAGAGTAGCGCTCATATCTCATAATGACATTTTTATGGTTTTTCAGTGTTGTCAGTAGATGGAGTAAGTCAAAGTCTCATCTAGGGTCAACATGCTCCTCCATCCAAGTTGTCCTTTTGTGTGATCAACAACTCAGGGTGATCCCGGACGGAGAGGTGTAGGTTTGACCTATAACAGATGCCCCCTAATGTGTGAGGTCAGAGGTAAATGATGGCCGAAATACATTATCATCCAAAACCAGAGGAGGAGCAAAGAACCGCAGAAACAAGTCACAAGAACACCTAAAACAAAGATCAAGGTCAGCAATCAATTACATCTTTGACATCATATAGATGTGCAGTGTGGTACAACATGGTCTCCGATACATAACAAGGAGATGTATATATAGCATGGCCACTTGAAATACAAGCGTGGATCCATGTCAAACTAAGAGATGATAGCCATAACAACAAACTGGATCTATGTCTCATGGAGACCCGAATATAAGTGAGGCTCAGTTTTGCGCAACTTGGGTGATAACAGAATGAGGTAATGTCATCCAAAATCCCAAGGTCTTCATCCAAAACAACTCTAGGTACAAACCCTAACCATGTGAATAGATGAGTTGATAGTCGAACATGGGGGGTATCGTTTGATTACCGGTCATTGATGTATACCGTTAACAAATGCGAGGACTTCCACCGATAATGATAATGGGGCCCAAGGTACCAAGTACGATCCGCCAAGTGTGAATAGATGGACTTGGAGTCGAACACTTGGGGATCCTATCGAAGAAGAGACATTGATGTATTCTCAACATTCAATAATGAGAAAAATTGCCACTAGTGACTGCAATCTCCAAGGTACTAACCGAAACTCTAAACTTCATTTCTAGAGTAAAATGAGTTGATGTTGATGGGAAGAAGTTCGTTGGAAGGGAGGCCTTAAGGCATCCTCCATCATCCAACTCGAGGAACACTCAACTGGTATGAGCTGATATGGAATAATATGTAACAAGACTGACACTAGGATGGCTGACACATGAGGTCAAGGTAAACTGCAGAATGGTCGTCACAGGGTATATCCTTGAACAGTGAGCACGACATAGAGTGACTCAAGCAGTTTCCAACATAATGGGGTAAACGATAAGCCTGAAATGTAAGAGACATTATCAGACCCTCCATATGGTTGGAAGAATAACCAACCGGGGGAGTAAACAACTCGGAGATCAGGTTCACCCTGAGGTCAAAAAACTAAACCCAACCAACAAGATAGACTCAAGTAGGTGTTGTGTTCAAGGATAGAACTGACTAAACTGCCTTTGACATTGAAGATATGACACTTCTTTCCCATCCCTTATTCTTTTTAGATAAAAGAATACCTTTCTTGTTGTTTTAATGAGTCCAAGAAAGAATGAAAACTCAATAGATCCAACCATGTAAAAAGTTTAACGAGCCCATGGGAGGAAGACTCAGGACCTTCTTCATTATTTATAGAGTTTGAAGAAGAGATAGCAGATTACTCTATATTACTAATCTATGGATTTTAATATCGAGCCGAGATCTGTTCTTGCTCGCCGGTGTTTTCAATTTTAAGGAGTCTGAAAAACTTAAACAATAACTCCATATATATGCTCGTGGATTTTAGTATCGAGCCGAAGTAGATTAATGCTTGCCGGTGTTTTCCTGTTTATAGAGTTGAAAAACTTAAACAGTCCTCTACTTACCCTCTCGTGGATTTCACAACGAGCCTGAGTAGGTGAATGCTCGCTTGGTATTTTCATGTTTAGAGAGCCTGAAAACCCTAAAGAAAGGCTCCAAAAGGTCATTTTTCATGCAATTAGTTTCCTCCCCCGAAAAAGTATAAAACAAATGGAAAAGAACTCTTCTAGTGTATACATAAGTATACCTAGAGTATACCTTTTCTGTAATTAATCCACCTAGGCCCGGAAAAGGGGTAATTCTATACCTGAGTGGATGAGCCTTCGATTACTTTAACGAGCTCAAAAACGACAAGTTTGCTCGGCAATATTGTTTAGGTTTAAATATTCCAAACAAGAGCTTAAAATGACTTAAAGGTCAACTTCTGGGATCATAGCTTCATACTCTGCCAAAACTAGGTCTTCAACAAACTATTAGTTAATGCGGCAAAAAATCTCGAATGATATATGAATTTGAACTATCAACTAGTTGACAAGGTCTAACATCGAGAGTTTTTAAACTTAGGAGATTGATCCTACAAAAATTTAAGGAAAAATGCGAGCTGGATTAGTATTGTACCATATGTATGTTTCAATTGATTAATTAGGTGATTTTGAAAAAAAATTTGAAACTATAGAAAACTAAACAATGATGGGTAAAAATTAAACTCCAATTCATATATATAATTTCATTTTTAAAATTCAATTTCCAATTTGTTTTGTAGGGAAAATATTTGGGGCAACCTTTGGCATTTTCAAATCTCTGTGGCAATCAAATCAAGCATCCAAATGTCGTTCTTCTTCCACCAAGTGAGTAAGAATCCTCCCTACTTGCATTTTCATGGTTTAGTTTTCATTTTTTGAGCGAAAAATTGCTTGCAACGCGATGCTCACAACTCTTACTACGCGGGTGCTACTGTGTAACAATAACAGTAGCGTGTAAAGGGGATGAGCACTACTGTGCTCAAACAGAGTAGCGCCCATACGTGACTGTGTAGTATACACAGTAGCGCTCAATCCTGAAAACCTAAAAACAAGCACCGAGACTAAAAGATTGTCATTTTTTTTGCAGGATGGTTCTTCAATGGAGGGGGAGAGAACATGAGGACATGGATAGGTTGTCCATGCAAGATCTAGCCATTCTCCATGCTCTCTGAAGGTGCGGTTTATTGAAGTTTTACCGAACCGTAAACATGAGGGCCCTAAACAAACTATTTCAAAGACTTATTCAGTACTGGGATGTGGATACCAATACTTTTGTCATCCATGGGAAAACTTTGGAGCTTACAGTTGATGACATATATTTCATTACTGGTCTCTCACGGAGAGGAGTTGTAATCAACCTGAAAGGGTCTTCTTGTGTGGGCATAAGGTCTGTGCAAGAGTACGTGAATTCATATTGTGTGGCTGGAGCTAAGAAACCAGGAAGCCAAGTCTTGATTTCTACCATTGAAGGCCTCCCCTTGAAGGTGATAGTGAGTATGATCAACCGAGTGGCAGGTAGTGCCTCACTACACCTAGCTTCTAGGCACACTATGCATGTTGGTGTACAATGCTTATACAGTCATGTATATGATTGGTGTACTAGTTTATTGGTGAGCATGAAATCTCAATTGACAGGTTGTAAATCCGTCACAATGAAGAATTTTGGGTACGGTAGCATTTTGTGTACTTTCTTCTTTGAGAGGATGCCTGCTATCAGTTTGGGGATGCCTCTACCTCAAGTTAACCCCCGTGAGCCCAGACTAGGGCATTGGGGTGACATATTCCTCCGCCAGGGTGGTGGGGAGAGTCACTACTGTTATCATACTGATGATTTCTGGGGGTGGTGGGAGACGCAAGTGCCCGCTTTCGAGCAGTTTCCATATGCTGGATTGGATTTCCGTCATGATCCAGAACTGGTGCTTCCTCCAGGTGGAGCATAGGGAGATATTGGTATGTTTAATTTTTGAGAATTATTTTATTTTTTCAAACTTTTCAAGTATTTGATTTTTATAAATGAATTTTGAAGTGCTAAACAAGTGTCATATGCAGATCTTGGGCCTGTTCGTCCCAAGGGACATCCTACCATCTTTGTGAGGCCAGCTGATATTACTGCAGCAGATGCTATGTTGGGGACCATAGAGAGAAAAATGAGTTGGTTGACTCATGAAGTTCCTGCATGCTGTATGGATCAGATACCTATTGATATGCAGGAAGATGTAGTTGGGGTGCCCCCAGCATGGCTTAGGGTGCTGCAGAAGATAGCTAGGCTAGTCATATGCTATCGCAATGCAGTAGATGATGATGAGGTCCCTCCTTCTCCATAGGAGAGGGATGCATTCTATGTATATATTTTTGAGGCTACTATGCCCAGTTTTGTACTTTTATGACATGACTTGATAGACTTGTGATCCAAAACTCATATATTTTTTGATACAGTATCGACTATATACAATATCGGTTATTTACATATGTATGTGTTTGAATTTTATGTGTGCAATGTTGTTTATGAAAGTGTATGATACAAATTCCAGTCTAACACATAGTTTGCTAATGAATAAGCTAATGTGTTTAAACTTCTTGGAATGTGTTCATATATAATAGAATCAAACTGTCTTTCCAATAGTCTAACTCGTAGAAACTAACGTAGCAAACCAGGATCTCTAACCTGGTAGACACCTGTTAACTAAAATACAATTAATTGTGAGTCAAGTCTTACCTCCAAATGTGAAATGCCATGACTGAGAGCATCTCAGAGAAGTTCTATAACTGCACTGTATTCAGCCACATTATTCGTAGTAGGACCCAAACAAACCCCTTCCCGAAGAGACAAGTTGGCCAGCAGGTGAGTAAATGACCCAAGCTGCTGCAGCCAACTGATAGGTGTGGCGACTGGTGCCATCAGCAAATCCTAAGAAATGTTCGGTTGACATCTGGTACACGAAACGAAAAACACACATAAGATTAACTAACAAGCATAACGAAAACTAGCTTTACAAAAATATACAACTATGTTACAACAAAAAGTACGTCGGCCTAAGCGTTGTACTTCTTCAGGTAGAGCCCGTTTCTAGGCTTGGCCAACTTATTACCTTCGTAATCTATCAGTTCATAGGCACCTTTCTTCAGTACTTTGGAAATTATAAAAGGTCCGAGCCACCTAGATTTGAATTTGCCAAGTCATAGGGGTTCTTTGTCTTGATCCCAAAGTAGGACAAGTCTCCTTCAATGAAAACCGTACGTTTGACGGATTTGTCATACTATCCTTTGACTCGTTTTTTGTGGACCTCATTTGTTGTGAGCGCATCGCAACGCTGTTCATCTAGATGTGCTAAGTGTAACAAACGTTCTTCTAGTATTGAAGTATCTAGTAGTAACTGAACTGCTAGTTTTAGCGAAGGAATCTCGCATTCAATCGGTACGACTGCTTCTATCCCATGCACAAGTTGGAAGGGAGAGAATCTGGTAGCAGTCTTAACATTGCCTCGGTAAGCCCAAAGAGCTGGGTATAGCATGATGTGCCAGTTATTTCGACTAGCATTAACAGTTCTCTGCAGTATAACCTTTAAAGTTTTGTTCACTGCTTCGACTTGTCCATTCGCCTGTGGATAGTATGAAGACGAATGTTCTTCTCAAAAACAAAGCATTGTATGTAACTCGGTCATCATGCTATTTTGGAAATGACTGCCATGATCAGTCACTATCTCTTTAGGTATGCCAAACTGTGCAATAATCTGATTAAACACGAAATAAGCGGCAGTTTCTCCATCTGCCTTAACAGTAGGCATTGCCTCCGCCCACTTAGTAAAGTAGTCAACGACAACGATGATGTAATAATGTCCTCCAGCTGAAACTGGATTGCACGTCATGTAATCAACCCCCCATTTTGTGAAGGGACCTGCTGTAATCACAGGATGAAGAGGAGCTGGGTGTGCCCTCATTTTCTTAGTGAAAAAATGACATGGACGACAGCGTTTCACCGCTTCGACCCAATCTTTAAATATCATGGGCCAAAAATATCTAGCACGCAATATCTTCTGAGCTGTTGCCAACCCGGAAAGATGTCCCCCACAAGCTCCACTGTGGGCATCATTTAATACTACTTCGGCTTCTTCTTGAGTTAAGCAACGTCGTAAAATGGAATCTACCCCACGTCGATATAAAGTATCTGAGATGATAAGGTAGTTCTTCGCATGGCTTTTGAGCTTGCGTTGCTCTTCTCGAGAAAAGTAGTAGGACACCTCAAAGTCTGGAGATATACTAAGATATCCCCGTACCATGGGTTAGAGGAAGCAATGAGGAAGATATGTTCATCAGGGAATGATGATTCTTCTTCAACGCATTCTAGGTCACTTGGAAATTTTGAGGTTAACTCAGCGAACACTAGTGATTTCTTTGACTTGGCTGATTGGAAGACCAAATCGAACTCCTATAGGATTACAATCCATTTATTATATTTCCCACCGATGATTCATCGGGTGAGAACGTACTAGAAAGGATTGACTTCTACTATCACAGTAGTAGTTCGTAAAAGTATATAGTGACGAAGCCTTTGTACCGCATAGACCGTGGCAAGTGCTAACTTCTCAACGTGCGAATATTTAACCTCAGGGGCTATCAATGCGTGATAAAGATAGTAGACAACATGCTCTTGGAGTGTATCATCTTCCTGAACCAAAACTATACCAATTGTATTAAGAGACGCTGCCAGATATAAAAGAAAATCTTTTGAGTAGTCTGGCGGGCTCAACAAGGGTGTTGAAAGGAGTGCCTTTTTTAAGGCTTCAAAAGATGCTTGAGCAGCCTCATCCCACACAAAGTAGGAGTCTTGTTTGAGTAGCCTCATAAAACCTTTAGTAATTTTAGCATAGTTTATGATGAATTGCCGTAAGAAATTAGACATGCCTTGCAGACTTTGGAGTTGTCGCAAGGTGCGAGGAGGAGGCAGATTTACAATCGCCTCTACTTTCAGCGGGTCGAACATTATGCCCCGATTGGAGACAATGAAGCCTAGTAGACATCCTGATTCGACATAGAACACACACTTATTAGGATTCAAACGAATCTTATATTGTCTGCATCTTTCAAACACCTGTCTAAGATGAGCTGGATGATCCCGTCTCTTTCGAGATCGCGCCGGGAGATCATCCAAGTAAGGTTCTACTATGTGTTTGATATCATGAAAAGCGAAATTCATCACATGCTAGAAGGTAGCTCCAGCATTCTTCAAGCCAAATGGCATCTTCCGGTAAGCGAAGGTCCCCCACAGGAAAATGAAAGTTGTTTTATGCTGGTCTTCGGGTTTAATTTGTATTTGATTGTGTTGTTGCAGCAACATCTCCCCCCAAAATTTTGTACATATTGGGGCCCCTCCATTAAATTTTTTTTAGAAAGGTTGCCTTAAGAGGCCATCCCCAGCTTTTAACTTTGTTTTTCAACCGAATATCTTGCCATGAACCACTCCAAGTCTTCCTTCCTATAAGAGAAAAAATTTCATGAAGTCTTCCTGGAAATCGCGGAACGATTTTATAAAGCTCCCCGCAGTTGCGGAAGTACTCAACTTTTCCGCCCGAAACGGCGGGAACCTTTAGCATAAACATCCCGAAAAGACTTAGACTTTTTTGCGGTTGCGGAAATCATTTGGGAAAGCCTCCGGCAATTGCGAAGCCTTTCGGGCTATCCTCCCGCAAGTGCGGAAGCCAATCACATAAGCCTCTCGGAAAAGTCTTCGAAATTATTGTGGGAAAGCCGCAGAAGCATTCGGGTTTTCGTCCCGAAACGCCGGGCGCCGTTCGCCAAAATCTTCCCGAAACTTTGCAAAGAACTTAGAAGTTTTCTTTAAAAAATATGCGGAAACCTTTGGACTTTGCCTTCCGAAACTGCAGAAACGTTCAGCTTGTCCGTCCGAAACTTCAGAGGCATTCGCCGTACTCTCCCAAAAAGTCGCTGGAGGATTCCTTTAAAAAAAATGCTTAAGTCTTTTCTCGACTGACGCGGAACCGTTCGAGTTTTCTTTCCGCAATTGCAGAAGCCGTTTGCGGAGACCTTCAGGTTCTCCTTCCGAAACCCCATGGACACTTACAAATTTTGGTTTGAGTTGCGGACGTCTTCACTTTATCTCACCAAAACAGCGGAGCCATTTCACCAATTCCTTCTGAAACGGTGGAAGCAAATTCCGAGAGCTTTTCGCAACGTCGGAAGCAAGCCTGGCCGATACTTAGAAAATTTTCTCAAGTTTTCGGAAGCCTTTTGCTGAAACATTCGCGAAAGCCTTCCGAAACTACGGAAGCCATTTACGAAATCTTTCCGCAATTTCGGAAGCTTGCACGTTATCATCTCGAAAAGGACCGCCAAAAGGACTCAAACACTCATTTAACTGCGGGAGTCGTTCGACAATCCCTTCCGCAACGTCGGCAACCTTCACGGAATTTTTCCGCAATTGCGGAAGCCAATCGCGAATAGATATCCGTAGTCCTCCCGAAGCTAAGCCTCCAAAAGTTAAATTATGGAAAGATTCATGATTCTCTCCTGAAACGCCGAAGGGTTTCAGCGTAACCTTCCGCAAACGGCGGGTGGAATTCACAGGTTTGTCCCGCAGATACATCGTTATTTGTGTTTTTTAAAATCGCCAAACCTCGTCAAACGTCTCGTTCCTTTCAGCCGAAACCATGGAATTACTGCCCAGGAATTTAAACCAGCCATACCCCAATTCAAATTCTAAGCCAGGTGCCATCTCCCCTGTTCAAGCTTACCAAAGGACGCCTCGTTAGGTGCCATCAGATAACCATAGCGATCAAAGCTCGCGTCGGCTCATAAGTATGAAAGCGGCTCCTTATTTCGTCGCAGGGGTATTTCGCCCCAAACTTCCCCACCATTAGCCATTTGAGCCGCAACCATGATGGAAGTCACCATCTCTCTTAGACCGAGAGCTGATTGCTTCCGCAACATACCTATCCGTTCGGCAGCATTCCAAACCCGTCCCTTTTGTATTTTGCTTCCTAACATGCAGCTTCACATTGTATTTATCTCATTGACATGTTAAAATGGTGATGCTCTCTGTAAAAATCTCACAGTATGTTTCTCAATTTTATAATGGCTTATATTTGGTTGCTATCAGGGATAAGTCAAAATGCCAAAAGGTGGTAGGAAGAAGGCTAAGATGACAGAGAAAAAGCTTGCGCCACTTAAAACCAAGACTACACTCCAGGATACTAGGTGCACTACCGGTGTTCCTCCTGAAATCCGATGGGGTGACATTTATAGGATGATCCGAGACCAGGATGTCCCGGACATGTTGCTAGAAGAGGGGCAGATTTATCTAGATATCAAAGCCTCAGGCATAGCTAGGGCTGCTACCCACCCTGAACTGTTCCCATGTGCTGAGGTAATCGGGTGGATACTCCAACATGCCGATGCTGAAGGAAGAGTAATTCATGACAGCGGGAAGATAGCCATTGCCTCATTTCACCCCACATATCTTGCCGCAGCCTACAAATTTCCCCGCTCCCAGCAATCTCTGACCGATGAATGGCTAGGCCAGATGAATAACGTTGAGATGGCCAAAAAACTACTAGTCACAGGCAAGCATTTGAGAAAGAAAGGTAACGACGAATACGACATCCAGAATCTGAGACCTCCTTTCAGATTGATCGCCTTGATGTTGTGCAGAATCTTCGGCATGCCCGATGGCACCATGTACAAGATTCAGTGGGTCCCTATCATCCACTTCGTGGCATTTAAAGGAACTGTGTTTGACAGGGCCACTCTCTTGTCAGATAGTTTGGCCTCAATGATAGTTGCTGCAAGGGAAGGACTAGCCTTGAAGAAGGCAGAATTATTTATGTCCTCATATCTCATTGATTGTGTTTTGGCCAAGGTGGATTTTCCCAAATTGGGCTGCACATGGGATAAGGCCACCACCCCGGTTTTTACCGCTTTCAGGATGATGTGGGCCCAGAATTACAAACCTAGCTACAAACTCATCTGTGAGGGGTTCATCATGCCCCTATATGAGAAGATATTCAGGGAAGAGCCTAACTGCCTGTCGGAGAATTCTATGGAAGTCCTTGAAAACTACGGGGATTTTTATTGTTCAGAGCAGGGCACCTACCTCAGAATGTTTGGAGGAACTAAAGCTCCATATATTTTACCAAGATATGCTACAGATTATGTGGTCCTTAAGGAGGCAGTAAGACAGATGTTCCTGGATGGAATTGGAGCCGTGCTCAACAAACAGCACAAGTCCTCCTTTCCCCCTCTGCCTTTCTGCATAGGAGCTTACAAGTTCTCAGGGGTTGCCTCAGTCGAAGAGTTTGTTCAGGAGCTGAAAGCCTTCCACTTCGATGAGGTAATCTTCCACAGGAATGATAGGAAAGGAAAAGTTGCTGAGCACTGTAGGGAGATCTATGCTCATTTCGAGTACTCTCATTATCATGATGCCGAGGAGGAGGTATTTAGAGGCATCAGCAACATAGCCGAGCTGCGAACCTTTCGCCAAGGCAGTGGAGCAAGTTCTAGCTCCACCAAGACCTAGGAGACTAGCCAGCATAAGGAGAAAGAAGCTGATGATGCCCGAGCCCAAGAAGAACAAAGGTTGAGAGAGGAAGCAAGGGCACAGTAGGAAGCTGAGGAAGCAAGGGCACAGCAGGAAGCTGAGGAAGCAAGGTTACTGCAAGAGGCTGAAGTTGCCAAATTGCAGCAAGAAGCAGAAGAACAAAGGCTGCGAAAGGAGGCAGAGGAAGCCCAGCAGCAGAAAGAAGCAGAAGATGAAAGGCAACGGAGAGAGAATGAAGATCAGCTGCAAGCTAAACAATCTGAGGCAGAGCGAAAAGCAGAAGAAGAGATGGAAGCAGGTGAATATGCCCAGGCAGGTGGCTCCGGTGCGCAGGACATGGAAATTGACATACCTCAAACAAGTGTCTCCGGCATTCAAAATATGGAGGAGGACGCAGCACAAGTAGGTGGCTCTGATACCCAAAATGTGGGAACAGATCCAACTCAGGGAGTTCGGACTCCACCAGCTGAAGAAGAAATCGACATTATGGACCTCCCAATTGTCCCATACACTCCATCAGGAAAACATACGGTGTCCAGGTGGAATGAATTTGTCCATGATAAGAAAAGGAAAGCAATGGTCCTCAAATCGGAAGAGAGGATCAAAAGTCTCTCGCAGGAGGACATCATTACCCATCGGGAGATCACTGTAATGCGGAATACAGATAAGGATCCTTTATCTATGGCATCCGCAGTGGTAGAAACAGCAAAAGCATCACTCAACAATGTAGGTGTTATAGTTAGAGAAAATGAATTAACAAAGAGGAGAGCTCGTACGCTACAACAAACTGTGGCTAATGAGAAAGCCTACAGGGATCTTGTGGTGAACAAGTATAATTGCCTGTATGCCGAGCATAAAGAGCTATCAGGCAAGTATAGCCAGCTAGAGGAGGAAAAGAACCAACTAACACTCCAAATGATGATTGTGGAAGCAGAGAAGAATGAAGCGGAAGATAAAGCATCCAAGTTAGAAGCAAACAAGCGGGCATTAGCTGAGCAATTAGAGCAAGCTGAGAGCATAACGATGGACATGTCTCCCTTCCATGAGCTATCCTGCAGCATCCTGAAGCAAATATACGACACTCAGGGGCTAATCACTAATGAAATTTGCAAGCTCAAGGCCATGGTGGTCAGGTTAAAAGAAATTAATGCAGAGGCCCATAGGCTCAAAGCTAAGCATACCTGTTTCAAGGCAAATATCTTGATCCAGATAGAATGGCGAGAAGGAAAGGGGGATTTCCCCACACATCTCCCATTTAAGTCTGTGGAAGGTTTTAATGAAGACGTAGCCCTTTTGGAATTCTGCAGAAGCTGTGGCAGTAAGCTAATGGCCAGTGTGCAAGGGACAAGGGATAGGATCAACGGTCTGTATCAAAGGATCCAGGGAGTGCACGACAGGTGCAAATTGAATTTCCTGCAATCCCTCGATGATTTCCTGGGTGAGGAACAATGCTTGGCTGAACTAAAGGAAGAACTAGGCGTCCAAATTGAATATGTGAAGAAAATTGATGTCCTAGCAATTGACGACCTCCAACATTATATTGGAATGTCATCAGTCCACAACCACTTGCTTAAAAAAGTACATCAAGCTGTAGTGATGGAAGTTCAAGGCATTGGAGCAAAGCTTAGAAAAAATGTGACTTCTCAGAAAATATTGCTCCCTGCTTCCGCAAACATAGTCATAAGGGACACTGGCATTTGGTATAGTTACATTGCGGAGGAGGAGAAGAAAGCAGCAGAAGTGGCAGGAGCAACAGCGAACCCAGAATCTTCTGTCCCAGCAGCCCCAGCTATGGCAGCTAGCTCGATTCCCTCTTCCCCAGCAGTGGCAGAAATTCCAGCCAGCTCAATTCCTTCTTCCCAAGTAGAAGCAACAGCTCCAGTGGTTTCGAGTGCCTCTCCCAAGGCAACAGCAGCAGCAACTGTTGGTTTGAGCGACCCTTTTTAGGATGAAGCACACATGCAGGAATGAAAGCGTTGAGCTAGAGCATTTATTCTGATTTTTGTATTTTTTGGGGCTTTTCAGATGTGTAAAATCGTGGAAGCTAGGGGACAGCTATCCCTATTTTCTGTTAAAATAATTTCTGTAAAAGAAAAGGAGTCACAATTTTGTCTGTTATAGAAGAAAATTCCTGTAGATGACAAGTGTAAGAGTCCAGGTGGCAGCCCAAAGGGCATTTTTGTAATTATAAATAGAAGTTAGGAAGTAGTGAACTGGACTTTTGGCAGGGATTTAATTTTCAGACTTGTACGAGCTATCTTGTGTATGTTCTATGAAAGTAAAATCTTCTAATAAAAGCCTGGAGAGGACGTTTTGCATGGGAATGAAGGAGGGATGTATATTGGACTATTCTGGTGACTTCCATACTGTAATGTGAGATCTTTCTTGCTGTCTAAATTATTTCTTTGCAACTAATGATTTCACTCCTTTCTGTGCAAACGATTTCTCTGTTTCATGAGTAATGAATGTGCTTCATATTACATTAGAAGCTATCTTCTGATATATTTCATCTTTGCTGTAGCTTTATCTGTAAGATTTAATGGCTATCTGTTCTTTCTTTAAGATATCTACTACAGCTCATTGCTCGTGCTTTAATTTGGCTCCTTGCAGGGACAATTAGATTTATTTCATGTGTTTTTTTTAGACTTAGATCTGTTCTTTTAGTTTTACATCTAGATTAAATAATATTGCTTCTCTCTTGGATGAGTAATGAAAATGTGTTATTTGTAATTAGAAGCTATCTTCTGAGATCTTTTATCTTGTTGTAGCTTTCTCTTTAAAGCTTTAATGGCTGCCTGTTCATTCTTTAAAGATATCGTTTACAGCTCATTGCTCATGCTTTAAATGTGGTCCTTGCAAGGATAGTTAGGTGTATTTCAATTTTATACTTAGATCTGTTTTCTCAGTCTTGCATCTAGATTAATTATAGATTAGGCACTTGCATATCATCATAAAACATAAAATCCAAAAGAAAGGTGGATCGGGCCATAACCAGTATAATTGGGATTAAACTCCAAACCCACGGTTGTCGGAACCGCTAACCGGACGGATTCCCTATACCAAACGGTAGATCATCTAATTGGGATCATCTATCGGGGAGAATCTCTTTCTGATTGATGCTACAATATCCGAGGCATCAACAGATTGTATCCCGAAAAGCCATCCATGAAAGAGAACATCTCATGTCTCGCATAAGCATCTATGATTTGATCGATAAATGGTGTAGGATAGTTATCTTTCGATCAAGCTTTGTTCAAGTCCTGGAAGTCAGTACAGACTCTAATGGTACCTTGCTTCTTATCAATTGGAACGAGGTTTGAAACCCATTCCATCATGTCAATCGGATAGATGAAACCGGCTTTAAGCAAATTTTCAACCTCCGCCTTGATGGCGGCCGCTTTTCTAGGGTTCACAGGACAGATATTTTGTCTCACAGGTTTTGCGTTAGGGTATGTTGTGATGACATGCTCCACGATGGCTGGGTCTATACCTGGCATCTCCTCATATGACCAGGCAAAAATGTCACGGAATTCTTTAAAAAATTTTGTATACAGAGCGATCTCTTCTGGAGAACAGTCTGCACCAATAAAAATGTTTTCCACGACCCCGGGTTTGGTGGAAATGTTGATCGGAATTGTTCTTGATATATTAGCCATATTTCCTTCAGCATGCACAACTCTCGAAGTAGAAGGAGAATATGACAAATCAACCAATCCACCAGGTCTCACAGAGAATTCCCCTCTCTCAATCCTGTCTAGATCTGGAAGCATGTAGGACCTGTGGTGCATATGTTCCCATGGTTGGTCCAGGCCCATTATGACTTCTAAGATGGCTTCATTAGACGGAAAAACCGTATCTAAACAATCGAATGAGTGAGTGGAATTCAATGACCATGCCGGAGCATAGTCCATATCTGACTCAGCAGAGACTGGCAGAGTCATGATATGTTCCATTGCAGTATGTTGTGTTTCCATATAGGCTACTTCTGCAATGGATGGAGGCACAAAAGGTTCTGATGTAGTGGGAAGGATCCAAGGATCAATTCTTAAACCAACCATGAATTTTTCGGTAGCAGTACCCACATCAGAACGCATAAAAAGAACAGGGGAGGGGAGGTCGAAAGTGCCTATTAACGACCCGTATAGCCCTGCTCCTAAACTCTCATTAACCGGGGCGGTTTGATCAACTAAGGGAACTGTGGTCTCTGAAGAAGTCTGGTTGTTTCTCTGAGTGAAAGAAAGTTGATCGATTGTAACGACGTTACCTTCAAACGGGAACATAACAACTCGAAAAACTGTCGATGCAATAGCTCGCATGGCATATGTCCAGCTCCTGCCTAATAACATATTGTAATCAAGCAAAGCGTCCCGAACTTCTACTTCTATAGCAACTGTCTTACCGACCAATGTGACATCAAATAATGGCAAAACCTCATGTGGATGGAAAGTCCTTCCATCAAATGCAGTAAGTAGTGTGTTAGAAGGGGCTAACTCGGGGGAACCCAAATCTTTCCAACAGGAAATTGACATTATGTAGGTCGACGTGCCCTCATCTACAATAGCTCGTCTGATGGTCATTGGGCCATGGACGACTTCAATCTGAAGAGAAACGTGGTAAGGCAACCGGTATTTGATATCAGTCATATCAAATCGCGCAGACATGTTAGAGGATTCCATACTTCCAATAGCTTCCAGAAGTGCATTCCGTTGTAAAGGACAACTTTGCAAGACTTCCAAGGTAGACATGGCACAAGGGGTCTGGGATAAATCTTCAACCACATTGTAGTTGGAGGTGGCCCGTGTGTTGGGATTGTGCGATGCTCGTTTCAAGACACCTTTCAGGATCTTGGGCATTGGGTCCACAAGTATGTGGAGTAGAGTGGAGGATTCTAGAATCTCTTTATCCTTTTTTTGTGCGTCCGGGGTATAATTCCTGGCTCTCATTTGTAAGAGTGCATCTGAATTAACCATGTTAATAAAAGTTTGATCAACCATAGCATGTGTAGTGCCCCCAGTGTTGGAGGTGCCAAAAGCTGAGCTCTTCCCTTTAGGGAATGGATCTTTCAGTACGGCAGGCTTCTTTTCTCTTAATAGCTTCTGGGCTTCTTCAAGCAGAGGGCATTGGTGAGTAAGGTGGTCCTACTTGCAAAGTTTACAAGGGAACTTAACCTTCTTTTTCTCTTTGTTACCCTCTTTAGCATTCTCTTTTTTGGGATTCTAATGGTTCCCCTCTCCTTTCTTGCCCTTCTTTTTGTTATTGGGCTGCCAAGGGCCCTTTTGATTGTTCTGAACTTGGTTAACAGGCTCAGAAGTAGAAGGAGAGGTTGTGACGGAAGAAACTTCTGCAGTCGATTGTTTGACAGATAAGGCATGAACCTGTTTGGTCAATGCTTCGAAAGCTGCAGAGTCAACTGAACCCACTATGCCGTCAGCATGTGGTCCAGGTTTAGGTCTACTCAGATCGGTATTCGATCGTGGTGCATCAGGTATGATCTCATACAGTAACCCGGATTGTGCATAAACGAGATCTAACTGTTGGGTTCGTAGGATGGCTTCTTCCTCGTTAGACACTCCAGATGTAGCTACTTCCTTAGAAATGTAAGGAAGGAGTGATTTCAAATACCACTCAAGAAGGAATTCTAGAGGTATGTTGGCTTTAATGAGCCTCTTCCGTCTTCGCCACTCCTGAATGTGGTCAGATAAATGAGTGGATTTATTTTTCCTAAATGTAGACAAGAGGTCTGTTTAGGCATCATACCGAACAGGAAGCTAGAAGTGATTCAAAAAGACAGTCATGAGATCCCCAAAAGTAGAGAATGTAGCTGCAGGTAACTCAATGTACCATTTGGCTGCAGCACCGGTTAAAGTCCTTTGGAACAGTCTCAATCTAATGGAATCTTCATTTAATGAGTTCGAGGAACACCATGAATGGAAAGTAGTGACATGGTCACCAGGGTCTTCACCTGTTTTGCCTTCGAACTTTGGAATGTCCGAAGGTAACTTGGTAGGAACTAGTGGCCATGTAGCGTTATGATACACTGGATCGTTGGTCAGTTTGGAAAGATCTGGCAAATTTAAAGTTGCCAGAAATGGTAAACGAGGCTGGTAAGACGGTACTTGATAAGCTGGGGTCGAAAAAGGGGAACCACCCATAGTTTGACCCGTGAACTGCTGGTAGGGGTTTCCCCCATCCATCTGTTGGTAGGGGTTTCCCCCAACCATCTGTTGGTAAGGGTTTCCCCCAACCATCTGCTGATAGGGGTTTCCACCTACCATCTGTTGATAGGGGTTGCCCCCAGCTACTTGTTGGTAGGGGTTTCCCCCTGCCATCTGTTGTTGTACGAAATTATTATTGAAATTTCCCCACCCATATGAAAGTGGGTTAGTTCTATGTGGGTTCGTCCATCGTGGCTGGGTGTTAGCCCCACCATATTGTTGGTTAAAAATATTACCCCCTCCCCTGAAAATAAGGAAAAATGGACATTACCTGTACGCATATTACATTGATTCATGTTGGGACCTACAAAGGTATTGAAACCAGTGGTGGCTAACGTAGACGGTGCGGTCATGGTACTCATGACAGGCACAGTTGCAGAAGCACTTGGCCCTACAGCGGGTGTGGAAATCCAAGTATTGGGTATCTGATATAACGGTTGAAACGCAGGAGGTGGCACTAAATTGGCTGTACTGCTAGGTCCAATAGTAGGTGTAGAGGTAGATGCCATAGTTGTTGAACTTGGCATACCTAACGTACCAGTATTAAAACTAAAAGACGGAGTGGACATAGAGGTTGTCTGTGCCGAACTTGGTGTAGCATTAAAAGGAGGATTTACCGTGTTAGTGTTCATACCTATGGTGGGAGTTTGTGGAACTCCCTGTTCACCTCCTAGAGTAGACATCAAATGTCCATGCAAGAAATTATATGCATTGTAATTGGGCTGCTGGAAACCAATAGGTAACAGAAGCGTATTTCTAGGATTGGTCAGAGGAGGATTAAAGGGAGTGTTATACTCCGCAAAAGTAAGATCTTCAATCTCAACTGAACTAAAGTGTCATTGATCTGGAGTACCTGGTTGTGGTTCCTTAGGAACCTCTATTTCAAGGTTTTCTATTGTTGTTTGTTGTTCTTCAGGAAACTCAACTTCAAGTGGTAGTTCCTTAGAAATTCCTATTTTAGGATTTTCCGTTGTAAAAATTTCCTCAGGAAATTCTATTTTAGTAATGGTTTCTGAAGAAACACTGGGGTTTACCCGCTGTTGTCTAGCTGGCGGTAAAGGTTCTGTTCTAACTGGCGGAAGGTTTTGAAGACTTCTCGATCTACAAACTTCTTGATTCTCCGTGATTATATATATAAAATAAAAAACTAGAACCTAGTGGCCACTACGACTAGGGGGCAAACAGCACGCCAACTAAAAAAGTCCTAAGTATGCAAACCAAGAAAACGAGATGCCTTCCGGAGAAGAGTCTGGGATGATGAGGGCCCAGAACAGATCAACGAAGGAAGAAGAACAATTACCCCAGGTCCACAATACAATGACTAAGGGTGCAAGTGCTGGAATCACCCAACCGCCCTCCCAAAGACCTGCAATCGATTTCCTCCCACGTCTATCCTAGGTACAGCAGATATACCCTCTACTGTCACCTGTGTATGAACCTATGGTCAGATACTAAGGATACCACAACACCGAAAACTCCTGGGGGAACAGTCGCTGGTCAAATTAGAAGGCGTGGGCAGGGTAACTGAGCCCGAAACTCAAAAGAGTTCCCATACGCGATCCAATCCTGGTATATGCTCGAAACAGAAAGTAGGAGGAGTATTCCCAACAATCTGATCTCAAAAGACCTACTGCATAGATCCCAGGCAAGCTTTGAGTGAAATGGATTTACCTATGATAGTCGAACTACGATTTTTGCGTAATGTGTGATCTTGAGTGGTTTAAGGTGATTTAAACTCAAGATCATAACCAAGACTAGTTGGTGTAGTGTATCCTTAAAAAAGAAAAATTGTTTCTATTTCATTTTATTAAAAAAAATTGTAGGGCTATTATTGTCAAGCACTCTAATTGCAGATAATTAAATATCAAACACACAGAGCGTATGAAATTTATTGTCAACCCGAGGAAGTCTTTTTATTTCAAAGGACAAACGCACAATATATGCTTAAACACAAAACCATTAGAAGTGATACTTTTATCTTCTATCATCCATGTTCATCCCAAGAATCTATGTAATCCCAATTGCCTTCTAACTGCTATACTACAACTCTTTTCTATTATGCATCAAGCAGAATTAATATCAAATCTAATCAACGATTGCAGGAAGGAAATCTCAATTGCATTCTAAAATAATCAACTGTCTAATTTAATCAAGCTGGAATCATAAAGCATGACCTGAACATTACTCTAGAATTTGGTAAAAGATATTAAAGCAACTGTTCTAAGAAACTGGATTGCAAAATGTAAACCAATCAACACATAACAGGAAAGCCAATTTGTAAGGGTTCCTGGGATTACGTCTTAGCTGTAGGATGAACACAGTAGTGTGAACAGAAATTGAAATATATAAAACGAACCTAACTCAGTCGACTGTTATTCGATACCATTCACCAATCTCACGAATAAATCATTTACTGAGAAATCCACACAAGGAATATTGCTGCTGCGTACAAAAGAAAGATCAAAGCATCACACAACAGGAAAGATGAAATCCTAAATTAACACAGCAATCTCTGTGGAAGACGGGCCCAGTCTTCACACAGAGACGCTGGTTGAACAACACTCTCTTTAACTCAGAAGCAACTCCTTATATTAACAGAAGGATGAGTACAGAGTTTCGGCTTGACTGCTAATACAAGATGAATTAATTAATTGCTGTCCAACCCCTTAGTCGAGGCAATTCCCCATACTTATACATACAATTGCAACATCTAAACCTATAATTGGGCAGCCATGAAGATCTCTGATCTTCAGGCGCCCTAAATAATCTAGCTGTTACAATGCGTGGCAGAACGGAAATATGAGAGAAGTATAAATTATCCCAAGAGTGACGGTCCTTCCAGCTCACAGCTGGATTTGAGCAGCGACATACTTAAGATAGTTCTTCTGTTACAGCTGCCCTGCCACGACTGTGCCTTGATTGACGATTTGAGTCCCAAGGAACCTTCCATAAGCGATGAACATTCCTTCATGACTTGTTCAGCTCCGATCTTCCTGCAGTCTATTGTCTTACTACCTTCATAAATCGCATCATGTTAGCACAGATTAAGAGATGCACAGCTTTAATCATCACAATCATAAGTATTAACACAATAAAACAATAATCGGCCATACCTTGGTAATTTGGGGAATAGATAAGGACAATAAGTTGAATTGCCAAGGTAATTGGTGTAAGACGAGGGAAGGGAAGATGATAAATGATGGTCAAAAAGGGCCAATTCTGGGCTCAACACCTCCCCCCAACTATCCTGTTGCATGTCCTCATGCAACAACCTGCATCTGAATATTGCACTGAACTTTGCCCAGGCAAGAGGAAAGAATGTAGATAAATCAGGCATCCCCTCTATCTTTTTGGAAAGCTTCTGTGAGCAGCCCGGCATCTTCCAGCTTCACTGTTCCCCTTCCACTGCTGTTTACTAATATCTGAGAATGCACTTGATGTGGTGGGGACCTTTCTGCAGTTCTCTTATGCTATGCCTGGGGAAGTTGAAAAGACACACTCAATCTGAATCCAACTCAATGACACCTGTAGGAGGTGGAAGCACTGGTTCTTGTGGGACAGTGTCTTCCAGCGCATCTGATCTTAACAAGGGAGTTGCTGGTTCTTGTGTAACAGCAACATCCCTTAAACCTTCTTCAGCAGCTGCCTTTATTGCTTTTGGAGACACTGGTTCTTGTGTAACAGTGTCTTCTTTGTCAATTGGCTGCTGAGATTGGATATCCTTTTCAATTTGCAGCTCCTCTTCCAATATTTCAGTGTCACCTGAGCAGGGTGTCTGTACCTGTTCATCATCACTCCATTGTGTATCAGGAATGATATCTACTCCCGGGTTATCTCCCAACTGCAATTCAGGGGTTCTTGCTGCAGTATCCAAGGATGTTGGTTCTTGTGTGACAACATCCTGGCTTACCTCTTCATCCTTCTTTTGCTGCAGCTCCTCTTCTATGAGTTCTGTATCATGAGAGCTTTCTGGGGTCACCACCCAGAGTTCATCGTTGAATGCCAGAATATTCTCTGTCCCAGCCTCTTCTCCTGTCTGCTCAGTCGGTTGGACGGTCAAATTCAGGATTGCTGGTTCTTGTGTTGCAGCATCCTGTTCCAACTTATCAATGTCCTGCCTTTCCGTTTCTTCTTCTAAAATTATTGTGTCCTGGGAACGTTCTGGAGTTACAGCACAAAATTCTTCACTATCCTCCAGGGTATCCTTTGGCTCCATGATCTCTGTATCAAGGGAGCATTCTGGAGTCTCACCATATTCTTTTATAAGCTCCAGAGCATCCTTCATTTCCTGTTCTTCTCCCATCTGTTCTATGATTTCTGTATTGTGGGAGAAATTTGGGATTGCCATACATTCCTCATAAATTTCCAGGGCATCCTCCACTCCCTGTTCTTCTCCCATCCGTTCTATAACTTCTGCATCATGGGAAGTAGCAGCTGCAGCAAGGATGTTTAAAGGTGCTGGTTCTTGTGTTGCAGCATCCTCTTTCTCCACTGCTTTCCCTTCTGTGGCTACAGGCTGTTGTGCTGAATAGGTGCTAAGTAAAATTTTATGGCCTGCTTCCTCAAAGATCTCCCCACAGGTGGGGCAGAGTATTCGCTCATCCTTTTCTCCAGCTTCAGCAGAAGCTGATTCCTCCACTTGGTCTGCAGCCTCTATTAATGTATACATCTTCCTTCCACCCTGCTTTCTGCAGACTTCCTTCCATGTTTCCAGCTCCCTTCTAAGTGCTTGGAGGTCCTCTTTCAGCATTGCATTTTCATACAAGAGTCCCTCAACTCCAGGTTCTTCCTCCGCTGGTCCTTGTGGGGCATCCCTCGGTTTTGGTGTAAGGATTGGGGGTTCAACCTGTGTCTCTAAGGTTGCCCATTTTGTTCTAGTTGCCTCTGCTGCTATAATTGACCGAGTTCGCTTCCTTCTAATTGGTGCCACTAAATCAAACTCATTGGTGGCCCTCTTCCTTTTCTGCGGCGTTTTCTTTTGTGACTTCCCTTTCTGTAATGTTTCTTCTCGTGGAGCTGGAATATAGGGAGGTAAGACTGAAGTTAAAGGAACATTTCCCTGCCCCCCATGCTGTTCTTCTTCAATCACAGCTCCTCCTCCTACCCACTCCGGTGAAGACTCGATTGTGACCAGCTCAATCTCGTCTTCCATTGCTCTGGCTCCGTCATCTTCAGGTTCCATTGTCGCAGCTTTTGATGCTGCTCCAATTTCACCTTCTGCTGTCGGAGCTGCCCTGTTATCTAGGTTTTCCGCGAGGGTTTCATCTATATTGTCGCCTGACAGCTCTGTTTGAGCTTCCCCTCGCTCTCCTTCAAATGCAGTATCATCCCCCACTGGTTCTGCTTGTGCTGGGGATTCATATACTTCAAATGGCTCTGCCTGTGCCTCGGGTTGTTCTTCCTCTGTGGTTTTGTCAACCCCTGATGTCCCTGCCTGTGCCCTCTGTTGCTCTTCTTCCGTTTCATCCCTTCCGGATGGTCCTGCCTGTGCCCTCTGTTGCTGTTCTTCCGTTTCATCGCTCCCCCCAACTTCACTGGAGGAACTCCGGTCCTCCTGTTGTGGCGGAACTGGTATTTGCTGTAATGGAATGAACCTCAAGGGAACAGGTTGCTGTGGTCGGGTAATGAATTGCTCCCATGTTATATTATGTTGGGCCAGGGTTCTTATAATAATTAACTTAATAAGGCCATGGTGAGTGAGGGAGGATAATGGGTGCTTTGCAGATTGAACAAATGTTGCCATATGGCGCAAATCATGCAATAGATAAAATGGAATATTTAACAAAATGCCATGACGGAGATGAGAAAGCAAAGGAAGTTCAGAGTTGTACACAGTTTGGTATCTACCTTCACAAGTTATGTATTTCTTAAGGAAGATAGCAACCTGGTCCCATGGCTGCGGCAGTGACTTCAATGCAATCCCTCGCCTGGATGCTTCAACTTGCTCCCCTGGAAGTAAAAATTCTTCCCGTGCAACTGTTGCAGGGACTCGACGGTTAAATCAAGGTTTTCCCACCAACGGGATAGCTGTAACCTCGGATATAATGACCTCCGAAACATCTATACACAGCCCCCACACCGTGGAGTGTGTTTTTGTAAGATTCAATGCGAATTGCAGGGCTGCGTCCCGGTCGAATCCATCCAATCGTTCAAAGAACTCGACCCAGCCAGCAGCTTGAAAAATGGCCAGAACCTGCGGATTCCGTCTAAGTTCCCGGGTATTGAAAGGTTCATGGCGAACTGGAATGCCCATGGTCCTGGCTGCAAGATAGAACTGCTGTTCGACAGAGTACAGGATCCAGAATGGAAGTTGCAGCGCGGAGAATGCACGAATCGTTGAGCGGAGACGTTAAGCGAATGAACTAATTCGGAAAGTTAAGCGCAGAGAGGAGTTTAAAATTTTCATGCCGAATTGGGGAAGGTGGCAGTTATTAAAATTACGTCGTACGAGGGAAAGGTTTAATCAGATATAAATGGTGGTACGAGCGAAGGTACGGCCAATCTCGTTTACATGATATCAATACTTAATCACGTGATAAATGAAAGCCATACCTCATAAAACTGTGCGTCGGAAGGCTGCGGAAACTGGTGGAGCATGGAGTTGGTGACGTCACAGAGCCGAACGCGTGCACAGTCAGACGTGGAATCATGATGGCTCGGATAAGGCACTGATTTCCTTCGCCGGTAAAACACAAGGCGTCGCATCCTTCGGGTTAAAATGATGACTTCGCCGGCAAGACTGGGATGAATCAGCATCATAATTAGCACGTTGAACAATCCTTCTGTTAACACGGGAGTTACCACTGCAAATTGCCAAAGAAATGATCACACGGCCGATGAAAAAGCTTGTTGCAGCTGTCAGGAAAGAAGTTACAGCCATCGGAATAGAATTCGCGGCAGCCGGAAAAAGATTCACGATATCAGGGAAAATTACGGCTGTCACGGAAAAATTTTACGGTGGCGGGAAAAAAAATTACAGCTGGCGGGAAAAGATTTTACGACTATGGTAAATATGTCGCAGCCGCTGGAAAGAAATGGCAGCTACGTGGAAATGATGTGGAGATGACTTCGTTAATGAGGTGGCAGTCGTCGGGAAATGATGTGGCGGCTGCGGAAACTGGAGTTGCAGCCGCCGATGTTGCAGCCGCCAAGAAATAAGGTGGCAGCCGGGAAATGATGTGGCAGCTGCGAGAAAAAGATGTTGCAGCCGCCGAAGTTACAGCCGCCTATGTTGCAGCCGCCGATGTTGCAGCTGTCGGGATTGCAGCTGCCAGAGTTGCAGCTGTCGGAAATGATTTGACGGCGGATAGAAAAAAAAACATTACGGCTACCGGGAAGTGAAATGGCCGTGGCTGGTAAGTGGAGTGGCAGCTGTGGAAAATGAAATGGCAGCCGTGAAATGAGGTGGCCATAGCTGGTGAATGAGGTGGCCATAGCTGGTGAATGAGGTGGCAACCCTGGGGACGATGAAATGGCAGCCGCGGAAACTGGAGTTGCAGCCGCCGATGTTGCAGCCGCGAATGTTGCAGCCACCGATGTTGCAGCCGCAAATGTTGCAGCTGCCGATGTTGCAGCCGCAAAAGATTGATGGCTGACGGAAAGAGAATTATGGCTACCGGGAAATGGAGAATATGGTTGCTAGAAAAAGGATATACGGCTGCCGGAAAATATGTTGCAGCTGCCGAATTTTTTTTTTTTTTTTTTTTTTTTTAACACAAGGACAGCACAGAGAGATTTTCATTATGGGCCCCAAACTGATCGTTCTCCTGGCGCTTCCCTGAAAAATTTTTCTTAAAAGACAACAGCAAGCAAGAAGATCAAATGCAAAGAGAAAGAAAACGACAACTATACGCTACAGCAAGAAATTATTTATGTACAGCAAATATGATTTTCATTTTAAGATTTGGCAAAGGTAGAAAAATGTTCCTGCTCTGGTGCCAATTGGTAGTTGGGATCAGCAGCAATCTGTGAAATGAATGCATCTTTCGAAATGGGCTTCCGATACAGTCGCAGTCTGTGGCCATTAGCAAGTAATGGTATACGGTTTTCATCAATGGTGACCAGGCGAACAGTGCCGTTGTCAAATACCCTGTCAACCAAATATGGACCCAGCCATCTTGTGCGTAATTTCCCTTTGAAATCCTTCTTGAATCTGGAGTCATATAGTAGTGCCCAGTCTCCCTCACGGAAGATTTTCTTTTTGATGAATCGGTCATGCCAATTAGATATCTGTTGCTGAAGCAGCACAGTCTGGTCTACCGCAGCTAACCGTTTCTCATCTAATTCATTTAATTGATTCAATCTTCTTTTCTGGGCTTCTGTTACATCCAGGTTCATTTCAATGGCTGTTTTCAGGGTCTTGATCTCAAATTCAATTGGAAAGATGGCACTCTTACCATACACCAGATCATAGGGAGAAAAGCCCGTGGTGTTGCGCCAAGTCGTGCGATATGCCCACAGTGCTTCTGGAAGTCTGTCAGCCCAATCCCTTCGATGACTTTTAACTGTTTTAGTAAGAATTGCTTCGATAACTTTATTAGTGCTTTCCACCTGACCATTGGCCTGGGGATGATAAGGTGAAGCTATCTTGTGCTGCACATGATACTTCCGGAGCAAGGATTCAAATTGGTGTGAAATAAATTGTGGTCCCCCATCGGTGACTACTTCCTTTGGTACTCCAAAACGGGTAAAAACTTCACTGTACAGGAAATCAATCACCGCCTGGTCATTTGCTTTAGCCAAAGCTACAGCTTCTACCCACTTAGTCATGTAATCTGTACACACCAAGATGTAAACCTTCTGTTTGGAAGGAGGGTTGATAGGACCAACAAAGTCCAATGCCCATCTATCAAACGGTTCCAGTACCACTTGGGGCTGTAAAGGCATCTGATCTGTCTTATTAGGTTGGCCCATCCTTTGGCAGCTGTCACAGGACTGAACATATTTTTTAGCATCTCTGAACAGTGTCGGCCAATAATAGCCCATCCGCAACGCCTTATGTCCTGTTCTTTTATCTGCAAAGTGTCCTCCGCAAGGTTCATCGTGACAGGCCTTCAGTATATGAAAGATCTCATCTTCCCTTACACATCTTCTAATTTCAAGATCAGGTCCTGTGTAAAAGAGATGGCCTTTGAGCCAACAATACCTGGCACTTTGCTGAATAATTTTTCTTTTCTCTCGTTTAGACATATGTGGCGGAAGCTTCCCTGCAGCCAAATAATTAGCAACGTCTGCATACCAGGGTGAATGAGCTGAGAGTGCGAATAAATGTTCATCCGGGAAAGCATCCTCAACAGGTGAACTGTCATCACTGTTAGTAAATCGTGATAAAAAATCAGCAACAACATTTTCTTTTCCAGGTTTATCTATAATAGTAATATCAAATTCCTGTAATAATAAAAGCCACCTGGTTACTCTGGCATTAGTGACAGGTTTATTCATTAAATACTTAATGGCAGAGTGATCAGTATGCACAAATGTAGGATACCCAGTAATGTAATGCCGAAACTTATTAATAGAATAAACAATAGCAAGGAATTCTTTTTCAGTAACAGTATAATTTAGTTCAGCAGGGGCTAAGTTTTTACTAACATAATAAATAGCATAAGGTACTTGACCATCCTGCTGTCCTAGCACTGCTCCAATGGCGGTATCAGAAGCATTTGAAGAAATGTGGAAAGGTATGGTCCAATTAGGTCCCCTTAAAATAGGGGCTGTGGACAGTTTCTGTTTAAGCTCATCAAATGCTGTCTGGCATGCTGTACTCCATACAAACTGTGCGTCCTTCATTAATAATGAAAACAAAGGGGAAGCAAGTTTGGAGAAATTTTCTATGAATCTCCTGTAATACCCAGCATGTCCCAGAAAACTTCGCACTTCTTTCTGAGTTGAAGGGGTTGGTATATTCTTTATCACCTTAATTTTTGAAGGATCCACTTGAATACCGTCAGTAGAGATGAAATGTCCTAATACCACCCCCTCACTCATCATCATGTGGCATTTTTCAGTGCTCAGTGAGAGGCGAGCCTGTTCACAGCGAATTAAAACTTTCTTCAAATTTTCCAGTGCTTCCTCAAAATCCCTGCCATAAGGAGTAAAATCATCCATAAAAATTTCCATGCTATCATTAACCAATTCAGAAAATATGCCAATCACAGCTCTTTGAAACGTTGCAGGTGCATTGCACAATCCAAAGGGAAGCACCCTGTAGGCGAACGTTCCCCAGGGGCAGGTGAAGGTGGTTTTATCCTGATCCTCTGGAGCAATCTGAATTTGATTGTACCCACTGAACCCATCCAGGAAGGAGAAGAACTTCTTCCCAGAGAGGTTATCAAGTACCTGGTCAATAAAGGGCAGAGGAAAGTGATCCTTCTGTGTAGCCTTGTTCAGCTCCCTATAATCGACACAGACTCTCCATTTACCATTTTTCTTGGGTACAATTACAAGTGGGGAAACCCACTCACTGTCTGAGATAGGATAGATGAATCCTGCTTCCAAGAGTTTCTGGATTTCTTCCTTCACTATATCCCTCAGATTGGGGTTCATGCATCGTTGGGGTTGACATACAGGCCGGGAGTCGTTTTTAATATAAATATGATGAGTGCACAGACTAGAGGGAATACCCTTCATGTCTGTATACTCCCAGGCGAATGCCCCCTTACGTTCCTTCAAGAGATTGGTTAGGCGCTTTTTTTCTTCTGAGGAGAGACCAGGATTGATGTTCAAAGTTCTCCCAGGCTCTACCTCAATAGGAATGCTTTTCGAGTTTTTCAATACTGGGATTATGTTTGTGTCATTTGCTAGTGCTTCCTCCGTAAGCTGTTCTTGTTCTTCTTTACTGAGGGTACTGTTCAGGAGTTGATAAACTTCCTTGTCTACTGAAGCAGGTTCGCTAATGAAATTATTAATGGCATCGTCTTCTGTTTCGTTTTTTAATGTTAGTGCCTTCCCTATTGTTAGTAATGGCTGAACATCTTCCTCTTCTTCCTGTTCTATCCAAAGGGAGGTTTCAGTTTCTAGACTCGGCCGTGCTGGAGGGTACAGGGTGAGGTTTTTGGTTTCCATGCCATCAGATATAGTCATAGATCCTGATCGACAGCTGATACAAGCATCGGCTGTAGCCAACCAGGGCCTCCCCAAAATCAATGGATGTCCCCCCAGCTGTGATTTAGGTTGTAACACCAGAAAATCGGCAGGGTATTCCCATGAGTCTACTGAAATAACAAGGTCGTCCAAAATCCCTTCGGGTCTGATAGTGGATCTGTCTGCCAATTCTAAGATAGTAGGGGTCGGTCTAATATTGGTGAATCCGAGCTTCTTTACAGTCTCCATCGTTATAACATTGATCGCAGCTCCTAAATCTACTAGTACGTTGGGTATCTGCGTTTGTCCTATGTGTACAGTGACAGTAGGATTGCCGGGATCCTCATACTTGGTTACAGGGGTTTTTCCAGTCATCAAAGCGGATAAATTCCCTATAACATGAACAGTAGGAGGATCTCTGGGTTTCCTTCCCGGTCTTTTAGTGCACAGGTCCCGAACAGTTCTAGCATAGATAGGTACATCTTGAAGAGCTTGTAAAAGGGGGATCTTAACATAAAGGTTCTTCAATTCTCCTAAGAGATTGAACTGAGGTTGCCCCCCTCTTTGTGGCAGCATCAATCTCTCAGGGTAAGGTGGTTGCCTTACCAACTGGGTAGGCTGCGTGTTATCCACTTCATCGTTTAATGTTTCAGCCCTCCCATCTGAGGGATGCTCAGCATCTTTAATGATAGGAACCGGATCAAAAGGATGCTGGGAACTCTCTCCTTTGTCATACACAGTTGGTGGAATATTTTCTGCAGTTCCACGTTCTACTATCTTTCCAGACCGTAAGTGAATATCATTACAAGGTACAGGGGAGAGAGAGTAGGCTGGCATATTGAGAGCTTCCAATTGCTGGACTGTTTTATTGTTTGGGTTAGGGTTAGGTTGGGCAGGCAGCTGAGGCCGTATTGGTATGTTAGGCACAGGATTATTTTGCAGCTGCAGCTGCGACTGCTGAGGTGGGTATTGAGGATATTGATGAAATTGAGGATATGGAGGATACGGTAACTGTTGAGGTGGAGGTGGTTGAGGAAACTGGTTCCCAGGATGGAAGTTCCTCCATCCAGGAGACCATGAAGTAGGTTGGTGTGGAGTCTGTGTCCAAGGACTCCATGAATTATATCCTTGCATCGCAGGTTGAGGGGAATTCCACTGAGCATAATTTGAAGGGAATTGTGTATTCACATTTTGCATATTAGTATTCCAATTATTCAAATTATTCAAAAATGGAAATGAATCGGGAGACATACCTTGATTCCGGGGTTGCCAGGGTTTCTTCTGTGCAATGAAGTAGGCTGAATCCGCCTCTGGAGTTGATGCCTGCAGAACAGCCTTCACTTGGGGCAACGTGGGGCATTCTTTCATATCATGATTCAGCTTGCACAGCTGACACACTTGTACCTTGTCAAGAGGGCATTCCTTCAGTGGATGAGTCTTTCTACATCGGGGACAAAACACCCCTAGTGTGAGATCCTCCACTGCCTGTCTTTGCTTGGCCTTCAAGACGTCAATCTCTGAAGAGATAGAGCTCATCATTTCTGTTTTAAAGTTTTCAAGAAGATTGCCTATCTCTGCCCGTGTAGCTCCCCCATTGGATGATTTCTGAGTTCTGTCGAAGACATCACGTTCCAGGTTATTTCGTTTATGCTGCTTATTATGCCTAGAAGATCCCCTGGAATATCTCTTACATAATTCCACAATTGTCTCAAAAGATTCTTTAGAGATATCCCCCTTTCCTAATAAATTTAGCATGTCTAAACAATCGTCCCTGATTCCTCGAAGCAAGATTATCTTCAGCACATCTAGTCCCATGTTCGTCTGTCCAGCTCTCTGCACATTGTACAGCAACCTCTCCACAAAATCCTCCAAACTTTCATCCTCCTTCTGTACCATCTTGAATAACTCCTCCCTTTTGTCCCTGGTGTTACAATATTCTTGATATTTTTCCAGGAATACTTGCTTCATCTTATTCCAATTAGCAACAGTTCCTCCCCCAAGGCTCATGAACCATCGTAATGCATTGTCCTTCAGGGTGGCAGGAAAAAGCTTCAACTTTTGAGCATCTGTGACATAATCATAGCTGCGACAGAGGATATCGAATTCAAACAGGAATTCGTCTGGATCCTCTGCCGCCCTGCCATGGAAGCGGGGTAACACCGACGGTGAAATGTTTTTCATAGGAGCTGTCCCCTCTAGCTGCTGTATTGGGAATTGCAATGTAGCCATAGTTTCTGGCGGGGAATTATCTTCATGATGGTATTGTACCACTGCTTCTTCCTCTTCGTTCTCATGTCTATTATTCATCTTTTCTTCTGTATCTTCTCCTTCGATTGTTTCTTCATCCCTTACCTCAACTGTAACAGCTGTGTATTCTCCGGTTGTAACAGCTGCGTATTCTTCAATTGTAACAGCTGCGTATTCTTCAATTGTAACAGCTGCGTCAGCTGTTCCTTCTTTAGCAGGAGTATATGCAGGAATCACAGCTGCTCCTGTATCTTCCACTGTAGATCCTGATGCTGGCGCTCCAGGATCAGCAGGGCCTCTTTTGATAGGAGTCTCCCGTTGACTAGATCTGACAGCTGAATCCGTTTTGTCAACAAGGTCGTCGATGAATGTTCTTCTGCCCAGCGGTGGACCTCGACCACGACCCGAACCACCTGCACTGTTAGTAATTTGTGGAGTTTTGGGGGTTGGGAGGTGATCGCGTTTTACCCTCCTCGTATTCATGCGAAGCAGATCATTTCAAAAACAACCCAAAAGACTGGCTAAAAGCAAATATCAAATACGACTAATGACTAGTGTTTAATTTTCATCCTTCCCCGGCAACGGCGCCAAAATGTCAAGCACTCTAATTGCAGATAATTAAATATCAAACACACAGAGCGTATGAAATTTATTGTCAACCCGAGGAAGTCTTTTTATTTCAAAGGACAAACGCACAATATATGCTTAAACACAAAACCATTAGAAGTGATACTTTTATCTTCTATCATCCATGTTCATCCCAAGAATCTATGCAATCCCAATTGCCTTCTAACTGCTATACTACAACTCTTTTCTATTATGCATCAAGCAGAATTAATATCAAATCTAATCAACGATTGCAGGAAGGAAATCTCAATTGCATTCTAAAATAATCAACTGTCTAATTTAATCAAGCTGGAATCATAAAGCATGACCTGAACATTACTCTAGAATTTGGTAAAAGATATTAAAGCAACTGTTCTAAGAAACTGGATTGCAAAATGTAAACCAATCAACACATAACAGGAAAGCCAATTTGTAAGGGTTCCTGGGATTACGTCTCAGCTGTAGGATGAACACAGTAGTGTGAACAGAAATTGAAATATATAAAACGAACCTAACTCAGTCGACTGTTATTCGATACCATTCACCAATCTCATGAATAAATCATTTACTGAGAAATCCACACAAGGAATATTGCTGCTGCGTACAAAAGAAAGATCAAAGCATCACACAACAGGAAAGATGAAATCCTAAATTAACACAGCAATCTCTGTGGAAGACGGGCCCAGTCTTCACACAGAGACGCTGGTTGAACAACACTCTCTTTAACTCAGAAGCAACTCCTTATATTAACAGAAGGATGAGTACAGAGTTTCGGCTTGACTGCTAATACAAGATGAATTAATTAATTGCTGTCCAACCCCTTAGTCGAGGCAATTCCCCATACTTATACATACAATTGCAACATCTAAACCTATAATTGGGCAGCCATGAAGATCTCTGATCTTCAGGCGCCCTAAATAATCTAGCTGTTACAATGCGTGGCAGAACGGAAATATGAGAGAAGTATAAATTATCCCAAGAGTGACGGTCCTTCCAGCTCACAGCTGGATTTGAGCAGCGACATACTTAAGATAGTTCTTCTGTTACAGCTGCCCTGCCACGACTGTGCCTTGATTGACGATTTGAGTCCCAAGGAACCTTCCATAAGCGATGAACGTTCCTTCATGACTTGTTCAGCTCCGATCTTCCTGCAGTCTATTGTCTTACTACCTTCATAAATCGCATCATGTTAGCACAGATTAAGAGATGCACAACTTTAATCATCACAATCATAAGTATTAACACAATAAAACAATAATCGGCCATACCTTGGTAATTTGGGGAATAGATAAGGACAATAAGTTGAATTGCCAAGGTAATTGGTGTAAGACGAGGGAAGGGAAGATGATAAATGATGGTCAAAAAGGGCCAATTCTGGGCTCAACAATTATTACTCAAAAGGTAGTGCGTTTGTGTGGCGTGGTTGCAACAGAAAAACAAAAGTGCATAAATTCTAACTTTCAACAACAAAACTCTTTTTTTTTTTTTCAATTTAAAATTCTTTTCCAAACTGAAAAACTGAGCAAATCTACTTAAATTCCTTTTTTGTTTTCTTTTGAAATTGTACACAAAATAACCTATGTTATCTTGTAACAAACATAAGCCTTATTAAATCTTAAGTTACCAAATTTTTTTCTTTTTCTATTATCATAAACGAAAAAGAAATATAAACATGGAAAACAAATAAGACTTGTGTGCAATGTGTAAGTATGGCTAAAAATGGTTTCTAAGCTTACAACTGTCAAAGCACTAGCTTAACAAAGACTTGACCTACAAGTTTTTTGCAAAAGAAAAAGCCTCTATACTTGGAAACAAAGTGGGGAGAAAAAAAAGGAGATAGATACAAGAGGACTGACCTAAAGCATCCAACCCTAGCAATACCACTATGCCAAGCAAAAAGTAGGCAAGCAAGCTACCAACTACCCTACTAACATAAGGACTGAGAAATGAATCAGCCTAAAGCACTTTAAACACACTTGAAACCAGAAAAGACAACAAGTCAAAGAAGGTTGGAAATCAACAAGTTTGGAAGACACCCTAAAGGCTCCAAAACAAACCAAACCCTAAAACAAAGGATAAGATAGGTAAAGAGCAAACAAATGTTGCTACAAATAGCTAATTCAAAATTATGCAAGTTTGTAAACCAGCAACATATAGTCAGGGCAAAAATAAGCGGAAGTGTTCACCACAAGACACAACCTAGTCTTCCAAAAAAGTTATAAACAGTCCAAACATTTCACCGGTAAGCAAGCGATCTAAAGATGGTAAAAAGACTCAAAGAAAGGTTCTATGACTTAAAAAAAAGCTTAAAACCTCAAATACCAGTCAAGGAGATCTAACAACAAAGTCAAGAGACCACCAAAAAGGCTAAAACTCAAGCAGACCACTAACAAAAGGATACAGGAAATATACCCTACTATGCAGTAGGGAAACTCGTGCTCCTGAAGAAATGGGCGTTGCTGTATGTATAGCATAGTAGCGTATGGGCACTACTGTATGTATAACAAAGTAGCGCTCAGGTCTTAAAATCTTAAAAACTGACTTTGAAAAGATACAAAAACACTGATTGAAGCAGAGAAAACAAGCAGGGGGATACCTACAGGGTTTCTCAACACATAAAAGGATTTGAAATAATTCCGGGAAGACAAACAAGAAAAGGTTTCCTAGAGCAAAAACACAACTTTCCCCAGTGGAGTCGCCAGTCTGTTGGCGGGAAAAACTACCCTATAGTAAGGAAACTGATACTATCAACTGAAGGGGGATGACAGGTAAGCGTATTAACTGTATTACAGAGATGTTCATGAAAAGAAATAGGTTATAGGCCTTGAGAACATACCTTTCGAATGACATTCGATCCTAGCTCTTATTTGATCTTGCACTCGATCCTCAAGTCCACTTCCCGTCCATTAAACCTGCAATACAAGTACCTTTCTCAGCGTATCTTGGATAATATATAATGATTGAAAGAGACAAAGCAATTTAAACATTCAATATTAACCAAAACAGATCCAAACTAGTATATTACTTCAATGAACACTTAATTTGGGACAAGAAAGACGCTTCAACCTTTTATTGTCAAATGCAAATTGATGTTACAAATATACCTGACTTTGTGACATGCTCCTGCAACTTGATCCTGGGCTCCTGCTCTTCTCTGGCTTGGATATCTTCCAGCATAAACTCCTCCAATGCAAGTTTCTCTTTAAAGTCTCTTAATAACATTCATGTCTCTAACCCCTCTCTTTATTCTTCCCTGTATTTATAGGACAAGAGAAGCAGTTCAGGTCGAGGGATGGTTATGGAGGAAGTTGGGGAAGTTGGAAAACTACCTACAACTAATCCTCTTCATGAAATTAATTTTTTTTAATCATCTTTTGAGATGTACGCTACTATTGTTCAGTGAAGTAGCGTTCAAGGCACTACTATAGTGCTTGTAAACTAGTGCTCATCACTTTTTGAATGTTGAGCACTACTATGCTGAAGAGGAGTAGCGCTCATAAGGCGTGAGGGCTACTATGACACACTGGAGTAGCGTACAGGTGCTAGTCTATTGAAGTAGAGTAGCGCTCATATCTCAAAATGAAATTTTTATGGTTTTTCAGTGTTGTCAGGGGATGGAGTAAGTCAAAGTCTCATCTAGGGTCAACATGCTCCTCCATCCAAGTTGTCCTTTTGTGTGATCAACAGCTCAGGGTGATCACGGACGGAGAGGTGCAGGTTTGACCTATAACATTCATTTCCCATCTTTTCTTCTTGGGCCACAAGCCTAGCTTCTTCTTGAGAGCATTCTTCCCGCAATCTGTTGAAGGAGATCAACTTCTTCCTTGCACAAATTCCTTGAATAAAGGAATCTCATGACCTGGGTAGGCCATTTAGAGTGGTCATCACCACTTCACCATTCTCCACCATTTCATCCACTGCTTCTAGTTGTTCCTTGATCTGGGAGACCCTTAAAAAATAAGATTGAATGGTTTCTCCATTCTGAAACTTTACTCCTTTCAATTGGTTCCGCAGGGTCATCTTCCGATTTATGTTCTTCCCTTCAAATAGCTTGGTCAAAGAGTCAAACATCTCCTTGGGTGTCTTTAGAGAAGACACATGGGGTATGAGATGGTCTTTGATAGAATCAGCAATGATTCTCTTTGCCTTGACCAAGTTCTTCTTATGCAATACTTTAGCCTCTTCATCCTCTGGGATAGGGATGTCTTCTTTTACATATGAGTCCAACTCATTCTCTTCCAGGATTAACCCAATCCTATACTTCCAAGCTCGGAAGTTATCAGCCCCTTCAAGCTTATCCTCAAGCTTTGTGTGGTGAGACATCTTAAAGAGTACTTCAAATGGAAATAGAAAAGATTTAGGTCTTACCACTTGAAATGCTGAACACTGGATTTGGTCCCAGATTAGGGTTTGTCGAAAAAACCCTAAAAATTCAAAATGTGAATTTCAACTTTCTGAAAGGATAGAAAGATGCGCCTTGATGAGCTGATCAGCCTGGTGTATTCAAAATTTGAGATCAACAAAGCTTTACCCTTCAGATTTTCCTTTTTGTCCTCCCGGGTTCACTAGGGAGAGCCCTGAATTAGGGTTTGAGTTTCCTGGAGATCTACCTAGCCAAAAATCTTGATCCAAAGCTCTAAACTTCGATTTTTGCAAGGATCTTCCAGCTATGTCTTCAGATTTCAGAAATTCCTATTTTTGTGGAAACCCTAATTTTTAGGGCCAAATCTGAAAATGCTCAGAATTGAATTCTGATTGGACAGATAGATTCTCCTTGATGAGTAGAGTCAATCTACTATACTGCTTTTCCAATATCTATGGAGAGGAACCCAATAAACAAGAAACTCATGTTTCCGTCACTACAAAATGTCTTCTTCTCAGGTTAGCTCTGATACCATGTTAAATTTTGAGCATTAATTCACAATACTCTTGGATATTTACTGAGATAATAACATATACAGTATATCAATGCATAACAATCACAATAAGCATGACAAGCATCACAAGAATCAAAAGCATGAGAGACAAGAGACACAGAGTTTTCGTGGGGAAAACCCTAAGGTGAAAAACCCCACAACTTCCTCAGAGATAGAGAGAGCAATGGCTCAACCAAAATACACTTGAGATAGTCTCCTAGTAGCAGATGATCCTCCTCCTCACTAGTGCGCCACTTTCTGAGTGAGAGAAGTGTGTCTTTTTGAATTATCCAAATAGAGATCTCTCAATCTCTATTTATACTAACCTGTTTTCCTAGTTACACTATGGGGCCGACTTGTCTATCTAGATACATCCACAATATAATATATATTTTAGGGCCGACCCCACACATGGTGGTCTAATAACCCATCGACAAGTACACACACTTGCGACACTTATCAATCCACATGATGACACTTCCTTATAGAGGAATAACACATCTCTAATAAGGGTACAATAAATATATATGAAATACATAGATGAAATACATTCCAAAGTTACATATACATCAACAATATCCACATACCAGACTGTTTCATACTTTTCTTCATTACAATTGATCTAGAGTTCCTTGCAGCGCTTCAGTTGTTCTTGGGCATTACTGAAACCACGAAATGCAGACCTTTCCCAGCGTCCCATAATATGTAGCTTGCAGGGACTGGATTGAATTCACTTGATAAGCGTAAGATCAAGGTATCTTTCCGCTTCGTGTCTCTCGGCATAATCCAGGAGCTTCCTTCTATCTTCTGGTGGGAGAGAATCATCCCACGGCTTGAGAAATAGAGCGCTCCTCGGCTGTAAGGTCTCAAGGGCTTTCCCCTTATCTTTACTTTTGCTAGAGCTGGCACCTGCTGCTGAAAACATATTCAGACTTGGAAGAGGAGACTGTTGCATTGTCTCACGAGTTAGCATATCAGCAAGGCAATTTAAATAACCTGGTTTATATACAATATCGTAATCAAAATTTGATAACCATATAAACCATTTCAATATCCTACTGCTATTTTCAGCCATTAAATTCTCATTCTTAAATATTCCAAGCATGATCTTCAAATCAGTTCTAATCACAAACTTGACAGGTTTTAGAAATAAGATAAAATGCTGGACAGTTTTCTTGATAGCAAGAATTTCCTTGTGGCTGCTGGGATAATTTAACTCTGCAGACTTAAATGAACCTGAAGCATATCCACAGATATTTTCCTTCCCAGAAATTTCTTCTAGCAGTACACCACCCCAGGTGGTTGTTGAGGCATCTGTCTCTATGATTAATTTGCCAGTTCCTTGTGGCAAATGGACAGCAGGAAGTTCTTTTACTTTGGCTTTGATTTTGCTAACTACCAAAGTCATTTCATTGGACCATTTGGGTGGATTTTTCTTTAATCTTTGCTGGAGGATATGGATATCCATTGCTTGCCCTTTATAGAATGGTCTGATATAATTCAATGACCCTAAGAAACTTTGTAACCGTGTTTTATCTAGAATTTGATCAAGAAAATGCTCAAAAGAACTTAACACATGTTTCTGCAGAATAACCTGACCTCTTTGTATTTTGAAACCAAGAAAATCCATTTCAGATTTTCCTATTTCCATCTTGGATTCTGATAAAACTAAACCATGCTTAAAGACAAGATCATAAAACTTCTGAAGATGCTTTAAGTGATCTTGCAGGTTCTTGGAACAAATTAATATGTCATCAATGAAAACCAGGAGCCAAGGGATATCTCTAAAGATATCTTCCATTCTCTTTTGGAACTCAGAAGGAGCATTATTAATCCCAAATGGAAGCACTTTCCACTTGTATTGGCCATGGGGAACAACGAATGCTGTTTTGAACCTATCTTTAGCTTCAATACCAATTTGGTAAAAACCAGACTTTAAATCAAATTTGTTGAAGATAGTGCAACCAGATATTCTTTGCAAAAGACTAGCTTTATCAGGCAAAGGATACCTGACTTTCTGAAGGACAACATTGAGGGGCTTGTAATTTACCACTAATCTGGGTTTCCCTCTTTTTGGTTCTGAGTACTTGTTGACAGCAAAAGCACAGCATGACCATGGGATCTTGGAAGGCTATATTAAACCTTTTTTTAGCAGATCCTTGATTTCTGCTGCACAAAATTCTCTCTCAGATGGTGACATGATTCTAGCTGAAGCTTTCATGGGTTTGATCTTTTGCAGTGGATCAAACGACAAAGAAACAAAATATTTCTCTCTGGTCTAGAATGCATTTGGACTTTCAGAGCAACAATCTTTTACCAGTTTCTCTGTTATAGCGGCTAGATTTTTCTCTTTGTGACTATCTGCATAAGTAATGCAGTGATCCATTTTGTGCAAATCACCAATCTTTGGGACCTTTACAGAAACTGACTCAATAGACGATTTACACTTATACACAGGACTGAAAGTTAATGGACAAATAACAGACTGAGTATTAACTGTACAAGAAAATAACATTTTAGACATATCCATAGAAAATGGACTAACTTTCTGAAGAAATTCAGATCCTAAGACACAATCTTCTTCCAGACTGTCTAACCTATAAAAAGAAAGTTGACTCTTAGCAATCGACACACTAATCGAAAAATATTCAGTTTTACCAGTAAGTGACACAGGTGTCCCTTCTATGGCTGAACCAAAATCTTTACATTTATCCCAATAGAAAGTTGGGATAGCTGAACCTTTTGCTAAATTAAACTGACAACCTGAATATATCAAACAATGCAAATTGTATGGCTTATACTCAGGTGGGTTGAAGGTGATTTGTATAAACATTTTAGGACCTTGGAAAGCACCGAGGAGACTTGGTACTTGAGATTTTGGTGAGGAAGGTGAATGGGGAGGAGAGGACTGCGGAGATTGTTCCTTTTGTTCAAGATTGCAGAGGGCTTGTTCTAGGTGCTTGGAGAGGTCTTCATCAGAAGATTGGTCTTTTTCCAAAACTAGAATTCTCACCATGTCCTTTAAATCCTCAATTTCTCTTACTAGCTTTTTCAATTCCTTCTGTTTATCTTTTATTTGGAGTCTCAATAATTTTTCTCTATCTCTCCTGTGTTGCTGTCTATCTTCATGTTCATCTGGGTAATCACGATATAATTTAGCTAGGTTATACTTAGCTGAAGCAAACTGAACTTTACCCTTACCCTTCACATCTTTTTGTTTCTCTAAAAGACTAAGCAATCTAGTCTTTTCTTCTCTCAGTTCTTGTTTGAGGGCATACTGATAGACTGGAACAATTATTAATTTTAAATCAATTTCTGCCAACTGTTTCTCATAAGAATAAATAGGATTGAATGAGAACATATTCAATGAAAAATAAAACTCCGAGATAGTGCACCCCCCTAAATTTGCATCCTGGCTATTAGAACTAGAGTTGGAATCAGACTCGGAGTCAGGGGAAAATTTAGCCAAAAGAGCAAAATCAGACTGGTCACTATCATAGTCTGAAGCAGATTCTAACTCATCAAGATAAATCATTTCTCCTGCTGGAGGAGGAGAATCAACTGATAATTCAAATAGATCCCACCAGTGCGGATCTAGATTAGCACACAAGGCTGCAAGCCTCAGATGAGATTTTCTTTCTGGACATTTCCCTGCCCAATGACCTGGTTTCCCACAAATGAAACAAACATCCTTTTTTCCTTTCTCAGTTCTTCTCTTGACAAACCTATGACCTTTAAACTGAGACTTATGCTTTTTATAAGACTTATAACCATGTTTTGACTTATGTTTATAAGGCTTATCAAGATGATACCTTGGGCTGGAGGAAAAGAATCCTTTCTTTTTCTTCTTGTGACAACTACAGGATTCTTTTAAATGTCCATGATTGTGTGCATCGCACCCCCAATCTGGCATTCCTGCAACATCTTTGCAAAATGAAGCAGAAAACATTTTTTGGTTCCTTTTGAAATCTTTACTAACCCTACGCTCAAGACAGTGTTCTTGCCAGGTTTCAAGAATGTGAGCATGTAGTTGGGCTAGTGACAATGATCTAAGCTCTACTTTCTTATCTTTTAGAGCTTGTTCAACTGCATCAGGAACATGTCCTGGGAAACTTCTCAGGTAATGTTTTAAATAGGCTAGATTTCCTAATTTACCTGAAGAAATTAAAAGTTTCTGCATATAGCAAAAATATTCTTCACTTTTGCTTAAATTACATAATCTAGTAGACATAAAAAGTGAAGCAAGATGGTCATAATCTTTGCCATCTTCCAGACCATAAAATTCTTTACCTAGGGCTCTTAAGATTTGTTCATCTGCATCATCTGCAGCTAACATCTCATTTCTTGAATCTTGGGGTAGCCATCTCCACCAATCGTAAGCAAGGCCTGAGAGACCTGCTACCAACTGTGTACCCAACATTTTCCCTGTAAGATTATGGTCTTGTTGTTTCTTATACAGCACCCATTGGCCTAATAATTGAATAGCATTTTTTATTTCATCTCTAGTCTGACACTGGATATTTAGAACTGGTTGTTCAGGCATTTGAGACAAGAGATTATTCATTCCATTAATGCCATAATGGGTTCTAGTAGCAACTGATACTAATGCAGAAGCATCAGGCATCTGAGTGTCAAAGGTAGGAACTCTGAGGGTTTCTCCTCTGTTAGAAGACTGTGCATCATGATAGCCAACTTCTAAAACATTCAAACTAGCAACATACTTTGGATCCAAAACAGGTTTGAACTTTTTAAATTCAAAGATCCAATTTTCAACTTCAGCTCTAACCTGATCACTTTCTCCAAAATCAAATTCAGGTTTTTCTGTCTCTAGTACAGAAAACTGACCTAGTGAGTGACTCTTGTGATGCTGAGTTTTATGTCCTTTTGTTGCTAATGCAATAACATGATCTGGAACCACATATTGCTTTTTTTTAAGACTATCTGCCTTTTGCGAGATGTCTTCAAGGACAATCATTCTTCGGTTAAGCTTTACAGAAGCTTCACCTATTGCTAATTTGATATCTGTTGTATCATGAAGAAGATGATTTAACAAATCCATCTTAGTCTCTACCCTCTCTATTTGTTGTTTTTGTTCAGCAATTTGACTCTTCAGAAATAGGATATCTTGTGCCATGTCATCAAGATTCCTACCAGAATGAACTTGTTGCAAATTACTCCAATTTGCAAGCTTTATTTAATCTGAGACCTGTTGGTCAGGAGCTGAGGACTTACTTGGTAAGAATTCTCGTTTGGTTTGACCGTCTTGGGAGAATTGTCTGAATGGAGTTTCAGGAAGGTTCCAGCCTGGGATAAAAGATCTGTTTCCGGCATTAACAACTTCCATACCAGTTCCATTTCGGGGAAGAGAGAACATTCCTAATCTTGGAAGTTCTTTTTGCTTAGACTGATGTTGGAGTTTTTGCATGATCTTTCTACAAGCCTGGCAATCTCCATGTCGGCCTCTATGCTCAGTATCAAACAAACCATAGAAAGAGGTTTGGGGTTCAGATGAAGAAGGAGTAGAAGAATTTACAGAATTGGCTGCAGCTTGGAGCTAAGCATTATTGTAGGATCCTGCAGATACAGACCTAACTAAGGGAGGTTGAAATCTGCTAGTAGGGCGCTCTTCTTGTACTCTGAATGAACTAGTTTCTGCATCAAAGGTTAATGGTTTTGCATTATATGCAGAGGTTAATCTCTCTTGATTTCTTAGTTCAAAGTATCTTATTTCCCACTGCTTTGGATAGTTTATGCCTGTCCAGTCGAAGGTAATGGGTGTAGCATGTTTGGATTTTCCCTTTCCACCATGCTGGTTGTGGCATAACTCTGATGGACGGCTAACCTAAGGGCCGGTAAGGTATCATTACCAAAGCGAACAACAACGCCACCTTTGAGTTGGATAATATGGGATCCGATATCCATATCAAAAACTTTGGGAAGGATATAAACTTTAAGAAGATCATAGATATGGGGATCTTTAAGGGTGACGAAGAATTTGGGATAGACAGTACCAAAAGCAGGACCATCGTGAAGAGGAGCGGTAAAGCCACCAATTACAGCAACAGAAAACTTACAATGACGAGTATCAACAATAACACACATAGACGATACAGCAAGATGAGGACGTACAAGAGGACCTAGACCTAACTTGACAGCACCCAGGTGCACATACTTGAAATTTTGAGATTTTTCCCAGTCAATTTGACATTTATCTAATAGATTAATATGGACTGGTTCGTCACGACCTGAAAACGAAACATCTATGCTAGACACTTTGATTTGTGTTGCGGCAGTGATATGCCACCATGGAAGCCTGTACACTTCTTTTGGGAGTATATGAGGAAGCTGCCAATTCTATGAAGGATTGGTATCATCAATATGAATATAAGCTGAATCAGTTTCAGATGTAGATGGATGAAAAGAAGAGTTTCTACGTTCTGCTAATGATACTTTTGTATCATTCACCGACTCACATTCTAAGGTTGTGAGCTCAACAGTATCCATTGCAGGGTCCATTTGACTATGGGGATGAGTGCTCACTCTAAAATGGTCTCCAGTAACTATGAGGACTTACCCACGCCTAACCACGGCTCAACTGCCTCTCTAACTTCGGACAACCCTTACAACCCCAAATGCCCAGCAATTTACTCAACGGTCATTTCCACCACCTACAGGATAAAGTTGTAGAATGCAAAGCAGGAAAATAAAACAGGATGTTGTAGCAAATTGACATACATCCATTCATACATATATGAAAAGAAAAGTATACCAGAAAATAGATAAATTTGCTTGCTGACTCTGATACCACTTCACTTCTACCAAGATCGACTTTACTGATTCAATATGATGACTCCACAAATTTTATTAATCTTCAACAACATTTACAGACATGGACAGTGTATATAAAAATAAACTTTAATAACATGTACAAAACCCATTTACAAATATGATTATGATCTATAATCGACCTCTTTATATTTTTGTCTTTTATTCTTTTCTAAGTAATTACCATATCGAGATGGATAACTCTTCCAAATGTTTACCATATATTTTCATACAGTTTAAGTTATAACCGGTCTCAACATTTACCACAAATCTCTCTTAATTTTTCACGTTTTTAATTAAAAGAAACTATCTTGGAGTTTAAATATATATATTCGTAAGATTATATATATTTTTATGAACCACAAAAAAGCGCAAATTAAATATACTACGCTGTCTTTGCAAATACATATCTATGTATATACAATTATAAATATATATTCGTATCAAACAATGATAGCATCTAACTGCTCGTCAAAGTAACAACATCCCGAGAGCACTACTGCGATATTATTGGGGATAATGAGCAATCTACATGACAACGCAGAGAGGACTGTCTATGAAAAAATAGATAACGGATTTGGCCCAAATTCTTATGACTGAAATGGTAAAGGAAACCAACTTGCAATCAAATTCAATAGAAAGAATCCCTTCAATCGATGTTAGACTAATCAAAATAAAAAGAAAAGCAAATCACAACTAACTAGAGAACTTCAGATATATCAATCAGATGCGGTACATTAAGTGATCATCTCTCGCCATATCATTAACTGTAACTAATCAATGTGTTTTACCAAACATTGATTGCGCATAACTATCAGTTTGTTTTATGTTTTGCAGCATGAGTATAAGATAATGGCGGATTTCCAGGGTGGAGTCGAGCAAGATTTTCAGATTAATATCTACGCTCCAGACGATGTCAAGAATCACATCATACTAACAGAGAGGTGATTTTTGCGGAATTACAGCGAGCAATACCAATGATAGATCAGGGTAACGAGTTTAGTCTATACATTATGCTACTCATCATTTAAGTGGCTTTTTTTTTTTTGGTCGAACCGTTTGATGGAGAAGTTAAGTCGCGGTTTAAGGAAGATTCCACACTAACTATCCATTCGACCAAGGAGATGTAAACAAGGAAGAGTTAGCCGAGCTATACCATATGGATTTTTTAAATATTTTACTGCTCCACTACCAATCATCCGAAAATATAGTTCGTGGAAACTACTCAACCAACACGTAGCAAATGGCTCGACTAAGTTTGCCAAAACTGACACTGTAGTTAATGCTCTGCTCCTGTACCAGTTGAATGAAAGAACAAGTGATTGCGGATTGTTAGCTAAGGTTTTAAGGAGCTCAACACCATGCAATGACTCTATCTTAAAGGGAAGAGATCGCAAAAATAAAAATAAAAATCAGAATGCTGAGCTGGAAAATATGGAATCATTCTACACAAAATCAAACAAACAGTAAACAGAGTCTGCATACATGGCTTGAACACAGAAATTTATGATTCATCTGACTGTCATGCTAAGCGATGCAACCGGGAGGAGATAGAGTTTAACATAGATCTGATCCTTTGGACAAGAAGCGCACAGATTTCAGTAGATCACCGTTGGGTTCTGTTATACATTTGATATGATGAAAACAATCCAGCAACAACAATATATAAAAGAGGGACCGGTCTGCATCTTACAAGTGAACATACCTAGATGATCATTCCATTTCAGCATATAAAAATATGTAGAGATCCCCCTGGATCAATGCGATTTCAACGCAATATAATTCTATAAATAAGCTGAGATATTTAACTCCAGTGAGCAGATCACTATGATTTCCATTCAACATAATATATATATATATATAAGAAGAGGTATTTAACTTCAAAGGTCGACTTCCTTCCTGCAATAGATCTTGATTTTTTTATAAAAAAAAAAGAAATAATAGAGAAATGCTTAAATTCAAAGATCGACTTCCCCATTCAATAGATCTGAAATTTAAAAACGAAATGAACAGAGAAGTGTTCAAATTCAAGGTTGACTTCCTACAATCAAAAGATCTGGAAGTCAATCGGGACAGGGACAGTTCGTGGTTGGAGAGATCGGATTCCTGTCTTCTAACAGATCTGGAGTTCAACGTTTTTCAAAGATGGTGCACACCTAATCATACAGAGGAGAGTAACCTGTGATTTACGCTGTAAGGGCGTGGAGTTTTTATCAGAATAATATTAGGGCTTTAAGAGCAAATGAAATCGGGTAGATAATGGATCCTAGGCTTCTTAGTCAAGTAGAGGCATAATACAATTTCTCAGGGAACTAAAATACGCTGCAGAGGTCTGTTAAATCATTTTCAGATAGTAAAAAAAAATGGAGATAATTATAAATTCTTAGCAAACACATTACCACACAGAGTTCTGGTAATTCATTTTTAACTTATTTAAACAAAAGAATAAAATGCTCACCAATCAGCATAATCAGATTTCTAGATAATTCCTTGAACATACAAAAAATAATTGAATCTTCGAATACAAACATCTTCCGATTCCAGAATTTTAATTAGCACGGAATCTATGCATCCGATACCTCAAATATTTCTTAAATAAACACAGAAAAATATGGATCTGCTGGTACATGAATCTTGTATTTCTAGCAAGTGAATAATACCAAATTGTGGATCCGAGGTTTTAAGTATATCTCAAAATAAAACAGAGAATATACATTTCCAGTGCATAAATCACATTTCCAGAAATTGCTTAACACAGTATTATACATTTTAGGCCTCAAAGCGTTATCCCAACCGTTGGTGTAGTACGTCTGGTGCCCTCAAGGATCGATCAGCTCTAATACCAAATGTAGAGCCCCTCCTTTGGGCTCCTCCTGAACTGAACCTGAAACTTAAAAACTTGATACAAACACATTAGCTATCATAATTTACAGGAAAAATAAAATAATTAAATGAATAACTTAGCAAATTAAAACAAAACATAACCTGTCAACCGATTCATCTTGTCCACTATTGTCCGCGTCTTCCGTAGGATCTTTCCAGCAAAGATCGTTTGAACCATAGGAGAAGCAACCATTAGCTTTGCCACCCAACCATAGGCTCATGCTTTCAGTCACATGGCCTCCCCCAAGCTTTGGGTCATAGAGCTCACACACAACAATTCGAGAAACTCAGCTTGGGTTCCCCCCCCACCAAAATTTATAGCCAAACCCTCAATAGCAGTAAGTCATGAGGCAATTCAAAATTATGATAATCATCCAGGATCTGGGTCCTTTACCCATTCCCAAAGCCTTCCTTTTAAAGGAACATTCCGACATGCGACACATGTCATTTCATGCATAAATACATATTTTATTAAATTTCCAATTTAATAATACTCACCCATCCATGTGTCAGTTTTTCTAGGAGTTGCACCAACATCCCTAAGTTTTCTCATGTTTGTTCCCTAGATATTTTACTTAAATCCTAGTTTTGAGGTGTGAGTGGAGTTGACTAGGTGTCCATGCTTAGGATTCTACTTTGCTCCTAAAATAAAGATTTATATTATTTTAAATGCTCAAAATATTCTTTTATCTGCAAATGCCTAATAACACTTAATATTATTTAAATGCCAAAGTAATCATTTATGTGCAAATTCCTAAAGTACTCAAATGCATTTCTAAGTAATGTTCTAGGTGCAAACTTATATGTTTTCATGCAATTAAGTTTAACAATCTTTTTCACTAGGACCCCGGTGCCACGTCGTTGGGCTTCCCCATTCCTTAATTTCATTTCCCCGACATGGCACCACTCCGTTGGGTCCAATCATCAATCGTATCCATTTCTCGGCAAGGTAATACATCATTAGGTCCTTGCGTCTACTCTTTCCGTTCTCGTTAGGGTACTGCATCGTCGGGCCCTTCTGCTTTCATCCTTCCGTTTTGACTTGCAGGAACTTCATGTAGGGATTTCAGGAGCCGTTACCTTCTATCCTCCGTCTACACGCTATTAGGAACTAATGACGCTGAGGAGTGAGTCCGTTCTCACTGTGCGCCCCCCAACTTGTACGTTAACAGCTCTGTCATGGCCCACCTCGTACGCCCTCATGCTTTCCTCTTGAGCAAGCGGATCAGTGCTTATCTGCTCATGCATGGTATTACGTTGGAAGTCAACATCGTCGTCGCTCTCCCCGTGTGTGATTTATCTGTACTCTACGACCCTTCATATTCCTTTGTGTGTCCGTCGGTGAACCATTTCACCTGTCTCTACACACATTTCTCACAAACATATATTAGTAGTAATGTCCTCAATAATCATAATTTGATTTATCAATATGCTACTTCGTTAAGCATTTATGTTTTACTCATAACATTACTCATTCATCTACTCAGAGTTGCATCTTGTCAATATCTACTTTCTTCATTCTCATCTCATAGTCAATCATATAGCTAGTCGCTAAGCATCATTCACATGTACAGTTTTCATATCAAAGTTAATCATTAAACAACATGAAATCGTTCATTCACAATAACTACCAAAATACACATATATCATTATTTCATTGATTTACAATCAATCGTAATCATAAATACACTCTAAATAAAATCAAAGGGTTATTTTATTAATGTTTCAAACAGTCAGGTCACTCAACAGGTTCTCTCAAAGTCTACAGTAGTCTAGGGGCACTACATACACCCCTACTTATTTAGAACTTCGTCCTGAAGTTTAGAATAAATGCTGAAAATCTATGACGCATATCAATTGCGTTCTCCCCATTCCCAGAGCTAGGACTGTCACTATCCCACTGCACACATATAATTTAATTCCTTAATTCATTTATCAATTATTGTCGTCATTCACCTCTTCAGGTTTTCCTCAATCATTTAAGACGCAAGAAGTCTCAAGAGACCATCTTATTGAAGTTGTTCAGTCGGGTCACTCGACAGGTGCCCTTGAGGTCCACAGTCATTTTAGGGGCATTACACCTATAAAATTCTTGTTTTTGGGTCTTGGAACGAGTTCCCAAGTCTAATTCTTTTTTATTTGATCTAATTATTCCTTCATAGCCTTCATCCATCCTTCATCTGATTTGGCTTGCTCAACCCCTTCTGGTTCTATTTGTGATAGTAATGAGAAATGCACTTCCTTAGTTGGGTTGCTCTGACTTTTTCTAGTTTTTACGCCGACATATTTGTCTCCAATAATCAAATATTCTAAATGATTTTTCTGAACAAATCTAGAGGGGGCCCTTGTGTATGGTCTGCCTTCTGTTGAAATATTGTAACTTCCAAGAATATTATATTTGTATTTTATTATTCTGGAGATGGTACATTCCTCCGTGGTGACCCTATTGTATATCCGGAGATGTTTATTCCTCCAAGAGAGTGTGGTAACTAGGGTTACTATATCTACCATGTGAGTTCAGCCCTGAGTTTAGTATTTGGGGGTTATTAGACTCTCCTGGGAGAGGTCGGCCCCGTTAGGGTAAAAAGTCAGTTGGGAGATGAGTATAAGTAGAGGAGGTATGTTCCTCACTTATCTCATTCATTCAGTCACTTGTGATTGGCACATAGGAGAGAGAGAGAGGTCTGCATAGGAGGAGAAGGAGCTCTTGTTTGGGTACTACATCTTGTATTGGTTGATTATCTATATTGAGAAAATATTTGCTGAGTTTTCTACCCCATGAGGGTTTCCCAGGGTAAATCTTTCTCTATCTTTTGATTGTGTTTCTTTCAGTGATCTTGTTTGTTAAATTAGGCTAAACTTAACATGGTCTCAGAGCTATCCTGAATAGAACATCTTTCACAAGGTGAAAATACCTCTCTCTCCTCCTCCGGTGAAAATTAGGGTTTCTGCAAAAGTTGGAATTTTTGGATTCTGATTGCATGGCTGGATAGCCCTCCTCAAAATCAAAGTTTTGAGCCTTGGATTGAGATTTTTGGTTGGGTAGAACTCCAGGAAAGTCAAACCCTAGTTTGACCAAAAGTGCAAAAAACCAGAGAACCAGAAAAGTTGCGCACCTGTGCACCAATGAACCAGAAAAGATGCGAACCTGTGCACCAGAAAACCAAAAATTCTGTTGCAGATCCAAAAGGTGAAAAGCTGAAGTTTCCAGAAGCAGAACACACCAAAACTTTCAACTCAATCAAGCACATTTCCTGGTAAGTGTTATTCTATCTCTTGAGAAACTTCAATCTCTTTGACCCCTGGATAAGATGGCTCCAAGCACTAAGCTTGAAGACAAGCTAGAGGGTATAGAAAATTTACGGGCATGGAAATACAGAATTGGTCTCATTCTTGAAGAGAATGAACTTGCCCAATATATCAAGGATGAGGTTGCAGAACCTGAAGAAGATGAAGCCAAAGAGAAGCATAGGAAGGATTTGATTAGGGCAAAGAGAATCATTGCTAATTCTATCAAATACCACTTGATTCCCCAAGTGGCATCCAAGAAGACTCTAAAGGAAATGTATGATGCCCTTTCCAGAATGTATGAGGGAAAGAACATCAATAGGAAGATGAATCTGAGAGCTCAATTGATGAGCACCAAGATGAATAAAGGATAATCTATTCAAGACTATTTCTCAAGGGTTTCCTAGTTCAAGGAACAAATAGATTCCATTGGAGATATCCTTGATGAAGATGAACTAGTCATGACTGCTCTAAATGGTCTCACTAGACCTTGGGAGTCATTCATCCAAACTATGTGTGCCAGGAAAGAAAGTATGAAGTTTGATGTGGTATGGGAGGATTGCATTCAAGAAGAAGCTAGGGTAGCCAATAGAGAATCCATTCTCAAAGAAGATGACCAAGCTTTGGCTACTCACACCAAAAGAAGAAGATGGAGTCACTTCAACTCCAAGAAGAATGGTCACAAGGAGTCTCAAACTCCACACAGATTTCAAAAGAAAAGAAGAACAAGTTCAGGAGGAGACCTCTCATCAATCCAATGCTTTTGTTGTGACAAATTGGGACACCTTGGTAGGAATTGTCCTTTAAATAAAAAGAAGAAGAACACTCATTACAAAAGACATCAAGCTCATATAGCAGAAGATAATAGTGAAGAAGAAGATGAGAGGCCTCAAAAGAAAAGATCTAAAATAGAAAAAGAAGATGTAGAAGAATATGTGTTATTCTCTGCTCTCTCTAGGTCTGTGACACCTGGAGAAGATACATGGCTCATTGATAGTGGTGCTTCAAAGCACATGACAGGACAAAAGAAAAATCTCTCAAGTCTTGAGGAGAAGACCTCTCCACAGAAGGTATCTTTAGGAGATGACTATCAATATCCCATCAAGGGAATTGGTGAAGCAAGCTACAAGCTTGATTCTGGAACCCTATTGAAGATAAAAGAAATATTATATGTACTAGGTTTGAAGAAGAACCTACTTTCTATCTCAGCATTAGATAAGAAAGGTTATAGGGTTGCATTCCTAGATGGCCAAGTAGTCACGTGGCCCAAAGGAAAATCAATTAAGGATGCAATTGTTATTGGTGAAGAGGAAGGAGGTCTATACAAGCTCAAGGGCCATCTAGAAGCTGCCCTTGTCCATGAAGCCAATAGACCAAGTGAGCTATGGCATAGAAGGCTTGCTCACATTAACTACAAAGCACTACCTCATGTGAGCAAAGTTGTCATAGGAATACCAGACTTAAAGATTGATCATTATGGCACTTGAAAAGGTTGTGCAAAAGGAAGGAATATCAAGAACCCATTTCCAAAGAGTGAAACAAAGACTAAGAGTACATTAGAATTGATCCATTCAGATGTATGTGGACCAATGCCATCCACATCCTTGAGTGGATATGAATACTACCTTACATTCATTGATGACTACTCAAGGAAGATTTGGATATATTTTCTGAATGGAAAAGATGAAGTCTTTGAAAAATTCAAGGAATTCAAAGCCTTGATAGAAAACCATTCAGAAAATAAGATTAAGATACTCAGGACAGATAATGGTGGAGAATACACTTCAAAAGAATTTGAAGTATTTTGTAAAGAAGTTGGGATCAAAAGGGAGCTAACCACTCTATACAATCTTCAACAAAATGGTGTTGCAGAAAGAAAGAATAGAACCATCATGGAAGCTCTAAAGACAATGATACATGATCAAGACCTATCTATGTATTTATGGGTTGAAGCAGCCAGGACAACAATCTATGTGCAGAATAGACTATCTCATAGTGCTCTTGACTTCAAGACCCCAGAAAAAGTGTTCACAGGGAAGAAGCCTGAGGTAAGTCACCTCAAGATATTTGGATTCCCAATATACATTCACATCCCAAAAGAAAAGAGGACCAAGCTAGATCCCTCTGGGAAGAAAGGAATATTTGTTGGATATTGTGAAGCATCCAAAGCATTCAGAATATACATCCCAGGATTCCATCATATGGAAATAAGTAGGGATGTGACATTTGATGAAGAGGCAGCTCTCAAGAGATCTAGGAAGTGCCAATATGAAGAAGTATATGAGGAAGATGCACCTTCCAGAATTAAAGAAGCTGCACCCATCCCTAAAGAGACAACACCTAAAGACCATGACATGATGGAACCACAAGAACCCACTGTCATGGAAATATCAAGGAAGAGAAAACCAGCATGGGCAAGAGTCATTATTCTGGGAGCAAAAAGGTATGGAGCTCCTGAAGGCTCCACTAGGGTGAGCAAGAAACCAAAGACATTCTCCAACTATGTGGCCCTGATGTGTGACCTTGTAGATCAAGTACCCACTAGTTATGAAGAAGCATCTCATAAGAAAGAGTGGGTGGAGGCAATGACGGAGGAATACCAGTCAATAATAAAGAATGATGTTTGGGATATAGTCCCCAAGCCAAAGGACAAGAGTGTGGTATCCTCCAAATGGATATACAAGATAAAGCATGCTGCGGATGGTAGTATTGAAAAATATAAGGCTAGGTTTGTGGCCAAAGGACTCTCTCAGAAAGAGGGAATTGACTATGAAGAAACATTTGCACCAGTGGCAAGGTACACTTCCATTAGGACCATCATGGCACTTGCATCCATGATGAAGTGGGAGTTACACTAGATGGATGTAAAGAGAGCCTTCCTGAATGGTGTGATTGAGGAGGAAGTGTACATAGAACAACCACAAGTATTTGAGGTGGAAGATGGAAGAACCCATGTGTGCAAACTGAAGAAGGCCTTATATGGGCTGAAGCAAGCTCCAGAGCTTGGTAAGGCAGAATTGACAGTTTCTTGACTAGCATGGGATTTACCAAGAGTAAAGCTAATCCTAACTTTTATTTCAAAGTTATAGATGATGAACCTGTCATATTATTGTTATATGTAGATGATCTATTCCTGACTAGAAATGAGAAACGAATTATCGAGAGCAAGAAGAAGCTCTCTTCAGAATTTGAGATGAAAGATCTCGGATTAATGCACTACTTCCTAGGTTTGTAAGTGTGGCAAGGTTCAAAAGGAATCTTTCTTAATCAGGGAAAGTATGTGGTGGAAATCTTGAAAGATTTGACATGTTGGAATGCAAAGCCATGGCCACTCCCATGGATTCCAACTTAAATCTGCTAGGTAATGACTCATCAGAGTTAGTGGATATGACTCTGTACAGACAGATAATTGGGTCATTAATGTATTTGACAAATACCCAACCAGATATATACTTTGTTGTAAATACCCTGAGTCAGTATCTAGTGGAACCTAGACGAGTTCCCCTGATAGCCGCAAAGCATGTGATGAGGTACCTAAAGGGTACAATAGATTTTGGTCTATATTATCTTAGAGATCATGACCTCAGACTGCATGGCTAGACAGATGTTGATTGGGCAGGAAGTGTATCAGATAGGAAGAGTACATCGGGAGGATGCTATTGTCTGGGATCTGCCATGATCTCGTGGTTTAGAAGGAAGCAGTCTAGTGTGGCTCTCAGCACAGCTGAAGCAGAATATATAGCTGCTTGCTTTGCTAGTTGTGAAGCAGTTTGGCTTCAGAAACTGTTGTCAGGACTATTTGACTTAGAGATGGACCCCACTATGATCCTGTGTGACAACCAAAGTTGTGTCAATATGACAAAGAATCCAGTGTTCCATGATAAGTCAAAGCACATAGAGATCCGATATTTCTATATATGGGATATGGTGCAGAAATGAGCTATTAAGCTCAAGTATGTAAAAACTAATGAACAAGTTGCTGATATATTGACCAAACCTCTATCTCAAGTAAAGTTTGAGTATTTCTGAGACAAGCTTGTTGTAGTTCAGAAGGACCCTCCTCGAAAGGGGGAGTGATGTGGTCACTGATGATGAGATTTCCTGCATTGATAGTGAGGTCGATGATGTGGATACTTGTATTGGTGATACCAACGATGAGGTCGATGAATGGTTCTTAGACTGGGTCTAAGTTGACAAGAGGGATTGCATCATACCTGGACTTCAGTCCCCTAAATTGATCCATAGACAGATGTCTCTGAGAATGTAGGGATTGCATCATCCCTGGACTTCAGTCCCCTGAATTGATTCGTAGACAGATGTCTCCGAGAATGTAGGGATTGCATCATCCCTAGACTTCAGTCCCCTGAATTGATCCGTAGACAGATGTCTCCGAGAAGTGGTCCCTAGTGGACGAGAGGGATTGCATCATCCTTAGACTTTGGTCCCCTGAATTGATCCGTAGACAGATGTCTCCAAGAAGTGGTCCCTAGTGGACGAGAGGGATTGCATCATCCCTAGACTTCGGTCCCCTGAATTGATCCATAGACAGATGTCTCCGAGAAGTGGTCCCTAGTGGACAAGAGGGATTGCATCATCCCTGGACTTCGGTCCCCTGAATTGATCCATAGACAGATGTCTCCGAGAAGTGGTCCCTAGTGGACGAGAGGGATTGCATCATCCCTGGACTTCGGTCCCCTGATTTGATCCGTAGACATCTATCTCTGAAAATTGATGATAGGACTGCATCGTCCCTGAACACTTAGTTCAAAATGATGTGTTTGGATTGCATCATCCATAGACATGGGACTTGTCTTAAATTGATAAGGATTGATCATTTTGGGAATTTGATCTGGATTGCATCATATTGATAAGGATTGATCATCCTGGGAATTTGATGAGGATTGTATCATCCTTGGACCTATGTCCTAAAGTGAGAGGGATTGATCATCCCATAATAGGATCTTGTGTATTGCAAAGTATACTGAGATGATCTAGATACTGTAGATCGATATGATCCAGATGCTGTAGAACGAGATGATCCAGATGTTGTAGATTGATGATGATGATGATGTTGTAGTTGATCGAGTGCTGTAGAAGATGAAGACTCAATACTGATGATGTTGATATTCCAGTATTGATTATGTTCTAGTAAATATTTGAGTTACTGATGATGATGATGTATTAAGAAAGCTTCCAATGATTTATAGATGTATCATGTATCATGTAGTGGATGACTCCTTGCTCCTATAGATGTTGTTATAATATCCTTCTCATTAAGGGGGAATGTTAAAATATTGTAACTTCCAAGAATATTATATTTGTATTTTATTATTCCGGAGATGGTACATTCCTCCATGGTGACCCTATTGTATATCCGGAGATGTTTATTCCTTAGAGAGAGTGTGGTAACTAGGGTTATTAGATCTCCCATGTGAGGTCAGCCCTGAGTTTAGTATTTGGGGGTTATTAGACTCTCCTGGGAGAGGTCGGCCCCATTAGGGTAAAAAGTCAGTCGAGAGATGAGTATAAGTTGAGGAGGTATGTTCCTCACTTATCTCATGCATTCACTCACTTGTGATTGGCGCATAGGAGAGAGAGAGGTCTGCAAAGGAGGAGAAGGAGCTCTTGTTTGGGTACTACATATTGTATTGGTTAATTATCTATATTGACAAAAGCTTTGTTGGGTTTTCTACCCCATGAGGGTTTCCTAGGGTAAATCTTTGTCTATCTTGTGATTGTGTTTCTTTCATTGATCTTGCTTGTTAAATTAGGCTAAACTTAACACCTTCTTCTAGTCCGCATTGATATAATTCCTCCTATGGTACTTCTATTTCTTGATTTTCTTCATACGGTTGTTCTAGCTGTGGTAAGTCATCATCTTCTTCAATTCTTCTATGAGTCAAGAATTCATCAACTTTTACTTCAGGACTTTCCACTATTTTTTTGAGTCACAAATTGTAACATTTGTAAGCTTTGATTTTGCAGGAATAGTCGAGAAATATTCCTTCATTTGATATGGAATCAAATTTTCCTAATGTATCATCATTTCTTTTGATGTAACATTTGCTTCCAAATATTCTAAAATGCTTAACTCCAGTTGGTCTTTCTTTCTAGAGTTCCTATGGTGTTGAGAAACTATTTGTCCTGATTAAACATCTGTTGAGGCTATGAACAACTGTATGAATGGCATGTGTCCAAAACATGTCTGATAACTTTGATTCATTTAGCATTGTCTTGACCATCTCTTGAACAGTCCTGATTTTTCTTTCTGCCACCCCCATTTTGCTGTGGAGTTTTGGTTGCTGAAAATTGTCTTCTAATTCCATGTTTATCATAGTAATTATAAAACTTGTTTGATGTATACTCTCCTCCATTGTCCATTCTTAAGCATTTTATTCTTAAATCAATTTCGTTCTCGCCTACTTCTTTAAATGCCTTGAAACATTCGAATGTTTATGATTTTTCATTAAGAAGGAATACCCATGTCATTCAGGTGAAATCATCCATAAATAGTAGAAATTATTATTCACCATTCATTCCTTTGGTTCTCATTGAATCACAAAGGTCTGAATTCACTAATTCCAAAGGTCTTGAGGTAGTGTATTATTTTTTGGGGTACTTGATTCTAGCTTGTTTCCCATGTAGAAAGTGTTTGCAGAAGGAATTTGATGGCTTAGTAATCCTTGGAATGTACCTCACTACATGTTTCCTACTAATCCTGACCAAATTTCCCCCTTCTACTTTTTGCATGTAAGGCTAGGCAGCATTCTTCTTGATGATCCTGATCTTTTTGATATTCAACTATCTTAGTGAATTACTGTTTTACAGACAATCTACCGAGAGCGGACTCAAGGCTTGATCTCCCTAGCTTAATGTAAGTCTAGAACAAATAAGACAGAACATAAAATTCTTTCCTAGATCGTATAGAAATTCAAATGAAAAAGTAGATCGTTTACCTTATATTTGTAGATCCCTTTCTCCTTTGTTGATCCAATGCTCAAGCTCTGCCAGGTCGCAGGTAAGTAAACCCTGTTGAGCATGTAACAGACCATGAGAAGTGAAAGCATATATTTCATATGATATATCTAAGCTAACAGTTAAGGAGGAAAACTCTAAACATCATCAAGGAGACAACATTTATGGAAAGCAATTATATTAACTGTATTGAAAAGTGGAGAAGTACAATAGAAAAGAGGATTACAACCATTGCCTTAACGCTGCAAGCTCCTTCCGACAAGCCATGCCAAAGCTCCTAGAGAGAAGTGGATGTTCCCCAAGCTAGAGTGTTATATCTATTGGGATTAATTTCACCAGCATAAGAGTACCATAGACTTCCTCCCCTTGGGATGGGAGTGAGCTTCATTTAAATATGACTAAGTGGATAGGGTATGGATAGGATAGGTTGAGATATGGTAGGAGAGATTTAGGGGATATTTCCAAGGTGTTAAGAACCGAGTGGCAGCTCTCCCAAGAGGTCAGGGATAGGGTCCCAAGTCAGTAAGCTTCGAGAAGGGGCTCGAAGGGCTATTTTTGTCTATTAACTGACATCGACACATCCTGCAATAGAGCAAGCTACGACGTCGCATGCTGCATGAGTGCAACCTGCAATGACCTCTCAAAACCTAGTACAAATGGGTACAAATCCTTCCAGGTCAATTACTCAGTCAAGGTAACTCCAGGGGTATATACATTGAATCTCATGATGGGAAGATTTTAGGTGTAACAGAATGCCCCCCAAAGCATGAAGCTGTTGAAGATAGACAAGTGAAATGCTTTGATAGAAGGAATGGAAATGGACTTGTCGGATGAAGGACGCTGCTGCAGTATAACTGACTCTGAGTACATAGTCTCAAATGACTCACAACATGGCTGCTGACGAATACAATGCAGATCCATGGTAGTAATGAACGACTGAACACAATCATGGCTACTAGACACAAGCATAGATCCATGATGAGATGACAGCACAGACACGACCAATACAAATGTGGATCCGTGCGATATAACTCAATACAAACTCCATCGCAACCTGGGTAAAATATGACTTCCCAGGGTCTTCAAGTTGAACCCGCAATGATACGAATCTATCCATGTGATTACAAAGGTCTTGACGTCAAATATGGTAGAAACCACTTGATTACCAGTCATTGATGTAAACCATTAACAAGCACGAGGGAGATCACCATTAATGTCAATGATTCCCAAGGTACCACAGTACATATCACCAAGCGTGAATAAGTGAGTTGAAGTTGAACGCAAGATGAAATCTTTCAATCAAGATTCAATAATGTAAACTCATGTTGAAAGCGAGGTAACTTTCCATTGAGGCATGCAGGGCCAAGGTACTTGGTTGGTTTCTAGATTCAATCCTCGGATGATGAGTTGATGTCGACAAGGACGAATCCGTAGAAGGAGGGCCATGATGAATCTCCCATCAATCGACACGAAACACGACAAAAGATGTGTAGAGTAGAGCGGATGGTATAGTAACATGCAAGACTGACTCAAAGTAGACCGACATGGTGGCGGGCGTACTGACTGCAGATAATAAATGGTGGACGTGTTCTTGAACATAGGGATAGCATGAATTGGTAGTATTGACATGACAAGTACAACACTAACTTCTAATGCAACTAATGATGGAAGCTTTCTTCGAATGACTCAAAGGAGTAACGAGACTCAGGAAGTACGTAAGACTTGATGACAAACAGATGACCCAAGTACAGTATGCAAATGCATATGAGTGCCATGTTCAAGAACGACTACGTAATGACACTGACAAAGTGTGTAACATAAAAGACTTCCTTTTTCCCCATAATGAATGATGAGTGCCTCATGTGTTTTTTACGAGCTTGATGAGGGTAACCAGATGCTTGGTATAGCTCATCTCATAGATGAGTCCAATCCCAAACATTTTTCGAACCTGGGATAGGAGGGGTTCGTCCCATAATGGGCCCTTCAGTGTGAAAGTTTAACGAGTCCATAGAAGGTAAACTCGGCGTAATTTCATTTTTAGAGAGTCTGAAAAGAACTAAAGAAGACTCCAACGGTCCTTTTTTGTAAAGTTAGCCTCATAGCCCGAAAAAAGGGTAAAACAATGCAGTAGAGGACTCTTCCAGTCATGATTGGATGGAGTATACCTTTTTCGTAAGTAGTGCCCCCTGGTCCAAAAAAGGGGTAAACTATTGCCAGGAAGACTACCATTCAAATATTTTAACAAGCGTGAACGCGACAAGTTCGCTTGGAAATCTTTTCGTTTTTCGAGAGCCTAAAAAGAGCTTAAAGGTAGACTCCAGGGGGTATCCTTTTCCGTGGGAGTTTAACAAGCCCGGAGAAGCGATAAATCGTAACTCGGTACTTATTCTCATAGTTCCAAGAGCACAAGAACAAACGAAGAATAATCTCATCATCATAAAATAATTACAATCTAACCATTGCGAAATAATGACAAAACATTCAAGGGATTTGTCCATACCTAAGATGACAGTTGTAACACGAGAAACAACACAAAAGACCACTTAGCAACTCCTGGACACTTGGAAAGTAGGTCAAATAGTCAACTGATATTCCAAATATGATAAAAAATGATTAAGACTATAGCAAATGACATAAAATCATCAAATATTTGAAAAAGGAATATTCTATTTCATTTATAAATAGAAAAATGGGTCAAATATAGTCACCATTGTTTCATTTGCCAATTTGGGAGAAGAAGTGCCAATTTGGAGCCAAAACTTCACTTGTCGATTCCGGGAGCTACGAGCCACCATTTCACCCACCGTCTGGAGTAGGTAAGCCTAAACTTCATCTAGCAAAATTGTATCGGATTACATTTTGATTTTAGGTCCATTTTTTAGGTTTTTTGATGGATTTGTGGAGGGCCATTGCGCCTTCGGCTCGTCGCAGCTTTCCCTTTCAGGAACTGCGAAGAGACCGACTCGGCGCAAATCCCGAAAATGTGGAGTGCGATGTCATCGCATTGTGTGTAATAGCACAGTGTGACGACAGAAACCCATATCCAAACCATCAAATTAAACCCAAAGAGTGGACCTTCTGTGGTTGAAGTGAGGTCTAACATTGTTTAAATGCCCACTTTGGCAGGTTGATAGCAAGCAAACATGGTATTAGAGTGGCGGGAAAGAGAACACAAGGTGGATGATGTTTAAGCTGCAAATGATCCACAATGCGTGAATGCCTTGAGAAACTGCAGTTTGCTCAAATTCTTCGAGATTCAGGGCATGATGGCCCAAATCCCGCTGCTGTCAGATATGCTCCGGTGCTGGGATGCAGCCCAGCAACACTTTGTGATCGGTGAGCACATTCTCACTATAGATGTTGAGGACATCTATTTTCTTACCGGCTTGTCCCAGAGAGGGGACCATGTAGTTCTCACTGGATCATGAGCTAATGATCGCACTGTCGATGACATGGTTGCGTAGCATTGTACTGCTCATGCTCGATCTTCTAGTGGGAAGATTCCCATTAAGGATGTTGTAGACCGCCCACTGCGTGTCGTATTGTTCACTATCACTAGAGTGGTGTGGAGCCAAGCCCCACACATGGCCACTCAGACTCAGATGCTCTATGCGAAGGATTGTATGTCCCCCAAGATCTTCAACTGGTGTGAGGGTCTCCTCGCAAACATCTGAGCTCAGCTGACTAAGTGTCAGTGGGGAGAGCTCAAACATTTTGGATACCGATCGATAGTGATATCATTCCTCTTGGAGCGGATCCCCCTCTTGCGCCCACAGGTACGACTAGATGACAGGGATCCTAGGGATCCTCACATGCTCATATGGGCAGAGGTGATGGCTCGTCATGGTGGGGGCCCTATCATCAGCTTTGGTGTCGAGTTCTTTAGCTGGCTGGAAGGCCAGTTGCTCATGGTTGAGGAATACCCGTACGGCGGTACGGATTACAGAGAGGATCCTGACTTAGTGCTGCACGAGGGTACAGCATGGGGAGACATCGGTGAGAACAAAACCCTTGTATTTTTTAGTTTTGTATATTTATGATTTTTTTATTTTTTTTTTGTAGTGTTGACAAGTATATAACATGTGTGTGTAGATGTGGGTCCCATACGGCCCGTAGGAGTCTCTCTTATGGCGAGGAGAGATAGAGGTGGGTAAGCAGTTGTGCCCCTAGGTGCTCATGCTGCCATCGTGGAGATGGAGGACGTGTACAGGAACTTGTCCCAGCTGACAGTGGATGTTCCTGAGCCAGCAGTAGATGACTTACTAAGACCTATGCAGAGGTTTGAAGTTGGAGCGTCTGTACGCTTCAACGCCTTACTGCGCAAGGTAGCAATGACAGTGGAATGTTTCCATTCTCAGCAACAGAGAGCTATCCGTCCTAAGGGTGTACAAGCCAGGCGTCAGGCCTGATGACGTTATTATACTTGTACTGAGAGCTTAGAGGCCTCAGATTTTGTACTACTGAAAGCTATGAGGCTTCATATTTTGTAGAGACTTACTGAAAGCCATCATGCTTCATATTTTTGTACCAGCACTACTTTTGATGATATATATATATAGACATTCCTGACGATTTATACATTATGTGTTTCAAAAATGACGAATAATGTGATCTTGTTCATATGCTTTGCTTTTTATATAGTGCATTATTTACATGTTGTGAATGCTTTTACATATTATGAGTATTATGTGTGTGCGATGTATCAATCTAAAATGAAGTTGGCCATCTAGTCAGCAACTGTGTTTAACTCTCGTGGAATGTGGAAGTATTGAGTGGATTCAAATGACCTTTCTAGAAGATAGACTCGTCTAAAGAGACAGATTAGGGTAGGATCACAAATAGCGTAGACCCGTTTAAGATGGGAGACCACTAATTGAGAATCCATGTGGATGTAGGGTCTGACAACACAAGGGAATTTTTTTTTCTTTTTCCTCTAATAAGAAAGGGAAATTCACTAAAAGGAAAGCAACTTACAACTTTTATTCATAAACCAAGTGTCACTAATCTCATTTTTATAAAGTAGATAAGTGAGATATTTTAAATTAAACAAATTGTTTTTGTTTAGTTCTTTTTCTAATTTTTTTTTTTTTTTATAATTATTCGTTTTTCTAAATAAAATAAGGAATATTATTTGACTTTAATTGTCTTTTAATTTAAAGTTGCTCGAATTTATTTTTCACAAGTTCTCAATGTCTTCCTTTAAATAATATTATCTTTTCTTGTCCAGGTCCCTTTTCGGCGGGCCCTTCCGACAGTTCCACTCCTTTCTTTCTTATGGGGAGTACTGCGTAGTGACCGAGAATCATTATCGCGATCTCTCAACTACGCTCTTTGGAGACTAAGGGATGTTGAGGGATAAGGCTCTCTTTATTGCGCGCCCCTCAACTCATCGTATGCGACCAAATTGTTATGGTCTTGCCCGTACGGCATACGCTTCTCTAGGTGAGCTGAAACGGCTTCGCTCATGCGTGAATTGCTAATTCGGGGTTGACAGTCGGTCGTCGTACCCTTAAGTGTTCTTTCCGTTCTTACGACCCCTATAATTCCATTGTGGGTCAGTCGGTAAATCGTCTTACCTGCCACCGCACACACACTCAAACGCATATTAGTAGCGCCGCACTATAAAACATTTGTATCATCATTTTTATTTTCTCTGTCAGTTGAGTATAAACAAATCATCATTTTTCATTTCAAGTAATTTCAACATTCATCATTTTTTATTTTCTCAGTCAATCAAGTATAAACAAATCATCATTTTTCATTTCAAGTAATTTCAACATTCATCATTTTTCATTTTCTGAGGCAGTCGAGTATATCTATAATCATCATTTATCTAACCATTTTATTTCGCATATAAAATCTAAAGCAATCATTCATGGTCCAAGTTTTTATAACTCTAGGTCACTTCAAACTAGTGCCCTCAAAATAGTTAAATCAGTCGTAGGTCTCAAAAGTAGTCTGATCAGTATAAGTCTCAAAAGTAGTCTGATCAGTTATAAGTCTCAAATCATAAGTCTAAAATAATCAAATCAATCATAAGTGCTGAGGCAGGCATTACATACACCCCTCTTATTAAAACTTCATCCCGAAGTTCCAAAACAAAAAAGGAAAGTCTCAACGCATCTCAGTTGCATCCTCCCAGGTCGCAAAATTGGGACTATAGCTATCCCACTGAACCTTGACTTGATCAATCACACGGTGCCTAAGCTGCCGCATTTGACGGTCCAATATGCATATCGGCTCTGTCGTCACGGCCCCTTCGTCCATTATCTATAAGTTACTCATGTCAATAATATGTGCTGAATCAGAAATGTAATGTCTAAGTACTGATACGTGAAAAACATTATGCATCCTACGCAATGATGATGGTAGTGCAAGATGGTAGGCAACCAGTCCTATCCGTTCTAATATCTCGAAGGGTCCCACAAATCTAGGAGATAGTTGAGTCCCTTTCCCAAATCTGATAGTACTCTTTTGCGGCCTCACTCGCAAAAGTACTCGATCTCCAACCTGATACTCTCTATCAAGTCTTTGTGCATCGACATAACTCTTCTGTCGATCCTGTGCTTCTTTCAGTCGAGCACGGATATCTGCCATCTGTTCTTCTATCTCCTGGATCACCTCAAGTCCAAGTAGAGTCCTGTCCTCTAGTCTGTCCCAACTCAAGGGTGTTTGACAAGGTCGGCCATACAAAAACTCGAATGGTGCCATCTGTATCGAATTCTGATAGCTGTTGTTATACGCGAACTCTACTAGAGGTAAAAACTCCTCCCAACAGGTCTGTTGATCCATCACATACATCCTCAGCATGTCCTCTAGTATCTGGTTCACTCTCTCAGTCTTCCCATCAGTCTCCGGATGGTATGCAGTGCTGAAGTTGAGTCATGTTCCCATAGCTTCCTGGAAGCTTGTCCAAAATCTACCTGTGAATACTGATCCCTAATCAGATATTATCTTTCTCGGCACTCCGTGCAGTCGTACAATCTCATCAATGAATACTCTAGCAATCTCTGGGGCCTGATAAGTGTTCTTGATGGGTATAAAATGTGCACTCTTCGTGAGAGTGTCTACTACCACAAAGATGGTATCATGTCTCTTACGGGTTAGCAGCAATCCCACAATAAAGTCCATGGAGATGATCTCCCACTTTGATTCAGGAATGGCATGAGGCTGAAGTAGTCCGGCGGGGTGCCTATGTTCAACTTTGACTAGCTTACATTCCATGCATCTGGCGACAAATTTTACCACATCTCTCTTCATGCCATGCCAGAAGAATAAAGGATAAAGGTCTGCATACATCTTTTTCACACCAAGATGTGCTCTATAAACAACTCGGTGAGCTTATTCTAGGACTAGGTTCCTGAGTTCACTATTCTTTGGCACATATATACGCTTGTTGTATCTCAACAACCCATCATTTTCCAATGAATAACCCTTATACTTGGGTAGTTCCATCTGTTCTTGTTCTATCTCAGCCTTTACCTCGTTGTACCACTTGTCTTCCCGTTGTAGCTCAAGCACCTTTTCTCTTAAGTTGGTCTGCATCAGAATCATTGAGAATATGCGGGGTCTACGACTAAGTGCATCTGCTACTTTGTTCAGGGTCCCCTTCACATAGGTAATGTAAAATTCATACTCACTCAACTGTTATAACTATCTCCTCTGTCTAGCATTTAGATCACTCTGAGTAAAGATATACTGCAATCCATGGTGATCCGTCTTAAATTCAAATTTCCTTCCTATTAGGTAGTGTCGCCATAAGCATAAAGCATGCATTACTGCAGTCAGTTCCATGTCATGTGTCGCATAATTTTTCTCATGTGGTCTGAGTCTCCTAGAGGAGTAGGCAATCTCTCTTCCTCCCTGCATTAGCACACATCCGACTCCATCCTTGGATGCATCAGTGCATACCAAGAAATCTTTTTCCATGTCCGGCACTTTCAGAACTAGTGCCGTTGTCAATAGCTCCTTCAGTTTTAAAAATGCCTTGGCACATTTATCTGTCCAAATAAATGGCCTATCCTTCTTCTGCAACTCAGTGATCGGTCCTGCAATTCTCGAGAACCCTTCGATGAACCTTCTGTAATATCCTGCAAGTCCCATGAAGCTTCTCACTTCATGTACGTTTGTTGGCGCTGGCCATTCCCAAATGGCCTCAATCTTGGTGGGATCTACTGCTATACTGTCACCAGAAATAATATGTCCCAAATAGTGGATTTCCTTCTGGAAGAAGGAGCATTTCGACAACTTCCCATAAAGTTAGTTTTCTCTGAGACACTGTAAAACTAACCGGATATGCTCTTCATGTTCCTTTGGTGTCTTGGAGTAAATAAGAATATCATCGAGGAATACTTGCACGAACTTGTCGAGATATTGGCGGAACACACCGTTCATCAAGTTCATGAAGACACTAGGTGCATTGGTCAACCCAAAAGGTACCACTACGAACTCGTACTGTCCAAACCATGTCTTAAAAGTGGTCTTCGGAATATCAGCTTCTGTGATCCTCAGCTAATGGTAACCTGATCGTAAATCAATTTTTGAAAAGATTGTGGCGCCTTTCATCTGATCGAACAAGTCATCGATCCTAGGCAAAGGATACTGATTCCTCAGAGTAGGCTTGTTCAACTAGCGGTAGTCAATGCAGAGTCACCACGACCCATCTTTCTTCTTAACAAAGAGCACTGGTGCTCCCCACGGAGAGACGCTTGGTCTAATCAGCCTTAGATCCAAGAGCTCTTGTAACTGCATCTGCAATTCCTTTAGTTCCGGTACGGACATTCTGTATGGAGCTCTTGCGATTGGTTCTGTCCCTGGCTTTAGTTCTATGGTAAATTCTAGCTCTCTTTGAGGTGGTAGTCCAAGTAAGGCTTTGGGAAATATATCCAAGTATTCCGCAAATAAGGGATGGTCGGAGATGTCGGCCTTGTCCTTATCTTTATTCATTGCTATTACTGCATAGAGTTGGCATCCCTTCCTTAGACTTCTCTTCAGCTGTAAAGCATAAATCATCCGTAACGATACCTTGTTTTTCATTCCTTTTAGGACTTTCTTATGACCTTCATCATCATAAAAATTCAGTTCCTTGCTACAATAGTCTAAGATGGCGGCATGGGTTTCTAACCAATCCATGCCCAGGATTAGTTCATAAGCTCCGACGGCGGTCGCATAGAAAGAAGTTCTAGTGCGACATACTCCTATGTCTAACTCATAATCTTCTAGTTTCAGTCCCACGCTCTGGGTATTTCCGGATGCCATTTCAACTAAGTCGAAATCATCTTGTGCACATGCCATCATCTTGCTTCGTTCTAATGCAAAATAAGAAATAAAGCTTTCAGTAGCACCAAGGTCAATAAGTAAAGAGAATTGCATACCGTTAAGTGTGCCAGTCGTTTCTAGTACAATAGATTGATGTTCCGCCTGACGGTTGTTGACTGCCACATGTATATGATGTGCTCGACCCAGATCTGCAGTAGTAGTCTGAGGTGGCCTCTGTCCCTGTCTCAGTCCTGTCTGCTGCTGAGGAAAGTCACTTTGATAGTGCGGACCTCTGCAAACCCAACATCCTTCCTTTGGTCCTCTTCCTAATCTTCCAGTGGGTGGGTTATTGCCGCGTGGTCCTGACTGCGTTGGTTTCCCAAATGTTCTGGCGTTGTCTCTTTTGGGTGGTGGCTTGTACAGCGTTCTGTTGTTTCTAATTGGTTTTCCATGTATAGGTCCTCTGAAGTTATTTCGTTGACCGAAATTCACTCTCGGCGGGTCAAAAGGTGGTACTACCCGATTCCGAATGGGAAGTTTTGCCTGGACGGACCTGCGTTTACCAGTTCTTCTTCGGCTATCAAAGATTTTTGTATCGCATCATGAAATGTAGGCGGAGTAAGAATGCGGACCTTGTCTCTAATGCTTCCGTTCAATCCATAAATATACTTATTCACCTTCAGCTTTTCTGTCGAGATGTGAGGTGCATACCTTAGAAGTTCCATGAACTTGATCTCATACTCCTACACTGTTCTTCCTCCTCGTCGAAGGGCATTGAACTCATTGAGCTGTCTCTCAATGAACTCTTCAGACATGTAGTGTTTGTGGAATTGTTCTTCAAACAGTTCCCACGACACTTCGTTTGCCTCAACTCCCAACTGTGGTTTCAATGTCTTCCACCATAGTAGGGCTTCCCCTTTCAGTTGCAAAATGGCCATGTGTACCTTCAGGTTTGAGGTGTAGTCCCTCAAGGTGAAGCACATCACCATGTTCTCTAACCAAGATTCTTCCGCAGCTCCTTCAGTGGAACCCCAAAATTCTGGAAATCTTACTTTTTCCAGTTCTCTATGAATGTTGGCAGGATGTGGGTTCTGCGGTTCAGTCGCAGGTACTATGGGCCGGTCTTCTGCGCGGTCCAATCAGGTCAACAGTGCTTCCCACATTCTTTGGAAGTTTCTCATCATGTTCATGACTTCGCCGGCGGGCAAGTTAATTGTCTCTTCGGCTCTAGGTGGAGTAGCTACTGGAGGGGTTGGTGGACGTGCTTCCTGTGCTCGTCCCCTCCCAGTCCTACCTTGGTGAGTCCGTCGATCCATGGCAAAGTATGTTTTTGAAAAGCAAGTAAATTTTTGTTAACTAAATATTTTATCAAAGTATTGCGGAAACATTTCGGTCCAAACTAGGTTCAACTGTGCTCTGATACCAAATGTAGGGTCTGAAAACACAAGTGAATTTTTTTTTTCTTTTTCCTCTAATAAGAAAGGGAAATTCACTAAAAGGAAAGTAACTTACAACTTTTATTCATAAACCAAGTGTCACTACTTAAAGACGAATACATTCAGATGACCCAATTCACTGTCCTTCATACTAGTGAACGTCTTAGCAAGTCCAATGATTCCTATATGACTTGAATGAATGTCTATTTATGATTGGTGTATCTCTCTACTTATCTAATGTTGAATTCAATTAAATTCAAGAGTGGAAAGATCATCTCTAAAATTTATATTCAAAAAGAACAATATGATGTTCACTACCATTAAATAAAATACATTGCTTGAATCCATGCATAATTCAATTATTAATGGATATTTTCAATAATCTCAAGGACATCAAATAAGACATTCTCTATAATTATATATCTTATATCAAGGAAGTATTCTTAAAAAAGTTTAAAGGACAATGAGATAATTACTAAATGCAAAACATTATATACTTCAAAAAGTCATTCTAAATAGAATGGAGACAATATAAGATTCAAACATATTTCAAATGTAAAGACAATCTCAATAATTATATATATATATATTATATCAGGATTGCATTCTTGAGGAATTTCAAAAGGATGATAAGGTATTCATTACAGTGGATGACAATGCGGTTCATACCCAAGGAAAAAGCATCGATTAGGGTTCCAATTACCGCCTGATACTCTGCGGCATTGTTGGTTGCAAATCCAAGGAAACTTCCTCCTGAGCTGATGAGCTCGCCTGTTGGGGAATATAGTACCCAGGCTGCCGAGGCAAGATTACGAGTATGCCGGCTGGCACCGTCCGTGAATCCGTAGCATGTTTCCATCTGCACACGCAGACATAACATGGTATAAGAAGCAGAAACAAGATCTAAAGACACTCAAAAAATAAATGCATCACACCACACAAAAACAAAGAAACACACCATGTACAGTATATACAAGAAATTCTATGCATGACAGACTCAAGCATGGTACCTCTTCAGGTAAAGCCCATTACAGGGTTCACCCAAATATATTCCGTCATAGTCTTCAAGCTCATAAGCTCCCTTTTCCAAAACACATTTGACAATGTAAGGTCCGTGCCACATGGACTCGAACTTTCCTACTCCTAGTTTGTCATGTTTCTGGTCATATGTGAGGACCAGGTCACCCTCATTGAAGATACGAGGTTCAACTTACTTGTCGTATTGAGCTTTGATGCATTTCTTGTGTGCTTCGTTAGCAAGAGTAGCATCTCGGCGGGACTCGTCAAGTTTTGTTAAGTACAGGAAACGTTCTTCCTCGATAGTAGTGTTAAGAAGAAGTTCGACAGCGAGTTGTAGAGATGGAATTTCGCACTCTATAGGAAGGACAGCCTCCAATCCATACACCAATTGAAAAGGAGTGAAACCTGTGGCAGTTTTAACGGAAGTTCTATAGGCCCATAATGCTGAAAAGAGCATATTATGCCAATTGGACTTATGCGTATCTACCACCCTTTAGACCATAGTTTTCAAGACCTTGTTAATGGCCTTGACCTGTCCACTGGACTGTGGGTAGTAGGGTGTTGAGTTTTCATGGCGAAAACCCAATCTATCGCTCAGTTCATCAACCATATGGTTCTGAAAGTGAGAACCATGATTGGTAACTATCTCCCGAGGAACTCCAAACCACGCTATTACATGATTGAACATGAAGAGTGCGGTAGTTTTTCCATCGTTTTGGTATGTACGCATTGCCTTGGCCCACTTTGTGAAGTAATCCACAGCTACAGTAATGTAACTATGCCCCCCGGCCGAGGTAGGCTTACAATGCATAAAATCGATGCCCCATTTTGCGAAGGGGCCCACAGCAATAACTAGGTGTAATGGGGCGGGATGGGTGCACTTCTTCGTATGGAAGTGTTGACATGGGGGACATCTTTTCACGGCCTAAATACAATCTTTGAATATAGTAGACCAATAATATCTTGCATGCAAAATATTTTGGGTTGTAGCCATCCCAGAGAGGTGACCGCCACATGCCCCAGTGTGACAGTCATTCAGAACGCATTTAGCCTCATCGTGACTTAGACAACTTCGAAGAATTGAATCGACGCCACGACGGTACAAAGTATCACTGATGATCAGATAATACTTTGCATGGTGACGTATTCTACGACGGTCATCATGAGAGAGTTGAGGGTTGAAGCATTGGGTTTGAAGATATAATGAAATATTTCCATACCACGGATCAGTTGTACTGATGAGAAACAACGATTCATCCGGAAAAGAGTCACTGTGCTCAACTTCTACATCAAGACGGGGAAGGTCACAAATAAGCTTAGCAAACACTAAGGACTTTGTAGACTTGGATTTCTCGAAAAGAAGGTCGAATTCTTGCAGTATCACAATCCAGCATGCGTACTTTCCCCCAAGCACCTGACATGTCAGTACGTGGTACATGGGGTTCAAGTTTGTGATGGTGGTGGTGGTGCGGAGCAAGATATAGTGCTGAAACTTTTGGACGGCGATGACTGCCGCGAGAGCAAGCTTCTCGACATGTGAATATCTAGTTTCAGACATGCGAATATCTAGTTTCAGCATCAATGAGACCCTTACTCACATAGTATATTACATGTTCCTGGGCGTTTTCATCCTCCTGCACCAAAACCATGGCGATAGTGGTAGCAGAAGCAGTGAGATATAAGATGTAATCTCGGAAATAGTTTGGCGGTTGGATCACGGGGGCATGCGTGATGGCATGTTTGATGATGTCGAAGGATTTTTGAGCTTGATCATCCCAAATGAATGAGACATCCTTCTTAAGCAGTTTCATATACCCCTTAGTCTTCTCTGCGAAGTTACAAACAAAGCACCGTAAATAAGTCACCTTCCCTTGGAGACTTTGAAGTTCCTTCATATTGGTTGGAGGCGGGAGGTTGACAATGGCTTCCACCTTTAAGGGATCGATGTGGATCCCATCCTTTGAGACGATGAATCCTAAGAGGCGTTCGGACTCAACGCAAAAGATACACTTATGAGGATTCAGACGGATATTGTACCGTTTGCATCTGAGAAAAATGGCCATCAGATGATCCATGTGAACTTAAGCTTCTTTGAATGAATAGGGAGATCATCCAGGTAAGGTTCCACAAAGTCCTTAATGTCATGGAAGGCATATGACATGGCTCGCTGGAACGTGGCACCGGCATTTTTAAGGCCAAACAAGAGTTTGCGGTATGCAAATGTCTCCTAAGGATAGATGAAATCCGTCTTATGTTGGTCGGCTGGGTTGATATCAATCTAGTTGTAACCAGAAAAGCCATCCATGAATGAAAAGATGACGCTTCCGGCACAATTGTCAATATTCTGGTCAATGAACAGGGTCGAGTAGTTGTCCTTTGGACAAGCGTTGTCAAGGTCCCAATAATCGACACAGACGTGAATGGTACCCTGCTTTTTGTTCACAGGGACGATGTTTGAGACCCAATCCATCAACGTGACAGGATAGATGAAGCCAGCCTTTAAGAGATTTTCAATCTCTACCTTGATCGCTGCAGTCTTCCGGGGGTGTACCGGTCACAACTTTTGACATACAGGTTTGATTTCGGGATAGGTTTTTATTTCATGAGAAACAATCGCGGGGTCTATCCCAAGCATCTCCTCATAGGACCAACTGAATACATCTCGAAATTGCTTGAATAAGGTCGTACCAATAGTTTTTTCTTCAAGGGAACACTTCTGGCCTATGCGAATGTGTTCCACTACACCAGGTTTCACTGAAATGTCTACCGGGGTGGTAGGATCAATGTTGGCCAATTTTCCCTCGGTGTCTGAAAGACATGTAAGTATGGGGGAATGAGGGAACGGGTAGATATCCGGTGAAAAGATGGTGCTAATGTTGTCCTCTATGTACTCCAAAGGAGGAAGAAAAGACGACCTATGGTGGAGGTCATCCAATGGACCATCATCAATATTCATAACTTCCATGATGGACTTGTCTGAATGAAAAGTCTGAAGTAAGAGATCAGGTAGAGATGATGCCCGTCATAGATAAAAGGACGGGGAAGCCACAGTTAAGTGGTTCTCCGGTGCTGACTGGATAGCCTCGTAAATACGTTCAGCGGGTGAAAGAGGCATTACGTCTCCAATCAGGTGTGTTGTGGATTTGTCAGGTACAAGCCAAGTATCAGTGGAGTGAGATGAAAACTCTGTGGAGATCATGTTCACCAAGGCAACATGATTAGGGGGGTCTGAAGTTGGAAAAACGACCATGAGAGATTAATCTTTCAAAATTCCAACCCCTATACTCTCATACTATTTTGACGTTTGTCCAATGGAAGGAACATGGTCACTAGGGTGAGTAGTAGTGTCTGGTATGCAAAAATCTAATTGGTCAACAATAACAATTTGTCCTAGGTGGGGGAATTGTACTACGCGGAAGACTGAAGAGGATACCGCCTACATGGCGTAAAACCAATTGCGACCAAGCAAGAGATTATAATCTATCGGGGCCAATACCACTTCCACATTAATGGTTACGGTCTTTCCGCCCAACTCAACTGAGAGAGCTTGTAGGAGCCCATGAGGTTGAAAGCCACGCCCATCGAATGCTTTCAACATGGTAGGAGAATGATTCAATTCGGGAGAGCCGATGGCTCTCCAACAGGCGATCGACATGACAGAAGTAGAGGCGCCTTCGTCCAAAATGGTATGATGGACAATTTTCCCATCAATGTTCGTAGCTACTTGGAATGCGAGCTGATGGGAAAGCCTCGGCTTGAGGTAGTCAAGTTGGAACATGATGGTATTCGAAGAATCAGGGTTAACTGCACCGATTGTTGCAAGGAGAGTTTTGCATTGATTAGGACAATTCTGCAAAACTTTCAGCGTGGACATGGCGCAAGGAGCTTTTGCCAAGTCCTCTACGATATTGTACTTCTGTACTTCCTGAGCATTAGGATTGAAAATGGATTTTCGAATCGTGCTCTTGGGCAGTCGCAATATCGACTCTAAGGATGGCTTCTCAATGGTGAGAGAAGCTGATGGTACAGTGACATCAGGTAAGGAGTTGGAATCTTTTTCAGTATTACTTCCAACAGGTTCCTTCGAAGGGACCAAGTCGTATGATCACAAGTGAGTGTTCAAATTGATTGTCTCGTTACGCACCATGAGAACATGCGCAGTATTGGATGGTTCCCCCTGGGCTGGTAGGGGTTGAGCAATCATTTGTTGATTTTGAGTGGGAAACGGATCGTTGAGGACTGCGGGAGTCGGTTTACCCCTAAGAAACTTTTGGACTTCGTCTCTATGGGGACATTCTTTGGAGAAGTGATCATCTCCACACAGTAAACAAGGATATTTTAGCTTCCGTTTCTGTTTGGTATCATCAGGAGTGCTCTTTTGTTCTTGCTGGGCAGAAGACTTCTTAGGTTTCCCTTTGTTCTTCTTCTTGCCTCCGGACTTCTGAGATGAAGCTGATTGGACAGATTAATTCACCTCTTCAGTTATAGCAGGAGTGGTCGATTTGGTGGTGCTGTGACCAACTTGAGTTGGTAATGGGGAGGAACCATGAAGATTTGACGATCCAACAGTGTTAGAAGCAGACTGGGTGTTAAGGGATCCAATGATGCCATTAGTTTGGGGTCCCTTAGGAGGTTTCATGGGGTCGTAAGTGTCGCGGGGTGCATCAGGAAGAATCTCAAACAACGTGCCCAATTGAGCATAGACCAAGTCTAGGTAATGGGCACAAGCGATAGCTTGTTCTTCAGTGACAGCACCACCCATGGCAACATCTCGAGCTATGTGAGGGATGAGAGACTTCATAAACCAATCTTCTAGGAGTTGGTCTAGAATGGGAGCCTTAATCAAGCGTCTTCTCCTCCACCACTCATGTATATGAGTAGAGATATGACTAGAGGTATTCTGGAGGAGAGAGGTGAGAAGGTTTGTACTAGTTTCGTACTGTATAGGCAGTTGGAAATGAGTCAAAACTTTCATAGCAAGAGAATCGAAATCATGAAAAGAATGAGGTGGTAATTCGATATACCACTTGGCAGTCAAACCAGTGAGAGTCCGTTGAAATAATCTCAGATGGATCGAGTCGTCCATCAAAGAGTTGGATGAACACCATAAATGGTATGCCATCACATGGTGTTTAGGATCCTCATCCAGCTTGCCGTCAAAATTAGGGATATCTGATGGAAGTTTCACTGGAATCAGGGGTCAGTTAGTTCCATGGTAGATGGGGTCGTTCGTCAATCGAGATAGATTAGGTAGGTCCAAAGTAGCCAAAAAGGGAAGCTGTTGATTAGGATGCGAGTACTAGTAGTACTGATAAGGCATGTAAGGACCAGTAGGACCTCGTATTGCCTGGTTAAAGGGTGACAACGAAGGAAACTGACCGTAGGGAGGTGTGCTACCCAAACCGTAAGGGGGTCCACCACCATAGTAAGGTGGTCCATTACAATAAGGTGGGGTTCCACCTCCACCACCGGGAGGAGGTGGAGGTCCGCAGCCACCACTGGGGGAGGTAGGGGTCCATAACCATAATAAGGTGGTCCACCACCACCTCCGCCTGGAGGGGGGGTGGACCACCTCCGCCACCAGAAGGATGGAGGCCCCCACCACCTCCGCCGCCGGAAGGATGAGGGTCTCCACCACCACCACCGCCACCATAATAATTAGATCTGCCACCACCTCCGCCTAGAGGGAGTGGTAGACCACCTCCACCCCCCGAAGGGAAATGTCCTCCCCCACCATAATAGGGTGGTCCTTTGCTGCCTCCGCCTGGGGGGGTGGTGGACCATTCCCACCACCGCCGGAAGGGTGGGGGCCATTGTTGGTAAAATGAGTTGGACCTCCGCCAGAGGGGAGAGGTCCGCCTCCTCCAAAGTTGGGTGGGGGCCCACCGCCTCCGACAGGAGGTGGGGGTGGATCGATCGGGGGTGATGGTGCTTGAGGGATAGTTGGTTGGGGTCCATGTTGTAAAATGGGTTGTTCCCCCCATAGAGTGTAAGGATTTCCAGGATAAGTTATCTTGTATGGTGTGTTTCCAGGATTAGATTGACCTGGCGCAGGGTTAACGGAACCTGGATACGCTTGACTCCATGAGGGTTGAGTTACATTGGATGGCCCCCCAACATGAGATAAACCCATGGTGGATGGTCTAGCGGGTTGGGAAGGTCCAACAGGAGGTTCATTGGGGATTCCACCGCCTACGTTCTGGTTAGGAAACGGGGGTTTCCCCCCAGCCACAATAGGTTGACCACTATACAAAGGTTGAACCAACATAGGTTGTTGATTAGCTACCGTAGTAGTAACGTTAACAATGAGATAATCCAGGGGAATGGAGTATCCTCCCCTCAAATTTTGAGGTTGGGGAGGAACTGGTAAAGTAATTGTGGTAGTGACAGGTGTGTTGGACTATTGTCCTTCAACCGGTTGGTTCACTTGAAGTGCAGGACTAGACTCTTGCGAGGGTTGACCAGTCTCATTAATGGTCAGGTTGTGGAGTGATGGTTCGAGTGAACCAAAAGATATCGGACGAACTGGGATGTCTCTATACCCAGGTCGTTGCTTGAGACTTTGTCTTTGAAGATCATCACCCTTGGTACGTAATTGTGCCAAGCGATCGTGAAGTGGACCGAAAATCTCGGCGAGGTTAGGCCTGAAAAAGGGTCTAGAGGGTTCTGGAGTAGTCTAGTTGGGTGGGGATGCAATGGAACAATGAGACACTGGGTCTCCTGGAGATGATGTCCAATAGGATGGAGCTAGACCAGCAGCTGCTGTAGGGTCGTCCTGGAGGGAATTGAACCATTCCCGAGAACCAGGATCTTCTGGTATAACTGTTGGGAGGGTATCGTCTTGTGAAGTAGAAATGTCCACCTCTTCACCCTGTGGGGGGTTGGAGGAGGATGAATCTGGTGGAGTTGAGGGAAACAAAAGTCCTCCAACATTCAGAGTGGGGTTCTCAACTTCAGTAACTACGACCGTGTTACACTGATCCATTATTACCCCCGAAATAACCTCCGGGTTAAGGGGATATTCATGTGATAAGTTTAAGATCCTATGAGACCTTCTCCAGGGAAAATCCTCCAAAGCGTCAAGAAAATCATCCAGGGTGGATGAAACAACGTTTCTCCTAAGGGAATGCTACAAAAGAAAAGCAGTTTAGAGAAACCTACTCAAACTAAGGCAACAAGAAGACTTATGTGATAGAGTGGATTCAAAGTTTGGAACCTCACGGGATTATCAAGGCATCACAAACCACTATATACTGCAGGGTCCAACAATATGACGTGACAAGGAGGATTGGGACCGTACCCTTTCCTGCATACCCGATTACCTGGACAGTACATGTGTGCTAATCTCCCCGAGTTCTTTTCTCAGTGTATTGCTTTGCCAAGATGGCCAAATGGTTAACTCATCTAGTTTCAGGAATCCTAGTGGTGTCTCCCAATATAGGAAAGGTACATGGGAGTTCAAATCCGTAGTGGTGCTGCCTAATGCACAACCATTCGGTAAGAGACCTTTCGATATACTATTGAGTACGTGATACACCCTTTGATATACGCCAAGTACGTATTATGGTACTTGGTGGGTACGTGAAGGAGCTCAATATACTGATAAGTACGTGGAAGACTAAAATACCCCCGGGATACAGTGCTGGAAAATAACTACAGCTGCCACGCTTAACAACGCCGGAACACGTCTCTAACTTACACACAAGTTGGTAAAAATTTTACCTAGTTCTACCGTTAATTTTATCTAGACGGTTAGGTGAATGCATGAGGTGAGTACATAATCGGAAAAATAATGCAAGGCCTCGCTACATGCATGAAATATTCTCTTCTTTTGATGAACTCTAACTATGGGAAGGAGAAAGCTTTTTCTTTCCAACGAGTTTGCCAAAACAACACAATGCAATAATTCCCAATTCAAACAATTTTGACTATAAAAGCATTCTTTTCATTTTTGTGCGAAAACATAAAAATCACAACACTACTAATCCAAATCAAGACGTGTTTTTCCTTTTCTTTTTCTTTTCAAAGCAAAATGACACTAGGTAATGAAAAGAGAGAATTCTAAGATGTAGTATGCAAGCTTTTCAATTTCACTTTCAATGGCCTAAAAACAATAAGAATGAAAAATGCATTTATCTTTCCTTAGCATGGAACTAATTATGCAAAAATTGAAGTATACTTTGGATTTTTCGAGAAAATGAGAAACTCATAATTCAAGAAAAACACAAGCGATCACACATTCATTCAATTTTTCCAAAAGATCATAAGCAAAACATTCCAATGCATGGTCTTCAACAATGCTTGAGAAATGATGGGGAAGAAGCACTTTTAACTTTTCAATGGATGCATCAAAAGATTAACTTGATAACAACTACGTTTTCAGATGTGAATGACTGAAAAGAAAACACTACTTGCAGCACTCAGTACACTCATAAAACTTAAGAAAAGACAAGCACTCAATCAGGTTGAAAGACACACAAGACTCAAAATTAGGCAGTAGCAAGCAAAACAAGCAAGCAAAGCTCAAAAAATAATGTAAATGAGGTATGGGAGCTGATTTAATGCAGTAACCAGATCAGTTAAGGAGAGGAGGGAATGCAAGGGTGAGCGGATGAAGGTGGAGGAGACAAGAGCATCCACCACTACCGGTTCTCAGGCTTGTCCAAGACGAAACCCAAAATCAATCCAAACAAAACCAAACACTCAACACACAAATAAAAAATGGGATATCTGGCTGGATCTTGCAGCATAGAGGGAGTTCATACAGCAAACCAAAGCTCAAATCGACAAATGGAGAGGGGATGTCTGTATTCCAAATTCGACAAATCGGTGCACTCTATGCTTGTACACAGTGCGACGTCGCAGTTCACCAATGCGGGCAGTGCGACGGTGTCGTAGTATACCAATGAAAGGACTACGACGAGTGGCTAACAGACAAAAAACAGAGACCAGAAATGGCACAGTGTCGCTCTGTTTTAACTAACTAGGTGCGACAGACAAGATCTAAGTTCAAAAAATGAATCAAATCTCCAAGCAATGAACTATGAAATGGTTTGGAAATGAGTAGTATAAACTCAGAGGAAGCAGATCAGAGTTTTCGATGTGAAGATCTGATAGTGAAATCAACTCAAGAAGCAAATGACAAATAAAATGGCTTGTGACAAGTAATTAATTGAAAAGTAAATTTCAAATTGACAACTACATAACAAGATGTAACTCCCCAGTATGGTCTCCAGATTTGTTTTACGAACAATCTACCGAGAGCGGACTCAAGGCCTGATCTCCCTAGCTTAACGTAAGTCTAGAAAAAATAAGACAGAACATAAAATACTTTCCTAGATCGTATATAAATACAAATGAAAGAGTAGATCGTTTACCTTAGATTTGTAGATCCCTTTCTCCTTCGTTGATCGAATGCTCCAGCGCTACCAGATCGCAGGTAGCTAAACCCTGTTGAACATGTAACAGACCATGAGAAGTGAAAGCATATATCTCATATGATAGATCTAAGCTAACAGTTAAGGAGGAAAACTCTACACATCATCAAGGACACAAAATTTATGGAAAACAATTATATTAACTGTATTGAAAAGTGGAGAAGTATAGAAAAGAGGATTAGAACCATTGCCTTAATGCTGCAAGCTCCTTTCGACAAGCCATGCCAAAGCTCCTAGAGAGAAATGGATGTTCCCCAAGCTAGAGTGTTAGATCTATTGGGATTAATTTCACCAGCATAAGAGTACCATAGACTTCTTCTCCTTGGGATGGGAGTGAGCTTCATTTAAATAGGACTAAGTGGATAGGGTATGGATAGGATAGGTTGAGATATGGTAGGAGAGACTTAAGGGATCTTTCCAAGGTGTTAGGAATTGAGTGCCAGCTCTCCCAAGAGGTCAAGGATAGCATCCCAAGTCAGCAAGCTTCGAGAAGGGGCTCGAAGGGCTATTTTTGTCTATTAACTGACATCGGCGCACCCTGCAAAAGAGCAAGCTGCGACGTCACATGCTGCATGAGTGGAACCTACGACAACCTCTCAAAACCTAGTACAAATGGGTACAAATCCTTCCAGGTCAATCACTCAGTCAAGGTAACTCCAGGGGTGTATACACTGAATCTCATGATGGGAATATTTTAGGTGTAACAATTGCACAGGTTGTTGTTGTTTTTCGCAGTCATGAGTATCATGTTTTTTCGTTTCACAATATTCGTCTTTTGAACTTAAAATGATGAAAGGATTGGAATCTTCAAACGTGAATTCAAGTGGCTTTCGGAGAATATTATGTGTAGGATTTGTGCTGACACAGTTCTATCGACAGTGGTTCACTTCGCACTGTTGTCAACAAACGCCAACCAAACACCCTTAATCATCGGCCCAGAAAGGTTTTACCCTTTCCAGCAACACCCGCGAAGTGAGTGAAGTCTCACCCGAGATGATTAAGGGGGCTGCAGGAACCAGGTTTCCACAGTGGGGGGAGGACGTGCATCTATTCTTACTCTATCGCTACATAAACTAAAGATTTATCTTCGCATCATACTTATCAATTCAACCATACATTCATCATTCGCATATTCAATATGTAATCGACATTCACATTAACATGGTAAAATTGGCGATCGCATCAATGAAAATAACAACACTTAAGCATATCACAGTGTTCATCATTCAACAAAAACAGAGATACAAAAGAGACATAGCCGAACATATTCATGCATTAACTCATCAAAAACCTACAGTACAATGTTCGTAGGGAAAGTTCAAACACTTATCACGAATCCATACAAAAATTGCCGAAGGCAGAGAAAAACATTACACAGATCATTCGCTTGTTAGTTGTCTATTGTTCAACTGATTCTTCGATCTCTAATCTAATGCCCTTAGTCTTACAATCATATTCCTATTTATAGCCAACTATGGCAGTTACAAAATGGTCCAAATGACTCTTTCTAACTAACTAAACTAATCTTGCTCTTCCGTCGGCTCCTTGATCTCCGTGAATGGTCCCTTCTTCTGCGAATAATCCTTCTTTGCTGCTGTCGGTTTCCTCACTTTATGCAGTCTAACCCCATGCCAACAATTTGTCTGATTGCACAAACCTTTCTTTCTGGAATATGCTAATGCACAAGCTCTACAATTTATTGCTTTGTGACCAAAATTACAACAACAAAAGCAATTTCCAAAGAAAATATTTTGGTACCTGATAGGATAAAAATTTTGAGGCTGTGCAGACTTATTGTCCAAAAGAATCGATGTTCGATGTTCTCTCTCAAATATATGATTTGTTCTTAACTGTGGGGTCTTGAGAGCATCTGCATAAATTTTAGATTAATGTTGTTTCTGCCTCTTTGTTATAGCTAAAGGCTTAATTGTTGAAGTTCACTTCTTAGAGAAACTACTTCATCTTCAAGACTTTCATACTTGTCATCCTTTATTTTCAATTTCCTAGTGGTTTTTGCTTCTAAATTCAGAATATATTTCTGTAGAAGCTTGATTTTCTTCCTTGACTTCTTTAGTTCATACAGTGCACTGACTAGTTCTCCTTCAAAGTCTACTTCAGCCATATGATCATATTTTGAGTCCATGTTTGCTGGATTCTACGCTGAAATTTGTCTTACAGATGTTAATCGGTTACTGAAGACACTAGCTTTGATACCAATTGTTGGAATTGATTTAATACTGAGAGGGGGGATGAATCAGTATTAACACAGTTATTAGCGATTTTTACCTTCTTTAACAAATTATCCTTTACTTAATCTTTATATTACGTTATGCATCAGTAAATAAACATCCACACATATATGCACCACAAAAACAACACATAACACACCAGATTTTTACATGGAAAACCAAATGGGAGAAAACCACATAATGCTTTTTTATAATGAGAAAGAACACATTCAAGGAAGCACTAACTTCCTGTGTTTACCAGAACCAATTGGAAGGAGGAACCAACCCACTGGTTTTCAGGCACCGACCTGAAGGAAGCTTCCGCTCCCTGTGTTTCTCCAACACCAACCCCTTGCCTTCTTTGTTTTACAAGCACCAACCTGAAGGAAGATGCAACTCCCTGTCTCCTTGCCCCTTTCGACTGCTCTGATGTCTAATATATCTTACTGTCTTACTAATCTCCAACTCTGTGCACTTATTCAAATATTCTAATGATAATTCTATTGTGTGCAACTTCGTATGTAGACTGTACTCTGTCACTGCGCTGCATACATCACTTGAATTCTCAAAATTCTCAATTCACACTTCTACTGATGACTTAATTCATGTAATGTGTGCTCTGCTGACTCTTCAGTCCGCGTTTCTGGTTCATGGATTTTCTCTTCATGACTGCAATGATCAATTAATATTGTGCTTTCAATTGATAGTTTGCTATTCAAAAATGAAGCATTAGCAATAGAAGGAACTGCGCACTTTCTGATGTATTCATTCTATTTAAGTGATGCAGTCTCTCAAACAATATGCAACATCTTGTGCATCAAATAATTGGTCCGTTCAGTTTAATGCACTTGTCTCAGATCATCTGCATCATGATGCGCCTATTGGATCCTACTGCTATTCTGTTGTTGCACATCAGATGGGGTTCTCAACTTCACACACTTTCATTTCTATTCATATGCATCAACTAGACATCTGCGCAATATCTGATAAAATTCGGTTCTGTCTCTGCATTTTTGTCTCTACATGTAATGTCCCCAGTTTGGCCCCATGGCATTTACATTATAAATAATGTAATATTTGTTATGAAATCATGGTGAGGAGCTCAAGGCCAAGGCCCCGCCATCGATTTATTGATGCATATGCTTTGTGTGCTAGCCAGGCACATTGGAATTTCAACATCATGTAATATGCATTTTTAATAAAAATACCCACAACTAGCTATGCAATGCAACAAAGAGATGGGGGCATGATTTCACAAGGAATTGGGAGGGAAAACATTCAAACCCTTGAGCTAATAGAGTCAAGCCAAGTGTCAATGAGGGAACCCATCAAACCCTCAACTACCCATGTTGACTTTTGTACCCAACCATTGATTTCTCCCAAGAGTTGGTTGGGGGAGTTATTGCCTTGGGAATGGGGAGGTATGGCTGTCCAAAATCGGGTATGGGCAAGCCACCCTTCATGGGAAAACGTGTTGGTCTTTTTGGGCAAGAATAGAGCCACGAAATGGCTGCCTAAGCCATTTATTCACGATGGCCCTGCTCTCTCACGCAGCTCAAGCTGCCTGGGCGTTTTCCTCCCTCGTTTTTCTGTGTCTCCCTCCATCTTTTAGCTGGGAAGGGGCGTTTTTGTGTTGGTTACCCATGGGGAAAGAGAGCAGAACGTTTTGGGTCTTCCTGGGGGTCGTTTAGGCCATTGGAAGGGATCCTAACCAGTGGAGAGAAATCGGTTTTGCTCCCTGGGGTTGAAATCGAAATTCCACAATTCGTTTGGGTGAACCACGAGTTGGGAGAACCAATGTGGACCCCGTTTTGTGAACACCTCTGTTGTAAATGTGTAACCCTGTCAATAATCGTTTTTGCTGTGAGAAAGAAGAGTATGAGGGGTAATCCCTGGTTCTGGCTTGGGATTGGGAATGAGCATCCCTTGTGCAAGTGCAGCCTGATAAACCCAGTTAGACTGGCTTGGCTAGAATAAAAATGGTTAATAGACTGTGTGTGAGCGTGAATGTCCCCTTTGTCCTTGTGAAAATCATGCCCAGCTCGGGGGTGGCCTTCGGACGGACTCAGTATAAGCTGTCGAAGAGCCTACGGTTGGGTGGAACGTTGCAGCGACATAGCTAGTTGCTTGGGACAATTGAAGTGAAGATAAGTGTTTCTGTCTATGTATTTATTTCTGAAATGTTTTCTATTAATGACTGAAATTGACATGTCGAATTTATATGAAGAATGTGTGGATGTTGTTTCCGCTGTGCATAATTGATTGTTTACATCTGCACACCCATTTATTATTTTATGTGATTCTAGTATTGGGCTGAGATCATAGTAAAATCCCTGAGTTTAGCATCATGTTTCCTGCCTTGCATTGGGTTAGCAGGTGGGTACATTACATTTGGTATCAGAGCTGCTGGTTGCAGCATTGGGCCTCTATGGGCCAAATCCAATTACAATGTTTTAAGCGTGTTTGAAAAATTTGCTTAGAGTCTGTTTGAAAAAGTTTTGTTTAACGACTGTTTCGGAAAGAATTCCCGAATCTCTTCCGAAACTGCGGAAGCATTCGGCGAATCTTTCCGAAATTTCGGAAGCATACCGCGAGTTTTTCCGAAAATTTGCGAAGGGAAGTTTTTCGGAAGGAATTCTCTTCCGAAATTGCGGAAGGAATTCTCTTCCGAAATTGCGGAAGGAATTCTCTTCCGAAATTTCGGAAGGATTCCGCGAACCGCTCCGAAACAGCGGAAGGATTCCGCGAACCGCTCCGAAACAGCGGAGAAAAATTCGTTTTTGTGAAAAATTTTCTAAGTGTCGGCGTCGAACGGAAACTTTTTCGGAAGGAATTCTCTTCCGAAATTGCGGAAGGAATTCTCTTCCGAAATTTCGGATGGATTCCGTGAATCGTTCCGCAACGCGGAAGAGTTCGGCGAGTCGTTCCGAAATTGCGGAAGACTTCGGCGAATCGTTCCGCAACGGCGGAAGACTTCGCCGAATCGTTCCGAAACGGCGGAAGACTTCGCCGAATCGTTCCGCAACGGCGGAAGACTTCGCCGAATCGTTCCGAAACGGCGGAAGACTTCGCCGAATCATTCCGCAACGGCGGAAGACTTCGGCGAATGGTTCCGAAACGGCGGAAGGATTCCGCGAAGGGCTCCGAAATCGCGGGAGGATTCGGGAAAGTCTTCCGAAACGGCGGAAGCCTTCGCCGAATGGCTCCGCAGTTGCGGGAGAATTCAGCGAATCGCTCCGCCATTGCGGAAGCGTTCGCTGAACTGCTCCGCATTGCGGAAGCATTCGGTGAACCGCCCCAGTTGCGGGAGCGTTCGCTAAACCGGCTCGAAAAAAAAAAAAAAAAAAAAAAAAAAAAAAAGAAAAAAAAAAACGAGTAAAGTGGCTAAAACTTGGTTTTTTGATAGCAGGAGCATCCGAACTCAGAACGCGATGATTCCTGTGGGGCTCGGAGGCCATTGACGAGGGCCATGAAAAGACCAGTGAAGACCTGTAGCCCATTACACTCCGATTTGACAGAAAATGGATAATAGTGACTTTTGAAGGACAGAGTCCCGAGGCTTGACAGAAGGCCGGTTTAAGCTAAAATTGATACGAGGCAGTCATGAAGCAGGCACAATGTTAAGTTCCGAATCTTGGAACCCAACTCCAAAGGATGTGGAGTCGGGGTGAGCAAGAAGGCCAAAAAGCACTGTTCCGGGCCACTTTTTCGGGATTTTGAAAAGCTTGTGGGCAGTAAAAGTGACCCTAGATGTGGGAATCAGAAATTTTACTGAACTAGACATTTCATATTCTCATCAAGACGGACAGCTTCCGTTAGACGAAGATTTTCCAGAAATGCACCGTTTGGGAGATAGCCGTTTTTGGCCCAAAATTTGGAATTTTGGGAAAATGTGAAAAGTGAGAAGTAGCAAAACCCAGAAATTCATAGAAGATGAACGGTGCATTGGAATTGGGATCTGTAAATTTCCGAGTATTCCTTGTTATATGGACTAACTCCGCCCGATAGAAAAGTTTTTGTGATTCCTCTTAGATTTTCTTCCACAGGTGGCTGAAGTTGGCATTCGGGACCAAAACGCAACTGTGTAAAATGTGCAGAACTGAAGTGAAAGTTGTCATTTTTGAAGGGATGCAGTTTCCGCACCTGATGTCGGAATGGAGCATGAAGACAGGCATTGGAAAGCTTGTCCAGCAGGGAACAATGATGCATGACCAGAGTTTGAATGAGGTCTACAGATATCATAGTTATTTTGTGCAGAAGAGTGCCAGCGGCTGTTTTGACAAACAAATTTTGTTGTCAATGTGGGCAATTTCTACAATTGCATGATATGGAAGAGAAATTCCATGATACGAGGAGGGATCGAAAAGGGAATAATTCTTTAAACCTCAGTTGTTATCATACTTATAATTATGAAATTGTCATATGGCATAAAAATGTTAAAAATGTAAGGGATTACATAGATGTATATGCACTAGATGACATCTTAACAAACATTGCATAGTGCATATGGAAATGCTTGTGCATGAATGAGATATTGCATATTGGTAAAAGAGTGAAGTCTGCATATGCAATAGAGAATATTGCGGTTGATAATCACTATTGATGTTGGTATTTGTTGTAGGACCAAAGATAACAAAGAACATGGCTAAACATGTTGGGGATGTTGTTGCATGAAGCCCAAAAACCTTATGAGGAAAGGATGGCGCAACAAATCTATGATCATAAAGTTGGCAAAAGAACCGAGCAGCCTTGGTAAGAGGCCAATTGATCAGGTAACATCAGGCGATGTTAATAATAACCATGCAGGTAATGAGTATTGATGCCAAATTGCATGAATGTTGAAAGGGGATTTGGTAAGATCTCTTCAACTATGTTTGAGTTATGTTGAGTTAAATTGCATGTGATATTGAATGCTGATTGGGACTGTTAACCTACCCAGCTTGGTAAGGTGTGGGTAAGTGAAGGAAATGGTCCTTACACCCTATGACTATTTAGAAATCTCAATGCATTCATATGAATTTATATCATGCCATGTGTATGTTGGTTATGTGCTTGATAACCAAAGCAAGTGAGGACTGGTGGTCCTGATTATGGTAGTGCAAGTTATATGAGATAGTCATGTTTCGATCATAATATGCTTGAATGCATAGTACTCATGAAACAATGCAAAGTAGCATTGAGTAGATGTGCATTAAGAGATTTTATAAATCTTGTGATGCATTGTATGAATGCATAGGGATGATGCATATGTTATTGCAAAATAAATAATGAATGAAATGACGAATTAATGATGATTCTAGGATCATTTCATGAGTTGTTGCGAATGCAAAATAGTAAGTGCATGAAGAGCCCAATCATGATTGATGGGCTGACTAGAATACTTTGTGGAAGGACAGAATGGTATGAATGATATGACTATGGAATAGTGAGCATTTATGATGGATAGTGTGACTATGTCTTGAAAATTATATTGTGATAAGGATGCATATATAGAAGTGTATATATATATATTTCATTGCATTTCAAATGTAACAGCTGAAGGTGTTTGAATTATTGAGCATTATAATTCTGAGATCACCTCAGTAATTGTTGTAGCAATGAAATGATAATATGCATAGATACTCATGACATGTTTGGCTGATTGAAGTTTTAGTTTCCGGTAGAAAGGTCTTACATATGGCTGTGAGGATAAGTCCATAGTAGAGACCGGGATCTACCACATGTAGAAGCCAAAGGTTATGAGAAGGTTCTCATGGTTGAGAGCTCTAAGTTCTGTTAGTAAAAACAGTTGTAAATATCAGATTTGTAAATGTTTCGAATTTGAAATTTTACTAATAATCGCTAATGACTGTTTGGCTTATATGAAAATGTGTCAGGAGGACATGTTGTAAGTGGATGCTCATGTATGACAGCAGGCATAAGACCATAATGGGTAGAGTGGTGTCACTTACAGGAACCAAACAATATGAGGATAGTCTCATGGATAAGAAAACCTATTTCTGCAGGAGACAGAATTGTAAATTCATATTGAATTTAATTGTTAATGTTATGGAGTGGTTATGAAACAATCATATTTGAAGCTTATTGCTAAATGTTGTTGACTGTTTGGCTATTTGATAAAGTGTGCCAGGAGGACACCTTGCAGGAAGACCATGTGTGATGGCCTGTAGAAGCCAAACTAGATGGGAAGGATTCCATGCTTTGGAAATGGGTTTCGGGTGAAACGCCATTGATAATGTCTCAGCCAAACCGCATGACGGTAAACCATGAAAGTGAGATGGTAAAGCTATGCCAGAAGGCATGAGAGACACATCTGCAAATGAATGAGTATTCTGTGACCCTAGACAAGAACATTCATGTCTAAATTACTAGCATGCTCTATCTTATTTATATCATTACAGACTGCTTGAGTATGATTAGGGCCTACATGGCGCACATCGGAAAGGGGGTGCACACCTTTTCTGGTGCTGGGTCATGATAGGGTTTTCAATATTGACTACACCCTAAGGGAATGGACGCATTCCTGGTGTTTCAATACTTGATAGCGAATGATATGAAGTATGATTACGATTTTTGAGCAACAATACTGATGAGTCTGCTTATCCGTCTTGTGCTATCAGCTTACACAGATGCAACTTGGTGTTGCACGTAAGAGGCAAAGTGAAGAAAGGGTGCTCAAGGGGACTGTATGGGCAGTGGTAACCTTTCTACGCTCACACTAGAAGGGGTGGATAGGCCCGGGAAGCTGTGTTGCGGAAAAGGGGTATCATCCTTGTGTAGTGTGAGTGGGTATTGTGGGGCCATGCTAGCCTGCAGTCAAGTGAGTCACCTATGGAGTTCCTGGAGGGAACCGCTGGTTGCACAAGAGAAAGAGCCACGTAATCATATTATGTTGTTCATATTGCCTGATAAACCCAGTCGATGTACTGGCTTGGCAATGGTTGTTGGATGCCTGATAAACCCAGTCGGTGTACTGGCTTGGCATGTTGTTAAATTAATGCCTGACAAACCCAGTCGATGTACTGGCTTGGCATTGGTGATTTGCATGTTGTGGAGGTATTGGTGAAGGGTGTGATTTCCTGATAAAACCAGTCGGAGAACTGGCTTGGAAATGGTTACTGTATGCTTGATAAACCCAGTCGGCGTACTGGCTTAGCATAATGGTTTTGAAATGCTTGATAAACCCAGTCGGCGTACTGGCTTAGCATACTGATCTTTGGGATGCCTGATAAACCCAGTCGGTGCACTGGCTTGGCATTGCCTATTCGGATGATGTTGTGGATCAGCATGTGTGCTGGCCAAGCATCCACCCCACAGGTGATCCAAGGCTTGTAAAGCAGAGAAGGAAACCTGTGGAGTAGCGAGGAAATGCACAATACAGATAAGTATTCATTCTCATTTATTTCTTGTTTGGAATAATGAAGGTTTCGGGTACAAGTCTTATGACAACTGAGCTAATACACTGTCGTTCCTTTGTTGGAAACCTTGGCCGTTGCAGGAAGCAAGGACCCTGAAAGAGCTATAAATGCTGGGTAAAGCCAGAGAGTAACTGGTTGGAGCTATAAAAATATAGAGAATAAGTTGGTGGGAACATTAACCACTTGATGTTGTGGAGTAGCTGGCGTGCTGTCCAAACATTCCTTAATTAATTGATAAAAGCCAGTCGGCGCACTGGCATGGCATTGCCTATTTGAATGGTTGTGGAGTAGCCTACGTGCTGGCCCAACATTCATTGTTGTATCCACGGGAAATCCAATGCTTGGAAAGCGAAGAAGGATCCTGTGGAGTAAAGTGAAGACATCCAATAAAGATAAGTATTTGGTTATCTTGCAACTCTTGCTTATGAATATACATGTGAATATGACTTGATTATGTTTTCTTAAACTCTCATTTGGAGATAAACTCTATGGAAATACACTAAACATGTGAATTAACCCAATGTTTGAGTGTAGGTATTGCTGGAAGCAAACACTATGAAAGCATCCGGAGGATGCATGTGGACATATGACTGTCCTAAAAGAGCTCAATATGAGCAGTAATAAAAGATGGTGCTAGTGGGACTGTGTGGGTCCTAGCAGCCAAAGGTTCTGTAAGGAACAATGGGGAAGGGTTTCCTAGTTGAAATCCATATGCAAGACCTTAGACACTAAGTGTCATAGCCAAGAAGGGGCAAGTTAAGCATTCACATTTAAGTGAAAGAGGCCAAGGAGCATAGAACCACCAATGATGGTGTGACTCTGGATTGGAACAAGACTAAGAGGGGGAAAACTCTTACTCTTCTCTTTCTTTGACTGATGCATCTTAGAAACAAAGGATTGTTGAGTGCATGTCATAAATGAAACCAAATTGTGTTTCGTTGCTTGAAATGAATTAAGAATGCTGAAATAGTTATTTTCTTGTGAAAGGATGAACATGAGTGAGTTCATGTGTGTGTGGAAGTCTCATGAGTAAAGCATGGACGTTCCAAGTCAATTAGGAAAATAATTGACTAATTTTATTATTGTGTTATGCTTGTCCTAACAGGAATTGTCATGATAAGCCTCACAGATAGTTGCTGGGACAACAAGAAAGATGGCATCCATGAAATTCCAGACTTGTAGATCAGCTGGAAGATAAAAAAATTGGAAGGGATTGCTCTGGAGCAATGCCCACTTGTAAAAACTGGAAGACCAAAGCTGGCAGGAGACGCTGGTGGAAGCTAGAGGAATTGATCCTGAAAGTTCAAAGTAAAGAGACGAATTGCAGGACAGACCTGCCACCATCTGGGAATTATGAATCATGTGTAAAGTGGGTATATAGTCCAAGGTGATGAAACACCGAGGACGGTGTTATTCCAAGGGGAGGGGAATGTAATGTCCCCAGTTTGGCCCCATGGCATTTACATTATAAATAATGTAATATTTGTTATGAAATCATGGTGAGGAGCTCAAGGCCAAGGCCCCGCCATCGATTTATTGATGCATATGCTTTGTGTGCTAGCCAGGCACATTGGAATTTCAACATCATGTAATATGCATTTTTAATAAAAATACCCACAACTAGCTATGCAATGCAACAAAGAGATGGGGGCATGATTTCACAAGGAATTGGGAGGGAAAACATTCAAACCCTTGAGCTAATAGAGTCAAGCCAAGTGTCAATGAGGGAACCCATCAAACCCTCAACTACCCATGTTGACTTTTGTACCCAACCATTGATTTCTCCCAAGAGTTGGTTGGGGGAGTTATTGCCTTGGGAATGGGGAGGTATGGCTGTCCAAAATCGGGTATGGGCAAGCCACCCTTCATGGGAAAACGTGTTGGTCTTTTTGGGCAAGAATAGAGCCACGAAATGGCTGCCTAAGCCATTTATTCACGATGGCCCTGCTCTCTCACGCAGCTCAAGCTGCCTGGGCGTTTTCCTCCCTCGTTTTTCTGTGTCTCCCTCCATCTTTTAGCTGGGAAGGGGCGTTTTTGTGTTGGTTACCCATGGGGAAAGAGAGCAGAACGTTTTGGGTCTTCCTGGGGGTCGTTTAGGCCATTGGAAGGGATCCTAACCAGTGGAGAGAAATCGGTTTTGCTCCCTGGGGTTGAAATCGAAATTCCACAATTCGTTTGGGTGAACCACGAGTTGGGAGAACCAATGTGGACCCCGTTTTGTGAACACCTCTGTTGTAAATGTGTAACCCTGTCAATAATCGTTTTTGCTGTGAGAAAGAAGAGTATGAGGGGTAATCCCTGGTTCTGGCTTGGGATTGGGAATGAGCATCCCTTGTGCAAGTGCAGCCTGATAAACCCAGTTAGACTGGCTTGGCTAGAATAAAAATGGTTAATAGACTGTGTGTGAGCGTGAATGTCCCCTTTGTCCTTGTGAAAATCATGCCCAGCTCGGGGGTGGCCTTCGGACGGACTCAGTATAAGCTGTCGAAGAGCCTACGGTTGGGTGGAACGTTGCAGCGACATAGCTAGTTGCTTGGGACAATTGAAGTGAAGATAAGTGTTTCTGTCTATGTATTTATTTCTGAAATGTTTTCTATTAATGACTGAAATTGACATGTCGAATTTATATGAAGAATGTGTGGATGTTGTTTCCGCTGTGCATAATTGATTGTTTACATCTGCACACCCATTTATTATTTTATGTGATTCTAGTATTGGGCTGAGATCATAGTAAAATCCCTGAGTTTAGCATCATGTTTCCTGCCTTGCATTGGGTTAGCAGGTGGGTACATTACACTACAACATCTGTGACTATCAGCATTCTAATTGTAGTACTGTCCTTTGAAACATCAAGCACTTGCACATACTTTAGTATTTCTTCATTTCAATATTCACACATCTGTCATAGTTCCATCGCATCATTCTGCGCACCATCAAAACTTCATTCTACTGCATGTGCACATACGCCTCTTTGCTAGATCGTTCTATTATTTCCACAAGCCCCTTGATGGCCAAAAAAAAAAAAAAAAAAAACTTGCACTCGAAGATCTTATGCTCTCTCCATCAAGCTTACTTTCAATCTTTAACTTGCATCTCTATTTATACATGTCCTGCACGGATTGTATCTTCACAAGTTGGTCGTGACATTCTTCTTCCATACTTCACGGATTGTGCATATTCCACATGTCATCATCTTCCCTATTGATGTGTCATCTCTAATGTATCAAGCACCCTCAAGGTCCACAACTTAGTGGGACTTCACACCTTGGTGGTGTACCATTTCCCTCTTGATGTACCATTGCCTTACTGTATGTGCGCAATCTTCTACTTCATCTTGGTGTGTCCATGACTTGTGCTGTACCAACTCTTATGGGTAATGTGCCTTGGATGTTAATACTTTGTGGGATCTGCACATACTCCAACTTATTCTAAGTGGGTTTTGACCTTTGTCTATTTATCACTTGTGGGAAATGCACACTTGGTATATTGATACTTGGCGAATTTTACGCATACACCAACTTCTATTTAATGGGTCTTTGACTTTTTCCTTGTCATCACTTGTGGGATTTGCACACCTGCTGGCTGTGGAAATTGCTCATAGATGGTCTTCAACCGCTATACCTTTCTAGTAACTTGTGTGTGTTCCACTTACTGAAAGAATCTTCGAATTGGCTACGCATGCGTACTTTCAGGATTGTCCAAGCAATAACTGTTTGCACAATTCCAACTATTAACCAAGAAATGCTCAGAAATGCTTGCACACTTGTACCATTTGTTCAACCAACTCCTTGGCTACTTGAGCACTTGTACCATTGTCCAAACAACTCCTTGGCTACTACCATGTGAATGTATGACTTGGTGGACTTGATTATACGCAATGACCAAATGCCGTAGGATGCATTACTTGTGTTCTTTCTTGAATTGGATTTGCATGATGTATCCTTGACACACATCTTCAGACTGAATGTACTTCTAGATACACCCAAAAGTTGCATACTTGTCTATCACCTTCACTATTTGCGCATATACTTATGGTATTCTTGTTCTTCTTCATATTGTGCATATACTGCTTCAAAGTGGCTTCCAACTTCTTCATACTTCTACAGGAATACTGTATCCACTTTGACTTCAGTTGATATCAATGAATTAGACTCAATCAATTGACATCCTCTTTGACACTAGTTGACAGTCAAACACCTAACATCGTCTTTAGTTGACATCAATGACAATCAATGCTCAACATGAGGTTATTTTCAGATCTGTTATTTTCAGATCATGATGCTTTCTAAGCATACATCCTTGAAAAACTCCATCAGGAGGAACAACTTTTATGAGACAAGTAACCATGTTATGGGTTACCATCATATTCAAACTTCAAAATTTCAAATGTCCAAGTTTTTCATGCTAAATTCGTATTTTTTCGTCGGTTTGAGTGATGAGTGTTGTCAATGTAGTTGATATAGTCGATCGAGGAGATTCAAATAACTTATAAAGTCCGGATTTGGGATCCAAATACCCTGAAGCAACAATTGATCCCCCAATCCCCAGATCCTTTGTGATAAATTGATTTGACCAAAACTCAACAGTCTTCTTGGACTTCGTATGTTTAGCAACCGACAAGAAATTTGCACTCAAGCTAGGCATATGATAGACATTGGATATTCGACCATGTTGACATTCAACATCACCGCTTCCAACAACTGTGAAAGCGTAATCGTAAGCAACATAAATCTTCTCTTCAAGAGCTCCAATTAAGGAAGAGAACATAGAAGCATCCGTTTCCATATGATGAGTACATCCAGAGTCAACTATCCATTCTATCTGAGTGGTATGTGCATGTAATGCTTGGGAAGTGTTGATAGATAAGGTATAATTTTCAGGAGGTTGATTGGTCTCCTGTCTAGTTGATGGACTAGCATCAAGGTGCTTGAACTTTCCTTCTAAGTCCTTCATCTTATTCCAACAGTTCTTCTCGACATGTCCCACTTTCCACAATACCAACATATCTTCTTTTTTCAATCCTTCTTCGTTGATGATGAATCTACACTTTTTTGTTTAGGAGGTTGGTCGATACATTCTGGTCGATGATTCTATTAATCATGTTCTTTAATATTTGGCTTGAACTTTCTTTTCAGCAAGTGAGCTTGGTGCTTATTACCAATATTCCCTTCTTCAAGCAACTTTTGTTGGTCCTTAATCAACAAATCACATAAAGTATCAAAGGTAAAATCATTTCCACCTTTATTGTGAGACATCCAACTGCCACAAAAGGAGGATCAAAAGACATCATATGGTGTCTTAAAATTCATCGAGACTAGTTCAATAAGATTTCCATCCTTCTTTGGAAAATCCTTACCACATTCTCCCAATTGTAACTGTATCTCCTTGATGCGAGCTAAATAATCCTCGATTTGATCAAAGGAAAGAGATTCCAGAGAGATCAACTCTTTCTTTATCTGCATAATTTGAATTTCATTCACCTTATTAAACAAGGTCTTCAACTTATTCTAGACGACATGAGGATAGTTGATCCCGTTTGTGTGAAAGTGAATCTCCCTCGAAATGTAGGTCGTGATGACCCCAACAACCTCATCCTTCTTTACATTGATGATAAACTTAGCATTGACATCCGTCGGATTATCAATATCAATATTCATGTACTGCCATAATCCCTTTCTTTTCAACAATGTCTCCATATATATAACCCATATTGCATAATTATGTCCATTGAGAACAACATGTTCTATCTCGGAAGCCATCCTTATGATCAAATAGTTTTGATCAAAGTTCACGAAGAGGTATCGATCAACAAATATTTCATCCCTAAGTCAATCAACCTAAATCTGACTCAACACGATTTGCAAACAACATGGCTAGGTCAAAACCAACATCTCTAATACCATGTTGGGGAACCTCTTCACCCTAAACTATATAACAAAAAAATATAGAAGGGAACAATATTCCAAGAAGAAAGGTGGTGTTTAAAGACACCATTACAACACTTAATCATGACACATTGTGATCAAAACATCACAATGCAATATTAATATGAAAGACATCTCAAATATCATATTTGGAACAACCCATTGGGTCGGCCTTTTATAGTCTCTATGTCTAATGAACTCCCTTGAAGTGAGGAAGATCTAGTCCACAAATAGGGGTCGTTGGTCCTAACTGTTTCCACAAAATCCGCAATGTATCAAAGTTTATTCAGTTGTTGTAGTCAAGCCGACCACGACCTCGTCAACCATTGAGTAGAGACTTCGACTATCTCAGTTGGTAGTTTAATTACCAACAAAGTCGATCCACCAGTCGAATGCTTCGCTAATCAATTGTTCTCTATCAACTGATTGTCTCTAGAATATCCAGAGGTGTGATGAACCGTCAAGACCTTAGGTTCCAATAGAAGAGGAGGTTATTCTTGAACCAATTTTTTTTTATGGATATATGTTCTCTATCTCTTCAGAATATAATTATTATCTAGTACCTAATCAAGTGGAATAATATACCACCAAAGGAAGCTACATGGGAACATGAAAAATTCATGAAGCAACACCCTCAATTACAAGCTATGAGGGAAGATATTTTTTAAAGAGGGGGGATATGCTAAGGCCCTAACAATAATTTATTATTATTATATTAGTTATGGTTATATTGACTCAATATTAGGTTACATAATGACCACTTCATCTCCTATCTATACTAAAGGATATTACTTTGTATAATCATCTCTTATTGTATTGTGTATTTGGTACATTGTATAAGGATGTTTGCACCTCAAATAGGCTTCTTATTCATCTCTTTTTTTCATTCTTAAGACATGGATTACTCTCCCTTGGTTATTTTATGCTCTTTTTAGGAATTTGGTGCATAAAACCTCCCCCAAGAGTAAGATCACCCAATTGTGGGCCTTCAACATCAAAGACACATGAGATAGGGAAATAGATCAGATTCTACAAAGGGGGAACATTTTACAAATACTTACATGTGTATGGAGCTTCCATACTCTTGGTCCTCATCATCTGCTCCAACTTATTCATCTTTTGAAGAGAGAGCTCAATATCTCCAAAAGGTTCATTCACCACTTCCTGCCAAGGATTTGGTAAAAGAAGATTAGAACATAAGGGAAATGTTAAATCACCAATGAAAAAGACAAAATCCACTCCCCTCCGAATCCTCACACCCCTTATTCCATGTATCCTTCGCCTTGGGTTTGGGAGTTGTCTTTTTCTGCCGCACCTTGGAATTGTTCACCATTAGAAGGCCCTAGTATAAATTAATGGGTTTTGAAATGGTTGCTTAGGAATAATATTTGGCATTCATACCTGTTGTTAAGGATTATACCCTATAGCAGGGGATGGATGCTATCAACGTACATGGGGATGACAGATAGATATATTAGGGTTTCACACTAATTACTGTAAGCAAATGAGATTAGGGTTTGAGAAAGAGTACCTTATTTATGACGGCTGGTCCTAGCTTTCTCTTGATCTCTATAGCAACACACCTGCAAAACCAATCAACCTTCCTTAAAATGATTTGACTATAAACAGATAATGATATTGACAAGACAATATAACATTAATTATAATCAAACATCCAATGAAATTGACATTTAATTGGGACGGGAAGGATATCTCGATCTTTATTGTCAAAGAAATGCAACAAAATACGATTACTATACCTAATCTTGTTCCAAGCACTTCTTCAACCAAGTTCTGGGATCCTGCTCCTCTCTTGACTAGAAATTCCTTCAACATAACAATAGATTTCTCTCTATATTGGCCCCTTCCTCATGGCTTCCCCTTGTATTTATGGCCAAGGTAGGAAGTTAGATTCGTAAGGCAGTTGGATTGGGCAGTTGGGGGAGTTATAATACCAAACTCAACTAATCCCAATTCGTATTCTTAATATATTTTTCCATTTCATCTTAATATGTGTGCAGGTATGATACTAGCCAACCTGCGCATGGTGCGCAACTAATGCTCTTAATGACTGGCGCATACAACTTTTAGGATATTTGCGCGAGTTGTCCATAGTGGAACCTATGCATGATGCGCTAGATGCTAGTTATAAGAGTCGCGCATTTCCAATGAAATATGCAAAAAAATATAGTTTTCAGATGAAGATGTGGGATCTCAACATCAAATCATCTAAGGTTAATCTAGCTCTTCCATCCATAATGTCCTTTTGTGTGATCGATAGGGAAATGTGATCATAGATGGAGAAGTGTTGATTTAACCTATAACGGATGCCTCCTAATGTGTGAGGTCAGAGGGAAATGATGGCCGAAATACATTACAATCCAAGTCAGAGGAGGAGAAAGGAAACTGCAGGACAAAGTCACAAAAGTACTTGAAAACAAAAACCAAGGTGAGTGGGAAATTACAATCTTGACATCAAGTAGATGTTTAGTGTGATAGAACATAATCTCCAATACATAACTAGGATATGTATATAGTATGGCCACTAAAATACAAACGTGGATCCATGTCAAAATAGGAGATCATAGCCATAACAACAACCTGGATCTATGTCTCATTAAGAGCCAAAATGAGTGTGGCTCAGTCTTGCGCAACTTGGGTAATAACATAAAGGTAGTGATGCTATTGTAGTCCCAAGGTCTTCATCCAAAAAATCCCAAGGTACGAACCCTAACCATGCAAATAAATGAGTTGAAGTCGAACATGGGGGGTATCATTTGATTACCGGTCATTGATGTATACCGTTAACAAATGCGACAACATCCACCAATAATGTCAATGGAGCCCAAGGTACCTAGTACATTCTAGCAAGTGTGAATAAGTGGACTTGAAGTCGAAGACTTGAAGAATCCATTGAATAAGAGACATTGATATATTCCCACTATTCAACAGCGAGGGTAATTGCCACTAATGACTGCAATCCCCAACATACTATATGAAACTCTAAAATTCATTCCCAAAGCATGATGAGTTGAGGTCGATGGGAAGAAGTCCGTTGGAAGGGAGGACTTAATGCATCCTCCATCATCCAACATGAGGAACAATCACAAGATTGAGTTGATTTGGAGTAGGAATGATACAAGATGAAACAAACTGACACTAGGGATGGCCGACACTTGAAGTCAAAGAAACTGCAGAATGGCCGACACGGGCTGTATCCTTGAACAATGAGCACAACACAATAGTGACTTAGGCAAATTTTAACATGACGGGAACATGATATAAACCTGCAATGTAGGAGACATTAGCATACTCTCCATATGATTGGAAGAGTAACCAATCGGAAGAGTACAAACTCTGAGATAAGGTTCATCCTATGGTCAAAAACTAAAACCCAACTGAATGATAGACTCAACAGGTGCTGTGTTCAAGGATATGACTGACATGCTTCCTTTGAACTGAAAAAATGTTTGATATCCTTCCCTTCCCTTTTCTCTTTTTAGTAAAGAATATCCTTCTTGTTGGTTTTAATGAGTCCAAGAAAGAAAACTCAATAGTCTCTCTTCATTTTTGAAGCAAGCTCAAAGAAATAGGGAGAATATTGCTTGATATAAGTCCAACCATGTATAAATTTTAATGAGCCCATGGGAGGAAGACTCGGGACCTTCTTCATTTTTTACAAAGTTTGAAGAAGAGATAGACGAATACTATATAACACTGATCCATGGATTTTAATATCGATTCTGGATCGGCTTATGCTCGCTGGTGTTTTCTTTTTTGAGGAGTTTGAAAAACTTAAACAATAACTCCATATACCCTCTCGTGGATTTCACATCGAGCCCGAGTTGGTGAATGCTCATTGGTGTTTTCATATTTCGAGAGTCTGAAAACCCTAAAGAAGACTCCAAAAATTCCTTTTTTGTACATGTTATAGGTCAAATTTGCACTTCTCCATCCGTGATCACATTGCATTGTTGATCACACAAAAGGACACCATGGATGGAAGAGCTGGATTGACCTTGGATGAGTTATTGCTAGGATCACACATTTTTAGCTGAAAAAACATATTTTTTCTGCAGTTTTCACTATGTGTGCGCTACTATTGCCATTGACATCTAGCGTTCTAAACACTGGTTTTGCTAAAGAGAACTCGTACACTTACCTTAAAATATGCGTCCGCTGGTTGTAAAGAACAATAGTTGCATACTATGCACTGGTTTATTGTTATGATACATGTGCACATGTTAAGATGAATGGAAAAATATATTAAATTTACGAATTGGGATTAGTTGAGGTTGGTTCTGTAACTCCCCTAGCCTCCCAATTCAACTGCCTCACGAATCTAACTTCCTGCCTTGTCCAATAAATACAAGGGGAAGCCATGAGGGGGAGGCCAATGAAGAAGAAGCTATTGTTATGCTGGAGGATTTTCTAATTCATTGTGAGGAGCAGGAGCCCAGGACTAGGTTGTAGAAGTGTCTAAACAGATCGGGTATATCTACACTTAACTACATTTCTTTGACAATAAAAGGTGGAAATACCCTTCCTGTCCTAATGGAATGTCTATTTTATTGAATGTCTGATTATGATTAATGTTAAGTTGCTTTCAATTTCATTATATATATTATAGTCAAGATACGCTGAGGAAGGTTAACTTGTTTTTGCAGGTACATTACAGTGGAAGATTGGGTGAAAGCTAGGACCAGCCGTCATTAAAAAGGTACTATTTTCAAAATCCTAATCGCGTTTCGTTGATAGTAATTAGTGCAAAGCATAATGTATTTACCTATCACCCCATGTAAGTTGGTAGTGTCATATCCTCCACTATAGGGTATATTCCTGCACAACAGAACTGGCGACTTTGCTGGGGAGCACCGGTTGTTTCTGCTCTAGGGACCTTGTCTAGGTTTTCTTTCAGTTTTACAGTCTGTTGGTTTTCTGAGAGGTTCTTATAGGTTACTTTGCTTTTCCTTTTATCTTGATTCATTTCAGTCTGGTTGAGCAAATCTCTTTTTATTGCTTTAAGTCCCTATGCGCTGGTCTTCTGTGCATATAGAAGCGTACTTTCTACCTTGTGCACTAGTTTCTGTGAAACATAGTCGCGCATTTTTTGTTGCAGGTGCTAGTAGTTATACCAGACATAAGAACATTTTTCCTGTAGGTCTAAGCCTTCCACTAGGGTTTGGTTTCCAAGTTGTTGGATCTCCTTTTAGCATTTGCCTTACTTCTCTGACTGTTGCTGAGACATCTTTGTCTTCTTTGAGTCTTGTTTAACCTCTTGAAATTCCTTTTGGTTTGCTTCACTTGCTTCAGCACTTGTTTTTAGGTGTCTTCTCTTCTTTTTATCCCTTTTTGAAGTTGTGCGTGACTTTCTGTTAGGTACAGTAGCGCAATTTTTTCCCTAGACGCATGTTGCAGTGATACAGACCTGCACACTCAACGCTTGTTGTCTGTTGCAATACCTATGTACTTTTACTGAGTCTTGTATTTTTTTTAGGGTTTGATCCCAGTTTGATTTTTTGGGTGGCTTTTGAAAGGTTTATTGGTCTGGATACCTTCTGAACTCCTGTTCAGGTCAGTCTGAACTAGTTGAATCCTTCTAGTTAGCTTTTCCTTTGAGTTTGTGTGGCGGTAGAGTTACCTCGGTTTACTTGCCTACCCTATTTGTTTGGCAGATGTTTTTCTTGGGTTTTGATGCTTAGGAGAAGCCTTGTGGTTTGTTTTTCCTGTTGCATGCATTCGTTCCCTTTTTTCTTTTACATCTCATTCCAAGTCTAGAGTTTTTCATTTGAACAACTCTGTAGGCCAATCCTTTGTCAAGTCTGTTGATTTGTTCGGTTTAAGCCGTTAGGTTTTTCATATTTACCCACACTCTTGTTAGATCTTGCTTGTTTCCTTTTTCAGATTCATTTTCTTTCGCAAAGTAGAAGAAAAGATCAAAAATTGAAAATTGGTAGCTTAGTAGTAAGATTTTCCATTACTGTTTCGAAGTAGGATAGATCATTTTGCTATTTTCTTTGGAAAATTGAAAAAAATGCTTATGCTTAGGATTGCCTATTTCTTGTTTTGAAAAACATAAATGAAAAAGCAAAAAGAGCCTTTGTGAAGTTTTAAAAGCATCATTTGTACACACTTTGCTTTCTTTCGAAACCATTCCACACACTTCACTACCCTTCTTGAGTAAAAAGTAGCCTCTAAAAGGAAAATTTAATAAAATTAATTAGCAACTTTTTCTTTTTAGGTTTTACACTTCACCAACTAGCTTAATATAGGGTTTCGGGGTAAATCACCTTAAACTACCCGAAATCGGTTTCATTACTCAATAATCATAGTAAGACAATCTCTTAGGTAAATCCACCTATATCAAAATATCCTTGGAACTCTCTACTCAAACCAGAGTTAAGCATGAGGCTGTGTGCAATTGGAACTATTGAGGATACCCCCTCACTTTCCTTTCAAACATAAACCAGAGCTGATTTGTGTACGGGGGTCCACTAGTACTTTTAAGTGCTTTTGGATTTTGGGATTTGCTACCCTGCCCATGTGTCTTGGCTAGGCTGACGACTGTTCCCCCAGGTATTTTTCGTATTTGTGGTACCCTTAATATATTGACCATTTAGGGATCTTCACAAGTAGAGTGGAAGGCTATTTCCACTTCACCTCAGACAGACACGGAAAGTAACCCTTTGAAGTAATCCCAGGAGGGCGGTTTGGTAATTCAAATGCTTGCTCCCAGAGGGCCTCCATTGGACGCGATGTCACTGACCATCGATACTCTATTAGTTCATTCTGGGGCCTCATCATCCCAGACTTGCTTCTGAGAGTATTAGCTTTGTTTGCCTAGTTTTGATCACTTAGGGCATTTTTTAGTGGTATGTTGTTTGCTCCCTAGTCGTTTTAGTGGCCACTAGGTTTTATACTTAGTTTTCTTTTGATATAGCTGTGGAGGACCAACCTCTTTGTAGGTCTCGAAGGTTGGAAAACCTCCCCCCACTCATTGTGGACCCTTCACCACCACCGCGATGCTGGAGGACGGATTCCCGTGGCTCATAAGAAATTATGGGAGAAACTGAACTACCTGGAGAACCACATGTCAGATTTAAGGATCAACAGGTCTTTGATACTGTTGAGGTTGAGGACTTAACTTCTCGAGAGTTTAGCACTCCTTTCAACCCTCCCCTGACTAGACCAAACGATCCGTTACTCATAACTGTAGACTCTCTAGGCCAACTCGAGTATAACGTGTACTGGTTTACCCCTGGTTATCACATGGCTAGTTCCGGAGATGAAATTGGAGTTCCCCAAACTCCTTCTGCAACCATGGTTACGAGAGATCTCTCTCATTCTTTCACAAGCACATTGGTATCTACCTCATTGTAGGCTACATCTACCTCAACTCCTTCTTTTAGTTTTAGCACTAGTACCATAGGGATGTCTAGTTCTCAACCTTCGACAAAAGCTACCCCTTTTGGTGCCACAATTGGACCTTTTCAGATCCCTATCACTTGGATATCCTCGATACCGTCTACTTCATCTCCTTTCATGCAACAATCCCAGGGAATTCCAAAAAACTGCTCCTTTTAGTCAAGGTTTTCCTTGGTTTGGAGGGCACATAGCTCCCTCCATGCCCTTTGTAGGGTCGATGCCCACTCTATTCACAGCTATAGTAGGAGCGATGCCTGTGCCGTCCATTACATCCACACCTGGGTTTACCCCTACACAGTTCAGAATGTACATCATTCTAATGTGCAGACATCTCATATACCTATAGGGAGTATCCCTTTTTCACTGTTTAGTGGAGGAGGTGGTAACAAGTTTAAGCCACATTACGGAGGGGCTAACACCTAGCCACAATGGACACACAATCAAGGAAGTAACCCTCTCTCTTTTAGTTGGAGAAATTTCAGAAACACATTTACTTCACAACCGGTGGCTGGGGGCAACCCCAACCAGTAGTACACGAGTCAAGCTTTAGGTGGTTTTTCCTACCAAAATATTGCTAACCAAGTGCCATCGGCAAGACCTCATTTACCTTTTATGGTAACTCTGAATTTGCGAGACCTTTCAAAACTCACTAATGATCCGGTGCGGCATCACCCCACATGGCCACCTGTCCCGACCAAGCTTCCTTCTCATGTTCCAAAGTTCGAAGTAAGGATGGAGAGGATCCTGGTGACCATGTCACTACATTTCATCTCTGGTGCTCTTCTAATTCTTTGAACGATGATTCCATCAGATTGAGGCTCTTTCAAAGAACCTTGACTAGTGCTGTAGCAAATGGTATATTGAACTACCTGCAGCTGCTTATGATAACTTTTGGGATCTGGCTACAGTTTTTCTGACCCACTTTCAACTTCATGTCCGGTACGATGCCGACATAGAACTTCTGTCAACTTTTAGATAGAACAAAGCCACTCACTTATCTGACCATATTCAGGCGTGGAAAAGGAGAAAGAGGCTCATTAAAGCCGACATTTCTCCAGAGTTCTTATTAGAGTGGTATCTCAAATCACTCCTTCCTTATATCTCTAAGTAGGTAGCATCTTCTGGGGTGTCCTCTGAAGAGGAAGTTATCCTAAGAACCCAACAACTTGACCTAGTATATGCTCAGTCTGGGCTCTTATATGAGATTATTCCTGATGCGCCGAGATCTAATACAAATCTAGGTAAACCCAAGCCTGGACCACATGCTGATGGCATCATGGGTTTAGTAGATTCTGCAACGTTTGAAGCTTTAACTAAGCAGGTTCACGCCTTATCTGTCAAATAGTCTATTGCGGAAGCAACTTCAGTTGCAACACCCCCTTCACAAATAGAATCTGTACAACAAGTGCAGACAAATCAAAAGGGCCCTCAGTATCCCAACAACAACAAAAATAAGGGCAAGAAAGGGGAGGGGAACCACCAAAATCCTAAGAACACAGAAAATGCCGAGGCGGGAAAAAAGGATAAAAAGAAAGTTAAGTTCCCTTGCAAGTTATGCAAAGAGGACCACCTCACCCATCAACGCCCTTTAATGGAGGAATCCTAGAAGCTACTCCGTGAGAAGAAACCAGTTGTCTTAAAAGACCCATTCCCTCACGGGCAAGGTTCAGCTTCTGGAAACTCTAGTGCTGGGAGCACTCCCCATGCCTCATCCGCTGATCAATTATTTATTAATATGGTTAATTCGGATTCGCTTTTACAAACTCGAGATAGAAACTATACTCCAGATTCACAGCAAAGAGATAAGGATGCTCCTAAATCATCTACACCTCTCCACATCGAGAGACCAGTAGATTCGCTGCCAAAGATTTCGAAAGGTGTCTTCAAACAGGCTATGGAAGATTTATCCCAAACTCCTTGCACCATGTCCACTTTGGAAGTACTACAGAGTTGTCCATTACAACACAGTACACTTCTTGTAGCGATCGAGAGCGTAGATTCATCCAATATGCTTGCTCGTTTTGATATGTCAAGTATCAAACCCTGGTTATCGTACCACGTCGCTCTCCAAATAGAAGTAGTTCATGGTCCCAAGACCATTGGACGAGATGTGGTAGATGAGGGCGCATCTACATGCGTAATGTCCATTTCTTGCTGGAAGGCTTTGGGATCACCCAAATTAGCCCCCTCGAACACCTTTTTTACCGCCTTTTATGGAAGATCATTCCATCCACACGGAGTCTTACCATCGTTTGACGTAGAACTCGCTGGTAAGCTAGTGTCTACAGAGGTTGAAGTTTTGGATGCTCTACTTGACTACAATTTGATGTTAGGTAGGAGATGGACGTATCCAATGCAAGCAGTGCCATCGGCCGTTTTCTGAGTCTTAATGTTCCCCCATGAAGGCAAGATCATAATACTTGATAAACTTTTGTTTGCTCGGAAGAATAACCAGGCTTCGTCGGATTCAACAATTCCGTTGGTTGATCAGTCTCACCTAACTACTGTGAGTTTATGAGTAGGGATATATGGGTCATTAATGGGCACTTTTGACCCACCTTCTCCTGTTCATTTTATTGGTTCTGAAGAGTGTTCATTGTCTGAGATTTTCACGTTTTGTCCAATGACGGATCCATGGATTCTTCCCATCGAATCAGAACCAATTGTACCCTATATATTGCAAATATGGCCTACTTAGATTCACAACATACTGCAACAGAACATATTGTGACTCCATTGGTATCTGTCAAGTCAGATATGGACTATGCACTGGCATGGTCAGTGGACTCTATCCACTCTTTTGACTGTCTAGATATTGTTTTACCCTCTGATGAGGCTATTTTGGAAGCAATGATAGGCCTGGACCATCCTTGGAACACATGCACCACAGGTCTTATTTTCTTCCCGATCTGGACAAGATAGAGAGAGGAATATGGAATATGGAAAGCATATCAAGAACCATTCCGATCAACATTTCCATCAAACCTGGAGTCGTGGAAAACCTTTTCATTAGGGCAGATTTTTGTCTCGAGGAGATCACTTTGTATACCAATCTGTTCAAGGAATTCTTTGATGTTTTTGCCTGGTCTTACGAGGAGATGCCAGGCATCGACCCCACCATTGTAGAGCATGTCATCACAACTTATCCAAATACTAAGCCTGTGAGACAGAAGCTTCGTCCAGTTAATCCTAGAAAAGCAGCAGCCTTTAAGGCGGAAGTTGAGAAGTTGCTTAAAGCCAGATTCATCTATCCAATTGCTATGACAGAATGGGTCTAGAACCCTGTTCCGGTAGATAAAAAGAAAGTAAAAGAACCATTCGAGTTTGCACAGACTTCTGGGATCTAAATAAATCTTGTCCTAAGGACAAATACCAGACACCGTTCATAGATCAGATTATCAATGCATGTGCGGGCCATGAAATTTTTTCTTTCATGCATGGTTTTTCAGGCTATAACTAGATTCAGATTAAACCTGAAGACCAGCACAAGACAACTTTATTTGTCCTTGGGGGACCTTCGCTTATCGGAAGATGCCGTTTGGATTGAAGAATGCTGGAGCTACCTTTCAGCGTGCAATGAACTTCACTTTTCATGATATCAATCATGTAGTTGAACCTTATCTTGATGATCTCCCACCGTGATCTCGCAAGAGACGGGATCATCCTGATCACTTAAGACTTGTGTTTGAATGGTGCAGATATTACAAGATTCGATTGAATCCTAATAAATGTGTATTCTGCGTCGAGTCTAGACGATTACTGGGTTTCATTGTATCCAGTCGTGGTATCATGGTCGATCCACTTAAAGTAGAGGCTATTGTAAATCTTCCTCCTCCTCGAACCCTAAGACAACTTCAGAGTCTGCAGGGTATGTCTAACTTCTTATGGTGTTTCATCATTAACTATGCCAAAATCACAAAAGGTTTCATGAGACTGCTCAAACAAGATACCTACTTTCTGTGGGATGAGGTTGATCATACATCATTTGAGGCCTTGAAAAAGGCATTACTATCATCCCCCTTGTTGAGCCCGCCAGACTATACGAAGGATTTCCTTCTATATCTAGCTGCATCCATATACACAATCGGCATAGTACTTGTTCAGGAGGATGACAAGCTCCAAGAGCATGTCATTTACTATTTTTCGTGCACCTTAATAGCTCCCAAGGCTAAGTATTCTTACGTGGAGAAGTTGGCATTAGCTGCTGTCTATGCTGTTCAGAGGCTACGTCACTATATCTTATAGTGAACTACCACAGTGGTTGTGGAGGTCAACCCGCTTCAATATTTTCTCACTCGACGTATCATCGGTGGGAAATTCATTAAATGGATTGTAATTCTGCAAGAATTTGACTTGGTTTTTCAGTCCACTAAGTCAAAGAAATCACTGGTTTTCGTTGAACTGATTTCTGAATTTCCTAGTGACATAATACACCATGAGGAAGAGTCATCATTCGTTGATGAACACATCTTCCTTATCATGTCTTCTAATCCATGGTATGGGGATATTTTGGTATATCTCCAAACTTTGAGGTGTCCCCCTTCTTTTTCTCAGGATGAACGACGGAAACTTAAGAGTCATGCAAAGAACTATCTCATCATTTCTGACACTCTGTATAGACATGGGATATATTCCATTTTGCACCATTGTTTGAATTTAGAAGATTTTGAAACAATATTTAATGATGCTCACAATGGAGCCTATGGGGGTCATCTTTCTGGGTTGGCAACATCCCAGAAAATACTACGTGCTAGTTATTTTTGGCCCACGATCTTCAATGATTGTGTGGAAGCTGTGAAACACTATCAGCGATGTCAGTTTTTCACCAAAAAGATGAGAGCAAACCCAACTCCTCTCCATACTGTGATTACAACAGGCCCCTTCACCAAGTGGGGGATTGATTTTATGAATTCCAATCCAGTTTTGGCTAGATGTCATAACCACATCATTGTTGTCGTCGACTACTTCACCAAGTGGGTCGAGGCAATGCCTACTGTCAAAGCAAATGGGGAAACGACTTCTTATTTCATTTTCAACCAGATCATTGCTAGGTTTGGTGTACCCAAAGAAATCGTTACTGACCATGGTCGACACTTTCAGAACAACATGATGACCGACTTATACATGATGTTAGGTTTTCGGCAGGAACATTCGTCTTCGTTTTATCCACAAGCAAATGGACAGGTTGAAGTGGTTAACAAAACTTTGAAGACCATCTTACAAAGGACCGTTAATGCCAATCGAACCAACTAACACATCATGATGTATCCAACTCTTTGGGCATACCGAGCTAATGTCAAGACTGCTACTGGGTTCTCTCCTTTTCATCTTGTTCATGGGATAAAAGAAGTCATCCCGGTTGAATGCGAGATTCCTTCATTGAAGTTGGTTGTCCAACTACTTCCCGACACTTCAGTGTTGGAAGAACATTCATTGCACCTAGAACATCTTGATGAGCAACATCGTGATGCGCTCACAACAAACGAAGCACATAAGAATCGAGTTAAAGGTCAATACGATAAGTCAGTTAAACCTAGGGTTTTTCTCAAGGGAGACCTTGTTTTTCTTTATGACCAAGATAAGGAACCCTTACGAGCTGGCAAGTTTAAATCAATGTGGCTCGGTCCTTACATAGTCTCTAAGGTTCTGAATAAGTGTGCTTACAAGTTAACAGACTATGAAGGTAATAAGTTGTTGGAGCCTAGAAATGGGCTCTACTTGAAGAAGTAATATTCTTAGGCCTCTGTGCTTTTTCATGTATTATAGATGTACATTTTGTAGAGTTAGATTTTTTTGTGGTTACGTTACGTCTTATGTGTCTATTGATTTGTGTTTCAGATGTCGACTGAACACTTTATAAGATTTGATGATGGTGCTAGCCGCCACACCCATTAGTTGGTTGCAGTAGCTTGGGTTATATACTCATAGTCTGGACAACTAGTTTCTTTAGGAGGGGCTTGCTTGGGTCCCACAACGAATAATGTAGCTGAATACAACACAGTCATAGAGTTAATCCGTGATTCTCTTTACCACGACATTTCACATCTGGAGGTAAGATTCGACTTGCAGTTGGTTGTGTTTTAGTTAATGGGTGAATATCAAGTTAGAGATCATATTTTTCCATGTCAGTTCTTGTGAGTCAGGTTACTTGAAGAGACAATTTGATTACATTACTTATCAACATATTCCAAGGAATTTAAATGCACTAGCTGATTCATATGCAAATTACGTTTTAGTTTGGCATCTACATCACACACATCCATAATAAGCATTTCACATATAAAGATAATAACACACATGTAAATAAAGCCGATACTGTATATATAAACCGTATCAAAAAATATATGAGTCTGAATCATATGTCATAGTGTCATATCGTAATACAAAAAGGGGCTCAACATCCTAAAAAATATACATATATATGTCCTTCTCCTATGGAGAAGGAGGGGCCTCATCTGTCTCTGCCATCTCTGCCACAGCCTCTCTCTAGCAAATGACTACCGTAGCTACTTTCCTCAGTATCCAAATCCATGCTGAGGGCATGCCCACAACATTCTACTGCATATCGAGCAGCATCCACTCGATCTTGTATGTTGGAATGTCATGAGTCAATTGAATCATCTTCCCCTCTATGTTTTCCAACATGGCATCGGTTGCCCCTACAACAAATGGTCGTACGAATGTACGAGTGTGTCCCTCAGGACTCGTGGGCCCCACATCTGCATAAGACATTTTATTCAGTATTTCAAACTCATTTAAAAATCATATATATAAAATGAAAAAATTAAATAATTTTTCAAAAACAAACTTACCAATCTCTCCCCAGGCTGCCCCTAGAGGAAGAGCCAGTTCAGGATCATTGCGGAAATCTATACCCACATAAGGGAACTGCTCAAGAGCTGGTACCTGCCGGTCCCACCATGCCCAAAAATCATCCTTGTGATAGCAGAAGTTGCTCTAGCCACCACCCTGGTGTAAGAATATTTCTCCCCAACGAGACATAATAAGCTCATGAGGGTTGAGTGGGGGTAAGCCCATTCCCAGACTCAGTGCAGGTACACTTTCAAAGAAAGAGGTACAAAGTATACTTCTGTACCCAAAGTTCTTCATCCTCCTAGTTTTGCACCCGGAAAGCTGAAGTTTCATGTTTTCCACTAAGCATGAACACCACTCATACACTGTCCCTCGCAAGCATTAATTTCCCACATGCATATAGTTCCTCGAAGCCAAGTGTTGTGTTTCTCTTCCTCCCATCCAGTTCAGAATACTCAAGATGAATTTTAGTGGGAAGCTCGCAACGATTGAGATAAGAACTTGGCTACCGGTCTTTTCGGTACCCGCCAAGCAATAGGTATTGATGTAATCTTGCATGGACAAGGCACCCACATTTCGAGAGGAACCTTTGAGATTCACTACATCTCCCTTTCGAGAGAGACCCGTAATGAAGTATATGTCATCAATAGTTAGTTCCAGAATCTTCCCTTGGAGATTGAACACCAATGCATTGGCATCCCAATACTGTACTAACCTTTCGAGCAATCGGATTTGTGCCCACATGTTGACCGTTCGATAGAATTTTAACAAACCACATCTTCTTAATGCATGCAAGGTCAATGGATCATTCAAAGCATGTTGATCCATCTTCTCATGTTCCCTTTCACACCATACAAGCACCATCCTGCCAAGCAACCATTTAAACATTGGTCATTTTTTATGTTTTGCCCTATTCTTTGCGGTGAACGCTACTATCTTAAATAGACAGTAGTGTTCCGAACGCGACTGTATTGAGAGTGAAATAGTGCACTTTTGTCGAGTGCGCTAGTTTTGTTTAAAACTAGTAGTGCTCACGCAGAAACGAGTTTAAAACCTTAATAAAAAATGAAATTGACCACTAAAATTTAAAAACTTTGCATGTAAATGAAAAGGCAGGATGAAATAACTTACTTGGTGAAAGTGGAAGTCAGTTTGGTGGCCTGGTTTGATCACAATGAGCAAAAGAAGTTTGAGGGCTTTTCTCCACACCTTGCCCTAAAAAATTGAAATATTGAATTATGTTTTTAAATTGAAAATATTTATATAATTTGGGTTTTAAATTTTTACCCACTTTATTCAATGTGGTATAGTTTCAATTTACTTTTTAAATGACCATTTAATTCGCTAATATCTTTTTGAGTTTTGGTGAATTAGGTGAATCATATATGGAAGAACTTCACTATATTTTCTTGTCAAGTTGTGTATTCTCCATTGACATGTTGGATTAGATATGTACTGCCCAGTATTTCATGTCATCAAGAAAATTTCTTTTGAGTTTGTGACATATTACTAATTCGACTGTCTAGAATTCTATCATCTGGCAGGTCATGAACTTATGACTCCTGAAGTTGTTTAAGTCATTTTTAAGCTCTTGTTCAACTTTTAAAAAACAAACAATATTGCCGAGAATACTTGTTCTCTTCAGACTCGTTAAAGGAATTGAAGGAACATCTGCTTAAGTATAAGTTTAACCCTTTTCCGGACTTTTGCGGATTACTTACGAAAAAGGAATACTCTAGTCATCCGTGGCTAAAAGAGTTCTTCTCTCATTGTTTTACACTTTTTCGGGTGAGGAGACTAACTGTACGAAAAAGGACGTTGTGGAGTCTTCTTTAGGGTTTTCAGACTCTCGAAACATGAAAATACCAAATGAGCATTCACCTACTGCGGATCGATGTGAAATCCACAAGAGGGTACATAGAGGATTGTTTAAGTTTTTCAGACTCTATAAACAGGAAAACACCGGCGAGCACATACCAACTCGGGCTCGATACTAAAATCCATAGGTAGGTGTATAGAGTTATTGTTTAAGTTTTTCAGACTTCTTAAAATTGAAAACACCGACAAGAAAGAGCAGATCTCGGCTCGATATTAAAATCCAGAGATCGGTATTATAGAGTATTCGTCTATATTTTCTTCGAACTCTATAAAAAATGAAGAAAGACTATTGAGTTTGCTTTCTTGGACTCATTAAAACAACAAGAAGGATATTATTTTGAAAAAAAGAATAAGGGGAGAGAAGGGTATCTTACATCTTTTCAGTTTCAAAGGCAGTTAAGTCAGTTATGACCTTGAACATAGCACCTATTTGAGTCCATCATTCATTTGGGTTTCAGTTTTTGACCTTTGGGTGAACTTTATCTCAGAGTTTTTACTCCTCCGATTAGTTATTCTTCCAATCATATGGAGAGTCTGCTAATGTCTCATACATTGCAGGATTATATCACTTTCCCCTCATGTTAAAAGCTTCCTAAGTCACTTTGTGTCATGCTCACTGTTCAAGGATATAGCCTGTGTCGGCCATTCTATAGCTACCTTGACTTCATGTGTCGGCCATCCTGGTGTCAGTGTGTTTCATCTTGTGTTGGTTCTACTCCAAATCATCTCAATCTTATGAGTGTTCCTTGTGTTGGATGATGGAGGATGCATTAAGGCCTCCCTTCCAACATATTTCTTCCCATCCACCTCAACTCATTATGCTATGGGAATGAAGTTTAGAGTTTCAGTTAGTACCTTGGGGATTGCAGTCATCAATGGCAGTTTCCCTCGTTGTTGGATAATGGGAATACATTAATGTCTCTTATTTGACAGGTTTCTCAAGTGTTCGACTTCAAGTCCAATTCTTCACACTTGTTGAAACGTACTAAGTACCTTGGGCCCCATTATCATTATTGATGGAATCCCTCGTGTTTGTTAACAGTATACATCAATGACCGGTAATCAAATGATACCCCCCATGTTCGACTCCAGCTCATTTATTCACATGGTTAGGGTTTGTACCTTGGGTTCTTTGGATGAAGACCTTGGGATTCTGATAGCAGCACCATATTCATGTTATCACCCGAGCTACAGAAGACTGCGCCACACTCATTTTCGGCTCTTGATAAGACATAGATCTAGCTTGTTTTTATGGCTATGATCTCTCATCTTTGACATGGATCCACGCTTGTATTTCAATGGCAATGCTATATATACATCTCCCACTTATGAATTGGAGATCATGTTGTATCACACTGAACATCTATATGATGTCAAGATTGTAATTGCTCGCTGACCTTGATCGTTGTTTTCAGGTACTTTTGTGACTTGGTTCTGTGGTTTCTTGATCCTCCTCTGACTTGGAATTATAATGTATTTCGACCATCGTTTCCCTCTGACCTCACACATTAGGGGGCATCTGTTATAGGTCAAATCTACACTTCTCCATCCAAGATCATATTGCATTGTTGATCACACAAAAGGACACCATGGATGGAAGAGTTGGATTGACCTTGGATGAGTTATTGCTGGGATCACACATCTTCAGCTGAAAACATAGTTTTTTCTGCAGTTTTCACTATGTCTGCACTACTATTGCCACTGACATCTAGCATTCTAAACGTTGGTTTTGCTAAAGAGAACCCGCACACTTACCTTAAAAGATGCGTGCGCTGGTTGTAAAGAACAATAGTTGCATACTATGCATTGGTTTAATGTTATGATACCTATGCACATGTTAAGATGAATGGAAAAATATATTAAATTTACGAATTGGGAATAGTTGAGGTTAGTTCTGTAACTCCCCCAACCTCCCAATTCAACTGCCTCACGAATCTAACTTCCTGCCTTGTCCCATAAATAAAAGGGGAAGCCATGAGGGAGAGGCCAATGAATAAGAAGCTACTGTTAAGCTAGAGGATTTTCTAAGTCATTGTGAGGAGCAGGAGTCCAGGACTTGGTTGCATAAGTGTCTGAACAGATCAGGTATATCTGTACTTAACTACATTTCTTTGACAATAAAAGGTGGAAATACCCTTCCTGTCCCAATGGAATGTCTATTTTATTGAATGTCTGATTGTGATTAAAGTTAAGTTTCTTTCAATTTCATTATATATATTACAGTCAAGATACATTGAGGAAAGTTAACTTGTTTTTGCAGGTACATTACTGTGGAAGATTGGGTGAAAGCTAGGACCAGGCGTCGTTAAAAAGGTACTATTTTCGAAATCCTAATCTCGTTTCATTCATAGTAATTAGTGCAAAGAATAATGTATTTACCTTTCACCCCATGTAAGTTGGTAGTGTCATCTCCCTGACTCTAGGGTATATTCCTGCACAATAGTACAGTTAGTCTCCTCACCCGAAAAAGTGTAAAACAATGAGAGAAGAACTCTTCTAGCCACGTATGACTAGAGTATACCTTTTTCGTAAATAATCCACAAAGGTCCGGAAAAGGGGTAAACTTATACCTAAGTGGATGTCGCTTCAAATCCTTTAATGAGTCTAAAAAGACAACTATACTTGATCTATACTTGATGAGCTTGTTTATTTTGAAAAAGTCTAACAAGGGCTTAAAAAGAATTTATAAGCTTCAGGGATACAAGTTCCATGACTTGTCAGGTAATAAGACTTTCGGTGATATAGCACATAATCAAGAGAAAATTTCCTAAATGACATAAAATATACCTACTTTGACATGCCAATAAGGAAAACAAACCTTGATAGATCACCTTCATGGAATATAGTGAAATTCCGACATTCGTATTTTACCTAATCGACCAAAACTCAAAAGTGTATTAGCGAATTAAATAAAATATTAAAATAATTTAGAAGCTATATTAAAAAATAAAAAGTGGGTAAAACCTAAATTGACTTTTTTATAAATAGTTTCAAAACATATCAAAACTCACCATTTCCAATTGTTGGGGCAGATATTGGAGAACCAACCTCTACTTCCGTTGTTGAGTACGATCATTCTGGGTTACCAAATTGTCTTATGTCTCTTCCATGTAAGTAATATCTTACCCTTCTTCCATTTCAATACAGATTTGTAGGTTTTTAATGGTTAATTTAATTTTCATTGGAATTTTAAATTTTTACTCTGCGTACCTGCGAGTTCCTTTGCTAAAGACTAGTGCATACAAGGAAAATGCGCAGGTGTGTCTCAACGGGACTCGTGGGTGGGCGCTACTGCCTAATAGGGACAGTCGCGCACACCGCAAAGAAAATAGAAAAAATAAAAACTAACCAATGAAATGGTTTACCAATTGTAGAATGGGTTTGTTATGACGTGAAAGAGAGCATGAATATATGGATCGGCAAGCCATGGCAGATCCATTGACCCTTCATGCGTTGAGAAGATGTGGATTACTAAAATTCTACCGAACTGTAATTATGCAAACACAAACAAAATTGCTCGAAACGATGGTGATATCCTTAAGCTCACTATCGATGACATATATTTTATCACCGGCCTCTCCTGAAGAGGGGAGGTGGTCAAACTCAAAGGAACATCTTCAGTTGCAAGTGCCCTCTCCATACAAGATTATATCAATGCCTACTGTCTGTCGGGTACTGAAAAGAGCGGCATTCAGATTTCTATAGGGACTGTTGCTAGCTTTCTGCTAAGAGCTATCTTAAGTGTTCTAAACTGGATAGGGGGAAGTGGAACACAACACCTTGCATCACAAAACTTTATGCAAGTGGGCATAGATTGCTTGCGTGGAATTGTCTGTGATTGGTGTTCTAGCTTGTTGGTGAACATGAAACTTCAACTAACCGAGTGTAAAACTGGCAAGAGGAATAACTTGGTTATGGTAGTATTCTCTGTACCTTCTTCTTTGAGAGGGTTCTTGCTTTGAGTCCAAGGATGGCCTTGCCCCCACTCAATCCTTGCGAGCCACTCCTGACTCGTTGGGGAGATATATTCAAACGCCAAGGTGGCAGTGAGAGAAATATCTCCTATGGTGATGAGGATTATTGGGCGTGGTGGGGTCGGCAGGTACCAGCACTGGAGTAGTTTCCTTATGCGGAGATGGACTTCCGCAATGACCCTGAGCTCGCTCTTCCTCTAGGATATTCCTGGGGAGAGATGGGTAAGAAAAAGTTTATTTTTTGAAAAATTATTTCACTTTTTAATTTTATGCATATATGATTTTTAATGAGTTTGGAGTATTAAACAATTTGTCTTGTGCAGATGTTGGACCTGTGCACCTTGATGGGAACCCTCGTACCTTTGTGCAACCAGTCAACCTAGGGACAACCGATGTCATGTTGATGAGCATAGAGGGAAAGATGAGTCGATTGACTCACGACATTCCCACCTACAAGATCGAGCAGATGTCGCTCGCCATGCAGGAAGACGTTGTGGGTGTGCCCCCAGCATGGATTCAGCTACTTAGGAAAGTAGCTAGACTAGTCATCCGCTACAGAGAGGCTGTGGTAGAGATGGCAGAGGCGGAAGAGGACCCTCCTTCTCCATAGAGGAGGACATATGTATAATTTTTTAGGCCGTTGAGCCTATTTTGGATATGACATTATGACATACTTATGGATCCAAACTCATATTTTTTGATACGGCTTATATATAGTATTGGATTTATTATTTACATGTGTGTCTTATCTTTATGTGTGAATGGTTATTATGATTGTGTGTGATGTAGATTCCAGTCTAAAACATAATTTGCATATGAATCAGCTAAAGCATTTAAGTTCCTTGGGATATGTTGATGTGAAATATAATCAAATTGTCTCTCAAGCAACCTGACTCGTAAGAACTGACACAGCAAAACAAGATCTCTAACTTGATATACACCCATTAACTGAATCACAATCAGCTGCGATTCAAGTCTTTCCTCCAGATGTGAAATGCCATGATGAAGGGCATGTCAGAGTAACTCAATGACTGCGTTGTATTCAACTACATTATTCGTTGTGGGACCCAAGCAAACCGCTCCTGAAGATACAAGTTGGCTAACCGACGAGTAAATAACCCAAGCTGTTGCAGCCAACTGACGGGTGTGGCGACTAGTGCCATCAACAAATCCTATAAAGTATTCAGTCGACATCTGAAAACAAAAACCAATAGACACATAAGATGCGACAATAACCACAAGCAAATCTAACTCTACAACAAATGTATAGCTATAATACATGAAAAAGCATAGAGGCCTAAGCATAATACTTTTTCAAGTAGAGCCCATTTCTAGGCTCCCACAACTTATTACCCTCATAATCTGCTAGCTCGTAAGCACCCTTCTTCATAACTTTAGAAACTATGTAAGGACCAAGCCACATAGACTTGAACTTGCCTGCCCCCAAAGGCTCCTTGTCCTGATCATAAAGCAGAACAAGGTCTCCTTCGAGAAAAACCCTAGGTTTAATAGACTTATCGTACTGAATCTTGACTCGATTCTTATGAAATTTGTTTGTTGTGAGTGCATTGTGGCGCTGCTCATCAAGATGTTCTAAGTGCAGCAAACGTTCTTCTAAAAATGAAGTATCAAGGAGTAATTGAACGACCAACTTCAATGAAGGAATTTCTCATTCAACTGGAATAACTGCTTCTACCCCATGAACAAGCTGAAAAAGGAGGGAACCCAGTAGTAGTATTAATATTAGATCGGTATGCCCAAAGAGCTGGATACAACATGATGTGCCAGTTGGATCGACTGGCATTGACGGTCCTTTGAAGAATGGTCTTCAAAGTTTTGTTAACCGCTTCGACCTGACCATTCTCCTGTGGATAAAATGAAGACAACGGTTCTTTCCGAAAACCTATCATAGTGTATATGTTAGTCATCATGTTGTTCTGAAAGTCTCGGTCATGGTCTGTCACGATATCTTTGGGTACAACAAACCTAGCAATGATCTGGTTAAAAATGAAGTAAGTAGGATCGACTGGCATTGACAGTCCTTTGTAGAATCGTCTTCAAATCTTTGTTAACCGCTTCTACCTGACCATTCACCTATGGATAAAATGAAGACGAATGTTCTTTCCGAAAACCTAGCATAGTGTATAGGTTAGTCATCATGTTGTTATGAAAGTGTCGACCGTGGTCTATCACGATCTCTTTGGGTACACCAAACCTAGCAATGATCTGGTTAAAAATGAAGTAAGCAGTCATTTCTCCATCTGCTTTGACAATATGCATTGCCTTAGCCCACTTTTTGAAGTAGTTGACGGAAACAATGATGTGACGATGTCCTCCAGCGGAAGCTGGATTACAGTTCATCAAATCAATCCCCCAATTGGTGAAGGGGCCTGCTGTAATCACAGGATGGAGAGGAGATGGGTGTGCTCTCATCTTTTTGGTGAAAAACTAATATGGCTAACAGTGTTTCACAGCTTCCACACAATCTTTGAAGATTGTGGGCCAAAAATAACCAGGACGCAGTATCTTTTAAGTTGTTGCCAACCCAGAAAGGTGACCCCCATAGGCTCCACTGTGACCATCATTCAATACTGTTTCAACTTCCTCTAAGGTCAAACAACGACGAAGAATGGAATCTATCCCCCATCTGTATAAAGTGTCAGAAATGATGAGATAATTCTTTGCATGATTCTTCAATTTCCGTTGTTTGTCCCTAGAGAAAGTAGGAGGACACCTCAATGATCTGTGTCAAGAAATACCTTCCTAGTTAAGAGGGAGTGTTGATGTATATGTAACTGCGGAATGTATTTCATATATATATTTATTGTACCCTTATTAGAGATGTGTTATTCCTTTATAAGGAAGTGTCGTCATGTGGATTGACAAGTGTCGCAAGTGTGTGTACTTTCCAATGGGTTATTAGACCACCATGTGTGGGGTCGGCCCTGAAATATATATATTATAATGTGGATGTACCTAGCTAGACAATTCGGCCCCATAAGGTCACCGGGCAAATAGGTTAGTATAAATAGAGATCAGGTGATCTCTATTTAGATCATTCGGAAAGATATATCTCTCTCACTCAGAAAGTGGCGCACTAGTGAGGAGGAGGATCATCTGCTACTAGGAGACTATCTCAGTGTATTTTGGTTGTACTTTGGTTGAGCCATTGCTCTCTCTATCTCTGAGGAAGTTGTGGGGTTTTTCACCTTAGGGTTTTCCCCACGAAAACTCTGTGTCTCTTGTCTCTCATGCTTTTGATTCTTGTGATGCTTGTCATGCTTATTGTGATTGTCATGCATTGATGTACTGTATATGTTATTCTCTCCGTGAAGATCCTAGAGTATTGTGAATTAATGCTCAAAATTTAACATGGTATCAGAGCTAACTTGAGAAGAAGACATTTTGCAGTAACGAAAACTTGAGTTTCTTGTTTATTGGGTTTCTCTCCACAGATTTTGGAAAAGCAGTATAATAGATTGACTCTACTCATCAAGGCGCATCCATCTATCCAATCAAAATTCAATTCTGAGCATTTTCAAATTTGGCCCTAAAAATTAGGGTTTCCACAAAAATAGGAATTTCTGGAATCTGAAGACATAGCTGGAAGCTCCTTGCAAAAATTGAAGTTTAGAGCTTTGGATCGAGATTTTTTATCGGGTAGATCTCCAGGAAACTCAAACCCTAATTCAGGGCTCTCCCTAGTGAACCCGGGACGACAAAAAGACAAATCTGAAGGGTAAAACTTTGCTGATCTCAAATTCTAAATGCACCAGGATGATCAGCTCATTAAGGTGCATCTTTCTATCCTTTCAGAAATTTGAAATTCACATTTTGAATTTTTAGGGTTTTTCTGACAAACCCTAATCTGGGACCAGATCCAATTTTCAGCATTTCAAGTGGTAAGACCTAAATATTTTCTATTTCCATTTGAAGTACTCTTTAAGATGTCTCACCACACCAAGCTTGAGGATAAGCTTGAAGGGGTTGATAACTTCCGAGCTTGGAAGTATAGGATTGGGTTAATCCTGGAAGAGAATGAGTTGGACTCATATATAAAAGAAGACATCCCTATCCCAGAGGATGAAGAGGCCAAGGTATTGCATAAGAAGAACTTGGTCAAGGTAAAGAGAATCATTGCTGATTCTATCAAAGACCATCTCATACCCCATGTGTCTTCTTTAAAGAAACCCAAGGAGATGTTTGACTCTTTGACCAAGCTATTTGAAGGGAAGAACATAAATCGGAAGATGACTCTGCAGAATCAATTGAAAGGAGTCAAGATGTTGAATGGAGAAGCCATTCAATCTTACTTCTCCAAGGTCTCTTAAATCAAGGAGCAACTTGAAGCTGTGGATGAAGTAGTGGACAATAGTGAAGTTGTTATGACCACTCTGAATGGCCTACCTAGGTCATGGGACTCCTTTATTCAAGGAATCCGCGTAAGAAAGAAATTGATCTCTTTCAGTAAACTATGGGAGGAATGCTCTCAAGAAGAAGCTAGACTTGTAGCTCGTGAGGAAAAGATGGGAGGTGAATATCAAGCTCTCGCAACTCACACCAAAAGAAGCAAGCCCAAGAAGGAGCACTCTCGCTACAAAAGATCCTATCAAAAGAATAAGAAGGATCTAATATGCTTCACATGCAATGAGAAGGGTCACTTTGCTTCAGATTGTCCCAAGAACAAAAGGGATAATAACAGCAACTTCAGCAAGAAGAAGAAGGGCAGCAACAGAAAGTTCCATGCTCATGCTACCGAGGATGATGAACCTCCAAAGAAGAAGGCTAGGGCAGAAAGTGATGATGACTCATCAAGTGAAGAAGAGTATGTTCTAATCTCTGCTCTCACAGGTACTATCTCCCATGGTTGTAATGATTGGTTGATTGATAGTGGGGCTTCCAAACACATGACTGGGTTTAAGGAATCTTTTGTGAATCTATATGAACATGAATCACCCCATAAGGTGAAACTTGGGGATGATTATCAATACCCAATCAAAGGAAGTCGTGAAGCCTCCTACAACCTAGATTATGGAAAATCTTTGAAGATGAAAGAAGTCCTTTATGTACCTGGGCTTAAGAAGAACTTACTCTCCATCTCTGCATTGGATGCAAAAGGTATGAGGGTTGCATTTGTGGATGGCCAAGTCCTAATGTGGCCAAAGGAAAAGACCATAGATGATGCAGTAGTGATTGGAGAGCAAGAGGGAGGATTGTATAAATTGAAGGGACAACCTGAACATGCCATGGTGCATGAATCCATGGAGCCAAGTGAACTTTGGCATAGAAGACTTGCTCATATGCACTATAGGGCACTTCCAATTGCAAGCAAGGCTATAAAAGGTCTTCCTAAAATCAAGACCAAACATGAAGGTGTTTGCAAAGGATGTGCAAAAGGTAAGAACATTAAGAAGGCTTTCCCAAGTAGTGAAAGCAAGGCCAAAGATATCCTGGAAATCATCCACTCAGATGTATGTGGTACTATGTCATCCAGTTCTCTTAGTGGGTATGTTTACTATATCTCATTTATTGATGACTTCTCCAGGAAGACTTGGGTATACCTCTTGAATTCAAAACCTTGATGGGAAATCAAACTGACAAGAAGATCAAAACATTCAGATCCGACAATTGTGGAGAATTCACCTCAGGTGACTTCAAGAAGCTTTGTAGTGATTCAGGGATTAAGAGGGAGTTGACTACTTCCTATAATCCTCAACAGAATGAAGTTGCAGAAAGGAAGAACAGAACAATCATGGAAGCAACAAAGGCAATGCTGCATGACCGGGATCTACCTATGCATCTATGGGCAGAAACAGCTAGAACAACTATATATGTGCAGAACAGAACACCCCACAAGATATTGGACAACAAAACACCAGAAGAGGTCTTTTTTCGTAAGAAACCTGAAGTCAGCCATCTCAAAATATTCGGTTGTCCAGTATACACTCATGGCCCAAAGGAAAAGAGGACTAAACTAGATCCTTTAGGAAAGAAGGGTATATTTATGGGTTACAGTGAAAGCTCAAAGGCTTACAGATTATACTTTCCAGGGTTCAAGAAGATTGATGTCAGCAAGGATGAATATAAGTTAAAGGACAGGTAATCCAGGAAGCAAAGATCAAGAGGGAGCACACTCCAGCAGCTCCTGCAAGGATGCATATTTTCAGAGGGAGTTGACCATCTTCCTACATTCCACAACAGAAAGATGTAGAAGAAGCTACTTCAACAACTCCTGCCAGGAAGCAAAGACTCAGAGAGAGTCCACCCAACAAACAAACAAAGATAAGTATTTCAATTATCATTTCTTACCTATTTTGTTTGTTTAAATAATATTATGCTTATGTTCCTAGACTTAGGAGATGTATTGTGCATATTAGAATGATTGCATTAATGAACAGTATACTACTAATATGCATGTGATGGGTAAGTGGCCTATGGCACTGTACAACATTCCAGTGCTACTTATCTAGAATGAAACCTCTTTGCTGACATGTTGGGAGTAGTGCAAACTCTTAACAATGTTCTGGTAGAGACTGGAAGGCATCTAGAAAGTTGTGGAACATGGATAAATGTTGTATTGAAGCATTGGCTAAGATAACTGCATGACATATTTCTTTATGTGTAAAGAATTTGTTCTGAAAATTATGAGATGTTTCTAAATCATGCAATTTAACTTGTTTTGTAGGAAAGACCGTATATCTTCACCTACAAAAGGACTACAACATTTGTTCCAGCAACAAAGATATCTATTGAAGATATTGAAATTCCCAGGATCTAGGATGAAGAAATGGAATGCCATGATCCATCGATCATGAAGAAGATGTTTGGGATGCAGTCCCAAGACCTGATAGGGAGTCACATGTGTGCAGATTGAAGAAAGCCTTGTATGGCTTGTAGCAAGCTCCCAGAACTTGGTGTGATACAAAGAGGAAGCTTGCTGCCGAGTTCGATATGAAAGATCTGGGAATGATGCATTATTTCCTAGGTATGGAGGTGTGGCAGAGTGCAGGTGGGATCTTCCTTGGTCAAGGGAAGTACACAGTAGATATCCTGAAGAGATTTGGGATGATGGATTGCAAGGCCATGGCAACACCTATGGCATCGAATCTGAAGCTTCTATGTGATGCTTCATCTGAGTCGGTTGATGTCTCTACGTATCGTCAGATGATTGGGTCCTTGATGTACCTGACGAACACGAAACCAGATATTTGCTCTGCGGTGAACACATTGAATCAGTTCCTGACAGATCCGAGGAGTGTTCATCTAGTTACTGTAAAGCATGTTCTGAGGTACCTAAAGGGTACAGTGGATTATGGGCTCAAGTATGAAGCGAATCAAAAGTTTAACCTGCAAGGTTATGTTGATTCAGATTGGGCTGGCAGTGCTGCAGATAGGAAGAGCACATATGGATGTTGCTTCAGTATGGGATCAGGTGTGATCTCTTGGTTTAGCAGGAATCAGTCCTGCATAGCACTGAATATAGATGAGGTAGAGTATGTTGCGGCCTATTCAGCTAGTTATGAGGCAGTATGGCTACGGAAGCTACTGTCTGAGTTATTTGATCTCCCGTTGGATGCTACTGGTATCTTTTGTGATAACCAGAGTTGTGTGAAGCTATCCAAGAACTCAATGTTTCAGGACAGGTTGAAACACATAGAGATCAAATATCACTATATCAAGGATATGGTGCAGAGAGGAGCTGTGAAGCTCCTGTATGTTGCGACGGACGAGCAGATTGCAAATGTACTGACGAAGCCACTAGCCAGGGTGAAGTTCGAGTACTTCAGAGAGAGGCTTGGTGTTCTTCAGATTGATGACACTTCGAGGAAGTAGTGATGGACACATTTGCTGAAGCCATTCCAAGCATGTTGGAAGGAGGATCCTTCACATGGCTGTGGATGTAAGCGCTGGATGATGAGCATCAGGATGATGCTCTGGTTTCTGCTTTGTATGATCAGTTGGATCATTTTTATGTATGTATGTATGCATCATGTTGGATGCTGGATATGATCAGTTGGATCATTTATATATGTATGTATGCATCATGTTGGATGCTGGATATGATCAGTTGGATCATTTATATGTATGTACGCATCATGTTGGATGCTGGATATGATCGATTGGATCATGTGTATGTATTTTTGTATATGCATCATGTTGGATGCTTGGACCATGTATCTGTATATGTATCAGGTGGATACATTGTATGATCAGGTGAATCATGTATGGTGATATGTATCATGTATTTGTATTTGTATCAGGTGGATACACTGTATGATCAGGTGGATCATGTATGATGATATGTATCAGGTAGATACTTGGTATGCATCAAGTAGATGCATTGTATGATCAAGATGATCATGGATGAAGAGCTTCAGGATGTTGCTCCAGATGACATGCAGCAGGATGTTGCAGTGAGGATGATCAGGATGATCATGTGTACATCAGGATGATTTGTGGTGAGTATTAGGTTGATACTCTGTGGCCGTGGATCAGGTTGTGCAGATGAGCATATAATTTGGCCCTGAGAGATTTGCAGATAGTCTTTCGAGGTTTTGCCTATGGCATATAATTTGGCCCTGGGATATGTGGCAAATGCTCTTTCGAGGTTTTTCTCTAGGAGGACATATAATTTGGCCCTAGGAGATCTGCAGATAGTCTTTCGAGGTTTTGCCTATGGCATATAATCTGGCCCTGGGATATCTGGCAGATGCTCTTTCGAGGTTTTGTTCTATGGCATATAATATGTCCCTGGGAGATCCGATAGGTTGGGTTGTGTGCCCGTAATAAGTCCTGGGATGCTCTTGCGAGGTTTTTCCATGAACACATATAATCTATCCCTAGGAGATCCTATAGGTAGAGCTATGTGCTCGTAACAGCCTGGGATGCTCTTGCAAGGTTTTGTGGTGACCACATATAATCTGTCCCTAGGAGATCCTATAGGTAGAGCTGTGTGCTCGTAACAGCCTGAGATGCTCTTGCGAGGTTTTGTGGTGAGGTCACATATAATATGGCCCTGGGAGATCCTATAGGTAGAGTTGTGTGCTCGTAACAGCCTGGGATGCTCTTTCAAGGTTTTGTGACGCATGTAATAAGTACTAAGAATTCCAAAGTATGGCCAGTGATGACGAAGACCTACAGGTGGTGGGCCTACATCTAGTATGAAAAAGGATTGGCTCTGTAGAACTTCCTATGACGAGTAGAGTCAGAGATTGGTTGAGATAGCAGCAGCAGTAACGATGACGATGACGATGCATCGATGACGATGATCCCGAGAAGAAGACTTTTCTAGCAGATCTGTGTCAAGAAATACCTTCCTAATTAAGAGGGAGTGTTGATGTATAGGTAACTGCGGAATGTATTTCATATATATATTTATTGTACCCTTATTAGAGATGTGTTATTCCTCTATAAGGAAGTTTCGTCATGTGGATTGACAAGTGTCGCAAGTGTGTGTACTTGCCGATGGGTTATTAGACCACCATGTGTGGGGTCGGCCCTGAAATATATATATTCTAATGTGGATGTACCTAGCTAGACAAGTTGGCCCCATAAGGTCACTGGGAAAACAGGTTAGTATAAATAGAGATCAAGTGATATCTATTTAGATCATTCGGAAAGTTATATCTCTCTCACTCAGAAAGTGGTGCACTAGTGAGGAGGAGGATCATCTGCTACTAGGAGACTATCTTAGTGCATTTTGGATGCACTTTGGTTGAGCCATTGCTCTCTCTATCTCTGAGGAAGTTGTGGGGTTTTTCACCTTAGGGTTTTCCCCACGAAAACTCTGTGTCTCTTGTCTCTCATGCTTTTGATTCTTGTGATGCTTGTCATGCTTATTGTGATTGTCATGCATTGATATACTGTATATGTTATTCTCTCAGTGAAGATCCTAGAATATTGTGAATTAATGCTCAAAATTTAACAGGGTTGATGCCTGGCATCTCCTCATAAGACCAGGCAAACACGCCGCGAAATTCCTTAAACAAATTGGTGTACAAAATGATCTCCTCAGGAGAAAAGTCTATTCCAATGAAACAGATTTCTACAACACCAAGTTTGATGGATATTGTTATAGGTCAAATCTGCACTTCTCTATCTATGATCACATTGCTCTGTCGATCACCCAAAAGGACACTATGGATGGAAGAGATGGATTGAATTTGGATGAGTTACTGCTGAGATCACACTCTTCAGCTGAAAATATTATTTTTTCTACAGTTTTCATGACATGTGCGTTACTTTTGCTATAGTCATCTAGCATTCTAAACGCTGGTTCTTTTGAAGAGAACCCACGCACTTACCTCAAAAGATGTGTGCGCTAGTTGTAAAGAACAAGAGTTGCATACTATGCGCTGGTCTACTTGTATGATACCCGCGCATATCTTAAGATGAAATTGAAAAATATATTAATATTACGAATTTGGATTAGTTGAGGTGGGTTCTGTAACTTCCCCAACCTCCCAATTCAACCACCTCTCGAATCCAACTTCCAACCTTGTGCCATAAATACAAGGGGAATCCATGAGAGAGAGGATAAAGAAATGATAAGCTACTGTTACGTTAGAGGAATTATTAAGTCATTGTGAGGAGCAGAAGCCCAGGGCTCGGTTGCAAAAGTGTCTGGACAGATAAGGTATATCTGTACTTATCTATATTTCTTTGACAATAAAAGGTGAAAATACCCTTCCGTCCCAATGAAATGTCTCTTTTGTAGGATATATGATTGTAGTTAATGTTAAATTGCTTTTAATTTCATTATATTTATTACAGTCAAGATACGTCGAGGAAGGTTAACTTGTTTTGCAGGTTCATCTCCATGGAAGATTGGGCGAAAGCTAGGACCAACCATCGTTAAAAAGGTACATCTTTCAGAACCTTAATCTCTTTCCATTCATAGTAATTAATGCAAAACGTGAATGTATTTACCTGTCACCCTGTTATCACCTATTTTGTACAAATAGCTGAATTTCTCGAGAGCCGCCAATTTCATGAACATGATTCATGTTCATCATCAATGTTCAGAAGTTCAGAAGTCATTTTTAGGGCAATTTTGCCCCATCTGTAATAACTGCATGTTCATACCCCCATGGGGAAAATGTAAAAAGTTGGCCTAAACGGGGTCCTTTTATGAAAGTCTTGGCTATCCTTAGGTTTAGCCATTTGGGGGATACTCTAGAGTGTTTTTTCCTTAGGAATTATGTGCTACTCATCAGTGGCGTATAATCCCTGAGTTTTTCACTCAAACCTCCAAAGCTGGAGTATTTCCCATGCTGGTCAAAACCTAAGGTGTTTATTAGAGTCTTGTGTCTAGGATTTTTACGTGTTAGCCATCTTGATTGAGTCGTATGAACATGCACTAGGTCCCCTAGGATTTTCGTTTGATTCCGAGAAAAATATTTTTTCCATAAATTAGACCATTTTTTAATGGTTTAATTAAAAAATTTCAAAAGGTGATAAAAGCCTCATCCAAAGGCGGAATTGAGCATGGGGAGGCTCGTTTTTATGCTCAGAGCATTCTCTTCACCTTGGCACCCTTATTCTTCAGTTTCCGGGAAATTACGTCATCCCAGGAGCAGTTTTCACTAAAAATGCATCATTTTGGCATTTAATTGCTAGAAAAAAGACAATTTACACTATGGACAAAAATCAAATAAGTCAAAAAATAGTCAAATTAAACTTTGGAAAGTGTTGAATATAGTTTTCATAGAGGTGTACGACACATTAAAGTAATAATGCACATGCCAATTCATAGTTTGGATATATGAATTATGAAAAAAAGATGACGTGAGCTATATGGCCGTACGATTCCATTCACGAAATGGTGATGTGGATGATAAATTAATGGATGGTTGAACTGTATTTATTAATTGGTGGGCGCCTCCCTAAGGTCATGGCCACCTCATGGCTTGACTTTTAATACAACTCCAAAATCAATCCCCTCAAAAGTATCACGATCTTGGATGCATTCACGTCAAGCTTGAAGGGATATGCGACTTGGTTGATGTGGCGTGTATCTAATGGTTTGGTGGATGAGAATTCATTATATGGTGAGCACTTTCCATAGATTGAGGCCACATCACGTGGCTCAATAACCGTAAGCTCGAGTCTCTCTCCATTGCACTCCAAGCTTTCTCTTCAAAGTGCACACATCAATCCTTGATGGAAGTTCACGTATAGCTTGATGGAGATCACGATGGAGGAGTGGGGGTGCCTTGCCAGGGTGGAGGCCACCTCCCCACTCTCCATTGATTTCAAACTCAAGTTGGATGGTAGAAATGAAATCCAAGCCAGGTTGTGATTGGATTTGATTGAAATTTCGAATTTATGTCAAGTGTTATTGGCTCTCATTATGCCAATTCGAATTTAGGTTATAGACTCTTGTATTTTGTTATAGAAGGATAGCATTGCCTCCTTGTTTCACATGGAGATTTTGAGCATGAACACTCTGCCAAATTCTCAATAATATTTGTTTGAATTTTTTAATAAAGAAGTGACTTTGGAGGTCCATGCAAAGGTATTTGGGGTTGTCTTTCACATTGTTTTGGTGATATCTCTCTCACCTCATCCTTTATTTCAAGCATTACATTATTCAATCTATGTTCTAACATATTAGAAGTATATTGTTCGGTTTTGCTTGTTTGATTGTGAGGGTTTTGTAGGATTCATTCAAGGTGGAGAATGGGTTGGAGATCAAGCTAATCTTTGCTCATTAGTGGCTTTTAGTACCTAATCAATTTCTTTTGCAAGTTTCCAAATCTCTTCTCATCTCAAGAGAAGAAACACAAAAGAAGAGACTTGTTTCTTCCTCCATCAACAACATTTTTCCATCAAACTTGGTTACTCAAACTTTTAATCTTCTTTCTACATTCTACTTCCAAGTCTTGACTTGAGATAGAAACCTTGGGATTTCATCCCAAGGGCCACATTGTTTTTTGGTGGTTTCTCTTTCCCCATTAGCATCCTTGCGGACATCTAGCTAGCTAGAAGGTTTTCAAGACAAGTGGTTCTAGTGATCACCGTGTTCGGAGGTTGATCCCACCTTGTATTTGATTGATTTTCTTGACTTGATTTGGCCTCAAAAGTTGTGTGCACTAGTTCTAAAGAACAAGAGTTGCATACTGTGCACTGGTCTACTTGTATGATACCCGTGCATATCTTAAGATGAAATTGAAAAATATATTAATATTATGAATTGGGATTAGTTGAGGTGGGTTTTGTAACTTCCCCAACCTCCCAATTCAACCACCTCTTGAATCCAACTTCCAACCTTGTGCCATAAATACAAAGGGAAGCCATGAGAGAGAGGATAAAGGAATGATAAGCTACTGTTACGCTGGAGGAATTATTAAGTCATTGTGAGGAGCAGGAGCCCAGGACTCAGTTGCAGAAGTGTCTGGACAGATCAGGTATATTTGTACTTATCAATATTTCTTTGACAATAAAAGGTGGAAATACCCTTCCCATCCCAATGAAATGTCTCTTTTGTAGGATATCTGATTGTAGTTAATATTAAATTGCTTTTAATTTCATTATATTTATTACAGTCAAGATACGCTGAGGAAGGTTAAATTTTTTTGCAGGTTCATCTCCGTGGAAGATTGGGCGAAAGCTAGGACCATCCATTGTTAAAAAGGTACAACTTTCAGAACCTTAATCTCTTTCCATTCATAGTAATTAATGCACAACATGAATGTATTTACCTGTCACCCCATGTAAGTTGGTAGTGTCACCTCCCTCACTATAAGCTATTATCCTTCACAACATATATGTTGATCGGAATGGTTCTCGATATGCTTTCCATATTCTCCTCAGCATAAATCTTTTGTATAGAAGGGGTAGTGGACAAATCGACATCACCACCAAGTCTCACTGAGAACTCTCCTCTCTCAATCCTGTCTAGATTAGGAAGAAAATATGCCCTATGATGCATATGTTCCCATGGGTGGTCCAGGCCTATCATAGCTTCCAGAATGGTCTCGTCATAGGGAAAAACAATATCCAGACAGTTGAAAGAGTGGGTGGAGTTAACAGACCATGCAAGAGAATAGTCCATATCTGATTCCGCGGAGACAAACGAAGTCGAGATATGTTCTGTTGCAGCATTCTGTGATGCTTGATAAGTCACTTCTGCAACAGACAGGGGTACGATTGGTTCTGACTGAGTAGGGAGAACCCATGGATCAGTTGTTTGAATGACCATGAAAATCTTCGAAGATGAGCAATTAGTGGTATGCGTAGAACCAATAAAATTAATGGTAGTAGGTAGGTCGAATGTGCCCATCAGTGACGAATACATGCCTACTCCTAGACTCTCATTGGGTGGGTGAGACTGATCAATCAACGAGACTGTAGAATCAGACGAAGTGTTGTTGTTTGTCCGAGTAAATGAAATTTGATCAACTGTATTGATCTTGCCTTCATGCAAGAACATTGGTACCCAGAAAACAGACGATGGGACAGCTTGCATCGCATATGTCCATCTCCTTCCTAACAACAAATTGTAATCAAGATGAGAATCCAATACTTCAATCTCCACCGACACCAACTTACCAGTGAGTTCAACTTCAAAAGCAGGAAAGACTCCATGTGGACGGAAAGATCTCCCATCAAAAGTCATAAGTATAGTGTTAGAAGGGGCTAACTCGGGTGAGCCCAAGGCCTTCCAGGAGGAAATCGACATTACGCACGTAGACACACCCTCATCCACCATAGTTCGTCCAATGGTTTTAGAACCATGGAATATTTCTATCTGGAGGGATACATGATACATAAACCAGGGTTTGATATTAGACATATCAAACTGAGCAAGCATACTAGATGAGTCGAGTCTCCATATTGCCGCTAGAAGTGCATTTCGTTGCAATGGATAGATCTATAAGACTTCTAGTGTGGACATAGCACAAGGTGTTTGGGCCAGATCCTCTACAACATTGTAGTTAGGAGTAGCCCGTGCGTTGAGGTTCTGCACTGCCCATTTGAAGACACCTTTCAAGATCTTCGACAAATTATCTACATGCCTCTCAATGTGAAGAGGTGTAGATGTTTCGGGAACGTCCTTATCTTTTTGCTATGAACCCGAGGAATAGTTCCTAGCTCGAGTTTGCAAAAACATATCCGAGTTAACCATGTTTATGAACGATTGATCAGCTGACGAGGCACGAGTTGTGCCCCCATCACTAGAGTTTCCAGAAGCGGAACCTTGTCCGTGAGGGAATGGATCCTTCAGAATAGCTGGTTTCTTCTCACGAAGGAGCTTTTGGGCTTCTTCCATCAGAGTGAACTGGTGGGTAAGGTGACATTCCTTACATAACTTGCAAGGAAACTTAACCTTCCTTTTATCCTTCTTGATCTCGTCGACATTTTCAATATTTTTGGGCTTTGGATGGTTCCCCTCCCCTTTCTTGCCCTTCTTTTTGTTGTTGGGTTGCTGAGGACCCTTTCGGTTTGTCTGCACTTGTTGTACAGATTCAATAGTAGAAGGGGAGGCTGCAACAGTAGTTGCATCTACAACAGTCTGCTTCACAGATAAAGCATGAACTTGCTTGGTCAGGGCTTCGAATGCTGCTGTATCTACTGAACCAACAATGCCATCGGCATGCGGTCCAGGATTAGGTTTACTTAGATCAATATTAGATCGTGGCACATCGGGTATAATCTTGTACAGAATCTAATATTGAGCATATACAAGATCAAGTTGCTGGGTCCTGAGTATTGCTTCTTCCTCTCAAGACACTCCAGAAGTTGCTATGTCCTTAGAAACATAAGGTAGGAGTGATTTCAAATACCACTCCAACAAAAACTATGGAGGGATTTCAGCCTTAATGAGTCTCTTCCACCTTCGCCACTCCTGAATGTGGTCAGATAAGTGAGTGGCTTTATTCTTCCTAAAGGTAGACAAAGGTCTATGCTGGCGTCATACTGGACAGGGAGTTGGAAGTGGTTCAAAAAGTTTGTTTCCAATTCCCAAAAGTTGTCATACATTGCGGCAGTTAGTTCAATGTACCACTTAGCCCCGACACTAGTTAAGGTCCTCTCAAAGAGCCTCAACCTGATGGAATCGTCATTTATAGAGTTGGAAGAGCACCAGAGATGGAAAGTAGTGACATGGTCACCAGGATCTTCCCCATTTTTTCCCTCAAACTTTGGTATGTCGGACGACAACTTAGTTGGAACCGGTGGCCATGCACGTTATGGTGCACACGATCATTCATTAGTTTCAAAAGATATGGCAAGTTCAACGTTTCCAGAAAAGGTAAACGAGGTCTGAACGTTGGTGTTTGGTTAACGGGAGCCTGGTAGGGGGAACCTCTCGAGCCCTGGTTCTTGAACTACTGGTTGGAGTTGCCCCCAACCATCGGTTGTGAAGTGTAAGCATTACCAAAGTTGCTCCAGCCGAAATTTAATGGGTTTCTTCCTGAAGTGTTTGTCCATTGCGGTTGGGTGTTACCCCCTCCGTAATGTGGATTAAGAACATTGCCACCTCCTCCACCTAACAGTGAAAAAGGGGTACTCCGTACATGTACATTAGATGTTTTCACATTTGAAGACTGTGCATTAGACCCTGTGAAGGGGTAGAACCCAGATGTAAAAGTAACAGACGAAGCAGGCATCGAGCCCACGAAGGGTGTGGAAGGAGCTATATGTCCTCCAAACCAAGGAAAACCCTGACTAAAAGGAGCGGATTGTGGATTAACATGGGGTTGTTGCGAAAAAGGAGATGATGTGATCGGTACTGAAGGTATCCCTGTAAAAGGGATATTTGAAAATCCACCAGTGGAACCAAAAGGAGTAGGTGATGACAAAGCTTGAGAGCTAGACATGCCTATGGAACCAGTGTTGAAACTAAAAGAAGGGCTCGAAACATGGGTGGACTACATAGATATTGGTACTGATGTGCTTTCAAAAGAATGAGAGAGAGCTCTTGTAATCATAGATGCAGTAGAAATTTGGGGAAGTCCTGTCTCATCTCCAGAACTAGCCATGGAATAACCAGGGGTAAACCGGTACGCACTAAACTTCAGTTGAACTAGAGATTCTACAGTTATAAGTAATGGATCGTGGGGTCCAGTCAAAGGAGGGTTGTAAGGTGTGATAAACTCTTGAGAAGTTAAGTCCTCAACCTCAACAATATCAAAGACCTGTTGATCTCGAATTATGATCTGAGGTTCTCCAGGTGGTTCCATTACGCCTGTAAGTTCATATGAACCACGGGAATCAGCTCTCCGACATTGAGGTGGCAGTGGAGGCTCCATAGTGCGTGGTGGAAGGTTTTGCAACCTTCATGACCTACAGATAGGCTGGTCCTCCACAGTTATATAAAAAAAACTAAGTGTGAAAACCTAGTGGCCACTAATCGACTAAGGAGAAAACAACATACTACTAAAAAATGTCCTAAAGTGATCAAAACCAGGCAAACAAAGCTAATATTCTCAGAAGTTAGTCTGGGATGATGAGGGCCCAGAACAAACCAACAGAATATCGAAGGCCAGTTACACAGTGTCCAATGAAGGTCCTCTAGGTGCAAGCGTTTGAATCACCAAACCGCCCTCCCGAGATTACTATAAAGGGTTACCTTTCATGCCTGTCCTAGGTGCAGTGGAAATAGCCTTCCACTATACATGTGAAGAGACCTGCGGTTAAGATACTAAGGATACCACAAATACAATAATACCTGGGGGGACAGTCGTCAGTCTATCCAAGATGCATGGATAGGGTAGCAAATGTCGAAATCCAAGAGTACTTAAAGCAATAGTGTACCCTTGTACGTGAATCAACTCTGGTGTATGCTTGAAAGGAAAGTGAGGGCGTATCCCTAAAAGTTCTAATCTCACACGGCCTCGTGCTTAAATCCGGTTTGAGTGGAGCGTTCCCAGGATACTTTGATATAAGTGGGTTTGCTTAAAATATTGTCTCACTACGATTGTTGAGCAATAAAATGATTTCGGGCAATTTAAAGTGATCTACCCCGAAATCTTAGCCTAAGCTAGTTGATGTAGTGTCAAATCTAAAAAAGAAAAGTTACTAATTGATTTTATTAGATGTTATTTTTAGAGGTTGTTTCTTACTCAATGGCTAGTGATGTGTGTGGTATGGTTATAAAAAAAGTAAAGTGTGTATTATAATGCATAAAACTTCACAAAATTCTTTTTCTTTTAAGCTTTCAAAATAAAACTAAGCATTCCTAAGCATAAAACATTTTTTCTTTTTCAATTTTTAATTTTCAAAGTTAATAGTAAAGCAAACTATCCTACTTCGAAACAAATGACAAGTCTTGTATACAAGTTCTTAGTTTTTCAAATTTGACATTTTTATCTAATTATGCAAAGAGAATAAACATGAAAATGAACAAGCAAGAATGATAAAAAATGTGAGTAAAGATAAAGAGCCCAAATCTTACAACAAACCAATCCAAAGACTGACAAAGACTTTAACCTATAGGGTTGTTTCGATGAAACAACCCGGAATTTGGAACAAGATGCAAAAGAAAAAGGGATAAACTAATGTGTAAAGCAGGAAGGAAGAAAACTAAGCTGCTCTTGAACATCAAAAACCAAAAAAAAGCACCCACCAAACAGGAAATGTAGGTAAGCAAACCAGGGAAAGTTTACAACCACAAAGAATCAAAAGAAAAGCTATCAAAGAGACTTCAAACAAACTTAGAATGACCTGAAACAATGTTCAGGAGGTATCCAGACACACCAAGACCTTCAAAAACACAAATATACCCTACTAAGGTCAAGCCCTAAATTAAACGGAAAAACTCAGGAAAAGTGCGCGGGTATTGTATCGAATAACTCGCGTTTGATGCACGGGTCTGCAAGCAGACAACACAGATCTAGGGCCAAAAATGCGCTACTGTAACTAGGAGGGAGTCGCACACAGGTTTCAAAATACCTAAAAAAGAAGAAAGGACACCAAAGCAATGGTTGAATCAAATGAAGAAAAAAAAAGGACTTCCCAAAAGCTATAACAAGACTCAGAAATACATAGGGATGTCTTATCAATAGCCAGAAGAGAAAAACAAAGACAAAAGGTAGACCCAAAAACCAAGGACCAAACCTTATTGTAAAAGGTTCAATCCTCCAGGAAAGTACACGGCTGTATATGCTAACATCTTGCGCATGCAACTTAAAATGCGCGGGTTGTAAAGAGAGCAACTCGAGCACAAGACAGAAAATGTGCACCTGTGTGTACAGGAGACATGCGCATCGGGACTAATAGGAATAGAAAATCTTTGCAAACTTCAACACTGGACTAAATCAAAGCAAAGGAAAGCAACACAATAATCTTTGAAAACCTTACAGAAAGCCAGAAAGCTATAAAGACTGAAGAAAAAATAAAGAAGACCCCCAGAGTAGAAACGAAAAGGTGCTCCCCAACGGAGTCGCCAGTTTTGTTGTTAAGGATTATACCCTATAGCAGGGGATGGATTCTATCAACATACATGGGGATGAGAGATAGATATATTAGGGTTTCACACTAATTAATGTAAGCAAATTAGATTAGGGTTTGAGAAAGAGTACCTTATTTATGGTAGTTGGTCCTAGCTTTCTCCCGATATCTACAACAACACACCTGCAAAACCAATCAACCTTCCTCAAAACGATTTGACTATAAATAGATAATGATATTGACAAGACAATATAACATTAATTATAGTCAAACATCCAATGAAATTGACATTTAATTGCGATGAGAAGGATATATCGATCTTTATTGTCAAAGAAATGCAACAAAATACAACTGATATACCTGATCTTGTTCCAAGCACTTCTGCAACCAAGTTATGGGCTCCTGCTCCTCTCTTGACTAGAAATTCCTTCAACATAATAATAGATTTCTCTCTAGATTGGCCCCTTCCTCATGGCTTCCCCTTATATTTATGGCCAGGGCAGGAAGTTAGATTGCGTAGTTGGGGGAGTTATAATACCAAACTCAACTAATCCCAATTCGTATTCTTAATATAGTTTTCCATTTCATCTTAAGATGTGCACGGGTATGATATTAGCCAACCTGTGAATGGTGTGCAGCTAGTGCTCTTAATGACTGACGCAGTTGGATTGGGCAGTTGGGGGAGTTATAATACCAAACTCAACTAATCCCAATTCTTATTCTTAATATATTTTTCCATTTCATCTTAAGATGTGCACAGGTATGATACTAGCCAACCTGCGCATGGTGCGTAGCTAGTGCTCTTAATGACTGACGCATACAACTTTTAGGATATGTGCACAGGTTGTCCATAGTGGAAACTGTGCATGATGTGCTAGATGCCAGTTATAAGAGTTGTGCATTTCCAATGAAATATGCAGAAAAAAAAATATAGTTTTCAGCTGAAGATGTGGGATCTCAACATCAAATCATGTAAGGTTAATCTAGCTCTTCCATCCATAATGTCCTTTTGTGTGATCGACAGGGAAATGTCATCACGAACAGAGAAGTGTTCATTTAACCTATAACAATACCTTCCAAGTAAATTTATTAGAACAATCAACCAATAAATTGCCATACACATGACATCTTGTGCATCTAAATGGAACATTATTATATCCTAGAAGCTGCACATAAGACCTATATCCTACAACAAGATTCATCGACTTGACCAAAACCTTTCTCAAATTCTTCTCATATAGAATACATACCATATAATTCGAATAGATTCCCAAGAAGAATTCATCAATTTCTACAAAATTCCCTAAGGAATTGCCAGTCGCATGCAGGCTCTCTTTCATCCAAAATTTAAGATAGAGCCATGGAAATTTAACCCTTACCAAAGTGATAGTAAAGGATTCATCCCTTGGATTGAATAGAGGTTGCAACCTATTCAAAGAGAAAAGGTTCTTTCCCAAATACCATAAATTCCCCAAAAGTTAGTAGGCCTCCTCCTTATGAAAAACAAAATCAAACCAAATGCTTGCCAAGGCATGGATTACCGGGCTACCTGTTATCAGCAGAGACCAACATTCTTATATCCAATATGACATGGTTATATGTAGTCCCACTCTTCTCCCATACAATTTAACCTCTAAGTCTCTTCCTTCCAAATCGGTGATGTCCATGACTTGCATGCCCTCTCCAACCACCAATGATACCTCACCTCCACGATAATGAGAAACTCAATGCTGCTTCTTAGAGCCTCTGCAATTTTCCTGGAACCTTTTACTAGTATGTTCCTCCAAATTCAAACATGAACCAATAAAACCTTCACCGAAATCAAAGCCAACACAAAACTCCAAGCTCTCGAAAGGGCCTTGTAGCATGAGAGGACCCTCCAAGGAGGCATAGGTCGATCCGTCCCACGAGGCAAATTGAACCACTCTATCATTATTTTCCCCAATATGATCCACATGTTTTGATAGCCATGACTTAGGTGTTTCTACATGCTCTACTGATGCGGGATGCCTAATGTCCCAATATGACCGGATGCCAAAAAGCATAGCCCTGCAACTACCAAAGGGACAATTTGGCGGGGGGGGGGGGGTTAATGTATCTGTCGTAATATCTTCCACATAAGAGACATGAATGGGACCCTGCCACTCCAAGTTCGAAACAAAAATATTAGTCCTAAGAGACTTTCCTCGAAATAGTCCATGAGCTACAACTCATATTCCATCTCATGCCTAGGCTCCATTGCCACTAGACACCAAGCCCCGAGTACTGCAAAACCCTATCCCACCTTCGAAAACCTTTCTCTATCATTACCCAACCCATCATATATATATATATATATATATATATATATATATATATATGTATGTATGTATGTATGTATGTATGTATGTATGTATGTATATAAAAGTATATTTATACATATATATACGTATATACATCTATATGTATGTAACGAACAATTACCTAGTTTTAATAAAAATATTTGAAAACCAATGTCACCTTGAAAGTCACCATTTTAATTTTTTTTCTTTATTTCCCATATTATTGCTAAGGAATAATGTATTTTAATCTGTCCATATCATAAATCCTCTTCTTAAAATCATTCTCTTCATTCTTATGGATGAATTTGTTCCATAATGAGAGCCCACCACATATGATGCATGTACTATCCCAAGAATTTTTTTGTGTAATATGTCTACTTATATTTCATGGTCACGGGGGGTTCACTCAGTGAACTTGTTACCTAGCACGATCGTTCGCAAGATATTAAATAATATCCCTAATTTCACTAAATATTGGTAAATGTCATTTAAAATTGTATTGTTGAAGCCCCCTCCCAATATACCTTTCTAATTAAGAAAACCCCTAGTTTCACCAGATATTGTAGGTATCCATTTTTATCAACCCATTTTTAATACCCCCTTTATATAATATTATCAAGTTTTAGCAAACAAGATCCCTAACGCATCTTAGTATAAGCAAACATGATGTTAAATAACATAATAGTATAATGCTCATAATGATCCCACTAAGATTGTAGGGACGACATTGGATATGGAAAACCCAATGAAATAGTAATGGGGAAGCAGGGAAAATTTTAAGGACGCCTTCTAAATTTATGTATATAATAAATGGGCAAATTGCCATGATACATGGGAAAGTGTGAAGGCTATTTTATCAATAATATAATATGTATATATAATTTCTTCGCAAAACATTCACGAAATTATAGAATTTTGTAAAATATGGGTGAATATTTCATGGAATTATAAAATCTTGTAAAATCATGTCGAATATTTTATATAATTATAAAACCTTGTAAATTCCTTGGCGAATATTTCACAAAATTGTAAAATCTTCTAAAGTATTGGTGAATCTTTCACTGAATTATAAAATCTTGTAAATGATTAGCAAATTGGTTGAAATTTGACAGAATAAAATTTCCTAGATGATTTTGTATTCACTTTGGATTTTCCATGTACTCTTACAATCGAACACCTTCTAAACAAAATCCAAACTAATTTGTTGACTTTACTCATCACAACTACTTATGCTAGTAAGTTCATACCTCCTTAAAGATATAATGTAGAGATAATTTCATAAATATTTGCAATATAAAATTGAGCACTTGGTCAAAGTGTGTAATTAATTTATCCCATGACATTTGGTGTACAATCAATTTTCACAAAATGTGTGGGACCTAATCATCCCCTTCAATTGAAATTACTACGAGAAAGAAACTAGTTTCTTGAAGCACTACTTGAAATAACAAGCTTCAATAAATGGAAATTTTGAAACACATTCTTGATGGAGATATTGGCTAAATAAATGGAAATTTTGAAACTCATTCTCGTTGGAATTGTCTCCCTTGTCTCATTGGCCTTTTTTCCTTTCTTGTGATTGTGAATGGTTTGTGTTGCTTTCTAGGGAAAAGCCTTCAACATTAGTATTATCAATTTCTAGTGAAATTGCATTTATCTCACTTTGATCAATAGGGGAACCTATCTTATCATCCATTATATGGATATTCGATCAATATTTCTTAGAATAGTTGACGGCTCTCTCAGTGATAGATTACTCGAAAGAGCTTCAATCATGAAGAGAATGTAGATTCTTTGATTGAGGCTTTTTAAAGTATGATAATTCCTTTGTTTTGATGCTTTCTTTCTATGATTGTTGTTTGACATCTCACTTATAATTTTTTTAATAAATTTAAACTTTAAGAGTAAAATAGTCGGCTAGGAGGGTGCTAAGATGAAATATGAAACCATAGGAAACCCTAATGGCTAGGGTAAGGAAGGCGCTCGATGTGAGTAAGGATGACTAAATAGGCCAACCTTGGTATTAAGACTAAGTGTTTGGAGCACTTAAAAGTCATATAACAAGGAAGCCTAACTATCACTCAATCATAGGGGTCATTTCCTTAATTCTTCGACTCAATCGTCATGGAAGTTGTGAATTTTATTATGGGATATGATTGGCTTATGCTCCTTCACATGAAAACCATGTTTAACCTCCATATAAGTCTTTGTGCAATTCAATCATTCTTTGGCAACCTTGGCATTATGAATATATAGGTGAATCGACGTGATAGTATGTGTGGGATTAACCAAGCCATTCCATACAACCTAGGCCTTCACTCATTGCATCTTATTTCAATTTTAAATTAGCTCTTCTTTGGTGAAGAAGTAGAGGGGTATGTCGATGAGCTTTGCTTATCTCAAAACTTTCTAACCCTTTGGTCCTCACTTATTCATATGATCTTAGGGTGATTTAAATACCCATCCCTAGCTTCTTCTTTGGAACATTAGCTAGATGCGATAGGCACTCACAAAAATAAAATGAACATGGTGAAGATGTGTGCTTCTTGTAGCCATCACAATATGTGTTTCTACTGCTACCAGGAGATGTGAAGCTCATCGTGATTACCGTGAAGACAATATAGCTTCAGCATTAAGATAATGGGAGAGTTGGAAGAGAGATTGGGATGCGAATAATGACAAAAATTTAAGGTGATCAAAAGAGAACTAATTTAAATGCAAGGATAGCTAGTAGAGTATAAAAGTAAATTGGTTCTTTCAAAAATTGATATAGAATTTCAAAAAGAAATAATAGAGGAAGAAATGAAAAAGTGAAGGAATTGCATTGTATAATCCATTACTAAGCTCCCCTTAATAATCTACTATTAAGGAAAAATCATACTATGGACTCCATACGACAAAGGAAAACAAGATTCATCCCTCATGGTTTCATTAGCATGTCAAAAGACAAGTAGAGATCATGGACTATAGTAATTTCATCAATTATGCCATGTTATAGTTTTGGTTTTATGATAGCTTGAATTCCACTTTGATATTAGGAGAAGCCAAATATTCTTGGAAGGATTCATGAAACATTTATGAACAATAAGTGAATCACTATTAAAACCTATATACGTGTGCATTGCAAATAAACTATGCTAAAATTGAGTAATTAACAATGAAGAAATGGATTTGATTGACGATATTGCTTTTACTATTTTATAAAAAAACACAACCAAGATTCATGTTTTTACCAAACTTCTGTATTTACATATTGTAAATAAGATTGTAACTATTTTATTTTTTACTAATACATCAAGTATCAATTACTCTTTAAAAAAACTAAATTATATAATTTATTTTTACCATTGTGCAACAATGAATCCTTCTATGTGGCTAATGGAAAAAACAAAATAATTAATCAAGCATCCGAGTTGTATTTCCAACTATTTAACTTATTGTTCTTATTGGAACTTGTGTCTACTGGGAAAACAAAATACTTAAATAGAATCTCAGTTATATTTCAAAATCTATACCTTATTGTTCTTATCGGAACTTCTTGTGATTATTTTGAAGAAACTTGAAAAGCCATAATTTGTTGACATACATTCAGGTGATATCCCAAACTACCTGCACAAACAAGTCATTCAAATACTCGAGTTATCATATATCATTGACTTAATAATATTGACCTAAGTTGAAAAGCAAGAAAAATAATTTGTTGAAGTAGTTTCATTCATTAGATTATATCAACATCGGATAAGAATTTGAACACTGAAAAAATTTGTTAGAGTATAAAATGATATCAAAATCCAGCTAAACAAACAAATATTCCAAGATCAATATGTGAAAAAAGAGAAAATGATCTTCATAACAAAACATTGACAAAAATATAACAATTTCATTTTGTAAATTTTTGTCACACTATGACATGTCATTGCCCAAGTTCCCATTGGGCATACATAAAGTTTTCACGTTGTCATGGATTCTCATGTGTTATTGTTTGTTTCAGTAGTTTGTACAACAAAACTACATATGGTTGGACAAAACAAGCACATTAACTCGCCCACTTCTATCATATTTGTTTAGTGCTGAATTCAATGGATTTTCATTATAACAAGGTTGTGAAACTCGGAATAGGAGAAAAATCAGTCAGCTTGGGACTCGATGACTAAACAAAATGTGACGTTCCCCCCCCAAATAACAATAAGACATTATGTTTCTAAAATATATATATATTATATATATTGTTATCATTGTGAAATTTATTTCAATAAGGGGGCTAGATGAAAAAATCTGCCGAAGAAGTCCTAGGAGGACTGTTGTAAGAAACAATTTTTATTATTATTATTTTTTTTAATAAAAGGATGAGCAGGAACAGCCAAGTTAAAAGAGGAGATCATGCATGGAAAAGTGGGGGACAAGTTAGAGTTAACCTCTAGGAAACTAGAACAGGTGTCAAAAGTGTATTTAAGACACTAGACACACCCTGAAAATCAGGGATTTACTTAGCTGCGAAAATTCCATGAGGAATTGGCTGCTAATGGTAAGACCTAGGCAAAAACTATAAAGGAATGGCATATGTGGGAGGCAGGACGTTGTTGAGTATGTCGGAGAGGATTATACTTGCTGTGTGAGCACTCTGTGTTAGGCAAGGAATTCAGGAAACGTGACTGAGTTTTTGAGGTTAACTGTCCACACTTTTCATGCATGCATCTGGCTCGGGGGTGATTACGGACAAACCTGGTGTTTGTACCTAATCTACGGTTGGGTGGAACGTGGCTATTCCAGCTTCATTCGGGTGACAAGTTCCAAGTTTTTCTAATCACAGACTCCTAAGCATTTCCTGTTATTTTATTTTAAGATTTTTACATTGTTGTCAAATAATGCCTGATCTGCTAAAAGTATAGAATGTTTAGTACTTCCGTGGAAATAAACTCATTTTGGTTATTTTAATCTGAGTTATTTGTTGGCATAAAAAAATAGAATGACCTTAAATCTGGGGATGCCAATCTGTATCTATATATTATGAAACAGTAACAAAAGGGATGGCTTAGATTCATTTTTTTTCCTTTCAGATTTCAATTACCATCAGTATCGATTTCATTCTTTATAGATTGGATCTAGTCGAAGATAATATTTGACTTATACTTGATGGTCCCAGTGGAATTTGGAATTATTGCATTTTGTGTAACACCTTTGGGAAGAATCATTTCATGATTTTTTTAGCATCACTATGTATTTTTATGTGAGTTTTCGACAGTTACAATAGGACAGCATTTTAGATCAAATCCTTATTCCATATTACCTTAAGGCTATTTAAAAATCTCTGGCAACACTGTGAGGATTCAATCTCTAATCCTTCTTTATAATTATTTCATCGTATAGTAACACCGAGATTCAATTGACCCTGGGTCACATTGAAGAAGATGGTAATATGTATAAATCCCACGATAAAGCTCCCCAGGTTGAATTCAATTCGAATTAAAAAAAAAAAAAAAAAAAAAAAAAAAAAACATTATAAATTGAAATATCAAAGCTGGAAAACGCTAAAGAATTAGTTTCGATCGTAATTCAAAAAGGGGCAAATCGTAAACTGAAAACCAAATCTGGAGAACGCCAAAGAAACGGTCTATATTGAAACAGCGTTAAAGAATCATAATATTTCAGATCCAAGCCCTCGAGGCTGCTACAGGAACGCAAAAATAAATAGACAATAATTGAGATATGGAAACATTTCACCGGAGAACATAACCTTCAAAGACTAGAGATTTTTTTTCTATCTTATTGCACCTTAGATCCTCTCTCCTTAGTCATCAGGGTATTGCAGTACACCACGACAACGATAGGGTTTGACCTGGGCACTTGCGATTGATCTGGTTTTGGAACATCAAGAGTTGTATTTTGTGAATGGGAGATGTTAATTTAATTTTATCAATTTACATTAAGAAAAATGATAGAATCTTTTAAAAGACCCGCTTCAACCATTAAAGAAAAACGAGTTCCAGTTACAGGATTCAAGCAAAGGCTATTTCAAACAATAAACATTCCATGCATAAGTTCATTACATCGAATCCCCGGCATTAAAGCCCAAACCATAGACGAACTGACAAGTTCTTCCAAAAATTTATATATACTGCTAAACCCAGATTCTACTAGCACCGACGAGGGTTATTACTAAAAAAAAAACGAGTTCTGGTTCCAGGATGTAAGCAAGAGCTAACAGTAAATATTTCATGCAGAAGTTTATTACATCGAATCCTTGGCTTGAAGCCCAAACCACAGACGAATTGATAAGTTCTTCCAAAAAAATATATCTACTGCTAAACCAGATTTTCCAACACCGACGAGGGTTATCACCCAAAAATACTTCCATGCAAGGTGGAGTTTTATGGAGCAATGTTGCTTACCGAAAGAGGCAGACCCAAATTGCCCAGCGTTTAAATGACTCGACAAACCCTGCCACAATAAAATAAATATATTAGCATCTGAGAAAAGATGACATCTATGTGTAAAGTTTAAAAGAAATCTGCGTCTCTTACCTAAGACTTTTACCTTTGCGATAAGGTTGCTGGTCATGGCTCCTTCAGAGCTACCATCCAACAGCATCCTCTGTGACAAGGGTTTCATCCCTTTAAAAAAATCATCAAGTAAAGACAAGTGCGTTATCTTCCTTGCAAACTTTTATCTAGCACTCATCGCAGTTACATAAGCTGACAAGTAATGGTGCCTCGGCCCCAATACTGAAGAGGCAAACAACCATGCCCGAATGGGAACCAGATTTTTATTTTTAAAAATGCGTTTAGCTCGTTCAGAAAACCTAGAACCAATGCTAGTACGGAGGGGTATTTGTCACCTTCCTTTAAAACGCTTTTAATGGAGTCACATGGCTCAGTACCACGCTGAGCTTCGCTGGCAGGCATCGAAAACCACATCAGAGCTGTGATCCATCGATTTAATGGCTGAATTAAATGGCATGTATTACTGCTTGGTATGTCAAATCCCAGCGTAAGACTAAATGTTCAAGATATGTGGATAGGCTACGAATACCCAGCAGATAATCTTAGTTCCGAACTTGAAGGTTGAAGGTCGATTATACAGAAGGTGACTTTAGCAGGATCATTATATGTTGAAAATTTATCACATGAGATCCTCATATGGATAACCGTAGTATGGAACCCTTGTAGTGGATATCCATAGCAATAAATTCAAAGGGTGAAATTTCTTAGAGGTTAAATCAAGTTACCTTACCAAGACATGCTACGTAACATATGGCCAATAGATAATGTAGTTAAGTTTGTCCATATGTATCAAGCTTTTCAATAGAGTGATTTGCCGAACATTCGTAGCATAAAGACTTGCAAAAGAGGTTATACCAGGCTACCTTTTATAAGATGTGACTCTTGGATTTTCAAACACACTTGAATTCATAGAGTATTTAATCCCCTTGAGACGCACTATAGGGTGGTATTTGCTTTACACAGGGTACTCATTATTCTACAACAAAATCATGGAGTGATCCATACCCAAGTGGAATTCATTGACCTCATAACTTCTACCTACATTATGAAGTAAACAAAGAGCTAAAGGCCCATACATGTTGTAGGTAAACATGCATGTTGAGTCACATTTAATTAATAATTCTTTTCCTGTGTCAATGAAGAAATTCCGATAGTAACGGTGTACCTGCAAATCAAATACAGAGTGGTGTTAGCCGTAGCTAAGTAAGTGGCATGTCAACCATAATACTCCTCTAACCAGTAGGAAGAATTACAAGGGTAAGCAGTAAGTATGATCAACATATGAATGTTTTTATCTGTTAGTTTAAGTGTTTGTTAACAGAGCACCATTCTTTTACAGTAAAGAAAAGAAGAAAAAAAAAATTATGGAGATGTGACACAAAATTTGCTTCAAGAATGCAAAAGTCAAAATACACGATAGCATGTTCCCATGCTTGATCAAGCTTCGTGATTCATGGATAGTGGAGATAAAAGAGAAGATAAAAGTATAGTACTGTAGTTTGATCGATGAAATAATAAATGAAAATGACAACCCAGCAAACAATTTGGATGAAATTAAAAGACCTTCAAAATGGGAATGCAATGGAAACCAAAGATCCAACATACGGATTGCTTGGCTCTCCTACTTTTATTTACTATTCAATTTCCAGTTGGCAGACGCAAACATTCTCCAAGACTCCAATTTATCTCCAAACAAAAATAACAGAGCATACTGAGAACAGAGAAGAGCTTCCAAGCATGGAAACATTGGTTCAACTAGATTTTAAACAAACTGGATAAAAGAGTCGACTCACACCATGTTTAAACACATGTAAAGTCAGATAAAAGAAAGGGAAGATATATTAGCAATATCACTTGCATTCATAAACCAGGAGACAGCCACATGCAAACACGAAAAATGAGAATCAGAGGTTTAATAGTAACAAATATATCATCTCTTGTCATCTGTGTTTTACACGGATGATTTACTCAGGAAAAAGAAACAGAGGTGTAAGGCCTAAATAATATAACTGTTCAACCTGTAAATAATACAGGAATATACAAGATAAAAACAATATGTCTCGCATAATGAAAATGGCTACCCACTTAAGTACATTTTCGAGTGATTCGATAAGCTTATCTGATTCATAATTTCCACACGAGGTCACTTATGTGGCAGGGATATCAACTAAACCTAGAGACAAAAAGACATGGTGGTTTGTAAAGAGTTAAAGCATGAAAGGGGAGGGTGACAAAACTACCACATATGGAAACATTTTAATGCGGCATTAACATAGTATTACAGGAGTCCAATCGATCTCAAACTACTACGCCTACTATCCAAGGACATACATATTTAGGTATTAGAGTACAACCAATCCATATTTTATAGTTTCATACACAAATTTAGAAATTAACCCGACTAAAACATATTCATAAACAAGAATTCAATCTGAAACAAATACCATTTTTTTTCCACAAATTGACTTTAGACAGAAGCTAAAAGATGCAGTATTTTATAAGATAACATACACTAGGTATGCGCTCATAATAAAACTTGAGAGTTACACAGATCGACAATCAAGGTCAAAGCAAAAAGCAGAGTGTAGGAGAGTTACATAGATAGTAAATCAAGGTCAAAGCGAAAAATAGAGTGTAGAGTGAACAAATAGGACTCCTACATCATTGATATCATACACCAATTTTATCTGGTTTACCGCGGCATACTGAAAAAAAATTCACTATTTACACTCCAATTGAAAACCCAAATTGTTGCAGATGAAGTGAACAAATGAGAGTTAAACTAGCCTTGTCTTCGAGTTATATGCAAATCATTATTTTATAACTCAATCAAATCTGGTTAATACTCTTTGAGTGCAACCATAGTATGTTACACGGAATTCATAGACAGGGATAATTATGGCGAGTGCCGCTAAGTTTTTGGCAATAGCTCATGGGGTTTCCATTTTTTTTAACCTTACCAAAAACCTCAAAGGAAGAAAACCCAGTTCGAGCCTAGGGGTATAACTTCGTACCTGGAAGGGAAAGCACCATTTCGTGTCATCCATGGCCATGAGGTTCATTCAGTACCCAAGCAGAGAATGAAAAGAATCTTTTAGTTATAGAAGCTAGGAGCTATGACACGAAATAGAAAAACTGGAAGAAAATAACATAAGTAATCTTTTACCAGGAAATTGCATGGAGACGCTTCAACTGAATTACATCCCAAGCTCATGATTTGAGAAATGGAGATAACACCATCCTGTAGACAATTCCTTTAAAACCCCTACCACTAAATATGGAGTCTAGAGTAATCATAATAAAAAGAATCCTAGAGAAAATATTTGACATCATTGTAAATCTTGAACCCACCTGCTACCTCATGTAAAGTCTGTCAAGGAGTGCCAAAGGAGAATTTCCGAATGCTAGAGATATTTGGGGCTCATGAATTGCCGCCATTGTGAAAAACCCCCAAATAAAAGGAAAATTTCCGAATGCCAGATATATTTGGGGCTCATGAATTGCCTCCATTGTGAAAAAGCCCCTAATGAAATGAAAATTTTCAAATGCTAGAGATATTTGGGGCTCATGAATTGCCGCCATTGTGAAAAAACCCCAAATTAATGTACCAATAGTGTTCACGTGATTAAGGAGTGAGATCAATCGCCACGTGGAAGCATTGACGGCGTTGGAACTCACTGCCAACACTACTCTAAAGTGCATACGAGCAACATTTAGATTGTCCCATCCTCCCCCTTAGATTGACGGTTCTCGTGAGGGTCAATAGAGATTGAAGGAAGAATATCGATCAATCCACAAGGTTTGTAGACAATTCATATGGATTAGCATAAATTACATACAATAAAATTTAACTATGCGAACCATAACCTATAAGTTGGATGTTAATACAATTTAGTATTTTGAATTGTAGCATATATTTTATGGGTTGAACCCTTATGGAGTAATGACAAGGAACCATATGGAAATCCTTTGGGGTGCTAGTTACCCAAGCACATAGACCCTTTAACAATTTTAAATAAATGATAATCTGAAAACATAATGATGAGGTTAGAAATGCATAGGGAGTACTAAAATATAAATAGCCATATTAAGGGTTTCAAAGATAGAGGTTTCTTAATTAAGGTGAGAGCTAAAGTTAACATAATTAAGAGAGCTCGACTCTATAAATTACATAGGTTATGAGTTCAAGACTCAGGAGCTAGAACAACCAAACTACAAACCCTCAGCCTGTCGGCCACGCAGAGCTACCACTACCCAGTAACAAAAATCACAATAAACTCATCGATCACAGTAAATGTAGGGTTTAACCACATGCATTGAAACCCTTGCCAGGTCAATGGTGGAGATCACCGGTGGGATTTACGAAATCACAAACCATCTATCACATTAAATGAGCCATCACTACCAAGGGAACCAGCTCGACAACGTTTAAACCTTTGTCAAGTTACAACTCAGCACTCAGTTGATGCACCAAGATGCTTTCCCGTGAACCAAGCTTACTAAGCCATCCACGAGGGAATCCCACTATTCTCGTTAGTTGAAAACATTCAATGCATAGGATACAATCACATCCGGCAACCTATAAACCATATTAACATTCACATCATACAACGTGGATATAGTTATGGTAAGGTCGTATTATACACCCTTGTAACATTAAGTTAAGGGTTGGTTAGAACTTCACCGAGGTCGCATAAGTATCACCGAGGTTACATAAGTGCACACAACACAGAATAGAATATCTCCAAAGTTCACATAGTATCGTAGGATCATATAGTATTATATGTTTACAAATTATCGATCAAGTTTGTATAATATTGCATTTTGCATAGCATCATATGTTTGTATAGTTCACTAGGGTGGCATATTATCACATGGGGCCACACTATTGCACATAACACACAACATATAATATGTTATGTATATAGTTTGTAATTGTTTGATAATGTCCCAAACACCATATAAATAGATAATATAAATAATTAAAGAAGATTGTTTATACATACATGCCATTGTATAGTGAAATATAAGACTTGTTAATAAATCAAATTATCATGACCATGGTAGAAGTATAGATCCAAGGCAAGTTAGCAAGACAGTTATATATAGGATTTCCACAAATTGCCATGGAGGAAGAAGGTAGATAATTACATACAATTCAACATGAATGGAAACCAAAAATAATTCTAGGTACAACACTGTGAAACGATCATTATAGATCTTCTCTGAAAAACTGTTGAATACTTGTCACAACTTTAAACTCTTACCTGTAAACTGTTACAAGTACGAAATCACATGCTTTAGCATGAATGCTAAGTAAGCCTCGGGTTGTCCATAGGACCCCTTTATCAATCAATAAAAGTATATTAGTCAAAGATAACTGATTCATAAATCATAACATCAATAATAGAAGTTGCAGTAGTATTAATAACATCAAGACATAAACATAATTCTGTTAGTCGCAATTTCTTATACGATAAACCAGCATGGTATTTATTACAGCAGGATAACCTTTTATGCTTTGTTCTATTCCGCACATATTAAATAAACATTAATTGTCACGTAGAAAAATTTTAAACTTTTGTGATTTTTCCGGGATGTTACACATTTAACCACATCTCTTAACTTAAAGATGAAAAACAATATAACATCAATTCAAACAAAGCCTAAATAAGCTATTAAATGAGGATTGCTCAAGGACAATAATCCAAAGAGAATTCCATCAATATTATCATTGGTACACTATTATCAAATTTAATCAAAACTTAGGATCATAAGCAATATCAAATAAAAATGGAAGGTCTTTAAGTTTTAGGTGGGTATGAATTGATCTCGTGATTTGGACGTATGAATCCATCCCATGATTTGGAGGTTATTCCTCAACACTCCCAAATAAAATAACCCCCAATATTTATATTACTATGTCAAATTAAAAAACCCCCTTGACCCCTTAATACGGGGCAATATATTTTTGAGGCTTTTAAGAGTATTCAACCCCCCAATATGAATGGACGTGATATGATATTGCCTCACTAGTGAACCCCCCGTGTTCATGGTAGTGTACTTGAGCATTCACTACACACGCTTAGTATGCAAAAGGACATATATATTCAAAATTTTGATAATAATAATAATCAAACTCTGTGTGGTATATGTAACAATAAGTGTCATGCATGGCGTTGATTCTAAAATTCCAAGGTTTTTGACTTCTCACATTTTTAAAAATATTATAAAGTTAATAGTGTGTTATTTTAATATAGTTTTTAATGTGGTGTCCATGATCATTATAACCCTTCAACATTTCAATATGTCATCAATATGTCAGTAGTGTTGGAAGAAGGCCTAGAATTATCATGTCAAAAGACATGTACTAATTCCTTCACTATTTAACCTAACTTCATGTCTCATGTGGAAACCTACCACTGAGTTCCCATAATTTATCCATTTTTTCCTTTATATCAAGATTGTCTTTTCTAATACAATATATTTTTAGGGATTTTGAATGTAATTTAACAATTTGTCCTATGTACTTAAGCAAACAACATAGTCTTGTGCTTCTACTTAGAATTAATTTAGACAATATGTGGTGGCCCACATTATAGTCTTGCAAACGATATTTTTTTTTCCAATGAACGTGAATGTGTCGACAAGATATTCTACGATGTGATTACCTCGTTTTATATTTTTCAATGTTTTATGCTTAATTTTTTTTTAACCATTTGCAAATTCATAGATTTTAGTAGAGATAAAAAAATTGGCATTTACCATCATTTGATTCAGGTTCAAAACATTATTTAATAATTCTCAAAGAATTATTATTGACAATTCATTGAGGTATCTTATCTTCCATGGAAGGCAATGTTTTTTCTGTTAGAAAAACAAGATCGCAGAGCAATAACAATAAACAAGATGCAAATATAAATCACATAAACACAATACATAAGAGACACCAATATAACGTGGTTCACCCAAGATGGGCTACGTCCACAAATAAATTGCCAGTCCTTATTATTATACCATCCAACAAATGAAGGGATACAACTTGCAACACATCTACCGCAACTTCCTCTTCACTCTCTCACGATCTCTCTCACACAATCATATAGATCTTTACAATGCTACAATACACAGCCGTACTACAATGCCTTCCTTTTAAAGAGCGATTACCACAGGATGATACTATGGAACACCCAATACCATGGGCCCATAAATCACCCATTGTTGACCAATTCATGACTATGAAATTACAACATTTTACAAGGCATTTGTTTCCAAAAATTTTGCTACGGGGGCGTTGCCCCTGAACCCCTGCCACAGGGGGATCCCAAACTAGTCATCGCCCCCACCATGGACCCCCCGTGATGACTATTTTGGGGGGTAAATCCCCCCCAAACCCCCCTTCATGGGCTGGGATCTAGACACAGCTGAAACATGACCTCTGAATAAGGAAGATCAAGCTCCACAACCAACATTTTCTTCAACTTATATACATTTTGGAGTATTTATTCTTCCATGTTTAAATTTGTATATGTGTTTTCCAACTAGATTCATCTTACATCGAATAGAGGCTATAAAAATTGGCCAAGAGATTGGAACACCTCACATGATCGTTGCAAAACCTCACAAGGACACTGCACTAGATCACTTCTAGTCACAAACCCTTCAACTATATGTTGGAAATCCTTGTCTACAAAGTTAGGAATGGGAGCATTAAACTCTTCACCAAAGCTGATTGGGGATGAATGTATCAATATAAACATATTTCCCATGACCAACTTTTAAAACAATGGATGACCTTCCTCTATCTATACTTCATATAGATCTTATTCTACTCAACATGTTAAGGGGGTAGGATTCAATATAGTACGTGGTGTTCCATCCATCGACCTTATAATTGAAATGCGGATCATTGGAGCATGAATATATTTTATAATTGTTGAATTTGAGGGAATTGATGCCAAAAATGGAGTGATAACTATCAAATCCTGTGTTTTAACTCTCGCCATGAGGTACAAATTATTTTCTCATCGATCGAACTCCTACACTTAATTTGTAGAGGGGGGTGGGAAATATTCTCTCATCCATCGAATGGATATGATTCCATGTTCGATAAATCGTATGCCATACATTGGACTCATAATTGAAATGTGGATCATTGGAGCATGACTAGATTTAAAAATTGTTGAAGTTGAGGGAATTGATTCCAAAAATTGAGTGTTAACTATCAAATTCCTATGGTTTAACTCTTGGTCACAAGGTACAAATTATTATCTCATCAAAATCCTTTAATTAGTCCTTTCCAAAAATTGAAGTAATCTTTGGGTCTTTGTCTAAAACAATTGCCTTTGTAAATATTTGATACAGAGATCACTACTCCCTCTGTATCAGTCTGAGACCTCAAGTAGTATGAATCTCAATGTCAGTACATACTCATAAAAACATAGACTCAACCACTAGATCTGCATCTACCAACAACATATAAAAGCAATCACCAACAATAGACAACAGATGTACCCTGGAACCCTTTCGGGAGAAACCAACTAACTATGGGGCTATCTTTTCAATCTCGAGCCCAGAGCATATAGATGTATAAAAGAAGATACGATACAGAATTACCTCAACCGGTAACTCCATCCTTCTGACCGGGACAAACCCTCTGACTTGCATGCATCCTGTTGATGCATGTACTGAAGAAGAATGCCCTAACTACCAATCTGGATCTGAGTGCTCTGATGAAGCCTCTGACTGATCTGCCCTCTCTAGATCACTCTGCTCTAATCTACTTGCTCTGAAGACTACCCACTGATGAAATCGGCCCTCTTTGCATGCATAAGTGCGCCCTCCTCTTATAACAAACCAATCCGAAGACTGACAAAGACTTTAACCTATAGGGTTGTTTCGATGAAATAACCCGGAATTTGGAACAAGATTCGAAAGAAAAAGGGATAAACTGATGTGTAAAGTGGGAAGGTAGAAAACTAAGCTGCTCCTGAACATCAGAAACCAAAAAAAAACACCCGCCAAACAGGAAAGGTAGGTAAGCAAACCAAGGAAAGTCTACAACCACAAAGAATCAAAAGAAAAGCTATCAAAGAGACTTCAAACAAACTCAGACTGACCTAAAACAATGTTTAGGAGTTATCCAGACAATCCAAGACCTTCAAAAACACTAAAATACCCTACTAAGGTCAAGCCCTAAATTAAAAGGAAAAACTCAGGAAAAGTGCGCGGGTATTGTATCGGATAACTCGCATTTGATGCGCGGGTCTGCAAGCAGACAACTCACATCTAGGGCCAAAAATGCGCTATTGTAACTAGGAGGGAGTCACACACAGGTTTCAAAATACCTAAAAAAGAAGAAATCACACCAAAACAATGGTTGAATCAAATGAAGAAAAAAAAAGGACTTCCCAAAAGCTATAACAAGACTCAGAAATACACGGGGATGTCTTATCAACAGCCAGAAGAGAAAAGCAAACACTACTGCATATGGCTCAAAAGTTCCATGACACTTTGCCACGAATAAGTCAAAATCAAATTTTTTGTTGCAAAATAGTTAAAAATTTGGAAAAAAATGGTTTTTCCCCCGATGTTCATCTCTCTAGCGATGGTTAATTTTTTTGATAAACATTTTGTTTAAAATGTTTTTTCTAAATCATAGAAGATGCATTTTTTTTCTCTCATAGAGGAGGAGTTTACGGGTTTACAGCTACCGCGCAAGAGACGAAGGGAAGCTATAGCTCTGAGCATAGGAACGCGGAGTGAAAAGACCACAAAGCGGAGCTCTACTTTCCCAGCACAGAAGCTACCTGGAGTTGAGCAATTGTTGAGCGATTGGGAAGGAGCGACCATACACGCAGCTAGCCCTGGTAAGCCCCATTTCCCTTGCCACGCTTTTCCTTCATTCAATTCAGTGTGTATACTGCGTTTGGTAAGCTCCGATTTGGTGTGTAGACAACATTTGGTAAGTCCCTAGCAACGCAGCTTTCGTTGGGCATACTCTGATTCCCTACGGTGTATGGGAAAGCCCTAAATTGATGAATGAACCTTTGAGTCAGATGGAATTGTAACATGAACATTTGTCGAGAAATAAAACACGAACCGAAGCCAATTGAATATTGGTTTTCCTATTTGGGTTACTTAAACATGGTGTACATTGTGTTAGGAATTGCTTTGTGATTTCCCTATGATTGTTGTGTAAATTTTGTTTATTCCACTATGAGCATTGAGATCAATGGCTCTCAAGATTTGGCTATTGCAATTGTTTGGAAAAACTTCGAATTTTATCCCTGGTTATCGACAATCACTTGTCTATTGAGGCCATTGGCATTTATGTAGGCCATATACAACAATTGTGAGAGTTACTTGTAGACTGGCACTTTGGGAAACATCCGATCAACCTAATTGTTACATTCGGCCATATATTAAAGCCTAGAACTATTGTACATAATTGAACCTTCAAAATGATTTAGCCTAGCTTATTTCACCCCTTCCATGTTGGTTGTACGCACCCTTGGATGGGCTATAGACACCCTAGGATAGGTCACATCTCTTTTCACTTGGTTTTACAATGGTATATTGAGTTTAAGCTGACAATTGACATGTCCACTTAATTTACAGATAGCAATAGTCTCATTCCCTTAAAGTAATGTGAAGGAAATACATTCTATTAATTCATAGTTTAGCTTAATTGTCCTATATGGAATGCCATGTTCAATTGTCTTATCTATAAATGAGTGATGGGAATAAAAAAATAGAGAATTCCCTCAAATGGAAGAGAGATGAAAATTGGGAACAAACCACGAGGACTAAGCATTGTAAATTCCTTTAGAACATGACAATTATATCAACATTTTACCTGCACCCCCCTCACCGACTACATCATGGGAGTAGCTACAACATTTATTGGTAACCCTTGAACACTATTTTTGTTACTACATTGTGTATCATTTAGATTGGATTGGATCATGTATAAGGAGAAGCATTTGTAAGTAGGCTGGAATTTTTTCCTTATTCATGTAATAACTGCTTTGTAATGAATTGAATTGTAAAGGAGAGGCCTTGAAATTGGTGGTTGAATCAATGGAAGAATCAAGCTTGAAGCTTGCATGGCTTGAAACTTCTAATTTTAGACAAAAATGAAAGGTTCTTGCAAGGGAACAAAATACAGAATCAACAAATGGTGTTGAAACTACAGTGCTTAGTAATGATGAAGAGGATGTGTTATCTCCCAAATTGACCACCGTCTTTTTGGGTGATAGAATAGGTAAAAAATTAACTTCTGTGAGTCTTGGGTTTCAAATTTTGATATTAATGGGGTGCATGAAGGAAGATCTGGAAGCTCTGCAGATCTACACATTTGTATAGATTAAATAGCCAGTGTGAGATAAAACTTCAGATGTAAATACAATGGAGATTGAAGAGCAGCAGTTTGTGAACATATCATTTGATGATGGGTTTCTCCAAAGTTATATAATTCCATTCTCGCCAACTTGATCCAGTTGAAGATAAGACACATGTCTCTATGAGAGTAATGGGAACATATGGTTATTGTGCTCCAAAGTATGCCATAACAGATCTATGTGCCAGCTGTAGTAATATGATCTATTCTTGGGACAGAGCATACCCATCTTCTTGGCAATAACCAAAATGATAAAGACAGCAGGCAACATTTGTGTGACTCAGGATTTCAAAGGCAATTCGAGATCTATCCTCCAGGTTTTTTCATATTGCAAAGGGTAAACACATGTCAGGGTATGTAATCAACCTCAGGATTGAAAGGCAGATTTTCAGCCTTGATATAAGCAGTGCTACAGGTGGCAAAGAGAGTCAGTCTTCCCAGCTTTCAAGCATCTTTTTGAGGCAGCAGTTCTAGGATCGAGTGCCACATCTTCAATGTCAAGTCAATTCCTGAATTTCAGCCAGAATCTCAGTCCAACTCAAAGCAACTCATACTTATGAATCCTATCATGAGTCTCGAGTTTATGATTTGCTCAGCAGTTGTCAATTCTCTGTTTTGCATGTTCGTTCACAGATTGAACCATTAATAAAGACAAGTCAAGTGATAATTCGGAGGAATTTTCTGCTGAAATCGCGTGATCTTGCGGGGCAATTTTGACGGCCTTCCTGAACTCCAAATTCAGATCTGGAAGCACCAATGGATAGCTTATGATCTGTAGATCAAAATCGACTATTCGAACATGCAAAACGGACATCGGACGGTTGAGAAAATCGATTTTTTCAAAAGGCAGTTTTTTTAGGAATCCTACAGGTTTCGGCAGCTTAGGCGAGCCCCACGGAGCTCATTAGCTGCCGAAAGGTCTGACTTCCGGCGGCTAAGGCACGAAATCAGCAGAAAGCAGCGTTTGGGTTTTAATTTTTGAAACAGTTACAGCTTTCGGCAGCTTAGGCGAGCCCCACAGAGCTCATTAGCTGCCGAAAGGTCTGACTTCCGGCGGCTAAGGCACGAAATCAGCAGAAGAGTTAACTGCCGAAAGCCTGTTTTTGCCAATTTTCTCTAATTTCGCCCAGATCTCAGTTTTGTTCGCTGAACTAGCAGAGTAAAGGCTATAAAGCCACAGAACCAAGACTATTTAGAGGAGGTTCAAGTTTGGAGACATTTGGGGCTATGTACTTGACACTTTCTTGCTATATGAATCACAGTTTTCTTTGGTCATTAGATATCAGTCTGTCTACATTTTCCATTATTCTGCACCCTGTTTGAATTAGCTTAGCTTATGCTCATGATTTGAACGGAGGAACTTCTTATTGCTTAGTGTGACCCTGCGTTATGTATGTACTTGGTTGCATAAACCCTGCATGTTAATGTATTTGGTTGTCTAGGCAATATTCTTCATACCTTGATTATTTACTGTGGCTGATATTTAATTTCTCGAAGCACTGGCTTATTTAGAGGCATGTCATGTTGTCTTACTGCTTAGTCTTCTCAGTTATCCCATTGATCCATTTTTTCAGAAAACACAAAAACATTGAATTCTTAAGTTACCAGGCATACCTAGCTTATAACCCTAGGTAGTTTCTTGGAGAGCTAACAGGATGCAAGGAGATTCTTGGAGAAGAGAAAAATATAGAGAGTGTGCAACAACTTGTTACCATAATATATTTTGAAGATATAGATCATTGTTGGTAGAATAGAAGTTGGTGTTGTATATACTAATGAGCATGTTCACGATTACAAAATTGAACTGAACATATAAAATTTGACAAACACCAAAGAAATTTTCTTGGCTTACAAGCAAAACTATCCCGATAGAGAATCCATAGCCTTGAAAAATTGCATAATAAATGAAATCTAGATCAAGCAAACTAAAATGTTAGCATAAACATGCCATTAGCACAAAGGAATTAGAAGACTTTACTCAAATTAAAACTTCTTTACAGTTAAGAGATTCCTACAAATCTGACTTTTTAAAAGATGCATATGTGTTTGTGAAGTGTCCTAATCCCCAAGAGCCATGTTACAATGTAGCTTCTAACAACATTAAAATGCATGAACCTGTAGTGTTTTTTGGTATAACACACCTAGAGAGTGAAAGTAAAGTTCATTTGGGCTATCCATATATGTTATAATATTTTCAAAAGGATATTCTTACTACTAGTAAACTTCATGTGAAGAATTCTAGTTATGATATTGATATTTTGGACATTGGGTTATGTAGCCTCACAAATATTAGTATAAAAACTAGACCATATTTCCCATAGGTGACACACATTGCTAGTTTTCTTGTTTGTCACAAGTTTCCAATTCTAAGGGTAATATCAATTGACCTACCAACTAAACCAAGCTTGTATACCTTAGTATAGATCCCCACAGTTAGAGGTGTTGTTGCTAGGACCCTCTGCAAGATATTGCTGTCACTGATTTCACACATTGCATGTAACCCTTACTTCAATGGAATATTAGGAACACTAAGTGTTTGGGAACTTACCATTGCTAAGACCTGTGCTTGAATATCCTTGTCAGCACTACAAGTAGGGAGCATGTTACCAATACCGGTCTCCTCCCCAAACAATGGTAAATATATCTTGAAGGAACTCTTTATTTCTAATTCTTCATCAACATTCTTGGCTACCGTGGGCACTTGGGCTGGAAAAAAGTGGACATAAAACCAAAAAAAGATTGGTCAGAGGCTCAATCTCACACCTACTACACTGACAATTCATGCTTAATAGTCCTCAATGTCATAAATGCAGGCCACAATGAAGGAATCCATGTGCAGGAGAAGTACTATAATCATCCATATGACAGTACATCAATAGAAAATGATTATGAAAAACCACATCCCATAGCTGATAGCTAGCACATCATGAGGATCAAACTGTCTAAGGCATCATCATATTAGACCATCCACTTACTAGAGCATCATCATACTAGGTTAGCATTGCAACATGAAGCAAGGAACCTAGGGCATCCATAGATTGATCGACCTATATGTTGATGCAAGGGTCCTTAAGAAGCAATTATGATCCCTTTTCAACTATTAAACAGCTCCCAAACTCCCTGATCATTGATTCAGTGGGCAAGATCAACATCTTTGGGCATATCTAGGTATCCTTTTGAGGGAAAAACAATAGTAAACCCTCAACTTAGCAATTATGAGCATGTTTCAGCCCTATGTTGACCCTCAACAATATTAAAAATGCCAGTTTTAACTTGTAGGTTATATTCCACCATTAAACAACCTCTAAAATCTGGGTGCATTTTGGGCCCTAGAACAACCCTAAAACTACAACTTTGGGCACCATTTAGAGAACTTTGTTCTTTGCTAGGCATATTCCAAATTGTAATCAGCCTCAAACAACAAGAATTCTGGGCCCTAAATTGTTAGTACATATCCATGCTTGAGAAAATATGTGGATAAAAGAAGCCTTATTTCCCCATCCTGAGAAGTCCATGAGCACTGGGACAACAATAAACATGTAAAATTAGTCACAGCAGATCTAATGAACAAGTAAATCAATCACAACAGATGAACATAGAAAATATGGTGTAAAACTGTGCAAAACATGCATCAATGCTCAATATCCCAGTAAGGGTGAATGATTACAATACAATACAGTAACAATGACTGAGCAATTCGAATTTCCTAAGGAGGTCATTCGAATCACTGAATGGAGTAGCTTGACCCCAACTAGGAGTCCTCATCATCAATCAGTGGTGGTCATCAATGCACAAGAACCAGTCATCCAGGTGTCAAGCTGAGTCTAACTAAGTGTGTCATGTGTAACTGAAGTGTGTAGCATTTATATAGGGAAGTGGGCTCAGTGGAGGGTGCATGGGAGGCTAATTGAAGTCTGAACAAGTCATCTAGTCAATCTGGAGGTCCAACGGAAGTGAAACAGTCAGTCGGGAGTGAAACTAGCCTCAAATTAGGGAGAATCGGAGCTAACTAAGTGTAACTGAAGTGGAACTGCAGTGGTAGGTGAAGAAGTGCGCCCTTCTCTGGCAGTAGGTGAGAAGTGGGCGCCTTCCTGACTAGGAGGGATAAAACTCTGAAGTAAGTGGCTCCCGGGTGCTAGAATAAGGTGGCTAAGGTGCTGGAGGCATCAACCTAGTGACTGGGATGCATGTAAAGTGCATGCAAACCCTAGAATTTGCATGCAAACCCTAATTGCATGCAAGATCCTGAAAAAGATGATGTGGATATCCGAACACCCCCCTTCAATCTAGACTATGATGTGCAAAAAATAATGTGGGGCCCTGGTAACTAAGACCAAAGGTCACCCCAATACAATAATCCAAAAAATGCCGAAAATAAACTAAGTGAGGAAAGAGGGAAAACCCAGTGGGAAGAAAGCCCCCCCTCAAACTAAAGCATAATAATGGATCAATCTGTCTCCACCATGATGGAACTCACCCCCAACAGTGAACGGAGGTAAGAGAACTTCTTCTCAGTGAAGCTCTTGGTGAAGATGTCTACAATTTGCTCATTAGTAGGGCAATATTGCAGAATGATGGTGCGATCATGCACCAACTGTCAAATGTAATGCATAGGAATCTCAATGTGTTTGGTCCTCTGCCGCTGAACTGGATCTGTGGAGATCTTGATAGCACTTTCATTGTCACAAAATAGGACAGTCGAAGTAGTGCCACCAAAACCAAACTCGGAAAGAATACCCTGCAACCAAACTGCCTGTATGCAGGCATTGACTGCCCCTCGATACTCTGCCTCTACTGAAGAAAGTGCAATGGCTGCTTGATTTTTGCTGCACCAGCAAATAGCACCATGACCAATCATGAAAACATAACCAGAAGTGGACTTCCAATCAATGCTATCACCTGCCCAATCTGAATCAGTAAAACCAATGAAATCAAGCTCAGAATCTGCAGCATAATGTATGCCAAAATGTTTCGTACCTTGCACATACTGCAATATCCGCTTGGCTGCCCGCTAATGAAGCTCATGGGGCTGCTGCATATACCTTGACACGGCACTCACGGCATATGAAATATCAAGCCTTGAGTGTGTCAAATAAAGTAGTGAACCAATCAACTGTCGATACATACTGCAATCTGCAAGTGGTGTAGAATCTCCCTCCTCAAGACTGATTCCTGAGAGGATTGGGAATGGGGCTGCCTTACATTCAGCCATATTAAACTTCAATAACAGGTCGGAAGCATATTTTTGCTGAGATATAGTGATCCCATCAAAATTTTGAGCTATCTCCAAGCCCAAAAAGTGACTCAACAAGCCCAAATCGCTCATGTCGAAAGCTAGATTTAAGGTAGTTTTTAGCTTGTTTATTGAAGTAAGAGTGCTACTAGTAATGAGAAGATCATCAACATAAAGTACAATAACCAAAAAATTACCTTTAACTCGTTGAAGATACACATTCAGATCATATTTGCATCTTTGGAAATTCTAAGAAAGAAGGAAGGAGTCCATCTTTGCGTACCAAGCTCTTGGGGCCTGTTTTAACCCATACAAAGATTTCTTCAATCTGCAAACTAATGATGGATCTAATGTGTAGCCCTCTGGCTGCTGCATATATACCTCTTCAACAAGGTCTCCATGTAGAAATGCACTCTTCACATCCATGTGGTGCACTTCCCAGTGCTTGGATGCGGAAATAGCCAAAACAAGGCGGATGGAATCCATCTTTGCAACCGGTGCAAAGGTCTCAGTGTAGTCCACTCCTTGGACTTGGGAGAAACCTTTTGCCACCAACCTTGCTTTGTATTTGCTGATAGATCCATTATCAGCAACTTTCGTGCGGTAAACCCATTTACACTTCACTAATTTTCTTCCAGGTGGAAGAGAAACTAGCTCCCATGTATTATTCTTTTGAAGAGAACTGTACTCTTCATCCATGGCACTTTGCCATCTCGGATTTCGGTGGGAAGAATAGTATGATGTGGGATCTGAACCAACCATCAAATAACAAATCTTAGGAAGTAATGGATTAGCAATAGAAAGATCCATACCTGCTCTTTGAAAGTCTGCTCTTGTTCGTCTCGGATCAGCAGGATTTCCAAGGTTCGAACCAGCAGATTGAAGAGTGTTTTGGGCCCACTTTGGTAACTGAGGAGGATCATAATGGTTGGATTACGAACCTAATATTTCATGATCATCATATGCTGCTAAAATATCAGAAATATCAGAACTCATACCTTCATTATCGCTGCACGGATCTTCTTCTGGTGAAGGCGGTGAAACGGAAGTCTCTTCCTCGACTAGTTGCAATTCTTGAAGCGGTTCTTCAAATTGCACACTGTGCTCTATTTAGATCTGATATCCATGAGTTTATATGCTTTTGATTCTTCCCCATATCCTATCAATATGCACTCAATACTTTGTGGATCCAAGGCTCGTCTCTTCTTGGAAGGAATTCTAGCCCATGCAATAAAGCCAAAAACTCTCAAATTTGACACATCCAATTTGTGACCAAAGAATGCTTCAAAAGGAGTCATACCTTTCACGGATTAATGTGGAACACGGTTCTATATGTATGCAGCAATATTGATTGCTTCAGCCCAAATATTTGCAGCCAAACCTTTTGATTCAATCATGCATGTAGCCATCTCTTTCAATGACCGATTTTTCCTTTCCGCTACACCGTTCTGCTGGGGTGTGTAGGGAACTGTATGTTGGATCTGAATTCCGCTTTGGGCACAAAGTTGCAGAAACTCAGCCTTGATATATTCTCCACCATTATCAGATCTAAGAGCTTTGATCTTGCTCTCAGTGGCGGTCTCAACAGAAGCCTTAAAATCCTTGAATTTTCCAAGCACTTCTGACTTGTTTTTGAGAAAAAAATACCCATGTAAAGCGGGAAAAATCATCAATAAATGTCAAAACATACCTTGAACCATTTAATGACGTATGGGGTAGCGGACCACTGATATCAGAATGTATCAACCCCAAAAATGTAGAAGCTCTGCTAGCTTTGTTGCGGTCGAATCTGTGCTCGGGGTGCTTCCCAATAATGCAATCAGTGCATATTCCCTTCGAGGAACGGAGTTGTGGAAGACCATCTACCATGGAATTGTTTGATAGCAGCAGCAAATACTTATAATTAAGATGTCCAAATCTTTCATGCCAAATCCTACTAACCTCATTACCATGTGTGCGAAGAGCAGTGGGCTTTGCAAGCGAAATAAAGTGTGAAAACTCATAGCATTTTGCAGTGTGGTTTGCCTTTCCAACTGCAACAAGTCTTCCACTTTTGATATCAGAAATTTCAACTGTATTAGGGTTGAATGTAACTTGCTTCAGTTCACCAATGTGTGTCATTTGATACACAGAAAGAAGATTTGAAGCCAAGGAAGGCACATAGAGAACATTCTGAAAGCTTCCATGATCTACATGAATCATACCTTTGCCCTTTGAAGAAATTTTTGAGTCATCTCCCAAATGGATGGGGATGGAGCTGTTTGGATCAAATGAAGAAAAAGAATCAATATTTGCAGCCATATGATTCGATGCACCCGAATCTATCAAGAGAGTAGTGGGCTTCGAAACAGTTGCCATGAGTGCTTGTCCTCTTTCATGATCATCATTCCTATCCTTCTTCCTTGCACTGTCAGGAAGAGTTATGTTGTTCTTTTCCAAAAGAATGGCCATTTGATCTATAGTCTTCTTCATACATGAACTTTCGGGATGAAAGCCATGGTTGCAATAAGTACATTTATATTTTTGGTTACCTTCTTTGCCTTTTTGCTTGAACTTTGAACTGGATGGTGCATCCGTCTGTTTGCCTTTCTCTCTTTGCTTGTGAGGTTCGAATTTGGGCTTCTCCTTCTTTTGCTTTCCTTTACCATTCGAGATCTTGGGTCCTTGAACATATAGGGATGAATCTTTGGAGCTTATGGACCCCATTTGAATCAACTTGTCATGCTCTTTTGTGACGGACTCAATGAAGGCATTCAAGGTAGGCATCTTCCAATTCGGGGTAGTTAGCCGACCGGAATTGAAAGTAGAGACAAATACCGAATAATATTTACCAAGCTTGCTGAGAATGGAGAGAATCAATTTTTTATCCTCTTTGATAACTCCATTGTTCTTCAACTGCAAGTTCAAGTTCTTGAATTTTGTGAAGAATTCATTAATGGTCTCGAAATTCTCAGGACTAAGGGCAATCAATTCATTTTCTAATTGAAAAGCCCTAAGCTCGTCCTGCTTGCCAAATAGTGTTTCAAGTTGCTCCCATATAGCTTTTGGAGTCTTCAATCCACTGAGATGGAAGTGAAGATCTTTGGAGATGGAGAGACAAAGAAGACCATAAGCTTCATCAAGCTTGTTGTAGTGTTTGGTTCTATCTGACAAGGTGTTTGGCTCCAATTCAAGACCAAGAGTGACTTGGTAGTAACCTTTTGAACGTAATATGATCTCCATATCATCTTTCCAATCAAAATAATTGATTTGGGTGAGGATAGGCTTTGAAGAAGAGTATTCCATTGCTAGGAGCGAGTGCACACTGATGTAGAGAAGCTTGCAAGGGCAGAGTAGCGAATGCAAATGATGGAGACAATAACCTGCAAATCACAATAAACCAAGAACAATGAGGTCGAACAATCCACCCTTTTAGAGTTGCATCACACCTGGGATTGGAGATCAAACAATGTTGAATGGGTCCAATGTATCAGATCCAGGATTTATGTGGAAACTCAAGCTTCTGGAGTGGTATTGGATGTATTTTCAAGCTTTGCATGCACAGGAGCGAATGCCCTTGAGATCTTTCATGCCAAAACTTTTTGCAATTTTTGAGCAATTCACTCAAATCTTCTTGTAGAAACACCTATAGAAAAGAGATCTTGTCCATGCAATGGCTCTGATACCATGTAAAATTAGTCACAATAGATCTAATGAACAAGTAAATCAATCACAACAGATGAACATAGAAAATATGGTGTAAAACCGTGCAAAACATGCATCAGTGCTCAATATCCCAGTAAGGGTGAATGATTACAATACAATACAGTAACAATGATTGAGCAATTCGAATTGCCTAAGGAGGTCATTCGAATCACTGAATGGAGTAGCTTGACTCCAACTAGGAGTCCTCATCATCAATCAGTGGTGGTCATTGATGCACAAGAACCAGTCATCCAGGTGTCAAGCTGAGTCTAACTGAGTGTGTCATGTGTAACTGAAGTGTGTAGCACTGATATAGGGAAGTGGGCTCAGTGGAGGGCGCATGGGAGGCTAACTGAAGTCAGAACAAGTCATCTAGTCAATCTGGAGGTCCAACGAAAGTGAAACAATCAGTCGGGAGTGAAACTAGCCTCAAATCAGGGAGAATCGGAGCTAACTGAGTGTAACTAAAGTGGAACTGCAGTGGTAGGTGAAGAAGTGCGCCCTTCTTCAGCAGTAGGTGAGAAGTGGGTGCCTTCCTGACTAGGAGGGCTAAAACTCTGAAGTAAGTGGCTCCCGGGTGCTAGAATAAGGTGGCTAAGGTGCTGGAGGCATCAACCTGGTGACTGGGATGCATGCAAAGTGCATGCAAACCCTAGAATTTGCATGCAAACCCTAATTGCATGCAAGATCCTGAAAAAGATGATGTGGATATCCGAAAAAAACAACCTTTAAGGTTTTAAACCAAATCTGGGCATAATAACAATAGTAATGGGCAAACAATAAGCATTGAAGCAACCTTAGTCCTCAATGTTGGGCAGTAATCTCACATTCTAGATGCTAAAGGGGGCAGTAAACAACGTTCTTCCCAATTATGGACTCATTCATGTGGAGCCTGTGCACTAAAACAATAGTGAAAAGTCCCCTCTGGTAGATCTGGGCATAGTTTCAGTGGTGAAAATCAACAAAGGTCCATCTCTGGGCAGATATGTGTATCAAATCAGCATACTTTTGAGTTCTCTTTACAAGTTTGAGGGTTTTGCACAGCATTTAGACCCCATTTAGGGAAACATCCATCCTTTTCAAGAAAGCATTTAGAAGAATCCGATTCTCGTAGGGGAGAAAGATCCAGAAGCTGTAATAAAAGAACTTGCGCGGAGAATAGAAAAAGGTGAAACCCCAGTGCAACTTTAAGGTTTGCAGATGCTTCCTATTGAAACAGAGTTATCCTCTTTCTGTTCTGTAAACAAAGATAAAGACCACATTGCTATTAAGTTCAGGTAATTGGACCAAATGGTGGAAGGGCATTTGAATAAGGGTATAATTCTTAACGTGGGTGATTTAAAGTGGCTTGTAGAGTAGCCCAAGGAAGGAGAAGCACTGATGGGGTTGTCAGTATCATATTCTGTGCAACAAGTTATGAAATTGAGCCAATTGTTAGCTTGGTATGGGGAAACTGGTCGACTATGGCTGATTGGGATTTCGACGTGTGAAACATACCTACGTTGTCAAGTATATCATCCTTCTATGGAGAGTGATTGGGACCTGTAGCCTCTACCTATTGTTGCCAAACCAGCTCCAGGATTGTTTCCTAGGTTCTACCTTGTTTCTTCCTTCTGCTTTCCAAGTTCTATTGTTATTTTAGTGTTTAGAAGATCTGTCTTGAAATGCATCAAATGTGCCATCATTTTAGATTTTGGGATCATAATCAACATCTTGAATTTTTTGTTTCTATTTTTGATTGATCTAAGTATTTCAGGAGCGCAATATGACTTAAACATTGCCCATCCATCTCTTGTTTAGTTGTCACAAGTTCAAATGTATTGTATTTATCCCATAAAATATAGCCACTCAACAGTAGATAATTTTAACACAATAATCAAATTCAAAGGGACATATTCAAATCTGCATATTTCATTAATAGAAAGTGTTTACATCCTTGGAAGTGATGGGCAAAATATTGGAAATGTGACATGTCTATGATTCATATTTATGATTTTATCTACTGTTTATGTCTATGATTCAATGTTTTAGTAGAAGATGTGCATGTATTAGAAATTTAGAATGTAATATTTATCAATGTGAAATTCAAATACTCAAATGAATTAAATAAGGTAAGTGTCAATAAAGCAAATGGCGGTATGTCCCTGTCGCAAATTAAATATGAGATACTTGCTAGTGCATAGATGTTTGGAGTTTTGTGCAGATCTAGAAGTAAATAATAGAAACAAAACCAGTAAAATGAGTCAAGCAAGATGGATATAGAAAATTATTCAAAATCATTTCCTTAGCTATGCATGGAACAAGCAAATTAGTCAAGCTGTGATGGGTGCATCTCAAAAGGTGACCCTCAAACATTGCTTACCATCGAATATGCACCCAATGCGTGTTGGGTGCTTGTGTTTTTAGCTTATGTGGTATCATGGCGACCGGGCTTACTTAGCTTTTGTATAAGCTAACACATGTTTTAACTTCCTTTGTGCAGGTGCCCTAAGGATGCTCCTTTACTAGCACTTATGGTTTGAAGTTTAAAACTTAAACAAGGAAAACGATACCTAGGCTAAGTTTCAAGGTAATACCTTCCAATTTATGATCGACTTTCAAACTATACGTCATTTGTATGGGAAAAATCATTAAGTGGGATGACTTGCGTTAATTTGTGATTTATTTTTATTATGTGTAATATGTAAAAGATCACTTTAGTTATTAATCCTTGATAGCTGAAATTTTAATTGTCACAGAGGGCACAAAGGATGCAGAGGGGTCGCGGAGGCCAGCTAGAGGAAACAATGCCCCCCAAATTAGTGAGTAGCTTAATCGATAAAAGTTTTGGACTCTATTTTTTTATTTTCTCTGCCCCAAATCAATTTTACACTCCCCCAAATGTTTGTATTCTAATGAGCTTTAAGATATCAATCACATGTGCCATGCAAGCGTGATTTTGGAATTTTCTTGCTTAAGGTTTAGGTTCTAAGATGTTTCAGGTGGAAATTATTCTCAATTACCTATATTTTCTAAGGTTGAAAGAACACATACGATTTACACTAAACAAGTGATATGGAATCGTGGTTAGGGTTATAATAGTTATCAAGATGATTTAAGAAAACATTGAACAACATCACTATTTCTCTATAACAAACATTTCCTAATAAAGTTGGACGTCCTAGTCTAAAGGGGGTGATACTCTAATATTGATAATATTCTTACTGGTACATGTTGAGTGATAATTTTTTTAAGGTGATAAGTTGAAGAATTGTTAAAACTCAAAGCCTTTAAGCCCAACAAGACTGCAAGCTTATAAATGATCAACATTCTCATCCAAGGCAAATCATTGAGACAAAAAGTATCTTAAGTGCAATTGCTTGTGGAATGCAAAGATTGGAAATACAGTGCAGTCATACACAGACAGAAACTTCTTCGGGGGAACAAGACCTTTGTGGAGGTCACAACTTATACCCATCACTGTAGGGGCCTTTCCGTCAATAACAGGGTCAAGAAGGTTTGGGTAGAGTCATAAACACTCTTCTCTGGAATGGTAACAATTTAAAAAGGGGATTGAATGTGACCCATTAGAACTTCTGGCAATCATATACAATTAAATTTAGAGATCAATCCTTGCATCAACTTTTCCTCGTACAAAATCAGACGTCGAATACTCAGCATGAAAACAACAACAGAATAGATGACAAAACCAAAACATCAATAAATAATAAATGAACATTCAACTAGTGCATAAAAAGCATGCAATGCGAATGAAATCAACTATCATAAAACACATTACCAGATATTGAATATCACTGACCTGAGCTGCAGCTTCTGCAACATCCTTAAGATGTAGATATAAAGCATTAAGGAGATCATCACGTCTGCTCCAGTACTCTGTTTTCAGACCACGATATTCTTCCTCACGTTCAACTTTTGCAGTAATTGCACCAGCATATGCTTCCAATAATATATCAGTAACCTCCTCCAGCTGAGCAACCAAAACTGTTTTCATTGAAGGTTCTGAAACATCTGCTTCCATTTTTAATTCTAGGATAAGCGATGCTAGCTTCCAAATTCCAGACCGTACTGTCAGTTGGCAATACCAATGTGTTAGACCTTCATGGGATGGATACCAAGAGTATTGGATATCTCTATAGTGAATAGCAGTGCGTACAACACTTGTGCAGGCAATTGAGATTTCACAAAGTCGTTCTATTTGCAGCCGATTACTTTTATCCCAAAGCCTGCAATGAAAGACATGAAGCATCTTTTTCCAAGCTTCCCAAATTCACTTTAGAATAGGTGATCAGCAATTCTAAAATCTGTAGAGGTGGATAAGACATCACTCCCCTGAAATGGACCCCGCAAGTCACCAGTATGCTTACCATGAGCAAATTTGAACCTGAAAACTCCCTTCCACAGTTCATCACCAAAATGATTACAAACAACCCATTAAGTGGACAAACAGTATCCTGAAGACCGATGTCAATCAACCCAAACCCCCATCATATTAGGACATTGTTCAAATTTCCATAGAACAGATGGGAGCCCTCTTTCACACCAAACTTGGACAAGAGAAAAATTCTTAGCAATTTTTCCAACTTGCCAAATTGGGTACTAGAGGGGAATCAACAAGAAGCATAATAAACATGACTCGCCTGAAGAATAGTATTGACCACAGTGAGCATACCAACAAGTGGCAGATCCTGCAAATACCAACTCTGTAACTTACACTGTAACTTTTGAAGGCACCAGTCTCACACAACAGATAAGGGAGCATTGGGAGCCCTCTTTCACCACCAAACTTTGACGAGACAAAATTTCTTAGCAATTTTTCCAACTTGCCAAATCGGGTACTAGAGTAGAAAAAATAAAAATCATAATCATCATGACTCACATGAAGAATCTTACTGACCACAGTGAGCTTACCAGCAAGCGGCAGATCCTGAAAATACCAACTATAGAACTTACAACGTAACTTTTGGAGGCACCAACCCCACATATCAGAAAAGGAAACATTAACACCAAAAGGAACTCCCCAAGTCCCACATACTCTTTCACCACCAAACTTGAAAAAGAGAAAATTTCTTGGCATTTTTTACAACTTTTCCAAATTGGGTACCAGAGGGAAACCAACAAGAAGCATAGTAAACATGATTTGCATGAAGAATCTTATTGACAACGGTGAGCTTATAGCAAGCGACAAATCCTGCAAATACCAACTCTGGAACTTACAATGTAACTTCAACTAGTCCCATATAACAGAAAAGGAAACAATGACACCAAATGGAACTTCCATGTATTTGACAATATGTCCATAAGCCACACAGGAACAACATCCATGCCAATAAGCCAGAAATCAGACTTGTGGTCATTGATAATTTCACTTGCAGTGATACAAAATTTATCCAAAAGGCAGAGCGAACCAAGTCAGAAGACAACTGGATAGAGAGAAGAGAACCATCAGCAAAATGACCATTTAAAACATCCCCTCCTGGAATATTTATCCCACTCACTTGCCCCTACAATCTAGCAACATCGAAGTAGTCAAGTGCGTTAGCAGCTAGCACATAAAGATAAGGGGCTAAAGGAAACCCCTGTCCAATACAAAGGTTGAGGATTTGGAGAACAAGGTCTTAACCATGGCCACAAACCAGAAGCCGAGACAAAGCCAAAAGAGCACATCAAGAATAAAGTTGACTGTATTATAGGCTTTATCAAAGTCGATCTTAAGTAACAAAACCTCTTTCCCTATATCCATATAGCCCATTCTACAATCTCCCCTACTGTAAGGACAGTATCCAAAATAAATCACATTGTAGGAAACCTGTTTGAGCTGCTCAGATGATTCGAGAAGCAACTTTTTGAATCTACATAGCCAACACCTTAACCAAAATTTTATAAGGCACATTGAGGAGTCGGATTCACCTCAGGCACTAATGGAATCTCTCACTGTATTCTTAGCAATCAAATTAATGAAGCCCCGGTTCTGTATCTCACCCAATATTCCAGTCCAAAACACTTCAAGGGCCATACAGAGCATGTCTTTACCAACAACAGGCCACATTATCTTAAAGATTTCACACGGGAGACCATGCATCCCTGGCGATTTTCAATTTTTCATTTGACTAAGGACTTGAAGAATGTCCTCTTCCATCCAGTCTAGATTTTCAGAATATATTTGCAGAGTAACCTATTACAGGTCAGGTTGCTGCTGCCAGAGAGGCTTTAGGAAAGTTGTTCCTTCTAGAGTCTGGAGTACTGAGGGTGATATATTGAATGTGCTATGTAGTGTTGAAATTTACAATCCAAGGTGGTTGTCTCAAAGAATGATCAATATCCAAGAAAACAAGGCTGGGGAGTTGGGATGAGGAAGTAGCTCAATCCCAGCTTTGGCCTCTTGAAAAAACCAGAAAATGTGTTTCAATGTCTACAACCATCCACACAAATCACAGGCAGGCTTGGATGACTCCAAGATAAACCATGCCCAAGCCAAATGCCAATGCCATGAATCAAGGGCAACGTGAAGATATCCTTTTTTGGTTCAAATGGTGTTCTACATATGGTTTTAATTCTAAAAATCCAGGTTGAAATCTTCACCCTGATCTTCCACAACTTGTTAAACTTTAGATTGATTAAGAGATGTCAACTAACATATCTATTTGTAGGCATCGACCTATTTATATCTAACAAAAGGCTTCTTGCAACTCCTGTCCCAGTCTTATCACCAATTAAGCAGGGGATTGACTTCCAACTTGAAGGAAAGCATGAGATGATATTCTTGATCTTATCTAACATAAATTGATCATGAGTTCTCCAACCGAAACGGCCCCTTTAATTGATGCAATAGCACCCAGTGTTATTGAGAAGAGGAAAGCATATCTTCAAACAATGTAATTTCTTTTATAAAAGGTCAAGTGGTTGTTTTCTATAGGCCTCCTATTTTTAATGATTATTGATAACCACTGTATGAATGTTCATTTATTGAGAAGTTGAAACTAAAGTGGTCTCCTTCCATTGCATAAATGGGTTAACAATGTCCACGCCTTCCAACCGTCATGGGTCACGAAAAAGTCTCCAATTTTATTGAGTGAGGTTGATGTGCAGATTTTGTACACTGAACCCAATTCCCAATCCCCAATCCCTTCGTCATTTTTTCCATACGAGGTCCAAGAATTGATACAATTCCTTTACATAATTTTCTAGGCCTTGGAAACTTTCAAAGATTGAATAATAGATTTAACACAAGTGCCAAGCCTTGAGTGTGAAGATTGACAATTCCCAATCCCCACTGATCCCTAACTAACTCCATAGAATCCTCCTTTGCCCTCAAAGTTGACCTAGAGAAAATATCTCATGAATGTTTTGAAACAACCATAAGATGCCACCACCAGGACCCAACATGATGAATGGTAGACATGTAGTATTCAGTATTTTCATACAAATTTGATTTCTGACTGCTTATGCCATTATATAACCAGAAGCTCTTGGAATGTAGCCTAAAAGACATAGAGGATGCCAAAAAAAATTGAAGATATGTCCAAGTTGGATTCACATCCAGACTATATTCTCTAACCACTCAGTAAGCTCCCCAAGACTTCATCTCCAATACACAGTCATGGCCCACTGAATTTTGGAGCCCAATGTTGTGCAAAAAACATTGCCGTGCTCAAATTTTGTGGTCCTAAGGTGCATTATTTTGATGGCTTAATGCATATTATTGCGATATATATGTGGCAAGTTAAACATTATCAAAGGTCCTAATGGAGCTTGTTAATATACATGCTACATATGTTGTTTTTGGTAGCTCATTTATATTTCCAACTATATACAATGAGGATGAATGAGAGGAAGGCATCAATTAAGCCACATACAAAAGTATGCATACAATTGAGAAGTGTCAAAACCTTTCCATATATTCAAGTGTATTTATGAGCTAGCTTGAAACGTAGTTATAGTTGTATAACATGGTGGAAAGTTTATCCCATGCCAAGGCATGTAATACAAGATATGTCAGTAATGATAACAAACCAACTCTTAAGTGTTATAACAATGATAGAGAGTCAGGACCTAGCTTATGCCACCAAATATGCAGCCTTGACAAAGGTAGGCAAACTACAGACCAACAACAAAACTAAACCACAAAATGAATAAATCATTCCATTGGAGCAAACATACTCTTTCAACGAACTAGGAGCATAAACCTTACAATGATAAAAATAGCATGTCACCTGAATATTAAGCCATCCAAGAAAACCCAAGTGAAAAGAAAACCCTTGAACTTCAAAATGCTCCATTAAAAAATATGTCAATTAGGCTCCAAAAGAGAGAGCTCTCAAAATCCAACCATGAAATGAAATGAGGAAGCAACTCTCTATTTATAGGAGAGTCTAAAACTTCCTCTAAAATTCCATATCCATTATTTCCTAAGATTTAGCCTAGGGTGGGGTAAAATACAACAAAATCCTCACTTCAAGCAACTAACTCCTAAGAAATATATAAAAGTAGTGGTCAAACTTTATTTATAGAAATATCCGTTTCCTGGTACGGCCTTCTGACACTTTATCTTTTCTTCAGTAGAATCCGATCTGCTTCATTTATTTTTTAGTTTGTGATGAGCACATTTCACTTTGTTTTCCAGGATCAAATTGGAGATAAAGTGCACAAGACATATGGTAGAAGGGGCTCCAAGAGAAAGGTATTGATGCAGCTCATCTTTATACAAATCTTTTCTTTGGGAAATATTTGGACCAACACAAGAAACTGCATTATTTTTTATTTGAAACAATTTAGGATATTGATTTAGATGAGAGCTAGTGGGCAAGCAATGACATTATGACACCTATGCTATGTGCAAACAAATGCAGAGTTAAAGGAGCAAGTTAAAGAACTATCTCTAGAACAAGAGGAAATGAAAAAGGTTTGTTTCTTGTGCTCTACACTTTATTGTTGCTATGAGATTTTAGACTTGAAAGGAAATGTGTTTGACAAGATTTCTTTTCTTAACCAAGAAAAGAAGCAGAGGTTGCAACTATTACAGTCATTGAGGGATGAGAATGAAATTTGGAAAGCAAAGGTGACTAATCCTTCTCTTCAAATGTTTTTTTCTATTTTATCTTATGAGAAACTGAAGCCATTAATGTTTTCAATACTTACCAAAAGTAGTACTATCTTCTATCAAAATTAAGTTCCAAGGATGGTAATTTTTATTTAGGGATGTTAGTAATATGTGTGGCTGATATGATCAAGTTCATGAAATGAAGCCATTTGATTTGGAAAACATGAGGTATAGTATGTTAAGAAAAAGGGAAGATGGATTACAAAGATGCAAAGGAAGGGTGTGGAGGCATTAGCTGTGTCCAACAATGTCTTATTCTAGATCATATATGTTATTGTGTAATTCTTGAACTCCGCATAAATTCCTAAGTAAGCTATATCTTCTAATGGAGAAATAGATCCCTAAGCATGCATGATTTTCAAGTAATATGCCTTGGTTTGGTTAGAATTTCAGAACTTTCTCTCTAGGCCCTGAGTAGATTGGAAAAGTGAACACTGCATACTAATAAGATGACTTATTGACCAGAAGTCCGTAATGTCAAGCATCATAGATGGCTGTGACTAAACAATGCATAGTTATAAGAAAACAAATTATTAATGAAAAGTCCATAATTTTAAGTATTTGCATAGATAGTTGTCACCAGGGAGCCATCCTCATCTGGTATTGTCATGGATATTGGTTCTCATTGCAAGGCCTCTAAATGTTGAAGGCTGAAGCGTGAATGATATATTTTCCCATTGCATACGTGTTCTACCTAGTCAAAAGTGCTTGTGCCCCAAGGAAGCGACATCAAGGAATTTTGATGCCTGACATTATAGATTCAACATATAGTCTGTAAGTAGGTGATGTAGTTAAGTCAGATAATGAACCACAAGAGATTTAATCTATGTCATAATGTATGTGGTAGTGTTTTATCCTGTAGGTGTCTTCACCATAGTTGGTTAAATTCATCCTTTGAAATGATATTTTAAGTCCATGCAATGATAGGAAACTTTTCAAGGGAAATATCTTGAACTACTATAAAATATCATGTACTCTTCACAAACATAGCGACGACATAGTATAGCAAGTTCCGACGAACTTGCTATACTAGCGACGGACATTTTCGTCGCTAGTATAGCAAGTTCGTTGGTTATTTTTTCTTAAATATGGGACTCCGTCGCTATAGCGACGAAACATTGTGGCTATAGCAACGAACTTTCGTTTCTAGAGAGACGGAGATCGCTTGACATAATTTTTTTTAAATATGAGATGTCGTGTCTATAGCAACGAACTTCCGTTGCGAGAGAGACGGAGTTCACTTGACGTAAATGTTTTTAAATATGAGAGGCTGTCGCTATAGCCACGAACTTTCGTTTCTAGAGCAACAAACATGGTCCATGTCATTTCTGTCTCTATAGCGACGAAGGTTGGAAAGTGTTGCTACAACGACAAAATTAGTGCCACGAAAACAAGGAGTCTTGTTCGTCAATATAGCAACGAAAAAGTGTTGCAATAGCAACGATTTGCCATGGGAAAAATGTCCACATGTACTAGTGAAAGACCAAAGGTAGACCCAAAAACCAAGGACCAAACCTTATTGTAAAAGGTTCAATCCTACAGGAAAGTACGCGGCTGTATATGCTAACATCTTGCGCATGCAACTTAAAATGCGCGAGTTGTAAAGAGAGCAACTTGAGCACAAGTCAGAAAATGCGCGCCTATGTGTACAGGAGACACGCGCATGGGGACTAATAGAAATAGAAAAGATTTGCAAACTTCAACACTGGACTAAATCAAAGCAAAGGAAAGCAACACAGTAATCTTTGAAAACCTTACAGAAAGCCAGAAAGCTGTAAAGACTGAAGAAAAACTAAAGAAGACCCCCAGAGTAGAAATGAAAAGGTGCTCCCCAATGGAGTCGCCAGTTCTATTGTTAAGGATTATACCCTATAGCAGGGGATGGATTCTATCAACGTACATGGGGATGACAGATAGATATATTAGGGTTTCACACTAATTAATGTAAACAAATGAGATTAGGGTTTGATAAAGAGTACCTTATTTATGGCGGTTGGTCCTAACTTTCTCCCGATCTCTACAACAACACACATGCAAAACAAATCAACCTTCCTCAAAACGATTTGACTATAAACAGATAATGATATTGACAAGACAATATAACATTAATTATAATCAAGCATCCAATGAAATTGACATTTAATTGGGACGAGAAGGATATCTCGATCTTTATTGTCAAAGAAATGCAACAAAATACAATTGATATACTTGATCTTGTTCCAAGCACTTCTGCAACCAATTTATGGGCTCCTGCTCCTCTCTTGAATAGAAATTCCTTCAGCATAACAATAGATTTCTCTCTAGATTGGCCCCTTCCTCATGGCTTCCCCTTGTATTTATGGCCAAGGAAGGAAGTTAGATTGGGAAGTTGGGGGAGTTATAATACCAAAATCAACTAATCCCAATTCATATTCTTAACATATTTTTCCATTTCATCTTAAGATGTGTGCGGGTATGATACTAGCCAACCTGTGCATGGTGCACAGCTAGTGCTCTTAATGACTGACGTAGTTGGATTGGGCAGTGGGATTGGGAAGTTGGGGGAGTTATAATATCAAACTCAACTAATCCCAATTCGTATTCTTAATATATTTTTCCATTTCATCTTAAGATGTGCGCGGGTATGATACTAGCCAGCCTGTGCATGGTGCGCAGCTAGTGCTCTTAATGACTAACGCAGTTGGATTGGGCAGTTGGGGGAGTTATAATACCAAACTCAACTAATCCCAATTCGTATTCTTAATATATTTTTCCATTTCATCTTAAGATGTGCACGGGTATGATACTAGCCAGCCTGCGCATGGTGCGCAGCTAGTACTCTTAATGACTGACGCATACAACTTTTAGGATATGTGTGCAAGTTGTCCATAGTGGAAACTGCGCATGATGTGCTAGATGCCAGTTATAAGAGTCGTGCATTTCCAATGAAATATGCAGAAAAAATATAGTTTTCAGCTAAAGATGTGGGATCTCAACATCAAATCATCTAAGGTTAATCTAGCTCTTCCATCCATAATGTCCTTTTGTGTGATCAACAGGGCAATGTGATCACGAACGGAGAAGTGCTTATTTAACCTATAACAATACCTTCCAAGTAAATTTATTAGAACAATCAACCAATAAATGGCCATACACATGACATCTTGTGCATCTAAATGGAACACTATTATATCCTAGAAGCTGCACATAAGACCTATATCCTACAACACATCGTACGCGACCAAATCATTGTGGCCTCGCTTGTATGACACACGCTTCCCTGGGTGAGATGAAATAACTTCCAACCCGTGCGTGGAGTGCTAATTCAGGGTCGACAGTCCGTCGTCGTACCCCTAGGTATTTTTCCCGTTCTTACGACCCCTTTCTTGTTCTATAGTGAGTGATCTGGTAAACCGCCTTACCTGTCACTATACACATACTCAGAGCACACACATCAATAGTACTGCTAAAAAATCGTTATATCATAATTCATTTCATTCATTCGCTAATCGGTAAGCAAACATAGGTAATTGTCCATTGGATTCACATTATAATCACCCACATAATTCCACTTCCATATTTCAACATATATACGAAATTCATCATAAGGGTTCACATGTGCTAATCAATCAACAATATTTCATATCACAAGTATCCATAATCATCATTAAATCAATCCTTCATTAGGAACATATTTGTTTATCACATACAATTTTATTCTAAATCAACATATATGCAGTCATTTATCTTGGTTTCTTTAGCTGGGTCACTTACCGATAAGTGTCATCAATATTGATAGTCATAGCAAGTTTGAGGGGCATTACATACACCCCCTCTCATTAAAACTTCGTCCCGAAGTTAATTTTTGTTCTCGTCCTTTTGATGCTAGGTTTTAATTTATTTTTCTATTCTCATTGTCTTGTCATTCTCTTCTATCTTTCTCAAACAATCATGGGCATAATCACCAGTGGTTCTAATCATTAGTTCATCCAACATGGTTCCAATACTTCCTCAGGAATTCAATCATGACTTTGCGTAACGCAAATTTAATAATACTTTTAATAACTGTCAGTCCCAACTTAGATTTCCTATATCTTCTATCCATCTACGAAGATCCATGGTATACAATCTAACTACAAGTTATATTGCCTCAAAAGCCACACCATAGTTATCCAATCATCCTTTTGCATAACAAGTCCAATCAAGAATTCAAATCCATGGACTATCCTTTCCTCCAAGACGAGGAGGTAACGTCATACCATATTTAGTAAAATACTGACAGTAAGTTATAATCATAGGTTAACAAATCAAGAGCGGTTACCATATATTCCAAAATCTAATTCCCAAAAGTCTACGTCTAAAGCCCTAAATATTTTTAATATGTTGGTTCTCAATTTGATTGGATTCGAGGCATCGAAACTTAGTGACTTAGTCGAACATTTTACAATTTATCTCTTAGTCCTTTCATTAGTAACATCATATCCAGGTCAATGAGCTTCTCACATCCTCACCTCATTTCATCATTTCCGTTGTCATAAAAATACTTCGACGGACTCATCAAGTTGCACTATGTGTGTTTTCTCAACCTCATCGAGTTCCATCTCTGGCTAGTCGTAATTTCATCAAGGTTTGACCATGTCCTGAGGTTAAGCTTAATTGATTTCATTTAATTATGTCGATTGTCTCCGTACTTTGTTTTACTAAGATCATCTTCACTTGGCCCTTTTGGTAGAATTTACCAATTGAGAATTCTTCCTTTACTGTCGCCATGGTCATGTCAAGTTGTAATTTTTTCGTTCTTTTTAACAACATTGTCATGCTAAAAATTATGTTTCGTTCGGCTCAGCTCCTCATGTTAGTAAAACATTGATATATTGTTTCAAATTTTAAGTATGTTTCACTTCCTTGACAATCCGTCAAAGTATCATCAATCTGAGCATCCTGGATCATAGTACATTTGCATTTGGACATATAAGAGACAAGAACATTGACTCTAACATTCTTATGGCATGAAATACTCAGCATCATAATTCAAGGATACAAATAACTTTTCATAAGTGTGATACTTCCGCTAACGTGATTCATTAACACAAAGTTCATCCATGAATTTAAACTTATCTCTTCAAACAAAAGTCATACAAATTTAAGTAATCAAATTATGGTTAATACAATAAAGTCATCTTATCATTATAGGACAATTCTACTAACTTTCCTTTAGAGTCTTTCTTTTAATTATGACTACGGTGTCATGAAGATACATTTCTATATTAAGGTTTTCTCCAAGTGAAATCCTATGCACATTTCCTTTATATCATTAATACTCTTAACCATACCATACTTTCCTTTCACATGAGATATAATAAGTGTTATAGAAACTTGTTATTATTCTTATGGTCGTTAAGGCTCTACTCCTACATATGAATGTTCATGGTCTAATTTCCTTAATAGAGTAAAAACAACATAATCCAACTTATAGATTAATAATTACATTCATATCTATTCAAAGGGGTACTTTTCTTATAATTCCATTGTCACACTTAAGTAATCAAATACAAATAATAACTACTAAACCAATAGTTTATCCTTAAATATCAATTAACCAATTTCTTCCCATTATACTCCTTTTTGTAATTACTATTATCACCAATTCCACCCACCCCATGTATATGAAATTTCTAAGTATGAAGAGACAATAATTTAAAGATCATATGCTAGAGTAATATCCCTTTCTTTCCTTAATAAGTTTTCAACTCACAATTGTTGATTTACTATTAATTAGCCCATAAACTATTTTCCCCTTTTATTCATTCTAAGGCATAAACTCAATGGGGTAAGGAAATATAGTTAGTTTACCCTAATAATAATTCCTTACAACCTCTTAATTCACATCCTAAGATTTATTCATTTTAACATATGCATACAATATAAGAACTGAGCATAAGTTCTCATCAAAATAATCCTATATATACCTAACATAAGTTCAATTCTATTTTCATATAATAGTTTTTTCACTATAATATAGTGCATATATTCATGTAAACCCTTACTAACTCTTTTCAATATATTTCTACAATATATATACAAAATATGACATAGTCAATTTCCTATATCTTGATACACATATGTATTTCTTCATACTTTAAATTATTTATCATTGGGTAATTGTTTTTAAACCCATATATTTTAATCCAATTATTGCAACACATTCATGTCTTAACCATTCCATGCTCTTGGCCAATTGCTTAGAGTATAACCATGAAACAACCCCAACTACAGAAATTTTGGAAATTTTTCCTCTACTTCGATATGATTTTAAATACATAACCCCTTTTACTTTTGTAACATGTATATTTAATTATAACTTCTATTTTATATAAACATGAACAGTTTCTTAGGCTACATAACTCAATGCATGATAATACTTTTGTTGTTCTCTTTTCAACTTCAATATACTCTTAATATATTATATGTATATAACTATCTAAATTCATACCTTTTACAACTTAGATTCGATCCATCATATACCATACATCCCATATTATATATACACACAATATAAAAGTAATAAAAATGTATGCATTTAGAACTTGTGAAGAGATTCTATTCTAAACTAATGTAATTCTTATGTATCATCATGTTCTTACGTTTAAAGGTAATTCTTATCAATAATATGATTTTTTTGCGGGAAAACAAAGGTAATTCTAATATCTGTTTGCTAAACTTTTGGTTTCTAACATGCTGTGTATGGTAACACTGAGGTTATGGGCGAGGTTTGAAACAAAAACTAAAAATGCAAAATTCGAGAGTAGACTCTTAGCGTTTGTATTAGGCATTGGTTGCTATAATAAATTTTGTATTTTTTAGGAATGATGACAGTGCTCCATCCAGATCTGGACGCAGTCCAACATCTGTTTGGCACATAAGTAATAGAAGTATATAAAAAAGAAAATGCAGAACTGGAAGAAATGCGGTCAAGGACAATTTTGGTTACAGGTTATGTAGATTTAATAAAACAGAAACGTTTTGGATGGAAAAACTGTCATCGTTCACCATTGCACAGAGAAAGGTTAAATGACATCGGCTGCCCAGATCTATAAACAGAGTCATAATCGTTGTTGGGCCTGGAACTATCTCTGTTACTTATGATGGGTTTCGATCTCGATCTATGCATGTAAAAGGAAATGGTTTGCATAAGGATCTGGATGGAAAGGTACTGGATCGACTACATAACCAACTGAACAACGAAGAATGGTAGATCTACCGCTGCTGCTTAATCAAGGGCTTGTTATTTCACTGATGGATTGAACGAATCCACGACTTAATCTACCCCATTAATAAGGATCAACGGGAGCTGCATAATAAACTGGATAAATTAATGGTTCAGATAGGATCAACGGGCCTTGACTTTGCTGATGGTTTCGGATATTTAGCTGGGCCAGAGTTGAGAACCCAACCGATATTTCCGAGTCTTGCTTTCAACAACTTCAGAGCAGTTTAAAACAAAATTCCACTCCCAACCAAAGGTAAATGCAAAACCACACAGGATCTATGTGAAGAAGATTTCGATCCACCAAGTTTTACAAGGTTTATACCGCTATATAGATTACAATGTTTATACCGTCATCAATCTAGCAAACAGACTACAGGATTCACACAATTGGCGTTTTACTATGCAGAACTTGACCCAATAAAAAAAAATTTGAACAGAGTTAAAGCCCAAATTTTTAAGAAAAGAAAATCGATTATGGAAGAATGTACTGAGAGAGAATTAACACATTCCAATATCTAACAATTTTTTTTTTGAGTTCGGTGCCCTCTAGGCTCGATTGACTCTGATACCAAATGTAGGGACTCCCATTTCCGGGTCCTACTTAGAACAATTTTAAATAGCTTAAAGAACATAATATTACCATTACAAACATGATCAACAATAAAATTTAATAAATTCGAGAACTGGCAAGTAAACACATAAATGTAGAACCTCTTACTGTAGGTCGAATCTGTTGTTGGAGGATAGGTCGTCGTCTTCATTCTAATCCTGCTCATCCTTTTCCATTCAATTTACCCGTTAAATCCCTCCAGAAAAATCTCGTTTAACCATAGACGAAGCAACTGTTAGCTTCGCCACCCAACCGTAGGCTTATGCAATCAGTCGCATAGCCACCCTCGAGCTTCGGGGTCGTAAGAACATACCAGCCTTGACCTTCCGATGGGATCTCCCAACCCCCGGACAGGCTATCAACCAAAATCCAAGGAATCATAGTCAAATGGAAACTTCTATTATGAAGTCCATCCAGCACTAGGGAGCAAGAGAGCCCCCCTCTCCTTCTCCTCCCTTTTCTTTTATAGCCCAATTATTGAATGACATGTGTCCTCTCATGCAAAAATAACTTTTAATTTAATAATTCCTTATTATTTATCCTCATGCAACAAGTGTCATTCTCACATCAGTGTGCACCTAAATCCTTTAATTATCTCTTTGTTGTCTCCCTAGTCAGTTTTTTAATCCCCAAATCAGTGGGTGTAGGTGGAGTGGTCTCTACATGAGTATTATTCTAGTTTTGCTCCATAATTTATTAATTGAATATTATTTGCAATTTAAATCTCATGCATAATCATTCTAGAATAATGGGCACACATCTACCCCAATTTCTCCTTTTTTCGAAATCTCATAAAATAAAATATTCTTTTATTCGATTTTCTAAAATTCTATATGCAACTTTAATCATATATGCATAATTGTTTTAAATGTAAAAAGTGTGAGTAATAATTTTTTCCGTCGTTGTCTAGGTACCCCTTCGACAGGTCCTTCCGACAACCTCCTTTTCCTTGTGTGGGGAATACTGTGTAGCGATTGAGGAATCGTTACCACGATCTCTCGACTACACTTCCTTGGAGACTAATGGCGGTTGAGGGATAAGGTCCTCCCTATCGCACGCGCCTCAACACATCGTACACGACCAAATCATTGTGGCCTCGCCTGTACGACACACGCTTCCCCGGGTGAGTTGAAACGGGTTCCAACCCATGCATGGAGTGCTAATTTAGGGTCGACAATCCATTGTCGTACCCCTAGGTATTTTTCCCGTTCTTATGACCCCTTTTTTGTTCTATCATGAGTCAGCCGGTAAACCACCTTACCTGTCACTATACACATACTTAGAGCACACACATCAATAGTACTGATAAAAAATCGTTATATCATAATTCATTTCATTCATTCGCTAATCATTAAGAAAACATAGGTAATTGTCCATTGGATTCACATTATAATCACCCGCATAATTCCATTTCCATATTTTAGCCTGTATATACGACATTCATCATAAGGGTTTACATGTGCTAATCAATCAATAATATTTCATATCACAAGTATCCATAATAATCTTTAAATCAATCCTTCATTAGGAACATATTTGTTTATCACATAAAATTTTATTCTAAATCAACATATATGCGGTCATTTGTCTTGGTTTCTTTAGTTGGGTCACTTACCGATAAGTGTCGTCAATATCGATAGTCATAGAGAGTTTGAGGGGCATTACATTTTGATTCATTTCATCGAACATGACCCTGATGAATGTGAAATAGATGCCATCGGGAGGAATCTAAATGATAAAAATGTAGAGATAGAGTCAAATGGGCATAGGAATCAAGTGAATCCTCTAAATATTTTAATACTATGGGAAGTCTAGGAGTGGAGTTACAAAGTTGTAGAAAAGATAATTAAAGACTCATTAAATCTCATGAAGAACAAAACTAGTTGAATGTAGTCGTGCTTCAAATCCCAATAGACATACATAGGAGAATGCATCATGGACAAATTTCAAACAATGATTTTAGGAGTGGGAATATATCTAGACAAAGATCATTGTTAGAAGAGGTCCCATAATATAAGAAGTATCTCTAGATATATGACATATAAACTAGTAGAAATCTCCTTTAGTTAGTCATTTTCATTTGAGGATTCAATAAAAATTGCATTCTCGTTTCCTTATGGGAATAATAGAAGGAATCCTTTCAAGGACAACTCACATAAAGAATTTTGAAAGGAAAAATACCCTATATTTGATGGTGAAGTAAATCTAGACAAGAAGTTGAGGCTTGGATGCTTGGGATGAGTAAATATTTCCAAATCTATGATTTCTCTTGAAGAAGGCTAAAGTGGAAATATTCCATTTAAATGGTATATCATCAATTTGATGGAGCATCACAAGAAAGTCAAAAAAATCATTGAGATAAATATTTTTTAGAAGTAGTCCAAAAAGTACTTTAAGAAGAAGTATCTCTCTAACAAAAATGACAATGGTAAAATCAAAGAATTCCATGGGTTAAAGTTGGTACAAATGATCATGTATGAATATGAAAATAAATTCTTGGATGTGATGTGGTATGTTAAGTACATGAGGGATGACAAAGTAAAAATACAACATTTTTTAATTGGATTATATGGGTCTTACAAGGAAATAATTGAGTTTAATCATGGAAAATTTTAATAGCCTCCCCTTAATTTATATGTATAATAAATGGGTGAATCCCCATGATACATGGAAAGTGTGAAAGTTGTTTTATCAATAATATCATATGTATATATAATTTTTTAGTGAATCTTTCATGGAATTATAGAACCTTGTAAAATCTAGGTGAATCTTTCACACAATTATAAAATCTTGTAAAATCATGGCGAATCTTTCACATAATTACAAAACCTTCTAAAAGTGTTGGCGAATCTTTCACTGAACTATAAAGCCTTCTAAAGTATTTCACTAAATATAAAATAGATTTTTTAATGTATTACAATTATAAATATTTAAATTTGTTTATTCATATTTTATTTTTTGTTAAGAATAAATTATATATTTTTTAATTAACGGTGGAATATGCTTTTGAATTTTCAGATCGGAAAATATTTTGTATAATATTTTATTGATTTCAAATTTCATTTTAAATTGGATAACTATATTGTAAAAAATATAGCTATATTTTCAAAAATATAATTATTAAAATAAATTTTAAAATTAAACATATGAAAGAATTATATATTTTCAAATTCTAAAATATATATAATTGATTAATCTTTTTACCTAACTAAATTTAAAAAATGTATCATTGTGTTGTAATAAAATATGGTGAAAGTGACTGTATATGATTGTTGTATCACCGTCATATGAATCCTTTATCAATATTTTACACATGTATTTATTTTATGTTTCCAAAATTTACAAATTATAAATTGATTATCATTGCATGGAAAAAAAACATTCATTTTTTAAACCTGATAAGTATTTTACATTCAAATGAATTTTCTAAGAAAAAAGATTGTAGGTGAATTTTATAGTATTGTCTTATGAATCCTCTATCAATATTTACACATGTATATACACCCATAAATGCAAAGGTGCATGGAATCTCAAAATTGTATTAGATGCATTTAATATGATAGAGTGATCTACAATAATTAGAGATAGATATAAAAACAATATTGTTTGTGTATTTTAACAACATATATTTGTGGGATCGAAGTGGTAAAAAACATGGCTTGCATGATCATGAACTTCATAGAAACAATTTCATATTGCGTGCATTCACATCGTAGATTTTCTAAAATTATGAAGGACTTTAAAATATTTTTACTCTACAAATGTGTTATATTAATAAAGTAGTTCATATAATATTTAAAGAAGAGCTATTATTATCTTTATAACATAATCTTTCTTTCTTCAAAAACTTTGTATATTTTTAAAAAATGATCATATGTAAAGTTGCTAATCTTTTTTTTATAAATCAATATAATTATATGTATATAAGAATGATTAGAATTACAAAATAAAAAATTTGTTAATCCTTAATTTAATAGTTTTTTATAAATCAATAATTATATGTATATAAAAATTATTAGAATTACAAAATAAAAAATAAAAAAATTTAAACAAAATGGAGTTACTCTTTCTTGTATCTTATCTTGAATAATTTGATATTTAAACAATACAATATTTTAAATATCAAATAACTATTAATATTTTAAGCATCTCCCATAGATATATATCTGCATCTTTAATTTGAAAAGAAACAGTATAAACATATCCAATTCTAGCAATCAAATATTGCTATGGAATATTATAAATTCATAATATTTTAATAGTAAATTTAAATATAATTGAATAATACACATATGTATTAATTGTTTATAGAGTATTTTTGTGAGACATACTACAAAATGTTAATGTTGAAAAAATAAAATCTAGCATTTTAATAATGTTTGTAACAATATATAGTTTTCAAGGTTTAAACAAAGTCACTGATCATTTTGGATTCCATCCTTTCCTCTATTGCAATAAGTTATTATTATTTTGCAAAGGGAAAATGAAGAGAAAGTCAAAACTACATTGACTTGATGATGGAGAGTTTCATTTTCTTTTGAGTAGACATCTTGCCATTCGATTTTCTACCTCTCAATTCTTTACCACATAAATTTTACTAGACGATATCTTGCAACTATTAGTACTATTGAGTTAATATTATAAATGTTACCACAACAATTTGTGAAGTAATTCAGCTCGCTGAGTTTTATCAAAGATATAATAGCAATCTGCTAAATAATCCAACTAGTTAAATTAACATGTAGTAAAACGCACACCTTAATTAATTTCCTGAAGTAGAAATGTGTCTCCTTCAAATATTTTATAGATAACTATTTTGATATAGTCCCTCAAATGCTTATTGTAAATTTATAGAATATATACACAAAGCTCACACTATTTTAGATGACCGTATCAATAAGAAACTTATTTAATTGACTATTATGTCTAATTTCACCAAAAGTTTCAAAAGCTCGATGTCAAAACTACATAACCTTAAAAGAATCCATACTCTTTAGGAAAGATAAGAAGCTATAAACAATTTGACAAAGAAACAATATATTACAAGATTTTTAGTCTGTAATACCTCAAAGATGAATGGAAGAAATCTTTTAATAGAATGAAATAATTTTACCCCAAAAGGTGTAATCGATGTATGACACTGATTTCTCACTGAATTCAACATTGTATTTAAGTTATTGAGAGGTTTAAGTTATTGAGGGGAATATCCAACATAAGACCTAAGCAATGTGGTTTCCTCACCAAACAAATAAATATTTCTTAAGGTTGGGGCAATTCCTAGTGGTGATTGTAGCTAAAATTCAAACAAAGCATTATATTGCAATAAAAGTGGAACACACAGTTTTCTTTAACCTTTTAGTCACCTATTTACAAATAAATACCAATTCAAAGAATTTTATTTTTAATTTTTATTTAAGTAATTTACTGATAATTATATGGAAACTTTGCAAATGAAACAATTATTTATACTAAATCCCAAAGAATAAAGTTTATTTTAATATTACAATTAGTTAAACAAATTCGGGAAATCTAGTAATAAAAAAATCTACATTCCTTAAAATTTGAGTGAATGGAATTCTTAACTCTAAATTCATAGGGTGAAAACCATTTTCAAGCCCCTCTCTTCTAAAACCCATGGGAGAAAACCATTTTCAACTCTTCTAAAAACCATGGGCAAAAACCATTTTCATGCCCTCTCTCTCTCCTAAAAATACATGGGCTAATAGTTATACACATATTTTTTTTAAAATAAATATGGGGCCAATTATTTTTCTTTCTTAAACCTACCACCATATAAAATATTCATCCATTCAATATTTGGGACCCCTTAATTTCACCCATGGGTGAAATTGCACCCCGAAAATTTTCCATGAGTTTAATGAACCCTAAACTCTAGATGAGACTATATAGAAAGCTAATGTTATGGTCAAAATGAAAGCAAGCCAAAATTTCATAAAGCATGGAAGGAAAAGAAGAAATATATGTAAAATCAATGAAAGAAAGGATTGATGCCTCCTCATTATAGAAATCAACAAAGGTAACCAAAAAGTGGCGAGGATAAGGAAACTAGGTTGACAAGAGAGAAGCCATGGGATTTAGTGTTAGGGATATGGAGAAGATCACTTTCCTAGAAATTGTCCACATCGAAATAGATGTTTCAAACATGTTCACAACATTTAGGAGGATACAAATGTTGGGTATGTAGCAAGGATTGTCCTTAGGATCTATATTACATTAGACGGTTACCTAGAATATCATCAATCAATTGTGGTTGAGGTTTAAGGTAAGATTGCTAAACAATTTATTTCTATTTTAATCAACCTTGGATCTAGCCATAGTTATATTCTCCTCTAATTACTGGATTGTGTGCTCTTGAGAAGAAAAATCATAGTAAATCATGGTTGTTCCAACTAGTCATTAGTAGCAGGAGAAAGGTTAGTAAAATAGCAGAGAAATTTCTATTATAGCTAGATGGAATCTTCACATGGGAAAAATTGAATATTTTCCACTTGGTTTTTATGATTTCCTCATTGGAATGGATTGGTTGGAATCACATTGATTTCTACAACAAAACTTTTGAATGCATTGATGAAGAAGGAAACCTAATGATAGTAAAGGACATTCCAAAAACCATTTTTACTAGGAATAATTTAGCCTTGCAACTAAAGAAATGTTTGAGAATAGGTTCTCAATTATATGCAACCCATGTATTAGACTTTGCAGAGAATAAAGGTTCCAAGATAGAAGATCATCTTGCTTTGCGAGATTTCAATGATGAGATCCTTTATGAAGTGCCAGGAATTCCTTTAGAAAGGGATATTGATTTCATAGTTGATATTTTTCCAAGAATCATGCTAGTGTCCAAGACTCCTTATATAATAGGTGACACATAATTATTGGAATTCAATATTCATCCAAGTTACTGGAAAACAAATAGATTCATCCAAGTTTGTCTCCATGGGGAGAACCAATACTATTTATGAAAAGGAATGATTGAACCTTCAAGTTTTGTATTGATTAGAGGAAATTGAATAAGGTTAGTATAAATAGCATGTATCCTTTACCTAGAATTATGACCTCTTTGACCAAATGAGGGGTAAAGATATTTTCAAAGATTGATTTGAGGTATGGTTACCATCAAGTTATAATGAAGGAAGTTGGCATCAACAAAAATAAAATTTGAACAAAGTATGTGCACTATCAATTTGGTCTCACTAATGTACCAACTACATTCATCTATCTCATAAATAGTAGTTTTAGCAAGTACTTGGATAAATTTGTATTTTTTTTTTGTATGATATTCTCATTTATTCTAATAATGACGAGGAAAATGAATAACGATTGAAAATGGTTTTTCAAGTTCTAAGAGATCATAAATTGTATGCAAAGTTAGTGAAATGTGATTTTTTATTAAAAAAAATCTCACATTCATTATTTTGGTCAAATTAATTTAGAGAAGGGATATTTGTGTATCAATAAAAGATTAAAACCAATATGAATTGACCAAGTCCAAGGAATTTAACATATGTAGGATGTTTTTATGGGTCTTGTTGGCGTTGTCATGGAAAAATACTTTATAAAAATAACAAGGGTTAAACCCCCGAAAAGGTCCAATTAGACTATTTTCTATTTGGAATGAAATAACCCTTTGTATTAATGGCCTAACTCCCTTTCGATGATATTTAAAATACTTTGGGTTTCTTTAACTCGAATCCTTTTATTGGTTTTCTATTTTTTGTATTCTAATTCTAAATGTTGAAAAATAATATTGATCTAAGTGTATGTGTAACTACAAAAGGAACAAAAATATATGTTATTCTCCATTTAAAAGAAACACTTGTGAAATATTTATAGAAAGACTTATGAAATGAAATAACTTAGTTATAGTCAATAAATCAAAGAATAATATTTAATTTACAAATATAAACTCAAAATTTCGATTCAACCACAAAGATTTGCTGAAAACAGAGAGAAAAAGAATATAACAAATAAAATAGAATAATCCATATATAGGGGAAATTTTCAAGGTCCATAATTTTTTTAAAGTGTAGAAACCTTGGTAATTGTTACTGATTCTTAAATTTCTAACCATAAAATGTTTAGTGATATTTTTTAAAATATTCAAATTTGCAAGAATTTTATATAGTTTCTGAACAATTTTAGCAATTATTAGAGTAACTGTTTTATCCTGTGGAATTTGGGTGAATCATTTGAGAAAGGGAAAGAAAGGAAATTGATGAATATTATTTTGGAAAAAAATCAAGGAAAATCAACCCATGGGTTAAATTTCACCACTAAAATTTTCCTTTTTCATATGTTAGTTAGAATTTCTTTCTATACAATCCACACTTAACTATTTAAATGAAGATCAATCCACACTTCAAATCAAGACAACACAATCTTTTTTTAGTGTACAACTCTTGCCAATAATTGGATTCTCAATATTAACTTCTTATTAGAAAGTCTTTACAAAAGTGTTCTCCAAAATTCTATTGTCAATAATCCCTTTCTTCCTACTAAGGACCCTGTTAGCACCTATATATTTTTTTCTCTTTCACAGCATTTTAAAAAAAAAAACTGTATATGAAAGGTGGAGGGTCAGACAACTACCTGATGAAAGCTTGATGTGCTCTCCATCCTTGAGGGCCAGGTGCTAAGACATGAAAAGGAATGGTCTAGAAAGGTCCAATGCTATAAAGGTGGACTAATGTCTAAGGCTAGGTATTAATAGAAAAATAAAATGACAAAGGCAAGTGGAGAATACTTTGAAACCTATAGTCCGTGGGCGAAACATGAAAGACTAAGCACCACACAGGTCAACACCGTTGATCAAGAGCGGGAGCAAGATCTATGGTTTTCAACGGGGCGTTGCATGGCCAAGTTGCGAGGAAGAAAGGGAAAGTGTAGATGCGATGAGCTTTGTCCTACCAGAAAAGTGTCTGCTAGAGAAGGCGTCGCATGGGGAAAATAGCAGTGAGCAGTGCCATATTGGGCGCATGCGATGGTAGGGACAGGTGAAAGGATCTACGGTGGAGGATTATCCTTTTGAGATCTAAGGGTTCGAGTTCGTTTACCATGGTAAAGTCCTAGGTCTCCAGCAGATCTACGGTTCGGATACCAGGGAGGACTACATCGATGACTAGTGGAGGTTAGAAGCGCATAAAAAATAATAGGAAGGACCCCACCAGTAGACGGATGATCTAATAGTTAAAGGGAACATGATGCCTCGCCGTGGATATGCACCTGGAAAGAAATGGACGGTTCTCATGGATAGTCGCATCAAGGAGTAGCATGCTGGATAGCGGCAAGGCAGAAGCGATGGACTTTTTTCCCCAGTCAACTTCAGAGCCTGTCACACAGAGGAACGATGATATAAGAAAATAATTTCAAATGCATGCGATACTACCTCGTAGAGGCATACAGATGAGATGAACGGCCCAGATAAAACTAGCAAGATGATCTGATGATGGGGAATAAAAGAGTTGTCAAATTAGTAGGTACAGCAAAACCAGATCCGACGGCGAAAAGTGAGCATGTGGGAGATCAATGGTTGAGATTGAGAGACATTTGGCTAAGGAAAACAGAGGTTAGGGATACACGGTTATATATGTGAAGACTCCCGTAAAAGTTGACATTTCTTCTCTGAAACCCCCATGTGTGGGAGAGATGTAGAAAGCGATAGTAGAGGCCATTCCCATGGCCCCTCAGACTGTCTGAGAAAGATAGGAAGGGTCGAGTGAAACAACTTAGTCCATTCGCGACAGGGAAGCAGGTCGAAGGTCGGTTTCTGGGGAGGTTAAGGTTAAATGAGCCCGATGCTTAAGGTTTGAGGATGTCTGGTTCAGTGAGTCAGCATTCTGTACCCGTAGGGTTTTTTTTCCAGTAATGTTTGCGCCCTTTGTCACGTCTGTCAAAAACAAGTTCATCTAGAAACCAGGGGGTTTTTCAGAAGAGTCGTCGTCACTACTCAGAGACCCGTTTTCCCGTAGATGCTGCTAGAGCGTCAATGGATCAAAAAGGGGTCGGCTTCCAAAATTGGGGGAGCAGAACAGAATGGTAGGACTGGAAAACTTACCAGCACTAGCAGACGGGGAAGGTTACAATCTCGGTCATTAATGGAGAAGAAAGGGTCGGAGGAAGGTCACCCGTGTAGGCTGATAGGTGACCCAAGTGGTTCCGAAGATGAGGTGACTCATGTCTTTAGACATGTGGGGGAAACGTGAGGCTAAGTATTGTTACGTAAGGGGTGCCAGAAGGATAGACTGGATAGAGGCATCTGTCTTCTATCCTGAATGATTATCGATACGATGGAGGCCACCTCTGCATCATCATTTGCTGTGCTGTCTATCTAGGAAGCTTTGATGAGCGTGTTGTAGGTCGGCTTAGACCTAGGGAAGCATGGTTACATGGTTAAGGGGTCCGATCAGGTTATTATGGAGGCTATGACCGCACGTAGCTGCTGTCATCATCGTTGCAGTTATGGATGTGGTTCTTCGTCCATTGTACAATATCGGTACATAGAAAGGATAACACACCTGGCAACTTGGGGCATCTTTTAGTTAGGATCGAATCATGGAGGAGGAACAGGAAGCTGGGGTGGTTTTCATGCTAGAACAGGTGTGGTTTGAGGTGGAGCAAGAACATGCTCCTTCATCTCCTATGATGTTCTACCACGAGGAATCCAGCTCTGGTAGTGACGATGAGAAAGCAGAAAAGCGATAGGTGCCCGAAAAGGTTTGATGTTCGAGAGAAAAGGGAATTGTCGAAGAGAAGGGAGACAACCAGCAAGGCATGGAGATCATCCATGATCTCGTACTTCCTACCGGGGAAGTGACATCTCTCCATCCTATTGAAGGATCACCAGCTGATAGCTCTCCGAAGGTAGAAGACTTATTTGATTCGCAAGGCCTATTGAAGACTTCGGAGTAAGGTGGCACCCTGCTCATAGTATTTTTGTTTCCCGTCTTAGTCAATCTGTTTTGGATTTTGACATGTATGTAATATTCAAAATTTGGAACTGTCGAGGTGGCAGCGTATTTCTGTTCATTTCCTCAGGGTTGATTCTAGGCCAAGAGCCTATAAAAGCTTTGTAATCGAATGAAAAAGGGTTGAAAATATTATTTGAAGAACTTTTGGAATTTTGAGAATCAGTCTGTAATACATTTTGAGCTATTGAATAAAAATTGCAGAGCCAAGCCTGCATTTTTAAGGGATTCTTGTGTAATTTGTTTGATAGTCTGTCTTTCCTTTTCCCATGTTAATTTGTGCTTCTTTCATCGTTATTCCATGTCCATAATATTTCTTCATACTTGGTGCAGTGTAATAGTTAAGTGGAATTCATAGAAATTATGCTCTACTTAATCTCATTCCAAGTATTTCATCTTTATTCTGTGCTAAAGTTGGTGTAGGATTCATCATTATATGCCTTACATCAATGGATTGTTCTTTTCTCTTCTGTTTCACCAATTAAAAGCTCTTTGACTATTAGCTGCTTACTACCTCGCCCCCGTGGGAATGCATTCGCAAAGCCTTTGTGGATAATTTTCATGGTTTGTTTAAATGTGACTCCATTGCCCAAAAATAGAGATTCATATGTTTCAACCAAACGACGCTTAAACCATTTTGTTTCTAGCAAAAATCTAATCTTCTGTATGTTGTAATTGAATATCTTAAATGATGAATACTGGTGTATGTTTTCATTGTTGATGCCTTTGATTATTCTAGTTTTTCATGAGCTTATAGAGAGAGCCCTCTCTATTTGTGTTGGGTCAGTAGCACAAGCTAAAGATTGGTTAGTGGTTACCCCGAATTGCCTGCTCCACAACCTTGGGGGTTAATTTGGGTGTTAACAAATTGGTGTCGTTGTCGGGGAACGATTGTCTTATTGTCCCTGCGAGAACGACATGTTTCATATCTGAATGTTGATGGTGAACAGTAGTCAGACAATGAGTAGGTTGTACCATTCACCTGGCGACTCCACTCATGATTCAATTCAATTTGTAGACTCCACTAGGGAACGAGCTCAACTGCCTTAGACATTGAAGAATCAAGATTCAGGTATCAAAGCAACAATCTCTTCAAAGAAATATTGTTCTTCTGTATCACTCTCCTTTTACCCCTATGTATATATATCAAGAAAAATTTGTTCCACCAAAGAGCTCTAGGTCAGGAGAGACCCTCCTTTGTATGTCCCTCTCTAGATCTTCCAAATGTATATCCTCCTTTAACCCCTAGTGCTGATCCCATCTCTTCTTCTAAACCTTATAAGATCCATAGCCAGCCTTGCAAATCCCATGAGAGTGAGGCTGAGGAGGCTCCCCTTGTACATACTCCTTTGCCTTCCAGATCTTAGCCGAGATATGGCCCTTTGAAACTGCCCCCTGTTCTTCATGACTATCCTCCCAAATACCATAAATACCTTCCTAGATTTGATGGAGAATACGAGAACCTCGTTGCCGAGAAACATCTCCAAGGCTTCGAACATTTTTTGGATCTTTTTGAAGTAAATCATGATGATGTTTATATGAGGGCTTTCGCCCAATCCTTCCAAGGAGATGTGAAGAAATGGTTTAGCCATTTGCATCCTAAGTCTATAGATACATGGTAGGGGTTCTTTGATGTTTTCTTCGATTTTTGGGGTAATAGAAGGTCATGGGACCTAGTTCTTTCATAGTTTTACTCCATGAGAATGCAAGAAGGAGAAGTCATGTCCAGCTTTAATAGAAGGTTTTCAAGATTCTATTATGATATGCCAAGGGAAATTCAGCCCCTAGAGAATGCTGCTAAGCTACACTATGCATCTATCTTTCCTCCTGATTTATCTTTTCTTCTTTTGGAAAGAAGGTCCACTAATTTGCAGCATATGATCATTGATGCTTTGGAGGTCAAAGGCAATCTTAGGATGTCTGGAAAATTATCAAGCAAAGATAACAATGAAAGGATTGAAGAGGAATCTGGATTCAATGCGAAGCATGAACAAGGAAAGCTTGCTTTGCATTCCAGTCTTTCCCAGGATAAACAAAGAGATGACCGTCGCAGTGAGGTGCCAGAAGAAGGTAATTCTGATTTGTTTTATGAAAATTACAATCATCCTACTAAGACTTTTGGTCTTAAGGAAGATTTCAGCCCACCTAAGTATGATGAATATGAAGGGGACTGCCTGAAGAAATTCATAATTTTTTTTGAAGTTGACAATGAAAACGAAGGGAAAGTGTGCAATCTGTCCCAAGAAGCAGAGATTTTCCATGGGGAAGATAAGTGCCAACAAGAAAATCAAGTCCCTCTTTTACATTCAATATTTGTATATCAAGAAGAGTTTGTTGCACTTAATTTTATTGAAAAAATCAATGATATTTCTGCTACGCCTGATGAAGAAGGGCAAGTTTTGAACTCTGATATTTTGGATGGAATCGGTAATGATATTCATATATTTTCTCCAGAGTCGGATGAGAATTTTCCAGTTTTGTCAGTTGTCATATGAGTTGGAAGAAGATCAGGGTAGTCTAGACAAAGGGGATGAGTATACTTTTCAAATCCTTTCTGAACCTCAGTTTGGTAGATTGCGAAGGGAATTGCCATTTGAGCAGCCTTGTTGTGACATAGATAATGTGGACAATCAAAAAGAACCAGTTAAAATTGCTCTCATGATTGGTCATAAAGAAAGAGGGATCTTTCATTTTCTTGAAGATCCTTTCGCTAATTTGTTGGAATCATCAGAGAATATGGGGTTTGGATTATTCAAGAATATATGGATTGAAGAATATTTTCAGTTGGAATTATCATTTGCTGGGTTCTTTTTTGAAGATGGAGGGGTTGAATCCGAATTTCATTCAAGAAGCCATTTGCTTGACTGGCTTCATTAGAAGTGTGAAATCACCTGATTTTGGTCTTTATGCTCAGAGAATAGGGTAGGATCATTTGTATATAAATAAGCGTGGAAGTCAAGCATTTTCATTACTTTTAGTTTTAATATTTGAGTGGTATGTGTGTTCAGTCCGCCGCATTTTCAGAAGATTTCAGTATGTTTCAATCTTGGGTTTTCAGTTATCGTTTTTGGATGAAAAATGGGTTACAGGGTACAATTTTCAGTATAGGGTTTGGAAGACCTGCCCAATGGATCAGGCACTTAGTCTACGGAGTTATTTTCTACCTCGCAGGGAGGATAGCATCCCCGGTTGGATCCAGTTGTTAGCACCTATATATTTTTTTCTCTTTCAAAGCATTTAAAAAAAAAGACTGTATATGAAAGGTGGAGGGTCAGACAACTACCTGATGAAAGCTTGAAGTGCTCTCCATCCTTGAGGGCTAGGTGCTAAGACATGAAAAGGAATGGTTTAGAAAGGTCCAATGCAATAAAGGTGGACTAATGTTGAAGTCTAGGTATTAATAGAAAAATAAAATGACAAAGGAAAGTGGAGAATACCTTGAAACCTATAGTCCGTGGGAGAAACATGAAAGACTAAACGCCACACAGGTCAGCACCATTGATCAAGAGTGGGATAAAGATCTACGGCTTTCAATGGGGTGTCGCATGGCCAAGTTGCGAGGAAGAAAGGGAAGGTGTAGATGCGATGAGATTTGTCCCATCGGACAGGTGTCGGCTAGAAAAGGCGTCGCATGGGGAAAAGAGCAGTGAGCAGTGCCATATTGGGCGCATGTGATGGCAGGGACAGGTGTAAGGATCTATGGGGGAGGATTATCCTTTTGAGATCTAGGGGTTTGAATTTGTTTACCATGGTAAGGGCCTAGGTCTCCGACAGATCTACGGTTCGGATAACATGGAGGACTACATCGACGGCTAGTGGAGGTTAGAAGCGCATAAAAGATAATAGGAAGGACCCCACTAGTAGACGGATGATCTAATAGTTAAAGGGAACATGAGGCCTCATTGTGGATATGTTCCTAGAAATAAATGGATGGTTCTTATGGATAGTTGCATCAAGTAGTAGCACGCTGGATAGCGGCAAGGCAGAGGCGATAGAATTTCCCGCCAGATAGGTGTCAACTTCAGAGCCTGTCGCATGGAGGAACGACGATATAAGAAAATCATTTCAGATGCATGCAATAATCCCTCGTAGAGGCATATGGATGAGATGAACGGCCCAGATGAAACTAGCAAGATGATCCGACGATGGGGAATAAAAGAGTTATCAAATCAGTAGGTACAGCAAAGCTCGATCCGACGGTGAAAAGTGAGCACGTGGGAGATCAATGGTTGAGATTGAGAGACATTTGGATAAGGAAACCGGAGGTTAGGGATACACGGTTATATATGTGAAGACGCTCGTAAAAGTTGGCATTTTTTCTCTGAAACCCCCATGTGTGGGAGAGATGTAGAAAGCGACAGGTGAGGCCATTCCCACGGCCCCTCAAACTATCTGAGAAAGACAGGAAGGGTCGAGTGAGAAAACTTAGTCCATTCACGGCAGGGAAGCAGGTTGAAGGTTGGTTTTCGGGGAGGTTAAGGTTAAATGAGCCTGGGGCTTAAGGTTTGAGGATGTCTGGTTCAGTGAGTCAGCATTATGTACCCACGGGGGTTTTTTTCAGTAATGTTTGGGCCCTTTGTCATGTCTATCAAAAACAGGTTCATCTCGAAACCAAGGGGTTTTTCAGAAGAGCCGTCGTCACTACTTAGAGACCCATTTTTCCTGTAGATGCTTCTAGAGCATTAATGGATTAAAAAGGGGTCAGCTTCCAAAACTGGGGGAGCAGAATAGAATGGAAGGATTGGAAAACTTACCAGCACTAGCAGACGGGGCAGGCTACAATATCGGTCGGCAATGGAGAAGAAAGGGCCAGAGGAAGGTCACTCGTGCAGGCTGACAGGTGACCCAAGTGGTTTTGAAGATGAGGTGACTCACGTCTTTCGATGTGTGGGGGAAACATGAGGTTAAGTATTGTTACGTAAGGGGTTCCAGAAGGATAGACCGGCTAGAGGCATCTGTCTGCTATCTCGAATGATTATCAGTACGATGGAGGCTAACTCTGCATGATCATCTGCTATGCTGTCTATTTAGGAAGCTTTGTTGAGCGTGTTGTAGGTCAGCTCATACCTAGGGCACCATTGTTACATGTTTAAGGTGTCCGATCAGGTTATCATGGCGGCTATGACTACACGTAGCTACTGTCATCATCGCTGCAGTTATGGATGTGGTTATTCATCCGCCGTACAAGATCGATACATAGAAAGGATATCACACATGGCAGCTTGGGGCATCTTTCAGTTAGGATCGGATCATGGAGGAGGAACAGGAAACTGGGGTGGTTTTCATGCCAGAGCAAGCATGGTCTAAGGTGGAGCAATAACATTCTCCTTCATCTCCTACGATGTTTGATTATGAGGAATCCAGCTTCGGTAGTGACGATGAGAAAGTGGAAAAGCGACAGGTGCCTGAAAAGTTTCGACGTTCGAGAGAAAAGGGGATTTTCGAAGAGAAGGGAGACGACCAAGAAGACATGGAGATCATCCATGATCTTGTACTCCCTACCAGGGAAGTGACATCTCTCCATCCTACTGAAGGATCACTAGCTGACAGCTCTCCGACGGTAGAAGACTTCTTTGATTCGCAAGGCCTATTGAATACTTTGGAGTAAGGTGGTGCCCTGCTCATAGTATTTTTGTTTCCCGTCTTAGTCAATCTGTTTTGGATTTTGACACGTATGTAATATTCAAAATTTGGAATTGTCGAGGTGGAAGCATATTTATGTTCATTTCCTCCGGGCTGATTCTAGGACAAAGCCTATAAAAGCTTTGTAATCGAATGAAAAAGGGTTGAAAATCTTATTTGAAGAACTTTTGGAATTTTGAGAATCAGTCTGTAAGACATTTTGAGCTGTAGAATAAAAATTGCAGAGTCGAGCCTGCATTTTTCAGGGATTCTTGTGTAATTGGTCTGATAGTCCGTCTTTCCTTTTCCCATGTTAATTTGTGCTTCTTTCATCGTTATTCCATGTCTGTAATATTTGTTCATACTGGGTGCAGTGTAATAGTTAAGTGGAATTCATAGAAATTATGCTCTGCTTAATTTCATTCCAAGTATTTCATCTTTATTCTCTGCTAAAGTTGGTGTAGGATTCATCATTGTATGTCTTACATCAATGGATTGTTATTTTCTCTTCTGTTTCACCAATTAAAATCTCTTTGACTATTAGCTACTTACTACCTCGCCCCTGTGGGAATGCATTCGCAAAGCCTTTGTGGATAATTTTCATGGTTTGTTTAAATGTGACTCCATTGCCCAAAAATAGAGATTCATATGTTTCAGCCAAACGACGCTTAAACCATTTTGTTTCCAGCAGAAATCTAATCTTTTGTATGTTGTAATTGAATATCTTGAATGATGAATACTGGTGTATGTTTTCATTGTTGACGCCTTTGATTATTCCAGTTTTTCATGAGCTTACAGAGAGATCCCTCTCTGTTTGTGTTGGTTCAGTAGCACAAGCTAAAGATTGGTTAGTGGTTACCCCGAATTGCCTTCTCCACAAGCTTGGGGGTTAATTTGGGTGTTAATAGACCCTTTAAATATAATTTTAAAATTAGTTAAAATAAAACTTTTAAACTTAACCACTGAGTGATATGTTACCATTCTTTCTCATACTTTCGTCATTCTTCAAATATGCTATTACATAAATCAAAATGGGGAAATACATGTTTTCTAAGTGGGGCCCTCAAAGTTGGCATCTACACAATTATTCTTTTAATATATTGTTCTACATTAGATAAAGCACACTCAATTTGGGCCATTTTTCCTCTTCATCAGAAATAAAACTTTTAAGATGTTTTTTTACACTTATGTCCTGTGTTGTTCTTGTAAACTTTCTAATGCTTGTGAAAATTGATCTACTTCATAAAAATTATTTTGTGGGGAAAATGAAGGTAGTTAGCAAGGATTTATTGTGTCCTCAATGAAATATCATATTTTTATATAGTATAGCCATTCATTTTAAATTTGTTTCTGAGGACAATGGTTTTATAGCACTAATTGGTACTTCTACAACAATGATGGAATCTAGATGACCTTAGTCCTAAACAACACTCAAGTGTCTCGAACCATCATCCAAACATCCCTAATATTATGAAATATCCCCCTAATACTTGTCAATGAATTTGAATTCCGCATCAAAATAATATAGAATGGTGGTCACCCCCTCAAGTAAACATCTTAGCTCCAGCTAGCTCAAATTCTACTAAAAATTGATGTTTTTGAGCCCCACACACTTTCCTCCTTATCAAGGTGTGTGGCCACGCACCTTTACTTGCTACGAAGTGTGTGGTCCCTAGTAATGCACAATAATAATAATTTTTTTTACAAAATTTATGAAATGAGATAGTTGAGACAATAGTTCCTTGATGATAACCACTCATAACTACCTCCTACCCATCTCAACCATGTCAAACACTCATTAAAAATGCATTCATGTGAGAGAAGAGGACAAGAGAGAACACCCATATTATCATTGTGTTGGAATAACCTTCCTATACTCTGATATTTTATGCCCAATCCCACACTCAGATATCTATGTCTATGAGAAATCACCCCCTTTGTTTGTTGAAGTTGTAGTCCTTAATTTTATGATTTATTCCTTATATACAAGAGGAGATTGAAGGCTTGGGAGTGAGAAGCATGAATGGATTGGGTTGCAGAGAAACTCAGACTATGGTCCCAGAAGTGCCTGCAACATGATTAGGTATATTTGTACTTATTGTATCGCATTATTTAATATGGATCTGCAATCTTCCCCACCCCCAATTCGATTTTCAATTCTCATTTTGATAGATTTCTATTGGTTTAAAGGGATTAACCCTCATGATAGGTTATCTAGGGTAGATTAGTTATGTTATTAATTTATGCTTAGGTTTATGAATTTATAATTCCAAAAGGTATTTGAGAAAGGTTTATGTTCCTCTTGTGTGTGTATTCAAATATGGATTGCATTGAATCTCTAGAGGAGGAGAAGGATTAAGGACAACAGACAAAAAACAAAAAACATGCTCATTCATTTCTCTCTCTTGATTAATTATATGTTTCTTCTCATATATGTGTTTAATTCTTTGAGTCTAGACCAATTACCCTAGGAAAATAATAACAGTGGCCTCTTCCTTTCTCTATTAATAGTTGGCCCTAGTTATTAGGAAAAAATTCCCACAACAGAACTTATAATTCAGTTGGGGAGAATTCAATGAATTCTTATCTGTAGGGCCTATTTGGGATTGTTGTTCCAGCATTAGTAAGGTTTTTTAGAAGCCATTTTATCCTAAACATAGTTCCCAACCCTGAAAATCCCTAAAATTTGGAAAATTTTGAGTTTTGCACCTTTTTAAGCATGCTACAAAAGTTCCACACTGTTGACCAACATGACCTCGGTCGACAAGGGTTCACATCACTGTCAACACATACTGCAGTTTCCCTGGGCACTGGCCCGAGCAGGTTTGAGCCCACCCAGCAACAGCCGCAGAGCGGATGAGGTCTCACCCGAGGCATCCAGGAAGGGCAGACGGAACCATGTTTCCGCCGAGGGAGGAGGAGAGTTGTGGCTGTGCGGGCTAACTCTATTGCGATACTTAAACAAAAACTTTGGACATTCGGCAAGGAGTTACAATATATTACTTTATCGCAGCATTTATCATCACATTTAGCATAGAACACATTACTTAATCACAACATTTATCGTCATAGCAATAGTAAACAGATATTACATCAAACAACATTCATACATCGCAACATTGCAAAATATTGTACCAGAACATCATTATATTACTGTCGCGATCATATACCAGAAGAAAAAGATAGATCTTCATACACAATTGTTCTCCTATTCCTTCGCTTCTTCTCCTCTATCTCCTATCTCCTTTTTCTCAACACTTACAATTCTTATCTATTTATAGGCTTCCGCCATTACAATACTTGTCCACTTACAAATGACTTCCTAACCGACATTGTGGACAGTTGACCCAATATCTAATTGACTTGGTCCAAATGACCCCAAAAACCCGCATACCGTGGTACAACTGACTCACTATTACATAATATAAGGTCCAAGTGACCCAAAACCCGCCAACTGCGGTATTCTTTAGCACAAAATACTCCTTTCGTGCCCTCATCCGATGTGTCGCGGCGTCGGGAGTACCGCAACATTTCCCCATCAAACTGCCTTCCAACAGGCCCCAAACACAGTCTTGTGGCTCACCCTCGAGCCACCTCAATTGGTGGACATAGTGCACATCGCGGTCTTTGCCTTGAAGTCTGCATACAGTTGTTCGACATTCCGCACCATCTCCTGAGCATCCTTAGCTGCTGCCTGACTGCTGATCACATCATCGGCTGATGGGTGATCAGAAAGCTTGTCCATGACCTGTTGTCGATACTTCTGTACTGCTTGTAGTGCCTCACTAGCCTACAACATCAATTTCCTGCCAGTGTCCTAGAATTATTCCATCTGGGCCACACGTATCTTCTGGCGTTCATCGGCCTTGGAAACCCGTTGTTGCAAGTCCTTCAGCTCACATGAATTAGCAACTTGCTCCATTGGTGGCAGGGTTCTGTTCGCAGACTTTAATGTGGCCACCTGACCCTCCGCTTCCTGTCGTATTTTAGTGAGCTGTTCAACTTTCTCATCGTGAACGATGGAGCCCCAAAACTGTACCATTTCGGTGGTGAGCCTGGTTACCTGGGTTTCCAGCTCCTCAATTTGGGTGGCAACTTCCTCAAGTGCCCTTCTTCATTCATCCACCTCGACTTGAGGCATATTTGGTTTCAATTGATCCTTCAATAGGTCGTTGTCCTGTCGCAACTGAACAATGGCAGCCCCCGACCGCTGCACACGATTGAGCACATCTACCTCTTCAATGGACTCCGAGATGTATTGGTAAGCCTCTGTGATCGCCCTATCAACCCGAACACTGTCATCCCACATGCGATCCTTTTCCAAAATAATGAAATCTTGTTCCTTTTTAAGTGCTTCAATGGTGTGGCCCTTCTCGGCCCACTCCTTCTTCAGGTCGGCTTCAAGGTCATCCACTGCTTTCCGCACTGTAGCAGCCCTGCTTGTAAGCTCATCAATCTCGGCGGTTGTAGCTGCCTCTCTTTCCTGCAAGTGTTGAAAGCTCTTGCTGATGTCATGCATTCTATCCACCATTTCTTGGGAGGCGCCCCTCTGCATTGTCGCCAGTGCCATTACCGGTAGTACATTAACATTGATAGTCACCTGGTCAATCAACTGTAGCACATTCTACAAAGCCTCGTTGTTGGTCACAAACACAGTCGGGGGAATGTTGATATTCTTGACCTAGGGCATGGTGCGGATTGTGACCAGTTCTTGCATAGGTACATTACTAGGTTCCTTTTGTAACACTACATTACACAAAGAATCCATACGAGCAGCAAGCACAGAGAATCCCTCCTCCGCTTTGACGGACATCTTGTCGGCATCCGATGTGGCGGCATGGTTAAGGACTGTGATTAACCGACCCAACTGTGCCTCTGCTGGTAAGGACATCCCACTGGTCGTCGCACGCTCGTGGTGCCATTTTGACCGGTTTTCCTCAAGAACGTGGTCGCTATCATCAGCATTTGGTGTTCTGATTGACTCGTGATAAAAAATATGATGACTATGCTGATCCTGAGATGATACTCGATCCGCAGGGCCCACTGGTGGACCTCCAACATCAATTTCTACGGAACTCATGGGCTGTCACCAAGCCTCCGGCCACTCATTCACAATAGCCTCCAAATCGGTCACTGTTACTTTATACCTAGTCTACAACCATTATTGATTAACATCACAGTGAGCTTGTATATGTATGACACTTAGTCGTATTGCAAATGCCATGATAGGTGTGAATCGTGCCACAGTATCTTCGGATATTCATGGGACCTTTGTTGCTGCGTCACAAAGCATTTCTGAATATAGCCAAAACTATAATTGGCACTCCCGGATGCACTCGGGCTCTCGTACATACCATAGATTCTGATAATGTGCCCCTCGTCATTCCGCTGCAGCCGCGCAGTCCATACCCTGGTAGGTGTTGGGCTCTTTCCATGCAACTAGAGCGATCAATAGCAACAAACAACTATATGAGAAAGCGCCTCTACCCACTTGGACGTCTGTGGCATCCTCCATGAGTTGATTCAAGAGATATAGGGACCAATTCATCTGGAATCCTTCCGCACATTTCTCTGCGCAAGCGACTATCCCCGAATTACATTGGTTAGGGCGACCTCCCCTAATCACTTTACAGGACAGGATCTTAATTCCCGTGAGTACCGCCTAATTATTGCAGCTACGGGTTCAAGTCTCGGCAATGGAACCATTTGTTGACCAATGCGACCTCGGTTGACAGGGGTTCACCTCACTGTCGACACATACCGCAGTCTCCCTGGGAACCGGCCCGGGCAGGTTTGAGCCCACCCAGCAACACCTGCAGAGTGGATGAGGTCTCACCCGAGGCGTCCAGGAAGGGTAGACGGAACCATGTTTCCACCGAGGGAGGAGGAGAGTTGTGGCTATGCGGGCTAACTCTATTACGATACTTAAACAGAAACTTTGGACATTCGGCAAGGAGTTACAACATATTACTTTATCGCAGCATTTATCATCACATCCAGCATAGAACACATTACTTAATCACAACATTTATCGTCATAGCAACAGTAAATAGATATTACATCAAACAACATTCATGCATTGCAACATTGCAAAAGATTGTACCAAAACATCATTATATTACTGTCGCGATCATATACCAAAAGCAAAACATAGATCTTCATACACAATTGTTCTCCTATTCCTTCGCTTCTTCTCCTCTATCTCCTATCTCCTTTTTCTCAACACTTACAATTCTTATCTATTTATAGGCTTCCGCCATTACAATACTTGTCCACTTACAAACGACTCCCTAACCGACATTGTGGACAATTGACCCAATATTTAACTGACTTGGTCCAAATGACCCCAAAAACCCGCATACCGTGGTACAACCGAATCACTATTACGTAATATAAGGTCCAAGTGACCCAAAACCCACCAACTGCGGTATTCTTTAGCACAAAATACTCCTTTCGCGCCCTCATCCGATGTGTCACAGCATCGGCGGTACCGCAACATTTCCCCATCAAACCACTTGCCAACACACACACCCTCAAGAGGACACATAAGTGTTGACTATGAGGTCCATGCACCCTGCCTTCCTAGGAAGTGTATGGCCATGCACCTTGTCTTCATAACAGGTCCATGGGATTTGAAAAGAAGAGTTTTTTACTCTATTTTCCTCCTCATTCTATTTTTTTTGTTGCTATGTCAAGTCTCTAGAATTACTTAGAAGGATTAAGATAGTGTTTAGGGGTTTTTTGATTGGTTGGATCCATTATTTTTAGGATTCGGATAGGTTTCACGACCAAGAAGGAATACGAATGTAATTTTATTTTCTTTCCTCTTGGTTGTTTTTGTGCATTTTGGGTGAATAAGAGAAAAACCTTGCTTGTTCAACATATTTTTTCCTAATTTAGTGCATTGTAGGTGAAAGTGTGTAGTTGCATTTTCTAGTCTAGTGAGTTTTTGTGTGCATGTTTCTTGGGTTTTTGAAATCATATTGAAATAGTAAGCTTGAGATTGTAGTGTGATTGTGCATGTAGTTCATAAAATTTGCATTAGATATCATTTCAGTGAAGAATGGAAAGATGATTGTTCATTAAATGTTCTTTATATCTTTAAAACATTAGTATCTTGTTAACATTCTCTTAACTCACATTTTTCTTAACTGGAAGATAAGAATATTTGAGAAGTAATCTAAGTAAAATGAACTAGGTTTTTTTTATATGTTAGAAACCAATATTAACCTAGGTCCAGGGCCTTGGTTGTAGGTTTGGAGCATAGAAAATTTTTGGGACAAAATTTCACCCATGGGTGAAATTAAGGAGTCCCAAATGTTGATTGGGAAAATATTTTATATTGTAGTAAGTATAAGAAAGAAAAAACTTTAACCCCATATTTATTTTTAAAAAAATATGTCTATAACTATTATCCCATGGCTTTTTAGGAGAGAGAGGGCTTAAAAATTATTTTTACCCATGACTTTTAGAAGAGAGGAGCTTGAAAATGGTTTTTTTCCCATGACTTTCAGAAAAGAGGGGCTTGAAAATGGTTTTATCCCTGTGAATTTAGAGTTAAGAATTCAATTCTCCCCAATTTTAACTAACTGTATTCTTAAAATAATCTTTATTCTTTGTATTTAGTATAATTATTGTTTCATTTGCAAATTTTCTATATAATTATCAGTAAATTTATTAAATGAAATTTAAAAGAAGTCTTTATTCTCTGAATTGGGATATATTTGTAAATAAGTGACCAAAATGTTAAATAAATATTCGTATTTCACTTTTCCTACAATCTAGTGCTTTGTTTGAATTTTAGTTACAATTTCCATTGGGATTTACCCCAAGCTTAAGAAATTTTGTTTATTTATTGAGGCAGCCCCATTTTTTAGGTCTTATGTTGGAGATGCCCCTCAATAACTTAAATATGGTGGAAAATTCAATGGAATCAATGTCGTACACAGATTACAACTTCTGAGGTAATACTATTTCATTCTATTAAAATATTGCTTCCATACCTCTTTGAGGTATTACAGGCTATGAATATTATAATGCATTATTTCTTTGTCCAATTATTTGTAGATTCTTATCTTTCCTAAAGACCATGGAATCTTTTAAGGTTTTGTAGTTTTGACATCAAGATTTTGAATATTTTGGTGAAATTATCTACATTTGACATAACAATCTGTTAAATTACTTTCTTACTGATATGGTGATCTAAAATAGTGTGAGGCTAGTGTATATATTCTAGTAATTTGTCTTAAGCTTCCAAGGGATTAAATTAGAATAACTATATGTAAAATATTTAAAGGAGGTCAAGTGCTACTTTATAAAAATAATTAGTAGATTTTAATTTAACTAACTGGATTATTTGGTATATTTTTATGGTATCTTTGATAAAACTCAACTATCCAAATTGTTGTGGTTACATTGATAATATTTAACTAGGTAGTAGTAATAGTTGCAAGATAGATTGTCTAGTAAAATTTATGTCTACTCAAAAGAAGATAAAACTCTCCATCATGAAGTTAATGTACTTTTTAATTTCTCTTCATTTTACCTTTGTAAAATAAAAATAAATTAATGCAATGAAGGCAACAATGGAATCCAAATTAATCAGTGATTTTGTATCAACTTTGAAAACTGTATTATTGTTACAAACATTATTAAATTATTAAATTATATTTTTTCATAATTAACATTCTAGTATTTTTTATAAAAATACTCTATAAAACAATGATGTAGATTTGTATCATTTACCTATGTTTAAATTTACTATTAAAATATTATAAATCTATAATATTCCATAGAAATATTTCATTGCTAGATTTAGATATGCTTATATTATTTCTTTTCAAATTAGAGATGCATATATGTGTATTAAATATGCTTAAAATATTAACATTTATTTAATATTTAAAATATTGTAATTATTTAAATTTCAAATTATTAAAAATAAATTGCAAGCAAAATAACTTTTTGTTGCTTATAATTCTTATTTTATTTTGTTTTGTAATCCTAATAAAAAAACTATTAAACCTTCGAAGGGTAATTACATGTGGTCATTTTATTATAAATATACACAACTTTTCAAGAATGAAAAAGAGTATTATAAAGATAAAAAAATCTCATCTTTAAAATTTATATGAACTACTTTATTAATCTAACAAATTTGCAGAGTAGCATTATTTTAATGTCCTTTAAAATTATATAAAATTTATGGTTGGACTACACTCAATATGAAATTGTTTTAATGATGTGTTGTCTTTATGAATTTCATGGTCGTGCAAGCCATACTGTGGACCACTTTGGACCCACAAATATATGATGTTAAAAATCGTAAAAATAATAGTTTTCATGTCCATATTTGATTATCATAGATCAATCTATCACATTAAATGCATCCAATGTAATGTTGAGATTCCATGCACATGTTCATATATGAGTGTGTATACATGTATAAATATTAATAAAGGATTCATATGATGACAATATAAAATTTATTTACAATTTTTTTCTTAGAAATTTATTTAATGTAAAATACTTTTATTTTATAGCACAATCACTTTCATCCAGTTTCCAAAATGAATGTATCCTTTCCAATGCAATGATAATCGATTTATAATTTTAAAATTTTGCAAATATAAATAAATACATGTAAATATTAATAGAAGATTTGTACGATGGCGATATAAAATTCATGATAGTCACTCAATGATACATTTTTGAATTTTAGTTAGGTAAAAAAAAATAGTCAACTATATATATTTTAGAATTTGAAAAATACATTTTTTCATATATTTAATTTTAAATTTTACTTTAGTAAATTATATTTTTGACAATATAGCTATATTTTTGACAATATAACTATTCGATTTGAAATAAAATTTGAAACCAATAAAATATCATAAAAAATATTTTCCAATTAGAAAATTCAAAAGCATATTCCACGTTATTTAAAAAACATATAGTTTATTTTTAATTAAAAAATAAAACATGAATAAAAAAATTTAAATATTTATGATTTTAATGCATTAAAAATTATATTTTATATTTTGTGAAAAACTTTAGAAAGATTTATAATTCAGTGAAAGATTCACCAAGAAATTTACAAGGTTTAATAGTTATGTGAAAGATTCACCATGATTTTGCAAGATTTTATAATTCTGTGAAAGATTTTTTCCCATATTTTGAAAGATTCTATAATTCCGTGAAAGATTTTTTCCCATATTTTGAAAGATTCTATAATTCCGTGAAAGATTCCCCAAAAAATTATATATACATATTATATTATTGATAAAATAACCTTCACACTTTCCCATGTATCATAGGGATTAGACCATTTATTATACATATAAATATGGGTAGGGGGGGGTCTTAAAATTTTCCCTAGTTTGGATAGTCAATTATCCAAGGCCATGTAAAATGAAACTAAGATTTTACTAAGGGAGTGAAAAATCCATTAGTCAAAACAAGAAGCTTTTGGGAAAGTGCACCTAATATGTGCGTCAAACATGAGGCAATGTTGAGAAGTCAAGTGAGGTTTTCCCCTTGTTTGATTATTTGGTGGGCTATGTGAGTTTGGGGGCTCTAGGTGAAGTGGAAAGTGCTTGGGGTGACACCACTTTTTGATAGAGTTTTGGGTCTATGACTTAAGTCCTACATTCCTTGCCCATTTGTAGACACTCAACCTATGACTTTTTTTCCCAAATATCGATTGTGAAGTGGTGGCCATGGTTGTTTGTCCTAGGTTTCTCCTAGGTGATTGCAAGGGGAAAGTGCTTGCAGTACCTAAGATAGATGCATAAAATCCACCTTATCTACCCTTGAGGGTTCTCATATTAATGAGGGAGCACGCACCTTGGGAGATTGTTGTGTGAGGGTTACGCTAATTATCTCATGCACATTTAGTTGTTGTATTTGGGCCCTGATCATGCCAGGATGTTGTCTAGAAGGCCCTATTTTTCCTCCTCATTATTTTAGTTCTAGGTGCTAACCACATTGGAATTGTCTTTGGATGAGTGATATTGCTTGGCTGCATCTTTAGGAATTTTTCTAGTTGTGTTTGGTTTGGTTTATTATTACATCAAAAGTTTCTTTGGATTTGAGTCGAAGTGGTTGACAAAAATCTCCATAATTCTAGAAGGAATAGAGGCCTCTTTCCAAAGAGGGCTAGGTTTCCTTCAGGGAGGAATAGGATGGATAATTCATATCCAAACCCTTGAGGTCCTCACAAATAAAACATATTGATTTCAAACAATCCCACAGAAGAGGAAAGAGAGGAAGAGCTTAGTAACTATACAAAACTATCACAAATAGAAGGGTTCTTAAGAGATTTGGACAGTCACATTATGTTACCTACAAGGGATCCATCCCTTCCTATATCTAAAGACCTCAGTTTGGTGGAGATCGAGGAGTTGACATACCCTGTAGGGACCCCTATTTGTGGGGTCATCCCTAAAACTAATATGAAAGACATCAACATAATATAAAACAGATTCCAACATATCAATGATATAAAACTAAATTACAAAAAAATAAATTTAGCTTTAGCAAATACAAGTGGAACCTTAAACTTGTCATTCATTGGTCGATCCCACTGTCGAAGGAGTAGTCATCATCAACCAATCCAACTTTTCCCTTTCCGTCCACTTCACTCATTGTGTCCCTCCAAAAAAAGCTCATTTAACCATAGGCGAAGCAACCGTTATCTTCGCCACCCAACCATAGGCTTTTGCTTTTAGTCGCATAGCCACCCCCGAGCTTTGGGATCATAGAGCTCACACACAAAACCTAGAGATCCAGAAGTGGGCTTCCCCCCACCAAGATCTCTTTCCAAACTCCAACAGCAACAAATCAATGTCTTACACACATTATGATATCGCCCACCCATAGGGTCCCTTTCTCTTTCCTCATGTCGTCCTTAAATAGGAAAATTCACTGCGACACATGTCGCTTCATGCAAAAATGCCTAATTTTTTATTATTTAATTATAATTTAGCTCACCCAGCCATGTCTCAGGTTTCTAAGGGAGTGCACCTACCTTCCTAGATTTACTCAAGTTTGTCCCCTTTGATGTTGAATCTAGTTTCTATTTTTTTGGGTGCAAGTAGTGTTAACTAAATGCTAAAGTTTAGTATACCATTTGCTCCTAAAGCAATATCTTCTATTATTTTAATTACAAAAATGCATTTCATGTGTAAATGGCCTAAATGAAATTTATATGTTTAAAGCATAATGTTCATCAATTGTTTTCATCTAGGGTCTAGGTACCACATCGTTGGGTCCATCCATCCCTCAGTTTCCTTTTGTCAACATGGTACCGCACCGTCGGGTCCATCCATCCATCATTTCCGTTTATCAACAAGGTACCACATCATTGGGCCCTTTCATCTATCATTTCTGTTTATTGACAAGGTACCACATCGTTGGGTCCTTCCGTCGATATTTATTCGTTACATATGATTTGCGGGAAATTCATGTAGGGATTTAGGATCCGTCACATTCAATCCTCCGTCTACACTCTATTGGAGACTAATGGCGCTGAGGAGTAAGTATGTTCTTACTGCGCGCCCCCCAACTCGTACGTGACCAATTCCATCATGGTCCACTTCGCACGATTTCATGCGTCCCCGAGTAAGCGACTAAGGGATTTTGAACTCGGTCATGGATTTCTGTAGGAATTCGACACCGTCGTCATTATTCCGTGTGTGATTTATTCATACTCTACGACCCCTTTATTTCCTTTGTGTGTCCGTCGGTGAACCGTTTCACCTGTCGCTACACACATGCCCAAAAGCACACATTAATTATTCCGTTCTCATTCATCATAATTTATTTCTTAACCCGCCATTCGTTAAGCATCTTAATCTATTCGTAAGCATCGTAATTCATTTCACAAACAACCAGTCGTTAAGAAAGCATACATTTATTCATCAATTCTAGATAAAGTATCCAATTCCAAAAATTTCCATTTAATCCATTGTTTTCATTCATCAAATTTGTCGCCATGCACATATTCAGGTGTTTCTCAATCGTTAAGACATATCTAGACTTAGAAGACCACTTTATCAAAGCTTGTTCAGCCAAGTCACTCGATAGGTGCCCTTAAAGTCCACCGTCATTACTAGGGGCATTACATACCCTACTGATGTCATTGATTCTAATGCACCTTTCATTAGTTATTAGATCTTGTCATTCTTCTATAGTTGTAGCTTTCATAATCAAAGACACACTATGCAATCTAGTCATTTATACTAGTGGGTAAATATGAGTGATGTTGGTGTTAGTTTAGAGGCCAAGGGAAACTACCCTTACTTCTAACACACCCATGGGGGGAGTGAATCCCACAGTCTCTAGTATTCTAGCTCATAATTTGTTTCCCCTTATCTATGGAGTATCTATGGGAGGAAATTTCTCCTCATCAACAACTCCTAGTATTAGACTAGGAACTTTTGCATTTGTTCCTCAGGGTATCAACCCCCTTTCTTTCAAAAATCCATTTTTGGAATGCAACACATGGTTTTTAGCAATCCATTTGGGACAAATTATAACACACTGATAATAATATCATCCATCCCCTTCAATGCATTCCCATTTGGAGGTGGACACATTCCTATATCCATACCCTTGATAGGAACTAGAGCTCACACAAGTTCTAGTATGCCTCAAGGGAGAATGTGTTTTCCTTGGATGAGATGCATGATTAGCATATGTTTATCACTTTACTGCATGAAATCCCCACTTGTCCATACTCATGTCCCTGTTTATCAAACCAATTCATCTTTAATTCCTTGTAGTGCTTATATATCGGGTAACTTTTTCATGAACACAAACCAATCGTTAGGAAATGCTCATGAGAGTTGAAATCATTCATTTAGACTAAGTTGTCATTCTTAGCGAACTTAAATATCATGATTAGCCAATATAAATAATAATATGTTCATGCACAACCCAAGTTGGCCTCTTGTCCCAATGAAGTTACCTACGGGTATTCTTGAATTCGTAGGGAAATTTGGAGAAGATCCCACCACGCATGTGATGACGTTCCATTTGTGGTGTTCATCTAATTCATTGGATGGATGATAGAATTAGTTTAAGGCTCTTCTAGAAATTTGATTGGGGTCATGATGATGTGGTATATAGATCTCCCACAAGCCTCTTAAAACTTTGATGCTTTACCCATGACTTTATTGAACCACTTCTAGTTGCATGTTCCCTATGCAACAAGAATTGATCTTTTAACATCCTTTTAGCAAGACAAGTCCATGCATATCTATGAACATATTCACAAATGGAAGAGGAAACATCAAATGACTAAACCTCAGATACTTGACAAGTTTCTAGTAGATTGGTTTATTAAGTATTTTCTACCTCATATTGAAAAATATATCATGTTTTCAAGAGCTACGACTGAAGAACAAGATATTATTAGGGCCCATCAATTGGACCTCATATATTCTCAACCTGGAATTTTGTATGATATTTTTCCTACAACTTCATGAGTGTAGATAGATCCAGATCTACCTAATCCTAGGCCACACGTTGATGGCGTGATTTTCTCTATAGAAAATGTCGAAACTAGTTAGGTTACAACACAAATAGGAAAATTTTCCTTGAATGCGAACACACCTGTAGCTACACAAATTGTCACTAACACCCCCCAATTCCACTCAATCATCTAATGGATTATTAGTATAGAAAACTAATCCAAAATGGAGCTAGAAACCTGGAGGAAAAATAAAGGTAAAATTAAAAAGAATGGGAATGGAAGCAATAATGCCAATAACAATAACGTTAGTGAGGGTAAAAAGTATAATAAGAGGGTCAAGTTTCCATGTAAACTATGGAAGGAATACCATCTAACTCACCTCTTACCCAAGATAGAGTTCACTCAATGATTTTTGGTGTAGCGGGATGCTCCTCAATAACTTGTTGTTCTCACTAACCCCTTTCCTCATAAACACAAACAAATGGTTGTTGGAGTGATCTAGGAGGATGCAAAAAGGCCTAAAAATCTAAAGTCCTCAAATCTGACCAAAATGGAACCAAGTTAAAGAGCTCATTGAGATGATTCCAACACTACTTGAATCACATCAAATGGACTCCATATGAAGAAGATATCGTGATATAAAGTTTCAGTAGAACAAATATTTAAGGGTGCATAATGGAAAAAAGGGGGTGCCACGTCGCACCACTAAAAGGGTGACATGTAGAATCCATGCAGGTGTACGATGCCTATGTGGTATCCCCATGTAGAGCCACATGGAATTCTAGTTGGAAGGCTTGATGATGTGGTAGTCAAGTTGGCAGGTGACTAGGAGGTTGCATGGAACTGGCGCAGACCAATCTAGTGTTGACATTTTTCACTCCGAGACAGGCCAAAATTTGTTTGAAGACCAAATTACACATCATAGGAATTGAACCCGTTACCACTATGCAACAAAATCCTTGACTTACCATTAAACCCTGAGGTTTTCGTTATAATGGAACTTGGAAATATTATATTTAAGTTTGAATGGAGTTTTCAAACGGCGGGAAAAGGGGCCCTGACCCCATATTTGGTAGGGGTTACAATTCCAACCAAAAGTTTTGGTGCGTATTAAACACCATTGGAGGGAGGTTGAAAGAATCCAAGCTATATGTGTGTGTGTGTGTGTGTGCGCGCGCATTGTGACTATATGGGAACTGTTAATACCAAAATATCTCTCACTACGCTCATCCCCTAGCCTCATTACGATATTCTTTAATTTTCCCTACAAAAATCCCTCACTAACCTACAAAGACAAAGTTCAAAACCCATACTTGACTCATAAATATTATTTCCCATAAAAAAGAAGAAATGTGACCTAAACCCTTCCTAAATTATCAAAGTTTCCCCCAAAAGTGAAAAAGGAAAAATGAAAATGGGAAAACCCTAATGAGCCACCTAAAACAATGAGTCAAAACCACGGGCCATAAAAAATACCATGGATGGGAAAACTTAGGGAAAAAATTCTTATAAAATCGGTGAAGGCTCTCATTTGACCCATGCCATTTTTACCCTACCGTCACTCTACCATATTCTTACCAGAGATTAACGAAGCCCCCATTTGACTTCCTAATTCTCTTCTTCATGAATCTTGGCCATCGAAACCAAGTATTTTATCCCTCCCAACCATGTTGATTGGTTTAAAAAACCTATCCCTACATTGGATTATTTCAAATAAGAGAATATGGCCAACACTTAATCCACTATCAAAGTGGATATTTCCATCACTCTCGGTGTAATGGAAAACATCTCACTTGTAGCCTCATGTTCTCAACAAGAGGTAATTTCTTACAAAGAATTGTTCCAAGAGTTCATATATATTTTTCCTGGTCATATGTAGAGATTCTAGGTCTCTATCCTACCATTTTTTAACATCACATTGACACATGGCCTAATGCATCAATGGCACGACAAAAACAATGGATCATTAGGCCACCAAGGGAAAAATTCAAACAACTAAAAATGGAGAGCATAGGACAATGGATTACCTGGAACTCACATAATGTAAATCTACCAGTCTAATATCCAAGAAAATGAAAAATATCTCATAGGGCATCCAAACTTGAATGAAACAAATGATTTTGAAATGTGGGCCCTGCCCCTTTTTATAGTCCAATTGGCCCAATTTTCAATAGCCCCATTCAATAGATCTATAGCTCTGTTTGATGAACCATCAGCAACAACACGATCAACATCATGATCTCCTACGCATGGTACCATATGTTTTGTTTTGCCCAAAATTTTATCCCAAATCTATTTTTTGGCCATTTCTTTAGGTACATTCAGTTTCCTATCAATTCTATTTGCACTGTCAAATTTCTTGTGATGAACATTATTATGCTTCAATATTTGCATCATGTGTACAGGATTCTTGTTTGGAAGAAAATTCCTCCTCATCCAATAGTGCACAAACCTTATTCACATGTATAACACCTCGACCTTACATATACGCAATGTATCCACTTTTTTTACATTGCACTTATCCAATTTCCCTACTTATATCCATAAGGTTCCTATACCCCAATAAATACAATCAACAATGTTATTATTGGGCATAGAATGAATCCCCCCATGGGTGTCTGTGTCATTACCAACCCCTCACATTATAGCACCCATGATGTTGAACTATTAATTTTGTGGAATCTGGTAATTCACCAAGGTTTCCAAGTTGATACTACAATTCATCCCCTTGCATCTAACTGATTCCCCCTCAGATTACTCAGCATAGAGCTACGATTACGATTCACAAATAACCTCTCCTCCCCATCATGAGAAATATACCATCGAATTTTCTCTTTGTATCACCAACCTCCGAGAACACCATAAAGGGGCCCCAACCTTTGAACACACCAATATTATTCAATCATCCCCACAAGGACACTATTCATGGTGTTTATTCATTAGGCGCCCGTCTTCTCGTCTGTACAAAACAACCACATAATTATTTTCATATAAATTGGTTCCTCTACTCACTTAAAAATGGGAACCTCAGCACATTATATTATTATTTTGGAAATTCCCCCTGGTCACCCTTGATCAGTGTATTTATGTCCATACATCATCAACACATTTATTTTTTTCATCCAGACTCACTACCTCATCATTAACCATCATATGACAAAACATCACCTTAGTAGTCCATTTGTAGTATGTTCGCATTTGTTACACCCTGCATCACCACTTGAAGAATGCTTTGATACACCAGTCACCCAATTAAATCAAATAAATGAAAGGCACAAGCCCCACGCTTACCATCCTATCTTGTTTAAATTATGTTAGTATCCAAGTTGGTTACAAAATGATCTTGGTTCTCATGATAATAGACTTGTCTTACCACTTTTTCTTGGGGGCTTGGAGGAGAAGGGGGTTTTGGAGGTTGAGGGAGGAATCTGATGATGTGAGTGTTTTGGCTTGGTTGAGTGAGGTATTAGGGACTCTTGGTCTATGGCTAGGAGTTTAGTTGGGAGGAGAGTGGTCCCCCACATGTGGTTTTCGCGTGTTGTGATAGTAGTGTTCCACTCTATCTACCTCAATGCACAAGTTGATCTATAATTTTTTCTTTGTGGTTATAGGTGCACATTTTATTCTCATGCCCAATTTACTATCACATTTTGATATTATTAATATATTTGGTAAATATTAGCTGTGTTTTTATTTTATAAATGAAAATTCATGTTATGTTAAAGTTTTTGATTGGAATGTTCCAATTCTAGTCATTATTATAATTCTCCTTGATTATTCTCGATAAAATATTGTTGTTATTTTTTTTAATTTAATCAGAGTTTGGTGTCACAGATAGTTTTTTTTTCACATTTTTTATAGAATTAACTTTCTTCGAAAAGAGAGAGTGCTTTTCCACAAGTGCTTGAGATGTTCCGTCCATCTTTTACCATATATGATAAAATCATAAGAAAAATTAGTATAAACTGCCTTAGTTAGGGATAGAATAGTTCGTTCATTGCTTCTTGAAAAGTGGCTTGAACATTAGTCATCCCAAAACGAACCACCTTGAATTCTTAATGTCCTTCATGAGTTTGGAAATTTGTTATTACCTCATCTTCTAATATCGCCCTAATTTTATAGTACTCTGAATTTAAATCTAGCTTTGAGAAATACTTTGTTCCATGAAGTTTGTATAACATCTCATCTATGAAAGGGATGGGAAATTCATTCTTAATTGTTATCTTATGTTAGAAAAACAGGATCGTAGAGCAATAACAATAAACATAAATGCAAATATAATAACACATACACATTACAAGAGAGACACAGATATATCGTGGTTCACCCAACTTGGGCTACGTCCACACTGAATTTGCCAGTCCTTATTATTATTACCGTCCAGCAAGATGAAGGGATACAACCTGCAGCACAACCGCTGCACTTCCTCTTCTCTGTTTCACAGTCTCTCTCCTGATCTCAAAGATCTTTACAATGCATAAAACCTAATACATCATCATCTCTAGCCGTATTACAATGTCTTTATTTTATAAGGGAAATACAATGGGAAAATACCACGGGATACCCAAAACCATGGGCCCGCAAAATAAATACGTGTACAGTGTACAGTCGACCTACATATCTATAAAACTGGGGTACAAACACGGCTAATACAATATCATCTATGAGACTAGAAGATCTGGCTCCACAACCAACATCTTATTCAATAATCTATAGTCGGTATACAATCTAAAAGACCCATATTTTTCTCACTAACACCACTACATCTACATATGGAAATTTTCTTTTCATAATCACACCACATCTCAACAAGCCCCGGGTTAATCTTTCTATTTATGTTTATGGTGATGTGGATATCTATAAGGCTTACCAATGATAGGGATAAATTCATTTTAATTTGAATGATATGCTCTATCTTCCTTTCAAATGGAAAATCTTGGAATAACTTTTTGCGTTTTTTATTTAATTCTTGGATCTCTGGATTTTGGTGGTCAACTAATTATGAAGTTAATAACTGCATTTAATGGCATTCTACTATATAAGTGGGTGATCCATTTTGTATTATCTTCTCCATTTGATGGTGTGACACAATTTGAGAGGGGGGGGGGCGGTGAGGAGGTGGAACTCATACAACTTGTACCTCTCCCATTACTGCTTGATTTGATAAATTGTTGGTGGTGGTTAGTTGAATAAGTACCTAGTGTTGTAACTACTGGAACACTAAGATCACATCAACTTCTCCTAAGGGTAATATGTAGAAATATGATTATGGGGTAAAATTTTGTCTTTGCACCTTAATCTTGTGGAATTTTCCCACACTTTTCAATTTTTTTACCATATTCCACCATCACCTTCATATTAGATACCAAGTACACAAAAATATTTAGTCTCCTTGTGATATTAATATCAACACAATTATGGGCACTTCATATATAAATAAGGACTGTAACATTGTTATTTTTATATGACCCTTAATATTTAATGTTTGTGGTTGGCATGGTATCACTACAAAACTAAAGACTGAGATGAAACTAAGATTAGATCAGTTGAAAATAGATTTAACAATGAAAATCGACATCAAAATAAAAGATGAAATGTGGTGGATGAAGTGTTTTCTAGATAATTTGAGGAGGATGGCTCCCTATTTGCATTGTTATTATCTGTTCTAGGCTAGCTCTAGGAATCTTGTCAAGGATGGATGGAAAATGACACCATAGTGTGAAAAAGGAACATACCCACCTAAAGGGTATGCATGGAACCAACATACAGTAAGGTATAAAGAGAAAAAATTTCTAGAACCAAATTATACCTTAAAACAATGGCTCTTAGAGGAGTTACATTCATCACCCAAAATAGGTCACTCGGGATTTCATAAAACCTGTGAAAGTATTAAGCACTAGTTATTTTGGGAAGGCATGAAAAAATACATCCAAAACTTTGTAGTGGCCTATGACACTTGCAATGAAACAAGGGTGAGATGATGAAGCCACCAAGGTCCTTGCAGCCACTTCTGATCCTAACCCATATATGGAATTATATCTCTATGGATTTAATAGCATATATTCCTAGAGATGGTAATAAATCAATCATCATGGTGGTCATTGATTTCCTTTCCAGATATGTTGAATTTTGTGCCTCATCACACCCTTTAACACCATCGTTAGCTTCCCAATTCTTCATGGATCAAATTTTTAAGTTACATGGCATTCCCACTTCCATTGTATTACATAAGGACTCTACAATATGAGAACATTTTGGCAATATCTACTTAAACTTCAAGGTACCCAACTAAACCTAAGCATGACATATCACCCCCAAATAGAAGGTCAATCCTAAGTGATCAATAAGTTGTTATAAACCTATTTGAGATGCTTCGCTTCGAAAAATACACACCAATGGTCACAATGGATTCCTCTTGTAGAATGGTGGTATAATACCACTTATCATGGATCTACCAAAATGATCACATTATATGAAATTGTAGATGGCCAAAAACCCTTGTTAGTGGTTTCATACTTACTAGGCACTTCCAAGGTTCATGTAGTGGATAGTAGTACACTTCATACCAAATAAGCTGTTCTCTACACACTTAAGGAAATTTTGGTTATGGCCCAAAATAGATTGAAAAAATAGGTTTAACAATATCATTCAAAACATTCATTTTTATAAGGGGATAAGTTTTTTCTTCACCTTCAACATTAAAAAAAGAACATCACTCAAAAATAAACTCCAATAGAAACTAGAAGGGGATAAGTTTTTTCTTCACCTTCAACATTAAAAAAAGAACATCACTAAAAAATAAACTCCAATAGAAACTAGAATTGGAGATATATGGAGGTTAACAGATCATACAACACATTGGATAGGTGGCCTACAATCTAGGTCTGCCAAATCACTCCAATGTTCATTTAGTCTTTAATATGCCTTGTCCATAGAAAGTTGTGGGACCAAATTGTAAAGTGCATACCAAGTTACCAAAACTTAATAAACAAGGTTCCTTTTAGCTCCAATTAAAAGTAGTATTGGATACTAGAGAGCATCAATCGCACAGCTGGAGGATTAGAGAAGTCTTGGCATAGTGGAAAAGTATGCAAACAAAGGTTCCACATGGGAACCAACGAGGATTTTGTAGCAATTTCCTCACCTTCAACCTTAAGGACAATGTTGCTCTTCAAGGAGGGGAATATGTTAGGGTCCAAACCTAACCTCCATACTTTAGGCTACATAGGATTTAGTCAATTAATGTATGCATCTATATCCTTTGAATAAGGTCGATTAGATAGTAGTTGGTAATTAATTAATATTAAAAAGGGTCTCTTTGATAATTAAGGCCCACGAGGAAGGTGGTACGAATTAATTATGGGACCACAATTAGTTAGGGTTTTGTATATTGGAAGCCTATTTAAAGTGCTAGGATGCTATGGGTTGTTTTGTCAAATATGGTTGTATTTGGATCTTGTATCAAGTAAAAGGTCACCCTGCCTTAAGAGTCAAGTGAATTTGTTTTCTAATATTTGATTATGATAATACAAGGGTTTATTCTATAGAATTTCATTTCTATTATCTTTGTGTTTGGTATTTTTCATTATAAATCTCTATATACCTAGTTGTGTTCTAAGTTTAAGGGTTAAAGAGCACTACATTAATTAAATGTTACTCAATAAGAAATTGACACATTTGCGAAGAATACCACTCAAAATTAATTTAAAAATGGGAAATGAGGGAAAAGGTCTAAGAGCCTATCATCAAGATAGTACGAACTCATAGAAGTGGCTATGAGGTCAAAGTATGAATGCTTGCAATAATATATCCAAACAATATTTGGGATAAGTGCACATGATAGTATTTAAAGTCTATGTTTCACAAGCACACATGTCAATTCTACTTAAAATATAGGTAAGGAAGGAAAATTTGACGTTGACCATTATTGAATACAAGCTCGTCTAAAAGAAAGATGTTCAAACTAGAATCCTTTTGCATGTTGTGGAAGGTATAATCATTCTTCCAAAAAATGTTGGTACAAAGTAAGATTGGTAGAAAGGATGATTCGCCTAAGTCAGGTATGAATACTAGGGAACATAAAAATGGAAAATTAATGAAAATTTGTATTTTAAAAGAATATTTGTGAAAATTATGGAGGACTTGATTATGATACTCATTAATGCTCATATGCGATCTATAATGCCTATTTTCAAGTACATGTTAATGATTATTGTTGAAATTATGGATGTGTTTTTATGGTGTCCTTTATAGGTGAGGTTTGGTTTATTACTCCATTAGAAGATGATTGTTGGATATGTTAATTGTTTTTTACTTGGTATCAGTTGAACGTGAAAGGAAATTGTGATGTTATGTAAACTTGCCTACTCATCATTGTCATCATTTTTGCCGGTGATACTAGGGTCATCCTCCCTACAAGGGGTATCCACCATAATCATATCACCACTTCAGTGTTGCACCATGGAGAATAGGCTCATGGTACACCCCCCTATTAACAATTGGTCGATGCCCCGATGATCCCTCTCTGAGAGAGCATCCACACCGCATTGACATCTCTAGGCTAGGGGGCACAATCGATTACCTTGAACCTGCAATAGGGGGAATGCTCAATCCTTTTGATCCTGCCCCGTCACAACTATATTAGTATTTCAATGATCCCATTGCTCAAACCAACACATATGTGATCCATAATCACAAACCACATGCCCATAGCATGGGGGCAAGACCATAACCCTGTTCATTTTTTTAACATGCATGATCTCAACCATTTCCAAGGTCACACGTAAATTATATTTTTGGTTTGATTTCCATATGCACATTTATGCTTGGGTATCCTTTCTTTGTCTACGAATGTAGGTTATGGTTGCGCGCCCCCTTATGGTACCAACCACTTCCATAGGTATGACCCCTTGTTTGGCATATAGGACATCCTTTCCCTCTGAAAATTTCATGCATTTCCTCGGTCTTCTCCCTTGCGCCTGTAAGACCCCCCCTCTACCCGAGTAGGTGGCCCCACCCAACCACCCTTGCATTTTCCCCTGGTCGGCAGTAGAGCCTTCTGCCACATGGGTGACCATTGTTTAGAACCCCTCGCATTTACCAACCATGACGTTCAATTCCATCTTAGGATTGGGAGCCCCTGTAGTTTGACATATCGAGTTGAAGTCGCATACATTTCCTCATATCGTCGCTCATTGACCTTTCCCAGGGCTCCCATTTGGATTCCTACCCCCAGTGCCCTACCTAACTATCAAATTATCTTTTGGTCCCCAAGTGGGGTTAGATTTTGATTTAGTTAAAGTAAAAAAAATTGTCTTACTTTTTTCTTTAAGGTGTGAGTGGGTGCATGAGTGGCGTGTATAACTATGCTAAATGAGCGAAAATTGACAATATTGATCAATGAAAGAAACTAAACGAAAACTCTTTATTTCAGACTAAAATATATTGCTAGAAATCGATAAGAGAGACCAATCATGCTAAAATCAACAAGCATACTAGGTGTGAATCAGTAAAAAAAGGTACTACAATCAATCAAATCTGAAACTAAACAGTCAATATAAATTAGGAAAGGGGATAAATAGAGGGCTCAGAGAGTTATAAGTCACTCCCGGGGTGCTTCTGTATGAGGAACATAAGAGTTCGGGGTCGCACACTGTGCAGAAACAAGAGTGCAACAAAATTGAGTGAAACAAATCTAGAGCACACCTTTCAGGGAGAAAAGGGTGCTCTAGAGTGCACTTAATTGGGAAAAAGGGGCACCCTAGGGCACACTTAACCAGCAAAAAGGTGGCACTCCAGGACTAGGGTTCAGAAAATTTTAAAAGAAACTCAAAAAAGAGCTGAGCAGGGGGTCTGAGGGTTGGATTAGGCTAGTTTTGCAGGACATAAGTTAGCCAGGGAGCTAATAGTACTAAGGAACACTCAAACTAAGAGATGTAAGAAGAAAAAAATCTATAGTAAAACACAATCAAACAAAGAGTAAAAACAACTGGGGATTTGTAGGGATTGACCCAGTGATGGTTGTCAGTTCTGTTGGATGAGATTTTGCACTCCAACAGGTGAAAATGGGAATTATACCGGCTTGAGGAAGTGAAGGTATAGAGCACGAAAGAGGGTGTCTCTTGCGGCTCTCTGTGTGAAGGATGTGTAGTAAAACCAAGTAAAAAGAATTAAAATGAGAACTAAACTATGCCAATAGAAATATAAACCAAATTAGGATGGTATATGAGTTGTAAACAAAACAAGAACTAAAATGCAAATATTTAGCCATAAATGTGAATAGTAAAACTTCAGTTATTTAATTTGAAATAACATCTACTGCAGTGAAAAAAAACACACACATAATTTTTCTTTAATGCACAAAGGTAAAAGAATTGATTTCTTTGTATTTCCAAAATAAGATATTTACAATGGTTTCGGATTACGTTGATGGGAAAAGGGCATGTGTGTCTGGTTGAAGTTGGTGTAACTCTTTGATTCTACGAACAATTCTCCTCCATCGAGCCACCAAGGGGATTAATGGGGAAAGGTCTCAACTAAATGGAAGTGAAGGGACTAAGAGGTGTTAAACCTTCACACAAGATAATTTGCAGAGAGTAGATTGAAAGGGACGAAGGTTTGCAAAAGAAAGGATTCGCATATCAAATGAGGGTGAATATGAAATATATGTAAGTGTGGTTTAGGGTTTTGGAGAACCCTAAACCATGGTGGTTTATTTTCCTTTACCGCCGGTAAAATCAAATATGGGCAGGAATTTAGAATTTGTGCAGATATCCTCCACTTTTGGTGGACCTCCCTATTCTTTGGGAAACCCCTATTTTGGTGTAGGTTTCCTATTTTTTTGGGAGCTTGTCCAAAGTGGGTTTTAGGACTTAGGATATCATCCATTTTGGGTTTTTTGCCTTAATTTTCATGTCGAGGGTCTAAACATAGGAATAAGCTATGTATGATGATGCATGGTCATTTTTTTGGTGTTAACACTCATCTTCTCTTGGAAGATCCGACATAAGCTCGACAAATGCCAAGGACTTTTTCAACTTATATGACATGAATTCTAAGTCAAAATATTGTAGAATAGAAATCATTTTATTATATTTACCTCTGATTATGCATTAGAACAGTATGTATTGAAATGGATTGGAATCTACATTTATTGTAGTTCATCTCAAAATGATATAATGTTGACGTATTTGGACATCATGAATAGTTTCCAACACCATCTTTTCAACATGCGAGTACCTCATTGCAAGACCATCCAAGTTATTTCTCAAATAGTAAACCACATGATCCTGATGCAATTCATAATCCTAAACCAAGACATACCAATGGTTGATTTAGACACCACTTAGTATATATATAATCCTTACTATAGATTGGAGGACTTTGTAGAGGGGTGCAAATTAATTCCTCTTTAAACACATCAAATGATCATTGATCATGATCATCCCAAATGAAAGGGACCCCTTTCTACAAAAGGTGCATGAATCCTTAAACGACCCAAGAAATTAGCCTTACCTTAAAGGATTTGTTGTTGACAAGTGTTAAATGGTGTGGAAACTATCCTATCACCTCAAACTTAAATGGGTCTACTATGAAACCAATTAATCACCCAAATATTACACAAAATATGCACTTATGAGGATTCGTGTGAATCCTTTAGTACTGGAATTTTTTGAAAACTACCTTGAGGTTATTAGGATGATCATCCCTCCTTGCAGATTGAGCTATCAATTCATCAAGATAATCTTTGAAAATGCGTTTTATGTCATGAAATGCATATGATGTGGCTCGCTAGAAAGTAGATCCAACATACTGTAGGAAAAAGGGTATTTTTCTATATACAAATGTATCCCAAGGACATATAAATGTGGTTTTATGTTGATATTCAAGACATATATGAATTTGATTATAACCTAAAAACCCATCCATGAATGATAAAATCTCTTTCCCCACACATTCATTAATAATTTGGTAAATAAAGGGGGTAGGATAGTTGTCTTTTGGACAAGCTAGGTTTAGGTCCCTAAATTCAATACAGGTCCAGGTCCCTAAATTCAATACAAATCTAATATTTATGTGTTTCTTATTGAAGGGTACCAAATTATATACCCAATTGGTTAGGGGAAATGAGTAGATAAAACCTACACGAAGAAGTTTTCCCACCTCCGCTTTAACAAAAACAACCTTCTATGGACTTATTGGTCGCATCCTTTGTCGAAAAGGTTTTACATTTGGGTACATATTAATATCATGTTCAACAATACTAGCATCGATTCTTGACATAACTTTATAGGACCAAGAAAAGATTTCACGATACTCTTTAAATAGTGTGATATAAATGTCAAATTCCTTAAGGGAACAATCTGCACCTATGAAGACATTCTCAACGATGCTAAGAGTCCTGGAAATGTCAATTGGCATGGTTTTAGATATGTTCACCATGTTACCTTCTTCATACACATATTTTGTTGCAAGGGGGATGACATACCATTCCATATTTCTAGGTATAATGATCTCATTCTCATCAATCCTCAATCCATTCATGGTAGGAAAAAAGGATGCACATTGGTGAATGTCCTTCCAAGGTTTCTCCATCATAACATGGTCTCCAAAATAAATTCATTAGAGGTTAGGACCATATCTAGGAGGTCTTGACTAGGTGAGGAGTTGACATCCTAAATGGGCATAGTGTATTGATCGCATTATTGAACATATGTAGAATTGTGATTGTTGTCTACTATATTTGACTACACAATTTAATAAGCTATTTTGGTTGCAAAAAAAGCTATGGGGGGCCTAATATACCTAGTATCATGTGAGGTAATAGAGTAGTATGACATTGTTCATGGATATTCGAAATAAGATATTTTGAAGTTGCGTACCCTCACCATGGAATTAATGGCAATTGATGACCTCATGTTTATTTAGGAAATGTTTTTGTGTGGGATTAAAATTACCCATGAGGGTAGGGTACATCCACACCATAATTTTCACAAGTTCTCGTAGAATGGACAAATAATGGGACATTAGGTCCTATTGTGGAAATGTACTCTTCTCTACAGTAAGGGAACTGGTCTATGGTAACAATCTTCCCTTCATAACGAAAATGCATAATGCATAATATTGAAGACACAACTACCATCATGGCATAAGTCCAACTATGGTCTAAGAGGATTTTGTAATCCAAAGGAGTGTCAAATACCTCCACCTATACATCTATAGTTTTTCTCCTTAGCTCTATTGGAAGAGCATCAATAATCCTACGAGGCCTGAATAAGTGACCATCAAATTATTTTAATGTGGTTGGAAAGGTTATTGTATTAGTTGAGCTTATAGATTTCCAACATGACAAAGACATGATGTAAGTTGAAGCCCTTTCGCCTACTGTGGTCCTAAGAAATTTGACCCTCTAGTTGATACTTGTATCTAGAAAGTAGAATAATGAGGGAGACAAGGTTTCTAGTTGTCTAAATCAAATGTTATTAATTCAAAATCTAAGTTTCTAGAGCCTCGATTATTGAAAATAAAATATTTTGATGTGTGAGGAAAATTTGAAGTACCTCTAACATAGACATCGCACAAGGTTCTAGGGCCATATCTTCGATGATGTTATAGCTTTGTGCAGATCGTGCATTAGGATTAATATACATGGACTACTTTGGCATTCCTTTAGCGAGGTATCATGTCATTCACCATCTTTTTTTATGTGAAAGGGGTTTTGAAGAAGGGGATTGTGTATTTTTTAGGTTACAAACTTACAAACATATGTCCCTCAAGCAACTAAATAAGGACAATAAAATAGCACCCAAGTACTATGGTCCTTATAAAGTGTTGCAGAAGATTGTTATGATGGCTTACAGATTGAAGATCCCTTCATCTTCAAGGGTACACCCATTTTTTCCTTGCTTGAGGAAGGTAATAGGAGACGATATCCCAATTCAAACTACCTTTACAAATCTTTATGAAGAAGGAAAATTCATATTGGAACCTAAACAAATCACTGAAACAAGGACCAAACAACTATGGAATCAGGCTATTATTGAGTACCTTATCAAGTGGAAGAACTTACCAATAGAAAATTCAACATGGGAAGATAAATCCTTCATACAGAAGAATCCACAACTAACCAAGCGTTGAGGAAAACACTTGTATAAATGGGAGGGGCATGTTCAACCCTAAATCGTGGCCCATTCCCCCCTAAATTGGGTACTTTACATTATTATTTTTATATTATTGATGTCGGCTTGAGTCCATCAGTGGAAAGTATACCTCTTTGTATCCTATATATATATACCATGGATACCTTTTCATTTGAATCATCTTGTCTTGTCTTGTCTTGTCTTGTGTACTTAGTACATTGTATAAGGAGGTTTCCCCCTTGAAGAGATTAAGGGTGTGAGATTGAATGGGAGGAACTTTAAAATAGTGTAGTAGCCATGATTGCATGTTAACTTAGATAAAAAATTATAAAATTTGCATGGTTAATATGCCAATCTTCTATCAGTCTACCCAACACTTACTAAACTACTTAACAAAACCTAAAAAAATATTGTTCAAAACTTATTACCTACAAAAGAAAATCTCGCACTCCATTTACTTTGGAAATGATGTCAAAATCCTTAGGAAATTAAGAATTTTGTTTTTATTAAGTATTTTTCAAAGTCTTGCACTCCATTTACTTTGGAAATGATGTCAAAATCCTTAGGAAATTAAGAATTTTGTTTTTATTAAGTATTTTTCAACTGCCTTACAACTTTTACTTTCAATAAGATGATTTTAATATTTATATTCAACTATTTTCACCCACAGTTCTAACTTGTCTAGTGCATTTTCCAAGCTACCTCTAGCTCTAGTTTAAGGTTTAATTTCATGCCAATGACTTCTTCTTCACATTTATTATTTTTTGTTTGAAATTTCCAACCATATTAAAACACAAGGATGTAGGTGTTGGAGACTAATTTGACTCATTTTCAATGCCCAATTTTATAAACAAGTCATTAGATAAGTTGTCGTAGACCTTAGCGAACCCTAAGAACTAGTCTAGTTCAATTTTTCCAACAATTAAGGGTGTCAAAAGATTGTTATTTTCTCTAGTTAATTCGTTTGTTAAAAAATTATCCAATTTCTCATTCATTCCCACTAAACACATTCACTCTCCCTTGGCCTTTTCAACCCTCGAAGGAACTAAGGGAGGACAATATCCGAGTTGGGTGGTTCTATGAGGGATTACATGCAGGTCCCTCACTTCCCCTTCTCCCTCATTTCACTACCTTGGACATAGGACCATCCAAGATGAAAGTAGTATCTTCCTTGTGTCAAGCTACAAAAGAGGCTTATAATTTTAACTTGACCAACATATAGGTGGGATCCATCTCAATGAAAGGATTTTCCCTATAACAATGGTGATTATGAACCACCATCTAAGTTAAAGAAGGATTGATGTCCCATTTATAGTTACAACATGGGGTGATGTTGAACATATTTGCATTTGGATGAAGTTCCCAACTACCTTGAACTTTTGTGTTTTAAGGTTGTTTCATAGTTAGAATGTAAAAGGATGCAAGTTCGTTGGAATGTATCATTGTTTATAAGCTTGTGTGTTTGTTCGAATGAAACCTTGGTTAAGGTCTTGTTACATGGTTGGATTCCATACTTAGATGAGAGAAAAAACCTATAAATGAATTGAAGTACTCCTAATTATAATATCCAAACGTTGTGCATGTGAAATCAAGTTGGCATCTCCCTGGCTCATGTTTGGAAATTTTTAAGGACCCAATTTGGATTTTCCAAATAGGATGGTTATCTGTGACCAAGTTGGAATGAGGAAATTTTTGGATTATAATATGGATCTGAAAGCTAGCGAGATTCAATAATATGGGAGATCTTCATCTCAAGGAACTAAATCCTTGGTCCATAAGGAAGGTAGAGGGATAGATTCAAGAATATGTTGGACCATGTCTAGTAAAAAAAGGTTGTGGGACTCTTACAAAGGGTGAAAACTAAGGGTTAGACTTAGGCAAGGGAATCTAAGGAACCACTACTTGCATTTTGGTGCTTTGGTAAGCCATGGGACAAGGGAATCATTTTCTATTGAGCATATCGATGTTTTATTTCTCAAATTTTATTGTAAACAAAATCAAATTTGATTCTTTATATATTGCTTTTAATAATTAAAAAAGAATACTCAAATATAAAGTTTTTTTTTTAATTGTATATTCTACGTATAATGTACCTAAGGATGTACTTAAGGGGGGGAATTCATGTAATATTAGGTATCGAAAGGATTATTTAAGGGGGGTAACTAATGTAATGTGATCATAAGGCCTACTAGGTTGATGATGATTAATAAATAGGCCCACTAGGTAGTTGGGGAGTAATAAATATAATAAAGAGGGGTAGTTAGCATAGACCCTTAGGAATACTCATGAGTGATTATATATACACAAACATAATTGTATGAGATAGGTTGGATATTGTATCGTATAAGAATTTCTTGTGGAGTGATTCTTTGCATAGATAATAGTTAATGGTGTTATCCCATGCTAAATGTTTCTCTATATTTTAAATTGCTTCATCAATTGCATAATGGAATGAATCACTTCCCAAATCATGTTTGTTACAACAAAAGCATCAACATATTTCATACAACAATACATGTATATATATACTCCCTCATGACTATTCCTAGGAGTTTATGCCAACTATCCCTCATTATTACATTTATTATTTCACAACTACCAAGTAGATTTAATTATTACACACCATCTATTTAATAAGCTTTACTTCATGATCATAACCACCTTACATTAATTATTCTCATTGAGCAACTCCCTAAATACTTAATATTACATTAATTTATTTTCCTTATATACATTACATCATTTTTTTCTTATTCTAAGTAATATAAAGTTTTATGCTTAATTCCTTAATTAATTTTATTTTTTAATAATGCAAACAACATTAACACATTGTTTAATTTTATTTTATTTTTAATATAATATATTATTAATTAAGATAAATTTAAATATAATAAATAATCTTAAGTATTAATTAGTTTATTTTTACTCTTAATTTCTTAATACATAGTCAACAAACATAAAGTTAAATATAATAAATAATCCTAAATATTTATTTAAATAAAGATAAACATAACATTCAAATTACGATATTATAAAGTAGAGGACTTAACCAAGTTTAATGGGATTATGGCACTTTAAATGATTTCTGAAGATTAATATAATGTTTTATATTGATTTCTTATATATTAAGAGATGTAATATTTTCTTAAAATGGAAATTTATTTTTAAGAATATTTCACTATTTTTAATCCTACTATCAAGTAAAATATATTAATTATACTTGAAAAAAGTAAAAGAAAATAATTACTAAACCAAAACAAATATTATCTTTCATTAAAGAAAATAACCACACTTAAATTCTATATATATATGAATTTACCTTAAAAACAAAGAAAGATTACTGAGTGATTTCATTAGGTTTTCTCTTTTCTTCTAGGTTATATATATATCTTGTATTTTTTTTATAAAGATTTTAAGTATAAATTTTTTATTAAATAAATATTTATATTATTTAGAGTAAAAATTAATATAAAATATAAAATTGAAAGAAATAAAATTTAGACTAAGTTGATGGGACTTTTGGTTTCCCACCTCGGTTGAATTCCCTTAAACATATTTAGACACGTGTTTGTGAGCTGAAAAAATAGATTATAGTGACAACTATGAAATTTGTTACTAAATATCAAAGGAGTGATTCTCTAGAGTTACATCAATTCCCCATCCAAATATTAAAAAAAAAAGGAAAATAAAATTTATGTAATTAAAGAAAAGAAAAAATAATTTAGAATAAATAATTTAAATAAAAAATAATTCATATACATACAATAAAAATGTTTCATTTAAGTTAAGATATAAAATTGATATAAAATAATGAATAATGATAAAAAAAAGCAATTGATTAAATTCAAAAAGAGTAATCTATTACAAAATCACACAGAAAATATACTGGAAACGTAAAATATTTAAACTAATAAAACTATTTACCAACCATAAACCATATGATATGTTACACATTTGACTAAAAAGACACAATCATAAATGATAAAAGGATATATGTTGAAATACCTTTACCTAATTATCCATAAAATCGTTTAAAGTATTAAATATAATTTTGGTTTAAAAAAACATTTATATGCATACTGAAAAATGTTTTATTTAAATTAAGATATAAACCTGATAAAAAATAATGAATGATGATAAAGAAAGTAATTGATTAAATTCAAAAGAGTAGTCTAAAAATATATTAACAAAAACTTAAAATATTTAAACTAATAAAACTATTTAACTAAAGAGAACGCTAAAACTATTTAACGAAAGAGAACGATAAAAGGATATAAGTTATACCATCACCCAATTATCTATAAAGGTTATACCATCACCCAATTATCATAATAATAAAGATCCATACATTTGCAGAGTTGCCAAGCCTCATAATTGTCACATATACGGAATAGTTAAAAGGTGTGTAAATAGATAACTTACCTGGTATTAAAAGCCGGCATCGACCGTGGGGCAAAATCGCTGTTAGCATATCCTGCTTACCCAGAACGCTACCCTGAACAGAGACACTGTAATTAGGCCAAACATTTAGCAGGAAGATCAAATTCAGTATTCACCTGAAAGACGGAAAAGGGGAGAATAGTTGACCTGCAATTTCTCGGATAAAAGTGGGCAGCTCCAACTTCTGCTTCGAGCCCAGAAATTTTGGAGTGTAAATTAGAGAGCGAGGCAGGGAATATGAAGAGTTTATAATAAACTACGAGTGCACTATATTTAACAAAAGCACTAAGAAACTGGCGATATTTACTCAACGGAGTAACAGAGTGGCGAAAAAAATGTAACGAACCAACGATTTCGAGGACGTGCCATTTGAGCATTTACTGATCACGGCGTTCCCAATGTGTCAAATAAAAAATCAAAACTTACAAAAACACAACATATGTGTAAAAAATTATCAAAAATTATCACATCGAGTCCTATCAAGTAATTCAATCTTTTAATATTGTGAGTTATGTGTTAACAACATCTCCAGACTGTTCAATTCTTGCTACAAACATAGAAACTGGACAACAAGTAGCCAGACTTCACAATGCCCACAGTGTTGCAGTAAATTGCTTATGGAACCATTAAGAAGGCTTGGGATACACAACATAATTCTTGTTGGATCAAGTTTGATGCTCGTGAAGACTAGATTTCGGATATGGAATTTGTTCATGATATCATGAAGCTACTTGGAACAAGTGGTGATGGGACACTTTCTATTGTCAATCTTTGTAAGGGCTCAATGTCCAAGCCCGTTCTGAATCTTTAGAAGATCAACTACTTTTAGTGGCCTTGATGAAGCATGTGAAAAAAGCAGTTTCAGGAGATTGGGGAGGTGGTTTAGTAAAACAAAATATTCAATTCAAAATTCATTCAATACTACCATGTGCCTTTGGTGGTTTTCCAGATTTGGATTGCCATGAGAAAATTTAAAAAATGCATATCTTGGTGACTTGAAATGCATGGAATCCATCAAGATGGAGGACACTTAGATGCTATGTTTGCATTCAAGTGAATAAATGATATATGGGCGTTACATTTATACGTGTTTTTCTTCTACAATTGTTTCCAGCTACCCCATTACATATTCTTCCATCATTAATAAGCATTTCTTATTTCATTTATGATTTCATAGTTTCTCTCGACCAAGACTGAGCAGTTGTCGAAGGTGTTAATTTTTTAGCATTAATTCAACATACTCTAGGATCTTTACTGAGAGAATAACATGTACAGCATATCAAGTATCACAATGCATATCAATCACACCAAGCAATCACATGAGACAATAGACACACAGAGTTTCACTGGGGAAAACCATAAAGGTGAAAAACCCCACAACTTCCTCAAAGATAGAAAGAGCAATGATACAACCAAAGTACACAGAGATAGTCCTCCTAGCAGCTAAACCTCCTCCTCCACTAGTGCTCCACTTTTCGAGTGATGTAGAAGTGAATAATGAGATGATCAAATAGAGAGCTCCTGCTCTCTATTTATACTTATCCTGACTTTCCTAATAAACTAGCAGGGCCGACTTCTCTAGGAGAGTCTAATAACCCATGGTTACATTAATCAGGGCCGACCCCACACTTGGTGGTCTAATAACCCATCACAGCAAGTTACGACACTTGCGACACTTGTCAATACAAATGACGACACTTCCGTATAGAGGAATAATACCATCTCTATAGGAGTACAATATACATAGGTGAAATACATTCCGAAGTTACCTATACATCAACAGAAGGTGGGGTGACAATTGGAGAAGGAGAAATGCTAAGGATTGTCCTGTTGATTTTCAATGAACACTCATGGTATAATCTCCACATGGTTACATGAAGTTAAGAGATGAAAGTAGGAGCCCACATGGTTACACGTCATATCCAACCACATCATCAACATCTTTAGTCATGCTTCAACCATTTTTGGTCAAACAATCATCATCAACCACAATAATTATTATTAGTGGCTCAGTGCATATGTGAAACCATACTATTTCATTTATTAGCATGCAATATAATATGTAATCACAATCATATTCACATGCACTATGCATCTTTTTATTTTTTTTATTTTTTTTTTCAGTATTCCTACTAATGCATATGTATTTCAAAGATCTAATATTTTTCATTCCTTGTTTCCTGTTGACCATCTTCGTCATTTGATGCTACAACAACACTTATAGCCTTATGTAGATCACTTTAACACTATAGTAGTTTCTTTTGTTTTCTTCAGCTATCTTTGTGTTAGAAAAACAGGATTGCAGAGCAATAAACAATAAACAAGATGCAAATACAATCACACGAACATATTACAAGAGAGACACCAATATATCGTGGCTCACCCAAGATGGGCTACGTCCACATTGAAATTGCCAATCCTTATTATTATACCATCCAACAAATGAAGGGATACAACCTGCAGCACATTCGCTGCACTTCCTCTTCACTGTCTCACTGTCTCTCTTTCACGATCTCGGAGATCTTTACAATGCATAATACCTAATACATCAACCCTAGCCGTATTACAATGTCTTTCTTTTAAAGGGGAAATACAATGGGAAAATACCACGGGTTACCCAAAACCATGGGCACGTAAACTGTTGGCGAAAACAACCCAAAAATTTCTTCCGGGGGCGATGCCCCCCCTCTAGGGTGAGTGTACAGTCCACCTGCATATCATATAAAACTGGGGTACAAACACGGCTGAATAATATCTCTGAATCTGGGAGATAAGGCTCCACAACCAACACTTTGTCCCCTTTGAATATGCAAATACCTTTTTCCTCAATTTTGAGTTTCTTGTGCATTCTGATCACATTGCCTTGCTACTCCACTTACCCTGAGCAATTATACCCAAGACCATCTTGGTCATTCCTACTTTCTGAACCATAACAACACTACCATCTTCTTTTTCTACTTCCTTCCCTTACCAATCTTGTCCCAACAATAGCTTTACTTGATCTTCCTAGAACTCCATAATTCTACAAAGAGTTTCATTCCATCTCCATTTCAAGTCCTTTGAAATTCCATTCTTTTCTTCAATCCATGCCAAGGTCAATTTCACTTTTCACTTGTATGACCTCTTCATAATTATATTTTGGAATTCATTCTATTATCTTATGTCCTCCTTCATTTATTTTCCTTAGGTTCCATTCAATTATGGAGTTGTCTTTACTTTTTCCCATCAAACTCCTCATCATAGTTATTAACCTCATAGCAAATCTACCCACTTGAATGTCTTATTCCAACAATTAGCTACTTTTGGGTGAGTAGAAGCGTGTCACATCTTCCCATTTGTTACACATAAGTTACTAGTCCATATCCTAAACTCTTATGAGCATGCTAACACTTATCCACATGGATAATTCACTCATTTCCTATATGAGATGCATTTCCCTTTACCTGATGGTACATGTTCCTTGTTCTTTACATGTTGATCTGTTCCATGTTGCCATTAGTTGTCAATGCTTCTTGGATGTACACAACAACCAACCATAATGTTGATGATTCCCATTTATCCCCTCTACTTGTGGTATCTTCAATACCATTTCTACGCATTCCATCATGGCATACAATATCCATTCCAATTAACAAAATCTCCCTCGTATCTTCCTTGGAGTTCAAATTGCACATATTAATCCCAATCACTACCGAGATTGCATTATTAATCAAGAAACCAAAACCCATTAGTGATATCTTTCTTCCTTCTTAATAATACATGATTGCCACTACTTATTGATCAATACTCCATATACCAAGCACTCATCCCTACTTCCTTTAATATTGCACCTTTCTAGTTAGCGAATAATTTAGTTTTCTTACATTCCCCACCGTGGATCTGCGTAATTGTGAGAACACCATAATTTTGTTCATACCATTATACTTAGCCAATTTCACCCCCGGTACACTCATATATCACCATACTACTTTCCAAAAATTTAGGTTACAGTAGAAGTTACCTAGATTAACAATTGTCTTGTCAAATCAATCCCAAAGGCTTTGCTTTTCTTGCTTTCTAAACCAACAACATATTTCAAAATCATAAACCTTCCATTTTATTCTTCTCTAGAGAATCTTTCTAATGACTAAATCCATGCCCCATTCTAATCTTACAACGAATAATCGCATCCATCCAAAATTTGTAGATTCACCCAATTAAGCCAAGAGGATTTGTTTTGTGCACTTTATGAAATAAATAGAAACATATTTCATAAGTAAAAACTAGTTGTTATATTTTCCTCTGCATTACTTTTCTGATGACTATACTTATTCTTAATTATGGGTTTTGAGGTAAAATTTACAATTCCCCAAAGTTAGCACTTTTTCCCACTTCTACCCTATTCCTAAGCCCTCAACATTATCTCATTATTAGCTCTACAATTATGTACTTCCATCCTTGGCTTCTCATCATTTCCATCAAATCAATTGGGTCAGTGTTATCTCTATTCCCACTAGATTATGTTTCCTCATTTCCCACATTGATATTCTTCCCTCTGGCTTCTTCTTCTAGATTGTATGGAAGTTCCCCTTCTCCGATATTTACTTCTTCAATTATGTTATGTGCTATGCTAAATGAAAAAATGTAACTAGTAACATGTACCAACTTGTTGTACCGGTATCTGCTATGTGTCCATACTTCAAATCTATTAGTTAAACTTTATTTCCAAAATTCAATAAAAATTTCAAGTATAGATAAGAATTCTGGAAATTATTAATTTGACAATTTTGTCAAATTATAACCACATACCCATTTCTTGTCCAATTTTTAAAATGGCATAACACACTTATTCCTAAACTAACAACATCATGAAACATTTATCATTCTCGTTAGTCATGTTATAACCACAAGGAAATTCTTGAAGTCCTCGGTGTCTAAGGAGACATGACAAGGGTCAAGGCGGCTTCCCTCATTTTTTTTGTAAATATTCTGATTTTGCACAATTTGTCACATAAGGTCGACGACATTTACCTCTGGCTTATTCGTCTAGATTGTATGGAATTTCCCCTTCTCCGATCTTTACTTCTTCAATTATGTTATTTGCTATGCTAAATGAAAAACTGTAACTAGTAACATGTACCAACTTGTTGTACCGGTATGTGCAATGTGTTCATACATCAAATCTGTTAGTTAAACTTTATTTCCAAAATTCAATTAAAATTCCAAGTATAGATAAGAATTCTGGAAATTATTAATTTGAAAATTTTGTCAAATTATAACCACATACCCATTTCCTATCCAATTTTTAAAAGGGCATAACACACTTATTTCTAAAATAACAACACAAGCAACATTTCCCATTCTCGTTAGTCATGGTATAACCACAAGAAAATTGTTGGAGTCCTTAATGTCTAAGGAGGAATGACAAGGGTCAAGGGGGCTTCCCTAATGTTTTGTAAATATTTTGATTTTGCACAATTTGTCACATAAGGTCGACAACATTTCCCAATTTCTAGTACCTAGAATCCAAGTGTTGAAAACACTACCTTTATTTTTCCGCTTGCACGATTTTCTGAGAAGGGTGTGCTTGAGTGGTCCCATCCTTTATGATGTCACCTTACATCACTTTACCATTGATTAGACATAAGCAATTTCATCTCTGGACAAAAGTGTTTTTTCAAAACTACCGTGATGAGTTGGAATGAACGAGGGGATGACAGATCAACGGAGTGGTTTTGAATTTCCGGCTTGTGCTAATTACTTTACCTCCTATGCAAGTTGACAATATGGAATCATCCCATGCCATTGATATTTGTATACATGTCACATAGCCACCCATCCATCCAAGGCAAGGGAGGGAACATGATTCCAATCTATGGGGTTTTTCATAAAAACTCAGCCCATTCATTAGATTCATACAATTAAAAACCATTGTGTGTAGATGCAACTCAATTGAATATGCACAACGGAAATAAACAAATCATCCACACACATTCATGCCCATCCAGCATATCAATACAATCATCAAATTAAACATTGCAGAAGTAAAATACAGAGACAGAGAACACTTATCTTCGTTGTGCAATGGTCCCAAACGACTAGCTATGTCGCTGCAACATTCCACCCAACCATAGGTCTCTGCCCAGCCTGTATTCTTTCAGCACTCAGAGACCACCCCCGAGCTGGGCATGATTCATACAAGGAAAAGGGGACATTCAAGCTCATGCAAAGCCAAATAAACATTTCATCTGAGCCAAGCCAGTCCACAGCTGGGTTTATCAGGCTACATTTGAACCCGGGATGCTTGCACTCAAGCTCAAGCCAAAACAATGGATTAGGAGAGGGAAATTCGACCACAGGGAGGAAAATGATTTCTCCTACAGGTTCATAAGCATTTAATAGCCAACACAGTCTCAATGGAATCCCCTTTCCATTTCCCTTCTTCCCCATTGGTATGTAACACAAAAACGCCCTTCCCAGCCAGGAGAATGAGGGCAGACACAACAAAACCATGGAGAAAAACGCCCAGGTGGCTCCAAACTCGTGAGGGAGGAAGGTTGGTTGATGGATAATGTCTTGGGGAGAAATTCATGGCTCTTTTCTTGCCCAAGAAGCCAAACGCGATTTCCCATGCAGGGTGGCTTGCCCATACCCGAATTTGGACAGCCATACCTCTCATTCCCCAAGGCATTAACTACCTCAACCAACTCTTGGGAGAAATCAATGATTGGGTACAAAAGTCAACATGGGTAGTTGAGGGTTTGATGGGTTCTCTCATTGACACTTGGCTTGAATTGATTGGCTCTAGGGGTTTGAATGTTCCCCCCCCCCAATTCCTTGTAAAATCATGCCCCCATCTCTTTGTTGCATTGCATAGCTAGTTGTGGGTATTTTATTAAAATGCATATTTACATGATGTTTGAAATTCCAATGTGCCTGGCTAGCACACAAACCAAATGCATCAATAAATCGATGGCGGGGCCTTGGCCATGAGCTCCTCACCATGATTTTATAACAATATTACATCATTTACATTTTAATGCAATAGGGTCAAGATGGGGACGTGACAATACATCCAATGGTTTGATCCCCTCCGACATTTTCATATTTATTCACATGCAATCATCTGTACACTCGTCTAACATGGTTAGTCCACTTCACACCCCTTTGTCCACGTGGCATTTGTGGGGGCCACACCAAATTTCCATTTTTTTTAATTTTATAAATATGTAGATTCTTTTTATGCAGCATGTGGATATATGAAATGCACATGTGGCATGCCAAAGTATAAACATGTGGCCAACCAAAATTTACAACTATCTATTTTCTTCTCGAAGATGGCCACCATAAAATTACACCTATCATTTTCTTCTTTACATATGGACATCATAAAATTACACATGACACTCATTATCCCGCCTATAATTTTCCATCAACTGATGTTACTACCCCTACTACCATCAATTCCCAAGTTTGTTAATTAACATAACAACAATCATTTTGAAAAAAATACAAAGTTCATCCATGAATTTTCATAGAGAATTTGAATTTCTCCCATGCAAGCTACTATGTTTTATTTGAGACTGCCACATGTGCATTTCCACCAACATATAAACTGCAACCTGAATTTTTTTTTCATCAAAATTTCTTCATAGGATTTCTATTAAATAATCTGTGTACAGTATGCAAATTTGTTTTAAACATTGAATTTTTTCGACACATAATTGGCTCCAGTGTTATAACCTTGGCTTGAATCAAACAATTGACAATTTCAACACTATTTTTCCTATTTTGTTACTGAGTCATTTGGGTGTTGGGGTTAGCAAGTATGGGTGTTAGGGTTTTCAAAATTAGGGTTGTAATTGTTAGGGGCAATGTTTCTTATAATTTTTAAGGATTGTGGGGTTAAGGGTGATAATCATTATAGAGGTTCAAGATAGTGGCGGATAAGAGATACATTTGACTAGATTATACATGATAAGGTTGATACAAGTTGATGGGACTTATTGTTTTGAGTTGATCATAAAAAAAAATGATATAATTCATTATCTTGATATGATTAGGAGATTCTGGTAGGCTTTAAGCCCAAATCAAAGTAGAAACATCAATGTCATTCTCCTCCTTATCATCACAAAATGAGAGATATTAAGGTTTTCTACTCCACATATTTTGAATGAGATATTATGAGGCTCATTGTTATAGCATATTTTACCACACTTGTCCCATAAATGCTATGATGGTCGATCTTATCTATTTACCTCTTTTGCAAACTCCCTTTATCCATGATCAACTATAAACAACAACTATTCTTGGAAAGACCTCGTAAAAAACTGAATTTTCCAGGATGCACGTGACTAGTTTTTCAACCATTATTGAGAGTGTCTATTATGCCAAAGAATTGAAGTGTTTCTTTTGGGCATATCTCTCAGAGTGAACTGGATTGAGTGTGTGAAAGGCCTAGGTGGAAGGACTCTTATCTCAATTTTAGAATGGTGCCGTGATGATATTCAAGTGAAATATGTATGTAACTTGTTGTTTATGTTATAAAAGAACTCTCTTCTCTGTCCAAATTGAGTATTTTGGTTTCAGTTTTTAAATTCTTGAATTTGGATGAGTTATTCAACAATTTGTTTGTAAAACCATATTTTTGCAGTAGTGACTACTTTCTTGTCGATCTTTGCTTATTTTCAGGTTAAAATCTTGAATTTTTGGTGAGAGGATTGGAGTAGCGTTAGCTTAGTGATCTACATCAACTGATTTGATTATGAGTGAGTTATAATTCTAAACCTTTGTTGTGTTTCCCAAGAAAGTTTGCATGCAAAGGGTTTAAATCGGTTTTGCTTCAATATTTTGAGTTTTCTTTTGGGTATTGATCTGTGGTGGTTTAGCCCAAAGACCACTAGGGTAGTTTAAATTCCCAAAATAGAAATGGCAACTCCGCTAGGGAGTTTTTACATTTTTGGTAGTTAGGGTTTTTTTGTTTGTTGTGTGAATTTTTGTATGTTTTTCAATGTTTCTATTGATTTTTTGAATATTTCCTATCTTAGGCTAGTAGCTTTTCATCTCAGAACCCTTATGAGAAAAAAATTTGGTGTTGGGGCACCAAATTTTTTCATTTTTTTCATTTTCCCATTCATGTATGTGGGTAACAGTGCACACAGGTGCTTGCTTTTCCTGTAGGTTTCACTTTTTTTTGCAAAATTCCTATTTTTACCCCTGTATGTGACCAAACCAATGGACAGTCATGTGCACACAACCGAGTTGTCTATAGCTTGTGTACACCCAATTTAGCTTCTTTTTTTAGTTTCTTTCTGTTCAAACTGGAAAAGTGGGTTGCTTGCTGTCTAAGTTGACTGTGAAGGACTAAAGCTTGTTGTTGTGTTTAGAAATCAACTCTTTTTTTTACAAAAAAAAAGTCTTTTTGAGTTTTAGGTTTTTTTCCTCAATTCTATTTTTGGACTGGTTTTTGTAAAAAATTTAGCAATTTGGATTCTTATAAAATATTTATGTTTATATCTTTACTATTTTGTTCATATCATCACAAAAAAATGATAAAATTTTCTTGCTTTGCAAGTTTTATTGTTGATTATTTTTGCATTTTAAAAAGAAGGTCATTTTATTGCTTCATTTTTTTAGTATCTTTGTGCAATAAGTGAAGCAATATTTTATATGTTGCTTGATACTTCTTTTTCTGCAATACTTAAACATAAAAGTTTAATTTTCTTTTCAGAAAAGAAAAAAAAAATTCTTTGAAAAATTTAAAAACAATTATTTTTTAGTTTAAAAAGAAAAAGAAAAAGTTTCTTTCTTTTAAAGTGTGTAATATCCCTGATCAGGTTAGAAATGATATTACCCAAAAAATTTAAAACTTATAGCACAATTTTTCATAGGCAAAGACTAGTCAACAAAACTAGTTGAAAGGGGCTAGTTTAGGGCACAATAGAATTCCTCCTGGGTTATGAATTTGGGATATTTAGGTTCTTCCAAATGTACAGGAATGTGTGCAGAAGCAAACATTACATAAACAGGGCCAACTTCCATGTCCTATGCACAAAGCACTGGGACCATTTACATTTCAACAACAATTGGAGTTGATGTCTACTTTGAGGCTTCCTCGGTACTCTGGCATATGCATACTAGACTCAGTTTTTTACACCTGAATGAAACCAGTGGTTTATTTCTGACATTAAACTCCCAATTAAATGATGGACACAATTTTCAGGTAATTTGGGAGGTTCTAGTGGAGTTTGGAAAAATAGGTTGGATTTCCTATTTTCCTTCCCAAGAACTAAATGGAATTCTCTAATTACTTTTATGAAGCTGGAATATGATTCATTATTATCCAAATAACTCACATCAAATTACGGAATTTAATTTGAGTTCATATAATAGATTTTATGGGAAAAATAGTAAAACTAGCTAGTTGGACTGCCTAACTAGTTCGACTTCTAGTGGATCCAACGCATGTACGACCTGAAATAAATTGAATTATGAAACTTGGTATGGATTAATTATGACCTTAATTACCTTCATAACTTTATAGAATGACATTTGGATTTGTATAACTCATTTTCCAACCTTTTTGGCAAAACTAGTCTAATGAGCATAGGTAGGAAAATGACTCAATTACTTGCAGAATTTGAAAGGAATATTTATGAATAATATTAAGGATGGTTTATAGGAGAATAAACATCATATTACATGGATTTTTGCAGCACCAAAATGACTCTAAGGGTCTTAGTGACCTCCAGCATTAACCATGTCTTAGTTACATCAAAGAAAGCTCCATTGGTTGGAGTTTGGAATACATAGTGAAGGTATGTTTCGAGAAGAATGAGTGGACTTGATGTAAATTCAGTGAGAATATATGGAATATTCATCCATCATGGAAGAATTTGAATAATCACAGTTTGATTCCCACAGAGAATTAGAGAGAAGGAAGAATATAGAAGGTTGTTGCAAGATAGGTTCCTTCTTCAATATTTTGGGAGTCTTCAAGGAATTTCGACCCCAAATTGAGATTATAATTTAATCGCTGCAAGATTATATTCAATGGATGTACAATAGTCCTCAGTACCTGCAAGAGAGAGTGGAAGAGATACTAGAACAATAATGGCTAAGGGAAGCATCACCCAAAGCAAGGTTGAGGCACATCACTTAACAAGAGAAGCTAAAGCTCTCACATTCAATTACAAAATGGTCAAAAGATGTGAATTGGAGTTGGAATCATTCTTTTATAAAATTTAGGGTGACCTGCTGAGAAATTTGAATAGCTTGGTGACCTGTGAGAACCCTTCCACATGGGCCACCCATGAGTGGATATACTTGCCTTGCTTTTGCCTTACAAGATTTTTTTTCCTTTAGAAATTGTGCCCCCCTTTGTATAAATATGTTTCCTAGTTTGTTAGAGTTTCCTACTTTGTAAAATGAGCTCCCTTTCAGAAACTGTGCCCCCCCTTTGTCTCAAGATGTTTCCTTCTTTGTAAACTGAGCTCCCTTTTGGAAACTGCGCCCTCCTTAGCTTTTCCTAGATATTTCTAATTTTCCGCTTTTGGAAACTTCTTACACCTGCCTGCTTTTGATCTGTTTCTAAATCCAACAGGTTTCTTTAGACACCTTACTAATTTCTTGTCCTCAATTCCAATTTAGAAATCTTATCCTCATGATGGTGCCCTCTTCACCCACTTGCACAATTTTTAGGAATATTTATTTATAAAAATAATTTAAAATTAATTAAATTATCTCATCTTCTACAATTAGGCTAATTTTATTCTATGATTACAAAATTGAATAAAATTAATATCCCTAGGGACAAATTTTTCCCCTTTACCCATGGGAACTGACTGATTCAAAATTAGGGACATGACAAGTCCTCCCTTCCCAAAATTGCTTGTCCTAAATCAATTGAATTTATGGAGGATGAACCTGTGCACCTTCAAAAAATCTCTACTTCCAATCAAAATCATCTGCTGTGCAATTTTGAAGTAGTGGACTCTATGAACCAATTTTCTACAAGGTTCCACCATGCTTGCTGCTGCTCTACTTTGATTTTAGTCCCCACGCTGCTTTTTTTGAAAATTTTCAAACTTGAGCATTTAAAATCAAAATGATCCTAGGATCCGAACTGAACCTCTGCAATATTTCTTTACTTACGAATTTTGAAACTCTGTACTACAAAGATGAACTCAAGAGAAGAAAGATTGGATTTCACCAATAAGCCAACAACCAGAGATATGTTCCCAATGAACTGAAACAACAATGCAAGGATCCCATTGCTTGTTTTTCATTCCCATGGAAAGGAATACTCCTCCAGTCCAACTGTTAGGCAAAAGAATGTCTAGATCCCACTACCCCCACTGCAAGTATCTATATGGCAGTGTCAAAAGTGAAAAATTTCCATCCAAAGGAATTCTAGGATTCCATTGTACAATCTGCATCTTTCCAAGCATTAGTGAAAACCAGAAAGTTCCATCATTATGTAAAATGCAAGGGAAGATGGAAACAACATGCCACTAATCAATAAGATCATCTTTAAATAAGCAACTTGGTAACTATGAAAGCCCCATCAAAATATTTAACTCTCCAATGTAAGGCTAAATCAAAGGAAGACTATACATCACCAAATATCCCTTCAAAGAGGGAGGAAAAAATCCAACATGTCTTTCCTTTCCAACTAAAGGGTTCTTATGTGACCAATGCACACAAGAAGCAAAGGTGTTATCCATGAAACTAAAATGACAAGGGTGAGGATCCCATGTCCTATAATGCTACTCCAAAAGAGAGTAATTTATATCAAAATCAGCCATGTGTATGTATTTCTCAAATAAAGAGATCTCATTATCTCTATGGAACCCAATAGGTGCTTCCCTCTTCATCCAATGGCTCAACCCTCTTCCATTGATCCAAGGGTGAAAGACTCCGTCAAATGACCCACACATTGAAAATAAGTGTGGATCTGATGTCTTCTTGTCAAAAGAGGCTGCAAAAACAGGCATGGGATGCCCAAACTACTGTCGAGAAGGGAACATATCATCTGTATCAATTATAGGAGCCTCCTGCTCCTCATGTGGCACAAAAAGGAAGAATCCCTTTACCCAATTTTCATCCCTATGTGTTTTGGATGCCATAGATGTGTGGAATGGAGGACAGTGAACAAAATGTTGTAAATAATAAGTCATCTCACTTGTGGTTGGCTCAATCAAGGTGATATCATGTGCCTCTTCCAAAACCATGCAACTCCCTCCTAGAGGAAACTCATAATCTCTCTGGAAATGAATAGGTGCTTGGTCTTTAGTTTGCTTGTCTTCTAACTCCTCAAGCACATGCAAATCATATTTTACTTCATGTGCCACCATCACATGAAGTTCTCTTTCTGCATCATGTATGCAATCAACCATATAAGAATGATTGTCTTTAATGTAGGGACTGAACTGTGATTATTGCAACTTCTCATGTAGTTTCCCAACATACTACTCAGATTCTTGAAGGGCTCTGTGAGTATTCTTAAAATAATCATGGGTGGATTCCAAATCAAGGATGATCTTGTCAATCTTTTCTTCATCCCTCAAGGATGTGCCATGATACAACTCTGCAAGCTCCAGTAAAATATCTCTATCAGAAAGAAGCTAAGAAAAATTTCCTCTTAGGCTTCCTATTGATTCCCGAATGTGCACAAAATATTCAACAGAGGGTTGCTCATCCATTGATGTGGTTCTCCAACAATAGTGAGAGATAAAAGCATAAATTTCATGGAGGTTTTTCAGGGCCTCCTTGATATTTACCTCACTCATTTTCAATGACCCAATCAAAGAAATAAGTTTTTGCTGGTGAACCTCCTCTTCTTCTTCTTGCAATTAAATCTCCTTTGATTCATGAACCTGAATACTGGAGGACTCAACCAATCCAATATTCCCACTAGAATTGGCTTCCATATGGGGCTGTAACAAAGGCATACAAAAATCAGAATTGCAGCCATACCTTTGTGCCCAATTCCCCTCCTCATGTGACAGTATTATGTCAGCAAGATTCTTCTCCAAATTTTATGATTCAAACCCCACTGATGTCTGCTAGTTTTCACACCCGAATGATGATAGAAACAGGTCCAACATACCTTCCAAGTCCTATGCACAAAGCACTGGAGCCATTTACATTTCAACAATAGCTAAAGTTGATGTCTACTTTGAGGCTTCTTGGGCACTCCATCATATGCATACTAGACTTAGTTTCTTACACCTGCATGAAACCAGTGGAGTATGTCCGACATTAAACTCCCAATTAAATGTCGAACAAGAGTTTCAAGGAATTTGGGAGGTTCTGGTGGAGTTTGGAAAAATAGGTTGGATTTCCTATTTTCCTTCCCAATAACCAAATGGAATTGTATAATTAGTGTTATAAATATGGAATATGAATAATTATTATCCAAATAACTCACATCAAATTACATAATTGAATTTGAGTTCATATAATAGATTTTACAGGAAAAACAATAAAACTAGCTAGTTGGACTGCATAACTAGTTCGACTTCTAGTGGATCCAACACATGTATGAAATGAAATGAATTGCATTATGAAACTTGGTATGTATTAATTATGACCTTAATGACCTGAATAACTTTACATAATGACATTTGGCTTTATATAACTCATTTTACAACCTTTTTGGCAAAACTAGTCAAAATTTCTAGTCTAATGAGCATAGGTAGGAAAATGACTCAATTAATTGCAGAATTTAAAAGGAATATTTATGAATAATATTAAGGATGGTTTATAACAGAATAAAAATCATCTTACAGGTATTTTTTAAGCACCAAAATGACTCTAAGGGTCTTAGTGACCTCCAACATGAACCATGTCTCAGTTACATCAAAGAAAGCTCCATTGGTTGGAGTCTGGAATACATAGTGAAAGTAGGTTACGAGAAGCATGAGTGGACCTGATGTAACTTCAGTGAGAATATATGGAATCCTCCTCCATCATGGAATAATTCAAATCATCACAGATTGATTCCCACGGAGAATTAGAGAGAAGGAAGAATATAGAAGGTTATTACAAGAGAGGTTCCTTCTTCAATATTTTGGGAGTCTTCAAGGAATTTTTAACCCAACTTGAGATCATAATTTAATGGCTGAAATATTATATTCAATGGATGTACAATATTCTTCAGTACCTGCAAGAGAGAGTGGAATAGATACTGGAACAATAATGGCTAAGGGGAGCATCACCTAAAGCAAGGTTGAGGCACATCACTCAACAAGAGAAGCTAAAGCTCTCACATTCAATTAAAAAATGGCCAAGAGAGGTTCCTTGGTTCCAATTTAGCAAGCTTATCCTCATGAGGGCGCCCTCTTATCCCACTTGCACAATTTTTAGGAATATTTATTTATAAAAATAATTTAAAAATAATTAAATTATCTCATCTTCTAGACTTAGGCTAATATTATTCTATGATTAAAAGATTGAATAAAAATAATATCCCTAGGGACAAATGTGTCTCCTTTACCCATGGGAATTGACTGAGTCAAAATTGGGGACATGACAAAGTGTGAAATTGTTTTCAGTTTTTTAAGAAAATGAAAAGAAAATAAAAACTTTTCAATTTTATCTAGTTTAGGTTGTTTATTTCAGTTTTTGAAAACAGAAAAGGTTGATTTTTTAATTTTTCTTTTCAAAGTAGTTTTTGTTAAAAGATCAAAAAAATTAAAAAAAGGAAATTTTTTGTTGGAATGTTTTTTGTATTTTAAAGAAGTGTCATATAGAACTTAATTAAGTTAAATATAATTTTTCTTCCTACACTTATATATCTTTAAAAATGTTTTTATTTCGTGTAAGTGCTGGAACATCACTCGTTTTACTTTCGTTCCCCTAAGTAAGAACAACCACTTAAAAATAACACTTAATTTAAAACCAATCATAGTAACTTTATTTTTTGATAGGGTTCACCAATTTAGATTAAGTTTTAGGATCTTGAAATAGGTTGTTAGTTAACAACCCAATATCATTTAAACTTTTAAACTTAGTGGTCTCTTTATAAGGATAGGAAGAAATACAACACCATAAGGGTGTGGTCGAAAAACTCCACTAACACTGGAGTTCAACACGACATCATGTGAGGTTGAGTGGAGTGGAAAACCACCTCAATACGTAAACCAAGCATTTGTGGGATTTTGCGTGTACAGGGAATTTTTCAATACCAAACTTTGGGCCCTGTGAGGTGCCGATACTATTAAGGTTTAGATCTTAGCTACTTTTCCCATACATACAATCTTGACCATCAACTGTTCCCCCAAACGACGACTACAGATTGGTAACCATAGAATATTGTCCTTAGGTACCACATAGGTGAAGGTAGGGGGATTCCTACCAACCTTGAACAGACATTGAGCCAAACTGATAAAACCCTTGGAGGCTATCCCTTGACTTGTGGGGATACTTGCACCAAGAAGAACTAAATGCCTTGGTAATTGTTCTCAAACCTTTGTTGTTTGGTTGTGGGACTTAATAAACCCACACCGGACTTCAAAAGGACATTTGTTTTCTTGGTTTGATTTCCTAGGACTTTTTCTAGTGGTGTGCCCTTTGTGACGTGAGTGATTTAGTTGGCCTTACGAATTCTTGTCTTAAAATATTTAAGTGTGGAATATCAATCACTTCATTGTTCTAAGAGGATTCAAAATCTTCCTCCAGCTACATTTGAACCTCCACCGCGTCCACAAAGTCACTGAACAAACGTAGTAGGCTCATTTGAGCCTACAGGTTCTATCGATCTACTTGGTGAGCCACAACCTATAAGAAACTACACTTCACCACACACTAGAGCTGAATATTTGCAAGTCGAAGGCTATGGAATACCATTCAACTCTCCTTTAACCAGACCTAATGATCCAATATTAGTGTATATTCCAAGCGTTTTTGGCCAAGCAACAATTTCTTATCATATTAGCAAAGGATTAGTTATGGATGATCTAGGAGGAAGTTCGGGAGAGGCTCACACTCCCACTTTGGATATTGTACTAGGAGCATTTTTTCCTCCTCATGTCAATAGCCAAATGTTAATGCAACCATAGGTAATTCAGATATGGTGGTTACTTTTGACACTACTTCCTCACATATAGGTTCGGTTGTTACTCAATCATTAGGTGTCACTTTGTCAACACGTTTTAGATCTATTGTCATTACATCTGGTATCCCTATGTTGGGTATGCCTAAATTCCCAATTACTTCTAGTCCCTTGTTTTTCAAATCATACTAATGGTTTCAGTGGTTCTGTTACAGCTTTCCAAGGTTTTCCTTGGCATGGAGGTCATAATCCCTCATACTTTTGTTGATGTTTCTCCATGGTTCCAACATCAGGAAAATATTCTACAGATGATTCTCCCAGAGTGGTCATGTGTATTGGCCAATGGTTGGTAGAGAATTGTTGTAGAAATTTCTCCCTACGGATAGGTACAAACTCTCTTAGGTTAAAGTAGACTTTAACTGACTCTAAACTAAGACAAAAAGATAACAAATGCTACCTTGAATTCCTAGATCTAAACAAATATCTCAAGATTATATTGCTATAAGAAATGGAAGAGATCTAACTGACCTTTGATCCAATTGCTCGTCCTAATGGTCGCTTCAATCTCCAAGTCCTCGTGAATGAACCTGTCAAAATAAAAGCAAGATACAAGCATATACGATTCTCTAACAACTTGAAATATGAGTTAGGATCTAAATATATAAAAGATACAAATCATATGATTGAAACAAGATCAACATACATGATTTGGGAAACAAGACAAGTTATGTTTTATTACCAACTTGAAGCCACTTACAATGGTTGCTTGATATCCCAGCCAACTCCCAGCTCCAAGTGCTTTCTCCTCTAGCTATCTCCACAAAGATTCAAGATCATAAGTTTGATGTCTCCAAGATTCCTCCCCTTTGCTCATGGAATGCCTCTCTCTTATAGTGTGTAGTAGGGTTAACCATCAAGAGAGAAGAATGGATCTTGGGAATGTTTAGTGGATCAGGCCCACTAATCTGAGAAGGTGAGTTAGGATCGAATCAGGGATACCAATCCTAAAAAATATCTCGAAGATCAAGATCCCACAAGCCATGGCAAAAAGGATAAAAAAGGAGTACTGTGCCCCTTGAAACTGAGCATAACGCGGTAGTACCGCATGGCAGAGAAAGAGCATAGTGCGGTAGTGGGGACTACCGCGCACCTAAGCTGGAGCAAGGCGCGGTAGTGTAGGTATATGAAGTCTCAGCTGGGTTGATTCTTGACAGGACATGTTTGTCTTCAAGGATCATTCATCATTCTTCTCTTCTGGGTGTTTTAAGCAGTAGGGGAAGTGTTGTCAACTATTTTTATGGTGAAGATGCGACACTGTGAAATATGGAGGTATAACAGATGCCCCCTAAAGTGTGAGGTCAGAAGGGACTGATGGCCGAAAGACTTTACAAATACTGTGCGGAGATAGCATCGAGGAGAGCAACAAGGAGCTGAAACAGAAATAAAATTTCAGATATACCATCGATGGGGGCATACCCATGCTCGAAAACAATTGACTCAAAGCATGGCTACCAACCAATACATTGCAGATCCATGAGTACTGAGATGATATAGACTGTAGACAAATCATGGCTACTATGAACAAGCATAGATCCATGAGACAGTAATGAAACAACCACGACCAATACAAAAAAGTGGATCTGTGTGACAATACAAAGGACATCTCCATCGCAACTTGGATGTGATCAAAGTACAAAGGTGCGTCCAGGGTCTTCTACTCAATCGCAAATGATACGAATCTAGCCATGTGATTACAAAGTGTTGAAGTCGAACATGGTAGAAACCATTTGATTACCAGTCAATGATGTGAACCGTTAACAAATGCGAGGGAAATCACCAATGATGATGATGATCCCCAAGGTATCTATAGTACATCTCAACAAAATGCGAATGAATGAGTTGATGTCGAGCATTCGAGAGATCGTTCGATTAGAGGTCAATGATGTAAACCTACTGTCGAACACGAGGAAACCTGCCATTGAGGCACGCAAGTACCAAGGTACTAATGGTTGATTCCTAAGTCCAATTCCCAGATAGTGATTTGGTATCGACGGCAATAGACTCGTCACAGGTGGGCCATAATGATTCCCACATCATCGACACGAAATCGGAACGAAAAGATAGTATAGGACAATGAAACAATGGAACATGTACTGACATAGTGGAGGTCTGACAAAATGAATGACTCTAAACAATGCAACCCTTTGAACATATAACGGCATGTAACAGGACTTGACAGCAGGGATTATTGATAGCAGAGGATAGACATCAAACGAGTAGGCTCGTGGCCAGAGAGACGACTCAGGATGATGACCATAACTCAGCGAAAATAGATACCCAAAGTAGACAAGGGACAGACGCATGCCATGTTCAAAGGTGACGACTGACAAGCTGTCAACAAAATAAACTCAACTTGTTTCCCATTTTCCCCCGACATGATAGACGAGTACCTCTTTGTTATTTTTCAATCTTGAAGAGGATAACATATGCTCGGTATAGCTCATCTCATAGATGAGTCCAATCTCACATGTTTTACAAACCTGAGAAAGGAGGGGTTCGTCCCAAAGTGGGTCCTTCGATGTCAAATTTTAACGAGTCCAAGGAAGGAAAACTTGGTAGTTTTTCATATTTAGAGAGCCTGAAAAACTTAAAGGAGGCTCCAAAGTGTACTTTTTTGTAAATTTAGTCCCTCGATCCCGAAAAAGTGTAAAACAATTCCCGAGAGAACTCTCCCAGCCAAAAATTAACTGAGGTATACCTTTCTCGTAAATAGTCTAGACGGGTCGAAAAAGGGGTAACCTATCACCGAATAGACGACCTTTCAAATACTTTTACAAGTGTGAAAGAGACAAGATCACTTGGCAATCTTTTCAATTTTAGGGAGTCTGAAAAGAGCTTAACTATGGACTCCAATGGTCTTTTTCGTAATTTTTTAATTATTCTGGTCCGAAAAAAAGAATAAAATACAACCAGGATAATACTTTCCTCATCGTTTAACAAGCATGAGTAAAGCTGACTAAGCTCGACACCGTTTTCTTAAGTTTGACAAGCACGACACGGGTGTAAAGCGCTTGGAATCTTTTTCAAGTTTTAATCCAGAGCACGAAAAAGATAAAGTAGGCTCAAAATGAAGGTCAAACAATAAATGAACGCCAGTGTGAACATTTTTAAAGGAGACCCTGTCAACAAATGCTCATGGAACCAGATATTAGTAATGTGAAATGGGTTTTAATTTAACCAAATAAAATAATGAGTAAAAAATAAGTGAAAAAGTTATATAAAGAATAGGTAAATATGGAAAGTTACCATTTCACTTGTGCATTTGCCAAAAGAGGAGATTTTATCCATTGAGGAGCAAAAACTTCAAGAGTTCATATCTGGAGATCCGGAGCACCGTTTCAAGAACCGTCTGCACCAGGTAAGAGCTTTCAAGCCCCTCTTTCATTTCATAGATAAATAACTTGATTTCAGTAAGTAGAAGTTAATTTTTGGGAAGGCCCTAATGGGAAAATTTCGCTATCCACAGTACCGCACGGGAGCCATATCGGTAAACGCGGTACTGTGTAATAGTACCCGCGTTGTAGGGTTAAACAAGGGCGCGGTACTGTGTAGTACCGCGCAGCCGCATTGCCCCCAGGCATGATAGTGATGATTTTTAAGATGAAAAAATTAGTTTTTCTCAAATTTTTAGCTGATATCAAGTTGTTAAATGATTAATGAATGTTTCCTATGACCTTATGCAGGTGTCTGCAACTTGTTTGGAGCAAAATGGTCAATTGGAAAGAAAGAGAGCATGAAGCGGATGATTTGCTAGCCGAAGATGACCAAGAGACCTTGACTGCATTGCGGGAATGTGGTTTGTTGAAATTCTTCAAGACCAAAGGTATCCGTAAGCAGGAAAAACTTCTCACCCACATTATTCAAATGTGGGACCCCGACATTCAAGCTTTCCGAGTTGGAGAACACGCCCTCGAGATTGAACTCGAGGACATTTATTTCCTCACTGGCCTCTCAAAAAGAGGAGCCCGGGTGAGTTTTACTGGGTTCACATCCTCGGAGGTGAGCACTGATGCTTTAATTGCTCGTTATTACCGTCAAGGTTCAGGGAAGAAAAGTGGCAAGGTGGTCATTAAGGACATTGTAGAACTTCCTTTAAAAACCGTGTTGTTCACCATCACACGTGCAGCAAGGAGTACGGGTCCCCATCAGGCGTCCCGTACACAAATGAATCTTGCAGTGAATTGCATGGCAGGAACAGTATTCAACTGGTGTGAGGCAGTATTAACCAACCTCAAAGAGCAAGTGAACAAGTGTAGGATTGGAGAGAACTCTCAATTTGGGTACGGGAGCATCTTGGTCACCTTCTTCTTGGCGAGGGTTCCGTTGTTGCGTCCACAGCTGACCATGCCCCCACGTCCACCCACCGAGCCATGGATGGCTCAATGGAGCGAGTATGCAGGACGACTTGGAGGGCCACAGCGTTTGGCTTTCGGTGAGGATTTCTTCTCGTGGCTCGAGGAACAGATTGTGATGATCGATGACTACCCTTATGCAGGGGTAGACTTCCGCGAGGACATAGACTTGGCACTGCCGAAAGATGAGGATTAGGACAATTCAGGTATGACCTTCATAATTTTTTTTTTTAATTTTTTGAATATATAATTTTTATTGTTTTTTAGAATGTGTAAAAAAAAATTAATATATATACGTGTGCATGTCGCGGACCGTGGACCACAGAGACCGGAAGGGTACTCGCCGTTACGCCGAGGTGGTGTTGATCACCGAGCCGCTCTAGACAAGGAAGAAGACGAGGATGAGGCAGGAGGGGTCCAAGAGATAGAGAGGAACCTATAGGGATTAACCCACGGTGTCCCCGCTATGAGGATGGACAACATCCCTTTGCATCTCCAGCGGCATACCGTAGGTGTGCCTAGGCATATTGGCCGACTCCTCCGTAGGGTGGCTCGGGTTATAGTGTGTTATCACCAGCAGCATGAGGAATATGAGGAGGAACATGATATATCTCCTAGATCTCCTTAGATGGTAGCTTTTATCTTTTTTCCGCATGTATACAATATGTAGGCTTTTGAGAGCCAAATTTTTGTATGGGACTAGGTCCCAAATTTTGTCTTTAAAACACAAACTCCGTGTATTTGAAAAAACACTTTTATATACAGTGATATATATATGGACCTACTTTTATGACCTGTTTATTTACAATGACTTGTGTATCTATTTTATGATGTTTTTTTTATGTATGGGCAAGATGCCAATCCAAAATGTAATTAGCTAATGAAGCAGCTATACAATTGAATTCCCTTGGTATGTGTTGATATGAAATAAAATTAAAAGATCATTCCAAGAGGCGTACCCTTCGAAATAAGCGAAGTAGGATAGGATCGCGAACTGTGTAAACACGATTCAGATGAGAAACCATAAGTTGGGAGTCTAGAAAGACTGATAGGGATTCAATTCCAAGGGAAGCAACCTCCGTCAAGAGTCCGATGACTGCATGGTACTTTGCGATATTGTTGGTTGCGGGACCCAAACAATTGGCTCCTGAAGATAGCAACTTGCCAGTGGGAGAATAGATTACCCATGCTACGGAAGTGAGGTTCCTGGTATGTCGGCTCGCACCGTCGACGAATCCGAAGTAGGCAGACATCTGCGCATAAAATCACAAGTCAAGGTAAGAATGGATACATGAGGTCCGTGTATGCACACCAAAAAAGATAAGTGAAAACAAGCTAGGTACATTATGTACAAAGAGTATCTCGCGCGGGATAACCCTACGCATAGAAGCATTTGAGGTACAACCCATTGCGGGGCCGTGCCAATGGTGTTCCATCACAATCGACAAGTTCATAGGCTCCTTTCTCCAAGACACGTTTTACAATAAAGGGGTTGTACCACATAGATTCTAGCTTTCCTTTTCCAAGTTTATCGTGCATTTGATCATATGTGAGTATGAGGTCACCTTCATTGAAAACCCGAGGTTGAACGGATTTGTCATACTGTGCTTTGACGCGTTTTTTATGAGCTTCGTTGGCTAAAGCAGTGTCTCGGCGGGTTTCATCTAGCTTGGCTAGGTATAGAAATCGTTCCTCTTCGGAAGTGGTGTGGGGAAGTAGCTCTATGGCTATCTTAAGTGATGGAATTTCACATTCAATCGGTAAAATGGCTTCCAGGCCATACACCAATTGGAATGGTGTAAACCCAGTAGCACTTTTTACTGAGGTTCGGTATGCCCATAGTGCCGAAAACAGAGCTGAGTGCCAGTTAGACTTATGAGTGCCCACAATACGCTGAATCATTCGTTTCAGAACTTTGTTAATGGCTTCAACTTGGCCATTAGCTTGTGGATAGTATGGGGTTGAGTTTTCATGGCGAAAACCCAACTTGGCACTCAATTCCTCAATCATATGGTTCCTGAAGTGGGAGCCATGATCGGTCACAATGGATTATGGGACACCAAATCTAGCTATAATGTGATTGAATATGAATTGTGCTGTTGTTTTGTGGTCCTTAACATAAGTAGGCATCGCTTTAGCCCATTTTGTGAAATAATCCACAGCTACTATGACATAGCTATGCCCCCCGACTGAAGTGGGCTTACAGTGCATGAAATCTATGCCCCATTTGGAAAAGGGGCCGACAGCAAGAACATGATGGAGTGGAGCAGGATGCGAGCATGTCTTACTATGGAAGAATTGACAAGGTGGAAATTTCTTAACCGTTTCAATGCAGTCTTTGAAGATCGAGGGCCAGCAATATCCCGCTCGCAGTATCTTCTGGGCCATAGACATCCCAGAGGGATTACCACCACATGCTCCAGCGTGGCAGTCATTAAGAACACATTCCGCTTCATCTAAAGTCAAACAGTGTCGAAGAATAGTGTCGACACCACGCCAATAAAGGGTATCGTTGACTATGAGGTAGTACTTGGCGTGATGTCAGATACATCGACGTTCATCGAGAGTGAGGTCGGGGCGAAAACATTGGGTTTGGAGATATAATAAAATATCCCTGTACCATAGGTCGGACGTGCTAATGAGGAACAACGATTCATCAGGAAGAGAATCGATGGGCTCGGTTTGTTCAGTAGCATGGGGCAATGTACAAATCAACTCAGCAAAGACCAAAGAATTCTTGGACTTGGCTTTAGTAAATTCCAAGTCAAACTCTTGTAGGATGACGATCCAATGATAATATTTTCCCCCAAGCACTTGACGCGTGAGGATATAATACATTGGATTGAAATCCGCTATAAAAGTGGTCCGGCGGAGTAGGATGTAATGACGGAACCTCTGGATAGCGAAAACTGTTGCCAAAGCCAGTTTTTCAACATGTGAATAACGAGTTTCGGAGTCGAGGAGACTCTTACTAAGATAGTATATCACATGTTCCATGCCGTTATTGTCTTCTTGGACTAGCACCATACCAATGGTGGAAATCGAAGCTGCGAGATAAAGAATGTAATCCCCTGTGTAATTGGGGGGTTGAATCACAGGATCTTTAGTTAAGACTGCCTTTAGATTATCAAAGGAACGTTGGGCTTCGTCGTCCCAGATGAAGGGAGTGTTTTTCTTGAGAAGCCTCATATAGCCTTTTGTTATCTCGGAAAGATTACAAATGAAACGGCATAGAAATTTTGCATGCCCTTGCAAACTTTGAAGTTCTAGGATGTTCATGGGGGAAGGCAGGGCTAAGATAGCTTCTACCTTCGCAGGATCTAAGCATATCCTGCTTTTGGAGATTATGAATCCCAAAAGTTTTCCGACTTCCACGCAAAATACGCACTTATGTGGATTCAAACGGATATTGTAGCGATGGAACCTTTCGAAAATGGCACCTAAGTGATCAGGATGTTCTTCCCGGGTCTGAGAATGAGCGGGAAGATCATCAAGATATGGTTCTACAGTATGTTTGATATCGTGAAATGCGTACGACATCGCCCGTTGGAAATTTGCCTCGACATTTTTAAGGCCAAAAGGTAACTTTCGATATGTAAAAATCCCCCAAGGGCAAATAAAGGTTGTTTTATGTTGGTCGGCTGGGAGGATATCGATCTAATTATAGCCAGAAAAGCCATCCATAAATGAAAATATGACACTCCCGGCGCAGTTATCGATGATCTAGTCGATGAACGGAGTTGGGTAGTTGTCCTTTGGACAAGCTTTGTTCAAGTCGCGGTAATCGACACAGACTCTAATCGTTCCCTGTTTCTTGGCTACGGGAACGATGTTAGATACCCATTCCATCAATGGGACAGGATAGATAAAACCAGTACACAAAAGTTTTTCAACTTCTGCTTTAATAGCGGCTGCCTTACGAGGATGGACGGGTCGAAGTTTCTGCTGAACAGGTCGGGTGCCAGGGAAGGTTGGAATTTCATGGACCACAATCGAGGGCTCTATTCCTGGAATTTCTTCATAACTGCAAGCAAAAACATCGCGGAAGGTTTTAAAGTAGGCAGTGTAGAACTCCATTTCGAGGGGAGTGCATGTTTTGCCAATATGAATGTTTTCCACGATACCAGGATTCACTGAAATGTCTATGGGAGTGGTTGCCATAAGGTTATCCAAGTTTCCTTCGGAAAATACTTCATCGAGGGAAGTGGGAAACTTGGTTTGAACCATTCCAAGTGAAAGGCTGGATTTTGTATCGGGCTCAAGCATCTGAATGGTGGGGAATGAAGATCGATGATGAAAATCTCCCCATGCTGGCTCATCACCACACATAACCTCCATAATTGATTCGTCGATGGGAAAAATCAAAGTGAGAGGATCGATAAGTGGTGGGGATGAATGAGTCTCAGACGAGATCTGTGCCACGGTGTGATGGGTAGAACAATCGACCCAATCGATGGCTGACTGGATCACTTCGTACGCTACGAGGTTTCTATTCAAAGGCATGGAGTTGCCGTAGTTTTCAATCTCAGTGGGACTCGGAATCACCCATTAATCATTGGAAGGGGTGACATTCGATGAAATCATGTTGACTGGTTGAACATGGGGCCCCAGCTCTGGGAAAACTCCAATAAGGGAAGAATCCTTCATAAGACCAATGCCAACGTCTTGGCATTGGCGGAGTTCGGATGAGAGCCGAGGCTGATCCAATAATGGGACGGTGTTGGCGGAGTTCGGATGAGAGTCTGGGATACAGTAATCAAGTTTGTTAGAACAGTAACCACACTTAGTACCATAATCCATAAATTTTAATTGCCCATGTGCTTAATTAAACCATGTTTTGGATTAAGTGACTATAGTTGGTCAAAAACCCACTTTGAGAGTGTTCACACCCACTTCTGAGCAAACCAGTTCACCCAGCCTCCAGTTTTGTCCACAAGTGCGCCCTCATTTATTGCTGGTGCGCCCTCTCTCCTTGTTTTGGGGAATTTAGTTGACCAAGGGCGCTAGGGTGGATTTTTGCCCACTTTTGGCTAGATTTGGAGCATTTAATGCTCCCTTGGGCCCCCAAACCTCCTCTACTTGCTCACCCACGCCTGCCTTGAGCTCATTTATGACTCAGCATGCTTCAGCCACCTCCACACCAGAATTCGTAGCTGTTTGGGATGATTGGGATTGAGTTGGACCCACCTAGGGGGGATTGAGGCCAATTTGGCATTGATGACTTGTACACTCAGCTTGAGCCACCTAATGCTCTCGATTTTCTCATGGATGTAATAAAAACCTGTTACTAACATTTTCACATGTTAGACAGTCAGTTAATCAAAGATTTGAGCATACATTGTGTGTAAATTTTATCATATTTTTCAAATTTTTCCACTGTAACTGCAAATTAATTCGATTTTGTGAGGTTCTCCATAGCTCCTCGATCTTCTGTGATCAAAATACTCACAAAGTTGATCTATGGTGACAATTTTCCCTTCATGAGGAAATTGCACGATCCAGAAGACAGTAGATGCTATGGCAGTCATGGCGAAAAACCAGTTCCGACCAAGTAGAATATTGTAATCTAATGGTGCATCCACGACTTCGATGTGTACAGATACTGTTTTTCCCCCCAATTCAACACCAATTGCGGGAATGAGTCCATAAGGTTGAAAACCATGTCTGTCAAATTCCCTGAGAGTGGTGGGAGACGTTGTGACTTCGGGTGAGCCTAAGGCTCTCCAACAATTCAAAGACATGATCGACGTGGAGGCACCTTCATCTAAAACAGTGCGATGGATGTTATTTCCATGGATTTTTGTATGAACTTGGAAGGCTAACTGGTGGGAAAGCTGAGGTTTGGCATACTCCAAGTTAAACATAATAGTGTTTGAAGTATCTGGGTCCATTGCCCCCAGTGCTAAAAGTAAGGTTCTACGCTACATAGGGCAATGTTGAAGAACCGCGAGAGTCGACATGGCGCAAGGTGCTTGAGCTAAATCCTCAACAATGTTGTAATTTTGGGCAGCTTGTGCATTGGGATTAAATGTCGCCTTTCGTATGGTTCCCTTGGGTGGGCGTAGCACTGTGTCCGTAAGTGGTCTCTCGATATGGAGATGGCCATTAGGGGGAGGGGTAGGAGTCGGATCTTCGACAGGAGACTTGCCTTTGGCTGTCTCCGACTGTTTGTTTGAACTTGGAGGGTTCTCATATGTCTTTGAACGAGTGGTTATATGAATCTCCTCATTACTCGTCATCAGGATTTCACGATTTGCGGACGTCTCTCCACGAGTTGGGTTGCTCGAGTTGCCCCCTTGTGGGGTTTCTTGGGAAACCATCTGCTGTTGCTGCTGAGGGAAAGGGTCAATTATAACTGCCGGGCGAGAGGATCCTTTAACGAATTTGTTGACTTCATCCTTGTAGGGACAGTCATGCATGTAGTGATCGTCTTGACAAATTAGGAAGGGAAAATTAGCCTTCCGACGTGGTTTCGGGTCGTTGTGCGTGGGTTGTGGCTTGGGATTCTCCTGTTGGTTCTTCTTGGATTTACCACGATTGTTCTTCTTCTTTCTTCCGGATGGTTGTGACGTAGATTGAACTGCATTCACTTCGGAGGAGACAACAGGAGAAGTAGTGGCTTTTGGAGCAGCCTGAGATAGAGCAGGGGAAGCAGAAGCTTGTTTCCCCGTCGAGTTGGTGGTAGGCTGGGCCTTGAATGAACCGACAATACCATCAATGGGGGGTTTAGTGGTGGGTTTCGTTGGATCAGTAGTAACACGGGCGGCATGGCGAAGAAGTTCGTGTAAAGTGCCGGATTGGGTATATGCCAAATCCATGTACTGGGCTACCGAGATGGCTTGTTCTTCTGTGACCGGCCCGCGCATAGCGATATCCCTGTCTATGGGAGGCAAGAATGACTTTGTGAACCAATCAGTGAGTAGCTGATCCGGAATCGGTGCCTTGATTAGCCTACGGCGTTGACGCCACTCATGGATGTGATCCGAAATGTGCGTAGAAGTGGTTTGACGCAACGAGGTTAACAATTCTGTTCCAGTCTCATACCGGATGGGGAGCTGGAAATGGGTCAGAAACTGCATAGCCAAGGTGTTGAAATCGTGGAAAGAGTGTTGTGGCAGCTCGATGTACCATTTTGCTGTCGTTCCGGTAAGCGTACGCTGTAAGAGCCGTAGTCGAATGGAATCATCCATCAATGAGTTGGATGAACACCAAAGATGGAAGGTCATTACGTGGTTCTTGGGGTCTTCCCCGGGCTTAGCATCGAACTTAGGAATGTTCGATGGAAGTTTGGCTGGAATGGGTGGCCAGTGAGGTTCATGCCATATAGGATCGTTAATGAGCCTCGACAAATCGGGTAAGTCTAGCATGGCCAAAAATGGAAGTTGACGATTGGTCTGCGGGTATGAGTAATAACCGTATGGTGCAGAGAAACCTGGGGGGCCCTACATAGTATACTGCTGCGTGTTATACCCGTATGTGTTTCCCGCAGGGTACTGCTGGAATTTCTATGGGTAGTAGGCCATCTGGTTAACCGGTTGAGTGTTGGAAGTCATTACCTGACTAGGAATCACGGTGGTAACCGGTTGTTGGATGTTCTGCTGAGTGGGGATGGTAGGTATGGTACCCTGGGGTTGTTGTAACCCAGGAATGGTTGATGCTCTTGGTTGGGGAAAGGTTCCCTGGAGTTGTTGTGTTCCAGGAATGTTACCACTATATTGAGTAAGTGGAGGGTTTCCCGTAGCAGGGTTGGGGGGTGGTTGCGACAATGGTGTCCATGGAATGTTGGTTCCTCCTTGATGAAGATATGGGAATTGAAGGGATGGGTTCCATGGATTTGTTGTAGTCGAAGGATAGGGGAGGCCGAAATTCAAGTTAGGGGGAATCTGATATTTCCCCCCAGCTTGGTTCCAGTTTCCAAATAATGAGTACCCCCCACTCTGTGGGGTTTGAGATCCCCAAGAAAGAAGTGTGCCTGAGAAGGTATGTTGAAGATGAGGCCTAGTTGGGAAACCTGTATAAGGTTGTCCACTGCCAGGTGTGTTGTACATACCATACTGAGCAGATGTTGTTGGTTGGGAGGGTTGTTGGATGGTGTCGATGGGTTGCCCTCCAGCAGATGGGTTGGATGGCCCTATAGGAGGAGGTTATTGACTAGGAACGGGGTTCCCAACAAAGGATTGTCCTCCAGTAGGTTGGGTTGATGGCCTGATGGGAGGCGGTAGGTGACTAGGAGCGAGGTTTCCAACAAAGGATTGTCCTCCAGTAGGCTGGGTTGATGGCCCTCCAGGAGGGGTTTGGTTGTTGGGATTGGGGATCGCGGCAGTCGATTGTCCACCTCCTAAGATAGTGTAGATAGTGGCCGAAGGTGAACCTCCGGTCAATATGGATGATCTAGCGGTATGACTTGGTGTTCTTCCGACACTATCCAGGTAAGATAGTGTCGATTGGCCAACGGCGCCAAATGTGCCGATTTTTGGAGGGGGTCTTCCATATGTGACGGGCGGGGACAGAGAAAAAACTGGGTTATCCCTCATAGAATGTGCGCCAAACATGGGTGATGGAAGCAAATGTGGGGAATTTAACCGAGGTTTATTGGGGTTTTCGTCCATAGCGTGTTCAACAATAGGAGGACTATCAAAGACTGGGTCTGGGTTCGTATCCTGAAAAGGGTTTTCAGGGTCCGATGGGAACGAAGGTATAGTAACGTCTGAAAGTCCGGAGCCATCTGCATAGGAGTGATGAAACTCTGTGCTAGACGAAACTTTGGGATCCCGATAGTCGGGAGGATGGGTAATAGGGGTATATCTAGAAGCCGACGAGAGCATTTGCTCTGTATCACGTTTAAATTGGGTCGACGCTAACGGGGAATTAGCTAGACTAACCATACTAGACTGAATGGAGGCCATGATCTCATGTCTCGAAGGGAGGTTGGGGAGAGATACGATACGAGGTATGTTGCTGGAAGAACCGGTTTCCTGTGGATGAACACTGGATGGCGCGGTGGTAACAGGCAGAGGCTCTGCCTGGGAAGTGATAAAGCCATAGTCAGGTTCAAAAGGTGTATCAGGAAGTTGGGTTTCTTCGATAACTTCGACGTACCTGCCTGAGACTGGAATCAAGCCAGATATATCCTGGTCAGATCCTTCGGTGGTGCCAACAGATCCTTCCGTGTCATCGTAGAAATTTTTTGATGGAAGGGAGGTGTTGACATCGGGGAGGAGGATGGCCTCTGGTCTAGTATCTTGGGCTGTACTAGATTCAGCCGCTGTAATGTTGTCCACTGTGGCAGATATATCTAGAATAACAGTGGGTGAAGTGACAGTGAGAATCTCAAATGTACTAGTGGTTGCAGAAACTGCAAGAGGTTCTGAGACTGTGCTATGAGTAATGGTTACAGGCGGAACTGAAGATGTAGTGCGTATCGGCGGTGGAATGTTCCCTCGACCGGCACCGCGAACAGGAGGGGAAGGAATACGTGATGCAGGTGGACCGGAGGTCCGTGGCGGTGGTGGTGGTGGAGGGATTTTGCCCTGTACTCTTCGTGATCTCCGTGGTGGTTCCGACATAATGGCAGGAATATGAAATTCGGGGGCAGTCTCGTAACAAAGAACTCAAAAACTCTAATGCAACCGAGTGTGCAAAAGAGGAGCTAGAAACAGTAAGGTTCATAGGCCAAAAAAAGCAAGCTCTAAAATCTGTACTAAGACCGGTGTCCCAGTAAGCAAGCTGAGAAAAACAATGGCCAAAATGCCAACAAGCAGTCACTAAAAAGAAAAATGACCCTCTACTAAGATGAGATAAAAAGCAAACTCCTAACTAAGAGCTGGAGACCTCAACAAGTTGTATCCTTCACAAGGTGATGAAATCCAAGTCGAACAATACAACGTGAGATACCAATATGAGAAGGATATCCCTCTACCAAAATGGATCCTGGGTAAAAGAGCCCTAGTAGAAAAGTCACTAAGCTACCTCGTTCATGACACGTTGGAAAAGGTTTTCGACGCTTCTACCTTATCACCCTTGCATTACTATGAATACAAGGAAGACAATGATCGATGTTGCCTTAGGGCTAAGTGGAGTGCGGCATTCCACAGAGTCCGTCCGGTTCTTGATCTCACGGCGGTTTAACCCCTGAAAGTTCAAAACAGTCAGGAGGCCCCTCCACAAACTGGTCTATGACCATGTCAATAAATACTAGAGTATTTTAGTTCCCTAGAGGACAACAACTATGTCTCAGATGAAAATGACAAGGGGGAATTATTTTGATGCCTATCCCCGGTGTCCTACCTAAATACCAAATTCTTTTGATTTCCTCAAGTGAGGTTAATGTTGGTTTAGTTAGGGAGATTAATTTTAGTGGTTGTATTACTCAATCGGGTAAATGGACGTGAAACTTGGTGGTGTTGTGACGACCCAAACCATGCAAGTGAGAATGAATCAAAATAAGCCTTGTATTCGATGAAAACTAGCTATGGAAGGGAGAGAGTTCTTTGAACATAAATGCATGAAACTTTTTCACAATCAATGGAAAACTACTTCAGAACAAAAAGAAATTTGTTTTCTTTTTCTAAGTAAAGACAAACTAAAATAAACACTTCTTTCAAATTCACTGATCTGCAACTAGAATGCTTCAAAAAAAATGAGAATTTATGTGGCAAATGAATGGTTCACTTCCTAATGCATGGTAATACTGCTAGATCATTTCAATCCAAACAACACAAATGTTCTCCAATGATAATTTTTGATATAAGTTTGAATAACAATAATGGAAACATTGTGATTATGAAATTACACAATCCTGTAATGTGATTATAGTAGTAACAGTTTGGTTGTGATGGGAAGATCAAGCCAATGCAATCAGATTGAAGGGGTGACCCAATGTGCAAATAATGCCACTGACTCATAAAATAATCAAGCTCACAAGAGAAATAAACAAACCACAAAGACTGTGCAATGAACAGGATAGTAATAAGCAACAGAAAACACCAAACTAAAGCATAGAAAATCAAAAATGACTCACGAAACCAAACAGGCAAGAAAAATTGAAAAATTGTAGACACTACCGCGTGTCAGAAACAGTCTAGAATGCGGTACTGGTACACTACCGCTCTGCTAAGAGTGTTGGGTATGTGGTACTACCGCGCTGTAGAGAGTGGTGGGGGCACGATACTGTTGCAAAAGATGGAAAAATGCAACTTTTGAAAAGGAGACTGAATTTTTCAGAGTTGCTGCAGACCCAGAGGACTCACTGATCACAGAGGGAGGAAAGATGTAGAGAGGAGGGGTGAATAAAGGTCAAAGAGACCAAAATTCAGTACTGGTTTGAAGAGAAAGAAGAATCACAATAAAAAATGACTGAAAGTGAGATAAATCAATCAAATGGGGTTCAAACCAGCGGAGTCACCATTTTTTGTTGTAGAAATTTCTCCCTACGGATAGGTAGAAACTCTCTTAGGTTAAAGCAGACTTTAACTTACTCTAAACTAAGACAAAAATATAACAAATGCTACCTTGAATTCCTAGATCTAAACAAATATCTCAAGATTATATTACTGTAAGAAATGGAAGAGATCTAACTGACCTTTGATCCAATTGCTCTTCCTAATGGTCGCTTCAATCTCCAAGTCCTCGTGAATGAACCTGTCAGAATAAAAGCAAGATACAAGCATATACGATTCTCTAACAACTTGAAATATGAGTTAGGATCTAAATCTATAAAAGATACAAATCATATGATTGAAACAAGATCAACATACATGATTTGGGAAACAAGACAAGTTATGTTTTATTACCAACTTGAAGCCACTTACAATGGTTGCTTGATATCCAAGCCAACTCCCAGTTCCAAGTGCTTTCTCCTCTAGCTATCTCCACAAAGATTCAAGATCATAAGTTTGATGTCTCCAAGAGTCCTCCCCTTTGCTCATGGAATGCCTCTCTCTTATAATGTGTAGTAGGGTTAACCATCAAGAGAGAAGAATGGATCTTGGGAATGTTTAGTGGATCAGGCCCACTAATCTGAGAAGGTGAGTTAGGATCGAATCAGGGATACCAATCCTAAAAAATCTCTTGAAGATCAAGATCCCACAAGCCATGGAAAAAAGGCTAAAAAAGGAGTACCGCGCCCCTTGAACTGAGCATAACGCGGTAGTACCGTGTGGCAGAAAAAGAGCATAGCGCGGTAGTGGGGACTACCGTGCACCTAAGCTGGAGCAAGGCATGGTAGTGTAGGTATATGAAGTCTTAGCTGGGTTGATTCTTGATAGGATAGGTTTGTCTTCAAGGATCATTCATCATTCTTCTCTTCTGGGTGTTTTAAGCAGTAGGGGAAGTGTCATCAACTATTTTTATGGTGAAGATGCGACACTATGAAATATGGAGGTATAACAAGAATGGCCCCATCGTAACCCTAATTAGTCATGTGTATTGACTATATGTATTGAGGCTTGGATGCTTAGCCTTTGTCTAGTCATGTGGATTGACTAGAATGAAGTAAGGATAGTGGTCACATTGCATACTCTATGTGGGAGTGCTCTATAATGGGGGTGATCTATTCTAATTAGATTGAGTTGAGTTGTATATGTTATATGGGATCTCATCCTCTTATGTAATAGACAAATTCTAATCTAATGTGAATTTGACATTGGCTCTAAGAAGTGTCTGAGGCTTCAGTATGGTCAAATCAACATTAGAGCTCTTTGTGTGAATTTGATCTACATGTGAGGAGATGGAAATCAATGAGGATAACTTTTATTTGATGAAGAAATACCTAAGAAGTCAAGAAAAACCATTGAAGAAGTCCCAAATAGCATTGAATAAGTTCCAAAGAAAATGAAGACAAGAAGACAAGCCAGCTTAAAGATAAATAAAATATGGAGAGAAAAAGTACAAGTTAACCATAGTGGATAAAAGACAAGTCGGCCCCAATTGATGAAAGTTATAGTAAACTGAAGAATATAAATAAAGTGTTCTCACACTTTATTTTCACACTCACTTATCACATATTTCCTCTCCACTTGTGTGCACCTCCTAAGAAGGCCTCGCTAAGGAAAGAAATATAATTTGGGTTCTCTTATTCTTTTGGAATATTTGCTACCCTTTCTAGGGTTTATGGTGAAGGAGGGAAAGCCTCATGTTAGGGATTAATCTTCATTATCGATATTGTACTTGAATTGGATTCTACTGAGACAAGTTTGCTTGGTTTTCTCCCTTTTCGGTTTCCCAGGATAAATCTTTGTGTCTCTTGTGCATGGTTATCTTTCGGTTATCCTTGTTTTATTTACGCTGCAAATGAATGGTGATATTTCTTTAAAGAATAATTGTAGGATGAAACGAATTATGAAATAAAGTTGAAAGAGATTAAAATTATACTTATAGGTTTAAAAATTCAACATGGTATCAGAGCAGTGCTTAATATAATACAATGCCAAAGAGTATTTCTACCCTAATCTGAAAACCAGGGATCCCATGTTTGGACACTTCTATCCACAGATTGAACTTGAAAAGATCATTTTGGAACTCTCCCTAGGAGGGCACACTTATCTATGGAAGCAATATTTCAGTTTCATGAAAATTCAATTTTGACCTAATTCATGTCAGAACTAGGAAAATAGGGTTTCTAGTTTTGAGATCTTTTAGTCACGGATCATGCTGAAAAACAGTGTTTTGGAGCTTGCCTTAGGAAGGAGCATGTATCTATGGATGAAAAATTTAACTTTGTTGAATTTTAATTTTGACCTAGCTCCTACTAGGTTTTTTGTACCATAATTTCAAAATGGTGTCTAGTCTCGGAGTAGAAGACATATTAGATGGTGCTTCAAATTTTAGATCATGGAAAAATATGTTACTTTTCATCTTGAAAGAAAATGAGATCCAGGATAATGTAAAGAAGGATGTCCCATAACCAAAATATGCAGAAGAAAATGCCAAATATAAGAAGAATCAAACAAAGGCAAATATGATCTAAATATATTTTGATTGCGTTCAAGAAGAGGCCAGATTATTATCAAAGAATAGCTCATAGAAACCCTAGGAGGAAGAAAATAAAACTCTTGCAGCTCATGCAAGAAAAGGAAAAGGAAGAAGAAACTTTAAAAGGAGAAACATGGGTGGAAGATTAGCTCCTAGTCAAGGACAGAAATAGAAGGATCTTTCAAAGTTCAAATGTTTCAATTGTTAGAAATTTGGTCACTATGCTTATCAGTGTACTCAAAGGAAAAGGAGGGGAAAGTAGCATGCATCAATATCCAACGTTTATGAGCCTCCATCAAAGAAGGCAAAAGAAGATAAAATTAATGAGGTTGTAGAAGAACTCCGAAGGGAGTATTTCTTTTAGTACACTCTAGGTATATGTGCACCAATGACAACATTATCTCTAGATGATGTTTTTGTACTATATTATTGTCATTGGTGATTTACTTCATGAAGACCTAGGTTGCAGTCTTAAATAAGTTCCTAACAAGAAAGAAGATCAAGTTTTTTTTATCAAGAGAATTCACCTCTAAGGAATTAAATGATTTATGCAAGGAGGAAAAAATCAAGAGGGATTCAACAAACAAAGATGAGTATTTTATACTTTGCATGATAAGTTTTATTTGCTTAAATTGAATTGTTATTTTGAATAGCATAACTATTTAAACTAGTGTTGTTTAAGCCTTGTGGACATTTATGTCATGTGTTATAGAATAGGTCCATTGTAAATATTGTGGAGTTGAAGATCCATGACTAAGATCTACCCATGTTTTTTTTATGGGAATATGCATCTAGTATGACATTTGTGCTCAAATCAAGTGTCCTCACCGAATATTGGGGAACAAGACTCTTGAGGTAGCATTTGCAAAAGTGGATCCTTTGGTTTTCTAGCATACACCCATATTCCAAGGAAGAAGAGGATGAAAATGGTAGCATTCAAGAGATCTATAAGGTTTCATATGGATTTTGACTGTGATGAGTAGGAGGATCCTAAGGATGATTGTCCCTCTAGTATAATGATCATCCTTATGACTATCAAGACAAGGCAATAGAGCCAACAAAACCAGTGGATCCACTAGTTAGAGATGTTCTTGTGGAGAGGCCAGTTTAGTTTCATGATACTTTGCAAGATATCAAAAGACATCCAGATACTATAGATACTTTAAGGGAAAGTGGTTCTCAAGCTATTTGGCTATGTCACATCATTGATTCTTACCCTTCCAATTATGATGAGGAATCATGCCAGGAGGATGCAAAGATGGAAGAGTATCATTACATGATCATGAATAATGATGTGTGGGAGATAGTGTCGAGACCTGAGAGGAAGTCAATGGTGACTTCCAAGTAGATCTATAAGAACTAGCATGCAGACCATATTATCATCCGAGATGACACTTTATATAGACTATGGAGTAAGCCAGGTTGCAGACTCTAAGATATTCTTCAATGGTATCTAGTGTCGCTCAGTAGACCCACTTGATGGCAGGTGACACGGATGAATACATAGGAGCAAACAAAATATAACATGATCCCGAGTGATATGGTTAAGATATTGGATCACATAGGATTTGAGTGTCTAGATGCATGAGCAGATACTAATATGCAAAGAGTGCAGGATACTCAGGTGTAAAGGGAATAGTATGCTCCCACACAGAGAGAGTAGCTGCAACACAACTTGTCGGTGATAAAGAAGACTTTCTACAATCTCAAGTAGGCACCTAGGATGTGGTATGATAGGACATAGATGTACTTGATGAGCTTGGACTTCACCAAGAATAATGTGGATTCCAACCTTTACTACAAGGTTATTGATGGTGACTATTTCATTTGGGTGTTGTATGATTAATGATATGTTCCTTTACGGGAACTATTGAGTGCAAGAGGGAGTTGTCCTTTTAGTCCGAAATTAATGGGATTAGAGGTGTGTTGATATCTTTTGCTTCAGATTCAGATTCGATGGATCCCTTTATGTGTAGATCTGGAGAAGCTGAGTGATTATGATTCATATTTAGATTTCGTGGATCCTACTATAACGACAAATATGGAGAAGATGAGTGAGTCTGCTTCATATTCCGATTTGGTGGAAAGTTGACTAGATCCTTGTTGTACCCAGTTGACACCAGGCCTGATAGTTTCTTTTCAATGAACACCCTAAGCGAATATATGATTAATGCAAGGCATGTATATTGGGTTTCAACAAAGCATGTGCTAAGGTACTTGTGTAGTACAGTTGGATATGACCTAAGAAACGTCTCAGGTTATGAAGTGAAGATGTAAAAGATATATTGATTCTGACTAAGAGGAGTGCAGTTGATAGAAAGAGCATCTTCAAGTGTTGCTTCAACTTGGATCAGTTATGATATCATGTATTAATGGGAAGAAGGATTCTATGGAACTCAATACTACAAAAGTAGAACAAATTGCAGGCAATGTAACGGGACTATTTGATATGGAGATCAAATAACATTTCATCTGAGACAAGATTTAGAAAAGAGAAATGAAGCTCTAGTACATATCCACAGATGATAATATAGCCAAAATTCTCACCAAGCCTCTGTCCAAGGAAAAATTTGTATAATTCAAGGAAAGGATTGGTGTGATGTAGAACACCTCCCTAAGTGAGAGGGAGTGTTGACAAATGAGCGGCAGACATTCATATGAGATGAATGGGACAACCACCATGATGGTTCAACAGATGAGTGGAAAGCATTCATATGATATGAATGGAATAGAAAATGTGATGGTTCAACAAATGAGTTGCATAAATTCATATGATATGAATGGCCCAGACACCGTGATGGATTGACAGATGCATTCATATGAGATGAATGGACCAAAAACCATGATGGTTCGAATGATGGGTGGAAGACATTCATATGAGATGAATGGCCTAGATGTCATGATGGATCTAAAAATGAGACATAGACATTCATATGAGATGAATGGCCTAGAAATCGTGATGGTTCGATAGATGAATGAAAGAAATTCACAAGAGGTGAATGGCCTAAATACCGAAATCATATTAGAGATGTTGTTCCAGTACATATATAGTACAGATGCAGTTGCAGTACATATACAGTATATATGTAGTACATGTACTATACAAATGCAGATGCAATACATATGTATTCCTGATGATGGACATTCTCATCGAGTATGTGGATTGGCGTGATGCAGAATGTCTCCCTCGCTATGAGGGAGTGTTGATATTTCTCCATGGTTCTAGCATCAAGAAAAACATTCTGCAAATCATTCTCCTATAGTGGTCATGTGTATTGACCAATGGTTGGTAGAGAATGGCCCCGTTGTATCCCTAATTAGTCATGTGGATTGACTATGTGTATTGAGGATCGAATGCTTAGCCTTTGTCTAGTCATGTGGATTGACTAGAGTGAAGGAAGGCTAGTGGTAATATTTCATACTCTATGTGGAAGTACTATGTAATGGGGGTGATCTATTCTAATTAGAGTGATTTGATTTGTCTATGTTATAGGGGATCTTATCCTCTTGTGTAATAGAAAAAGTTTAATCTAATTTTGAATTTTACATTGGCTCTAAGAAGTGTCTGGGACTTCTTAGAGTATGGTCAAATCAACATTAGAGCTCTATGTGTGAATTTGATCTGCATGTGAGGAGATGGACATCAACGAGGATAAATTTCCTACGATGAATAAATATCCAAGAAGTCAAGACAAACCATTGAAGAAGTACCAAATAGAATTCAAAAAGTTCCAAACGAAAATGAAGACAAGAAGACAAGTCAACTTGAAGATAAATAAAAGATGGAGAGAAAAAGTACAAGTAAGCCCCAGTGGAGAAAAGACAAGTTGGCCACTATTGAGAAAAGCTATAGTAAACTGAAGAATATAAATAAGGTGTTCTCACGCTTTGTTTTCACACTCACTCATCACATCTTCTCCTTTCCACTTGGGTGGACCTCCTAGGAAGGCCTGGCTAAGCAAAGAAGTATGATTTTTGTGTTCTCTTATTCTCTTGGAAATTTCACTACCCTTACTAGGGTTTATGGTGAAGGAGGGAGAGCCTCTCTTATGTTAGGGCTTAATCTTCATGATTGATATTGTACTTGAATTGGATTCTACTGAGAAAATATTGTTGGATTTTCTCCCTGTTGGGTTTCCCAGGATAAATATTTGTGTCTCTTATACATGGTTATCTTTCAGTAATCCTTGTTTTATTTCCGCTGCAAATGAATGGTGATATTTATTTCAAGGATAATTGTGGTATGAAATGAATTATGAAATAAAGTTGAAAGAGATGAAAAATATACTACTAAGTTAAAAAAAATTCAACACCTTTCCCTCTTTTGAGGTTGGACCTATCTAGTCAGTTGGGCCTGTTTCAAGTGTGAACCATTTTTCATGTTTTAGTACTCAAATGGGAGTTTTTCTATCACCCTCTATGCCTACTAGGTATACCCCTTTTTCACTGTTTAGTGGGGGAGGTAGTAACTTTATACCTTCAACTATGATTCTAGCTAGAGGTAATTTTTCACAAGCCCAACTTAATTGGTTTCATAGTTTTCCCGTTGGGAGAAACCCTATGCATATCCATCAGAATCCTTTTTCAGGAACAAGTGTTGCACAAGATATGATAGGGGGCGTCCCCTATCTATATTTTTGGGATTTTGGCAGAGGGAAATTCCCACCCTAAGGTTCCTACCCCACTTCTTTTTCCATGCAACCTAGACTCCCTTTTCTGGAAACTTTGAACTTGCCAGATCTATTGAAACTGATGAACGATCTGGTGTGTCACGATCCTAACTGGCCTCTATTCCCCACCAAATTTCCATGCATTCCAAAGTTTGAAGGAAAAACTAGCAAGAATCATGTAGATCATGCTACAAATTTCCATCTATGGTGTTCTTCAAACTCATTGAATGAATATTCTATTTGGATGAGACTGTTGCAATGCACATTCACTAGAATCGTCGTGAAATGGTACATTGAATTGCTTGGTTCATCATTATGTTGTTTTCATGACCTTTAAAGAGTGTTTTTTAACCATTTCCAGCTTCCCGTCTAGTATGATGGCGATACTGATATGTTTTATTAGTTCAGGTAAAACAAAGATACCCACATCTCGAACCATATCTAAGAGTAGCGTAGAAAGAAGACGGTGATCAAGGCCAATATTCCCTCTGAGTTTCTGCGAGAATGGTTTCTTAAGTCCTTTTTTCCATATATCTCCAAGGATGTTTCCACCTCAGGGGTAACCACCGAAGAAGAATCCATATTTAAGGCCCAACATTTAGATATGATTTAGTCTCAGTCTGGGATCCTTTATGAGATTATTCCGGATGCACCGAGGTCTAGTACAAACCTATCCAAACCAAAACATGGACCACATGTTGATGGCATAGTTGGTTCTATTCGTCACAATGTTGGTGAAGCTTTCAATAATCAAATGAAAAGGTTGTCAATTCAGTCCTCAGTAGCTTGGTGATGGGACGCTTTCTATTGGAAATATTTGTAAAGATAAGGTCCATACTTGATCTGAATCTTTAGAAGATCAACTACTTTTAGTGGTCTTGATGAAGCATATGAAAAAAGCAATTTCAGGAGCTTGGGGAGTTGGTTTAGTAAAACGAAATATTCAATTCAAAATTCACTCAATACTGCCATGTGACTTTGGTGGATTTCCATGAGAAAATTAAAAAATGCATATCTTGGTGACCTGAAATGCATGGAATCCATCATGATGGAGGACACTTGGATGCTATGTTTGCATTCAAGTGAATAAATGATATATGGACATTAAATTTATACGTGTTTTTCTTCTACAATTGTTTCCAGCTGTCCCATTACATATTCGTCCAATGTCAATAAGAATTTATTATTTCATTTATGATTTCAGAGTTTCTCTCGACCAAGATTGAGCAGTTGTCGAAGGTGGGGTGACAATTGGAGAAGGAGAAATTCTCAGTATTGTGCTGTTGGTTTTCAATGAACACTCATGGTAGAATATCCACATGGATACATGAAATTAAGAGATTAAATTGAGAGCCCACATGGTTACAGAGTCATATCCAACCACATCATCAACATCTTTAGTCATGCTTCAACCATTTCTGATCATACAATCATCATCAACCACAATAATTATTATTAGTGGCTCACTGCATATGTGAAACCATACTATTTCATTTATTAGTATGCAATAGAATATGTAAGCACAATCATATTCACATGCACTATGAATCTTTTTTATTTTTAGTATTTTTAGTATTCCTACTAATGCATATGTATTTCAAAGATATAATATTTTTCATTCCTTGTTTCCCTGTTGACCATCTTCATCATTTGATGCTACAACAACACTTATAGCCTTATGTAGATCCATTTAACAATGTAGTAGTTTCTTTTGTTTTCTTTAGCTATCTTCGTCCCCTTCGAATATGCAAATACCTTTTTCCTCAATTTTGAGTTTCTTGTGCATTCTGAACACATTTCCTTGCTGCTCCACTTACACTGATCAATTATACCAAAGACCATCTTGGTCATTCCTACTTTTTGATCCATAACAACACTACTAGCTTCTTTTTCTACTTCATTCCCTTAACAATCTTGTCCCAACAATAGATTTACTTTCTCTTCCTAAAAATCCATAGTTCTACAAAGAGTTTCATTCCATCTCCATTTAAAGTCCTTTGAAATTCCATTCTTTTCTTCAAGCCGTGCCAAGGTCAATTTCACTTTTCAATTGTATGACCTCTTCATAATTATATTTTGGAAGTCATTGTATTAGCTTATGTCCTCCTTCATTTATTTTCCTTAGGTTCCATTCAATTATGGATTTGTCTTTACTTTTTCCCAACAAACTCGTCATCATAGTTCTTAACCTCGTAGCAAATATACCCACTTGAATGTCTTATTCCAGCAATTTGCTACTTTTGGGTGAGTAGAAGCTTGTCAAATCTTCCCATTTGTTACACATAAGATACTAGTCCATATCCTAAACTCTTATGAGCATGCTAACACTTATCCACATGGATAATTCACTCATTTCCTATATGAGATGCATTTCCCTTTACCTGATGGTACATGTTCCTTGTTCTTTACCTGTTGATCTATTCCATGTTGCCATTAGTTGTCAATGCTTCGTGGATGTACACAACAACCAACTATAATGTTCATTATTCTCATTTATCCCCTCTACTTGTGGTATCTTCAATACCATTTCTACGCATTCCATCATGGCATACAATATCCATTCCAATTAACAAAATCTCCCTCGTATCTTCCTTGGAGTTCAAATTGCACATATTAATCCCAATCACTACCTGGATTTCATTATTATTCAAGAAACCAAAAACCATTAGTGATATCTTTCTTCCTTCTTCATAATACATGATTTCCACTACTTATTAATCAATACTCCATATACCAAGCACTCAACCCTACTTCCTTTAATTTTCCACCTTTCTAGTTAGCAAATAATTTAGTTTTATTACTTTCCCCACCGTGCATCTGCGTAATTGTGAGAACACCATAAATTTTTCATACTTTTATACTTAGCCAATTTCACCCTCGGTACACTCATATATCACCATACTACTTTCCCAAAATTTAGGTTACACTAGAAGTTACCCAGATTAAAAATTATCTTCTCAAATCAATCCCAAAGGCTTTGCTTTTCTTGCTTTCTAAACCAACAACATATTTCAAAATCATAAATCTTCCATTTTATTCTTCTCTATAGAATCTTTATAATGACTAAAGCCATGCCCCATTCTAATCTTACAACGAAAAATCACATCCCTCCAAAATTTGCAGATTCACCCAATTAAGCCAAGAGGATTTAAGTTTTGTGCACTTTATGAAATAAATAGAAACATATTTCATAAATGAAAACTAGTTGTTTTATTTTCCTCTGCATTACTTTTCTAATGACTATACTTATTCTTAATTCTGGGTTCTGAGCTAAAAGTTACAATTCCCCAAAGTTAGCACTTTTTCCCACTTCTACCCTATTCCTAAGCCCTCAGAATTATCGCATTATTAGCTCTACAATTCTATACTTCCATCCTTAGCTTCTCATCATTTCCATCAAATCAATTGGGTCAGTGTTATCTTTATGCCCATTAGATTATGTTTCCTCATTTCCCACACTAATATTCTTCCCTCCGGCTTCTTCTTCTATATTGTATGGAAGTTCCCCTTCTCCGATATTTACTTCTTCAATTATGTTATGTGCTATGCTAAATGAAAAACTCTAACTAGTAACATGTACCAACTTGTTGTACTGGTATTTGCTATGTGTCCATACTTCAAATCTATTAGTTAAACTTTATCCAAAATTCAATAAAATATTCCAAGAATAGATAAGAATTCTAGAAATTATTAATTTGACAATTTTCTAAACTTATAACTACCCATTTCGTGTCCAATTTTTAAAAGGGCATAACACACTTATTCCTAAACTAACAACACAATGAAACATTTCTCATTCTCGTTAGTCATGTTATAACCACGAGGAAATTCTTGAAGTCCTCGTTGTCTAAGGAGACATGACAAGGGTCAAGGGGGCTTCCCTCATTTCTTTTGTAAATATTCTTATTTTGCACAATTTGTCACATAAGGTCGACGACATTTTCCTCTAGCTTCTTCTTCTAGATTGTATGGAAGTTCCCCTTCTCCAATCTTTACTTCTTCAATTACGCTATGTGCTATGCTAAATGAAAAAATGTAACCAGTAACATCTACCAACTTGTTGTACTGGTATCTTCAAAGTGTTCATACATCAAATCTGTTAGTTAAAATTTATTTCCAAAATTCAATAAAAATTCCAAGTATAGATATGAATTTTGAAAATTATTAATTTGTAAAGTTTGTCAAATTATAACCAGATACCCATTTCCTGTCCAATTTTTAAAAGGGCATAACACACTTATTCCTAAACTAACAACACAATGCAACATTTCCCATTCTTGTTAGTCACGTTATAACCACAAGAAAAACTTTGGAGTCCTTGATGTCTAAGGAGGCATGACGAGGGTCAAGGGGGCTTCCCTCATTTTTTTGTAAATATTCTGATTTTGCACAATTTGCCACATAAGGTCGATGACATTTCCCAATTTCTAGTACCTAGAATCCAAGTGTTGAAACCACTACCTCTATTTTTATGCTTGCACGATTTTCTGAGAAGGGTGTGCTTGAGTGGTCCCATCCTTTATGATGTCACCCTACATCACTTTACCATTGATTAGACATAAGAAATTTCTTCTCTTGACAAAAGTGGGTTTTCAAAAATACCGTGATGAGTTGGAATGAACGACGGGATGACACATCAACAGAGTGGTTTTGAATTTCCGGCTCATGCTAATTACTTTACCTCCTATGCAAGTTGACGAGCCGGAATTGTCCCATTCCATTGATCTTTGTATACATCCAATGGTTTGATACCCTCCGGAATTTTCATATTTATTCACATGGGATCATCTGTACACTCGTCTAACGTGGTTGATCCACGTCACACCCCCTTCGTCCACGTGGCATTGGTGACCCACACCAAATTCCATTTTTTTAATTTTATAAATATGTAGATTATTTTTATGAAACACGTGGATATATGAAATGCACATGTGACATGCCTCTATAAACATGTAGCCAACCAAAATTTACACCAATCTTTTTTCTTCTCGAAGATGTCCACCATAAAATTACACCTATCATTTTCTTCTAGACATATGGACATTATAAAATTACATATGACACTCATTATCCCGCCTATAATTTTCCGTCAACTGATGTTACTACGCCTACTACCATCAATTCACAACTTTGTTAATTAACATAACAATCATTTTGACAAAATACAAAGTTCATCCATGAATTTTCATAGAGAATTTGAATTTCTCCCATGCAAGTTACTATGTTGTATTTGAGACCACTACATGTGCATTTCCACCAACATATAACCTGGAACCTGAATTTTTTTTTCATTAAAATTTCTTTATAGGCATTCTATTAAAAAATATGTGTACAGTATGCAAAATTGTTTTAAACATTGCATTTTTCCGACCCATAGCATTGTAACCTTGGCTTGAATCAAACAATTGATGATTTCAACACTATTTTTCCTATTATGTCACTGAGTCATTTCACCAAACAGATCATGTGCAACCTGCAACTTCACATTATTCTCACAATTTTTGGCCCATCACTACTAGATTTTGCATCTCATTCCATATTGTTATCTTATGGAACAAGGTTTAGCACTATATTATGGGACATAATGAATCATGCTTATGGTTTAGGGGCTATAGAATTTTTTTAAGTTAGGGGTTATATTAAGAGTTATTGGTAAGAGGAATTATATACTTTAGTGGTTAAGGGTCATAGAAGATAAGGGTTAGAGATGCTAGAGAAGTTAGTGGTTATTGATATTATGTGTTCTAAGGAGTAAGGATAATATGAGTAAGTGTTCATAGGCTTTAATAAATATATGTGTTAGGATTTATAGTTCTTAAGAGTTATCAGTATTACAATTCATGTGTAGGAGGTTATTAGTGTTAGGATCTAAGAGTTGGGAATTTAAGGGATATAGTCATGAGCTAATAGTTAGGGAATATATGGATCAAGGTTTGTAAGCATGATTTGTTATAACGATTATGACTTAAGGAATTTAAGTTTTATGGGTTAAGGATTATGTGTTAATGGTTACACGGGTTACATTATTTTAGGATTTGTAGGGGTTAAATAAGGTAGAGGTTATATGGTTTATAAAGGTTAAGGATTATTGGGTTAGTTTATGTTATATGGGTTATAGGAGGGGTGACTAGATTAATTGATTTTATAGGTGTAATAAGGGTTATAATGATTATCAAGGCTAGAGTCTAAAGGTTTACAAGTAAGGGAGTATATGGGTAAAGGGTTAGTGGTGATAGATGTTATAGGGATTATAAGGGTTTGGAGTAATAAGGATTATATTTGCCACATGAGTTAGAAAATATGAGGTTTATAGTAGTTACAATCTAGATGGTAATAATTACAAGGGTTAGAAAATATAGAGGTTAAAATGAATATACGTTACAAGGTTTTGGGTTATAAAGGTTTCAATTTAAATGCATTATGGGTTATAGGCATTATGCCAATTGGGTGTTGGGGTTAGCAGGTATGGGTGTTAGGGGTTTTCAAAATTAGGGTTGTATTTGTTAGGGGAAATATTTCTTATAATTTTTAACGATTGTGGGGTTGAGGGTGATAATCATTATAGAGGTTCAAGATAGTGGCGAATAAGAGCTACATTTGACTAGATTATACATGATAAGGTTGATAAAAGTTGATGGCACTTATTGTTTTGAGTTGATCATAAAAAAAATGATATCATTCATTATCTTGATATGATTAGGAGATTCTGATAGGATTTAACCCCAAATCAAAGTAGAAACATCAATTTCATTCTCCTCCTTATCATCACAAAATGAGAGATATTGAGGTTTTCTACTCCACATATTTTGAATGAGAGATTATGAGGATCATTGTTATAGCATCTTTCACCACACTTGTCCCATAAATGCTATGATGGTCGATCTTATCCATTTACCTCTTTCGCAAAATCCCTGTATCCATGATCAACTATGAACAACAACTATTCTTGGAAAGACCTCTTAAAAAACTGTATTTTCCAAGATGCACGTGACCTATATGTATTTATCCCACATCCATGCAACCTGTCTTTGGCTAGCCCGTGTACATGTATGTTCGAGGGTAAAAAATAAAAATAAAAGTTACTTTACAGGAAAAGTTGCGGTTTTGTTATAGCATCTTTCACCACACTTGTCCCATAAATGCTATGATGGTCGATCTTATCCATTTACCTCTTTCGCAAAATCCCTGTATCCATGATCAACTATGAACAACAACTATTCTTGGAAAGACCTCTTAAAAAACTGTATTTTCCAAGATGCACGTGACCTATATGTATTTATCCCACATCCATGCAACCTGTCTTTGGCTAGCCCGTGTACATGTATGTTCAAGGGTAAAAAATAAAAATAAAAGTTACTTTACAGGAAAAGTTGCGGTTTTGGTCATCCTAATTGTCCCAATCCCGTAAGTAACTACTCATAACCTCCCTAACTGCCTCCCTACCAGTATAAAAGAGGAACGGGAGAAAGAATTTTGTTGATGTATATGTAACTTCGGAATGTATTTCACCTATGTATATTGCATTCCTATAGAGATGTTATTATTCCTCTATACAGAAGTGTCGTCATTTATATTGTAAGTGTCGTAACTTATACTTGATGGGTTATTAGACCACCTTGATGGGATCGGCCCTGTATAAGTCATGTGGGTCAAAGGGTTATTAGACCACCCTATTGGGGGTCGGCCCTATCAGCATTATGTTAAGTGGTTAAGTTGAGGCCAACCTAGTAAGGTTATTAGGCAAGTCAAGTCAAGTATAAATAGAGTGCGAGAGGCACTCTATTTGATCATTCACTTTCTCACTTATCCACTCATTGGAGAGTGGCGCACTAGTGGAGGAGGAGAAGCTGCTGCTAGGAGACTATCTCTTATGCTTGGGTTTTGTATCATTGCTCTATCTATCTTTGAGGAAGTTATTGGGGTTTTTCACCTTTATGGTTTTCCCCAAGGAAACTCTGTCTGTCTATTGTCTTATGTGATTGCTTTTTGTGATTGATATGATTGATATGTTGTACATGTTATTCTCTCAGTAAAGATCCTAGAGTATATTGAATTGATGCTCGAAAATTAACATGGTATCAGAGCTAACTTGAGAAGAAGACACTGTGCAATTGTGGAAGCTAGGGCTTCTTGTTTTTTGGGTTTCTCTCCACATATATTGAAAGGTAGGAGGCTAGATTGACTCTCCTCAGCAAGGCGCATCTTTCTGTCCAATCAGAATTCAATTCTGAGCACTTTCAATTTTGGCCCTAAAAATTAGGGTTTCCATAAAAAGTGGAATTTCTAAAATCTGAGACCATGGCTGGAAGGTCCTTGGCAAAATAGAAGTTTAGAGCTTTGGATTGAACTTTTTGGTTGGGTAAACCTCTGGGAAAATCAAACCCTAGTTTGGGGTCCTGTCCAGTGAAGCCAGAAATTAGGGTCTCTGCAAAAGTTGGAATTTTTGAAATCTAAGACCATGGCTAGAAGCTCCTTTGAAAAATCAAAGTTTAGAGACCAAGATCGAACTTTTTGGATGGGTGAAGATCTGATAAAATCAAACCCTAATTCAAGGTCCTCCCTAGTGAATCCAGAAGTTTGAAAAGCAAATTTGAGGGATGAAACTTTGCAGTTTTCAAATTCTGAGTATACCAGCTTGATTAGCTCATCAAGGCACATCTTTCTATCCTTTCAGAAGTTTGAATTTTTAGGGTTTCTCTAACAAACCCTAATCCAGCTTCATATCCAGTTTTTCAGCAAATCAAGTGGTAAGACCTAATAACTTCTCTATTTCCATTTGAAGTACTTCTTAAGATGTCTCACCACACCAAGCTTAAGGATAAGCTTGAAGGGGCTGATAACTTCCGAGCATGGAAGTATAGGATTGGGTTAATCCTAGAAGAGAATGAGTTGGACACTTACACAAGTGAAGAGGTTCCAGTTCTAGAGGGAGATGAGACTAAGGCTTCACAGAAGAAGAACTTGGTCAAAGCCAAGAGAATCATTGCCGATTCTATTAAGGACTATCTCATACCCCATATATCTTCCCTAAGGACACCTAAGGAGATGTTTGATTCCTTGACCAAGCTATTTGAAGGGAAGAACATAAATTGGAAGATGACATTGAGGAATCAACTAAAGAACATCCAGATCCAGAATGCAGAGACCATGCAGTCTTACTCTTCAAGGGTCTCCCAGATAAAAGAACAACTTGAAGCTGTAGAGAATGGAGAAGGTGTAATGACCACTCTTAATGGCCTTCCTAGGTCATGGGATTCCTTCATCCAAGGAATTTGTGCTAGGAAGAAAATTATCTCGTTCAGCATGCTGTGAGAAGAATGCTCACAGGAAGAAGCTCAGATTATAGCTCGAGAAGAAAAGATGGGGAATGAAGATCAAGCTCTCACAACACATACCAAGGAGAGGACACTTTTCCTCAGATTGTCCTAAGAACAAAAGGAACAACAACTACTACTACTACAAGCAATTTGACAAGTATGACTTACAGGTATGTTTTGAAATCAATTCATGATTAAGTTTATAATATGATTGTCTTCATGTTATTGAGTTTAGTAACAATCTTGTTTAATTTTAGACTTGTCTTATCACCCTAGTAAAAGTATGAATGCATTATAGAAGACATTCATTGATTAGGGTTATGACACTTATGATTGTATTATGATTGTACTAATGCATTGTGGTGTTGTATGAGGAGAATGTTATCCACTAACATGAAGGTACAGATCAAGTCCTAGATCAAGACCATAGTGACATGAAGACAAAGACTCATCCATAGTCATGGATCACATAGAGGTATGTATAATTTGGTTCTACAGTGGTTAACTTATGAGTTATGCAGGTCATTGAAGAGAACAAGAAAATATTGCTAGACATAACTAGCAAATATGATGACCAGGTATGTTTTTCCTATATCAAGTTAGAATCCTACCCTATGTAAGGATCTTATACTTTTGTATGATTGATAATGATTACTCATGAAGTTACAAGTTTGATTAATCTAAGGTTTATGCATATTATGTCTCTTACCTTGATTGATGATATGACTAACTAGAAGAGTTCTATGGTCAAATATGAATATGCATGAGTAAGAGAAGTCTTCCCTGAAACTTTGAATGCTAATGCTTATTATCTGTGTTTGAAATGATCATGACTATACATGTTTAAGATTATTGTGTTTTGATAGTATTAAGATTATACTAATGAATGTATGATTATGTATGAGATCTTGAGGATAACATAATGATGATACTAGTAAGCATGCATAGTGATTGAGGATGGATATAAGTTCAAGGACAGGTAATCCAGGAAGCAAATATCAAGAGGGAGCACACTCCAGTAGTTCTGCAAGGAAGCAAAGATTGAGAGGGAGTCCACCCAACAAACAAACAAAGATAAGTATTTGAATTGTCATTTATTGTATATTTGATTGTTTAAATAATACTATTCAATGATATATATACTTATGTTCCTAGACTTAGGTTGTGTATCATGCATATTAGAATAATTGCATTAATGAATAGTATACCACTAATATGCATGTAATGGGTAAGTGGCCTATGGCACTGTACAACATTCCACTGCTACTTATCTAGAATGAAACCTCTTTGCTGACATGTTGGGAGTTGTGCACACTCTTAACAATGTTCTGGTAGAGATTGGAAGGCATCTAGAAAGTTACGGGATATGGATAAATGTTGTATTGAAGCATTGGCTAAATTAATTGCATGACGGTATGACATATTTCTTTATGTGTAAGAATTTGTTCTGAAAACTATGAGATGTTTCTAATCATGCAATTTAACTTGTCTTGTAGGAAAGATTGTATACCATCACCTACAAAAGAAGGACTCCAACAACAAAGCTATCTATTGAAGAATCTGAAGTTCCCAGGATCCGGGATGAAGTAATGATCGAAGAGTACCAGTCGATCATGAAGAATGATGTTTGGGATGTGGTTCCAAGACCTAAAGGGGAGTCTTTTGTGACTTCCAAATGGATCTATAAGATCAAGCATGCTGCAGTTGGTAGCATAGAGAAATACAAAGCGAGATTTGTAGCTCGTGGCTTCTCCAAAAAACAAAAAAAAAAGAATAGATTATGAAGAGACCTTTGCTCCTGTAGCCAGATACACTTCCATCATAACAATACTTTCTCTAGCTGCAGTGATGAAGTGGAAGATATACCAGATGGATGTCAAGACAGCTTTCTTGAATGGTGTAGTCGAAGAAGAAGTGTATGTGGAACAACCACTTGGTTTTGAGACACATGACAGGGAGTCATATGTGTGCAGGTTGAAGAAAGCCTTGTATGGCTTGAAGCAAGCTCCTAGGACTTGGTATGGTAGAATAGACAGCTTCCTATCCAGTTTGGTCTTTACTAAGAGTAAAGTGGATTCCAACCTTTACTACAAGGTTGTGGAAGGAAATCCAGTGATACTTCTATTGTATGTGGATGACCTGTTTGTTACAAGTGAGGATAGATTTATTGCCGACACCAAGAGGAAGCTTGCTGCCAAGTTCGAGATGAAGGACTTGGGGATGATGCACTACTTTCTAGGCATGGAGGTGTGGCAGAGTGCAGATGGAATCTTCCTTGGACAAGGGAAGTATGCAGTAGAGATCCTAAAGAGGTTCGAGATGATGGACTGCAAGGTGATGGCCACACCTATGGCATCGAACCTGAAGCTTTTGTGTCATGCTTCATCTGATCCGGTTGATGTCACTGTGTATCGTCAGATGATTGGGTCCTTGATGTACCTGACGAACACGAGACCAGATATTTGCTTTGCGGTGAACACATTGAGCTAGTTCCTAACGGATTAGAGAAATGTTCACCTGGTTGCTGTAAAGCATATTCTGAGGTACCTAAAGGGTACAATTGATTATGGGCTCAAGTATGATGTGAATCAAAAGTTTAACCTACAGGGTTATGTTGATTCAAACTGGGAAGGAAGTGTTGTACATAGGAAGAGCACTTCGGGTGCTACTTCAGTATGGGATCAAGTTTGATCTCTTGGTTTAGCAGGAAGTAGGCCTGCGTAGCACTGAGTACAGCTGAAGTAGAGTATGTTGCAGCTTGTTCGGCTAGTTGTGAGGCAATATGGCTTCGGAAGCTACTGTCTGAGCTATTTGATCTCCCATTGGATGCTACTGGTATCTTTTGTGACAACCAGAGTTGTGTGAAGCTGTCTGAGAATCCGATGTTCCACGACAGGTCAAAGCACATTGATATCAAATATCACTATATCAGGGATATGGTGCAGAGATGAGCAATGAATCTCCTATATGTTACGACGGATGAGCAGGTTGCAGATGTGTTGACTAAACCACTAGCCAGAGTAAAGTTTGAGTACTTCGGAGAGAGGCTTGGTGTTCTTCAGATTGAAGATACTTCAAGGAAGAAGTGATGGGACACATTTGCAGGAGCCATTCCAAGCATGGTGAGAGGAGGATCCTTCCCATGGCTGTGGATGTAAGCGTTGTGTGATGAGCATCAGGACGATGCTCTAGTTATTGCTTTGTATATGCATCATGTTGGATGCTTGATATGATCAGTTGGATCACGTATTTGTATATCTATCAGGTGGATCATGTATTTGTATATATATCAGGTGGATACATTGTATGATCAGGTGGATCATGTATTTGTATATGTATCAGGTGGATACATTGTATAATCAGGATGATCATGTGTGATGAGTATCAAGACGATGCTCTGGACAACATGCATCAGGACGATGCAATGACGATGATCAGGATGATCATGCAATGATGACATGCATCAGGATGATGCTATGATGATGATCAGGATGATCATATGTGATGATATGTATCAAGTGGATGCATTACATAATCAGTTGGATTATGTGTGATGAGTTCCGAAGACACAGATGCACATGGGCTATTCGGACATGGTTGTAGATGTGTTCTCCCATGGTCGCGATGTAATTGTCGGGCTTTTCCGACATGGTGGTAGATGTGTTCTCCCATGGTCATGATGTAATTGCTGGAGCCATTCTCACATGGTGGTAGATATGTTCTCCCATGGTGCAGATGTAATGGCTGGAGCCATTCTCACATGGTGGTAGATGTGTTCTCCCATGGTGCAGATGTAAGGGCTGGGGCCATTCGAGCATGGTTGAAGTGTGTCTTCCCATGGCTACGATATAAGTGCTGTGCCATTCCTAGCATGGTTGAAGTGTGTCTTCCCATGGCTATGGATATAAGTGCGATGCCATTCTCGCATGGTTGAAGTGTGTCTTCCCATGGCGTAGATATAAGTGTTGAGCCTTTCAAGGATGGTTGAAGTGTGTCTTCCCATGCCGGTGAATGTAAGTGCTATGTGATGTGCATCTGGGTTGTGCTTCATGAACGAGGTTATTATAGGTATGATCGTGAGTATCAGGATGATACTCTATCACCATGGACAGGTTGTGCAGTGGCATGTAAAACGTTCTGGGAGATCCGATAGGTTGATCTGTGTGCTCGTAAAAGTCCTAGGATGCTCTTTCGAGGTTTTGTTGACTCACATAATCAGTCCTGAGGATTCCACAGTATGTCCAGTATTGATGAAGACCTACAGGTGGTGGTCCTACATCTAGCATGAAAAAGGGCTGTCTCTGTAGAACTTCCTATGACGAGTAGATTGGAGATTGAATGAGATAGCAGCAGCAGTGATGATGACGATGATTCGATGACAATGATCCAATGACGATGATCCAGAGAAGAAGAGTTGTCCTAGAAGATCTGTGTCAAGAAATACCTTCCTAGTTAAGAGGGAGTGTTGATGTATATGTAACTTCAGAATGTATTTCACCTATGTATATTGTATTCCTATAGAGATGTTATTATTCCTCTATACTGAAGTGTCGTCATTTATATTGTAAGTGTCGTAACTTATACTTGATGGGTTATTAGACCACCTTGATGGGGTCGGCCCTATATAAGTCATGTGGGTCAAAAGGTTATTAGACCACCCTATTGGGGGTCGGCCCTGTCAGCATTATGTTAAGTGGTTAAGTTGAGGACGACCTAGTAAGGTTATTAGGCAAGTCAAGTCAAGTATAAATAGAGTGTGGGAGGCACTCTATTTGATCATTCACTTTCTCACTTATACACTCATTGGAGAGTGGTGCACTAGTGGAGGAGGAGAAGCTGCTTCTAGGAGACTATCTCTTATGCTTGGGTTTTGTATCATTTCTCTATCTATCTCTGAGGAAGTTATTGGGGTTTTTCACCTTTATGGTTTTCCCCAAGGAAACTCTGTGTGTCTATTGTCTTATGTGATTGCTTGTTTTGATTGATATGATTGATATGTTGTACATGTTATTCTCTCAGTAAAGATCCTAGAGTATATTGAATTGATGCTCGAAAATTAACAAATTCGAGGACCCAAGCATTGAAGAGTACCCTCATGTTGTTGGATTACATTCAGAGACAAAATCCCCATTTTCCTTGGTTTGCAAAAGCCCCATTCATCTATCTAAAACCAGTTTTTCAGCCATTATTAATAGTGTCTATTATGCCAACGAATTGAAGTGTTTCTTTTGGGCATATCTCTCATAGTGAACCAAATTGAGTTTGTGAAAGACTTGGGTGGAAGGACTCTGATCTCAGTTTTAGAATGGTGTCGTAATGATATTCAAGTGAAATATGTATGTAACCTGTTTTTTATGTTATAAAAGAAATCTCTTTGATGTCCAATTTGAGTATTTTTGTTTCAGTTTTTAAATTCTTGAATTTGGATGAGTTATTCCACAATTTGTTTGTAAAACCATATTTTTGCAGCAGTGACTACTTTCTTGTCGATCTTTGCTCATTTTCAGGTTAAAATATTGAAGTGTTGGTGAGAGGATTGGAGTAGCATCAACTTTGGTATATACATCAACCGATTTGATTCGGAGTGAGTTATAATTCTAAACCTTTGTTTGGTTTCCCAAGAAAGTTTCCATGCAAAGGGTTTAAATAAGTTTTGCTTAAATATTTCGAGTTTTCTTTTTGGTATTTCTCTGTGGAGGTTTAACCCAAAGACCACTACGGTAGTTTAAATTCCTGAAATAGAAATGGCAACTTTGTTAGGGAGTTTTTCCGTTTTGGGTAGTTAGTGTTTTTTTGGTTTGTTGTGTGAATTTTTGTATGTTTTTGCTTTGTTTCTATTGATTTTTTGAATCTTTCCTATCTTAGGCTAGTAGCTTTCCATCTTAGAACCCTTATGAGAATAAATTTTGGTTTTGGGGCACCAATTTTTTTTTTTTTTTGCATTTTTCGATTCATGTATGTGGGTAACAGTGCACACAGGTTCGTACTTTTCCTGTAGATTTCACAGTTTTTTTGAAAATTCCTAGTTTTGCCCCTGTACCCGACCAAACCAATGGACAATCGTGTGCACACGACCTACCTGTGTATAGCTTGTGTACACCCGGTTTATCTTCTTTTTTTAGTTTATTTCTGTTCAAACTGGAAAAGTGGGTTGCTTGTTGTCTAAGTTGACTATGAAGGACTAAAGTTTGTTGTTGTGTTTATAAATCAACTCTTTTTTTTAAGTCTTTTTGAGTTTTAGGGTTTTTTCCTCAATTCTATTTTTAGACTGTTTTTTATAAAAAAATTAGCAATCTAGATTCTTATAAAATATTTATGTTTATACCTTTACTATTTTGTTCATATAATCACAAAAAAATTATAAAAGTTTCTTGCTTTGCAAGTTTTATTGTTCATTATTTTTGCATTTTAAAAAGAGGGTCTTTTTATTGCTTCCTTTTTTTAGCATCTTTCATGTGCATTAAGTGAAGCAAGATTTTATATGTTGCTTGATACTTCTTTTTTCTGCAATACTTAAACAGAAAATTTTCTTTTTCTTTTTGAAAAAGAATAAGTTTATTTTCTTTGAAAATTTTAAAAACATTTTTTTTTAGTTTAAAAAAGAAAAGAGAAAAGGTTTCTTTCTTTTAAAGTGTGAATTTGTTTTTAGTTTTTTAAGAAAAGGAAAAGTGTGAATTTAGGTTGTTCATTTGATTTTTGAAAATAGAAAAGGTTGATTTTTTAATTTTTCTTTTCAAAGTAGCTTTTGTTAAAAGAACAAAAAATAAACAAAGGAAATTTTTTGTTTGAAAAAATTTGTATTTTAAAGAATTGTTGTATAGAACTTAATTCAGTTAAATATCATTTTGCTTCCTACGTTTATATATATTTAAACAAAAAAAATATTTCTTGTAAGTGTCGGAACATCACTAGTTTCACTTTCGTTCCCCTAAGTAAGAACAACCACTTAAAAATAACGCTTGATTTAAAACCAATCAGAACTTTTTTTTTGATAGGGTTCACCAATTTAGATTAAGTTTTAGGATCTTGGGATAGGCTGTTAGTGAACAACCCAATATCATTTAAAATTTTAAACTTAGTGGTCTCTTTAGAAGGATAGGAATAAATACAACACCATAAGGGTGTGGCTGGGAAGCTCCACTAACAATGGAGTTCAACACAACGTCATGTGAGGTTGAGTGGAGTGAAAAAACCCCTCGATACTTAAACCAATCATTTGTGGGATTTTGCATGTACAGGGAATTTTTCAATACCAAAATTTGGGCCCCATGAGGTGCCGATACTATTAAAGTTCAGGACTTAGCTACTTTTCCCATACATACAATCTTGACCATCGATTGTTCCCCAGACGATGACTACAAATTGGTAATCATAGAATATTATCCTTATGTACTACATAGGTGAAAGTAGGGGGATTCTTATACATTGAGCCAAACTGATAAAAACCTTGGAGAGTGTCCCTTTCCTTGTGGGGAGACTTGCACCAAGAAGAACTAAAGGCCTTGGTAATTGTTCTCAAACCTTTTTTGTTTGGTTGTGGGACTTAATCAACCCACATCAGACGTTGAAAAGCCCTCTATTTGCTTAGTTTGATTTCCTAGGACTTTTTAGAGTGGTGTTCCCTTTGTGCTATCAGTGATTTAGTTGGCCTTAGGAATTTATTGACATAAAATCTTTAAGTGTGGAATATCAATCACTTCATCATTCTAAGAGAATTCAAAATATTCCTCCGTTTACATTTGAACCTCCACCGCGTCCACAAAGTCACTGAGCAAATGTAGTAGGATAATTTGAGCCTACAAGTTCTATCGATCTACTTGGTGAACTACAACCTATAAGAAACTACACTTCTCCACCACACACTAGAGTTGAATATTTTCAAGCCAAAGGATTTGTAAGACCATTCAAATATCCTTTAATCGGGCCTAATGATCCAATATTAGTGTATATTTCAAGCGTTTCTGACCGAGCAACAATTGCTTATCATATTAGTAGAGGATTAGCTGTGGATAATATAGGAGGAAGTTCAGGAGAGGCTCCAAATCCCACTTTGGATATTATACTAGGAGGATTTTCTCCTCCTCATGTCAATACCAAAATGTTAATGCAACCATAGGTAATTCAGATCTGGTGGTTAATTTTGGCACTACATCCCCACCTATAGGTTCAGTTGTTACTCAATAATTAAGTGCCACTTTGTCAACACATTTTAGATCTATTGTCATTACATCTGGTATGCCAGTGTTGGGTATGCCTAAATTCCCAGTTACTTCTAGTCCCTTGTTTTTCAAATCGTACTACTGGTTTCAGTGGTTCTGCTACACCTTTCCAAGGTTTTCCTTGGCATGGAGGTCATATTTCCTCATCCTTTTGTTGATGTTTCTCCATGGTTCCAACATCAGGAAAACATTCTACAAATCATTCTCCCAGAGTGGTCATGTGTATTGACGAATGGTTGGTAGAGAATGGCCCCATCATAACCCTAATTAGTCATGTGTATTGACTATGTGTTAATTTTTTGGCATCAATTCAATATGATCTAGGATATTAATTGAGAGAATAACATGTACAGCATATCAATCACAAGAATAAAACACAAGAGACAATAGACACACAGAGTTTCCATGGGGAAAACCATAAAGGTGAAAAACCCCAATAACTTCCTCAGAGATAGATAGAGCAATGATACAAAACCCAAGCATAAGAGATAGTCTGATAGCAGTAGCTTCTCCTCCTCCACTAGTGCACCACTCTCCAATGAGTGTATAAGTGAGAAAGTGAATGATCAAATAGGGTGCCTCCCGCACTCTATTTATACATGACTTGACTTGCCAAATAACCTTACTAGGTCGGCCTCAACTTAATCACATAACATAATGTTGACAGGGCCGACCCCCAATAGGGTGGTCTAATAACCCTTTAACCCACATGACTTATACAGGACCGACCCCATCAATGTGGTCTAATAACCCATCAAGTATAAGTTACGACACTTACAATATAAATGACGACACTTTTGTATAGAGGAATAATAACATCTCTATAGGAATACAATATACATATGTGAAATACATTCCTAAGTTACAAATACATCAACACTATGTGTATTGAGGCTCAAATGGTTAGCCTTTATCTAATCATGTGGATTGACTAGAATGAAGGAAGGATAGTGGTCACATTGAATACTCTATGTGGGAGTGCTCTGTAATGGGGGTGATCGATTCTATTTAGATTGAGTTGACTTGTCTATATTATATGGGATCTTATCCTCTTGTGTAATAGACAAAGTCTAATCTAATGTGAATTTGTCATTGGCTCTAAGAAGTGTCTGAGACTTCTTAGAGTATGGTCAAATCAACATTAGAGCTATATGTGTGAATTTGATATGCATGTGAGGAGATGGACATCAATGAGGATAAATTTTATATGATGAAGAAATATCTAATAAGTCAAGAAAAACTATTGAAGAAGTCCCAAATAGAATTGAATAAGTTCCAAATAAAATGTAGACAAGAAGACAAGTCGGCTTGAAGATAAATAAAATATGGAGAGCAAAAGTACAAGTCAACCCCAGTGGAGAAAAGACAAGTCATCCCCATTTGATGAAAGTTCTAGTAAACTGAAGAATAAAAATAAAGTGTTCTCACACTTTATTTTCATAGTTACTCATCACATATTTTCCTCTCCACTTGTGTGCACCTCCTAAGAAGGCCTAGCTAAGAAAAGAAATATAATTTTTGGGTTCTCTTATTCTCTTGGAAGACTTGATACCCTTTGTTAGGGTTTATGGTGAAGGAGGGAGAGCCTCTCTTATGTTAGGGATTAATCTTCATTATCGGTATTGTACTTGAATTGGATTCTACTGAGAAAAGTTTGCTTGGTTTTATCCCTGTTGGGTTTCCCAAGATAAATCTTTGTGTCTCTTGTGCATGGTTATATTTCGGTGATCCTTGTGTTTTCTCCCTAGGAGGTCACACTTATCTATGGAAACAAAATTTCAGTTTCACGAAAATTTAATTTTGACCTAATTCATGTCGGAACCAGGAAAATACGTTTCTAGTTTTGAGCTCTTTTAGCCACAGATCAGGCTGAAAAATAGTGTTTTGGATATTTCCTTAGGAAGGCGCATCTATCTGTGGATGAATAATTCAACTTTGTTGAATTTTAATTTTGACCTAGATCCTACTAGGGTTTCCAGACCATAATTTCAAAATGGTGTCTAGTATTAGAATGGAAGACATATTAGATGATGCTTCAAATTTTAGATCATGGAAAAAATGATACTTTTCAACTTGGAGGAAAATGAGATACAGGATAATGTAAAGAAGGATGTTGTGGGACCAAAATATGCAGAAGAAAAGGAAAAATATAAGAAGAATGAAACAAAGGCAAAGAGGATCTTAATAGATTTTGTAAAAGACCATTTGATTCCTCATATTGTTGAACTTAAGACTGCCAAAATAAGGTATGATGCCTTAGTAGGGTTGTTCGAAAGAGGAAACACTAGCAGGAAGCTAGTCTTGAAGAATCAACTCCATTGCATAAAAATAACCACCGTAGATTCTTTTGATACTTATTTTATGAAGGTGTCCTAGTTGAAATATAAACTTAAAGCCATTGGAGACATTATTGATGATGTAGAACTTGTTATGATGACCCTTAATGGATTTCCTTCATCATGGGAATCATTTATTTAGAGTTTCTATGAAGAAAAGAATTACCCAATTTTGATCGACTATGGGATGATGTCGTTCAAGAAGTAGTCAGATTAATATCAAAGAATAGCTCACAGAAACCCCAGGAGGAAGAAAATAAAACTCTTGTAGCTCATGCAAGAAAAGGAAAAGGAAGAAGAAACTTTAAAAGGAGAAACACGGGTGGAAGATAAACTCCAACTCAAAGAGAGAAAGAGAAGGATCTTTCAAAGATCAAATGTTTCAATTGTTGGAAATTTAGTCATTATGCTTATCAGTGTACTCAAAGTAAAAGGAAGGGAAAGTAGCATGCATCAACAACCAACATTTATGATCCTCCATCAGAGAAGACAAAAGAAGATAAACTTGATGAGGTTGTGGAAGAACTCCGAAAGGAGTATTTCTTCTAGTACACTCTAGGTATATGTGCACCAATGAAAACATTATATCTGGATGATGTTTTTTTACTATATGATTGTCATTGGTGCTTTAATTCATGAAGACCTAGTTTGCAGTCTTAAATAAGTGCCCTACAAGAAAGAAGATCAAGTTTTGTTTATCAATATTACTCACCTCCAAGGAATTCAATGATTTTTCCAAGGAGGCATAAATCAAGAGGGAGTCAACAAACAAAGATGAGTATTTTATACTTTGTATGATAAGTTTTATTTGCTAAAATTGAATTGTTATTTTTAATAGCATAATTGTTTAAACTAGTCCATGTTTAACGCTTGTGGACATTTATGTTACGTGTAACATAATAAGTCCATTGTAAATATTGTGGAGTTGAAGATCCGTGACTAAGATCTACCCATGTTGTTTTATGGGAAGATGCATCTAGTACGACATTTATGCTCAAATAAAGTGTCCTCGCCATATATTGGGGAACAAGACTCCTGAGGTAGCATTCAAAAAAGTGGATCCTTTGGTTTTCTAGCATAAACCCATATGCCAAGGAAGAAGAGGATGAATACGGTAGCATTCAAGAGATATGTAAGGTTTCATACGGAGTTTGAATGTGAGGAGTAGGAGGATCCTAAGGAAGAGTGTCCCTATAGTATAACGATCATCCTTATGACTATCAAGACAAGAGAGAAGAGCCAGCAAACCCAGTAGATCCACCTAGATATGTTGTAGTGGAGAGGCCAGTATATTTTCGTGATACTTTGCAAGATACAAAAAGGTATCCAGAACCTAGTGATACTTTAAGGGAAAGAGGTTCTCAAGTTATTTGGATTTGTCACATCATTGATGGAATATTATCAGTCCATGATCATGAAGAATTATGTGTGGGTGATGAAGGAGCATCGGGCCTAGGCAGATCAGTCAAAGTTGATCGACATAAGGGAGCCAACCAGTGGGGGTGCCGATGACCACTAGTGCGGGAAGTAGGTTGACTAGTCAAAGTCAACAAGTCGAGCAGGAGAAATCGGTATGAGACTGACCGAAGCAGCGCGCAGCGGATGTTGTGATGGGTCGAGAATCGACAGGTTATGGTCGACAAAAGACAGATGAAGGCGAGACGTCGGGTAGTCGACAAGTGGTCGAACTACAACTTGACAAGGTTTGGTAGAGCCAAGCGTGGAGGAAGGGGAGTACTGGCTAACCACAGAATTCAAGAGATTGATCTAACAGAAAGGTCGAGATGTGATCGACTACTATAGGAAGGTCGGATGAGCAAAAAGTCAAGAGGATTGTACCTGGTTTCCGTTCGGGGTTGCTGAGGAAGTTATTACAGTTATTACAAGTAGGTGAAGGACATGACAGATGTCATCACAGACAGAGGCTCTGCAGCATGTTGCATGGCTGGTATCTGACAGTTGCAGGTTTGCAGGTTTGGAAGGATCAGCAGACAAAAGGATGTGTGTCTCAAGGATTGCAGTAGTCTCGGGAGCAGCAGCAGCAGGGTAGAAGACGGAGGAGAGAAATCAGTTCAAAGGAGGGGGATTATTCACCTTTGATCTTTGGTCAGCAGCACCAGAGAACAGAGAAAAGGGTTATGAAGTATCAAACAGCTTGAGAACAGGGTGAGTTGATATCGAGCCATAGCTCAGCGTTCCGTAGTGAACCAGGAGAGGGTGAGGTCGACACACTGAGAGAGCACACCACAGTTACTTCTGAATTGTAACGGCTGAGGCCGACTGTAGTTAGTTATTTACTTTCAATTATTCTGCATTGTAACCGATTTCAAAGAAGTAATATATGCCACTTCTGGCATCCTTTTTTACACCTTGTTCGTGTAAGCATTATGGTATGTGTCATGTGTATTGTTAAGCAAGAACCTTATTTCAGTAAGGCACCTTGCGTTAGTTGGTATCATAGCCCGGAAGTTAGTCTGGTTGAGAAGATGACTATACCAACCTGACTTACATCAGTTGGTATTCAGAGCAGAAGAATCCTTAGAGATTGAGGGACGCCCATGATATTGAGCCTGTAAGTGTGTTAAACAATTCCAGCTGAGGCTGGGTAGAATTGTGCATGACTTGTTTAAGTCTGGTTGCGATTGGACGTGTGGGAGTTTTAGCAGAGGTTGAAAATCACTCACAGAGGTGTTAATGTCTGAGGATGAAGAACTCGTGGTGCAGCAGTCGTCACAATGGATCGTGAGATGTTCTATGAATGCGTTAGAACAATGCAAACTTTGACAACTGAAGTTGCAGCGATCAAAGAAAGCCAAAGACATGGTTGTATTCCTGAGGCGGTAGACCACAGTGATGAGGAAGTCGAAGAGGTGGAAGCCCGGGAAGAAGCTGCAGAAGAACTAGAGGAAAAAATGATCAAACTTCTGATAGATATTAGAGGTCGGGAGAAGATAGACGTGCGTACGTACTCAGGAAGCCTAGACCCAGAAGATTTGAGCGACTGGTTTAGAGAAATGGAGAAATACTTCGACATAGAGCAATTCAAGGACCCTAAACGGGTTAAGACTACATGTCTGGGGTTGAAAGGTCATGCCTCATTGTGGTGGGACAACATACAGGCTGACAGAGTCAAGAAAGGCAAGGAGAAAATCAAGTCTTGGGACAGAATGGTCACCAAGTTGAAGGGGAAGTTCTTGTCAAACGAATATGTGATTTCCTTGTTCATAAAGTTACAAAACTTTCAGCAGAAAGAGATGACCGTGAAGGAGTACACGGAGGAGTTCTACCGATTATCGATTCGGTCAGGACAAACCGATGAGGGGGAAGAAGATGTCCCTAGGTATGTGAACGGCTTAAAAAATGCTATTCAGGATGAACTAAGCATGTCAAGATTCAAAGCAGTCGGAGAATCCTACCAGTTAGTTTTGAAGGCAGAAGAGAAACTGTCGAGGAAATCTACAGCGACTAGGGGAAGGATGACTGGTCGGGGCGCAAAAACTGTCTCCATGAAAGGCCAAAGTAACGAGTACAGGAAATAATATGTCGAAGATAGCCGACGTGCGGAAGGGACATTGACAAGAGAGAAAGTGCAAGAAAATCGATGCGATGGTCGTGAGAACCGCGGTCGAGGAGCGTATAGTCGAAGTGGTCCATTCAACAGAAAGGGAACTAACAGACCAGCCATAATATGTTACAAGTTTCGAGGAATGGGACACAAGGCATATGAGTTCCCAGAGAACCTACATGTTGCAGAGGAGTCGAAACCCAGATGTCGAAAAGATGAACAAGTCGACGAGAAGGAAGAGTCGGCATCCGACAGCAATGGAGGTGAGAAGAGGAAGAACCGAAATCTGACGGTTCAGAGAGCCTTGATCCAGGAATATCAATGCGACCCGATGGAGCCGACACAAGGGAAGGCAATCTTTCGAACGAAGGTGCGGATTAGAGAATGGCATTGCAAAACCATAGTTGATGGTGGGAGCACAGAGAATCTTCTGTCGATAGAATTCATCGACAAGATCGAGTTGAAGTGTCGAGAACACCCACACCCCTACAAGATCTCATGGTTGCAGAGGGGACACCATGTCAAGGTGACAAGACAGTGCCTGATCAACTTCCGAGTTGAAGTATTTGAAGACAGTGTATTGTGCGATGTAGTCCCAATGGATGCATGCCATCTGTTGTTAAGGAGACCATGGCAATATGATCGGAAAATGATCTATGATGGTCGAGCCAACACAGTCACAGTGTGGAAGAATGGTGTGAAAAGGACTCGTAAGCCTAGGTTGGAGGAGCAAGCCGACATCAAGCACGGCGAGATAAACCTTTGGGAAAAGCAAGTGTTGATAAGCACCATGAAAGAATTCCTCGCGAAAGAGGAGAGACAGTTGGGATGTTTTGTGATCATTCCAAAAGGACCATGTGTCGAGAGAACGACCAGGGAGGAGGATATTCTGGTCGAAATCGAGGAGTTACTAGAAGAATTTCGTGACATAATGGCTGATGAGAAATCGACGGGATTTCCACTGACAAGGAGCATATCCCATCAGATCGACTTGATTCCAGGTTCGAGTCTTCCAAACAAAGAACCATATAGGATGAGTCCGACAGAGGGACAGGAACTCAACCGACATGTCCAAGAGTTGTTGGACAGAGGGTTAATCGGAGAAAGTCTGAGCCCATGCGTAGTATCGGCGGTATTGATGCCAAAGAAGGGTGGAGAATGGAGAATTTGTACAGACTCCAGAGCCATCAACAGGATCACAATCAAGTATCGGTTTCCATTTCCGAGAACGGACGACTTGATGGATTTCTTGAGTGGAGCGACATACTTCACGAAGATAGACCTGAAGAGTGGTTATCACAAAATTCGGGTCAAGGAAGGAGATGAATGGAAGACAGCATTCAAAACAAAAGAAGGGTTGTACGAGTGGTTAGTCATGCCATTTGGGTTGACTAATGCACCCAGCACATTCATGAGATTGATGAATGAGATGTTGAAACCATTCTTGGGAAAAAATTTCGTAGTCTATTTAGACGAAATTCTGATTTTCAATCGAACCAAGGAAGAACACTTGGGGCACATTCGACAAGTATTGCAGAGATTGCAGGAGGAGAAGTTGATGGTGAACCTGCAAAAGTGCTTCTTCATGAAGAAGGAGTTGGTGTACTTGGGGTTTGTAATCTCAAGTAAAGGGTTGGTGATGGACCCAAAGAAGGTGAAGGCAATAGTGGATTGGCCGGAATCGACAAGTACGACTGGAGTAAGCCGTTTCCATGGACTTGCCAATTTCTACAGGAAGTTCATTTGAGGATTCAGTCGGATTTGTGCACCATTGACAGAATGCATGAGAAAGGGAGAGTTCAGGTGGACGGACGTGGCCCAGAGAGATTTCGACGAGTTGAAGGAAAAGATCAATGAGAGCCCAGTATTGTCACTCCCAGACTTTGACAAAGTTTTCCAGGTCGATTGTGATGCCATTGGAATGGGAATTGGAGCAGTATTGAGTCAGGAAGGCCGACCAATTGCATTCTTTAGTGAAAAGTTGAATGGAGCGAAGCAGAAGTATTCGGTCTACGACCAGGAATTTTATGCTATCGTCCAAGCATTGAAGAAGTGGAGGCATTATCTGTTGCCGAAGGAGTTTGTGTTATACACAGATCACCAAGCACTGAGGTATCTAAACACACAGGCAAAGTTAGATCAGCGGCACATGAAATGGGTGGAGCTACTTCAGAGGTATACATTCATGTTGTGGCATAGGTCGGGCAAGTCGAACAAAGTTGCTGACGCATTGAGCAGGAGAGTTACACTACTGAACAGGATGACAGTTCAGGCAATGGGGATAGAGTCGATAAAGACAGAGTATGAGACCGACAAGGATTTTGCGAAAGCATGGAAGGCTTGTCGTGAACCTTGGAGTGTCGACAAGACTCCATACTTGAGTTATTTCATTCAGGAAGGCTATCTGTTCAGGGGAAGTCAATTGTGTATTCCCAGAGGATCAGTGAGAGAGAACCTAATCCAAGAATTACATAGTGGCGGATTAGCGGGACATTTTGGCATCGACAAGACTAAAGCATTGGTCGAAGAAAAGTATTTATGGCCAAGGATGACGACCGATGTTGGAAAGTGGGTTCAACAATATTGAGTTTGCCAGTTGGAAAAAGGGAGAAGTCAAAACACGGGGTTGTATAGACCATTACTAGTACCAGACACCCCTTGGGAGCATCTTAGCATGGATTTTGTGTTAGGATTTCTGAAGACACAATAGGGAAGCGACTCAATATTTGTTGTAGTCAACAGGTTTTCGAAGATGGCACACTTCATTCCGTGTAAAAAGACAAGTGATGCCACAGGGATTGCTGTACTATTCTTCAAGGAGATAGTCAGATTACATGGGTTTCCAAGGAGTATCACGTCGGATCGGGATACCAAGCTTATGGGGCATTTCTGGAGAACCCTATGGAAGAAACTGGACACAAAGTTGCAGTTTAGCTCGGCGCACCATCCGCATACAGACAAACAGACCGAGGTGGTAAACAGAATTTTGGGAAACCTTCTGAGATGTCTAGCGGCCGACAGACCCAAGCAGTGGGAAAATTTGTTGGCGTGGGTGGAGTTTGCATATAACAATTATGTGAATCAGTCGACAGGGTTGAGTCCATTCCAGATTTTTCAGGGGAGAAGCCCACACGGAGTGGTGGATTTGGTCGAGTTGCTGACAGAAACCAGAAAAAGTGCGATGCAGAATCATTCGCATAACATATCCATGAAGTTCATGAAAATGTGTGAAAGCGCATAGAAAAGAGTAACGCGGCATACAAGTTGAGGTCCAACAGGAAGAAGAGGATACAGTCGTTTAGAGAAGGGGACTTAGTCTATGCATACTTGCGGAAGGAGAGATTTCCAACAGGTACATACAACAAGCTGAAGCTGAAGAAGATTGGACCATGCAGGATTTTGAAAAAGATTTCGGACAACGCTTATGTGTTGGAGTTTCCGGATGAATTGAACATTTCAACAACGTTCAATGTCTCAGACCTGTACAAATTTGAAGAACGTTCGAGCAGCGGAAGCAAAGAGGTGATTAGCATCGACTTGACAAACCAGATTCCAGATCGACACAAAGAAGAGATCACAGAAGTAATCGAAGAACGTGACATTGGGCGAACGTGTAGTTCGCAGAAGAAGGAATACTTGGTGCAATGGAAGGATGATGAGTTGCAGGAGGCGACGTGGATTTCCGAAGAGGAGTTCAGGAGACTAACAGAGCAGTCGAACTCTTTTTCACCTGGGGAGTCTGATGCAGGAACATCGGGGCCTAGAAATATCAGTCGAATTTGATTGACATAAGGAAGCCAACCAGCGGGGGTGCCGATGACCACTGGTGCGCGAAGCAGGTTGACTGGTCGAAGTCAACAAGTCGAGCAGGAGCAGTCAGTATGCGATTGACCGAAGCAGCGCGCAATGGATGTTGTGATGGGTCGAGAGTCGACAGTTTATGGTCGACATAAGACATATGAAGGCGAGACGTTGGGTAGTCGACAAGTGGTCAAACTACGACCTGACAAGATTTAGCGGAGCCAAGCATGGAGGAAGGGGAGGACTGGATAACCACAGAAGTCAAGATATTGAGCCGATAGAAAGGTCAAGATGTGACCGACTACTGTAGCAGGGTCGGACGAGCAAAAATTCAAGAGGACTGTACCTGGTAGCCGTTCGATGTTGCTGAGGAAGTTATTACATTTATTGCAGGTAGGTGAAGGACATGACAGATGTCATCACAGACAGAGGCTGTGCAGCACGGCTGGGAGATGACAGTTGCAGGTCTGCAGGATTTGGAAGGATCGACGAATAGAAGGATGCGTGTCTTGGGGATTGCAGTAGTCTCGGGAGCAGCAGCAGCAGCAGGGTAGAAGACGGAGGAGAGAAATCAGTTCAAAGGAGGGAGGATTATTCACCTTCAATCTTTGGTCAGTAGCACTAGAGAGCAGATAAAAGGGTTGTGAAGTATCACACAGCCTGAGAACAGGGTGAGTTGAGATCGAGCCATAGTTCAGCATTCCGCAGTGAACCAGGAGAGGGTGAGGTCGACACACTGAGAGAGAACACCATAGTCACTTCTGAATTGTAACGGCTGAGGCTGACTGTATTTAGTTATTTACTTTCAGTTATTCCACATTGTAACCGATTTCAGAGAAGTAATATAATCCACTTCTAGCATCCTGTTTTACACCTTGTTCGTGTAAGCATTGTGGTATGTGTCGTGTGTATTTTTAAGCAAGAACCTTATTTCAGTAAGGCACCTTGCATCAATGGGAGATAGTGCCGAGACCTTAGAGGAAGTCAATGGTGACTTTCTAGTAGATCCATAAGACCTAGTATGCAATCCATATTATCATCCGAGATGACACTTTATATAGACTATGGAGTGAGCCGGGTTGCAGACTCTAAGAAAGTATTGGATGGTATCTAGTGTCTCTTAGTAGAACCACTTGATGGGAGGTGACATAGATGGATACATAGGAGAATATAATATTTCATGATCTCGAGTGATATGGTGAAGAGATTGGCTCAGGTAGGAGTTGAGTGTTTAGATGAACAGGGATCGGATACTAATATGAAAAGAGTGCATGATACTCAAGTGTAGAGGGAATGGTATGCTCCCACATAGAGGGAGTAGTTGCAGCACAGCTTGTTGGTGATAAAGAATACTTTGTACAAACTCAAGTAGGAACCTAGGATGTGGTATGATAGGACATACATGTACTTGATGAAATTGGACTTCACCAAGAATAATGTGGATTCCAACCTTTACTACAAGGTTGTTGATGGTGACCATTTGATCTTGGTGTTGTATGATTAATGATATGTTCCTTTACGGGAACTATCAAGTGCAAGAGGGACTTGGCCTCTTAGTCTGAGATTATTGGGATTAGAGGTATGTTGAGATCTTTCACTTCAGATTCAGATCCGGTGGATCCTTTGATGTGTATATCTAGAGAAGCTAAGTGATTATGATTCATATTTATATTTGGTGGATCCTACTATGACGACAAATATGGAGAAGCTGAGTGAGTCTGATTCATATTCATATTTGGTGGATAGTTGACTAGATCCTTGTTGTACTTGGTTGACACCAAGCCTGATATATGCTTGTTAATGAACACCCTAATCCAATTTATGGTTTATTTGAGGCATGTATATTTGGTTTCAACAAAGCATGTGCTGAGGTACTTGCGTAATACAATTGGATATGACCTAAGAAACGTCTCAGGTTATGAAGTGAAGATGAAAAAGATATATAGATTCTGACTAAGAGAAGTGCAATTGACAGAAATAACATCTTGAGGTGATGCTTCAACTTGGATCAGTTATGATATCCTGTATTAACGGGAAGAAGGATTTTATGGAAATCAGTACTGTAGAAGTAGGGAAAATTGCATCCAGTGTCACAAAACTCTTTGATATGGAGATCAAATAACACTTCATCTGAGACATGATTCAAAAGGGAGAAATGAATCTCTAGTACATATCCATAGATGAGCAGATAGCCGAAATTATCCTCAAGCCTCCTTCTAAGTAAAGTTTTGTATACTTCAAGGACAAGCTTGGTGTGATGGAGAACACCTCCCTAAGTGAGAGGGAGTGTTAAAAAATGAGTAGAAGATATTCATATGAGATGAACTGCATAGTGTCTTTTTCTCAGGTTAGCTCTGATACCATGTTAATTTTGAGCATCAATTCAATATGCTCTAGGATCTTATCTGAGAGAATAACATGTACAGCATATCAATCAGAAGAAGCAAACACAAGAAACAATAGACACACAGAGTTTCCTTGGGGAAAACCATAAAGGTGAAAAACCCCAATAACTTCCTCAAAGATAGATAGAGCAATGATACAAAACCCAAGCATACGAGATAGTCTCCTAGTAGCAGCTTCTCCTCCTCCACTAGTGCGCCACTATCCAATGATTGTATGAGTGAGAAAGTGAATGATCAAATAGAGTGCCTCCCGCACTCTATTTATACTTGACTTGACTTGCCTAATAACGTTACAAGGTTGGCCTCAACTTGACCATATAACATAATGCTGACAGGGACGACCCCTAGTAGGTTGGTCTAATAACCCTTTAACCCACATGACTTATACGAGGCCAACCCCATCAAGGTGGTCTAATAACCCATCAAGTATAAGTTACGACATTTACAATATAAATGACGACACTTCCGCATAGAGGAATAATACCATCTCTATAGGAGTACAATATACATAGGTGAAATATATTCTGAATTTACAATTACATCAACAGAATTATGGGATGTATTCTCCTGGTCATATGAGGAGATTCCATGCATTGATCCTGGCATTGCAGAGCACAAGATCAAATCCTATCCAAATTGAAAACTAGTTCGTCAAAAGATTCATCTAGTTAATCCTAGGAAAGTTGTTTCCATTAAAGCAGAGTTTGAAAAACTTCTCAAAGTAGGCTTTATATACCCCATTTCCTTAACATAATGGGTATCCAATCTCATTCCTATAGATAAGAAGCAGGGAAATCTTCGAGTGTGTATCGATTTTAGGGATTTGAACAAGGCTTGTCCCAAGAATAACTTCCCCACTCCTTTCATTGATAAAATCATTGACGAGTGTGCCGAAGCGAAGTATTTTCCTTCATGGATGGATTCTCTGGGTACAACCAAATTCATATTCGACCTGAGAACCAACATAAAACTGCGTTTATTTTTCCTTGGGGTACTTTTGCATACATAAAGATGTCATTTGGTCTTAAAAATGTTGGAGCTACCTTCCAGTGGAACATGTCCTTTTCTCTCCATGATATCAAACACATTGTTAAGGATTCTCTTGATGATTTATTAGCTCATTCTCGCAAGAGTCGAGACCATCCTGATCACGTTCTCCTTGTGTTTGAGCAATGCAGGCACTAAGATTCAGTTGAATCCTAATAAGTGCATTTTTTGCGTTGAGTCTGGATGACTCTTAGGTTTTATCATATCGACCAAGGGGATCATGATTGACCCTTTGGAGGTTGAAACCATTGTCATTCTACCTCCTCCCACAAATGTTCGCCAGCTTTAGAGCCTCAAACTAAAAACCAACTTTCTCAGGTGTTTTATCGTGAATTGTGCTAGGATTACAAAAGGTTTTATGTAATTATTGAAATAAGGGATCCCATTTATATGGGATGAATCCACGCAATATTATTTTGATTCTCTTAAGAAATCTCTTATGCAAGCCTCCTTGCTCAGCCTGCCAAATTACACAAGATATTTTTTGTTGTATTTGGCTGCATCCAAGTCCACCATTGGCATAGTTTTAGTTCAGGAACATGTAAGTTTTCAGGAACATGTCATCTATTATCTCAGTCGTGCTTTGGATGGAAATGAATTGAAATATTCTCATGTTGAAAAGTTAGATGTTGCTACAGTTTTTGCATTTCAGAGACTTTGACATTGTATTTTGCTGCATAATACCACTATAGTTGGATATCTTAATCCATTCCATTATTTTTAACCCAACGAATAATTGAGTCTAAATTCAATAAATGGATTGTGATTTTGCAGGAGTTTGACTTAGAGTTTCAATCTACTAAGTCCAAGAAATATTTGGTCTTTGTCGAGCTTATTTCAGATTTCCCTAGTGAAGAGTGTGATAATACTAAATGCGAATCATTCCCTGATGAGCATATATTTCTCATCTATTCATTTGATCCTTGGTAGGGAGAAATTTTTATATCTCTCTAAACTTTGAAGCATCCTCATTCTTTTTCAAGAGACGAGCAACAACTCCTCCTTCATAATGCAAAGAATTATCTCATTGTTGGTGATACTTTGTATTGTCATGGGGTTGATTCTATTTTATGTGATTGCTTGATTCACAAAGAAGATGAGTCTGTTTTGAATGACTGTCATAGTGGAACATGTAGTGGAGGTCATATTTTTGGTCAGTGACTGCCCAAAAAAATTTGCACGTCAAATACTTTTGGCCGATGATCTTTAAGTATTGTATCGAAGTGGTTAAAAAGTTTCATGCTTGTCAAATTTTTACTAAGAATATGCATGCACACCCTGCTCTATTATTTTCGATAATCACTATAGGACCATTCACCAAATGGGGGATTGATTTCATGACCTACAACCCATATTCAGTTGGGGGCAAATGGAAATTGATATAAATACAAGACTGCTCATGAAAGTGGACTATCTACTTCTTTAAGCCTCTCAATAAGATCTGGGTTCCACTCAGTCGGTGCTCCTTCCTGGAAATAGTTCTTTCGCTCGGCGAGTCTTGATAACCACTCATGCAACTCGTTTCCAAAGGTTGCAAAGAAAATGTCATGGATTTCCGCCCACAAGTACTTGTTTAACCATTCAACGTCAAACAGATGTGGATGTCTATTCTCCTTTTTGGAAAAATCCCTTTCTATCTTGTCCACCCAGTTCCATATTTATGTTTTCTCAAGATTCCAAATTTCGATGCTCATCACCAGTTCAAGCACACCATTTGCTCATTACACTTCCGTCTGCACGGTCTCGTAAGGTAACAACGTCACGTATCACCAGTTCTTTAGTGAGGAAATGGAACCATTTGTTGGCTCTAAATGTGTTCTTTAAGCTTACAATATAGACCCAGGTTCTGCGTAGTTCAAGGAACCAACAAAACCCCTTTTCACCAGCCCTTTCAACAACAGTCTGCGAATAGATTGAGGTCTCACAAGACGAAGTTATGGGGAGTTTGTGGAATCAGGTTTCCACAACCGGGTGATGCGCGCTTCAACAGAATGGTGGACAACACGAAGTTCACTTGCTTTGTGGTTACAGTTTTAAGCTATCGCGCATCCAAGGACTGCGCGATGCAAGATGGTCGCTTAACAACAGGACAACGCCACAGAGAACTGCACTTAATCTTTAACACTTACACTAGTCCAATATAGTTCACTTAGCATAAACATACACATTCACATGCATCCAAACTGTAAGTCTTGCAACTTAGACAATACGATGAACTGCAACGACTACGCACTTCCATTGCTGCGCTTCAGGGAATCGCACTATACAGACTTCGTTGGCTAAGTGTTTTCCCAATAATCAATTTAGGCATTCATCTAACTCAGAAATACTTATGCATTCAACATTCATTCACATATGTTCTATACTTAACATATTATTCCCATCTTTTATCCTTATGGCGAATACATATAAAAGCAAGAACACAGGAACTCATAAACATGAACTTAACCAATCATATAAGCAAATATATAGATGCAAACACATAATCGATAACATAAAACAATGATTTAACATGGTTCACCCCCAAGATGAGAGCTACGTACACAGGAACTGTTGATTATATTATCAATGGGAAGGGTTCAACAGTTCCAGTATGCGCACACAGCTGCAGACTCTCTTCTCCCTTCAGTAGGTCACTGCACACAAAGCTGCAGATCCTTTTACACTGAGTCTCTCTCTCAACTGAGATCAATATTCAACATACCTCAACCAAAATCTAACCCTTTCCCTTACAAAATGTGCCCTTTTATAGACCATGCCCTTAGGTCACGTCTTTACATTCATGATGGGCTCAAAAACCCTAAGGTTTCCCAAAAACTGGTGCGGTTACCCCTCTAACAAGGAATGTTAGGCTCTGATAGCGACTCATCTTCATGGCCATCCTTCTGTGCATGTTCACGTCGCTTTCAACCACTCTGTTGAGCACATTCCAACGGGTCGCTTTCACCACGTCGTTCCTTCTCTAACAGCTTTGTGTGGCCAATTCACATAGTGTTGCCTTCTCCCATGTGACAGGTCGCTTTCCTTCCGCGCCACTCCTTACCCTCCTACTAGGAATCATAGAGTATCTTAACCAAAATAGACCGTCGATCAGTCTCACTGGAATTTATACCGTTTTCTGTCCAAAAACTTTGCCTTGTTGGATCTTCGCCGAACTAGCACTTCGCAATACTATATCTTCATGGAGCTACCTCTTCGCAGCATTGTAACTCTTACTCTGTCGATGTTGTGTTGTCTCCTCGCAGATCCCAAAATTGTCTTGCACAAAATTGGCTTACTTGGTCCAGGCCCAACACCTGTTGAAACCTTATATTCATCCTCATCAAAATTCATAATCCATGCCAACTTGTCATCCTCTTGGCTTAAAGAAAAACAAGCCAATTTTAATATGGCCATGTATCGATCCCACAAAGGATAAAAGGATTCAAGAATATGCAATTGATGAGCTGATGGCGAGACAACTTCCCATAGAGAAATGACCTCTAGATGGAAAATATCCTTCAGATATCTAAAACCTGCTTCATTTAAGTAAGAAACAAAATTCTCTGGCAATAATTTTGATTGATCCACACCTATAATAGGATTCAACTCAACCAAAATTTTATTACCTCTCCCCAGCATCCAAGCATGATTTTTTTCTCTTAAGGAATGAAATTTATGCATAGAGTGACGGAAAAGGGAACCCTTGGAGGATCTAGAGTAGGAATGAAGCCATGATATGATTGATCTAGTAGCGATGCATTTTTGAATTATTGTGTCCTGCCACAATCCTTTCTGGGAAATTAATCTCCATACATATTTTGTTGTGAGGATAGAGGGAAAATGATGAAGGTATTTGAATCCCCACCCTCCAAATAATCCGGGAAGACATAATGAATCCCACTTGCATAGTGGGTAACTTCGAAGATCCTCCTTACTTACCCAGAGATAAGTTGTGCAAATCTTCCTGATACGGTTTAGTACAAATTTTGGAATATATGCAAGTGCCATCCAAAAAATAGAAACAACCTCCACAAAATTTTTGAAAAGAATAACCTGAATTTACATAGAAATCCAACGATGATACCAAGCATTTATCCACTTCTTAATCTTCTCTATTAGCCACTTGCAATCAGCTATCATGTATTCATTGGACTTTAGGAGGAACCCAAGTTACTTGAAACAATCAGTAGAGGGTAACTCCACATATGGAAGTGATTTTTGAATCAGATTCTTCAATATCCCTGACACTAAGTGATAGTGTAGGGAATATATTCGACTATTTATCTCCATTCACTTAGAAGAAGTAAACAACCTGATAATTCTTTCCATGCATTTTTCTTCCCCAGGAGAAGCAGATCCAAAATTTAAAATATCATCAACAAATAAAATTTGAATAATTAAAAGTGTGTTCGAAATTTTTACCCCATGGAGATATTCGAGAGAATGCTCATGGTTGATATGTTTGCTGAGGGATTCTGCTACCGATAAAAAGAGTCGTGGAGAGATTGGACAACCTTGTAGAAGAACCTGAGTAGGATTGAAGAAGGATGAAGGAGACCCATTGATAAGAATGACGTAGGAAACGCTGGAATAGCATGATTCAATACAATTAATGAATTGACGAGGGAAACCCACCTGCATAAGAATAAGGCGAATAAAACTCCAATTCACCTTATTGAAATCCTTTGATAAATCCTAATTTCACTTAAATGATAACCGATTCTTTGTTTGGATTTCCTGGAGTGCTTCCCGAGAAATACCGATAGCATCATGTATATTCCTATCATCCAAAATGTCGAACTACTGAGGGGAGATATTCTATGATAAAATTGGTTTAAGACGACAAGCAGTGACTTTTTAAATTAGCTTATATATGCAATTACAAAGGGAAATGGGCCGATAATGGTCAAAATATTCAAGAGAGTCTTGTTTCGGGATATTAGCTATAAATGTGGAGTTAAAGGGTAGATGGATTTTTCCAGCAACACGAGATTCTTCAACCACTGTTGTAAGATCATTTTCCAACAGATCCCAAAACCCCACAAATAACTCCATTGTCGAACCATCCAAACCAGGGGATTTACCATTTCAAAAGGAGAAAAGAACATTTTGAACTTCATCTTTAGTAACATGTCTGGTGAGTTGACCACAATTATCCTCATCGATCCACTGATTGAAAAAATAATTTGAATCCAAGACATCCCTGATATTTTCTCTAGGAGGTTCTATGAAGAGTTTTTGATAGTGGCTTTTTGTTGCCCGACTATAAAATTAAAATCCAAACATTCCTCCCCCTCCTGATTTCTAATCTTCCAAATTGTATTTAGAGCTTTCCTACGTTTAGCATGCCTATGAAAAAATTTGTATTATTATCCCTCTCCAAGAGATAAAGAGCCCTACTCTTCATTCTCCACTTCGCTTTGTGCCATGCTAGAATCTGAGCCTTTTCAGCTTCTAAATAATCTAATTCAACCTGCTCTGTCTAAGTGATGATTACTTGTTTATTGAACCAGTTTATTTGCTATTTTGGCTTCAATATGAACTAAATTCTTGTCTGGATTTGCAAAGGTTTTATTAACCCAATATTTTATCAATGGTTTGATAGTATTTGGATTGCTTTGAAAACTTTCCATCACATATGACGAAGAACTCGGGTCGAAAATACCTAGTTGTCTTGAATAATAGACTTGAAATCTTCAGATGATAGCTAATGGGGATTGAATTTAAAAGGAGGAGGCTTGTTTGAGATCGATGCCAGCTCCAGAAGGATAGGGAAATGATCAAAATAGTCAACTCTTATGATTGAATATCTATAGGAGGAAACTTCAAGAAAGACGTTCTTGCTGAGAAAAAAATGATCCAATTGTTTGGAGATCATATATGCACTTGTGTGCTTATTTGACCATGTAGGCCCGACATAATCAGGATCCACATTGAAAAGAAGAAGGTTATCAAAATTATGGGTGAAGAAGTCATCCAAGGGATCCTTCATTGTTTTTGGTCCCCAAATTTCACTACCATAAAGAGTTAGGTTAGATCCCCCGCTAAAATAAGATTTGGATGAGCTAAGATATCACTAGAAGTTAAACCCTCCCAAAAATATTCCCTATCATGTGAAGGGGCATAGTATTGAGAAAATTCACAGATAGGTTCAAGGGTTTGTATGAAACAAAAACAAGAATGTATTGGTTTGAACATACTAAGGATTGGAGAGAGAGGGCACTTGACCATCCCATCTCAAGCCTCCCATAGTTCCCTCTGCATCGACTGTGAGAAAGGACCACTCTGGAAGCCAATTTTTTAGAATATTTGTATCCGTCACCATTGAGCACATTGTTTCTTGGATAAACAGAACATAAGGACCATTCACCTCAATCAAATGATTTAGGGATCTTTGTTTGGATGGGTTCCCTATCCCTTTGATATTGTAGGTTAGAATCTTCATTGTTTAACCCAGGCTTGGGCTTATTTTTTAAGGGACCCTTGAATGGTTGATTGATGACCAGTTGAAATTTCCTTCTCCTCTCTAGACTTCGAAATATACAAGAAATATATCCTACCCCGAGAACAAAGAGGACTATTCTATTGTGATTGATGAAGGCCACTGGATTGACCTTCAATGGATTTTGAGAGTGAGCTGGTAACATACCTCCTTGAAGAAGAAGGTGCTTCAAGAGAACATTGCGAAGAAGAAACATTTGGGATATAAGAAGAACATTCTTCTATGAGATTGAGAGATCAATAATAGGGAAGGGGGCGATAAAAAACTGAACCATCATCTTCCCTCCGAATACCTTTTCTAGATGGAGAACATTGATCAACAACTTCCTTATCCTGCTTCTCAATGATCCTTGCTTCCAATTGATGAATTTTCAAGTGAAGGGCTGTTATAAAATCCGCAAATTCTTTATTTACCTTCGAAATTTCTTAATGGATATCCTTAGGGTCCACCTCATTCTTGAGTTTATTGTTCCACGTTGAGGATAAATATTCTTCACCATAATCCGATGGGCTCATCACCAAATGCTATCCATCGATATTCCCATCTGACTGCAGCAATGGGCATGAAATCTTTAAATGACCATGAGATCGGAAATGAGTGCATGTATAGGGGAAATTCTTATAATCCAGAGTTTGCATGAAGGACCAATTTCCTGCTTCAAGTAGGATAGCATCTATAAATCCTAAACCAATATCCATCTCGACACATATAGAGGCAACACAGGTTGTAGTTTTTTGGGTTGTTTCTGACTACCTTAAGGAAATTTCACAAGTGTCTCCGATGGATTTGAATATTTTATCATCTCAATATTCAATCGATAAGAAAGGTAATGTTACCCACAATGCAAGTTTATGGATTCACTCTCGGATGGGATAAAAACTAGCATTCCATATGAAAAGAGTCAAAGTAGCTCTCCCCCAGAAACAAGTGCCCTCCATAATAGTCTGGCGATCCTCAATTTTCTCAAAAGAAAAGGTGATATACCCTCTAGTACGTGTATGGAACAGTGGGCCATATCCAAGAAGTTGAGCCCAAGATCGATGTACCCATTTTTTTAGATATTCCTCCAAGAAACGACTTGGATGGAACCTTTTGACTAACACAAATTCAATATAATAAAGAATATTTTCCTGAATAATCTGAGGATTACCGATGTCTTCACATCATCCTCTGCCTTCTTGATAACCTGGTTTCTTTTCTTCCGACCTTTGGTTTTCTTTGGAGCGGGAGGGTTAACTTTGGGATCAAGAGGGGGAGGAGTGGGATTCAATGGAGGAAAATGTTGCTAAGGAGGGTTGAGAGGGGTTTTAGGTAAGGGAGGTAACATAGAGGATGCGGGAATATGGGAAATTGGAATGATATGAACACTTGGAGCCGATGTATCTGGATAGAATATCGATTGCCTTTGGGGAGGGGTAAATAATGGAGATGATTGATAGAAATTTGATGATCCTGGAGAACAAATGGTACACACCCCATCTGAAACAATATTTTGCATAGGTGAATCCATAGGGGATCCATCCAAAACGTCAACATATGGTACGTATCTGATAGGTGCGGAGGAGAACTTTGGTCCATGTGTAGCCGAAGGCTTCGGCTTCTTGGAGCGTCCCATCATATATATATATATATATATAGAAACCCTTGAGTACTTACCCTAATTTCAAGGATGGTACCTAGGGTAAACCCTAGATGCTTTAGGGTACAAGACCAAGTCAACAACATGGCTTGAATTTGTTACAAGACTATTCTCATTATGATGTAACGTCCCCATTTTGACCCCCTTTTTCATTAAATCGTAAATGATGTAAATATTGTTATTTAATCATGGTGAGGAGCTCAAGGACAAGGCCCCACCATTGATTTAGCGTTTTATGTATCGGCAATTAAAAATAGATGCATGTGGTGCTTGTGCTAGATAGGCACAATGTAAATTAAGACATCATGTAAATACGAATTTTAATGAAAAACCCACAACTAGCTATGCAATGCAACAAAGAGATGGGGGCATGATTCTATAAGGAATAGGGGGGGGGAATTATTCAAACCCTTGAGCCAATGGTGATAAGCCAGATGTCAATGAATAAACCCTCAACTACCCATTCTGACTTATGCACCCAATCATTTAATTCTTCCAGAAATTGGTTGAGGCAGTTAATGCCTTGGGAATGAAGAGGCATGGCAGCCAATTTCGTGCATGGGAAAGCCATCAACCTGGAAAAACGTACTTTTGTTTCTGGGGCAAGAAAACACCCACGAAATGGTGCCCAAAGCCATTCTGAACCCATAGTCTTTCCTCTCTCACGCAGTCTGAGCTAGCTGGGCTTTCCCCATCACGTTTTTTACCAATTTCCTGCATTTTTCCATAGCTGGGAGCTCGTTTTTGTGTTGCACAGTGACTGGGAGAAAGGGAGTCACGTTTTGTGGGTTTATAGAGGTCGTTTTTGCCCCTGAAATGCAGAAAAACGTTTTCTGAAAACGAATTTGCTCTCCCAGGGTTTACTCCCCATCTACCAGTTTGTTTTGGTTGCCCACGTTTTCAGCACTTGTGTTTTGTCGTAGGGTGCATCCCTGTATTGGTTTGAACTGTGAGCAAGAAATTAGGAGTGGAAGTGGACCAGAATTGGCTTGATAAAGCTAGTGAGGAGGTAACCTCTCAAGAGTATCAAAAGGATTGGTTGCTCTTCTATGCACACCTTGACGAACACTAGAATGGAAGGTGTGGCCTGAGGGACTGTGTATTAGTGAAGGGAATACTATCTTGTGTCAGGTGTGTAGGTATTGTGGGGACCAAGCTAGATAGATCTTGCAGAGGGTGTCCATAGCTCTGTGGATGAGCCACTAGCTTAGCAATTCTTCCTTCCATTGCCTAACAGCCTAATAAACCCAACTGTAAATTGGCTTGGCTGATTTGGTGTAACTTTGGGCTATGTGTGAGTCTGTTGTTCCCTGATTCCTTGTAGAGATCATGCCCAGCGGGGGGGGTGGCAGTGTGTTGAGATATTGACAATCACAACTGGCCTAAGGTTGGGTGGAACGTTGCAGTTGCATAGCCAGTTGCTCGGGGCTACTTTGTTATAAGATAAGTACTCTCTTGTGTTAACTTTGCAATTATTTATTTGATGAATATCATGAATATCTTGAATGTTTGATGGATGTGTAATTGAAACTACTTCCGCTGTGTTTTCTTATAATTATACATTTCCATATGTCTTTTTATATTATGTGAATGCTTATTTAATAAGTTCATGGGGCTATATGCCCTGGCTTCAGTCTAACGTTCTCTCCATCGCACTGGTATGATGGGTGGGGATGTTACATATGAGATCAACATGTCACTTACGGGAATAGAACCTAGGTGGGGAGGATAACACTCCATCCCACAACCACTTGAGCTAGACCCAATTGACTAATTAAAAATATATATATGGCCTAGGTAATATAAACAAGGCCTTTTATTGGACAATGTAATATATATAGTTGTATGTGAACATACCATGACATTTCAAAATTGGGTTGTAATTGGATTTTATATAACACTAATGCATTTTGGGAAATATCACCATCTTATTTTATTGACATGATAAATCTATGTGCTAGTCGATTTGATTATCTATGTTTTAAGTTCAACCTGATGAATCTCATGGCTTGAGTTATAAAAACTAGACTGAATATAATTTTCCCCTTTCCCAATCAATATTTATAATTTTAATGATATTATAATTTATATGCTAAACATATTATCTTTTCATGAAGATATAAACTTTTATAAATCTTATTTATGCAATTTCCAAATGTTTATGTGATAATATTTGATTACTTGAGTGTTTTAAATGGATATATAATACATAACTATATGTTAATTTTGAGGTAATGTGTTTATATCTTTTTTTCCAAAGGAAAATCTAGCAAAAAAACATAATGGATGTTTCCTCATATTTTTGGATGACAACTCTAATAAATCTACGATATAGACTAGTGCACCTAACCTAGGGGAATTTGAATCATGCACATGTTGGCATGAAACTCCCCAAATGTCTAGTAATATTGGTGACAATCAATTGAGCAAAATTGTGGACTATATATATATATATAGATATAGATATAGATATTGAAGCATGCAAATATTGATTGTACAATAAAACATGATAATTCTAAAAATTTCATTAAGGGAATATTTCCCCTTATCCATACATTGACATCACTTATCGAGATTTTTATAATTAACAAATTATGTATATGAATGGAGGTGTGTGCGGGGGCGCGCACACCTGTGTGTATAATTTACAAAATAACATTATATCTCTAGTAATACTTAATAAGTTAAGGAAATGAGAAGATGCTTAATGTATAATAATAAGCTTATTAACATGAAGGGTGGGATCAGGGTTGGCAGGAGTGGGAGGGGTGCTTCTCGACCCTAAAGAATCTCAAGAATGGAAATATGCCTAGGGCCTTGGAATAGAAAGGATCAATCAAGCCGAAGCTCTAGCCTTATGGAAGGGAGTCAGACTAACAAAATAAAAAGGATGTCAAGAATTGACAATCATTGGAGACTCGGAAATAATCATAAGTTAGCTAATCACAAATACTTCCCCAAAGGACCCTTATCTAAACAATCTTATCACTAGAATCAAATACATGTGTAAACAATTCATGAAAATGAATTTCCTCCATGTGCTAAGAAACCAAATAGGGTGGTTGATCATCATGAAAACATTGGGTGTAATTTATCTCAAAGCTCATGCAAGATCGAGGGGGAATCTCATTTAATCCACATTCCCTAATGATTCGTGAAAGGACACAACATGTCTCTATGACACACTCAGAAAGGAAACCTTATAACTTTCTAAGTACCATCAACGAAATGTGGCATCAACACGACGCAATCTTGCATGATGATCGACTGGTGATAACATTAAAGACCCAGCCCACATTGAAGTAACGTTCTTTTTGAATCCCCAGTGAAGCGTGTGGGATTACTCCTGAAATGGCGTCGAGGTAAAGTGAAGAAGCCATTCCACTGGTGATAATTCGAAGTTTGATAAGATGGAAGTGATTCAAGCAGTCCTACATTCGAATTGGATTCTTGTGGATAAGGTTAAATACTAGGCACAAAGGAGGAATTATGGTAGGATCGAGCTCCCATTTTGTCTACACGCTGACTCACCAGGAAAGAAGGCTAACGGATTTGGAAAAAAAATTGGGGTTCATGTTCATCAATGTGGAAATACGGAAGAGAAATGTAGAGAAAAAGGCAGAGGATGAGATACAGAGAGCATTGCATATGTATGAGGAATCCACTGCGAAATTGGAAAGGGAAAACTCAAATATAGTCATGCTATAGGTGGAAATAAGATGTCTTAGGGGACGCAGTCGGGAGCAAGGAGGTATTATTAAGGAATTGCAAAAATATATCAGATTTATGAAGAAGGAATTAGCGCCTTGCATCTATAGGTTAAAGAACGAATCGGTTTCATCTATTGGCTCACCAAAGACAATTCAAGGACCGAATAGGGAAGAACAACCTGTAAATCACAACGCAATTCAACAATGGTGCCCACATACCAACAACTATCTCTCGACATCATAGACCAACACCTATCTCTCAACAACACACCATCAACTAGTAAGAACACAACTCAACAAACCACTCGTGTTTTCAAATTATCATGTTTTTATCTAGTTAATGTGCTTTAAATATAAATTTTGTTGTCTTAGTTTTGTAAAAGTTTATACTTGTAAAATCTCTGGAAGAAACAATACCAGTAGGGATGGATGGATAAAAAATAGACATCGAAAATTTTGAAACTAGGCATCTAGAACAATGGGCCCTCATTTTGTATGCTTTATGGCTAGACGGCTCAGCCGCAACTTCCTTTTATTAATAGAATTTATCAGTTTCGGTTAAAAAAGCATGAAGGGTGAGAGGCTTCCTTGAAACATTAGGAGAAACAAGATAGTAAAGGAGGCCACTGCCACCTTCAAAAATATCAACATTATTTATTTTATTTTTTATGTTTTTAGAAACTGGGAAAAATTTATATGAAAAGAGGGTTGTTGGAAGACCAATAAGCCAAATGATACATAAAGTTAAAAAATACTTAACAAAAATGCTTTTTCGAGATGAACCAAAACACTATTTTCTAATGCAAACACAGGTTGATACTTTCCTACTATACCTATAACTATACTACCTTACATATTATCCAAGACAAAATACATTTAAAAACCATAACAAAAATATAATCTTGACTGCCCCTAGGGAATAGACCAAGTGGTGATAGGGTGCATTGTTAAGGCACTCCTTGTGATGCCGCGGGTTCAAAAATCGACCCAACCCTATGTTCCATGCATGGGGAAACGATGGTACACCTATTCGTATAGTGGTAGCGAACCAAAATCAACCATGTGTCATGCAAGTACGAGCCCAACCCTAGTTGTCAATTCCCCTAGTTACAAAAAATATATATAATTTGGACAAAATTTATGCCCACCGTGGACTTCCTTTATAGACACATCATCTCATCAAGGCCTTGGTATCCATGTAGATGTGATTCCTCCAACAGTTCCACAAAATTCTATTGTATGGTATCTTCTTCAATAGCCTTGTCCTTTATTGAACCAATGGAGACATTTGGGGGCCCAAACATAGATTGGGAACTATGCAAAAACCTTAGAATGATATTGTAGTGCATTTAAGAATCACTTACCAACTTGTCATATTTCATACCTTGCTCTTTAAGTGTAGCTTCCAATCCCTCCTATTTGGCCTCTTGTTTTTCCATGTGAATACTAAGGTATTCAATGGCCTTCATTATTCCTTCCAACTACCTTGTCATTCTTTGTAAAATATTTTTAATTTCTCGATTCCCATCGCCTCCTTACCATCCCAAGTTGGAGAGGTTAGCCATACAAATTAACCAAGAAAGGCTTGTTACCAAGCTCGAGATATCCTTAAAAACCAAAAGAAAGTTAAGGGGGGCCAAATCCTATCCAAAATCCTTCTTGAGAGAGTTTTGTAAGGCCTATTGGATATACATAAATAACACCCAGCATATATTCTTCTAAAGGTAAGATAAGAATCCAAGCCAAAGAACACATGAAACATACGAAAATAGATCACACAAAGTAGAAAGCCTTACCCCTATCAAATATGAGCCTAAAGTCCCTCACAAGCAATGCTATGTCAAGGAGGGCTCATAGATCAAAAGCCTCCACACAATGTAGGAGTTAGACATAATTGAAAATACCAACCAAATACATCACACCAGGGCCATCTCCCTTTAGAATTATCTCACCTCTACAAGTGAGTGCCCATAAATGCTCCATAAAATTTGAAATGCTTGAAATTGTAAGCATAGTACTGAGGGAATAGAAAGCACGAGGGAGAGTTATTCCTCCCTCACATTCGATGAATTGGCTAATTTGATTTCCATGATGCTCAAGTTCAAAATGGAGACATATGTTGATCGCCCACCCTATTCCCTTCTTGATGATTACAAGACGGTTTAAAAAAATAATGAAGATGACCATAAGAGAGTTAGAGGAGCCAATACATCTCAGGAGGTACCTCATTTTTTACTAGTACCCCCCTTGTCCAAATAGATAGATTGATTTTCCAATCGATTTTCCTTGATGTTATTTTCCCTTCGAACATGGAAACTATTGACCTTGTCTAGAGAGGCAAGAATCCCATGAATTCATTGAAAAGTTATGAATAATAACATGTGTATTCCTTAGATTTCTATTTCCTAACTTGATTGATGATGGAGAAAGAGTCTCCAAAAATCATGTCAGATTTAACATTCCTAAGAGAAAGGCGTATATCTCAACTTGATAATTTGTCACTATTCCTAATCCCCATGAATAACACATTTCTAGATTTCCATCAAGGTCTAAGAGAACCCCCCCCACCCACCCCACCCCACCCCCTTGCCACCCCTCAAATATATCAACACCATTAAAAGTTCTATAAGTTATTTAAAAAATAAAATATTGAAGTGATACACAAGGAAAATTTGAAGGATCCATATTTTTCTTAAAGTGTAGAGACATTGATGAATCTTACTAATTTTTAAATTTCCATCCACAAAAAAATTGACGATATTTTTGTAAAAATATTTAAATTTCAAAGGATTTTATATAGTTTTTGAACAATTTTGGTGATGTTTAAAGTAAAATATTTTCATACTGTGGAATTTGGATAAATCATTTTAGAAAAAATGGAAATTTATGAATCTTGTTTGGGGAAAACATTGAAAATTAGACCATGGGCTAAATTTTGCCCCTAAAATTTTCCTGGGTCACTGATACATAGCCTTAAAACTATTAAATGATCTTATCATAAATAATTTTAAAATGAAAAAATGGAGTGATAGTGATAGAGACTAAGAAAAAGGAGAAAATCGACATTCTCCGAAGAACCAATGAACCCTAACTTCAAAGATCAAAACTATCTCTACATTTTTTTTTGTAACTAGGGGGACAAGAAATAGGGTTGGGTTCGTACTTGCGTGACATAGAGCCAATTTCGGTCCACGGCCACTATACCTTGAGGTGTATCAATGCTGCCCCACATGTGGCACACAAGGGTAATACAGGTTTGAATTCGAGACGCCATGAGGAGTGCCTTAACAGTGCACCCTATAGCCAACTGGTCTACAACCAAGGGGCAAAACTATCTCTACATTGTTACTAGCTCAAACAAGAAAATAAATATTATAGAGATATACCAATTCTTATAAGTTTCATAGGATAAAGAAACTCGTGGACTGAACCTAAACACCTTGACACCAACATTAGTTTAACTTGAAATGCTTAAAATATAGAAATATTAGATTTGATTTTCATAACATTTATAATAACATTCATTTCTATAATTTATTACTCCATAAAAATAAAAGAAATAAAATAAGGAAATTTCATTTCCAAATATTAAGTCAGAAAAACAACTTAATAAATCAAAATAATTAATTTTAAGTTACAAATATCATAAATCAAAATAATTAATTTTACTTTACAAATATAATAAATCAAAATTGATAATCTTCATTACCACCAATAATCTTTATAAAAAATAACATTATTTAATTTCAAAATAAATTGAAAAAAAAATTAATAATCAAATCAAATTCTTAAATAACAATTATCAAAAGTAATCTAGATTCTTAACATTATTTAATTTTATTTATTAAGTAACCATCATCATACTATTAACTAAAAAAAATTAAATATAATCCACATTATTAAAAGTAATAAAGAAAAACCAAGTACACTTCAAAATATAACATAATTCCAATAAAAGAAATTGTCACTTGATTTAAAAAAAAAAAAAAAAAAACACTTATTAAGTAACCATTAATATTGTGAAATTCTCACCTAATTTTTAAGGAAAAAGTTCATTTATAATTTAATTTCAAATCAAGCAAATAAGAGACTGTGAAGCACAGGTCAATGCAAAGAAGCAGAGACTTCTACAGCTGCCTCTTTCTATAAAGAAAGAAGCAATGGTAGAGATTACTGCCATGGCCAAGTAGATCATAGGGAGCAGAGCAGAGCAGCTGACAGTTACGAAGATTGTTTCCAAGGAGCAAGAACAAGCGTAGAATCATTTTGATATCCTGTCGGAACTCCACACTAACGAAACTGAGTTTCTTCCCCTTGAAGAGAAATTTAAACTAGAAGAAGGGAAGAGTATGAAGGAATATGTGGATCATTTACTGCTCATCTCACTGACATCACCTGTGAGTTTGATCCAATTCAATCCAGCTTTCAGGAGTTCATCAGTAGCCTGCACACATGCATACCCTCGATGGAATCCTTAGAGCCTTGATTCGTGTGGCTCATGTTAATTTTTTATCTTTAATTTAGAGCTGCAATAATACTTGAAATCAAATGACAATCATACACATAAGCAATCACATTCGACACATGAATTTACGCTAGGGAAACCCTTTATGGCTTGAGGGAGAAAACCCCAGCAAAACCTTCCTTAGTATATTGATAGATAGCAGAGAATATATTTCACATAAAGCACCCCTGGTGCAATTACAAATCAAGAGAAATATAAAGAAGAGAGACTCGGAATAATATCTTGCACAAAGATAAGTGCATTTCCTTCAAGAGAGAAGAGAATTCGCTTCACATTGAATTCATCAATCCTGTATAACATATCTATACATTCTTCTCATGCATCGGCTTCTATTTTTATCTTTTGTCTTCATGATGAACTCACCCTCCATCTGGATGCATCAATCTTGCATGAATAACTGTGCTCCACTTCTCATACAATGCATTTACTCATTGAACTATCTCTTAGGATGAATTCACCCCTTAACTGAAAGCTTTCCCACTTAGTTAGGTGGCTAACTTAAGTGTCGTCGTGCAAGTGCCACAACTCAAGTGTCCTATTTTAGTTCAACATATAAGTGTCGTCATGCAGTAACACTTAGTTAACCAGATCTTCTGTGTTATCACTTAGTTAACTCTCTTAACTGATTCTTTCTTGTTAACATCAATGTAGTGATCAATTCAAGTTTTCCTTTGATTTACTGAAGTTTAACAATTTGAATTATCTCTTAATTAATTATTTATATGTGATTTGAATTGTCTCATATCTTGTCACATCTTATATTTATCTCTTGTCTTATCTACATGGTACACATGCACCAACTTTATTATCATATCAAATATACTATGGATATTTTCCCAATGATGTGATCATATTGTTCTACTATCGTTCCAAGCAGTTATATGATAAAGCAATTCATTGTAGAGATCATCAGTATCTAGAGGAGACTTAATATCTCAACCATGGTTAGTATTACATAACACACGATACATACATGCAAAGCATCACCTCAACACATGAGGATCTGTCTTGACACACAAGACCTTAGCCTTGACTAGCAATATTGTACAACATCATCACTTTGGTATACAAAGCACTTGCCTCAACAAATGAAGCTTAACCATTCTTGAGTCCAACTCAAGATTCTTCTCCACGTTTCCTGAGTCCAACTCATGCTCCTATAAGGCAATACCTCCACACACGAGGCTCAATATTGACACATAATATTGACCTGGAGAATGACTCATGATGTTGTAACTTTAACACTCCCTCTCGGCGAGGGAGGCATTCTATGCCATGCCAATCTTGTCACGGAAGTACCTATACCTCGTCACGGACGGAGGCTTAGTCAACATATATGTTATCTACTCATCAGTAGCAATGTATTGAAGTCTTATGGCACCTCTATGGACCATGTCTCTGATGTAGTGATACTTCATCTCAATGTGTTTCGATTTATCATGAAACACAAGGTTTTTGAAGAGCTTAATGCAGCTTTGATTATCAGAGCGAATGACAGTACTCTCAATCTTCTTACCGAACAACCCAACAAGTAGCTTCTTGGCTGGTGGTACTAGCTGGAATATACTCTGCTTCTATAGTACTCTAGGCTACGGAGCCATGCTTCCTGCTGGACCAATATATCATAGTTAATCCCAAGCTAAAACAAAATCTGGATGTACTCTTTCGGTCCACAATACTACCACCTCAGTCGAATTCGGCATATCCAAGTAGAATCACTCCACCACTAGAAGCATATATGATTCTGTAAGCAATGGTACCTCGAATTTATCTAAGCACATGCTTGGAAGCAACCCAATGTCTATGTCTTGGATCAAACATGAACTGACTCAAGATACTCATTTCATAACATATGTTTGGTCTACTATGTATCAAATACATCAAGGAACCAATGAGTTGTCTATAAATGTTAGGATCTGTTGGTCACCCTATATGTCAATTAATTAAAGGTAAGACACAGGATGGTCAATATAAATTGTCAAACCCAAGGAGGTCTTTTGTTTCAATGGCAATAAGCATAATCTATGCAGAAACATGTCAAGCAGTTGATTAACTAAATGGAGATAATGATCCTACCAGTCTATCCAGAGCAAGTGGACCTAGTTTACTGTGAACCAGTACCAGTTTCCCTTCGCCCGGTTTAATACCCTACAGGTGCATATATCGCTCGGGTACCAGATCCAGGTTGATCCAGTCGATCCAAAGTAGTACCACTACCAACAGTAGCATAGATAGTAGATGCAGTACCAGGGTAAGTAGCCGTCGTAGAAGCATCACCTATATAAGCATCTGTATAAGCACCCCCACTAGTAGCTGTTAGAGAACGAGATAGATATGAAGATTCTTATGATCGAGATAGAGACCCAGTAACATATCCATACGCAGATCGAGTACGAGTAGTTTATCCAGTAGTTTATCCAGTTAACCCAGCAGTAGAAGCAAAGACAGAAGAGCCAAACTCATTCCAAAAAGAAAACTAATCTAACTCATACATCTAGGAATTCAATTGTAGCTACCTTCCTACAGAAATCAACCTAGCAGTTATAGAGTTAAGAATAGAAATAAACTAGATTACTTTTGCAAGAAGTTAAATCCTATAATTATCAAACTACAATATTCAATCTTTACCAAAATTATCCATCCAATAGATACTGTTACTCAATCACAACCTACCTACCTTAATAAACCAATTGAAGATACAACAGCAACCAGAATCTAAATATAAGTTTGAACTCTAACTGATAATTACTGGAAATCCTAGAAAGCATAAACAACTGAAAGATATTGGAATTGAGCTTGACTATTACAGCTTATTCAAACACACATGCATTAAACTGAATTATCCTACACAGTCGACTGTCACACCACTCTGTTACAGCTATCCAAGATGAAATCGTGAACTACCAAAAGGAAAGCTAACCTCTGTTGTAGCTAACAGTAACATCTATAGTGATTCCACACCACACACAGAAAGAAAGCTAAATTAACCTACCTACCTAAACCGGCTATCTCTGTGAGAAGGCGGGCCCTGGCATTCTAACAGAGACGCCGAGAATCACAACAAATTAAGACACAGAAATGAAGAACTCTACTCTCATATTAATGATGGAAATTAACAGTCTCAATGCTCTATTACAGCTTATGAAAAATGGCAATTGTCCAACCCCAGGCTACAGGAGCCTTCTCATATTTATACATTGAAAGTACAGATCACGATCCACTAAAATTGTGCAGCAATGAAGATCTATGATCTTCATGCTGTGGAGTTACAGCTAACTGTTACAACCGTATTAAACAAGGCTGTTACTCATGAAGGAGTTGTTACTCCGGTAATCAATGGACCAACGGATTTAGCAAGATGGAATGCAATCTATGTGTTGCGGCAAGGTTCTATTTCAGTGGAGGCCTGTTACAGATTCTCGTGGAGGAGTGCGTTGTCCCTTGGAGTTATGAGGAATCGGGCTTTGAAGAGTAACAGCTGGCGCCATTCGGCTGATACACCTGCGCTTTAAACCTTGACTAAATGAAATCACACAGATTCACATAAACCAAGGACTAGGATCTAAAACCTTAACAATCTTAGGCATAAAATAAATAAATCAATAACGAATTATACGTGTCAATATCATTGGTTGATCTGGAGAAAAGGCATAGGTATAGCTTATGAAAATAGGATGTAATCAGGGAAAAATGATGTAATAAGGATGGCCAAAAAGGGGCATTTACTAGACCCAACATCTCCCCCCAACTATCCAATTGCATGTCCTCGTGCAACAACCTCCACTAGTATGAATCTGAGTCTGAGTCGAATCTGTGGAGATTTGTGAGATTATAGGCAAATTCTGGTGTTTCCCCTTGAGGCACAAACCCATAGCAAGCTATCAATTTCTCCCAATACAGCTTCTCTTCTTCTTTAGTCAAAGCATAGTTGTTTCTATAAGGACTCACAGGAAACCATATGAGAGGGAACCTGAATCTTAACCCAATCCACATGGGTCCACATTTCTTCATGCACTACACATATCTAGGAACCCTTATCAAAGCTTGCCTGAAATTCTCAAAGCAGTAGGGGTCCCCTTCTTTTAGAGACGAAGAAGAATATAGCCATCTGTATTCACTGCCTTCCAGAGCATCCTGCTGCATATTAAGAATCATTGGAACACATGTGGTGAGGATTTTATCTCTCAAAATTTCAAAGTATTGGGAAATTGTAGGAACCCTGAGAGATCCAGCATGGTTTTTTATGAGACCTTTTGGATCCTGAGGTTCACCCCTAATCCAGAGAGTAGAATTCTCCTCATTCTTTAGGATGGTTTGGAAAGCATCTCGCCATCTTACATGGTTAATAACAAAGAGGCAAATTCCCTCAGTTGAACATCCCCCAAACAAGGCAATGGATTGGATGGAGAGTCAATATAACAAGCCCTATCATGCAAATACAATTCACATAACAAATGTTGATCCTCAAAATCACTTTTCAGAAAAGTATCTAAAAACTGGGTAGCTTTTTCCAAATCAAATGATCTTCCTTCCTTTAGAACCCTTAATTGAAATAAAGTTGTCTGCTCATGGAGAAAGACATGGTAAGAGGGGGATGGAGCCCCGTAACTCAATAATTCTAGGGAAAGAGTATACATTTTGTCTTTTTCTTGTTGCAAGGACTTAAGTTTCTTTAACCCTTCCAATTTTTCTTGAAGTTTCTCCCACCGGAGTTTCTGGAAGAATAACTCCTCGGCCCACTTTTCTCTCAACCCCCTAATGACATTTCTATGTTCTTGGAGAGAAATCATACCTATCCTGAACTGATCAATATATTTCTGCCGTTTATCCAACTCGAGATTTAGCCAGAGAATATTTTTCTCTAGCCGTTGAAATATTCTATTATCCACATCCTTCTCATCATCATAGTCCATACAAATGACTTCCTCGTTTTTCTTTGGCACTGTAACAGTTTCATCCTCCATTGGTATTGTAGTGGTCTGTGCCTGTAATACAGTCTTAGCCATGGATTTTGGGGATGCTGGTTCTTGTGTAACAGCATCCTTTCTTTCCATATCAACCTCAGCCCTCTCAGTTTGTGTTACAGTCTCAGCAAATGTTCTTAGGACTGCTGGTTCTTGTGTGACAGCATCCTTCCTTTCCATTTCTACCTCAGCCATCTCAATTTGTGTTGCAACTTCAGCGAATGATTTTGAAGACACTGGTTCTTATGTAACAGTGTTCTCTTCTTGATCCTTGATGTCAAATGTTGTTGTCTAAGTTGCAGCCTCACTATATATTTTCAAGGGTGCTGGTTCTTGTGTAACAGTCCCTTGTCCTTCAATTTCCTTGAGCTGCTGAGATTGTTTCTGAGTTATATCAAATCCCTCTGACTGATGAGACTAGTCCTGAAGAAGTTCAGTATCCCCTGATGGATGGGACTGCATTGTTTCATCTCCTAGATTCGAATCAACAATCACTTCAATTTTTGGCTCATTTTCCCCCATCAATTCTATTTCTGGCATTTGTTCTTTCTCCTGCTCTATCTGTGCATGCTTTTGTGATACAAATCCCAACACAATAACTCTATGTCCTGCTGCAAAGAATATGTCTCCACACTCTGGGAAAACAGTTTCTCCTTGCTCCTCATTTTCTACTGCAAGAGTTGAATTTTCTAATAAGTTTGCAGCATCTAATAATGTGTTCAAATTCTTCTCTGCTTGTTTTCCCACTACTCCCTTCCATCTTTCCAGCTCATTTCGCAATGTCTGCACCTCCTCCTTTAATAATTCATTTTCATGCAGGAGATTTTCGATTTGAGGTTCTTCTATGGAAGGTTCTTGCATGACAGCAAGTAACTTGGGGTTCAAAATAGGAATTTCTATGTCTACCCCTGTTATAGGTGCTATTTCTGCCATAGGTGATTCAATATTTGCTCTGACTGCTCCTACTGTCTCTGCTGAAGGTGCTTCATTATTAACCCCAATTGCATCCACTGTCATTGCTTCTTCTGTTGTCCCTGCTGCTTGTGTTGTTGTTGCTGTTATAGCTGCTTCTGCTGCTACATTCGATCGAGTCCTTCTTTTCCTCACCATTCCCACTGGGTGTTCTTCACTGCTTACTGCTACTGGTGCTGTGACAGCTCTGGTTCTTCTTTTCTTTGCTGCAGTGGATGTCTGACCCTTGTTTCCTGAGCTTCCTCTTCATTTCTTTGACACAAGGGTCTTTTCCTTGGTCTTCTCTTCTTCAATAATGGTCCCCCTTATCTCAGGAGAGGACACAACCTCCAAAATTTCCACAATCCCTTCTCATGTTGTTCCTGCCTAATATCCTTCCTCCTGAACTCCTGCTTCTACAGTTGCAGCTTCTACTGTCGCAGCTTCAACAGCTGCTCCAGTTTCAGCTTCTTCCACCTGAGTATCTGCTTCTGCAGTTACAGCTTCTAATATCACTACCTCTTGCGCCATGGCCTCCATCATAATTTCCTCAGCAATAGGGTTTTCTACTGATGTTGCTTCTCCCTTATTTACTTCCTCTTAGTCACTAGTTTGGTTCCCTAATGCTCCAATCTCCCCCCCAACTGGATTTGAGGAACACCAGTCCTCATTACCTTCGTCAACACCCTCCATTTCTAATACAGGTTCTCTGATTGGCCCATCCCCAGCAAGGAATTGCTCCTAGGTTAAATTACGATTTGCAATGGCTCTTAAGACTAATAATTTAATTAGGCCATGATTAATTAGTAAGGGAGGAAACTAAGTGTTGAGTAGTTCTTGCATATCCAGCCATGTTTTGTAGGGATTTAAAAAGATAAAATGGTATATTTACCAAATTGCCATGGCGTAAATGAGACAATAAGGGAAGTTCAGAGAAGGAAACGATTTGATACCTACCTTCACAAGAGATGTATCTTTTCAGGAAGATTGCCACTTGATTCCAGGGTGGTGGTAAAGATGCCAGTTCCAACCCACGGCGCTTTGGACTAACATGTTCTCCAACTACCAAAAATTCTCTCACGGCATTTGCATTATGTGCCTTCCGTCCAAATGATTTCTTCCCAACCTGGGGTAAGCCAATAACCTCTGCTATGATCTATTCTATAACATCCACACTCAGTCCCCTGACCTCAGAGTGAGTATCAGTCAGGTTAATGGAAAATTGCAATGCGGTTTCTGTGTGGAAACCATTCAACCGTTCAAAGTATCGCATCCAACTTGTTGTTGTGAAAATGTTAAGAACTTCTGCATTGGCACATACAACTTCTGTATTTACTGGTTCATGCCGGACTGGGTTTCCCATATCGACCTTTCCTCACAATTCAAAATGAATACAGCAATTACCAGTCTAGACATGGGAGTTGTAGTTTTACGAACATGCAAGGGATCGTTGGGGTTCAAAATCGGGTTTTTAGGCAAGTCGGCGCAGGTATGAAAATTCAGTGGAACGAGGAAGTTGGCAGAATTACGGTATTGGGTGCAAATCGGGTAAGGTGCCAGGAAATAAATACAACTGTGATCCTGACATATTCCCTGGAGATTAATTAGTATGGGTTCACTAATCGAGGGTTACGCCAGTACATAATCGTTATTACTATATTTAATTTCCTGCCAAATCATGTAAAAGGTGCGATCCGTACCTTCGCGTTTATGTGTTCAGCCTTGAATCAATCATTACAGTCAGCCTTCATCCTCACGAGTATGAATGTACATGTGTTGAAGTGATGTGGCCACCGCCACCCGAGATGACAGATACCCAAGACACCCGAAAATTTCCTTCGTCGCGAACCGTGATTGAATCTTGTGGAGCAAGCAACAAAACTGATGCCTAATTGAATCATTATTGGCATCATCATTCAGAGAACAGGAAGACTGGTGGAGTCACCACTGTACGGGAAAAGCAAAATGGAAATGAAAATGGTGGAGTCACAGCTGCTAGATTTAGCGGAATGGTCAAGAATAGCAGAGTCGCAGCTGTATGAAAAGGGAAAAATGGAAATAAAAACAGTGGAGTCACAGCTGCTAGATTTGGCGGAATGGTCAGGAATAGTGGAGTCGTAGCTGCTGGATTTGGCAGATTGATCAGGAATAGTGGAGTCGCAGCTGCTAGATTTGGCGGATTGATCAGGAATAGCGGAGTCACAGCAGCTGGCAAAGAACGAGAATGAAGTGGAAATAGCGGAGTCGCAGCTGCTAGATTTGGTGGATTAATCAGGAATAGTGGAGTTGCAGTTGCTAGCAAAGAGTGAGAATGAAGTGGAAATAGCAGAGTTGCAGCTGCTGGATTTGGTGGATTGATCAGGAATAGCGGAGTCGCGACTGTTGAAATAGGAAGAATGAGCAAGGTAAGGAGTCGTAGCTGCTGAAATAGGAAGAATGAGCGAGGTAAGGAGTCGCAGCTGCGCAGTAATGAAGTAACAAGCAAATTTTCAGCTGAATGCTGAAAGATAACGAATCATCCATCTTCTTAAAAAGAGCTTTATTAGATCAGGAACAATGCAAGGTGCCTGCAATCGTTTGGCCCAGTCACAACCGTTGTTCCTCCAATTAATTCCTGCACAGAATTCTTCAAACAAACCCGATCAAATGCAAAATGAAAAATAGATAAAATACAGAATGAAAAAAGAAAATGAATTATTTATGTACAAATCATGTGGATATTGCAGTTCTTAAAAATTGACAGGGGTTGAGAAAAATCCATGTCTCGGCGTTAACTAATAGTCTGGATCACCTGCAACATGCGAAACAAAAGCTTCCCTTGAGATTGGCTTGTGATACAGTCGCGGCCGATGACCATTTGCGAATAATGGTGTTTTGTTTTCATCAATTGTGATCAACCGAACTGTTCCATTATCAAATACCCGATCTATCTGATAGGGGCTCAACCACCGGGTACGCAATTTTCCTTTAAAGTCCCTCTTAAACCATGAATCATACAACAGAGCCCAGTCTCCTTCTTGGAAGACTTTCTTCTTTATAAATCGATCATGCCACTTGGAGCGTTGTTGTTGGATTAGATCTGTATGATGTACTGCAACTGTGCACTTCTCATCCAACTCATTGAGTTGATTCAGTTAGTCCTTCTGTGCCTCTGATAAATCAAGGTTTGCTTCCACAGCTGTCTTCAAAGTCCTGATTTCAAATTCGATTGGAAAGACAGCATTTTTACCATACACTAATTCATATGGGGAAAAACCAGTGGTGTTATGCCATGTAGTACGATAGGCCCATAATGCCTCTGGAAGTCTTTCAACCCAGTCTTTGCGATGGCTCTTCACTGTTTTTGTCAGAATAGCCTCAATGACCTTGTTTGTACTCTCCACTTGGCCATTGGCCCGAGGATGATATGGTGAGGTTATTCTGTGCTGAATATGGAATTTCTGTAACAGTGCTTCCAGCTTGTGAGACACAAACTGTGGTCCACCATTTATAACGATTTCCTTAGGTACCCCGAACCGAGTAAAAATTTCTTCATATAGGAAATCAATCATAGCCTGATCATTGGCCTTAACCAAGGCTACAGCTTCTACCCATTTGGTCATGTAATCTGTGCAAACCAAGATGTGAACTTTCTGTTTTGAGGGAGGATTGATAGGACCTACAAAATCTAGGGCCCACCTATCAAATGGTTCAACCACAAGCTATGGCTGCAAAGGCATTTCATCTAATCTGTTGGGTTGGCCCATCCTTTGGCAGCTATCACATGCCTGAACATACTTCTTTGTGTCCCTGAACAATGTAGGCCATAAATAGCCTATTCTCAAAATTTTATGACCTGTCCTTTTGTCAACAAAATGCCCCCCACAGGGTTCATCATGGCAATCTTTAAGAATGCTAAAGATCTCATCTTCTCTAACACATCTTCTGATTTCTAAATCAAGCCCTGTGTAGAAAAGATGGCCATCAATCCAGCAGTACCTAGCACTCTGTTGTATGATCTTCTTTCTTTCTCTCTTCGACAGATGTGCTGGGAGCTTACCTGCAGCCAAAAAGTTAGCAATATCTGCATCCCATGGGGAATGAGCTGACACTGCAAACAAATGTTCATCAGGGAAGGAATCTTCGATTGGTAAATTGTCATCACTGTTAGTAATTTGAGATAAGAAATATGCAACAACATTTTCCTTCCCTGGTCTATCAATAATTGTGATATCAAATTCCTGTAACAGTAGCAGCCATCTAGTGACTCTAGCATTTGTGATTGGTTTATTCATTAAATACTTGATAGCGAAATGATCAGTGTGCACAAAAGTGGAATATCCAGTAATATAATGTCTAAATTTGTTGATGGCATAAACAATGGCAAGGAATTCCTTTTATGTGACAGTATAGTTCAGTTCAACAGGAGATAAGTTCTTACTAATGTAATAAATTGCATAAGGAGCATTACCTTCCTGCTGTCCCAAAACTGCTCCAATGGCAGTGTTTGAAGCATCCGAAGAAATATGAAAAGGTAGAGCCCAGTCGGGCCCTCGTAAGATGGGTGTTGTAGATAGCCTTTTCTTTAGCTCAGTAAATGCTATTTGGCATGCATCATTCTAGACAAATTGTGCATCCTTCATCAACAGAGTGAACAAAGGAGAAGCTAGTTTGGAAAAAAATTCTATGAGCCTTCTGTAATAACCAGCATGCCCCAAGAAGCTACGTACATCCTTATGTGTCCCAGGAGTTGGTATATTTTCAATTACCTTGATTTTGGCTGGGTCTACCTGGATACCCTCAGAAGAGATGAAGTGCCCCAGCACTATTCCCTCACTCATCATCATATGGCACTTTTCAGTGCTTAAAGAGAGCTTGCTTTGTTCACAGTGTTTCAAGACCTTTTCTAAGTTTTTCAATGCTTCTTCATAACTATCACCATACGGAGTAAAGTCATCCATAAAAATCTCCATGCAATCATTTACCATTTCTGAAAAGATTCCAATCACTACCCTCTGAAATGTAGCTAGTGCGTTGCACAACCCAAAAGGAAGTACTCGGTATGCAAAAGTTCCCCATGGACAAGTGAAAGTGGTTTTGTCCTGGTCTTCTGGAGCAATCTGGATCTGGTTGTAGCCACTAAAGCCATCCAGAAAGGAAAAATACTTTTTCCCAGACAAGGTATCAAGGACCTGATCGATGAAAGGTAAGGGGAAGTGGTCCTTCTACGTTGCTTTGTTCAATTTTCTGTAATCCACACAGACCCTCCATTTCCCATTCTTCTTTGGCACAATCACAAGTGGGGAAACCCACTCACTGTCTGAAATCGGGTATATGAATCCTGCTTCCAAAAGTTTTTGGATCTCCTCTTTCACTATGTCTCTTAGGTTCGGGTTCATCCTTCGTTATGGTTGACACACAGGCCTGGAGTCACTCTTAATATAAATGTGATGGGTGCATAGATTAGAAGGAATCCCTTTCATGTCTGTGTACTCCCAAGCGAAAGCTCTCGTACGTTGTTTCAACAGAGTGACTAGCTGTTCCAACTCGCTAGGCGCAAGATTGGGATTAACATTCAATGTTTTCCCTGGCCCGATTTCTACTGGAACACTCTTCAAATTTTTAAGTACTGGAATTATGTTGGCATCACCGATTATAGTTTCTTCTGTAATATTTTCTTGCTCTGTTGCAGCTAAAGTACTATCCAAGATTTGATAGACATTTTTATTGACTGGCATGGGCTCACTAATGAAACTATTAATGGCATCATCCTCTGTTTCATCTTTAAACGTTAATGCTCTCCCTATTGTTAATAACGGCAGCACACCTTCTTCCTCCTCCAAATTTTCCCACAATGGAGTTTCAGCTTTTGTGCTTGGCCAAGCTGGAGGATACAAAGTTAGGCTCTTGATCTCAGTCCCGTCTGAAATGGTCATAGATCCTGACCGACAGCTGATACAGGCATTTGCTGTGGCCAACCACAGTCTTCCCGGGATCAGTGGGTGACCCCCTAACTGGGATTTTGGCTATAACACCAAGAAATCCGCAGGGTATTCCCACGAGTCAACTGAGATCATGAGGTCATCTAGGATCCCCTCAGGATTAATCGTTGATCTGTCAGCAAGTTCCAAAACAGTAGGGGTTGGCTGAAGGTTAGTGAGTCCCAATTTATTCACAGTCTCTATGGTCATAACATTAATAGTTGCGCCTAAATCTACCAAGACATTGTGGATTTGCATGTTCCCTATGTGAACTGTAATAGTTAGGTTTCCAGGGTCATCGTATTTTGCCACAGGGACCTTCCCCATTATTAATTCTGAAAGTTTTCCTAATACGTGGACAGTCGAGGGGTCCCTGGGCCTTCTTCCTGGTTTCTTGACACATAAATCTCTAACAGTCTTAGCATAAATGGGCACATCATGGAGGCCCTGTAACAGTGGAATTTTAACATACAAACTTTTCAATTCTCCCACGAGATCAAATCGGGGTTGTTCCATTGTTTTCTGCAGGGCCAATCGTTCAGGGTATGGCGGTTCTCTCATTAATTGTGTAGGCTGTGATACTTCGTGTGTTACTCTCTGAGTCTCAGCTACTATCTCGGTAGGATTATCAGCATCCTCAATGATGGGGCTTGTTGAATTAACCATATTCTCATAGTGCTAATTCACTCCAGTTTCAATCACTGGGGATGAAATATCCTCAGTGATAATAGGTTCCACCACCCTTCCTGATTGTAATTGTATATCGTTGCAGGGAATCTGGGTGATGGAATACGCAAGCATGTTGGTAGTCTCGAATTGATGGACTGCTTTATTGTTTGGGTTTGGGTTAGGTTGTGCAGGTAATTGTGGTCGAAGTGGTGCATTCATAGGTGCTGCATTGTTTTGGAATGGGAGTTGTGGTTGCTGATAATGTTGGTGATGATACTGTTGAGGAGGATATTGTTGATACTAAGTCTGGTGATGGGGAAAGTTATTTCCTTGGTAAGAATTTCTCCAGTTGGAATTCCAAGGAGCTTGGTTGTTTGACTGTTGTGACCATGGTGTCCATGGGTTAGGATTATGCATTGGGTTTTGAGATGGATGCCACTGACTGTTAGAATAATGTGAAGGGAATTGTGTATTCATATTATGCATATTGTTCATTCCATTCATATTATTCAGAAAAAATGATGGGTCTGGATTCATACCTTGATTGCGAGGTTGCCATTGTTTCTTCTGTGCCATGAAGTAAGATGGCTCCACATCCGGAATGGATGCCTGCAGGACTGCTTTGACCTTAGGTAATGAAGGACATTCCTTGGTATCATGCTCCAGTTCACATATCCTACATATCTCTGCTTTGTCCAGTGGGCATTCTTTCAATGGATGCTTTTTCGTACATTTAGGACAGAATACACCAAGTGTAAGGTCTTCTACTACTTGCTTCTGCTTTGCTCTCATGACATCTAACTCTGAGGAAATGGAGCTCCTCATGTCTATTTTAAAATTCTCCAGTAAGTTTCCTATTTCTGCTCTAGTGGCCCCTCCACTAGCTGACTTCTGAGTCCTAGTGAAGACATCCTGGTCTCGATCTTTGTCTCGTTTGTTGGTTCTAGAAGATCCCCTAGCGTGCCTTCGACATAGTTCAACAATATTCTCGAAAGGTTCCTTCGAGATGTCCCATTTTTCAAACAAATTCAACATATCAAGGTAGTCTTCTCTTATTCCTCGTAGTAAAATGATCTTGAGCACATCCTTGCCAATATCAGCGTGACCAGATCTTTGTAAATTGTATAGCAATCTTTCCACAAATTCTTCCAAGCTTTCTTCATCCTTTTGAACCATTTTAAACAACTCCTCATTTCTATCCCTAGTTCTATAATATTCCTCGTACTTGGAAAGGAAGGTGTTTTTCATTTGGTCCCAAGTAGTAATGGTCTCATGACCCAGACTCATGAACCAGCACAGAGCATTTCCTTTCAAGGTGGTTGGGAATAACTTCAACTTCTAAGCACTAGAGGTGTAATCATAGCTACGACAAAGGATATCAAACTCAAAAAGAAACTCATCAGGATCCTCAGAGGACTTACCATGAAAATTCGGGAGAAGTGATGGTGAGATATTTTTCATGGGAGCTGCTCCAGGTGTCTGGAGGATGGGGAATTCTAATGTAGCCACAGTATTTCCAGGATAATTATTTTCTCCTTCTTCTTCTCGGTTCTCCCCATGTTCGTTCTCCCCTTCCTATTCTCTACCAGCCATGGTTCTAGTCCAAAATTCAACAGCTTCCTTTATGCGTTCTTCCTCTGCTTTGGCTTCTTCTTCTCTTCTCCTCTCTTCTTCTCGCCTTCTCTCTTCCTCTGCTACTCGGAGAGTTTCCAAGCACACTTCTTTAGTAACTCTGGTTCCGTTGATATGATAGATCTCCTCTCTATCTGGTGCACCTACAGCACTTCCCTTATCTTCAGGAGGTTTATTTTCTGCAACAGGAATTGAAGGTCCCGTTGTATTCTCCACTGTTGATGCTGAATGCTCAAGATTGGGAGGAACAGAATTTCCCCTTCCTATAGATGTCCGTGGTGGTCTAGTGGAAGAATCAGTTCTAGCAATTATTTCATCAATGTATGTATGTCTTCCCTGACCTGCATTACGACCTCGACCTCTTCCACCTGCAATGTTAGTAGTCAAAGGGGGTTCCCGATTTGTTTTTCTTATATTCATGCATGCTGTAAATAATTAAACTAATTGAAATCCAATGAAACCAACTACTAACTCTGTCTATCTATTACCATCCCTGACAACGGCGCCAAAATGTTGGTCACCCTATATGTCAATTAATTAAAGCAAACACACGGGATTGTCAATATAAATTGTCAAACCCGGGGAGGTCTTTTGTTTCAATGGCAATAAGCATAATCTGTGCAAAAACATGTCAAGCAGTTGATTAACTAAATGGAGATAATGATCCTACCAGTCTATCCAGCCAAACTCATTCCAGAAAGAAAACTAATCTAACTCATACATCTAGGAATTCAATTGCAGCTACCTTCCTACAGAAATCAACCTAGCAGTTATAGAGTTAAGAATAGAAATAAACTAGATTAATTTTGCAAGAAGTTAAATCCTATAATTATCAAACTACAATATTCAATCTTTACCAAAATGATCCATCCAATAGCTATTGTTACTCAATCACAACCTGCCTACCTTAATAAACCAATTGAAGATAAAACAACAACCAAAATCTAAATATAAGCTTGAACTCTAACTGATAATTACTAGAAATCCTAGAAAGCATAAACAACTGAAAGATATTGGAATTGAGCTTGGTTGTTACAGCTGATTCAAACACGCATGCATTAAACTGAATTATCCTACACAGTCGATTATCACACCACTCTGTTACAGCTATCCAAGATGCAATCGTGAACTACCAAAAGGAAAGCTAACCTCTGTTGCAGCTAACAGTAACACCTACAATGATTCCACACCACACACAGAAAGAAAGCTAAATTAACCTACCTACCTAAATCGGCTATCTTTGTGAGAAGGCGGGCCCTAGCCTTCTAACAGAGACGCTGAGAATCACAACAAATTAAGACACAGAAATGAAGAACTCTGCTCTCATATTAATGATGGAAATTGACAATCTCAGTGCTTTGTTACAGCTTATGCAAAATGGCAATTGTCCAACCCCAGGCTACAGGAGCCTTCTCATATTTATACATTGAAAGTACAGATCACAATCCACTAAAAGCGTGCAACAATGAAGATATATGATCTTCATGCTATGGAGTTACAGCTAACTTTTACAACCGTATTAAACAAGGTTGTTACTCATGAAGGAGCTGTTACTCCGGTAATCAATGGATCAATGGATTTAGCAAGCTAGAATGCAATTTGTCTGTTGCAGCTGGGTTCTGTTTCAGTGGAGGCCTATTACAGATTCTTGTGGAGGAGTGCACTGTCCCTTGGGGTTATGAGGAATCGGGCTTTGAAGAGTAACAGCTGGTGCCATTCGACTGATACACCTGCGCTTTAGACCTTGACTAAATGAAATCACACAGATTAGCATAAACCAAGGACTAGGATCTAAAACCTTAACAATCTTAGGCATAAAATAAATAAAGCAATAACGAATTATGCCTGTCGATATCATTGGTTGATCTAGAGAAAAGGCATAGGTATAGCTTATGAAAATAGGATGTAATCAGGGCAAAATGATGTAATAAGGATGGCCAAAAAGGGGGATTTCCTAGACCCAACAGGATCCACTCAATCCAATACGAAATTTGACTCATGTAGCTTCTTTAGTTTAGACACCATTGGAGTAGACATGGACTTATATTCCATCATACCAAATCTCTACAACACATCAACTATGTACTTTCCTTGTGAAGTAAAAAATTCATCTTTCCTTTGCCAAACTTCTAGACCAAGAAAATAATGCATAAGAACTAAGCCTTTTATTTCGAACTCAGAAGTGATATCTCCCTTGAACCAAGATATCCATTGCTCCTCTCCAGTAAGGAACAAGTCATCAACATAGAGAACCAATATCAATGGTTGGTTCTTCAAAACCTTGAAGTATAGGTTGGGGTCAGCTTCTATTTTGGAGAATCCCAAGCTCAGAAGATAGCTGTCAATCCTTGAATACCAAGCCCTCGATGCCTGCTTAAGACCATACAAGGATTTCTTAAGTTTGCATACATGGGATTCCTTCCCATGAACCAAAAACCCCTCAGGTTGTTGTATGTAAACCTCTTCTTCAACCTCACCATTGAGGAAGGCATTCTTCACATCCATTTGGTGAAGTTTCCAACCCAAAACTAAAGCAAGGGAAATTGTGGTTCAGATAGTAGTGTACTTGGTCACAGGAGTGAAAGTATCATCATAGTATATACCTTATTTTTGTGAGAAACCATGGGAAACAAATATTTATTTATACTTTTCAATACTTCTATCAGTTGCATGCTTGATTTTATAAAGTCCCTTGGAGGTTACTCATTATGCATGATGGATTTGTATTCTTCCACCATGGAATCTTTCCATGCTTGCTTCTTAGTAGCTTCTTCATAGGTAGAAGGTTCTCAATCACTAATGTTACTCGTCTTTGCTACATATCCTGAAAATATTTTAGGTCTCTTTCGCTCTCTGGATGAGCTTGGAGGTGCTCCATGCTTTTCTGCCTCTTGCAGAATGTCTTAACACGATGAAGATCTCCTCTTAGAAGGAGGTTCATCAAGTGATATTTCTATCATATCTTCTGGTTCTTGGGGATCAAGCGGATCTACGGACTCTTCTAGCTTCTCCCTCTCACCATTTGAAAGTGGAGAATCAAAAACTGGATCCTCCATCATAGGAGTATCATGCTCCTCCATGTTTGAATCACACATCATGGCTTTTGCAGCCTCACATATTGTTTTGTTCTTTCTTTCAGCAACCCCATTTTGTTGAGGGTTGTAGGTACAGTCAGCTGTCTTTTTATTCATGCACCTCAACAGAATTCATTGAATTCATGGGACTCAAAATATCCTCCATTATCAGATCCCAAAACACGAATGTGCTTTCCAATTTGATTCTCAACCAATGCTTTAAACTCTTGAAACTTGTTGAAAGTTTCACTCTTTGCTTTCATAAAATAAACCCATGACTTGCGAGAGAAATCATCTATGAACAACACATAATACAAATAACCACTCAAGGAGGGTGCAGACATAGGACTACATAGATCGGAATAAATCAATTCAAGGATCTCTTTGGATCTTTTGGTACTACTTGCAAAACTCTTCTTAATGTTCTTTCCAAGAGCACAACCTCTGCAAACACTATCAAAATAAGATTTAAATACGGGCTTACCTTTCACCATCTTCTGCAATCCATGTAGCACTTTGAAATGGAGATGACCAAGCCTTCTATGCAACATATCACAAGGATTGGTTGTGTCATATATCATGGCTTGAATGAGTTTTCCAGGAACTTTGTAGAAACCTCCATCTCTAACTCCAATCATAGATGCAGATTTCAAGTCTTCATGCTTAGGCTACAGGAGCGCTTTGGTGGGAAAAAAAAATTTCCTTTAGATCTAAGATAGCGCTCCTATATCCAGTCATGTGCTTGGATGTGCCACTTTCTACTAGCCATGTCTCAGCACTAGTGGTAATGTATCCAAAAAGGGCCGAGACAAGATAGTACTCCTTCCTCGTCTCTTGATCATCGATGAATTATTTCTTGTAGGTTGATCTTTTGTAGCAGTAGAAGCATGAAACTTACCCTTGAAATTTCCACTTTGCTTTCCACGGAATTCTCTTGCATAATGACCCTTCTTATTGCAATTGAAACATTTAACTTTAGACTTATCAAATTTCCTTGAAATCATTCTCCTTTTGATGAGAGAATTTCTTGTGATATTTCTTACCTCTTTTCATTTGTGCCGCAAGAGAAAGGTTCTCTTCTTTGGAGGCAGTATACTTGCTCTATATTCGCCCTTATTCTTATGGAAATCATGCCACAGTCTCTCAAATTTAGGTTGTACTTAACGACCATTTATTGCAGCCAAGAATGTCTCCCATGAAGATGGAATACCATCGATAGCAGTCTATATGAGATCATCATCATCAACCGTCACACCAATTCTCATGAGTTGATCTCTTACTTGAGATATATTTGTGAATAAGGAAGCCACAGCTTCGTCCTTTTCCATCTTCATATTTCGAAGCTTGTTCTTCAATGATTTCTTTTGACTGGGCGCCTTCTTCTCATAAATATTTGTCAACGTGTCGAAGCATTCCTTGGTGGTCTTCAATGGAGTAATCACGAGCATCAAGTTGTCCTTCATGGAATCATAAATTATTCTCTTTGCTTTGGATTGATTCTTCTTGAAGGTAATGTGCCCTACATTAGAAGTAGGATCTTCAATAAAAATGGATATGTATCCATCCAGATCATGATCTTCCAGGATATTCAGGATCCTAGCCTTCCAAGTATTGAAGTTCGAAGTTCCTTCAAGACAGTCTTTTGGTCTCACTAAGATTGAGGCCATTATTCTTCAAGTACTGTGCACACTTAGGATCTATGTAGGATTAAGCTTGATTGTTGAACTTATCTCTTTCACGCCCTGAGCTCTAATACCATGTTGATTTTTTCTCTTTAATTCAAAGCTACAATAATCTTGAAATCAAATAACAATCATACACATAAGCAATCACATTTGACACATGAATTTACCCTGGGGAAACCCTCTATTACTTGAGGGAGAAAACCCCATCAAAACCTTACTTAGTATATTGGTAGATAGCAGAGAATGTCTTTTACATCAAGCACCCTCGGTGCAATTACAAAGCAAAAGAAATATAAAGAAGAGAGACTCAAAATAATATCATGTACAAAGTGAAGCTCAGTTTCATCAAGATAGAAGAGAATTCGCTTCACATTGAATTCATCGATCCTATATAACATATTTATACATTATTCTCATGCATCTGCTTATATTTTTATCTTCTGACTTCAATATGAACTCGCCCTCCATCTCGATGCATCAATATTGCATTAAGAAGTGAGCCCCACTTCTCGTGCAATGCTCATGAGAAGTGTCACTGAGGATTAACTCACGGAACTGTCTCTTAGGATGAACTCACCCCTTAACTGAAATATTTCCCACTTAGTTAGGCGGATAACTTAAGTTTCATCACGCAAGTGTCGCAACTCAAGTGTCGTCTTTTAGTTTAACATAAGTTTCGTCATGAAATAACACTTAGTTAACTAGTTCTTCTTTGTTATCACTTAGTTAAATCTCTTAACTGTATCTTTCTTGTTAAACATCACTGTAGTGATCAATTCGAGTTCTCCTTTGATTTACTGAAGTCTTCACTGAAGTTTAGCAATTTGAGTTCTCTCTTAATTAATTATTTATATTCAATTCGAATTCTCTCATATCTTATCACATCTTATATTTATCTCTTGTCTTATATGCATGGTCCACATGTTCCATCTTAATTATCATATCAAATATACTAGGGATATTTTCCCAATGATGTGATCATATTGTTCTACTATCGTTCCAAGTGGTTATATGCTAAAGTAATCACACTCTAGAGGTGGCCAGTCTCTAGAGGAGTCTTAATAGATCTTCCATGGTTAGTAGTACATCACACGCGATACATGCTTCAACATGCAAAGCATCACCTCAACACATTAGGCACCACCTCAACACTTGAGGATATATCTTGACACATAAGACCTTATCCTTGACTAGCAAGAATATATAACATCATCACTTTGACATACAATGCACTTACCTCAACACATGAAGCTTAACCATTCTTGAGTCCAACTCAAGATTCTTCTCCAAGTTTCTTAAGTCCAACTCAGGCTCCTATAAGGCACTACCTCGACACACAAGGCTCAATATTGACACACAAGATTGACCTGGAGAATGAATCACGATGTTGTAACTTTAACAGCTCAGGATGAGCCACATCTAAGTGTTGGGGGGTTGTTGGTGCCTAAGTTTTGGATAAGTAACTATATATCAAGCTAGACAGTTAGAAGTAGTTGTGTGGCAAGAGAAGACAATTAGAGTTGTGTGCTAATTTCAGTTAGAGACTGTGCACCAATAAAAATTTGTAGTTTTGGGAACCTTAGCCTATAAAAAGGCATATATTTTGTAGCAAGCTAGGTTTTGCGTTTTTTAGTTGTAATCAATATTTTTCTAGCTGTTGAGTTTTGTGATGTATTTTGCATTGTATATGGCACGTTACTTGTAGTATGGTATAGGAAATAACTATTATTCTATTGTGTAATTTTCCCAATCAGAAATTAGGAATATTATCTCCAAGATTCCAACTTTAATTATGTTGATTTTCAACTTTTTCCCAAACAGTGGCTTATGAAGGCTTATGAGATGCTCTCGTTCAATAATAGTGGAGTGTATGTGTATTAATGATGTCCATTAAAGGTGTGAATCATAAAAGTGTTTACAGTCCACTGATATGTGTCCCAAATCAGATCTGATATCAAATTGGAAGCTGGTAAAGAAACTAGGAACACTAGTTCAATTTTGGCCACACTAAACACGAGGTTTCCAACTCTTCCCAAACACAACCAAAGCAACTCGAATTATCCAAATATAAATTTAATGGACTCAAATAGACTCAAATTAAACTATATTACCCACTAATAGACTCCATAGAACTTCCAAAGAAGTATGAAAGACACCCTCTCAAGACTAGTGAGAAACTAGCTCGATTTCCCCTACATTGGAATACTAGTTTTTTAACTTGACTCAAACACTTCCCAATCAGCCAAAGTATTCCCAAAAAGATCCAATTCTACCATGACACTCCCAAATCAACAAAAATAACTTAATAACAGACTTTAGGGATCTTGTATGAAAATTTAATACACATTGTCTTAAGATTACTTAACCATACCAGCATATTTGCACATAATTCACCCATAAGCTTGAACATTGAACACCATATGATGAAAATATTCGTAAATATTTATTATGAATGTATGGAGACAGTAAATATACTTATTACAAGAATATATGTCTCTTACAGAAGATCGAAATCCAAGAAATATAGAGATAGAAAAGTAGTGGTGCGCCCCTCCACCAGAAGAGATGTCGAATATAGTAGATTTAGTAAAATGATGATATCTCGCATATGGAAACCTTTTTGAGTGAAAAAAAAAGTGTTTCCCACTGGAAATAATTATTTGAATGCAATGGAATAGGTCTCACATCCTATAAATTCTCAGAAGTGTCAAAACCAGAACCTTCATTTCGGCCCACCAACACCGGTCCAAGCTCTAAATCAATAGAAAGAAACTCCAAATGATAGGAATTTGACCCCACTACTGCATATGAACATATAACCTAAAATAAATCTTTGTACATAAATATGAAATTGATTTCTCCTCTCAATAATCAGCTGCAATGAAGCACAATGAAAAGAGTTGGATGATCTCCTCCTCTCTACTAGCTTGGGTGGAATCTTTCACCACCGAAACTAGATCAATCGAAGGGAACGTAAACACCCACCATGCAATGGACAAGCTAAGCTCTCCAATAGTGCAAAACAACAACAATGACCCCAAAATCCCTCTCACTTGTGTCTTCATCCCTTTTATAAATCTTCATGGAGCATTTCCCCCTCATTCTAGAATTCTCTCACAAATATTCAATAAAATATTAAAAAATGTTATTTTTATGAGAGAATGACACATTGGCACTCATTTAATTCCCCTATAATGTTATTTGGCCAATTAATGACTCCATCTACCTTGGAAATTCGAATTTGAGAGGCTTAGCTTGATTTTGGGGAAGTTACATTAGCATGTGGGCCCACCCTTCTCCTCTAGCGCCCTCCTTGGCTAAATTTAGGACCTGCAACATGTCATAGGTTGTCATAAGTTGTCATAGGACATGATTCTTGGCATAAGTTTTCATAGATGTCATAGGTTGTCATAGATTTTGTCATTGACTAAAAATCGCCCCGTGACTCTTCACCTTCCCCATGGGAGTTACTTATCCCTCCAAATTCGAATTTGAGGATGGTACCATGTGTGAAGGAGGAATATTCCCTAATGTGGACCCCACATATCCACTTATGCACCCCCAAGTCCAACTTGGACCCCATGCCACTTCATTTTGGAGCAATCAATGATTTCCCCATAATTTATTGGCCTATTTTCCACCATCAATTTTGAATTTTGAATTTGCATGAGAAACTATAGGCCTTGGGGTTAAATATCAATATTTTAATTTTCCCACATAACCCTTAGGAATTGGATAGGCCAACCTATTTGTTTATCTGAAAATTATTTAATTGGGGACATTACATATTGAGCAAGATTTATAGCTAGGAAAAGTATCAAGTTTATGAAGATGAATACAATATACCATGTTATCTCATATTTATCTTGCACGATATCTTTATGCCTCAATGTATAATGAATGTTAGTGGTGTAAGATATGAATGTTAGCTTGTTAATGGTTAAAGTAATGAATGCAATGCTGAGAAGAAAGAGCTCATCCTACCCTACGCATCTCTGATTCAGGCCTCTATGTAATTTCTTGTACGCGTCTCGGGTGAGACCTTATCATGTTCATAGGGTATTGAAAATGTTGACGCCTATAGGGTGTTTTTGTTGGTGATGCAAGTTAAACTTTAGTTCTGACAAACCACCATCCAACATGGGTATACCACATTTCATATGGAGTCTTGTTGTCAAAAGCATGAGATGGACTTCCGTTTGTTGAATAGATTACACATAGAACTACATCATCCCAAAACATTAATTTCACATTCTTGAAAATAACATGGAGCCTACCATATTGAAGAGTGTCATGTTCATTATTTCCACTACACCATTATGTTGAGGATTATATGGAACAATGGTTTGACGCATAATCCCATGTTGGAAAAGATAGTTTTCAAATTTATTAGAGGTATTTTTTTTCATTATCACTACGATGAGAGCCAATATGAGATTGTGCTTCATTTTTGAATCCATATATGAAAGTTTTTAAATGTTTCAAATTATTCATATCTTGCTTCAATAAATAAACCCAACACATCCTAGTGTAATCATCAATAAAAGTAGTGAGATTTATTACCATTTGTAGAAGCAATAGGCATGGGGCCACACAAAGCCAAAGTATTTCAACTCTAAATTTCTACATTCTCTAGAACATGAATCATGGAAAAAGATGTTTAATATGTTTTCCAAGAATACAAGCATCACACCATTTCAACTTCTTTAGAATGGTGGGAAAACCAGACACCAATCGTCGTCGACAAACAAAGACTATCATCATTGATATGCCCATATCTAAAATGCCGCAAAAGACTAGATGACAAATTACCTTATTCACGGTGAGAGAGGTGTGCAAAATTATGTGCTCCTGTAGATGTCCCTTTCAACTTCAACAATCTCTCACCTTCCCATCCAGTCATGATGACGTGGTTGTCATAGGATCTCTTTATCTCAAATTTTCAATTGAATATGTGGATGGAATGACCTCACTATTGAATGTGCATAAGAGACAAGAAGTTTCTCTCCAACTCTGGGATATAGAGAACATTCTACAATTTAAAATTTGGAAATCCAAGCAATTTAATCTTGATGGTGCCAATTCCTTTGCGTTTGAGGCTGAATTTATCTGCAAAATACACTACACCATCTACAATGTCATTTAATTCTTGAAAGAAGTCTTTTCGAAATGTCATGTAGCGATTTGCACCAATCTCAAGCAACCAAGTATCTCTCCAAGATGCAAATGAAGTATTGAGCAAAGATTCATTTATGCCAACATTACAATGTGCGACGATGAAATGAGCATATTTAGGAGCTTTACTAGACTCATGAACTTTACATCTACCTTCTTTTTGCTCTTTCTTCTCTGTGATATTTTCTCATGGAATTCTACATGTCTTTGCCTCATATCCTTTCTTGCCACAATGAACACATTGAATATCAGAGCTCTCAACGTGGTTATTTCTACCCCCCTACCTATGAAGTTTTTTCTTCTACGTCCTCTACTACCATCTCCTATAGAAGAATCATGTGATTAATTCTTCCATTTTTTAGCAAGGCATGTGGTCTCTCTAGTGTCGGTTGAATTATCTTCTTTCAAAGACTTTCTCTCATTCTGCAATCTTCTCCATGAGAGTGTCAAATTTAAGTTCTTTCAATTGACCACTAGCTTGAAGTGACTCAAGATAGTGTGATTATGTGGGGTAAAGGACCTTGATGAAGGAAATGAGAGAGGGGGGTATACCTTCACACGAGTGGCTTCAATTTCATGCATGATGGATTTATCTCATATGTTATAGCCATGGGACCGATATCCTTCAAATCTAGGTTGAATAGCTTCAACAACAACTGAATTAGCTCCAATTATGAGCGTGAGTCATACAAATATTTCAACTTCTTCAAAGTAACATACAAATTATTAGTAGATAAGATATGTCAACTCACCTCTTCACTTATTGTAGCAGTGATCAGTGCATATGCCTTCTTATCTATATTATTCCATATGGAAAGCTCTTTGTGTATTTTAGGCTCTTAAAGTGCAGCACCACCTGAGACTTCACGAATGCCATCCCACATATCATTGAAGATGAGAGTGTGTTTGATATTCATCAACCATTCTAGATAGTTTTCCTTGCCATTGAGCACAACTCCAATAATAAAACTAGAAAATGCATTTGTAAGGACAATTACTTCAAACAAGAAGATAGAAAGTTGGTTGCAATACAACCTATATAAAATTTGTAATATAATAAGCTTTGCAACAAGCTTCCAAAGAAATCTAAGTTGGTTGCAATACAGCCTATATAAACTTTGTAATATAATAAGCTTTGCAACAAGCTTACAAAGAAATCTCTACAATGGTCTTTGCTATACAATCTCTATAAATGTGCAATTCAAGGTACAAGTCTACAATCCCTCCAAATAACTCAAGGGTAAATTGCTCCTCTCTTTGAAACAAGTGACAAGAGTAATCTAAACAGAAATTGAAAGTCACCTACCATTCATCTTCATTACTTCATAGGAAAGACAAAGTGTATGATTATATTACAAAAAAATTAAACAAATTTGAATTCCTAAAGACTACAAAAATGCATCTTTCTCTAGCGGCTTCAAAATTTCCTCCTGGGAGTTTATTTTGGCGACATCAATAGATGTCTTCCCATCCAAATTTTTAAGGATCACAATTGCTCCATGATTCAAAAGAAGTTCTACACATTATTTGTGTCTATAGTGAATTGCATAATGAGGAATCAGTCTTGTTCTTATTAAGTGCATCTCTTCTTGTGTACCTGTGATACACATATATAGAGAGATATGTATACACGCAAAGATATGCATAATTAAAGAGAACCCCTACATAAGTCCTCGCGGAGGGGCACAAGGTTGCACACAACTCCTCACACAAGAGATACGTAGACAAACATAATTAGAGAGAACTCCACAAAAAAGAGCTCATGGAGAGGCACCAGACAACACGCAGGTCGCAAATATGTATGCAAAGATTATTTAATAGATAAAGTTGTTGAGGAAACACAAGCACAAAAGGATAGTTGTGGAGAGAGATATTAGAAAGGTAAAATGTAGGTGGAAAGGGAAGGCATGCACAAATGATTACAGGGGGTGAAAACACAGAGAATGCATATACATTAAAGAGAATAGGTTTAGGGTTTCTCCTCGGAGCACAAGACATGAGCAGGTGGCAATATGGAGAGGGAATATGTTAGGATCAAGGACAGAGGGTAGAGCAAGGATTTAATAATAAACTAGAGATATGATTACATGACAAGCTTGGGATAACTCCAAGCTCAATTGATTTGCATCAACAAGAATTATGTATTAACACACAACTAAGTGACCTTTGGGTTTTCATCTTCCAAAATGTAGGTTATTATCATTGCCTTTATCCATAGTTCTAATTATTTTTGATGGCAAGCAATGATTCCTTCTTATCGGGAAATGGTTTCTCATTGTGGGAAACCTCATTTTTTCTTTGGCGTTGATCACTCATTATGTGGGTTTCATTTTTTGGGAAGTTATCAGTTATAGTGGGTGATGACTTCTCTAATTGCAATACCAATATTTTGTTTGTGGTCGACAACAATGACACCAAAAGCTTATTCCAAGACGCCAATATAGAAGCCTTGCACAATCACTTAAAAAAAAAGGAGTCATGAAGATAATTGAATGTTGATTTGTGTGAGCATCTTCCATGGCAAGGAAGTTATTCAAGGGATAAGGTCCGTTTGTTAGGGCTTAATTTTGGGGATTAACAATTTCTAGAATCCTTTAATTACCAAAATATTATGGAAGGATGCACTCCTACTCTTCTCAATCTTATGTGATTGCCCCAGTGTATCTTCCACAAACCCTATATAATGGACACATGTTCTCCCTTTGAATCTCATTTATAGGGATCATATGCATAGATTAAATCATTAAAACGTGAAATGTGTCCCATGAGAATTAAACAAAATGATCAACTTCTCATGAATTCATATAGTGCACTTAGCAGTCATTGAATAGGGTGATGCTCACATGTGTTAGAAGTGGGATTCATCATAACGAAATGAATTGCATAGCAACAATCATCACTTTTAATCTTGTACCCAGTATCAAGGCTCCCAAGGCTCCTAGAGGACACCCATCTCATGACTATTCTAGGTCAAGAAAACTTAAATATGGATCATGGGGGAAACTCTAAGGGCTTACTATGGGGAAAAGTGGGGAAACTCCATGGGCTTGACTATGGGAAAATATCCATGAACATCCACTTGGTTGCATTTGTGCATGAACATGATAATTTCAAGAAAAGGATGTAAAGCAAATGCAAAATTGAGAGATCTCCATGGTCCAACAAACACTGTGATACAAGGATTGTTCATGTCCACTTTCCTAGATAGAAGGTTCTTTTACTCGTTGAACAAATTGTACTCCATTCAATGTGAAAAAATTGGCTTGCAGCAAAAAAGCAAAGTTCTAATATTCAACTACTCACAAATATGGACTACAAAAAAGAGCTTTCTTGAGAATAGGTAGCGAGTCCCAAAAATATTAGTTTTGAGTTGTCTAGAGAAGATGAGCTCTAAAAATTGACAACAAAGAGGATCCATATCAATCTAGCAATATTGATGTGAAAATGAACAATTTATTTAATAAATCTTGGTCAATGAAGACAACGATGACTTTCTAAATCATGACTCTAATGACTAATCTTCTAACCGTCCATCTACATATATTATATACTTTTTAATTTCATTGTTGTAATGGATTGAAGGCGGCCTTATTATGGTTAGATATAAAACCAAGGCACACTACTTATAATAAAGTTAGAAATGGTTAAGTATAAAACCAAGGCATGTTCCTTAAAATATATTACACTTGCAAATTATTTAGAAATTCTTAAGGATGACACATAAATGCTAAGGATTTCATCAAGTTTTAGTATTCCTCCAATTGCACTGCTATCACAAGGTTATGGATTTTCTCAATACAAGAAGCTAAGCTAAAATCTTAAGAAGGGCACATTAATGAATATTATTTCCCCGAGTTGCTTTCCCCTAATGCACCTAGTGTTGCAAGTAATGTTACCATTGTGTTTTTATCTCTGAGTAGGTTTTCCTGTAATGCCTAAAATACAAATTAAGGGGTATATTTTCCATATAAGAATAATATACATTTTCAAAAAGCTTAAACCATAACAGTAGTAATTTGCAACAATAACAATAAACTTAAGCAAAATGGGAAAATAAGAGGAAGATGCACCTAAACCCGAGTTTAGATTTAGCGGTGTCATTGAAGCAAGTAGGTTGACCAACATGAGCAGTAACCCAGGAAAAAACAAGTGGGGGACCACTCTCCTCCCAACCAACACCTTAGTGCAAGACTGAGAACCCTTGAGTCCTCAATTAGTAAAACTATGCTAGACAAATGCCTCCTTACCATAGTAGGAAAATCCTCACCCTCCTCCAACAAGCATATCACATGCAATAAACTAACTAGAACTCCATACACCCCCATCAACGGCCCCAAATGAAGAAGGAGAAAAAAAAAGACCACCATGAAGTCCTTCCCCCTCCTCCTATAAGCCTCTTTTCCTTGTTATTAACATAAGTTTTATTTGCATGGATGACACTTGTCATCCATGCAGTAATCCCACTTTAGCTTAATACATCTTACTTTAACATCAAGTATGCATCTAATTATTATTTATGATTATTTGCCTATTATTATTTCATTACGATTATATTTCAAATTGGGGCATTAAATCTATTCACTTATTTTACTTCCACCCTTGCACACCTTCACACAAAATCATACCATCTAATCAACCTCCTAACACACCCAATACTCTGGATGGTTCTACTCGCCACAACAAAAGCCCTTCATTGCAACTAGTATAAGGGTCTCCCATCATGGTGTGACTACAACAGGCATCAAAACTCTTCATCATAGCTTTGAGGAAGTGCGAGCATAACTCTCACTATATCCTCGACTTTTGGCATCAAGCTAAGGCTCAAGGCCTTTCAGCCTCAGTTGAGCTCTATGGCCCCAAGGCCTCAACTAGAGGGTACTAGGCATCTGATCCAATGTGCTAAACCACGCACAACAAGCATCTCATAAGGTTGGACCAAATCTCCCTCAACAACTCCAACCGAGCAATCAATCCTAGCCATCAAAATTCTTTCTCTATATACCTCCCCCTTGGTGAAATATTTCAAGTCATGGGCTTTCGGTAATTATATAAAGGAAAATAACTGTTGGCATAGGTTTATTGATTGTGTTTGTCTCGATCCCATAAGGTGTTTGCATCTATACATTCTCATTTGTGGTTATGGGCTCCCATGATATGACTAAATCAACAGATCCTCAAGGCTCATGGGTAGATTTCCTGTCAAAGTCCATCTCACATAATGCCAACAAAGCATTAGTTAGAATCATAACATTAAAGAACATATACTATCATCATGAATATCAAGTATATGCATGTTACCACATGCTCTAATGAGAACAGAACGTCATCATGAGTACCAATGAATCACATGCCATCATAAAAACATCATCGCCCTCATCAATATGAAGGAACAACATACTACATGCCATCATGAAAACATAACATCATCATCATGAATATGGAGGAATCGCATGCTACTGCATTGATGTTTAGGAGTGTATGTATGACCACTAAATACGGACATTTTCATGTCCCAAGGGACAAACTAAATATGCATAGGAGATACTAACAAATGTTAATATGACTTATTGTACAACACTATCTCTGTAAAATTGACATGGCCATTGGCATACTAAATACGAGTTAACGAATAATCCAAATAGTTATTATGGTTGGTGGTGAAATAGATGGTTCGTGACATAATCTAGTCTACATCAACCATGTTAGTTACATGTCATGCAATTCAGTGCACACTATATAGAATCTTACCGCAACACTCTTTACAACTTGTTTGATCTAAATAAGATGCTTTTGTTACAGGACAATCAACTATGTTCAATATGACTCTTATGGAAGAGTGCTAAAACAAATTTTTATAATGATCATGCCTTAATGTTTAGTAGCTTAATTAATGATGTCACTTTATTTAGGTTTAATAAACTTATGATGAAATCATATTGTAATTAAGCTATTAATTAAAAATGTATGAACTAAACGTAACATAAAAGCTTCTCTCCCAAATGTTATGACTTTCCATCATGAAATAAAATTGTCTAATAATTATTCTCATTTCTACGTTTAACTATTTTCTCATTTCTACGTTGTGTTATCTTTTTCATATAACTTTGGCTTGTTAAAACTTTACATCATATATAAAATTTACCATTTTATTTTCATATAACTTTGGCTGATTAGAACTTTACATCATATATAAAATTAACATCATATATAAGAGATATAGAAGCATTAAGATTGCCTCATCAATTTGTATTGCATGCATAGTTAATCATACACCTCTATTTTGTCCCTAATATTAACATCATATATAAGAGATATAGAAGCATTAAAATTGCCTCATCAATTCAATTTGTATTGCATGCATAGTTAACCATACACCTCTATTTTGTCCCTAATTGAACTGTATGCCTTGCTACAATTAGAATTCCCTACACCTCATATTAGAATTCCCTATTTCACATCGTATGCCTTGCTACAAATAAGCTCAACAAAGAGTTATTATGAACGGTATCTTGAGGTCATTTCTCATTGGCCATATGTCTTTCCACATGCCCATCGATTGAGCCGACTAAACCATATTCAAACGACCACTGTTGTGAAGTCCAAATTCCCAAGCCCAAAAAAAATTATTCCAATTTTCTGTAATTTAAATGGAGAGTTTTATGTAAATGAGAAAGCGATGTTAAAGAATTACATTGAAGGCATCGTTAAGAGATTTAAATGTATGCACATGAAAATTCAAGGTAAATTCAAGGTTATTTTGACAACTCTGGAATGATATAAAGTGGAAAATGGTAATATTGATGAATGACTTTCATTTTAAGAGATTTACAAAGCATTGGCAAATATGAAATATCGTTCAAGGAACGATGCCTTTTTCCTGGCAGTGCGCCTTCTATTGGACCTTTATACGATTCCGGTTTTCCCAAGAGATTTTGATTAACTAGGAAATTTGACATGTGGGATGCTTAGATGTTCAAAACATGACGATTTATTCGAAACATTGATTGACTTTGTTAAATTCACTCTCTTTTTTATTCTTAAGTTCTGATTAAATCCAAGACTCACTTTTGGTTCCAACGAAAGAATTTGTTTAGACCATATAGGTCTCAAAAGGATGTTAATGAAAAACAAATATTATTGATTAGTGTATGTTATTCTATACAGTTGTTGATCCGAGTTTCTGTATATTTAAACAACCCTCTAAAATAATCAGGTTCAGCTTTAAAGAGATTGTATTTTTATATGGAAGTGCAATTCTCTTGCATAAACTATAAAGTACTATTGAATGGCATATATTAATGGATTTTATTGCATGAACTATAAAGTACTATTGAATGGAATGGCATATATTAATGGATTGTATTGAATATCTTACCTGTTAGTCCTAAAATTTGCACTAGATTGCTATAATGCAAAGTTTGGGCACCTCAAAGATTTGCATGGATTTGGTTAAGGTTAGATCGAGGAGTTTAAGTATAAGAAGGGAGTTCTTAGTCACTAATTACATCAACTCTATAATACTTCAGCAATCAAAAGCAAGGAACTTGTGAAAAGACATCAAGTTAAACATATTCATGCCAAGGAACAAAAGAAGTGATAATACAACTTCTGAATATTGCTCATCCTCATAGATTCGTAAAAGAGATCACTTTCAACAGAATGACATTCTAAAGAAATAATCAGATATTTGAATACAACAATAGTCTTTAGGCATTCACAATAAACACTTTACTGTAAAAGATTCTATAATCTGAAGACAATCATAACTAAGTTGATATTGTATTTATATTCAAATAAACAATAAAAAGTCTTGGCTTGCAAAGCTAATAGTCCATTAATCAAGTCACAAGGGTTTCTGATCATCACCATAAACACAGTAACTATCTTTCCTTGTACAAAAGTCCCAAATCTCTCTCTAGACCCTCAACACCCTTCCCCTTCAAGAGGAAGCTCCTTTTGCTTGAATGCATATCTCATATGTATACACAAATTACATAGAACGAAAGAGGTTGCATGGATAGATATTATCCCAAAACAAGTGGATCTTCAACCAACCCATGATCCCTTAATAAGTGGATCAAAAATGAGAAAAGATCTGATTCTCAAGTCGAATTGATGAGGTGGCTGAGCGTTTTTCTAGAAACCGAAATTTGTGAAATCTAGAAAAATCCCTTTCAGATATCCACTCACAGCTCTAAAACCATTGCTTACTTTTTGGAAACTACTTGCAATGCACCTAATTGGGTCCATTCTGGAAAAAACCCATGTTTTGGATTTTTTAAATTCATATCCATTTGGTCAGAAAATGCACCAAAATTTAACTGCAAAAACAATCACCTACTGAATTTTCGGCAGCGCTTTTTTGAAGCTTTTGTATTGAGGGAACTGGCGGAAGTTCTGTCTTCCTGTAACACTTTTACTGTAGCCCATTTCTTAATTTGGAATGCATTTAGTTGTACCATGACTTGATAGGCATGTTTTATAATGATTTCAAAATACTTACATGGATGATCTCCTGTTGCGGCCTTTGAAATTTCCGGGAGCACCAGTCATAGAAACAAAGGTTAATTTGCTGTTGAAACCTAGAAACTTCCAAAAACACTTAAAATCCAAATTATAACTTCACTTAATGACCTCCAAAACATTATTATGCAATGGTTTTGCTACAAAAGACTATATCACAATGTAAGCCTTGACTGATGACCACTAATTTGAAAATAAATATATGCAAGCAAAAAATCAAAATAACTCTAGACTAAACATTGAACAGATCAGTTGACAGTAATTACAGGGTAAGATTAAGTGGAAGGACTACTCAAACCTACACAAGAATAGGATAAATAGAAACAATTGGGGTGGCAATTTTAGGACTAACATTAACCAAGGACCAAAACACAACAAAGAATGCCTTTTATAGATCCATGTTTCTTAATCTTGGCTTATGTAGAAAATTATCACTAAATGTTAGAAATTATGTAGCTCCGCGTCACATGCTATTGATAAGGAGCATGGCTTATATATTAATTAGATTTCCTATGCAAGGAAATGGTGAACGAAAACATGCAAATCAAAATTACTAAGTGTTACTTAACCGGTGGTATCTCTCCCATTGAGTCTTCTATTATGTTCTTCATTTGTTCCAGCGAATTTCTCTATGAAGCACATATTTTGGATCCGCATCATTGATTAAAAGAGCTGCTCAATCTACACACCAATATAGATCCATCTTAAATCAGGATCTATCAAGTATCGAGACGAATCAAATTCCTTGAGGTGTAAATTTTATTATCTTAAATTTTTTACACATTAAAAAAATTTACACCTCAAGATATTTGATCCCTCTCAATGCTTGATATATCAAGGTTTAAGATGAAATCAATATAATTAAATTTTATTTATTTAACCTGGCATCATTTACATTTTTATTTCTTTTTTAATGGGAACTTCATGTTACATAACGTTGCATGTTACAATATCTGCCCCATACTGGGTTTTAGAGCACCTCACTACTCTTGATACAATGAAAAGAAAGATAATAATTAGGGGATCTAATAGCAAAAATGCAAAGATCAACTGGGATAATTTTATTTATGTCCAACAATAGACTACAAAAGTAGGTCAATAGGGATAAGCTAGTACATCCAGTGTTGGTACAATGTGGGAGTGCAAAAGCATTCCTAAATCAATGCTCAAAGCATAAAGATATTAAGATCTAAGAAGGGCTAATTTCGAAGATATTCTTTCTATGACATTAAACTTAGAAAAATCATTCAGAAACTAGCTTTGAAACCCTAGACAAAATCTCAAAAACATGGAGGTGAGCTGATAAAGCAAGGTGATATGCCATTTTACCCTTTCAATATACACTTATCCAGAATTTGTTCCCTTTCAAAACTGATCATATTGATATTGGCTTTAAATATTTTGGATATCACTTAAAACCAAATAATTATTTAGCTAAAGATTGGCACTCGCTGGTCAAAAAAGTGGAGAAGAGGATTGGTCATTGGTGTTTTAGATTGCTACCATTGGGTGGCAGGTTAACACTAGTTCTGTCTATACTGGTTAGTATTCCAGTTTATTTGATGTCTTTAACAAAGGTCCCAGTTTCAATACTCAATCTCTTGAGAAGCAAGATCATGCACTTCTTATGGTACGAGTCTATTAACAATGATAAAATACATTTGGTTTCTTGGGAGAAGATATCTCTCCCTAAAAAATTGGGTGGTTGGGGAATCAAGAATCTCTAGTGGTTCAATGTAGCACTTAGTCTTAAAAGTTTCTAGAGGGGACTATTTGGGAAGGGACTCTGGCGTGAGACACTAAAAACCAAATATTTGAAGAAATCTACTATTGAGGAATGGATTAGTGATAACAAAAAAATTGTTAGTAATGGGTCAATTTGTTGGGGAGGTTTCATACAGCACTATAATTGGTTGGGGAGGGGATGTTATCGACTTTCTAGCTCTTTAATTAATTTTCTATTAGAAAAAATTTATAAAAGTCTGGCACACATTAGGAGACCAGTTGGATTGGATCTTGGGCCCACACAGTGGTTGTCCTCAATAGATCTAGGACTTCATGGAGAATTGGCAATTGAGTGGAAAAATTATTTAATAAGACTTAGACATGTTGGAATTAGACTGACTAACGCAGAAGAATCTATTGTTTGGAAATGGAAAAATGGTGGACAGGTTAATGCAAAATCTCTTTATGAAGCTATCTCCTATACTACTATGGCTTTTAGAGATAAATGTTGGTTTAATAAAATTTGGAAATGGCACCTTCCACTTAAACTGAAGAGTTTCCTATGGCTTTGCTTAGAAAACAAAATATTAACTTGGGACAATATATTAAAAAAAGGTTGTCATGTCCAAAGCTATGCATTATGTGTCAACAAAATGAAAAATCTATCAAACATATGTTTTTCTATTGTATAGTTACTAAGAACATTTGGAGGATGATCACAAATGACCTTCATATCAATGTTTCTGGGATACTCTATCCTTAGAACAAAATTTGGAACAATGGATAACTAAGATGAGGAGGTACAAAGAACTTCCGAGAGTTATTTGTTAGTGACTATGGAAATTTTGAAATGATACTATTTTCAACAACAGGAAATAAAACATTGTTGATATTTGCTCGAAAATCACTGGTTATTTTTTGGAATACTTTAGAGGATAAAAGAAGAAGAATCAAAGGATTATTATTGAACTTGTGCTTTTTGGTACAATTGTAGTAGGTTACATTGATAGAGCTACACAATCTGGCCCTGTGGAGGTGGCATGATCATTAAACTTAAAGAGAATCACCTTTTTATTTTATGGATGGGATGTGGCTTTCGAACCAACATTAGGGCTGAACTTCTAGCTTTATGGGCCTTAATGTTCGTATCGTGTTTTTAAAAGTATTGGGAGTTCTATGGTGATAATTGATTGGGCTACAAGGAAAAAAGAACTACATGTGTTTTTACTTGAACACTGATGTTTTTACTTGAACCAATGACAATGTGTGTGTGTGTTTGTATTGACAAACTCATGTAGTACACTGTATTTGGCGGAGATATATTACTAGATGCCCTACCAACAATTTTTGTCAAAGAAACAATCCAAGTCCACAAGTCTCATGCAAGCTTCATTTTTAGAAAGTAAGTTTCCAAACAATAAAACATGTTTTCTTTTTTTCTTATCGAAGAATCTTGATCCCACTAAAAAAAATGGAGGGCAAAATAACAAAGTGAGTTTCCAAACAATAAAACATGTTTTCTTTATTTTCTTATTGAAGAATCTTGATCCCACTAAAAACAATGGAGGGAAAAATAACAGTAACAAAGACTCTTTGTTGTGTATGATTTTGAAAACTTTGAAGATGATAATTTCGAAAATAAAGTTATGAAATTTGTTGGCAAATGTTTTTGTTTTACAAAGTGAAAAATATTTTAATTTGATAGCCCAAGAAATTTCAAACAATATTTACTATGATGTAAGTAACGTTAAAATTATGACTTTTTAAAAAAAATTAAAAAAAAAATGTACTTTAATGCAAGATTAAATTACAAAAAAGTACTAAAAATAAAGTACATCATTAGTAAAAATCTAATCAATAAAAGGAATCAAGTTCGCAAACAAAAAATTCAAGGTCTGATAACTTATTTGATGAAGAGAACCTTCCTTATACTCGGAAATAACTTTCAGATCAAATCTTGCCTCTCAGAGGAAAGTCAATAAAACGAACAAACTTACCCTTACTTGAGGGTATGCACATACCTGAGAGAGAGAGATAAAATGCTGAAGAATAAGGTTAGACGGGTATAGCAGAAGGTACAACAGCTTAATGAGGGTACAATACATCCAAGATCAGCCCCAAGACATTAACCAAGACAGCCTACAAGTACCATAAGCCCAAGCAACCCCTTGTTCCAGTGAATGATAAGCAAGGAGAGCAAATGCAACCCTAAATCAATCCCCAAACAGTAGACGACTCAACAAGGAAGATTTCAATAGTGGGATGCACTCTCAGATCAAACAGAAACAACAAATGGCAACGCCAAACCAAGCAACGTTGACCAAGGAGACCTCAACAAGGCAGACGACAGCCTTCAAACAGCCTTTAGTAGGTAGCGGTACCCTCAGAATGTCAACACAGGCCCAAACAGACCTCAATCAAGCAACGGCATCCTCACAGGAGGACTTAGTAGGGGACATCAACCTCCAAGAAAACCCTAGCAGTGGACAACAACCTCAACCAATGGACATCAGCCACCTAGCAGCCAACAATAGTCCACAACAACCCTTAACAAGCATCGGCAACACCCAAACAAGCCTCGACAACCTCAAAACAGACCTCAACCCCCTCAAGACAAACTTCACAGTGGACGACTACCTCCAAACAAGCTATAGCAACAAACGACACACACAAAATTAGACCCTAACAACTAAAGGTACCCACAGAAAGCAAGCAGCAGCCTCAGGGAGAAATCTCAACCCTAAATCAGACTTTGAAACCCTTGACATCATCCAAAACAGTGCATTAAAACCCTTGAACAATCACAAGCAATCAAAACTCATATTTCATCTTCAAGATGTCTCTATAATGAAAGGCTGGGCTTGAAATTTATAACCTCTCAATGACCCCTAGAAGATTCCACCTTCTATTTGGTCATTGACTTTAGGGCTACTCAAACAAGGTCAAGACCTCCTACCTTTTAGAAAGGATTCCCACATATAAAAATATAAATTAATGTTAAGACATCTTAGGAGAGAGATACAAGGACAAGACAAAGGGTTAAGTTACCACACTCAAAAGGGGGGCGCTAGCACATAGGACCAACAAGGAAAGGTCAACACAAGACTAAGCCAACATAATGCTAACCACAAGTCATCAAGAGGTGTAACAACAAGGTGGGGAAAACAACCCTTCTAACCACGAGTCAACAAGAGGGCTAACCACAAGGAGGGGAAAACAACCTTTTATCTCTCTCTCTCAATGTCTATGGTACAGAAGTGTCCCATACAATAACTAGAAGTTCATCATCACCATATAAGGAAGATTCACACTGGATGATGTGATCCTTTGGTCCTCCTAACTACTCCCTGTTGCCGCTTGGTTCCACACCTGGGAAAACACAGCAGAAGTCTTCAAGTTGCTGGTGTGGCCTTGGGGGCAAGTCAGAGTCAAGTGTTGTCACCTGAGACTCGACTCCTCCGTCTAGGCTATCCTAGCGAAGCCAAGGGGGGTGGACCCTAAAAAATGAAAACAACTATAGTGTCTAATCTATGAAAAAGAAAGGATCTAATCTAGAAGTTAGAATATTTTTTGCTAAACCAAGATAATGCAGAATATGTAAAGTAAAGTCCTTCATCAACATTTCATTTGCAAACATCCATCATTTTTATAGTCATTTAAAGCATTCATCAATAACTTGAAATATAACAATAAAACCAGTGCCAATAAATGGAGTCAAAATAGATGCTTGAAACTGAAAGGAAAATGATCTGCGATTTGTTCTTGGTTTATTTTATTTTATTGTGGTAATGATCTTTTTATTAGGGCTGGTGGATTCCCAATATACACAAAGGTAGAGGGAACATGTCCGGAATTCTGATGTGTGGTTTTTTCACTCAGACTTAGGCTGGATCGGAGTCTCAAGGAGGTGTTCAGATGCTATACCAACGAGGGCAAGCCTAACGGTTTCCAAGAGGTCACTATCCAATTTTGTCCCAAGCCCTTTGAAAAATTTCCCCACGACAAGAGAATACTCGCTTTGTGCCGGATTTTCACAAGAAGGTTTGTTTATTCAGGTGTGTTACAACCTATTACTAGTCATCTTTGTTAGTTTTGTACCTAGGGAAGTGTTCCCCTAGTGACTATTTGCCTAAGTCACTTAGAAGGGGGAAAAAGTGACCCTCACATTAAAAGCACTTTAATGAGACTTTATAAAATGAAAGTCACTTTTTGCTAAAGTTAAGTGGGTAAGTAAATGTTTATTTCAGTGAATTAAATAAAGTGATATTTTTACTCTCATCAAATCTTAGCCATTGGATTGGATCAATTGTCCACTGTTGGATTAGAACCCATTTAGGGTTAGACAAAAAGCATGAGGGAGGCAAACTTTTCACTTTTCAAGTTTATGAGAAGAGAGTTGAGAGAGAGCAGCTAGCACGATTTCCAAGGAGAGACTTGGCACAGAAATCGAGAATACCTTCAACATTAAATTTCTGAGCACATTTCCCAAGACTGTCGTACAGCATCAATCTGGGCACAAAAATCGAGGACTATCCTGGGCACGTAGACCGAGAACAACAGCACAGTTATCGAGGTATTCTGCGCACAAATCCCGAGATAACCTACACGGTTTTCAAGGGAGTTCACCGGCACATTTCCCAAGACAAGCTCGGGTTTCAAGGCAAGGAATCTGGGCACTATTCCCGGGGCAGCATTTATTGCTGCTGTACTGTGGCACATAGTTCGAGACAGGAATCCGTACAGCACGATTTTCTGTGCAGTCTTGGCACAGAAATCGAGGAAGGGTACAGCACGATTTTTTGGGTAGTTTTGGCACAAAACTCGAGGCAGGGTACAGCACTATTTTCTATGCAGATTTGGCACTGAAATCGAGGCATGGTACAGCACTGTTTTCAAGACAAGTACAGCGCTGAAATCGAGACTGATTTGGCACAAAAATCGAGGCAGATTTCTGAGTGACTCTTGGTGGTCGAGATAAGTAAATTTTTTGACTATGAAATGATGTACTGATTATTACTGCTGAAGAAATAAAATCTCTCTCTCTCTTTACTGGTTTTCCCCGTGGGGGTTTTTCCAGGGCTCGATTTTGGCCAAAATTTTCTGAGTCTATCATTTTCATGTGTGAATGTTGAAATGTGTTTTTCAGCCTGTTAATAGCATTCTATTGTGTGTTTGATTGTTACAGAAAATTTTATAAGTAACCTACAGCCTCTGCATAATCGGTTGTAGGTGAAAACCACTAAATGTTGACACAAACCAGCAAACAATAAAGTGCAAGAATTTCTACAATCTTCCCCTTTCTGATGCGTACCAACATTATCAGACTAAGCTGCAAGTTGGCCACAGAGCATACGGGAGAAGACCTTGGAAATTTTTAAGTTTTTTAGGAACCAAAATTTTATCTTTTTAGAAACCCAAGAGTCTATTTTCAAGCCAGTACTCGGGCAAGCCCTTGTCCTGAAACCCTACTTCGAGAAAGCAAGGGGGCGTTTTTGAAATTGTAAAAAAAATGAGAAAATCTAAGTCCTGAGTGAACTCGTGGCCCACCAATGGAATGGACCAACAAGGTAAATTTTAATCCTAGTTAATTTTATTTATTGCCGAAAATAAAGAAATAAAACTAAATTGAAAAAATCACGCCATGGAAAGAGATGACACAGGCCACCCCTGAGGGGATGGGGTGTGGCCGCTGATTAGCCCACTTGCTCTCGTTTAATATTTTTTACAATGATTAGAGAAATGCCCCAATCTATTCAGAATGACTTGGTGGCTTACAATATTGACGAGAAAAGTAGCCGGTTTTATAAAAATTTAAGTCTTGGTACTCCGGATTGCCTGGATCTTTGAAATTTCGGCAGCACTTCCTCCTACCTATTCGTCTTTTGCTGCAAACTAGCAAGCAAACATTAGTATAAGATGCCCAAAAACACTTTAAGAGTGTCTTTGGAACACCTCCTAAAAAACCCAAAAAAATCGAAGTGTTAAAACTAGTTAAAAATGCAAAATTTAACCAAGTAAAACAAGCAATGGGGCTTGTTTACTTGAGATCTTTGCAAGCTTTAAGAACTGCAAATTCTATGCTCTTGGACAGCCAAATGACACTTTAAAATCATACCTAACACTACTCGTGAAAACTTTGAAAACTTTTGCGATTTTAACAAGTTTTGAAAAGGTGAAGTGCAAGGTAAACAAGAAAGTCTAGTCTATGAAAGATGGATACTCCGTAAACAAAATAAACTAAACTTCTTGCAAGTAACTTCTGATCTACTTAGAATCTAACTATCAGTACATAAATCAGAAAATACTTTTCTTATGTAACCAGTAACCAGAGAAAACTTTTTAAAATAAGAGGGAGAGAGAGATGAAGCAATTTTTTTGTTGAATAAAACCCAAACTTTGGAGATCCTTTCCGGTGGTGAGCTAAGACACTGTATCTACATAAAAGGTTAGATATGTAGAAGACACAAACAAGTTCTCCAACCTATAAAAACACCACAACTTGCAACAAAAAGATCAAATGTAAATAAGACATAGTAGAAATTTAAAGAAAATATTCATAAACAAATGATATATTTAAATATGATCTCTATTAATGCGTAAAATGAAAGACTAAGCAATAAACAAATTACTCAACTTTCTTCATAAACCAATACCGATCTTTCCCAAAGCTATATTAGATCTTAGAGAAACAAAAAGCATCAATACAAGTTACCTCATGTTGAAACCATACATTTATCCACTCACAAAGCCAAACACCATAAGTGACCTCCAAAGCCTTTTATTAATCAAAATGACAAAAGTATTACAATGATAAGTTCCTTGCTCTCCAACTCCAATTCACTCACAATGAGAGAGTGAGCATCAATATATAGAAAAACTCCAAGAGAGGGAAGGGCGCACTTGCCAAAGGAGAGTGGGGAAGTGGAGGAGATGGGGGAGTGAATGGGGCTGCCATTCCCCATCTTTAGCTGCCCAAAACGCAACACAACAGCAGCCATAATACATGCTGCAAATCAGCACGAATAGGGGGAGCCCATTCCTTGGGAAATGCGCCCAACATGAGGAAAGCGCCCAGCTTGATATGGGGAAGTCAAATTCACCATTTGGGCTGCCCATATGTCATACCAATCAGCCCAAAAGACTCCTAAAATAGTGCTAAAGTAAATCAGACCCTTAACTCTCTCAAAAATCTTTTAATTTTTAAAGTCATTTTTTCATTTTTTTCATTTTTTTATAACTTTTCTCACTTTTTGGGTTTTTTGGGCATAAGTGAAAAATTAAAGACCCAAACCTTAGAAAAAGTGGGTTTAGGGGTTAAGGGGGTGCTCTGAGTTGGCAAAACGAGCACCCCCAAGGCAAAAAAGACCCCTAGATGACATTTTTATGCCATTTACAATATGTTTTAATGAGACCATTAAAAAATGGCTCATTTACGAAAAAAATACTTTTCGCCGAAAATTAAAAAACTACCTAGAGGGACTTAGCACATGTCCATATGACTCAAAAACAATGTCTAGCATGTTCATATACATTGACCCATGGACTTTAACAATCCCCTAAGGCCCGTTAACCTCCCCAGGCATTCCAGCTTTGGAGGAGCAAGAGAAAAACCCAAAAATTATGTTATGCACTAATGCAAGACATAATTAATAGGTGAAAAAACTCCTTGGAATACCTGACTTAGCTAAAAAGTCCTAGGGAACCAAGTCCTTTACAAGACACCATGTTAATACATTTTATTACAAACCCCGCAGGGCCATGGACATGTGGAAAAAAAATAAAAAAATGGCCCTCATAAAGGCCTGATGGTCATCATATCATCGAAAATGAACATTGACATGTTCAACTTTGCCCGTTCGCTTGATAATCCAACTAAGTACAACTTAGCTGGCAACACTCCTAATGTCAAATGCTAGTGACTCCATCAAGGGGTGGCCAATCCCTTGAGGAAACAACCTAGCTCAACCATCTCGAAGACCTAGGAGAGGAGGACACCACACATCATCATCTTGGTTAACTGACCAAGATCCACCTCATTAACTGACCAGGTACCCTAGGGATCAGCTAGGGGCCCTAGATAGCTGCTAGGGGCTTATCTGACTTGATCCCAGACCAAGTACCCTAGATAACTACTAGGGGTATGCACTGCTTGGGCCCATACCAAGAATCTCTCTGGTGTAACTGACCAGGAGACCCTAGTGATCAGCTAGGGACTTTTTCCATGGCTCATTCTACTTGGTCCCAGCCCAAGATCCTTGGATCACTGCTAGGGGCCCTAGATACCTGCTAGGGACTTACATTGCCCGGTTAACTGACCAGGAACCCTAGTCAACTGACTAGGGTGCCATCCTCCCATAGAATGGCTCTCGCAGTTGCATTATCTTTAACACTCCCTCTCAACAAGAGAGGCATTCTCAGCAACACTAAGCTTGAGTCGGAAGTACTCAAAATTTGTCGTGGACAGAGGCTAAGTCAACGCATCGGTAATCTATTTATCTGGCAGAACATACTGAAGTCTGTGCACCATGTCCCTGACATAGTGATACTTCCTCTCGATGTGTTTCGACCTGTCATAGAATACAGAATCTTCTTAGAGCTTCAAACAGCTCTGGATGGCAGCAAGAAGCTTGATCTTATATATCTTGGAAGTTACAACTAACTTCCCTTAATGTCTGAGAACCACTTTCCACACGTCATTTTCCATTATTAACTGGAGAGCTTTTATCGTAGCACCTTTCCAAACTTGATGTTTGGCTACCTCCTCATAAATGGAGGATTCTGCATCAGTGACGTGGCTCATCTAAGATATCAAACCAGAGCACCCTTGAAGCCTCTCAAAAGGCTCCTTAATGGGATCAACTGAAGACTTCCTGGGCTCCTCCCTCTGCCCATTTGAATGAGATGATTCATGGACTAAAATTTCTTGCACTACCATGCCTAAGTTACTGGAAGACTCTCTCGAGTGATGGAAGGTCATGATAGTCAACCTCTCCTTCATAATGAATCCTGACAAGGGTCATGATAGTCAACCTCTCCTTCATTATTTTTTACCATCCTCTTGTGCCACAGCTCGCAAGGTTTGATTGATTCATGAACTAGAGCTTGAACAAAATGCCCTGAGACCTTATAAAGGTTGCCTTCACGGACCCAATCACAATGGTTGAACTCATGTTTCCATCCTTAGGCCACATCGGGGCCTTTTGTCCTGAGAAGGCTACAGTGAACCCCTTGTCTTCTAGAACTGCCACTAAAAGAAGATTCTTCTTTAACCCAGGAACATATAAAATTTCCTCAATGTGAAAACCATACCTGAATCAAGTTGGAAGGAGGCTAAACCAACTCCTTTTATGGCATAGTTACTATTATCTCCTAGCTCCACTTTCACATTGAACTTCTTGTCCTTAAAATTTGCAATAGCCTTCCTGAAACCAATCATATGCTTGGAGGCTCCACTGTATATCCACCAAGAATATGTCGAGTTGTGGATGGAACTTGAGAGTGCTCAAACCAGGTAACATTCTCTTTGTTCTTGATCGTTGGTTTCAGCCCTTGTTTTCTCTCATTGCGGCTCTTCTTCTTCTGTAGCAGTTGAAGCATGGTACTTGCCTTTCTAGCACTTCTTATTAGGAGGTTTCCTACAGTTTCTTGTAAAATGACCAAATTGGCTGCAGTTATAACACCTTACCTTTGATATGTCAAAATGCTTACCTTGAGGTTTCTTTCCTTTGTCTTTGTGCTGAAGGAATCTCCTTCCCTGCTTTGTCTTGGTAGCAAGGGCATGATCCTTTTCAATGGGAGGCCCATATCTGCTTCGAATCCTTCCTTCTTCTTCTAAGCAATCATGCCATAACCTTTCAAAATTTTGCTGTAAATCTCTTCCATTTACTGCTGCAATAAATGTCTCCCAAGGCGTAGGAAGACCATCTACAGTTATTTGCACAAGGTCATCATCATCTAGTTCAACTCCAATGGCCATTAGTTGATATCTTATCTGTGAGATCTTGGAGAAGAAAGAAGCAACTAACTCCTCCTCCATCTTCAACGAACGAAGTTGCTTTTTCAAAACCCTCTTCTCAAAGTAGGGGCCTCGTCTCATAAATATTTGCTAGGGCATCAAAACATTGTTTTGTTGTCCTTAGAGGAGTTATAATAGGCATTAGATTGTCTTTGACTAAGTCAAAGATTACTCACTTTGCCTTGGCTTGCTTCTTCTTAAAAACTACTCTTCCTTGATTTGTTGTGGGCTCTTCCACAACCCTAGTAACCAGATCATCCAAGTCACTCTCCTCTAGGATATTCAAAACCCTAGCCTTCCAAGCATTGAAGTTTGAGGCTCCTTCAAGCTTGTCTTCTGACTTAATTGAAAAAGAGGCCATCTTCAAACCCTCACGGCCAACCTGCTGAAATTTCCCAAGAAACCCTTGTAACCAAGTTAGATAATGTTCAAGCCCTTACCTTAGGATCTATGTAGACTCAGTTAGGTTGCAAAACAAAGTTAGCTACAAACCCTAAAGCTCTGATACCATGTTTTTTGTTTTTTTTTGTACTAGGGGAATCGGCAACTGGGGACTGGGCTACTACTCGCGTGACACGGGGTCCAGGGATCCAATCCCGCTACCACTATACCCCTAGGTGCCCCACAACAGCCCGCATGCATGGGACATGGGTAAGCCAGGGTGATTTGAACTCGAGACCTCCATTTACAACATGTCCTTCATATCAAGTGAATCGTCCCTCCAAGTATAGATAAGAGTTCTCCATGGGCATTTTTTGACGTTGCCAGTCAAGGCTCTCCCCCCTCGGAGGTGCTGGAGGAGTTCTTTTCTTAACAGAGGAGTCCAAGATGGTCATTAAGTATGCACTAGGACAATGCACCAACAGCAAGGCTGAGCTTGCAGCAGTCTGGGTCGTCAAGGTAGCCCGCAGCAAAGGTATAAAGTGATTGCAACTTTATGGAGATTCGAAGATGGTAGTGGACTGGGGAAGGAAGCAAATACATATTGCAGCCCCTCATCTACAACATCTCCTATCAGCAATTTGCGGCTTGCAGAATGGTTTTGAGGGCGTAACTTTTTCACACATATACAGGGAACTAAATGCGGAGGCAAATGGGCTATCTAAAATGGCTTTACCATTGAAGCCAGGTCTGATAGAGGTACAGGAATACAGAGATAGATGAATTAGGGAGCAATACGTGCTGAACTAGAACACTGGTTTCTTATGGAAAATTTTGATAATATGTATTTGGGAATGAAAACCACTGGTTTTTTATGTAATGGTTAAGTTTTTGTAAAGAAAGATAGGAAGAAAAGTCAAAGACAGGCACTATAGAAGCCTTATGTAAGTCCTAATGGACTGGACCTAATGGACAGCCTTGTGTAAGTCCTCTTGGACAGTCTATGTTATTCTAATAGAATAAAATATTTTTTCCTCGGAAAAAAATAATTTATCAGATCTTCGCCTTTGTATATTTTTTATTGGGCACATCTTGTGCATTATCGAAGATATGCAACCTAAGCCACTCCTAAAAAGGAAATGCGGGATAAATTTCCAAAACCTGAAAATGTAAATGACTTCAGATACCTTGAGTTGGAGTACTCTGCATTTTCACTACTCTGGAACATCTTAACAATGCCAGAAAAAGCTATTGTTTCCCCTCATGATATCAGAGTTGCTAGAGAAATTATACTTGGTGCAGCTGTTTCATGTCTTATTCATCAAAAATGGGAAGGAGAGGAGTAACACTCTGACTAAAGGTTCGTAATTTCAGAAAATCAAGTTACATATCAACATTCATGAATGCGGAAAGTGCTCAATTTAACAATGACAACCTTTCAGAACTACAATTTGCAGGAGGACCTGCTTAACGCAATCATAAGTAGTTTACAACAAAATGATTTGCATTGTGAACTCGAGATTTTGGCACCTCCCAAGTACTTCTGGCCTCAACTTATTTTATATATCCATATAACTTCCAAACAAATATTGCTATGCAAAGGGATACTAAGGAGTCGATAATGTTCGATTTCAGAAGTAAAAAATTAGTAAAAATTTAGAAGACGAAACCCAAATTTGAAAACCGTAAACATCCACAAATCCTGAATTTCAGACAAACACCAGAAACCCTAACTTTAAACATTAAATAAAAAGTAAATACAAGCACGGCACATTCAACCCATGAACAAAGTTCTGCAAACGATTAGAGATAACCGTTTAAACGACAGATTTTTATTACATATCAAAGCAGTTTATAATACAATTATAATGATATAATACCAAAGTTCAAAGGGTCCATGGTTTTACAGAAAACCTAGTTATAATAGAGTTCAAGGCCCATGCCATCATGGATTTCGTAGTCTTTGAGTGTGATGTGATCCTTGTAGATGTTGTACCATTTCTGGATTCGGATTTTATCGGGACGAGTTCCAGTCTGAGCAGCGACGAGCTTCTTGAGGTCGCCGATAGTGTCATCCTCGTTGCATTTCACCCGAACTTTCTTCCCCAGACGATCGTTGAGAACCACCTCGATCATCTTCGCTTCCTCTCTGCAATTCCTACACAAAAGCCCTCCGAGGGTTTCGATGCTACGTCAGAAGGAGAGCAATACCCTTCAAAGTTGCGGTTGCGTTGCGATATCAAAACGCGTAAGATTCCCTACATATACAATTAATGAATAGCAAGGGGACTTGGGATAGGTTTTTTTCACATAAAAATATATCTTACTATTAATACCACGAAATAGTAAATAGGAAAACATATATCAGGTCCTCATACCATAAAGGCATGAATGAAAAACATAGAACGGGCACAAGCTAAGCCCCATGATCCCATCACAGAATTCAGGATCCACCCAAATCCCAAACATAACTCAGTATCCCAACAGCTGCATAATCACTAATCAAACAGTCTCCAGATGGCAAAGTAACAAATCACCATGTCAATAATACATATATACTAAGTCCAAAAATGTCCAAAACAGCCAATGGCCTGGACGCAAGTGTCAAATAACATAAAGTATAGAGCCGCATAGGTCACCCTAGTCAAAAATCCAACAAGTAGTTGGAGGAAGAAACACTATGTACCTGCACGTATATAGCCGAATATAACATGTGAGAAGAAACATAAAAAAACAAGTCCCATGTCCAGACCAAAAGAGTCAGGGCCAAAGCAGATCAACCGATCCCTGAGAGAAAAGAAGATCCTCATGCCATTCTTCCCACAAGATAATTCCAGTCGGAGAGTCCAAGGCCCTCTTGGAAAGGATGTCTGCCACCCGATTTAACTCACGGAAAACATGGGCAAAGTGAATATGCTGAAAGTCATTGATGCATTTCCGAACAACAGCCATCCAATTAGTGAGGATCATCACATTTAGTGAAGAAGAACCCAAAGCCCATGATATTATGGTTGAAGAGTCACCCATAACAACAAGTGAGGAGACCTGTAAGCGCCGGGCAAAGTGCAAAAGTAACCAGAGGGCACACAATTCACTGCGAGTATTCGTTCCACCCCCCAAATTTATATGGATTCTATAGGAAACGTTACAGTTTAGATGGAGCACCGCACCGGCCCCACAATTTCCACCCCCACCAACCGTAGCCCCGTCGAAGAACCCGCAAGGATACATCAATACCGGAGGGGTGTTACGGTAACCAGAACGTGAAACAATCCTACCACCTGCATGGACTGAGTCGGTATGCTTCTCCAGGAATAAAGCAATGATACGACTGCATAACCACTGCAGATTTATAGCAATACCATAAAAAACATAGCGGTTACGGGCTTTCCATAACTCCCACATCATATAACACGGGAGTTCCACCCATCTATTTGAGTTGGGGTCGCGGAGCCACCGGCCAAAGCTATCCTTTAAAGTAGACGAGTGCCAAGCCACAGATATACCAACAGAGTTTACAATCAGCATCCAGAGCTCATTAATATATGGGCACGAGGAAAAGAGATGGTCAACCGATTCCAAGTGCGAACAGCATAAAGAACACCAGCCAGGACCAGAGAAGCCACGACGACAGAGGTTATCCTAGGTAAGAATATAGTTGCCCATTGCCAACCAAACAAAACATCTGATCCTCGGAGGGAGGTTTAGCTTCCAGATCACAGGGTGCCACCATTCCACCATCGGTTTATGATCAGCAAACATTGAATCATAAGCAAGTTTTGAGGTGACCATTCCACGAGCCACATCCCATGACCAAACAAGCCTGTCTGGGGAGTCGCATAACTAGATGTTTGCATGATAGAGGTGCTTCGTGTATTCTATCCATTCCAATCCCATCGCCCCATATATGCCAAGTTGACGAGCATTGATCCAACCCCCATTGTTGAAAGAAACAGCGTGTGACAGATTAAAGAGCCCCCGAGCATGAAGGTGTGCAAGTAGCTCTGGAGTGAATGTATACGAGGGAGATGCCCCCATAACAGGATCCATTCCCAGTCTGATATCTCTACCATTGCCAGGAATCCATGATAGCCACTTTGCCACAACATAAAAAGCACCCATAAGCCCGCGCCAAATATTTGAACAACCATTTACAGGATGCCTGTCAAACCGAAACCAAGACGCCACCGAGGCATGTTTAAGGTATTTTTCCCGAATGATACAACCCCACATAGAATTATTGAATAATACACGCCACAGGCTCTTAGCATGGAGAGCCATCACAAACAGCTCCAGATTCTTAACATTCCATCCACCAAGAATGTATGGCTGTGCCATACGTTGCCACTTAATTAAATGAAACTTGTGCTTTTCACCCCCACCAGACCAAATGAAGTGGATGAATTTCCCCCGAAGAATGTGACTAATTGAAGTCGGAATTTTACATAGGGAGAACCAGTATACACCCAAGTTCTGGAGCACAGCCTTTGCCAAAGTAATCCTGCCCCCCAGTGAAAGATATCGCATGGACCAATGACTAATGCGCTTATCGAAACGTTTAACAAGCCACAGCTAGTCATTGGTTCTATAGTTTGCAGGTTTTATAAAATAGCCCAGATATTTAAAGCCTTCCGATAACTCCTTAAATTCCAAAGGAAGAATACGCCTGATGCTGTTAGTTTTGTACCTTGGACAAGTTCCCCTAGTGATGTTAGCCTAAGTCACTAAGAAAGGGGTGGTGGGACCCTCACATTAATTTTCCAATTAATGAGACTTTATTCTAAAGTCACTTTTGTCCTAAGTTATAAAGTGGGTGAGTAATAATTAATTAAGGGATTTAATTAATGTGATTTTACTCACATTAGATCTTAGCCATTGATTTGATTTGATCTACACCCTTGGATTAAGATTCCTTTAGGGATTGGACAAAAAGGAGGGAGGCTAGCATACCTAGCTCATTATTCTGATGTGAATGAGGAGAAGCAGAGAGAGAGAAGTTGAGAGCTGCTAGGGCACGAGTTCCAGACAGGGCACGAGTTTCCAGGACACCAACGAGCTTGCCTTTCCATTGGCACGAGTTCCAGGCATGGGTTTCCTGCAGTAGCTCAGATATCGAGGCATTAATTTGAAGGCATTTATTATCAGCACTGTGAACAATGAGATCAGCTGTCATTCCAAGTAATAAAACCGTGGAGGTACCATACAGCAGTCTTTTACTAGCACGCAGTTAGAGGTAAGGTTTGGGCTTATATTTCGTGGAAGCTTCACATTATTGAGGCTCATATTATGTTACATTAATCCCTGACATCGTACATGTGATCATCTGTCATGCTGGGAGGAGATAGCCGCTGCACGGTTCTGTATGTGGTGACCGGTAAAGTGGTCCACACTACAGTCACTTACAGCCACGTTTTAAGGTTGACATTTGCACTAATATTGTGTTACAGCAGCAGCAGTATTTAGGGGTTCTTTTGACACTAAATCTGAGGAGGATATAGCACAGGTTCCTAGCAGTTATTTGCACAGAAACCAAGAATAATTTGCAGACATTTCTGGGCAGCTGATGTGCACAGAAATCGAGACATCTGGAGTGCAGACAATGTAGAGATAAGTTGTGTTTTTCCTTGTACTGCTGTCACAATTACTTTGCTGAAGAAATAATAAATACCTCTCTCTCTCAACTGGTTTTCCCCGTGGGGGTTTTTCCAGGGCTCGATTTGGCCAAAAATACTGAGCCATTTTCATGTGTGTGAATGTGTTGAATTAATTTGCAGCCTGTAAATTGCTTTTAAATTGTGTGTTTACTGTTAATGAATTTTGCATTAAGTAGTTCCCAGTCTATGCATAACCGACTGGGAATGAAAACCACCAAAACTTGGCATTAAACCAGCAGGCAGTTGAAGGCATAATTTCTACATGGTATCAGAGCGCAGGGGGCAGAAATCAAATTGATTTGCAGACACACATAAAACTTGCAGATCTCAGAAAGTTCAGTGATCTTACCTTCTGTTAGTGGGCAGCGTTCTTTTGGTCTGATTTTCAGATGGCTACAGGTTTGAGGATTGAGGATAGGTTGAGTGGGACGGAGAATTTTGTGCCTTGGAAGGCCAGAATTCTGTTGCTTTTGGAGGAGAACGAGTTATGGGTGGAGGTGGTGAGGAACACCACCACAAACCCCATTACCATTCCAGATGGCTCAGATGTGACCGCTCTTTCAGCCTTCAACAAGAAAGACTGTAAGGCTAGGAGAATCATACTAGATGCAGTAAAAGACCACATCATCCCTCACATTTCCGGGAAGACCAAGGCACACGAGATGTGGAGTGCCTTGATCAGCTTGTATGAGAGCTCCAACGAGAACAGGAAGATGGTTCTCAAGGAGAAGCTCAAGAGTATCAGGATGACCGGAGGAGAGGGAGTCACAGCTTATCTCACCAGGATCTCTGCAGTTCGGGATGAACTAGCAGCGGTTGGTGAAGTAGTATCCCCTACAGAGTTAGTACGCATAGCAGTCAATGGGGCTTCAAGGCCCTGGAGTGCATTTGTGCAGGCCATTGTGGGCAGGGAGAACCTTCCATCATGGGAGAGGTTGTGGGATGACTTTGTGCAGGAGGAGACCAGGAGGGGTCTCGTACAGGGCAGTACATCAGGTGGTGTAGCAGATGAGGAGAACGTGGCTCTCACATCCAAAGGGAAGAAGAAGAAGGGTCCCAAGAAGCATGGGGCCAAGGGACAGCAGCAGCAGCAGCATCATCCACAAGGTGGGTAGAAGAAGGACTTGAGTAAAATCAAGTGCTACTGTTGTCAGGCGTTTGGGCACTATGCATCTCAGTGTCCAAACAAGAAGAGGAAGAAGGGACCAGGTCAACAGACAGCAGCCTCAGCAGAGATTAATGAGTTTGGTGACAGGTTTCAGAGGGAGTTTTTCCTATATGCTAGACAGAGTGAGAGAGAGAGAGTCTCCTTAGCCACCAGCATTGACATGGATTTGGATATTGAGCACTCATTGTTGACAGGGCATCAGACAAGTCCTTCCACCACTGGTACGTGGTATATTGACAGCGGAGCCTCAAGACACATGACAAGTACTCAGGAGTTCTTCTCCGAGTTATCACGAACAGAGAGAGAGGTGGAGGTTGTGCTTGGTGACAACACCATTGTTAGAGCAGTGGGTCAGGGGACAATCATATTTGAGAGGGAGTCCATGAGTCCCATGACTTTGAGGGATGTGTTGTACGTCCCTGGGCTGAAGAAGAACCTTGTTTCAGTTTCCATGATTGAGGACAGGGGTCTTGGGGTGTGCTTCTCAGATGGGAGAGTGCAGGTGTTTCCCAAGACCACAGGTGTATCTACTCCCATGGATATTGGAGTTAGATGTGAACGACTGTACAAGCTCTTGTTTCAGCCGCAGCATGCTCTAGCACACAGCAGCAGCAGCAGTGAGCTGTGTGAGTTATGGCACAGGAGGATGGCTCATTTACATCACCCCACTCTGGGAGTGTTGAGGAGCATGGTCACAGGTTTACCTGATTTTGACACCGAGCAAAGTGATGTGTGCAGAGGGTGTGCTTTGGGAAAGTACACCAAGACCGTGTTTCCTAGCAGTGACACGAGAGCAGCAGGTGTGCTCGATCTGATTCATACTGACATATGTGGTCCTATGTCCTCAGTATCTTTGAGTGGCCATGAGTACTATATCAGATTTATTGATGACTACTCTAGGAAGACCTAGATCTACTTCTTGAGGAGCAAGAAGTCCCCACTTGTATTGAGTGTCTTCCAAGGGTTTAAAGCCCTTGTGGAGAAGCAGACGGGGAAGAAGATCAGGATGTTGAGGTCAGACAACGGGGGTGAGTATACCTCCAAGGAGTTCAGTGCATTCTGCAGACAGGAGGGCATACAGCGTTAGTTGACAGTTCCCTACACCCCTGAGCAGAATGGAGTAGCAGAGAGGAAGAACAGGTCGATCATTGGAGCAGCGAGGGCCATGCTTCATGATCAGGGGTTACCATTCTTCCTGTGGGCTGAGGCCTGCAACACTGCAGTGTACCTGCAGAACAGGAGTCCCCACCGTGCCGTGGGGAGGATGACTCCAGAGGAGATGTATTCAGGCAAGAAGCCTGAGGTGAGCCACTTTCGCATATTTGGCTCTCTGACTTACTCTCACGTCCCCTCAGAGAGGAGGACGAAGTTCGAGCCCACCGCAGAGAGAGGCATCTTTGTGGGTTACGACGAGACTTCGAAGGCATATCGGCTTTACATTCCTGGCCATAGGCGAGTTGTAGTTAGGCGGGAAGTAAAGTTTGAGGAGGAGAGGGCCTTCAGGAAGTCGAGAGAGATAGAGCAGGGGGAGACACCAGCTCCCACACCTCAGTTGGTATAGGCTTCTTCGATACAGGTTACAGGTCCACAGGTTTCTGGGGTGACTGGATCACTTGGTACAGGCACAGGTTCTACAGGGTCAGTGGTTCAGATTACAGGTACAGGGACTACCACAGGTTCAGGATCATCAGTTTCTGGCTCACAGATTGCAGGGTCTTCTGGGACTAGTTCATCAGCTACAGGTCCTAGGGGTGTTAGACCTCATGCTTCTGGCACGTCCTCAGAGGAGGATACACCATGTTTAGAGGATCCTTCAAGGAAGAAGAAGCCCAAGTGGCTTCAGGACACCTTGAAGGAAGCAGAGGCATTTGGTAGACCCCAGGAGCAGATCAGGACGATTTTTGAGCCAGATAGATATGGGACAGCCCTTGTTGCGAGTCTTCGTGACTCTGCGCCTTCTACTTATGAGGAGGCTTCTCAGCATCAGGTGTGGAGAGATGCCATGATGGAAGAGTACCATTCCATCATGAAGAATGATGCTTGGGAGATTGTACCGAGGCCTGAGGGGAAGTCAGTTGTGACTTCCAAGTGGCTCTACAAGGTCAAGCATGCAGCAGATGGCAGTGTAGAGAAGTTCAAGGCTCGGTTTGTGGCTAGGGGGTTCTCACAGGTTGAGGGAGTCGACTATGATGAGACTTTTGCTCCAGTGGCTCGGTATTCCTCCATCAGGGCAGTGATATCGATTGCAGCAGAGATGGGTTGGAGGATCCACCAGATGGATGTGAAGACCGCATTTCTCAATGGTCTTCTGCAGGAGGAGGTGTATTTGGAGCAGCCACAAGGATTTGAAACACATGGGAGAGATTCGCATGTTTGCAGGCTTAGGAAAGCCTTGTACGGTCTGAAGCAAGCTCCCAGAGCTTGGTACTCCAGGATAGATGCATATCTGATTTCGATGGGATTCCAGAAGAGTGAGGCTGATCCCAACCTATACTACATTGTGGTTGGTGGAGATCCGCTCATTCTTCTGCTATATGTTGATGATTTATTTATCACTGGAGATGAGCATCTTATTGCTCTGTGCAAGAGAGATCTTGCAGCTGAGTATGAGATGACAGATATTGGGCTGATGCATTACTATTTGGGGATGGAGGTATGGCAGGAGCCAGGACATATTTTCCTAGGACATGGGAAGTATACTGCAAAGATTCTGAAGACTTTTCGGATGGACGACTGCAGGCCCATGTCTACACCTATGATCACCAACTTGAAGCAACTTCATGCTTCATATGGTAAGTTGGTGGATCCCACATTATATCGTCGGCTCATCGGATCGTTGATGTATCTGGTCAACACCAGGCCAGACTTGTGCTTTGCAGTCAACACTCTTAGCCAGTTCATGGTGCATCCTAGGAGTGTACACTGGAGTGCTGCAAAGCACATCTTGAGATACCTTGCAGGGACGGTGGATTATGGTCTGGACTACAGGGGTTCAGGTGGAGTTAGTTTGATTGGGTTCACAGATTCAGACTGGGCAGGTTGTGTGAGGGACCGGAAGAGCACTTCCGGTTGCTATTTCAGCTTGGGCTCGGCAGCAGTGTCGTGGTTCAGCAGGAAACAGAAGTCCGTTGCATTGAGTTCTGCTGAGGCTGAGTATATGGCAGCCAGTCAGGCGACTTGCGAAGCACTGTGGCTTCGTAAGTTATTGGTAGATTTATTTGATTAGCAGCTGAGGCCTACGGTGATTTACTGCGACAATCAGAGTTGCATTCAGCTCTCTGAGAATCCAGTTTTTCATGACAGGTCAAAGCACATTGAGATCAGATACCACTTCATCCGGGACTACGTTCAGAGAGGAGCAGTTGAGCTACAGTACATATCCACTGATCAGCAGGTTGCAGATGTCCAAATGAAATCTTTGGGGAGGGGGAAGTTTGTCTTCTTCAGAGATAAGTTGGGAGTGGTGCGGAACTCCTTCCTCGGTAAGAGGGAGTGTTAGTTGTGTACCTTGGACGAGTTCCCCTAGTGATGTTAGCCTAAGTCACTAAGAAAGGGGTGGTGGGACCCTCACATTAATTTTCCAATTAATGAGACTTTATTCTAAAGTCAATTTTGTCCTAAGTTATAAAGTGGGTGAGTAATAATTAATTAAGGGATTTAATTAATGTGATTTTACTCACATCAGATCTTAGCCATTGATTTGATTTAATCTACACCCTTGGATTAAGATTCCTTTAGGGATTGGACAAAAAGGAGGGAGGCTAGCATACCTAGCTCATTATTCTGATGTGAATGAGGAGAAGCAAAGAGAGAGAAGTCGAGAGCTGCTAGGGCACGAGTTCCAGACAGGGCACGAGTTTCCAGGACACCAGCGAGCTTTCCTTTCCATTGGCACGAGTTCCAGGCATGGGTTTCCTGTAGTAGCTCAGATATCGAGGCATTCATTTGAAGGCATTTATTATCAGCATTGTGAACAGTGAGATCAGCTGTCATTCCAAGTAATAAAACCGTGGAGGTACCATACAGCAGCCTTTTACTAGCATGCAGTTAGAGGTAAGGTTTGGTCTTATATTTCGTGGAAGCTTCACATTATTGAGGCTCATATTATGTTACATTAATCCCTGACATCGTACCTGTGATCATCTGTCACGCTGGGAGGAGATAGCCGCTGCACGGTTCTGTATGTGGTGACTGGTACAGTGGTCCACATTGCAGTCACTTACAACCACGTTTTAAGGTTGACATTTGCACTAATATTGTGTTACAGCAGCAACAGTATTTAGGGGTTCTTTTGACACTAAATCTGAGGAGGATATAGCACAGGTTCCTAGCAGTTATTTGCACAGAAACCAAGAATAATTTGCAGACATTTCTGGGCAGCTGATGTGCACAGAAATCGAGACATCTGGAGTGCAGACAATGTAAAGATAAGTTGTGTTTTTCCTTGTACTGCTGTCACAATTACTTTGCTGAAGAAATAATAAATACCTCTCTCTCTCAACTGGTTTTCCCCGTGGGGGTTTTTCCAGGGCTCGATTTGGCCAAAAATACTGAGTCATTTTCATATGTGTGAATGTGTTGAATTAATTTGCAGCCTGTAAATTGCTTTTAAATTGTGTGTTTACTATTAATGAATTTTGCATTAAGTAGTTCCCAGTCTATGCATAACCGACTGGGAATGAAAACCACCAAAACTTGGCATTAAACCAGCAGGCAGTTGAAGGCAGAATTTCTACAGATGCCATGTTCCACATTCTCCTCCAAAGAGTTTTTCAGGAAGAAAGATTTCACCATACTAATGAGCATACTAGTAACCAGACAAAAGAAGTCAATAATTTTCTTATACTGAAGCCATTTAGCCAGAGTTGCCAGCCCAAAAAGCATCACATCGTCCACAAACAGCGAATGGGTAGTTGTTACACCAGCCAAGATTTTGATACCCACAATAGCGCCGTCGCTTTTAGCTTTGTGAATAGAGAGGCTCAGCCCATCAATAATCAGCAGAAACAAAAGGGGAGATAGAGGACACCCCTGCCGGAGACCCCGAGACGCCTTGAAATATTCAGTCGGCTGACCATTTATAAGAACTGCATAGTTGACAAAAGAAACACATGCCATAATCCACTTCATAACTTTCCATGGAAGACCAATTTGTATAAGGATCAATTTGAGAAAAGTCCAATTGACACGGTCATATGCTTTTACCAAGTCCAGTTGTAGGATGAGTGCCTCCATTTTCTTCTGATTAATACTATGGAAAACCTCCTGTGCCACACCAACTGCGTCATGAATCTGACGTCCCTCCAAGAACCCATATTGTTCCATAGAAATAAATGAGGACAAGATTGGCTTAATACGCTGCGCAATTATCTTAGAAATGATCTTGTTGGCTGCTTTTTGGACAGACCCGGGTTTTAATGAAGCGCAACAACAAACACCCCTTGGCGCACTGGCCTTCTCGGCAACGAGCTGCGCAGCAGCTCGAAGTCTCACCCGAAGTGGCTATGGGGGGGGCTAAGGAATCAGGCTTCCTTAACCTTGGCGACGCGAAGACTGCAATCTTCCTCCTCTCTTGTACTGGGGAATCCTTGGCGCGGAATGTCTTACTCTCCTTAGATCTCTCGGCGCGATAGTGCTGAAACTCGTACTAGCCTAGCTGCGCGGTATCTCCACTTTGACGCCCGAGGCGATCACCCTCGACGTCCGATATAGTAACGTTTCCGGCCCTGCGCCATGACGCGGCCTCACACTTCTCAATGACGGCGTTCTACAGATCTCTCTGATACTTAACAATTATAGCGTCGAAGGAAGCTTTGAGAACGGACTTAACATAGTCATAAAGATAACACAATGTTCATGAAAGCACAGATAACAAGATAGACATGCATTCACGCAAACATTAACATAGCAACAAGACTTATGGAATTCACCTCCACGGGAAACCACGTCCACGGGAAGTATGTCTCTTATATTAACTCAAAGGGAAGTTATACAGTCATGCTGCGCACACAGCTGCAGCCTTAGATCTTTCCAGGAAACTCCACACACACAGCTGGGAGCCCTTCTCCTAGATCTACTCTTTCCTCCACAAAGATTACAATAGTTCAGACGTCGACTCAGACTGTCCGCAACTCAGGGATTAGCTTCACAGCTATCCAGTTCTAACTCGTGTCTTCTAACAACACAATAGAAAACAATCAATAAACAACCAACCAATTTACTAAAACTAACCAACCTTCTCCCTTATCAATTATACATATATATAGGTGGCCCTGAGGGTCGCACCTTTACAAAACTGTGGCCCTTTCCCAATAGTATTCCCCAAAAACCCTAACCGCGTACATGGCTAGGTGTACTGTAGGCGCCGCTTGCAGTCACGTCGCCGCTTCCTGCAGGCTCCGTGATTTCAGGCGCAGATTGCGGGTATGGGCACCGCTTCATCGTTTATTGCTCCATGTCCTTCGCCTTTAATGCCTTGGTCCGTTGCTTCTTCCTTGGTTAGAGCAACCATAACTTCTGTACTTAGCCTTAATGAGGGTAGCTGAGCCCTCTACTCCGTTGCTTCATTTATTCTTCTTTGGCGTGTGCGCGTGAGCTCCACGATTTCTGGTCTGTGATCTGCGCTGAGCTCGTCCATCTGGCACCGTACTGCGCACTTATTTGCTTCTACCCAAAAATTGGTGCTTATACAAAATTAGCACTTACCTCTCGACACTTGTGCTTTTTCCTCAAAATTTGCAGCTTTTACTATAGCTGCGGCCTATGCTCCAATAGGCCCCTAACACTTACGTGTGGCTCATCCCCGAGCCACTCGCACTAGCGTGTGGTCGCTTCAGCTGCGCATCTGCCCTTGCTTTGATCGTGGCAAATGCGTTCTTCCACTGCGCAATAGCAGAGTCCATTTCATCCAAGCACTCCGCAGCTGTATGGACCATGTCTGAACTGGCTTCTTCTTTAGTTATGCCATCAAACAATTGTTGAGATTCAGCAATTTCTTTAATCTTTGCCTCGGCTTGGGCAGCAAGTTCAGCATACTCATCCATAAATGGCTGAATGCTGTTGGTGAGATTAGCATCTTCATTTCTGAGCTTGTGCAGTTGTTGTTGTACTCTGCGCACTTCGCTCATTTTCCTCATCTTTGCTAAGCCTTCTAAGGTCTTAGCTCCTTCGGTCAGAACAGTTAGGGACTGTTCCGCTGCTTGTACCTGTTCCAAAAGGCCGACTTTGAAAGGGAGTGTCTCCAGCTCAGTCCAAGCCTCCATAGCTTGTGTCATCAAGCTCTCAGCTTCATTTGCTTTGGACTTCATTTCTGTGGAAGCTCTGCGTAGTGCTTCAAATTGTTCCTGGCTATCATCTTCAGGATGCGCTGCAACACGAGCTTCCAACTCGGCGATCTGCGATCTATGGTCTTCAACCATAGCAACTATTTCTTGCTCTAGGGCTTTCACCCTTCCTCCAATAATTTGAACTTTCTCAACCAGAGGGAGGTCTGGTTGAATTTCACAAGCTGGGATTTCCTGGGCGATTTCATCAACTATGTTTCTTATCCCAGTGTCTTGTGCCTCATAATGTGCAAGCTTCTCAGAGATGTTCTTATAGCCTGCCTTCAGCTCTATTTCCTGCGATTGCAGCCTTTGGTTTGCATGGAATGTGGAGAGCTCTCTAGCTCTCAGCTCAATAGAGACCTTCTCTTGCACTAATTGCAAGGTTTCTATCGGAATAACAGACAAATTTATTTCAATGGGGCCAACTGCGCTTACCTGCAGTGCGGCCAAAGGATCCGGAAGTGTCATGCTTGTAGGCGGGATGTGCACGATAGTATGTCTCTCGGCAAGTGCTTCCACTCGCTCAGTGCTTGTAGGTACCTGTGGCGCCTGCGAACTGGATGCTGGCGCATGGGTCTGCGCAATTCTTCCTGCGAGACCTTTTATTTCTACGAACTGCAGGTCCAGCGCACTTCTGATATGCGCGTGCGAGGTCCGTAGCTCGCGAAATTGCTCCTTCAAATAATGGCCGATCCCCATGGCAAGGGCCTCAGAGGGGTCTTCTGTCACTTTTGCAGGGTGCGACAGTTTCTGCTTCTTTGGGGGTGGTCCTGCCGGAAGTTCATCAGTCTCCTGCGCTGCTTTTTCCTTTCCCCTATCTTTTTCTTACGCAGAAGGTGGTGGCATCGCGGATGCGACTTCGGCGGCCTCCCTCCATTCATCCGACCAAGACTTGACAATTTCTTCGACATCTTCAGTGGTTATCCTGTAAAGGCCTACAGCCCATTGTTCCTGAATGCTGTAAGGGCGGAGGTAAATTTCATGCGAGTTGGTAGAGAACGCCAACTTCCCTTCATATCTTTCGGCTGTCTCCTTACTCAGCCTCGGCATTTCTTCAATGGTGTCCTTGAGGAGATAATAGTATTCATAGAACACAGCGTGGTTCATCTTGCGCTTCGCGGGATTGCTAGAATCCCATAGGTTGACATAGCGCATGCCGGCAACCTCTCTTGCGCGGCGTGGAAGGAACTGAGTGTTCGGGGGCTCCTTCCACTTGATAAAAGCACATAAAATTAAAAGCCAAGAAAAATGGAACAACTGACTGGGGTTGTCTTGGACATTCCGGCAGTCTTCCAAGAAAGAATTGAGGAGGAAGAGAGACCAGTTGTACTGCTCTCCCTCCGCAGCTGCGATAGCGAGCTCCACGATAGCTCCAGTAACTTCTTTAGGTCTGCACTTCGTGAGAAGTCTGCCTGCAAGCAGACTGCCTGTAAATCTAAGTGCTTCATCCTCGACTATAGTGAGGTCATAAGCCCGACCTCCTCGTGTCAAATTATATTTCTGCACCAGCCATGCAGCCAATTTTCTGTCCTTGTCTTTTCCGACAAAATGAATATTAGGGTCCTTACCAACCTTAGATAGGTCGGTAACACGATGAATCAAATTGACATTCAAATCGATTGGCCTCCCCAGCCAAAGATAACCTCCATGAACGCAAGATAGCAGTGCCTTAACAACTGCATTGACTTCGTTGCTACACCCGAAGTGCGGTAGCTTCAGCAGATTCAGCAGACCAAGCCTCTCTAGGTTTGCTGCGAATTCTTTTGGGACGAATTCATCAACCTTTCTATCAGTATTATAGACTACCGTCAGATAACGATCTGGCGCAAACTGAGGATATGTTCTGTAGTCTCCAAGGTTGAAATCAGAAAACTTGACCAGTGGAAGGTGTCCAAGCAGGGACCCTTCTTGTCGCACGATTTCCGACATTGGAGGCAGCGGAATCGGATACTTAGCATTTTTTGGAATATGCACCTCGGGTGCATCATCTGGGCGCGGCGGAATGTAATTCACCATAGTGGCCAAGGGCTTTGGAACGGGGTCGTCCGACTGCTGTGGATGAGATGCCCTTGTGCCCAGAGACTGTCTAGGATCAGTCCAACCAGGGTGTGTGTAAGTCGAGGCCGTCACAGGAGTAGTCATGCCGAAATCTAAGCCTCGGCGCATAAATTGACGAACAACTTCTTCAGTTGATAGGTTCTCCGTCGTGAATTGGTAGGCAACAAAACTTGAATAGACGAATGGCGGAACAGCGTAAAATACGAACGCTGAAAACAAAGGAAGCAGTCTGCACAACTCGGCTCTGAAATCAATAACTTAGATTCTCAAACAAGTCACTATGCAACTCGAGAAAAAGTAACCCGAAACTATACAAGTGCGGGGTATTTATAGCTAAAGGCCATAGTAAATGCGGGCAAGTGGGGTTAATAGCCGTAGGTGTATGCATGAGTTGACAAGCCCCCTATCCCTCGCACCTCTGCGGTGCATTAATTGTATGGACGGGCTCTGATAGCCTTCCGGGAGAAGCTAAAGCTTTCGACGCATGACATAAATGCAAATCTTAGGGAGATCAAGCCGAATTTGTCAGAGCGGCTACAATTAAATGGTGGGCTTATCCTTCATTAATACTCAGACGCGGCTACATAACTGTTGTAATTCAAATTTTTCGGTGGGTCACTTCATCATAGGTAACTGTGCATATGGAGGGGTCCACAACGAGAACTCCTGAAGCGGCAAATTGACAACAGGGAACTCCTCAAGAGCGACGGTTTGAGAACGCAGAAAAACTTCACAAGAGCGCAAATAGGGTCGCTCAAAACAAACTTTATAGACATGCGCGGATGTTTCAAGGAACTGCGCGGGAATCCAGACTGAAAGTGTCTCGCACCTTCCGTGTAGACTGTGATAATGCGATGTCTCTTTCAACTACACTGGGCATCTGCACTTCTTTTAGCAGCTAATTAAGTCGACAGGGCAGAGTGGTCGTCGCGATAAAGCTTGAGCCGACTCCCGTTAATCATTGTGGGCAGCAATTCTCCATTAAGCTTTGCAAGCTGAACTGCTCCTCCTTCTGTTATCTTGATCACCCGGAAAGGGCCTAACCAGTGTACACGAAACTTTCCTGGGAACTTGATGAATTTACTATCATAGAGGAGTACCAAGTCTCCTTGTTGAAAGACTTTATTCTTAATATGCCTGTCATGCCAAGCTTTCAGTCTTTCCTTCTGTACTTGTTGATGGAATCCGGCCAAAAGTCTGTCTTCTTCTAAGGCAAGCAATTGTGAGGGTCTTTCACTCATAGTATCAGTATCTGCCATTTCTGTAATTTGCGCGATTCTGAAGCTGGGAACAATGTATTCCATGGGCATAACTGCTTCTTGTCCATACACCAAACTGAAAGGTGTGTGACCTGTTAATTTCTTGCATGTGGTTCTGTAAGCCCATAATACAGCTGTGACTCTAAGGTCCCAATCATCTCTTTGTTGATTACAGATCTTCGGGTGTTCTCAAGGATCTTATTGAATGCCTCCACCATACCATTAGCTTGAGGGTCGTAGGGTGTACTCTTGTGGTGACTGATGTGGAATTCCTCGGTAAGGGCCTCTATAGTGTTGTTCAGAAAATGTGTGCCCTGATCACTCATTAGAATCAGTGGACATCCAAATCTAGTGATAATGTTCTCAAAAATGAACTGCGCGGCAGTGGCAACGTCGCAATTCTTAACTGGCTTCACCTCAGCCCATCTGGTGAGGTATTCAGTAGCTGTGATGATGTATCTTACGCCGGTTCTCTTTCCTGGTGGGTTGATAGGTCCTACAAAATCAATGGCCCACTTATCAAAAACACGCAATGTTATCTGGGGTCTTAGCGGCATTTCATCTCTTCTTGAGGGTTTTCCTGTCCGCTGGCATACATCGCAACATTTGCAGAATTCCTTAGTATCCTTGTGCAATGTTGGCCACCAAAGACCTGCGGCTAAGATCTTTTGCGCAGTCGGCTTTCCTGCGAAATGGCCTCCTGCGGCTCCTGAGTGCGCTTCTGCGATTATGGAGTGCTTCTCGTGTGGTAAGATACATCTACGCAAGACTTCATCAGGACCCAGCTTATAGAGCTGGCCGGCTATCAAGGTGAATTCTGCGGCTTTGACAACAAGTTACTTTTTCTACTGGATTGAAAACTCAACTGGCGCTTGCCCGGTAGTGAGAAACTCGAGAATATCGGAATAATACTCGTCAGCTGCTTGAACAGAAACAACTGCGCATCAGGCAGATTGTCCTCCAGATTTGTAGGTTCCTCTCCTGACTCTATCCTACATAAGTGGTCAGGTCCTGCATTCAATCTACCTGGCTTCACAATAACCTTGAAATCATACTCCTGGAAGAGTAGTAGCCATCTACAAATTCTCCCCCCTAACACTGGCTTATTGACCAAGTATTTCAAAGTAGAATGGTCAGTATACATTTTAAAATGTGCGCCCAATAGGTAGTGCCTGAATTTCTGTAGGGCATACACCATAGCTAGTCCTTCTCTTTCTGTAGTGGTGTAGTTCTTCTCAGCTGTAGAGAGTTTTCTGCTAGAGTAAGCAATAGGGTGGTCAATAGCTCCTTCTCCCGGTTGTGTTAGCACAACCCCCAATGCTATGGAAGAAGCATCGACATGAACATGAAAGGGTTTTCTCCAGTTTGGGAAAACTAGAATAGGCACAGTGATCATCTTTTCCTTAAGTGTATCCAAGCTTTGTTGGCATTCGTCTGTCCATCGGAATTTCGAATCCTTTTTCAGCAATCTTTCCATAGGTGCAGTTATTTTTGCATATCCCTTAATAAATTTCCTATAGTATCCTGTATGTCCCAATGTAGTGCGTAATTGCTTGACTGAGTTGGGCGCAGGCAAGTTAGCAATGATGGCAACCTTCGCAGGATCCATCAGGAGTCCTTGTCTGCATACAATATGGCCCAACAGAATACCAAAAGGAGCACAGAAGATACATTTTTCAAGTTAAGGGAAATCTGATATTGTCTACATTTTTCTAACATCATGCACAGGTTCCCTATATGGTTCTTTAGTAAACCAAACACAGTCCAGTCATCAAAATAGACTTCTAGAAACTTATGGATGAATTCTTTAAAAACAGCAACAGCGACTCTAGAGAAGATAGCAGGTGCGTTTTTAAGACCAAAGGGCATTACCGTATACTGGAATGATCCCCATTCAGTCGCAAAAGTGGTCTTATGGCGGTCTTCTGGATGGATTCTGATCTGATGGTATCCTGAAAAGCCATCAGTGAAGGAGTAAGCTTCTTGTCCTCCAACATTATCAAGCACTTCGTCTGTAAAGGGAGTAGGAAATGGATCATGCGCTGATGCGTCATTCAGCTTGCGCAAGTCCACACAGATTCTTATTTCACCTTTTGCCTTTTTCTCTTGTACCACCATAGGACTAATCCAATCACTTTCCTCTACTGGCTCAATAATACTTGCTGCGAGCATTTTATCAATTTCTTCTCTGACCTTTTCTTTATATCGCGGGTTCAACCTGTATGGGCGCTGTTTTACTGGCTTGGCGTCTGCTTTCAAAGGTATGCGCATCACTCCTAAATCTCCTAGGATGCCTTTCATTTCTGTAAACTTGGTAGGAAAGATATCCTGGTAGTCACGTAGTAAATCTGAAATATGGCCAACAGTTTCATCATCCCAATAATCTCCTATAGAAGCAAACTTGGGTTCGGCTTCTGTACCGATGTTGATCTTTTTGAGCTTGATGTGTTCTGTAATGGCAGGGATATTCAGCTGAGGACCTTCGACAGTGCGCGTCCCTTCTGATTCTAGAATATTGATGTTGCGAGGATCATCTTCCTCTTCACCAGTGGTGAAATTATAGCATTCCAGTGCATGTTCCATCTGGACAGACCAATCTGGTTGAGAATATTCTGGTACTGGACATTGTTCAAATACCTTCTTTTTAATACACTTTAAAGCGTGGTCGATACTTGGATGTTCTGACTCAAAGGTGAAGGTAAGTTGAAAACTTTCTATCATAAGAGGCCAAGTGATAGTGCCTTTGCGCAATTCTGTTTCATTGTACCAGTTCCTTGGAACTGTATCCAATGTGTGGATGAATAAGTGAACCCACTCATCTTCCGGGATATCTGACCATTGCTGAAAACATGCGTCAACGTGTGACCTGGGGTCACTCTGTCCATCATATTTGTGCAAAACTTTTGCTGTAGTTCCTTGAAATCTGCGCAGTATCAATCTGCGACAGTCTTGCCATGTGTTAATATTCTCTTTATGCACACCCCACCATCTTGCGGGTGTAGCGCGCAGTGCTACATCCAATGCTTGTATGCACTGCTCATCTGGGATCTGTTGTTCATATGTGTGTATGAATTCACTTACTTCAGTTAAACCATCAAAATATGGAGTGTCATTCAATTCGCTGCCAATCCATCGAATAGATTTAGTCATCATGGCGCATCGCCTTGCAGAAACCTCATGTAAGGGATTCTGCCAGTTTTCCAGTCCTGCTTCTGAATCTGATGTGCATGAGCTATCACATCGCTAGCTGACATGGCCGTCCGCTGTGGGATTGACATAGTCACGATGACTAGCAGTCATCTAGTACAAACTTTCCATGTGGCGCGCTTCTTCTTCTGCCCGAATGGGTTCAATATACCGTGGTCCTTGAAGTGGATCAAGTGGTGCGATGACCCGGATCTACTCATCCTCAAAGGTCATCTGTCTTTTCTTCAAATTAATGACAGCCAAATTATCAAATGCCCAATCTATGCCTAAGAGTGCTGGATATGGTCTACTATCATCCAGAATTTTGATTACTTCGAAGTCTGCAGAACTTCTTACTCCCTCAATATCAATAGGTACATTGGGTAGTCTGCCCAATGGAGAAACTCGTTGCTGATTCGCAAGTCTTAGCTGGATAGGAGATCTTGTAAGCTGAGGGCTACCCATCTGTTCCCATGTATGCATGGTGAGAACATTGACTTCTGAGCCTAAATCTAAAATGACTTCATCCATTTCAAATGCTCCAATCTGCGCTGTGAGTCTCATTTCTTTCCCAGTTCTAATATGATTTCCAATCTGATGAACAGCACGCTGCAGTGTATTCATCGAAGCAGATTGTTGACACTTATCCAATAGGTGTTGAAGTTCCATAGTTGCTTTTTCATTGCGCAGCAACTTTAAGTAGTTTCTCAGGAAAACATGGACACTACCTAGTGCATCCTCCTCATCATCATCATCAGGCCTTCCAGATGTAGTGGCCTGTTCTTGTACCAGGTTCTCTTGTCTTAGCACTTGCGATCTGATATCATTATGCGGAATTACGACAGATCTTGAAGTTCGCGGGTCTGAGAAATACTCATGAGCTTGCTTGAATGCTTCTTTTTGCTTCTGCAGGTTGAGCAGAGATGGTTTGATATTAGCGCGGCGCACCCATTGCGTTGCTTGCTTTCCAGTTCCCAAATCTGGCGCACCAGTGGTTGCTCCACTGCGCATCACTATATTAACTGTAGGATCTGGTGCTCTTTTTTCTGCTCCAATCAACTGAATATTCTGGTTGACCTGTGGTGTCTTTGCTTGCATCTTGGCCATCAACTGAGGGCATTCTTCAATGATATGATCATAAGATTTACAATATCTGCAGATGGTTGTAGGATTTTGGCAATCCCTTGCATAATGTCCTTGAGCTCCGCAGTTGTAACAAGTGAACTGTCCTCTTCCACGAGCAAATCCTGTTGCGCATCCGTGGCCCCTATAATTTCCTGCTCTGCCTGCGCGATCTGGTTCGTATGGTGGACCTGCTGTGGGTCCTTGTGCCTCTGATTGTACTCTATAAACATCATGTTTTCTTTCCACCATAAGGTCATATGCTCTACAGTTGTTCTCATCATGGCCTACTGATTTACAAAAATTGCAATATAGATTCTTTGGAGTTTGTACGTATTTCTGTAACAAGTGACATTCTTGTGGTCTATGACCTCTAGTTCTACAGATTTCACACCAAGGCCCCTGTGCCTGTGGTAAAGGGTTAGGTGCTCCAGTTGCAATATACTCTATGAAAACAGGACAGTGGTCCTTTGAATGACCTTGCGCTTTACACTTTGTACACCAAATTTCTTCTTTAGTATCCTTCCCCTTCTTAATATCATGGACTTGCAAGGTTAGGTTTGCTAACTGGTTCTGCAACTGCGCAACATTGTTGCTTGTTCCAGCAATTGGTGAGGCTTCTAGTTTCATAGCCATCTCTAGAGCTTGTTCCTGAGTAGTAAGATTCTGCTACATAAGAGGAAGTCTAATGTGTGGAAGCAGCGCGGCAATGAACCATTCCTTATGCTGCTGCGGTGCAAACTCAAAGCTTACTTGATCTATCAAGGCTTTAAACTTCTGGTCAAAGTCCCATACTGACTCTGTAGGTAACTGTTTTATGTCTTTGAGTTCTGTTATACACTGTGATTCTGATTTAGGTTTCTTGAATTCCTTAATCATAGCACTTCTTACATCAGCAAGCGTCCTATTCTGTGCTGCTGAGTATTTCATAAACCAAGTTAAGGCTCTTTCTCTTAGTGTGGTTGCTAACTGAACTAGCTTAACATCATCGTTATTAATTTGCTTAATTGTCCAAATGGCTTCACATAGGAACCAGTGCTGCTCAGGGTCTTCTAGCCCTGTTCCTCTAAAAGTTGGTAGCTTCATGTCATCACCCATCCTTCTTGCGCGAGGTTGACGTGGAGGTGTTGTAGCACTGCCTCCGGGATGGTTAAACAAAGGTGTGGCTGAGGTACTAGAAGTACCGTGCGGGCTAATAGAAGGTGTTACTGCGGGTTATACTGAGCCCCGTCTGGCTTTTGCGGTGTAAAAGGGTGATAAGGGATATGAGCACTCCCTTGTCTCTCTATATGGCTCGTTCTAGGAACTTGACTATCTTCCGGGCTAGACTCAAAAGAGTGTTGATCAAGGCCTACTTTATACCGTTTTCCACTACGAGTGCAACCAATAGCTTCAAAATCACTATCAGAATCTACGAACATTACTTGTCTATGCTACTCATCAGAAGCTATGCATAGTTTTCCTTTTTCATACAAAAGCATTTTAATCCATAAGTTCAGAGAATTTAAGAACTTACCCCTGTGTGCTTGGAAGAAGTTCCTCTCAGCTTCGCTGAAGATTTTTCTCGTATCTACTGCAAACTCGGTGATGAAACCTTCCAGTAGACTGTTCAACCAGAAGTCTACTGCGCGGGACACAGAATTATTTACCCGCTTCAAAATGCTAACTAGCTCAGGCGTCTAAGCGACGGGTTGAGCAACATTCACAGTGGGTCTAGTATGTGCTAGCTTGGCTAGCCACGCATGCAACTCAAGTGCAAATGTGACAAAGAAAATTTTGTGAAGGTCTATATAAATTTACTTCTGCAACCAGTCTTCTATATGAAGCCTAGAGCTTCTATTTTCTCATTCAGCGAACTCTCTAGCCTTTGAATCAAACCAGTCTTGGATTTCTTTAGCTGTAGGATTCCAGTAGCACATTGCCTTCAGAATAATAGTGTTGAAGCCGAAACCATTTGTTGATTGAGCAAGTCTCAAGGCAACAAGTCGCAAGGCAACAGAACCATTTGTTGGCTTAACCAATCATAAGGCAACAATCTCGCGCGTCGCCGGAGTAACAAGTTTCAAGGAAACGGAACCATTTTTTGGCTCCACAAATCATAAGGCAACGGAACCATTTGTTGGCTCCACAAGTCATAAGGCAATGGAACCATTTGTTGGCTGCTTTTTGGACAGACCCGGGTTTTAATGAAGCGCAGCAACAAACACCCCTTGGCGCACTGGCCCTCTCGGCAACGAGCTACGCAGCAGCTCGAAGTCTCACCCGAAGTGGCTATGGGGGGGCTAAGGAATCAGGCTTCCTTAACCTTGGCGACGCGAAGACTGCAATCTTCCCCCTCCCTCGTACTAGGGAATCCTTGGCGCGGAATGTCTTACTCTCCTTAGATCTCTCGGTGCGACAACGCTGAAACTCGTACCAGCCTAGCTGCGCGGTATCTCCACTTTGACGCCCGAGGCGATCACCCTCGGCGTCCGATATAGTAACGTTTCCAGCCCTGCGCCACGACGTGGCCTCACACTTCTTAGCGCCGCAGCGACTGCGTTCTACAGATCTCTCTGATACTTAACAATTATAGCGTCGAAGGAAGCTTTGAGAATGGACTTAACATAGTCATAAAGATAACACAATGTTCATGAAAGCACAGATAACAACACAGACATGCATTCACGCAAACATTAACATAGCAACAAGACTTATGGAATTCACCTCCACGGGAAACCACGTCCACAGGAAGTATGTCTCTTATATTAACTCAAAGGGAAGTTATACAGTCATGCTGCGCACACAGCTGCAGCCTTAGATCTTTCCAGGAAACTCCACTCACACAGCTGGGAGCCCTTCTCCTAGATCTACTCTTTCCTCCACAGAGATTACAATAGTTCAGACATCGACTCAGACTGTCTGCAACTCAGGGATTAGCTTCACAGCTATCCAGTTCTAACTCGTGTCTTCTAACAACACAATAGAAAACAATCAATAAATAACCAACCAATTTACTAAAACTAACCAACCTTCTCCCTTATCAATTATACATATATATAGGTGGCCCTGAGGGTCACACCTTTACAAAACTGTGGGCCTTTCCCAACAGTATTCCCCAAAAACCCTAACCGCGTACATGGCTAGGTGTACTGTAGACGTCGCTTGCAGTCACATCACCGCTTCCTGCAGGCTCCGTGATTTCCGGCGCAGATTGTGGGTATGGGCGCCGCTTCATCGTTTATTGCTCCATGTCCTTCGCCTTTAATGCCTTGGTCCGTTGCTTCTTCCTTGGTTAGAGCAACCATAACTTCTGTACTTAGCCTTAATGAGGGTAGCTGAGCCCTCTACTCCGTTGCTTCATTTATTCTTCTTTGGCGTGTGCGCGCGAGCTCCGCGATTTTCGGTCCGTGATTTGCGCTGAGCTCGTCCATCTGGCACCGTACTGCGCACTTATTTGCTTCTGCCCAAAAATTGGTGCTTATACAAAATTAGCACTTACCTCTCAACACTTGTGCTTTTTCCTCAAAATTTGCAGCTTTTACTATAGCTGCGGCCTATGCTCCAACAGATCTTGTATACCAAATTGCACAAAGCTATCGGGCGAAAATCATTAAAACTCTCAGGATGAGTTGATTTAGGGATCAGTGCCAGATAAGTGGAATTTAACGCCCCAGAGACCAAACCCAAAGATCGGGATTCATCAACAGCATCCCTGAGGTCACACCCCATGATATCAAAAAAATGAATGAACAGCTCCACCATCCACCCATCAGGCCCCAGAGATTTGTCCTTAGCAAAATCTCGAAGAGTGTTATGAACTTCTAAACAGGAAATAGTCTCAAAAATTTTGTCCCCCTCCACATCGGAGAACATCCGGGGGTATTCCTTAATAAGTTTAAATTGAACAGGCAAAGAAGTAGTTTTAGGATCAGTATAATAATCACGAAAATGACGAGAAGCCTCAAATTTCATTTCCCCATCACCACGGATCCGTCGACCATCATGATGATTTAGATCCCAGATGTTATTTTGTATTCTGCGTCCATCAACATATCTGTGGAAGAACTTCGTATTTAAGTCCCCAGCTTTTAGCCAAATAGCTCGACTCTTTAGACGCCAAGACTCTTCCTGATTAAGGAGGATCTTGAGTTTTCTTTCCTCCAGCATTGTAAGATGGGCACGAGCAGATGAAGAGATCCCCGACCTTAGGGCTAGACCCCTAAGATCGGCAATTTCGGTATCCAGCAAGTTTAGTTCAGAGGTCTGTTCAGCTTTTTTGGAACGTTCCCAATTACTGGTAAAGTCCCTTAAGGATCCCAATTTAACCGCCAACTTGTCCATGGCCGACCGCTACCCCGACACATCCAAATCTGCCCAAAGAGAGAGAACACCCACATCAAAATCTGGATCTTGTAACCATACAGTATTGAATTTGAAGGGGTATATGCGGTGATTGGCATCAGTTTCAAATTGCAGAATAATGGGATTATGATCGCTGATATGTGTCTGCATACTCCAAGTTCTATAAGTATGAAATGATCTTAAAAGTGTCTCAGAAATCAGATAACGATCAAGACGTTTGGAAATCAAATGCTCATCAAGCTGGCCATTTGACCAAGTTGGGACCAAAGGTCTCGGTTCCTCATCAACCAAGGAGTTTGTGGAAAAAAAGTTCCTGAAATAAGTCCCCAGAGGATCTCTCCTGGCCGCACAACCCCATATCTCTTCAGCTCCCTAAGTAAAATTCAAATCACCAGCGAGTATCAAATTATCCAAAGCCAATAAGTGTCCCGAACATGCGAGATCCCAGAATGCTTCCCTATTGCAGTAGGGCCCATAACAATTTACAATATTTATAACTTGCTCAGAGCCCCTAAACAAGCCGGTCAGGAGTATGCCCAGCGAAGTATTAAAAGGCTCCAGCTTAAGGACCCCTGGGTTCCATGCAGCTAGGAGCCCACCAGAAAGACCAACCGCGTCCATGGAAGACATACACCACCCTGGCTTAATTTTATTGAAGAAGATACGAGCTTTCTCCCCACAGACCATGGTCTCTTGTAAAAATACCAAATCAGGATTAACAATTTGAAGGACTCTTTTGAGGGCCAGTTGTTTGGGCATCCCCCCCACACCCCTGATGTTAAGGGATAGAAAAATCATTAGCGACCCCTGGCTAGGGCTTTGATTCCTCTAAGAGCCATGGTATCCGAAGAGATGGGGTTATTCGAAACAATTTTGTCAGAACCCCCTTGAGTGTTGACTTTTTTATTTTTCCTGGCACTCCTTGTTTTTAAAGGGGAAAAGTCTGCCGCCAACCCGCCCAACCGAGCCCCCTTCACAATACATTGGTCACCCAACGTATTCAAAATGTTAGCAGATGGGTTGTTATTCTCCATCAAATCAGGGGCTAAAGCCGCGGCATCCGGGGGATCAGCCACAGTAGTATTACAAGGTCCAGCATCACTGATAACACGGTTATTGAAGAAAACAGGGATAGGTATTTTTTTGACCATCTCAGAGTAAGATGGGATGTGTATTATACGGTCCAGAGTCTTCGAATCATCAGGTTGAGTGACGACAGGGAGTACCGATGACATTGGTCCCTCCCCAGTAGGCGCAGAAATAGGAAGAGTCTCCTCACAATCCGAGGAAAGGATAACAGTAGGGCTATGAGAAAAGGCCGACGCCTCCGGCGATAAGGGCAAGTCCGACAAAGTTCCCAAGGGAGAATTACAGACAGGAAGAGGTCCATCATAGACGGGAGATGCAATATCAGACGAGACAATAGGATCTTTTTCAGAATCAGAGGCAGATGATAGCTTTGGATATAAGCGACTCATATAGTTACCATTGTTCCCATTGTTAAGCTCCAATGCATTAATAAATTTAATGTCTAATTCATTCAAATAATGATAAAAGGAAGGGTCATTGGATTCCAGTTTACCCAGTAAACCCGCAGCCGGAGGCAAAATCCTGTTGGAGTATCCATCGAGTCCCCCATTTGTATCCGTGTCCTTGTCACTGCCATCATCCGAGGACCAAAAGGGATCCACCCCCACCAGACGACCAGAGGAAAACCGCTGCTTGCATTGCCGCCAAAGGTGACCCACTTGCTTGCAGTTAGAGCACCGGAAGGGGATACCCCAATAATCAATGATCAAGTCTAGCCGACGACCGCGCCAATTGATGTGGAGAACATCAATGAGACCCAAAGATATATCAACCTCCACCAAGAGCCAACCCATGCGTCTGTCAAAACTAGTAAGATGTTCCTCCTCCACATGGAGAAACCGTCCCAAGCTATTGCCAATAGCTTCAAATGCGCCCCGGTTCCAGAGGGCAAGTGGCAAGCCAAGGATGAGCACCCATAAATGATGCATGCGCACAGTGGCCGAATCAGGGTCAAAATCAGTGTACCACTTCTGAAGCATGAGGCTACCCGCACCATGCAACCACAGCTGAGCCAAAATGGTATTACAATGTGCTTCCTGATTAAACTTGAAGCCGAACCATCCACGTGCCATAGCAAAAACCTGAGGAGTATATCCCACAATTGGCTTCCATTTCTCCGCAACCCAGCCCACAATATCTTTGCGGTCCATAGCAAAATATGAAAATTTCCCCACCAGAACAGTCATGTTGAACTCCACGAGTTCTTCCAAACTGAGGTCTCACCCCATAGTTAGCCAGACCTCCCCAGGACGACAACAGAACTTCTCACTCAAACGGTGAGTTGCTCGAGTGGTATGTCTCGTGTTCTTCTCCTGAGCATGTGATGGACACGCCCGCATATTATCAACGGAAGGGTCAGATCCCGAAGTCCTCCCAGGAGCATCAGTCAAAGGCAGCTGGCCTTTCATAGCCCCATGTCTAGCACGTGGCGTTCGCTGCCGGCTGCCCGAGGCGTGTTGACGCTTGCCATGCAACTTTTCCCGAAAATATGATTCCGGCTTGAAACAACCCGCCTCTTCCATTCGGTATTCTGAGGCGGTCATGGAGTTTTCCGCCAGAGCCTGAGTATCCGCCACATGATCACCCATTGCCAAGTGTGAGTCGTTCACACAAATCACCACAAGAAGGTTCCAGAAAAGCTGGAGAAGATATGACGAAAGGGGCGAAGAACGGGCAGATCCACACCAGAAAGGGGCGAAAACCGGCTCACGGCAAACCGAAAGAGTAACCCGACAGTATCCGAGAGGGAATGATGCCAAAAAATCACGGGCAGAATCCAAGATTCACAAGAATGACGGAACCCCAGATGAGAAACCCCAGTAAACCCTCCAAAATCGCCACAATCCGACCACCAGACCGGACAAGTGAAGAGACCAGAAAGTTCAATGAGTGTATGATGCCCGCACGTTTTAGGAGGACATACCCATCATAGCAAAAGACCCGGTCCTGTCCCGCCAGTCAAGAAAATGGACCCCAATTTGCAGAATACACCTGACAGGGGAATGTGTCCCCAATAAACCAAACCACAGTTAAAGAGGCCGGAAACCATACACCTCACATTCGGCCGTGAGCAGAAACCCCAGAAAATCATAACCCCAATACATTTGTAACAGCCAGAACAAACCCAGTAGTCAAAAAATATTATAAAAACCCCATTTTACAACCAACAGTCGCTATCCCCTGAAAGAAAGTCTATTTAAACCAAAAAGAAAGAATATATTCTGCAACTGAATGGATAAGAGCGTGCCTATATGGGATACAGATAACGACGGCATCCACCTCAAATCCACACCCAAAAACTGGCCGGCACCCACAACAAAACCTGCGTCTCCACCATAGTCCTGAAAGTTGCTTGTCAGCTACGTTTGGCCCTGTGTTCCATCACGTTCCAGAGATTGCAGAGCGAAACCCTAATTCACTTGGGATAGGTTACTATGGTAAGTTACTTTGATTCAATTAATGAATAGCAGGGGACCTTTTCCTTTGATTCAATTAATAATGAATAGGGGACTTTTTCCTTTGATTCAATTAATAATGAATAGCAGGGGATTTTTTTAGTTGAAAAAAAAACTTCTTTTTTAATTGAAAAAAAGAAAATACAATTTTTTTAGTTGAAAAAAAAAAACATAACAACAAAGGATCTGTGTGCTGTAAGATTTCATGTTGTGTTGAGTGGTTAACCGACCATATTCGATTTCAAAGATGAGGAAAACGTTTATTAGTCCCTGCCTAGGCAAGGCTATACCTTTAGGAAGTCAAATATTTTTGACTTTGTATTAATATTTAATTTTCATGTTTTTTTAAATAATGTTTTCAGAAAATAAGTTATTAAAATGAATATTTTAAAAATTAATTTCTTTTTTTTTATTTTCTAAAAAACTAAAATGACATTTTTTTATTGGTGAAGGATAGCTAGATTTGACATAAATCTCGGCTTTTAATTTTTAAAAGCTAAAATTAATTTAAAATTAAAAAATTAGAGAATTTTACAACTCAATGAAAAAGTATTAAATGACATTTATTGAATCCTTGGTCAAGCAAGAGCAAAATAAAACAACATCGGAGCTTTATGGTTGTAATACCCCATTTTGCCCTTGATGTAAATATTGCTTAGGTATAGTATGTGTAAATGCCCTAGTGTGGAGCTCAAGGCCAAGGCCCCACTAGTGGATGTTTCGGTTTATTGCTTAGGCAAGTATCGATACAGTTTGATTATTCATGGGCTGCTAAGCCATCAAGAATGTAAACGATGTAATTATTACTGAATGAATAAAATAACCAAGAAATTGGCTAAGGAGGCAACGAACGAGAAGCGGGTTGTGTGTATCCACTAGGGAGAGGTGAGGGGGTTTGGGATTGATTGACCATGTTGCCACATGTCTGACTGAGAACCCGTTTGAACTCCCTGCTGACATTAATGCGATTTCAGAGGGTGGTTGAGCACCAACGGCTGAGTCTGATGGAGTATAGAGCATGCCTGCAATTTCGTATGGCAGGGGATGGCTTTGATCAGGTGCGCGTGAAGGCATCAAACTACCTGGGAGAACTCGTAGAGCCTGTTGTGAACTCGGGGGGGAGGGAAGACTCAGAGACACACAATCATCGATTCAGAACTCACGTACTCTCAGTTCCCTGTTTTTGGAACGCTCGCGCTACCATGGGGAGGACCATTGACCCTCGCAGAGGATTCACCTGTGTGTTTTCCTGTAAGTAGTGCGCCCCTGTGTGTGAGAACTACCCAAAAACGAGCAGCTGTGACACCATGTGTGTAGAACCCTGGTGCAGCGACGGACATAGTCAATAGAGAAGGTTGCAGAGCGGTTTGCGCAGAGCAACCGTGGGAAGACCCCAAGCCGGGATATATCTTGTTGTAAACCGTGGGAGAAGGGTTGGATTGCTGGAGAAACTCAGTGAAGGCTATAGTCTCAATGAACTAGTGACTGGACCTTTCTATGCCCATCCTGGAATAGCACTGGAAGGGAAGGACCTTGTGACACTGTACAGCAGTGATAGGATCTTCCTTGTGTTGGATGTGGTAGGTATTGTGGGTGCTAGGTCGGCTGTGAGCGACTAGACCTTTCTATGCCCATCCTGGAATAGCACTGGAAGGGGAGATGCCTTGAGAGACTGTGTGATTATGCAGTAGGTCTTCCTCATGTTGGATGTGGTAGGTATTGTGGGTGCCAGGTCAACTGAGTGCTGAGATGCCTGCAGTTCTGTGGTTGAACTCACTGGTTTAGCAATGCCCCCTTGTTATCCCTGTGTGCTGAAGAACCCCTGTAGGTTGGCTTAGCATGGGTAGGTGCCCTGGAATGCTTGGTAAACCCAACTACATACTGGTTTAGCATGAGAATGGAGCCTTGATTGTGAGAGAACCTATTAGCCCTCCTTAGTGGATACACTGCCCAGCTCGAGGGTGATCTCTCAACCGAAAGAGTATAGGCTGGACAGAGATCTAAGGTTGGGTGGAACGTTGCTCTCACTTAGCCAGTTGCTTCGGAATTCAAAGATAAGTATTCTGTTATGGTAAATGATGTGGTTTCATTATTATGATAAATGCTTGTATAGTCATGGAATTGTTGTATGTATGGTTATATGAGTGGTTGACATGAAGTCGTGTACAGGCCTGAGTAACAGGTTGAATCCACTATGTGTATTTACCTTGTATTGCAGGAACTAATGCTTGTAATTCTTGCATATGATAGATGTGTGAGTTAAGTCTAGGGATGCATTTTATATGTGATGTTGTATGATAGAGCTCCATCGTTTTTGGTAATGAATGTGATGTGTACTAACCCTGTGAAGGAAAGATATATCTACATTGATCCTTGAGAAGTTAGAGAAGCCCTGAAAGTGGTTTCAGGAACCTGTGTGGGTCTGATAGCAGGAAGGGACCTTGGCAGGTTGAAGGTTGGAATGCTTAAGTGTGGATAGGAACAGAGCTTCAGAGAAAGAAATGAGGTGGTTAGGTGCCTCACCTAGTCAAGGGGATGCTACCATTGGATAGAGTTCTCCAAAAGCTTTCCAACGGTACTGACCTTGCCCATTTTGGATACTGGAGAGAAGAGTTATGTCCCTTGGAAGATTGATGAAACCCTTACAGAAACAGGGTTCCGCACGCATGATTCTGTGGGTTGCGGGTATGCCAAAGTCCGCGTGGAGAGTTTTGGGCCTTCCGCAATTCCGAACCCGAAAGTAGCGGGTTTCGGGTTCTTCAAAACTCGCATGACGGGATTTGGACTTCCCGCAACCCTACACCCGACATTGCGGGTTGCGGGGTCAATGACTTGCAGGCTTCAAGTTTCGGGGTGACCACCCCGCGGCGGAGTAGTTGGAATCGGGTTTCAGGTTGCGGGTTCGCCAAAACTCGCACTATGTGTTTGGACTCCCGCAATCCTGAACCTGAAACTGTGGGAACCATTGTTGCGAGATGTGCGTTTCGGAACCACTATTGCGGGATGTGCGTTTCAGAATCGTTGTTGCGGGATTCACGTTTCAGGATTCGTTGTTGCGGAATCTGAGTTCTCCAATTGTGTGTATGGGCGCTCAGTCAATGGTTTTGGAGACAAAAAATGGATCACGGTCTTCAGCCGGCCAGGTGGGTCGGAGGGGACGTGACAATCATTTATGCTCTGAGGCTTCTACTCAGACATGTCGCCTGGTTGTTGCATGGCCTGTTTGGCCCACTCCACTCAGACATGCCACCTGGCCCACTCTGTAATGTTCGTTGTTGTTAATTATGCAACTTCCTCTTGGTGCTCAATGTCAACGACATGTATCCTCATCATTTTGGCAAGACCAAAAAAGGTTTCACAAGTCGAGCTTGGCAGAGCACCTTTACCAAAAAACCCAATTGTTTCTCCTTGAATGTCCCTGGTATCTGGTACATCTGCAATATTGGAACTTTCCCATTATTAATTGTTGAAAACTAGTTATCGTAAATAAGATTAAGTAGGGGTGATAAGATAGATGCAACCCAGTTACCCTACATTTGGTCCAGCCTAGCCGATTTGATAAACGAGAATTGCCAATGTAAATTTTATGCTTTTCCACAACTCCACATATGCCTTCTCCTTCCAGTGTGGTGGAATCCTTTACCTCAGCTGATGGCTCTATGGCTTGTTGTCGACTGTATCATACAATTGCAACTAACATGGGATGACTTGCTCTACCCTCAAGGCTTGCAATCCTACAATATTCATTCAATACTTGAAAGAAGTTTAAGTTTATGATTGAATGGAAAAAATGAATATGTTATTGTTAATTTATCAATTTGGAAAGAATGGTTGATCTATAAAAACTTACCATGATAACCATTTATGCTCATCAATGGTCTCATAATCAACAAACTTTACATCCACCACCCTGAATATTCCCTTTGTGAGTGTTCTAGTTTTATTAAACGTTATCGCTTTAAGCTTCCCTAAGGCTTCTAGATACTTCCCACCTTTGATAAGGATCCTTGTTCTAGCAGCACGGGCCAACCCATAGGCTGTGGCCACCAATGTTGAGATAACGAAAGGCGCATGGGAAAGCGATCACCACAAGAGCTAAGGCTTTATAAGCCCACTTGCAAATTCCAAGCCAGCTATCAATACAAGGGGTGATTAAGGTGAAAATAACTATTGGAAAAGTCCTATCCGTTGATATGTGTAGCTATACAGACCACCTTTTAGTCTAATAGTTTTCTAAAGTATAAAAATAGAATCCATGTAGAAATGATCATGAATGATTTTGCAGTCTCTAACATGGCATGAAACAACTTATTTGCAAAATCCAGAGTCATATTTTTTTATCGGAACTGTGACAATAACAAATAGTTCAAAGAGAACCAAAAGAAGGAAAAAAAAGCCTACATATCTAGAGGACATTCGGGATTATACCATGCAATCCTGTACAGTCATTTCTGCCTATTGGAGAACCTTATACAAAGCATTCACAAGATATAGAAGGGAAAACGAGCGCTTACCTAGGGTTCAGGGATTCAATAAGCTCCAAATTTTGCAAAAAAAAGTAGAGTGCGCCTCAGTAGTGTTCTTAGCAATTTGAATTGGAGCTCGAATGGAAGAATTCAGTAGTCTGTGGGGTATTATTTGGCACCACCCTGGAACGTTCTCTAGTGGGACATATGTCCGATAGCTTTTTTGATCTTGTGCCTATAACAATATAGTGACATAAGTCGCAGGCTCTACCATGTGGCTTGTGCATGGATTAAACGTGGTCGTGACCTTCCTTACTCGGTAAGCTTCATGGCATTGCATGGCGTCAAAGTGGTCATGATTTCTTGGGATGTCAGAACGTGGCATATTTTTATTTTGCTTTAGTCTTTTTTAAATTTTATTTTATTGTGGTTGTTCGTCCGACTGAATACATGTTGAAATTATTCAAACATATGGCTAAACAGGTTTTGTCCATATGTCCATGAAGAGAACCCTCCTCTACCCTTCTATCGGAAGAGGTAGGACCAGGCATGGTTTTCGTCCAAATCACTTTGGCTACTATCACCATTTCTTCTCTCAATGTTGATTCAATATGCAGGTAAAACAAAAATATACAGTCAACATTTATGTATATTCTGAATGAATTGCGCTAGTTTGTTCCATGTCTGAGAGCTTGGCATTTGATTTTTTTCATGTTTGGAAATGCCATTAGGAAAATTTTGAATGTAGTATGACAATGAAGTTTGAACTCATGGAGTCATGGACATATATTATTATTAATTATATAACTTCCAGTCTTCAACTTGATATCTACTACAAGTCTATGATTTATCAAATTTATTATTTTATGTTTCAAATTCTCAATGTGAATGTTCATATATATATGTGTGTGTGTGTGTGTGTCTACAGTACCCCCGACGTACCCAAGTACCCTGTTTCAAAAAGTAGCGTACCTATCCCTGTCCCCATACCAATACCCGTCCCCGTACCCATGTTTCCTGGCAACTTAGGATTACACATAGGGCCATAAGAAATGTCATGGGAAACTTAGGATTACACATAGAGCCATAATAAATATCATGTCAAGTCCTTTGAACTTTTGTGCGGATTCTGAAACTACACAACTATTTACATTTTAAACCCTACTGTTCTCATGATTTAAAATAGCTATCGTCATACCTGATCTCACAGAATGCATAAATCTTAGCTATGTTTGCAGAGAAAACCTTATACAACCAGATGAAGCAAGATTTTTTCAATAAATGACACGAGTGACTATTTGCAATGTCAAAGAAAGTTGAAGCATAAAAGCCAATGTGTAATATAGTTAAAAGGTCAGATTTGAGTAGTTGCTACTTCCAATGTTGGTTATATCATATAGGTATACTCTAGCTACATGAAGGGATAAACAAAGGCACTTTCCGTGCATGCAGATTATGGCAAGGGTTTAAATTTGGTTTTGCCATTTCAGTTGGTTAACAAATATTGAATGAAGTTGATACACAACTCTATGACTAGTCATTGGTTATGAGGAAATTTCAATTCTTGCCCAAAAATAACAAGTATGAGATGAATGAGTACTGTATTTATTCGTTATGTGTTTGTACACGTGACAAGTATATTGTTAGAGAATGACCTGTAATCAGATATATAAATTATTATGAAAAGTGAAGAAACAGACCAAATGTTAAAGAAATGGGAGGATTGATTTTAGAGAAATGGACTCAAGAAATGTAATGTTTCCTGACATATGGTGCCTTAGAAATGGAAATGGTTGTAGAAAATGGTGTTTTCTTTTTTGTTCCTTTTCTAAGTTGTTTTATCACAGGAAAAAGAGCTCCCTTTTTGTTTCTAGTAGAATTCACATATTGGTTTTCACCCAGCTTGCAGTTTTGAGTACTGAATTGGTCTTTGAGGACTATTAGAATTAGCTGAGAAACCCATTTACTCTAGATGATTTAAATGGAATGAACTGCAGATGTCAATGTTTTAATGCAGGTTCAATCAATTTATTTCCTATTACAGACACTAGCAAGACATGGTTGCATTGCCTGGTTGTCAGTAACATCACTGTTGTTACCTATTCTGGTCATTATCACAATCTTGGTTTAGTTGTTTGAACTACTGTTGCTAATCTCTGTACCTCGGTAGGTATTGCCAGAATAAGCCACCCCATTATTACCAAAGACCTAATAAATCCTGTTGGGTTGGAAATAACAGTCTTTTAGTGAAGTAGATCAACTGTCCTTTGCCATGTTGCTTGTTATTGATTCATGGATGTTATTTGATAGATCTTATCTTATGAGAATAGATGTTAGCTAGAGGTGGAGTTGGTTTATCAATGGCATAACTAAATGCATCCAAGTGAATGCCACCTAGCAGGGTATGCGGGTTATATGGTGGCACCTGTAGAAGAAAGTTGGTAAGGGAGAAGTCAAAAACAAAGTTGGCTACTAAGGGTGGACAAGATTGCTTATTAGAAGATGAGGGCAGTGGCATTGGTGCATCATCATCGATATTTGGCAACATAACAGATGATATCCAACCTAAGTTCAAGAACTTGACAACTGTGAGGAAAATTTACCCTCAAATTGTCAGACATGTCTTCCAGACCTGTTAAATTAGTAATGATTTTTGCAAGGAAGACCTGTAAATCTGAGCTCCAATTTGATTCTCTGTTCTAATCTCACTGTTGAATCAGTTATTCACATTATGATTCTGTTTCACAGATCAACAATATTATTCCTAAATCAGCTATTCATATTATGTCTCTACCATGAATTTTTACTGTATAATGTAAAAGCAGAATACATTATCTATTGTTAAAGGTAAGATGAATGCTTCATTTGCAAGAGATTGGATGAATGAGATTTCCATCGGCAACTCACTCCTAAAGTGGCCAAGTTTTGAATATATAAATATGGGACTGTGATGATCTTTGGTATGAAAAAGATTGGGCGCATCATCAGTTGAACAACCACCTGACTGAGGAAGGACCCTCCCATAAAACAGTGCAGAGTGAGTTGTCTCAGATCATCACATTTTTCTTTGATGATGCATCCAATCATTTTAATGCTAAACATCATCACAATTCCATGCTTCTATATTTAAATGTTGGTCACTCTGGCTTTAGATTTTAGCTTTCCCTTAAACAAATGACAGTGCTTAGATGTGATATGCCAAATCAACATAAATGTTATTAAGAAATAGTGAGGATAAATGATCAAAATTTAAATAAGGTTTTTAAGAAACAATGAAGATAGATGATTAAAATTTTAATATGATATAGTGGCATAATACTAGATACCAACAACATCCACAAGGGTAATTGTTCTCTACAGAATTACACTGCAACCAGAATAATTTTTATTTGTGGTCTAGTTCTGAATACAACGGAACTACCTGATACAGGACACTAGTAGTTATAACCCAAAATTGGAAAATATTGGGGAGACCTTATCAAATACAATTTTGATCTTAGACCAGCAATTTTTATTTGTTTATACAAATGTCACAGTCAATCTGTTAGCGTATCATATTTGGTACTTCAAATATGATAGCATAGGGCATCTTTACATATTAATCTTTTGAAAGACCGTTTGTCTGATTGTTAATATCTCAAGTAGAAGTAGAATCATGCCACCAAAGACTTTGTGAATGCATGTAATCTAAGTAGCAGGGCACCTGTACCTGGGGGTAGGGTACGCATACCTGTATCGGATAGCCGTACCCACATATCGGATAGCCGTACCCACATATCGGATAGCCTGTACCCATGTACCCTATCAAATGAGTAGCCTACTGTACCCAAAACTTGGTCGAAGTACTTTTGACATTTGTCATGGATTTAGGGGATGTTGATTGCAGATGGGACGGGGTACCCCTATTTTGGGGATGCCTAAGGACCAGTTTTGTATGGGGTACCCTTCTTTTGGGGACGCCTTGGGATGCCTAGGGACCAATTTGGTATGAGCCCAGCCAGTTTTGTACAACTGACATTAAAGACAGTAATATTATATGGTAATATTAAATTCTTATAGTAAAAGGATAGAAAATTAAAGACAAGGAGAATGTCACTTTTAAAAGGATAGAAAATGAAAGATAAGGAGTATCACTTTTACTTGAATTTTTAACATTACCATTAATTGTTTCAGGATCTTTGAGAGTGGTTCCAACCTCATTGGACTTCATATGCAAAAAGTAGAATTTTAGATCCCATTCAGAATTCAACAAACTTAACAGTTTTCAAGATTTTAGGATTGCAATGTTTCCACTGGATTCTATCATATATGAGGCTATGGGATTGGCATTTAATCAAGCACATACAACTTCTCTATGTACCTTGATGTTGAACTCCCCTATCATGACCTTAACTCAAGCAAAATTACTTATTAAGCCTGGGAAGCTTTTTCTACCTCATTTTAACACTTGGATTAGGATGTTTCATCAAAACTTTAGGGTGTTAACTAATTTCATTGGAGGATCAACTTCGAGATTCAAGGTAGAGGCAAGGGCTAGAGCCTAGAGCAAGGGGAATAGGGTGCTATTAATGAATAGGATCCCAATATAGGCAAGTATTTTGATATGTAATTATTTGTTGTAGCATGAAGTTTTTTGGACTCTATAGGCCATTTAGCCTCTTTGTTTATGTATTTTGGGTCAGATATGGATTGCACTTTGTTTTTTTAGAAGGGTGCTATATACATGAGAAACTTTGCATATTTGTGTACCCAAGTCCCATGTTTCAAAAAGTGGTGTGCCTGTACCTGCACCCGTTCCCATCCCCGTATCCAAGTTTCCTGGAAATTTAGCATGTAATGCTATGCAAATCTTGTCAGCATTGTAATTCAATTACAAAAAAATTACTCCTATGCAAACTTTCAACTGGAGAAAATCCCATTTTGATGGAGTTATAAAGTTGTTGTGAAATGTGACCTATAAGCTAAAATCTGAATTAGAATATTTAGAGCTTGCACATGAGAGAGAGAGAGAGAGAGAGAGAGAGAGAGAGAGAGAGAGAGAGATCTCAATATTGGGTAAAGAACATGCATCTTCTCTTTAAACGTTAATATTAAACTTTTGGAAAATGATGTCAATATCGTTATTAAATCATGGTGAGGAGCTAAAGGCCAAGGCCCGGCCATCGATTTATTGATGCATATGGTTTGCGTGCTAGCCAGGCACATTGGAATTCAAACATCATGTAAATATGCATTTTAATAAAATACCCACAACTAGCTATGCAATGCAACAAGAGATGGGGGCATGATTTTACAAGGAATTGGGAGGGAAAAAATTCAAACCCTTGGAGCCAATCAAGTCAAGCCAAATGTCAATGAGAGAACCCATCAAACCCTCAACTACCCATGTTGACTTTTGTACCCAATCATTGATTTCTCCCAAGAGTTGGTTGAGGTAGTTAATGCCTTGGGGAATGAGAGGTATGACTGTCCAAATTCGGGTATGGGAAAGCCACCCTGCATGGAAAATCGTGTTTTGCTTCCTGGGCAAGAAAAGAGCCATGAATTGCTCCCCAATCCATTATCCATCAACCAATTGCTCTCCCTCACGAGTTGGGAGCTACCTGGGCATTTTCCAGCCATGCTTTTATGTGTTTTCCTTGATCCTCAGCTGGGAGAAGGGCGTTTTTGTGTTGTATACCAGTGGGGAAGAAGGGGAATCCAATTGGGGGTTCCATAGAGACCGTTTGGCCTACTGAATGCTTAGATACTTGGGGAAAAAATCATTTTCCTCCCTGTGAATGTTTTTCCCCATCCCACAATTTGTTTTTGGTTGGAAACGATTTGGGGAAAGCCCATGGCCATCCTGTTTGAAAATATCATTGTTAAACATGTGTATCCATGCCCAATGATTGTGCTTGTTGTGTGTAGATAGAGTATGTTGGGTATGGGTTATGGGAATCCATTGTTTTGTCTTGAGCTTGAGTGCAAGCATCCAGGGTTCAAATGTAGCCTGATAAACCCAGCTGTGGATTGGCTTGGCTCAGATGAAATGATTAATTGGGCTGTGCATGAGCTTGAATGCCCCATTTTCCTTGTATGAATCATGCCCAGCTCGGGGGTGGCAGTTGTGTTGAGAGATTGATGAACACAACTAGCCTATGGTTGGGTGAAGCATTGCAGTGACATAGCTAGTTGTCTGGGACAATTGCACAATGAAGATAAGTGTTTTTCTGTCTATGTATTTACTTCTGCAATGTTTAAATTGATGACTGTTTTGATATGTTGTATGCATATGATATGTGTGTGGATGAGTTTCAATTCCGCTGTGCATATTGCTTAATTTGTATCTGCACACTTTTGAATTTATGTGTATGAATCTAATGAATGGACTGAGTTTTATGTCAAAGCCCCACAGATCAGTATCATGTTCCCGTCTTTGAATTGGGACCACGGGAGAGTACATTACATTTGGTATCAGAGCGAAGGTTGCAGCATTGGGCCTTCATGGGCTACCTATCACAGTTGCAGAGGTAAGTATTCCTCCTGCTCAACATTGATGATTAAGAAAATTTCAAATTTTGAAAAAAAAAATTCTAAGTGTTTCTGAGTTTTCCGCCAAGGTTGTGTCGGTGAAACTCGCTGAGTTGCGCCGAAACGGTCGGTGAAACTCACTAAGTTGTGCTGACAAAGTTTGCGGAATTTCAAAATTTTTGTAAGTATTTTTGAAATTTTTTCTAAGTGTTTTTGTTTGGTTGAGCCGACGCGTTCGGGCGAGTCTTGTGGAGTTGAGCCGATATGTTTCGGCGAGACTCGCTGAGTGGAGCCGACATGGTTGGAAAATTTGGCTGAGTTGCACCGACGAAGTTGCGGAAGTGCCTGGGGAAAGGAAGAAAAATTTCAAAATTTTTCGAAGTGTTTTTCAGCGTCAAAGAGGAAATTTCGGTAGAACTCGACGAGTTGGCCCGAAACGGCGGCAGAACTCGGCGAGTTGCTCCGCAATGGGTTGCCAGGAAACTTTGAGTTCGCCGACTGGAAAAACTCAGTGAGTTGATCTGAAATGGGTCGGAAGAACTCGACGAGTTGCTCCGAAACATGGAATTTCAACTGTTTTCCAGGGAGATTTTTCAAGCGTCGAAAATTGAAAAATGACCTTGAACTTATGCGCTAGATTGCGCGAAATCAAAGGATTTACAAAAAAAAAAAAAAACCAAAGCCAAAGGGGCAAGCCCCCTTGACCCCCGTCGTCTCCCGGAGACAGTCATTGAAAGTGTGAAATGCATTCTCTATGCTTGGGATGAGAAGAAGGAATTGCATAGAAGGTTGTGGAGGCCTTATTAAGAGTAATTGGCTGTAATATGCATTGCGAAAGAGAAATGGGAGCAGCAAGGCAATGTCTATGCTTGGAATCTGCACTATGGAGGATTAAAGAAGGAATTTCCTCACCTTAAACTATTTTTGTTTATAGCATAAGAATTGCATATTTGGAAAATATAAAAAATGAATGTTATACACGTATGTATATATTGAATTGCTAATTCGTGAGAAGATCATAGCTAATGATTGCTTGTGTGCATGGTAGAGATCCCATGAAATTGGATCAGCTATGATGTGGAAGAGGAAATTCCATGCTACAATGAGGAAATTGAAAAGGGAGAATTCCTTAACTCCTCTCTTGCTATCATATTTATATTTCTTGAGTTTTATATATTGTAAATTATGGCATAGGGATGTTGGAAATGCAAGAGAGTAGCAGATTAAATGCATATGAATTAGTGGGCATGATTAAAGAGTCATTTCATAGTGCATGTGAATTGCTGATGCATGAGCATGATGTTGCATATGGGTAAAGGTAGTGAAACTTACACATGGAATATCCCATTAATGGTATTTCCTATGGTTGATCACCAGTAATGTTGTTGATAATGGTTGTACAAATTAGACCATAGAAGCATGATTGAAAATGCCAGAGGATAGATAGATGAAGTGAATATGTACTAGCTGGAATACTAACAGACATTGCATAATGCATGTGAAAATGTTTGTACATGTATATGATACTTCATATTGGTTAAATAGTGAGGTTTTACATATGCAATGAGCCACTTAATATCATTATGGTGGTTGCTAATAATTAGTTGTGTTCATATTGGTTGTAGGACCAAAGAAAACCGAAGCATAGCTAAGGATGTGGATGATGTTGTTGCATATGACCAACAACCTTATGAGGAAAGGATGGTGCAACAAATATGTGATCATGAGGTTGTCAAAAGGACTATGTAGCCTTGGTAAGAGGCCAACTAATCAGGTAACATCAAGCGATGTTAATGACAGCCATGCAGGTAATGGTTATTTGTGCTTAATTGCATGAATGTTGAAAGAGGATTTGGTAAGGTCTCTTCCACTATGTTTAAACTATGTTGATATGGGCATGTGGTATTGAGTGCCTGAATGTGAATGTCAACCTACCAAGTATGGTGAGGTGTGGGTAAGTGAAGGCAGGGAGCCTTACACCCTATAGTTTCTTAGGAACCTCAATGCATGCATATGAAATTATATCATGCCATTTGTGTATATTGGTTGTGAGTCTAACAACCAAAGAAAGTAAAATAGTCATGTTGTCATAGTGCATTCCATATGAGACAACCATGGTTAGGCCATAATATGTTGGAATGCATGGCATGATAGTACAATATGCACGGACCAATGCAAAGTGACATTGAGCGGATATGCCTTGAAAGATTTTGTAAATATTGTGGTTATGCATTAAGTGAATGCACATCAAAATATCATGTAAATGTGCATGCATATGTGTGGGTTCACATGTTGAGATGCATTGTGTGAATGCATGGTTGTGATATATATGTTTCAATGCAATTAGATAATCGATGAAATGGTGAACCATTGTTAATACTGAGACCATTTCATGAGCTGCTGTGAATGCAGGAGAATGATTGCATGAAGAAGGTAGACATGTTGATGGGCTACTGAAGTGCTCGGTTGGAAGGACAAAGTTGCATAAAAAGAATATGGCTGTGAAGTAATGAATATTGGAGTTTTTATTTAAAATGCATGGATAGTGTATCTGTGTCTTGCAATTCTATTATGATAATGATGCATATATAAAGATATATATTTCATTGCATTTCAAATATTAACAGCTGAAAGTGTTTGAATTATTGAGTGTTATAATTCTGAGATCACTTTAGTGACTGTTGTAGCAATGAAAGGATTATATGCATAGATACTCACAACGTGTTTGGCTGATTGAAGTTCAGTTTTCAGGTAGAAAAGTCTTGCGTATGGCAATGAGGATAAGTCCATAATAGAGACTGGGATCTACCATGTGCAGAAGCCAAAAGTTATGACAAGGTTCTCATGGTTGTGGAATTTAACTAATGCATGAAATAGATTTGTGAATTTCAGATTTGAAATTTTGCTAATAATTGCTAATGACTATTTGGCTTATATAAAAATTGCGTCAGGAGGCCATGTTGTAGGTGGACGTTCATGTATGGTAGCAAGTGTAAAACCATAATGGATAGAGTGATACCACTTACGAGAGCCAAACAATATGATGATAGCCTCGTTGCTAAGCAAATCAATTTCTGTAGTAGACAGAATTGCAAATTCATATTGAATTTAATTATTAATGACATTGATTAGTTACAGAACAATCAGATTTGAAGTTTATTGCTAAATGTTGCTGACTGTTTGCATATTTGATAAGTGTGCTAGGATGACACATTGCAGAAAGACCATGTGTGATGGCCTGCAGAAGCCAAACTAGATGGGAAGGACCCTATCCTTTGGAAATGGGTTTCGGGTGAAACGCCATAGTAAGTTTTGTTAATATCCCAGCTGCACTGCATGTTGGAAAGCCATGTGAGTGAGATGGTGAAATTATGCCAAGAAGGCATGTGTGGTTTATGGAACGTGAAAATATTGGGGTGGCAAACTGAAGTACTGTTGACTCAGAGAAGGGAGCCCCATTCTTCGCAAATGAAGGAAAGATACATCTGAAAAGGTATAAGTATTCTGTAACCCTAACTTAGAATATACATGTCTGGTTATTAGATTTAATATGCAGAGCATGTTTTATTATTCCAAACTACTTGAGTATGATTGGGGCCTACATGACTCACATCCGAAAGGGAGTGCACACCTTTTTGGTGCTGGGTTATGATAGGGTTGTCAATATTGACTACACCCTAAGGGAATGGATGCATTCCTGCTGTTTCAATACTTGATAGTGAATGTGATGAATTATGCTTCAATTTTAGAGCAGCAATACTGATTAGTTTGCTTATCCATCTTGTGTTATCAGCTAAAACAAATGTAATTTGGTGTTGCACACAGAAAAAACATAATGAATGGTTGTTGTGGAGGTAATGATGAAGGGTTGTTGCATGCCTAATAAACCCAGTCGATGCACTGGTTTGGAATTATTTGCTTGGATGTTATGGGTATTGTGGGACCATGTTGGCTTGCAGTCAAGGAAGACACCTACAGAGTTCCTAAAGGGAAGGTTTGCCCGGGAGAAGGAGTGCCATCCTTGTGTGGATGAAGAATTGTTATGCGCATGAAGGGTTGTGACACGTGTGAAAGGCTGATGCAAGCCTAAGGTAGAGTGGTAGAGCCTTGACCTATAATGGTCAGTGGCGCAGTTTCCTTCCATTGGTCGATGACCTAAACGAATGTGCGGGCTCGGCAATGGAGAGGGCCAACCATGTATGGGATTGGTTGGGCACCACAAATGCTTGGTAAACCCAGTCGGCGTGAAGGTGTACTGGTTGGGCATTAACTATTTGATGTTGTGGAGCAGCATGCATGCTGGCCAAACATCCAAGTCCATAGGCGATCCCAAGGCTTTCAAAGCGAAGCAGGATCCTTTGGACCAGAAAGGAAATGCACAATACAGATAAGTATTCATTTTCATTTATTTTCCTGTTTGGAATAATGAAGATTTCAAGTATAAGTCTTCTAACAGCTAAGCTGATACACTGTTGTTTCTTTGTTGGAAACCTTGGTCATTGCAGGAAAGCAAGGACCCTGAAAGGACTATAAATTCCTGGTAATCCAGAGAGTAACTGGTTAGGTGCTAAAATTCTTGGTAATCCAGAGAGTAACTAGTTAGGCACTAAAATTCTTGGTAAATCTAGAGAGTAACTGATGCTCGATAAATTTAGAGAATAGTTGGTGGGAGCATTAAGCACTTGATGTTGTGGAGCAGCCGGCGTGCTGGCCAAACATTCCTTAATTAATTGATAAAACCCAGTCGGCGTACTGGCCTGGCATTGCCTATTCGAATGGTTGGGGAGTAGTCTGTGTGCTGGCCCAACATTCATTATTGTATCTACAGGAAATCCAAGGCTTGTAAAGAAAATAAGGATCCTGTGGGATAAAGTGAAGGCATCCAATACAGATAAGTATTTGGTTATCTTGCAGCTTCTTGCTTATGAATATACATGTGTATATGATTTGGTTATGATTTCTCAAACTCTCATTTAGAGATGAACCCTATGAGAATAAACTGAACATGTGAATTGATTCAATGTTTGAGTGTAGGTATTGTTGGAAGCAAGGACTATGAAGGCATCATAGAGATGCATGTGGACATGTGATCGTCCGAAAGAGCTCAGTGTGAGCAGCAATGAAAGATGGTTCTAGTGTACATGTGTGGGTCTTAGCAGCCAAAGGTTCTGTAGGCAACAATGGGGAAGGATTCCCTAGTGGAAAATCCTTAGACAGACCTTAGACACTAAGTGTCATAGCCAAGAAGGGAAAGTCAAGCATTCACATTGAAGTGAAAGAGTCTAAGGAGCATGAAACCACCGTGGCGGTGTAGCTTCGGATTGGAACAAGACTAAGAAGGGGAAACTCTTACTCTTCTCTTTCCTTTTTGATTGATGCATTTCAGAAACAAAGGATTGTTGAATGCATGTTGTGACAGGAAGTTGATTGTGTTTATTGCTTGAAATGAGTTGTGAATGCTGAAATAGTTATTTTCCTGTGAAATGATGAACATGAATGAGTTCATGTGTATGTTGGGAAAGCATGAAATGTGTGGAAGTCTCATGAGTAAAACATGGACGTTCCATGTCAATTGGGCAAATAATTGACTAATTTTAATATTGTGTTATGCTTGTCCTAACAGGAATTGGCATGATGAGTCTCACAAGTGAGAAATTGAAAGCCATTGATTGCAGATATTACTAGCCAAGTGTTGCTGGTGAGAAAAGTGAGAGCCAGTTGTGCACCGTGATCATGGTAGCAGACCAAAAGCTATTTGATTTGGCTGAAAATATTCCTCAAATAGTTGCCAGGACAGCAAGAAAGATGGCATCCATGAAAATTCCAGACTTGTAGATCAGCTGGAAGGTGAATAAAAGGAAGGTATTGCTATGGAGCAATGCTCACCTGCAAAGATGGAAGATCAAAGCCAGCAGGAGCAGCTTGTGGAAGCCAAAGTACTTGTTGCTGAAGGTTCAAAGCAAGAGATGAAACGCAGTACAGACCTGCCACATTGTGTGAATTTTGGACGTTTAAAGTGGGTAATTATTCCTAAGTGTTGGAACACCGAGGACGGTGTTATTCCAAGGGGAGGGGAATGTAACGTACCCATCTTTACCCTATTGCATTAAAATTGTAAATGATGTAAATATTGTTATTAAATCATGGTGAGGAGCTAAAGGCCAAGGCCCGGCCATCGATTTATTGATGCATATGGTTTGCGTGCTAGCCAGGCACATTGGAATTCAAACATCATGTAAATATGCATTTTAATAAAATACCCACAACTAGCTATGCAATCCAACAAGAGATGGGGGCATGATTTTACAAGGAATTGGGAGGGAAAACATTCAAATCCTTGGAGCCAATCAAGTCAAGCCAAATGTCAATGAGAGAACCCATCAAACCCTCAACTACCCATGTTGACTTTTGTACCCAATCATTGATTTCTCCCAAGAGTTGGTTGAGGTAATTAATGCCTTGGGGAAAGAGAGGTATGGTTGTCCAAATTTGGGTATGGGCAAGCCACCCTGCATGGAAAATCGTGTTTTGCTTCTTGGGCAAGAAAAGAGCCATGAATTGATCCCCAAGCCATTATCCATCAACCAATTGCTCTCCCTCTTGAGTTGGGAGCTACTTGGGCGTTTTCCAGCCATGATTTTATGTGTCTTCCTTGATCCTCAGCTGGGAGAAGGGCGTTTTTGTGTTGTATACCAGTGGGGAAGAAGGGGAATCCAATTGGGGGTTCCATAGAGACCGTTTGGCCTGCTGAATGCTTAGATACTTGGGGGAGAAATTGTTTTCCTCCCTGTGAATGTTTTTTCCCATCCCACAATTCGTTTTTGGTTGGAAACGACTTGGGGAAAGCCCATGGCCATCCTGTTTGTAAATCTCATTTTTAAACATGTGTATCCATGCCCAATGATTGTGCTTGTTGTGTGTAGATAGAGTATGTTGGGTATGGGTTATGGGAATCCATTGTTTTGTCTTGAGCTTGAGTGCAAGCATCCAGGGTTCAAATGTAGCCTGATAAACCCAGCTGTGGACTGGCTTGGCTCAGATGAGATGATTAATTGGGCTGTGCATGAGCTTGAATGTCCTCTTTTCCTTGTATGAATCATGCCCAGCTCGGGGGTGGCAGTTGTGTTGAGAGATTGATGAACACAACTGGCCTATGGTTGGGTGGAACGTTGCAGTGACATAGATAGTTGTCTGGGACAATTTCGCAATGAAGATAAGTGTTTTTCTGTCTATGTATTTACTTATGCAATGTTTAAATTGATGACTGTTTTGATATGCTGTATGCATATGATATGTGTGTGGATGAGTTTCAATTCCGCTGTGCATATTGCTTAATTTGCATCTGCACACTTTTGAATTTATGTGTATGAATCTAATGAATGGGATGAGTTTTATGTCAAATCCCCACAGATCAGTATCATGTTTCCTTCCTTGAATTGGGACCATGGGAGGGTACATTACAATAGCCCATAAAAGTGAATCAAAGTAAGTTATCCATTGAAATATGAATTATTGGTGCAACTTACAATTGGAAACAAAATCCTATACATTGCTCAGTCCAATATAGGCTTCATTCTATTAGCTAGTATGCTAGAGTTTTCATTCAAGCATATTTTAGGGTGTCATATATAGTTTGTTCATAGTTTATTCCGTGATTTTATTGAAGATATTTCGTGTATGTATACCAAAGGTAACATAAACAAGATTTATATTTCTTTCAAGACATTATCATACAAACGGACTTGTCCAGATTTAGGATTTTCAGAATCATCTTCTGTGTGTCCAACCTTAAACCAAACATCTGATAGAGAGACTAGAAGACTAATGCCTTTCCTGTTGTCAGCTTGATAGGCAAGTAGTCTGCAGAGCTTACATACCAATTTTTTTTGGTTTGCTCTAACTCCACTGAGTCTAACCACTTGCAAAAGGAGATGTCAAGCCAAGTCCATGAGATGGAAAAATTTGGAGAAAGGAAATTGTCAATACTAACGATACATAAGGAAATCTATAATGCTTGTGATGGAGATCAAGGAATACTAATTATTGTAGCACTAGAGATGCACAGGGAAATCGCTACCATATTTGACAAACATTAAGCACCAAGCTGCAGAGCATTTACTGCATCTATGGGCAGTATATGTGCTATTGGAGTTCTCTCACACAGTTCAAATGGCACATTCACTGCAGCGAGTTGCAGTAAAATCTCTGCAGCTCGGTGCTTGTTGATCACCTCATATTTTCCTTTCAGATTCTGCTAAGAAACTAGAGGTGATGTCGCTGAAGTAGTGTGATTCTTAATCGGTTCCAGGGTATCTTACACTGGGATAAGGGACACCTTCTTTCTGGTAGCTTTTCTTGCACAAATTTGCTCTGAATCTTACTGAAAAATCTCGACAACGGAGATGTGCAATATCAGCAATGGTAAACTGCAATCTAAGGGTATCAAGGGGTCTCTGAATACAAAAATATTTAAAATCTAAAAAATGGAGATGTGCAAGTTCAGCAATGCTATTACTGTGAAGTGTAATCTAAGGCTATTATGGGTTCTGAATCAACTCCAAGCGGCCAAACAATAAAAGACTAAAAGTACAATTTAAGTAACAAATTGATGGATTTCGGAGATTTTTTATTTTCCATATTTAGAGGGAAGTTAGAGCAAATGGGATGATTTGAGAATCAGGTCCTTCATCTTATTGTTTAGCACATGGGCATCCATTTCACTCGTTAATACTATTTATTTAGCATTCATTTCACTCACCAATGCAGCCTCATTAAATGATAAATTCATCTCATTCAATATTTCGTCATTAAATGTCGTATACACTAGAAAATGATGCTTTTGCATTCATCTCATTATCTACTTGATGATCATTATATGTTGCATACTCTCGAAAATGTTGTATACCCAATTCTAAGAACATTAAATGTTGCACACTCTATCCAATACATAAAATAATTAGATGCCTTATACTCTGGAAGTGTTGTATGCCCAATTTATAAAAAATAATTGCAAAGTTAGAAAATGATTCTTTAGAGGTTTCAAATCTCTTTACTGTCGAAATGGGCTTTTAGCTATCATTTGGGTTATAGGAATATTTTAGGAATTCATATTTAACAAATGCAATAGAGAAGATGGAGAACTATGTAAGATCATATAGGTTTAAATTGGTGTGTATTTTTATATGTTGCTATTTTAGGTTTTGTATACACTCGAGTAGTTTGATATGTTATTTATGCTCAAGTTTAAATTGGTGTGTCGTTTGATATGCTGCTATTTTGAACTTTGGATACAATCAAGTAGTTTGATGTTATGCTATTTTTGGGATTTGAATATATATTCAAATGGGCATTTCATTTGTTAAATTTGTTCAATATGTGATGTGGCAATGTATGAGATTGAGTTATATTATGCAGTTTACAGTGATTGGCTTGGCTTACGATGGATTCAAAATGTAAAATATTTCATCACTCTGTTTCGATGACAGCATCTTTGAAACAACACATGTCTTTTATGATGAAATATTTGGTCTGTTATCTTCTATCCTCATCACCTTTTTAAAGTATTTGTATAAATACCCGTCACTGACCTTCATCTCACCTTTCTATGGTTTTCTATGGTTTGAAACATGTATAACAAAACTTGTTCAAGGAACTACTCCAAAACATATAAACATGTTTACATAACATCACAATTTCCTTTCATGTTCACCTGATACTGAGGAAAAAACAATTAACATATCCAACAAGCATCTTCTAATGGAGTAATAAACCAACCCTCACTTATAAAGGACACCATAAAAACGCATCCATAATGTCAACAATAATCACTAACATGTACTTGAAAATATGCATTATAGATCACATATGAGCATTAATGAGTATCATAATCAAGTCCTCCATAATTTTCACAAATATTCTTTTAAAATCCAAATCTTCATTAATTTTCCATTTTTTTGTTCCCTAGTATTCATACCAGACTTAGGCGAATCATCCTTTCTACCAATATTATTTTTACTTTGTACCCACATTTTTTGGAAGAATGATTATACCTTCCACAATATGCAAAAGGATTCTAGTTTGAACATCTTTCTTTTAGATGAGATTGTATTCAATAATGGTCAACGTCAAATTTTCCTTCCTTACCTATATTTTAAGTAGAATTGACATGTGTGCTTGTCAAACATAGACTTTAAATACAATCATGTGCACTTATCCCAAATATTGTCTGATATCTTATTGCAAGCATTCATACTTTGACCTCATAGCCATTTCTATGAGTTCGTACTATTGTTGTAGATATTTCTCCCTACGGATAGGTAGAAACTCTCTTAGGATAAAGCAGGATGCACTGACTCTATGCTAAGACAAAAAGAAAACAAATGCTACCTTGAGTTCCTGAACTAATCTTCACAACAAGATTAAATGCATTCAGAAGAGATGAAAGACGTAACTCACCTTCCAATTCGACATTTGTCTCGCTTCTAGCTCTTGATCCCGAAGCTCCAATGTAGAACCTGTTGAAATCAAACAAAGGACAAGCATGCAAGATTCCAAATACCTTGAAGCAAAGATTAAGTTCAAATCTAAAATAGATACATTTCATATCAAAGATTTATACAATACACATGAAATGGGAAAAACAAGACAAGTTATCTTTTATTACAAACTTGAAGAGTGCTTACAAAGGTTGCTTGATATCCAAGCCAATCCTCCAGCTCCAAGTGCTTCCTCTAGCTATCTCTGCAGAAGTCTGAAGATCATAGGTTTGATGCCCCAAAAGTCCTCCCTTTAGCCCATGGAAAGCTTCTCTCTTATAGCATGTGGGAAGATTAACCAATAAGAGAGAAGTGTGGATCTATGGAGGGTTTAGTGGATCAGGCCAGCTAAACAAAGAAGGAGTTAGGATTGAACCAAAAATGGTAATCCCAACAAAATCTCCTCGAAGGTCGAAATCCCAAAATCCAAGGCAAAAAGGCTAATTTTAGACTACCACTCCCTTATAACTAAGCATAACGTGGTAGTACCGCGCCCCAGAGAAGGAGCAACGCACGGTAGTGCTGACTATCGCGCCCCTGTAGATGTGCAGGGAGCGGTAGTGCTCACAAACAGGGCTAAGTTGGGTTGGCAGATGGCAGAAAAAGTGTTTGCTTTCAGTGTTCAGTCAATGGTTTTCATTCTGGATGTTCAGATGATCTTTAAGGGAAATTGTTGTTTAAGTTGCTAGTGCAAGGATGCGACACTAATACGTAATGTGTAATATTTAGGTATAACAGATGCCCCCTAAAGTGTGAGGTCAGAAGAGACTGATGGCCGAAAGACTTTACAAATATGGTTCGGAGATAGCATCGAGGGGAGAAACAAGGAGCTGAAACAGAAACAAAATGTCCGATATACCACCGAGGTGGGCATTCCCATGCTCGGAAACAAATGACTCAAAGCATGGCTGCCGACCAATACATTGCAGATCCATGAGTACTAAGATGATATAGACTGTAGAGAAATCATGGCTACTATGAACAAACATAGATCCATGAGACAATAATTGCACAGCCACGACCAATACATAAGTGGATCTATGTGACAATACAGAAAAATCTCCATTGCAACCTGGACGTAATCAAAATACAAAAGGGTGTCCAGGGTCTTCTACCTGATCACAAACGATACGAATCTAGCCATGTGATTACAAGGTGTTGAAGTCGAACATGGTAGAAACCATTTGATTACCGGTCAATGATGTGAACCATGAACAAATGTGAGGGAAATCACCAATGATGACAATGATCCCCAAGGTATCTATAGTACATCTCAACAAAATGCGAATAAAGGAGTTGATGTCGAGCATTCGAGAGATCATTCAATCAGAGGTCAATGATGAAAACCTACTGTTGAATATGAGGAAACCTGTCATTGAGGCATGCAGGAACCAAGGTACTAGTGGTTGACTCCTAAGCCTAATTCTTGGATAGTGATTTGGTGTCGACATGAATAGACTCGTCGAAGGTGGGCCATAATGATTCCCACATCATCGACATGAAATCAGGATGAGAGATAGTATGGATCAATGAAACAATAGAATATGTATTGACACAAAGAGAAGGTTTGACATGAAGTGGAGGTGGACTCAAGGTAATAACCCTTTGAACATATAACGACATGAAACAGAGCTTGGCAGCAGGGACTACTTGAACAGACAGAACCACAGAAAGTGTGAACTCATAGCAATGATGAGGACGCATGATCATAATGATGACGGTATCAGCAAGACTGACTACCCAAAACAGACAAGGTGAGGATGCATGCCATGTTCAAAGGTGACGACTCACAAGCTGCCAACAAGGTAAACTTGACTCATTTTCCCATTTTCCCCCGACATGATGGACGAGTACCTCTTTGTTGTTTTACGAGCTTGAGGAGGATAATAGATGCTCGGTATATCTCATCTCATAGATGAGTCCAATCTCACATGTTTTTCGAACCTGAGAAATGAGGGGTTCGTCCCAAAAAGGGTCCTTCGATGTTTGATTTTACGAGTCCAAGGAAGGAAAACTTGACAGTTTTTCATGTTTAGAGAGTCTGAAAAGCTTAAAGAAGGCTCCATAGGTCCTTTTTCGAAAAGTTAGCCTCATCACCCGAAAAAGGGTAAAACAACGCGGGAGAGGACTCTTCCAGTCATGATTGGCTGGAGTATTCCTTTTTCGTAAGTAGTGCCCCTAGTCTGAAAAAGGGGTAAACTATCACTAGGGAGACAATCATTCAAATCCTTTTACAAGCGTGAACAAATCAATTTCGCTTGGCCATCTTTTCCTATTTTAGGATTCTGAAAAGAGCTTAAAGAGGACTCCATGTACAACTTTGTCATGGTTGATGACCGAGTACGACAAAGGAAAAGTAAACTCGACACAATTCCTTTTCCGTAAATAGTCTAGCAAGGCTAGATAAAGTGATAAACCTATACTCGTTAGACACACCTTTTTACTCCAATTGTTTAACGAGCACGATAATGGTATCAAAAGCACTCAGAATCTTTTTCATGTTTGGATCCAGAGCACGAAAAAAGAAAAGTAAGCTCAAACCACTTTTCATGTTTTAACCAGAGCACGAAAAAAGTGAAAAGTAAGCTCAAACACCATCTTACTGTTTTTAACGAGCTCGAAGATAGGTTGGAAGGATGCTCATGATGTCTGCTTCATTTTTTAACGAGCTTGTAACAGAAAATAAACTATGCTCAGGATAATTTTCATGGTTTAATGAGCTTGAAACACTAAAAAGGAAAGTATGCTCGAAAATGTTCCCAATGGTGAACCTCTTCCCGTCATGAAATCCAAAGGTTGGTACATGCCCTTAGCATGATTGATAGAAGTAAGTGACTTAGCTCCAATGTGGTGTGGAGAGGCGATCGATTTGACTTCAACGTAACTTCCAGAGGTTGAAGACATGCCCCCAAGCTTCATTTCATTCGCCTAAAGTATAGGCGGGTGAAAAGAAGGTTCAGGTACTAAGTCTACGAGGAGACTCGACTTAAAGGGAAAGTATGTGTTTCATTTTTTAACGAGCTTGACACAGGAGTAGAACTTTGCTCAGACTACTGGTTTCATTTTTTAATGAGCTTGAGGCCAAAGGTAAACTCTGCTCACGGTTAAGGCCCATTGATGGGTTCCCTCCCAACATGATGACCATAGGTTGGTAAATGCCCCCAACATGATTGGTAACGGCTAAACATGCCCCCCAAGCTTCGTTTCGTCTGACTACTCTTCTTCCTTACCCAAAAATCCAGGCTACTAATCTGAATGTGTTCACTAGGGGGGTAGGGAGAACTAGGACTAAGTGACCCAAGTAGATGAAATGAAGGTTCAAATCCTAACTCTAGCGAGAGACTCGAACAAATGGAAGGAAGATCTATTTCATTTTTACACAAGCTTGAAATAGACAATAACAATGCTTGAAAGGGTCCTTTTTATTTTTTAATGAGCTTAAAACAAAAAGAAATTATGCTCGAAGGTAGTTTCATTTTTACGCAAGCTTGAAACCGAACGTAAACTATGCTTGGGATTGGTTTCGTTTTTACACAAGCTTAAAACCAAAAGTAAACTGTGCTTGAGGGTCGGTTTCATTTTTTAATGAGCTTGAAACAGAGAATAAACTATGCTCGTGGGAATCTATTTCATTTTTTAACGAGCTTGACATAGAAAGGGAACTATGCTCATAAAGATGGTTGGTTTCATTTTTACACAAGCTTAAAACCAAAAGTAAACTATGCTTGAAATGATGGTTGGTTTCATTTTTACACAAGATTAAAACCAAAAGTAAACTATGCTTGAGAAAATGGTTTCATTTTTTAACGAGCTTGACACCAGAATAGAACTTTGCTCCTACGTCTTCCCCCTAGGGGGAAGAAACCACGAAAACATGTGGAACATTTAGGGAAGTCTGGTGACTAGGAGTCATGCGATGAGTGGGCGTCACAAAGGAAAGCTGATCGATGGTCACAACATTCCCATGATGGGGAAAATACATCACTCAAAAGAGTGAGGACACTACAGCCTTCATTGCATAGAAATAATCACGTCCAAGGAGTAGATTAAAATCTAAGGGACCTTGGACAACCATGACATCAATACAGACAGTTTTCCATCCCAAAGTGATAGGTAACTGAGGAAGGGACCCTAAAGGTCCAGTAGGCCTTCTATTGAAAGCTAGTATCTGGTCAGTGACGGGCACAAGCCGAGGAGAACCTAAGGCTTGCCAAGCAGTTGAGGATAGAATACTAACAGAAGCTCCTTCATCAACTATCGTACGAAAAATTTCTTTATCGAAAAGTCCTACAGATATTTGAAAAGGAACACTTGAAGGAAGACGAGATTCTGTTAAACCATTCCAATCAAAGGAAATGACCTCAGTACTTGGAGGGGGTCTCACGAAAACGGACGGGGTTTCCCCTTGCCGAGGACAATCCGAACCGATAAGGAAAACATCAGTGGTTTCCAATTCACTCTCATTGGGAAGATAAGAATGAGACGAAGATTGTGTCAAGATGACTGCTTTAGTCTGGACTTTCTTCAATGAAAGAGCGGGATCGAGTGGAGATGACAGTGACTCGATCACTTCACTCTCGGAAGGGAGAGTGGGATCAATTGCAGATGAAACTGAATTGATCACTTGGCCAACCAGCGGGGGGTCAAGGGACAACTTACTATCATTTGTTGGAAGCACCAGTTGAGAACTAGTAATATCTTCCAACCACCGCGAAGCTTCATCCATGCTTGGACAAAGGAAAGTACGGTGCATACCCTTGCATATCAAATAGGGATATAGGACTTTACCATTCCGACCCTTCACCAAGGGGTCATTGGTTGAGGGAGGGTCATCAACATGATGGTCAAACATTGACGATACAAGGGGTTTGGGGTTTTTAGACCACACTTCTGATACACGGGAAAGACCGGGGCAATCCTTGAGAAGGTGATCACCCTTGTAGAGTTTGCAAGGGAACTTGGGCTTACGAGGTGTTTTCATAGAATGAGTGCCATTAGAGGCAACTGGTTTACGCTTGGTCTCTTCCTTATCCTTCTTCTTCTTAACTTTCCTTTTCTTCTTCTTCTTATCCTCCTGATTACTAACACTATTGCTTTGATCGGGCGACGAAGAAGGAACGGAAGAAGATTCATCCGATGAAGAAGGGGAAGGATTAGTTTGGGATTGACTCTCTCGTGGTGGAGAGTTAACATTTGAAACATTGGGTGCAATCGGAATTACCGGATTGAATAACCATACCGGTAATCCTATGGTCAATCCAGGAAGATTTAACGTGGCAATAAAGGGAGGACCAATATCTCCAACTGGAGAAAAAGTAAAAGGTACCCCTTGAAAAGGGGTCTCCGGATTGGTAGTCCCAGAAGGAGCATGGGTGCATGGAGGTAGATTCTCCATGAAACAAAACTAAGTGATGTGGACGAAGTCTTGTTAAAAAGAACTCAAAACCCTCAGGCAACCAAGCGTGCGAAAGGGGAGCTATGAAAAGACAAGGCTCACAGGCCAAAAGAGCAAGCTCAAAAAACTATACTGAGGCCACTGTCATAGTAAGCGAGCTGTACAACAAAACGGCGAGAATGCCAACAAGCAGCCCTACAAAGAAAAAGACCCTCTACAAGATAGCAAGCAAAATATCCTAACTAAGGGCTGGAGACCTCAAAAAATTGTATCCTTCACAAGGTGATGAAATCCAAGTCGAACAATACAAAATGAGAGACCAATAATGGAAGGATATCCCTCTACTGAAAGGGATCCTGGGTAAAGAGCCCTAGAAGACAAGTCACTAAGCTACCTCGTTCATGACATGTTGGAAAAGGTTTTCGGCGCTTCTGCCTTATCACCCTTGCATTAATATGAATACAAGGAAGACAATGATCGATGTTTCCTTAGGGCTCAGTGGAGTGTGGAATTCCACAGAGTCCGTCTGGTTCTCAATCTCGCGGCGGTTTAACCCCTGAAAGTGTGAAACAGTCAGGAGGCCCCTCCACAAACTGGTGTATGACTGTGTCAACACATACTAGAGGATTTTAGTTCCCTAAAGACAACGACTATGTCTCAGATGATAATGACAAGGGGGAATTATTTTGATGCCTATCCCCGGTGTCCTACCTAACTACCAAATTCTTTTGATTTCCTCAAGTGAGGTTAATGTTGGTTTAGTTAGGGAGATTAATTTTAGAGGCTGTCTTACACAATCGGGTTATGGAAGTGAAACTTGATGGTGTTGTGACGACTCAAACCATGCAAATGAAGATGAATCAAAATGACCCTTTCTCTTCGATGAACACTAGCTAAAGTAAGGAAGAATTCTTTCCGTTCCCAATATGCACAACCCAATGCACATGCAATTTTATTTCTTTTCAAAATGATAGAAAGAAGTAAAATATGTACCCAAGACTAACCCAAAGTAATGAAAAAGTTCTTCATATGAACACCAAACGTAATGATTCTAATCCATTTCCTATCTTTTCACACTTGAAAAAGACACATCCAAGCTACAGAAAGAAAGATTTTACAAATGCTTCCAATCAAATGCAAGACAAAGAGAAGAACCTAATAATATCGTCTAACTCAAATGCACATAAATATGAAACAAGCATTTCTTCTTCTCATGAATGTAATACCAAGAATGTCAAATGATTAAATTAAAGCAAGAAGAATACCTATGTGTTTCAATTTCATGAATATGGTAAAAGAACGACAAAATCAAGCTTCTCCTTGAACTAAAGCGGAGGCAAGAAATTAATCTTTTAAACAATCATTAGATAGGATGTAAAGGAAATAAGATGCCAAGCAATTCAAACACGCAAAACCAAAAATGATCTCAAAACCTTAATATGGGTCAAAACGGCTGTAGGATGCACAATTCATGGCCCCCCATTTCAAAAATAGAACCCATTTCGCTTAAAAATGCAAGCAAAACACTAGTGTTTACTCAAAGGGCCAACATGGATCCAAATCTCGAAAAGACCCAAAAATAACCAAACTTTCCAGGAACTACCGCGGGCCTGCAGGCAACCAGGGAGCGGTACTGATAGACTACTGCACTCTAGACAATGGTTAAGGCGTGGTACTACCGCTCTGTAGGTAGTTACGGGGGTGTTAAGTCAGTATTTTGTTTCTTCACTTTTGGTTTGATTTGCACTTTATTTTAAGTTATTTATTTTCTTTAACTTGATTTTTTTCTCCTTAGTAAGTTTTCCTTAGGTTTTATATTAGATTTTGGGCTTGCTCTTGAGTTTTCAGATTTTAAAGCTTTATATTTGTTTTTGATGAGGGGTTTTAAAAGTTCATTATATCAATTAAGAATCTCATAAATCTTATTCTAAGTGAGGACACATACAATCCTAAGCCTGATAGCCTTAAGATCCCATGAAAAATGATAAAAAGATGTTTAAAAGCAACAAAACAGGGTTAAAGTTTTTCTTGTAGCGCTGGAGTCGAAATTCATCAAAGAAGCGCTACAAGAATATCGTGATCACAGATTCTTCCGATTTTCCAGCAAATTTTGGCACGCTCGGGCTAACGAATGATTGATTATGTGTTTTAGAGGATTCATGACGTGTTGATGCAGAAGACATCATGATTTCAAATGCTTGCACGTCGTGAGGAGGTCGTGCTCATCATAGCACAAGTGTAGTTCAATTCGACATCTATCCACACGTTTTCAGGTAATGTGGCATGAAGTTGTTATCTACAAGCTTATTCAAACACATAAGATTTAATGAGATAAACATAGCCACTTGAAAAAGCCGAGCATCGTTGCCAACTGGACAAGTAAGAGGCGTTGAGGGCTTCATAATTCCGTGGTGAACTGCTAAATTGAAGATTGTGCGACATCTGTACAACAAAGCTGACTCATTGACAGTGGGGGTCGTGATTTCAAACAACCACATTGGAGCAATTTACAGGTATTCTTAAAAAACCCATATAACAGCAGATTTGGGGCTTTTTCGCTTCAGCTTACTCTGATCAAATTAATCAAAGGTTTGGTAAAATTGTGCTTTAAAACGCAATTTTAACCAGAGAAGTAGTTATTTGTTGATAAGCTGCGACGCCAGATTGAAGGAGGGTTGAAGATAACAGTCTCGTTTTTATATTTAACCCTGTCAGTGCTACAAATAACCTGTACATTCAATAGTATTGTTAACTTCCAGAATTTAGCTCCTGTTCACAAACAATACAAGAGTATATATCCAATTTGTAGTGATTGAAGCATAATGGGCAGGAGTGGAAAAATAAATAGAGCTGAACCAACAGATGTAGAATGGGTTGAAAAACTGCCTGAGTGTGTGGAGCTATTCAAATAAGCTGGCTGGATGGATTTTTTCAGAAAAATTGATGGATATAATACAAAGGTATCATGCAGGTTTGCCCAGGGTTTCAAGAATGATATGGTGGTTTTCGATACCCTGAAATTCAAGCTGACAGTCAAGTTGATTTCAAAAGCTACAGGAATTAAAGATGAAGGTGAACAATGGTTTAAGAAGCTACCCTTTGATTTTGATCCACATAGATACCTCTTACCCAATGTCATACCTTATTGGAATAAATGTGTCCTAATCCAAAATGTTAAAAAAGAATGGGTTGAACCAATTAGAATTTTGCAGAGTTATGTTACTTGTGAGGGTAGGTATGCCTTCGTATACAAGTATCATTTCAGGTTTCTTCAACACATGGTGGGAATATCCAAGATGAACCTGCCATTCTTCTTCCTGAAGAGTTTGCAGAAAATGTCCAACAAGGTGAAAGGGCCAGTGGATCATTCCTCTCAGTCCATATTCCATCATGGATTAATCAAGTTGATTGTTAGTACTGCTTTACAACATGAAGGAAAGACCTGGGACTTCTTCATTTTCTGGTCTGGTTTTGAAGATCAAAAATCTAAAAGACAAGCAGATAAGGGCAAAGTCTTACTCAGAAAATTAGGTCATAAGCCCAAACTGGAAGATAAAGGAAAGATCAAAATTGAAGAATCAGCAGAGCCTGTGGAGGAAGACAGTGAACAAAAGACATTCTTAGCTAGCCCTAAAAACAGGTTCACACTGTTTGAAGACAAGAAGGAACTGCCTGAAAAGAATCCAGCGCCTATAGCAGATCCTCAGGAGGAGAAAAAGGTTGACATTAAGGTGGTTCCTGTACCTAAAGAAGAGATTCACACTCAACCAAGAAGCCCTATCACAATTCTTTCAGATGATGAAGGATATCTGTTGGAAGAAGAACAACCCATTTCCGAAATAAAAGTCAAAGCTGAAATTGAAGAAATTCATGTTTCAGATAGCAAAACCACAAGGCCTAATAGGAAAAGGAACAAGCTGGAAGTAGTGGAATTGGCTGCTATTCAGTACCAAGGGAAAGAACTGAAGATGATGGGAGAGGCAACTGCATTTTGGAGACCTAAAACTAGGTCAAAGAACAAGTTGAGATTAAATATGAAAAAATTGCTGAATCCTAAATTAAATACAGATAATGTGACTGTCTTAGATGAAGTGTCCATAGATGAGGATAAACCAGAACTAGAGAAATTGCAGCCAAGTTTAAAAGAAGAAATTCATTCAGTGGAAGCAGCAGGTGAAGAATATCCAAAGCCCAGCATTGATGACACTTCTACAAAGTTGTTGATGGAAGAGACAACAATCTTCAGGAAGCTTGACATTCCTTGGAAACCTGATGAAGAGCAAGATTCTGCAATGGATAAATTAACTAATTCTGACAGGGAAAATCTGCAGAAGACTGTCAAGCAATACAAACACCAGATGAATTATATGCAGGAGGTCAACGATGGTTTGATGATGGCCAACAGAAGGTTAAGGGAAGATCTCCAAGATATAAATGACAATTTTCAGGAACTAGTAGCTGATGCAAAAGAAGCACTTAAAAGGAAAAGGGTTGCTGACAGTCATTGTACCCAGTTGGAGAAGACAGTCCAAGAATTGCAGCAGAAAAACAAAGAGCTCATCGAAAAGATTAGTGACATGGAGCAGGAGCAAAAGAAGACTAAGAAAAAAGAACAAGCTTCAGATGGTATCGCTCTCCTAGCTGAGGTGGCAAAAGACCTATGAGATAGTTATGCTTTCAGTTAGTTGTCATTAGTTAGCAAACAGATGTGTTAATGATGTGCTATTTTTAGCATATTTTGTAAACTTTGTAATATTCTGCATTGATTTTACCCCATCGAATAGCTGGAAGACAGTTAGGGTTAAGGACCTAACTGATTTTGTAAAACATAGTATTTAGACATGTAAGCAAGTCATTGTGAGGGTTCTGATTTTTGGGAGCATCAGGAGGTCTGCAGACTGTATTGTATCTTCAGGCTTGTTCAAGAGATAAGTACTGTGACTCTTATGAGCATTAGCTGATGAAATAATGAAACATATGACTTTTTCCCCTCCATTTTGTTTGTGTTGGCTTTGTTATTGAGCTTGTTTAGCTTCTTAAATGGTAAATTCATTGCTAGTTAATGTCTGTTTTCTGGTGATGCTTATCCTTTATGTATGAACATAAGCACATTCTTTCTGTGGGATCTCATGTGATATGTTATACATCTTTATCAGTTTCTGTTTATGAATTAGTTTTTACTTTTCTTTTGAATGTATTCCCTGACTGTCCTCAAAGTTTATAACCATTTAAATCATACAAAAAACCCTAAACTTTGTTTTATTTATTGAGTTTTACTCTTGAGATTGTGTTGGCTTGTTTCTCTAGCCTTAGAAACAATTTCTGGCACAAACAGGGGCGCGGTAGTGTGTGAACAGAGGGAAAGAGGTGGAGTTTTGAGAAAAGATTTTGACTTTTCAAGGGTTTCCAACCTAGAGGACTTATTGATCTGTAACAAAATTCTAATGCAAAGAACAGGGAAGTGAATGAGGGTAAAAGAACCCAATTCTTACAATCAATAAGTGAAATTGAAAGCAAACTTCACAAGCAAAGAAAATGGATTCAAATCCCTAGCAGAGTCGCCAGTTTTTGTTGTAGATATTTCTCCCTATGGATAGGTAGAAACTCTCTTAGGATAAAGCAGGATGCACTGACTCTATGCTAAGACAAAAAGGAAACAAATGCTACCTTGAGTTCCTGAACTAATCTTCACAACAAGATTAAATGCATTTAGAAGAGATGAAAGACGTAACTCACCTTCCAATTCGACATTTGTCTCACTTCTAGCTCTTGATCTCGAAGCTCCAATGTAGAACCTGTTGAAATCAAACAAAGGACAAGCATGCAAGCTTCCAAATACCTTGAAGCAAAGATTAAGTTCAAATCTAAAATAGATACATTTCATATCAAAGATTTATACAATACACATGAAATGGGAAAAACAAGACAAGTTATATTTTATTACAAACTTGAAGAGTACTTACAAAGGTTGCTTGATATCCAAGCCAATCCTCCAGCTCCAAGTGCTTCCTCTAGCTATCTCTGTAGAAGTCTGAAGATCATAGGTTTGATGCCCCAAAAGTCCTCCCTTTAGCCCATGGAAAGCTTCTCTCTTATAGCATGTGGGAAGATTAACCAATAAGAGAGAAGTGTGGATTTATGGAGGGTTTAGTGGATCAGGCTAGCTAAACAAAGAAGGAGTTAGGATCGAACCAAAGATGGTAATCCCAACAAAATCTCCTCGAAGGTCGAAATCCCAAAATCCAAGGCAAAAAGGCTAATTTCAGACTACCGCGCCCTTATAACTAAGCATAACGCGATAGTACCGCGCCCCAGAGAAGGAGCAACGTGCGGTAGTGCTGACTACCACGCCCCTGTAGATGTGCAGGGAGCGGTAGTGCTCACAAACAGGGCTAAGTTGGGTTGGCAGATGGCAGAAAAAGTGTTTGCTTTCAGTGTTCAGTCAATGGTTTTCATTCTGGATGTTCAGATGATCTTTAAGGGAAACTGTTGTTTAAGTTGCTAGTTCAAGGATACGACACTAATACGTAATGTGTAATATTGAGGTATAACAACTATCTTGATGATATGTTCTTAGACCTTTTCCCTCATTTCCCATTTTTAAAGTAATTTTGAGTGGTATGCTTCTCAAATGTGCCAATTTATTATTCATCAACATTGAATTAATGTAGTGCTCTTTAACCCTTAAACTTAGAACACAAATAGGTATATAGATATTTATAATGAAAAATACCAAACACAAAGACAATATAAATGAAATTTTATAGAATAAACCCTTGTATTATCATAATCCAATATAAGAAAAAAAAATTCACTTGACTCTTAAGGTAGGGTGACCTTTTACTTGAGACAAGATCCAAATATAACAATATTTGACAAAACAACCCATAGCCTCCTAGCACTTTAAATAGGCTTCCAATATACAAAACCCTAACTAATTGTGGTCTCATAATTAAATAGTACTGCCTTCCTCGTGGGCCTTAATTACCAAAGAGATCCTTTTTAACAGTAAATAATTACCAAATACTATCTAATCGACCTTATTCAAAGGATATAAATGCATACATTAATTGACTAAATCCTATGTAGCCTAAAGTATGGAGGTTAGGTTTGGACCCTAACATATCCCATAACCCTAACCAAATAACTAAGATTATAACTAAATCTAGTAATATTTAATACGTTGAATTGAATATTGAGAAATATAAAATAGTGTGAAGGATGGTTTTTTTTCAGACTTAAGTGGCAACTCTTTGGTTATCCTACCACTAGTTGCATTCCTATTTTAATGAATAGATCTTTTAAAGTTCAAAATTTTCTTCCTATAATGGAAGATTTGGTGTGTCCATTTTTAAATCTAATCAAGTAGCTTATGGCATCTCCATTTTTAAAAGTGTCTTGGATATAAAGTTTGATTCTATTTTCAAAATGTATTGGATTGGGAAAAAATAAAGCTACTGGCTTGTAGAAGGTTTTTCATAGTTATGTAGAGATTTTTTCTATAAAAAAAAGAATTTGGATTACTTTGGTTGTGCTTCATTCAATTTAGGTACTTATAAATGTTAGATGAACTGGTCAATAAGGTTGTTATGGTTTCAGATGAATACTTTGGGAGGGTAGAGGCAACAAAGGAAGAAATCCCCAATCGGGGAATACTATAATGGTTTTAGGTCCTTATTGTTTTAAAAACCCAACAAAAATGAGGAAAATAACTTGAATGTGATTATGGTGGTCCTAACTAGGAGTAGCATTCAATTTAAGAAATTAATGTAAGTTTGGTGGGAGCCAAATTATTACAATCTATAGGGGAAAAGGTTGTCTAAAATAGTGTACAAACAAATTTTTATAGCAACATGTAGACCACCTTTATTTTGACATTCACTATTTTAGTTTTGGCTTGGAAAATTGCTGAAATGATTATTGTTTTTTAAAGGTGCTTATAGACACCAAAATATGATTTGGGCTTGACATGATTTTTTCCATTAAAAATCTTTCCAAGTCACTAGGAGGGTTCCTTTGAGTAGCCTTTAAAACTCTAGTTCCAATCAAATACCATGGTAGGATTCATATTTATTATGAATCTTTCCCAACTAAAGAGAATTGCAGGGTCACATTATTGGTTATTCTAGAAAATAATTACTTATAAGGCACTAAAAGAGGACCAATGGTTAGTCTTAAGCCACTTGGTCTTAGTAAAATACAATTAAACTATTCAAGTTTCAATTTGGTTAAGGCCTCACTCATCAAGTTGGATTTAATATGGATAAATGGATGTTAATCCCTAAATTATGGCCCATTCCCCCATAAATTGGGCACTTTACATTATTATTGTTATATTATTGATGTCAACTTGAGTCCATTAGTGGTAATTGTACCTCTTTGTCTGCTATATATATACCAAGGAGACCTTTTCATTTGAATAATCTTGCCTTGTCTTGTCTGTGTACTTAGTACATTGTATAAGGAGGTTTCCCCCTCAAAGAGGCTTTCTATTCTTCTCTTTTATTCATTATTAAGGCTTGGATTACTCTTTCTTGTCTATTTATGCTCTTTTGGGGAATTTGTTGCATAACATTTGGTATTAGAGCTTGGACGCTTCCAAAACAAGTCATCGTGGCAATTTCACTATAACTTTTTTCTAGGAAATTTTGGATAGTGAAACTTGGAGGTGAAGTAGAAGATAGATTGAGCTATCTGTGGTACAAGTTTTAGATCTTGGCTCATTACAGGTTCAGAGTTATACCTAGTGGAAGTTAGGGTTTTTGACTAGTCCAAAAACTGGTCTCAAACATGTGTTCTGGAAAAAATAGTTATATATGGAGCATGAGAGATCCAAATTGAGTAAGACCTATTGTATCAGAAAGAATATGGACCACAATATATATGGTAGTAATTCTAGAATCAAATCCAAAAAATGGACATGTGGAAAGCCATACACTTTTGCTCTTCTGAAAGGGACAAAAATAAGAAGTGTTGGGAAAATTGCCATAAGTCTTTATTGGCGCATCAAAACTAGCTCATACCTATGGCATTGAAGAGAAAACACATCAAGCTTCTGCTGCAAAATGTTTTAGACTCAAAGGGGTCGAAATTTCATAGTTACCTCAATTGGATGTTTGGATAGAAAATCAATCTCCAAATTAGGGCTTGAAAAAGGTATGCCATTTTAAATTTGAATAACTTTTAGTAGAAGGATATATTTTGGGTGATATCAAAGGTGTGATAAAGATTGTAGATATCTATTTTTATTGTTCCACATGGAATCAGACCACCAAAGGAATCATCCATGACCTTTGATGCAAGTTAAGACCTATCATTTTGAGTGTCCAAGTTGGAAGATCTGATTAAAGGGACTGTGAGAACGGTTGATTTAGTTAATTTAAAGAATACGATGGATGAAAGGATGGGACATGTGGAGAGTAATATGATGGGACATATGGATACTAATATGGAGGAAATGATGGTAAACATGGAGAGTATGATGATGGGACATATGGATACTAAGATGGAAGAAAATATGGAAACGATTGCTAATCTCATACAAAATCCAAAGGAAAATCACCCTAAGGGTGAATATGTGTCCCAGGGTACTCAGGAAGATAAAGATAGTGTCCATGTTGATTGATCTTACATTAATACGCATACTCTAAAAGGATTTGATTCTAATAATGGAAGTAATGAGGGATGTTCCCCAAGGGGCATCCAATCCCAAAATTGACATGAGGAAGTTTGATGGCAAGGACCCCATAACATGGATATTTCAAATGGAGCAATTCTTTGATATACACCAGGTGCCAAATATATAAAAGGTAACTATTGCATCTTTACATTTAGAACTTGAGCAATTATGTGGTACCAATGTCTTTGTGAATGCAAAAATAACTCCATTATCTCTTGGTCCATTTTTATAGAAGAATTGATATCATATCATGTAGATGTTAAGAGTAATTATTTCTTTACCCAATTGATAAATGTAAGGGAAAAGGGTCCAGTAATCGAACACATTCAACAGATGATAAATTGTTGGATCTCTTTATTGGAACATTCAAGGATAACATTGAACATGAGGTGTGTCTCTTCAAACCAACATCCTTAGATAAGGCTTTCATGTTGGCACAAAATGTTGAAAGTAAAAACATGGCGATGGATACTAAAAGGACCACCTCTAACATCTATAGAGAGAATAATGTTTCTTCTTCTAACACACCTCAACCTACAAGGTTGACACCTCAACAAATGGATGAAAGAAGATAAAAAGGTTTATGCTTTAATTGTGATAGCAAGTATAGTAAGGGACATAAGTGTGGTACAAAGAAATTATTCTACATAGATTATGGAGAGGAAGAAGCAAAAGAACATGAACCATATCAACCTAAATAAATAGAAGATATTACTCCTGAATAAATTACTCCAACCATATCTTGTCATGCATTGGCTGGAATTAGCACTCCTCAAACTCTCAATATTGAGGGATATATCAAAAAGAAAAGGGTAACAATGTTGATTGATTATGGTGGTACTCATAATTTCATTCATTGTAAATTAAACAAAGTTCTCAATTGCTTTATATATCCATCACCAAAGTTCTAAGTAATGAATGCAAATGGAGGAACTATAAATTGATCAGGGAAATGCCACACTATCAATCTTACTATGGGGGAATATGTATTGAATAGTCCAATGATTTCTATCCCAATGGGTGGTGTTGATGTTGTCTTAGAGGTTCATTGGTTACAATCATTGGGAACAATGGCTTTTAATTTTCAAGAACTTTTCTTGAAATTTTCATGGAAAGGAAAATAATTTGAGTTAAGGGGTATCATAGGGAAACCAAGCAAGGTGATAATATCTAATGGTATGCCAAAATTGTTGAAAAGGGGACATGAAGGTGTAATTGCACAATTCTTCTCACTAGATGTTCAAACATCTAAGCCTCATATTTCCATAGATCTCCAAAGGGTCATTGATAAGCATTCCAAGGTATTTGAATAGATTCCAAATGGTCTTCCATCTACTCAATATTTTGATCATGCTATCCACTTGATTCTAAGAAGTGTTCCTCCTAACATCAGACCTTAAAGATACCTCTATGGCCAGAAGACTGAAATTGAGCATATGGTTGAAGAGATGTTAGAGGCTAGCATAATTAGTCCTAGCCAATGCTCTTACTCTACACAAGTGGTAATGGTACACAAGAATGAAGGATCATGGCATATGTGTCCAGATTATAAAAAGATTCAACAATTTGACCATTAAAGATAAGTATCATGTTCCTTCCATTGATGAATTGTTGGATGAACTACATGCAAAAGTTTAATTTACAAAGTTGGATCCTCATTCAGGGTTTCATCATATTAGAATGAAGGAAGACATCCCAAAAATAAAATTAAAAAATCATGAAGGTCATTATGAATTTTTGGTTATGCCTTTTGGCCTTACAAATGCACCTTCCACATTTCAAGGTTTGATGAATTCCATTTTCAATCCCTTAGAAAATTTGTGCTAGTATTTTTTGATGATATAATAATCTATAGCAAGTCTTGGGAATAACATGTTCAACATGTTGAGAGGGTGCTACAACTACTAAAGGAGCAACAACTATATGCAAAACCTTCCAAATGTTTCTTTGGGGTAAAGGAGGTAGAGTATTTCGGTCATATTGTATCTCATGAAGGTGTCAATGTAGACCCTAACAATTTAAAGCAATTATGGATTGGACGATTCCCAAAACCTTGAAGAATCTTAGAGGATTATTAGTTTTGACAGGGTACTACCGCAATTTTGTTCGGAACTATGGAAGAATACTAGTACCTCTAGTAGCATTATTGAAGAAGGATTCATTCTTTTGGAATCCAAAGTAAACTCAAGATTTTGAACTACTTAAAGAGGAAATGTGCAAAGCCCTTGTATTGATCACACTAGACTTCACAAAAACCTATATTGTGAAATGTGATGCCTCGGGAAATGGCATTGTTTCTATTCTAATGTAAGAAGAAAGGCCCCTGGATTTTGAAATTCATCCAATCAGGGGAAATAACTTACACAAGCCCATGTATTTCCTTCTCATAAATGGAAATACTACATATACTTAAGCAATGGCGTCCTTACCTAATATTGAGGCACTTAAAGGTCAAAACAAATCATGATTGTCTTAAATACTTCTTAGAACATAAAATATATTTAGAAGAGAAACAAAAATGGGTAACCAAGATGTTGGGATATGACTTTGAAATTATTTATAAAATAGGGAATCAAAATATGAGGCAAATGCACTCTCAAGAAAAGATGAGGATATTGAGGCATTACTTTGTTCTATTTCTATTATACAACCCAATTGGATAGTAGAAGCAAGGTAAGAATGGAAGAATGAGCTGTCACTTTGGACGCTCATTCAAAAGCTACAAAAGGATCCCAGTGTATCAGGTAATTTTTGTGGAGAAATGATTCACTATGGTATAAGGATCACTTATATATGTGTAAGAACTCCCAACTCAAACAAAAGGTCCTTTTGGAATTACACAGCTCTCCTATAGGAGGACACTCAGGATTCCTAAAAACATGCCATATGGTAAAGAAGGATTTTTTTTGGAAGGGATTAAATATGATGTTCAAAGGTTTTTGGAAGAATGTTTGGTTTGAAAACAAAATAAGGTTGAAACAGTTAAGACCCCAGTTCATTTACAACCATAAGACATACCTTGTCAGTGCTGGGAGGAAGTCTTAATGGATTTTATCACAGGTCTACCTACGTCAAAAGGGAAGAATGTTATTATAGTGGCTGTTAATAGAATCACCAAGTAAGCACACTTGTTTTCACTCTCTCACCCTTTTAATGCAAGTACAATAGCAGCAACATTCTTGGGAGTAGTTCAAAATCTACATGGAAACCTGAAGTTTATTGTAAGTGATAGAGATCCAATTTTCACTAGAAAATTTTGCATTGAATTATTTTCTTCTTTGTGTACCCAACTAGCTCATAGTTCATCTTATCATTCTCAATCCGATGGGAAAACTAATCCAGTGAACAAATGTTTGGAAGGATATCTTTGCTGCTTTGAATTTGATAAAAAAACATAGTGGGTGAAACTGTTATCTTTGGCAAAATGGTGGCAAAATGTTGAGTTTTAACGAGTCCATAGAAGGTAAACTCGGTGTCATTCATGTTTAGAGAGTCTAAAAAGAACAAAAGAAGACTCCAAAGGTCTTTTTTCTTAAGGTTAGCCTCTTCGCCCGGAAAAGGGTAAAACAACGCGAGAGAGGACTCTTCCAGTCATGATTGGCTGGAGTATTCATTTTTCATAAGTAGTGCCCCCTGGTCTGAAAAAGGGGTAAACTATCACCAGGAAGACGGCCATTCAAATACTTTAACAAGCGTGAACGCAACAAGTTCTCTTGGTGGTCTTTTCGTATTTTGAGAGCCTGAAAAGAGCTTAAAGAAAACTCCGGGGGGGTTACTTTTTCATGGGAGTTTAACGAGCCCGAAAAGTGATAAACTATAACTCGGTGACTTATTCTCATCTTTTAGCGAGCACGAGAAAGAACAAAGAGTTAGCTCGGTTGTCATTTAATAATTTACATTAATGAGCGAAATAATGACAAAAAGACGCTCGAAGAGTGTTCAGACCTGATGATACTTACGAGACAACCACCACGTCGAGAAACGACATTACTGAGGAATCTGTATCTCAAAAACTAGGTCAAAGTGGTTAACCGAGTGTTTAAATGTAGTAAATAACCCAAACTATAGTAAAAAACCCACTAAAGCATCAAAACATAAAAATAATATTCCATTTTTTGTTATAAAATGGGTGAAATAGTGAAAAGAAATTACAATTGTTTTTTACCAAATTTGGAGAGTAAGAAGTGCCGTTTGGAGCCGAATTTCAACTGCTGTTTCCGGGAGCTACGGTCCATCATTTCGCGAGCCGTCAGAGACAGGTAACCCTAAAACTTCCCATTTAACTTTTGAGTGGATTAGAATTTTCTTTTTTATGCTTTTAGGTAGATTTTGAGTGTTTTAAGTTGGTAGGTTTGTGTCCATGTTCCAACGCAAGAAGCCCATTCGGGCTTTGCACCGGCGCAGATCTCGAAAGGGAGTTCTGCACCATCGGCGCACTGTCAGAATGGGTGATCTGCACCGGCGCAAATGACCAAATGAAATTTCAAAACCTAGCAAAACTTAAAAGTTTTGGATGAAAGGGAAAAGTTCTAAAAATATTTAAATGGTTTACTTGGAAGGTTTGGAGTGACACAATGGTCCTTGAGTGGCGGGAATGCGAGCATGATCTCGAGGATATGCAAGTGGAAAACAATCCACAAAGCATTGCAGCATTGTGGAACTGCGGGCTACTCAAGTAATTTCGAGTGCCAAGGATGAGATCCCAAGTCCAGCTACTGACATACCTAGTCCAATGTTGGGACCCCATTTAGCAACACTTCCGGCTAGGTGAGAACACGCTTACCATAGATGTCGAGGACATCTACTTTTTGACAGGGTTATCCCAGCAAGGGAACTCTGTGTCTTTGATCGGGTCATGGGGTGGTGACCGTTCGATTGAGGACATGATAGATCAGTGGTGTACTCTGGGTACAACGATGGTTGGTGGGAAAATTCCCATCAAGCATGTCATGGACATGGAATTATGAGTGGTACTCTTCACCGTTGCGCGAGTTGCTAGCAGCCGAGCTGCTCACTTGGCGAGCAAGTCGCAAATGATGTATGCTGAGGAGTGTATGACTCCTACCGTGTTTAACTGGTGCAAGGGGATTCTCGTTAGCCTCAAGGATTAGTTGACCAAATTTCAACGTGGGGTACTGAAGCAGTTTGAATATGGCTTGATCGTGGTATCTTTCATGTTGGAGCGAGTACCTCTCTTGCGCCCACAATTGGACTTCGAGGATCGGGAGGCACATGATCCTCACATGTTGAGATGGGAAGATGCGATGGCTCGCCATTGTTGCGGGGGGCCCATCGTCAGTTTCGGTACTGGGTTCTTCTCATGGCTGCAGGAACAGATCCTCATGGTAGAGGATTATCCATATGCCGGTATAGATTTCCGGGGAGATCCCAACCTAGTGCTTCTAGAGGGAACGCAGTGGGGTGACATAGGTAAGAACCATTGCTTGTGCTTTTTATATTTTATGCATTTTATGATTTTTTTATAGTAGTACTGATTGATGTTTACATGTTTCTTTGCAGACGTGGGTCCAGAGAGACCACTGGGAGTCTCTCGCCAAGTGCGGAGAGGAGGAGTGCTAGAGATGGATCTCGCGGCACATGATGCTCTTGAGGAGAAAGAGGTGATCGGGGAGAATCTCCAAGGGATGAATTCTGACATTCTAGAGACTGTTGTGCATGAATTACCCCTTCGATATCCGGAGTTGTCAGTTGGGGTATCAGCTCGTTTCGGCACACTACTCCGAAAGGTGGCGAGGGTCGTCGTCTGTTACCATGCTCAGCCTGGGGTTGAGCGGCGTAGGGCCATGCAACGTAGGGTTTAGGAACATGGCTTGGATACGTATACTCTGAAAGCTTACAGGCTTTAGAATTTTTGTAGAGATGACTCTTACTGAAAGTTAAGATGCTTCAGATTTTGTATTAGCACTACCATTTTGTACTTTTGTATGGATTTATATATATAGACATTTTCGGCGGCTTTATACATTATGTGTTTTAATGGATGATTAATGTGATCTTGTTTACATGTTTCCTTATACAATGGATGATTTACATGTTATGTATGCTTTTATACTTTATGAATATATCATGTGTGTGCATTGTACCAATCCAAAATGAAGTTGGCCATCGAGTCAACAACTGTATTCATGTCTCATGGAATGTGCAGGTATTGAACAAATTCAAAAGACCTTTCCAGAAGACGGACTCGTCGAAAGAGATGGAGTAGAATGGTATCGCGGATAGCGTAGACCCGATTAAGATGAGCAACCACTAGTTGTGAATCCAAATGGATAACAATGTGGTTCATACCCAAGGAAAAAGCGTCAGTTAGGGTTCCAATCACTGCCTGATACTCTGTGGCATTGTTGGTTGCGAATGACAATTTCCTTCTGAGCTAATGAGCTCACCGGTCGGGGAATAAAGTACCCATGATGCCAAAGCAAGGTTACAGGTATGCCAACTGGTGTCGTCCGTAAATCCGTAGCAATTTTCCATCTGCACATGCAGACAGAAGATGGTATAAGAAGCGAAAACAAGATCTAGACACACTAAACAAAAACGTCACACCACACAAAAAACACACACACCATGTACAGTATATACAACGTACTTATGCATGAAAAGCTTAGGCATAGTACCTCTTCAGGTAAAGCCCATTCCGGGGTTCACCTAAAGATATCCCGTCGTAGTCCTCTAGTTCTGTCACATCCCCTCCCATCTATCCAATGCAAGGCAGGGAACATGATACCAATCTTTGGGGCTTTTCATAAAACTCAGTCCATTCATTAGATTCATACACATAAATTCAAAAGTGTGTAGATACAAATTAAGCAAATATGCACAGCGGAATTAAAAAATCATCCACACACATATCATATGCATTCAGCATATGGAAAACAGTCATCAATTTAAACATTGCAGAAGTAAATACATAGACAGAAAAACACTTATCTTCATTATGCAATTGTCCCAAACAACTAGCTATGTCACTGCAATGTTCCACCCAACCATAGGCCAGTTGTGTTCATCAGTTCTCTCAACACAGTTGCCACCCCCGAGCTGGGCATGATTCTTACAAGGAAAAGGGGACATTCAAGCTCATACACAGCTAATTAACCATTTCATCTGAGCCAAGCCAGTCCACAGCTGGGTTTATCAGGCTACATTTGAACATTGGATGTTTTCACTCAAACTCAAGCCAAATAAATGGATTTACCAACAGGATGCCCATGGGTTTTCCCCAAATCGTTTCTAGCAAAAACGAATTGTGGGATGGGGAAAAACATTCTCAAGGAGGAAAAACAATTTATCCCCAACTACCTAAGCATTTAATAGCCAAAACGATCTCTATGGAACCCCCAATTCGATTCCCCTTCTTCCCCACTGGTATACAACACAAAAAATGCCATTCTCCCAGTTGAGAATGAAGGAAAACACAGACAAACATGGTTGGAAAATGCCCAGGTAGCTCCAAACTCGTGAGGGAGAGAAATTGGTTGATGGATAATGGCTTGGGGAGCAATTCATGGCTCTTTTCTTGCCCAAGAAGCCAAACACGTTTTTCCATGAAGGGTGGCTTGCCCATACTCGAATTTGGATAGCCATACCTCTCCATACCCAAGGCATTAACTACGTCAACCAACTCTTGGGATAAATCAATGATTGGGTACAAAAGCCAACATGGTAGTTGAGGGTTTGATGGGTTCTCTCATTGAAACTTGGCTTGACTTGATTGGCTCCAAGGGTTTGAATGTTCTCCCTCCCAATTCCTTGTAAAATCATGCCCCCATCTCTTGTTGCATTGCATAGCTAGTTGTGGGTATTTTATTAAAATGCATATTTACATGATATTTGAAATTCCAATGTGCCTGGCTAGCACGTAAACCATATGCATCACTAAATCGATGGCGGGGCCTTGGACTTGAGCTCATCACCATGATTTTATCACAATATTACATCATTTACATTTTAATGCAATAGGGTCAAGATGGGGATGTGACAATTTCGTAGGCTCCCTTCTCCAGAACACGCTTCATTATGTAGGGTCCATGCCACATGGACTCAAACTTTCCTGCCCCTAGCTTATCGTGTCTTTGGTTGTATGTGAGGACCAAATCACCTGAGCTATAGATGCGAGGTTCTATCGATTTGTCGTACTGCGCTTTGATGCGTTTCTTATGTGCCTCGTTGGCAAGAGCGGCATCCCAGCAAGTCTCGTCGAGTTTTACTAGGTAGAGGAAGCTTTCTTCCTCAGCAGTAGTGTTAGGGAGAAGTTCAACTGCGAGTTTGAGAGACAGAATCTCGCACTCTATCGGAAGGACTACCTCCAATCCATAAACTAATTGGAAGGGGGTAAATCTAGTGGCAGTCTTGATGGAATTTCGATAAGCCCATAGTGCAGAAAAGAGCATGTTGTGCCAGTTAGACTTGTGCGTACCCACCATGCATTGGATCATGGTTTTCAAGACCTTGTTAATGGCCTCTACTTGTCCATTGGACTGCGGGTAGTAAGGTGTTTAGTTTTCATGGTGAAAACCCAATCTGGTGCTCAATTCGTCAACCATGTGGTTCTGAAAATGAGAACCATGGTCGGTGACTATAGCTTGCAGAACTCTGAACTGCGCTATAACATGATTGAACATGAAGAGTGCAGTGGTTTTGCCATCGTCCATGTATGTAGGCATAGCCTCGAGCCACTTTGTAAAGTAATCCATGGCTACTATGACGTAACCATGCCCTCCGGCCGAGGTAGGCTTACAGAGCATGAAGTCAATGCCCCATTTAGCAAAGGGGCCAACAGCAATAACCGGGTGTAAAGGGGCTGGGTGGGAGCGCTTTTTTGTTTGAAAATGTTGGCATGGAGGACATTTTTTTACGGCTTCGATACAATCTTTAAATATGGATGGCCAATAATATCCCGCGCGAAATATCTTCTGGGATGTAGCCATCCCAGAGAGATGACAGCCACAAGCCCCGGCGTGACAGTCATTTAAGACGTGTTCAGCCTCCTCATGAGTGAGACAACGTTGAAGAATAGAATCATTACCATGGTGGTACAAGGTATCACTGATGATCAGATAATACTTTGCGTGGTGGTGTATGCAACGACGGTCGTCACGAGACAGTTGGGGGTTGAAACATTGGGTTTGAAGATATAAGGTGATATCTCCATACCACAGATCAGACGTGCTGATAAGGAACAATGACTCATCCGGAAAAGAATCATTGGGCTCAGATTCTATATCAGCACGGGGAAGATCACAGATGAGCTCGGCAAACACCAAAGACTTCTTAGACTTAGCCTTCTCGAATAGGAGATCAAACTCCTGCAGTATCACGATCTAGCATGAATACTTGCCCCCAAGTTCTTGACGTATCAAAACGTGGTACATGGGGTTCGAGTCGACGATTATGGTGGTGGTGCGGAGCAAGATTTAATGTCCGAACTTTTGGACAACAATAACTGCCGCGAGAGTGAGCTTCTCAACATGTGAGTAACGAGTTTCAATGTCAATAAGAACCTTGCTTAAGTAATATATCACATGTTCCTGGGCGTTGTGGTCCTCCTGTACCAAGACCATGGCGATCGTGGTGGTGGAAGCCGCAAGATAAAGAATATAATCTCGGTAGTAATTGGGTGGCTAAATCACAGGGGCATGGGTAATAGCATGTTTAAGACTATCGAAGGATTGTTGCGATTGATCATCCCATATAAACAGGATGTCCTTCTTGAGTAGTCTCATATAACCCTGTGTCTTCTGGGAGAAATTACAGACAAAACGCCTTAAATAAGTTGCCTTCCCTTGCAGACTTTGAAGTTCTGTAACATCAGTTGGAGGTGGGAGAGCTACAATGGCTTCCACCTTCAAGGGATTAATGCGGATCCCATCTTTCAAGACAATAAAGCCTAAGAGGCGTCCAGACTCGACGCAAAAAATACACTTGTGAGGGTTCAGGCGGATGTTATACCGCCTGCATCTGAGGAATACAGCCGTCAGATGATCTATGTGGAATTCGCGCTGTCGTGAATTGGTAGGGAGATTTTCCAAGTAGGGTTCCACAAAGTCCTTCACATCATGAAAGGCGTATGACATGGCCCACTGGAATGTGGCACCAACATTTTTAAGACCAAAAGGAAGCTTACGGTATGCAAACGTTCCCCAGGGGCAGATGAATGCAGTCTTGTGTTAGTCGGCAGGGTGGATCTCAATCTGATTGTAACCGGAAAATCCATCCATGAAAGAGAAGATGGCACTTCCAGCACAATTGTTAATTGTCTGGTCGATAAAGGGAGTTGGGTAGTTGTCCTTAGGACAAGCCTTGTTGAGATCCTGATAATCGACGCACACACAAATGGTACCCTGCTTTTTAGCTACAGGGATGACATTTGAGACCCATTCTGTTAATGGAACAGGGTATATAAAGCCAGCCTTCAAGAGCTTTTCAATTTTTGCCTTGATTTCCACAGTCTTTCGAAGGTGTATTGGTCGCAACTTTTGGCAGACTGGTTTGACGTTGGGATAGGTTTTAATTTCGTGTGAAACAATAGCGAGGTCTATCCCAGGCATCTTCTCGTAGGTCCAAGCAAACACGTCTCGGAATTGCTTGAACAAGGCCGTGAAAGTAGTAATATCTTCAGGGGAACACTTCTGGCCTAAACGAATGGGTTCCACTACACCAGGAGTAACTGAAATGTCAACCGAAATGGTAGGTTCAATGTTCGCCAGGTTTCCCTCAGTGTTCGTTTGGCATGAAAGTATCGAGGATTGGGGGAAAGGGTAGACATCCGGTGCAAAAATGGTGGAAATGTTGTTCTCCACATAATTCAAGGGAGGAAGGAAAGATGACCGATGGTGGAGTTTATCCCACGGGGGGTCATCGACACTCATGATTTCAATAATGGACTCGTCAGAATGAAAAGTCCGGAGTAGAGGATCGGGTGAAGATGATGTCCGCTGTAGAGAACAGGACATGGAGGCCATAGATAAGTGGTCCTCGGGTGCTGACTAGATAGCCTCATAAGTGAGTTCAGTGGGTGAAAGAGGCATAGAGTATCCAATCAGGTGCATAGTGGCTTCATCAGTTACAAGCCATTGATCGTTGGAGTTGGGAAAAGATGAAATCCTAGAGGAGATCATGTTCACCGTGGCAACATGATTAGGGGGATTTGAGGTTGGAAAGACGCCCATAAGAGATGAGTCTATGAGGCTGACCCCCACGCTCACATATGGTTGCGAAGATTGCCCAAGCAATGGGACATTATCGACGAGATGAGTAGTGGTGTCCGGTGTGCAGAAGTCGAGTTGGTCGACAGTGACAATTCGGCCCTGGTGGGGGAATTGCACTATGCGGAAGACAGATGAGGCGACCACAGTCATGGCGTAAAACCAATTACGACCAAGCAAGAGATTATAATCTAAAGGGGCTGCGATTACTTCCATGTTAATGGTTGTAGTCTTACCCCCCAACTCAACTGCTATGGCTTGTAATAGCCCATGAGTTTGAAAGCCACGTTTGTCGAATGCTTTCAAGGTGGTGGGAGAACGGTTCAGTTCGGGAGAAGCAATGGCTCTCCAACATGACAACGACATGACCGAGGTAGAAGCCCCTTCGTCTAGAATAGTGCGTTGGACTATCTTCCCAGCAACGTTTGTAGCAACTTGAAATGCAAGTTGGTAGGAAAGCCTCGGCTTAAAGTACTCCAGTCGAAACATGATTGTATTTGAGGAATCCAGGTCTACTGCACCGATAGCAGCAAGGAGAGTTTTGCATTGATTGGGACAATTCTGCAAAACATCCAGCATCGACATAGCACAAGGAGCTTGTGCCAAGTCCTCAACAATATTGTAATTCTAAGCTGCCCGAGCATTGGGATTGAAAACGGCTTTCCGAATCGTGCTCTTGGGCAGACGCAAAACTGACTCTAAAGAAGGCTTCTCAATAGTGAGAGAGGCCTGTGGGATGGTGACATCGGGCATAGAAGTGGAATCTTTTTCAGTATTACTTCCAATGGGTTCCTTCGGTGGGTCTAAGTCATATGAACGTGATCGTGTGTTCAAGTTTAACGTCTCACTACGCATCATGGAAACATGCGCAATAGAGGATGCCTCTCCATGTGAAGGAGAGGTTTGAGAAATCAACTGTTGATTTTGAGAAGGGAAGGGATCATTGAGAACTATGGGAGTAGTGTTTCCCTTGGGAAACTTCTGTACTTCGTCTCGGTGAGGACATTCCCTAGAGAAATGGTCACCACCACACAACAAACAAGGATACTTCAACTTCCTTTTCTGTTTGGTGTCTTTAGGAGTGCTCTTATTCTCCTACGGGTTAGAAGGTTTCTTAGGCTTACCTTTATTCTTCTTCTTACCACCATTTTTCTGAGGTGAAGCTGATTGAACATAATTCACTTCTTCGGTGGAGGCAGGAGTGGATGATTTGGCGGTGCTATTGCCAACCTGTGGTGGAGATGGGGAAGAGCCTTGAGGGTTCAACGGTCCACCAGCTTGAGTAGGAGGCTGGATGGTAAGGGAACCAATGATGCCATCATTTTGGGGTCCCTTAGGTGGTTTTGTGGGGTCATACGTAGGGTAGGGTGCTTCAGGAACAATTTCATATAACGTGTCGGATTGAGCATAGACCAAGTCTAAGTAATGGGCACAAGAAATAGCTTGTTCTTCTGTGGCGGCCCCTCCCATGGCCACGTCTCGAGATACTACAGGTAAGAGAGACTTTGTGAACAAGTCAGCTAAGAGTTGGTTGGGAATATGAGCCTTAATGAGACGTCGTCTTCGCCGCCACTGATGGATATGATCTGAGATATGAGTGGCAGTGTTTGGGCGAAGAGAGGTCAATAAGTCCGTACCCGTCTCGTAGCGAATGGGCAACTAGAAGTGGGTCAAAAATGACATAGCAAGAGAGAAGAAATCTGGAAAAGAGTTGGGTGGTAACTCAATATACCACTTGGTAGCTGCGCCGGTGAGAGTCCATTGGAATAACCTAAGACGGGTTGAGTCGTCCATCAAGGAGTTGGATGAACACCATAAGTGGTATGTCATCACATGATTTTTTGGATCTTCACCAGGTTTGCCATCAAATTTGGCAATAGCTGATGGTAACTTGATCGGAATCGGTGGCCAATTATGTCCATGGAATATGGGGTCGTTCATCAGGCGAGATAGGTCGGGTAGGTCCAACGTAGTAAAAAAGGGCAGCTGTTGATATAGTTGTGAGTACTGATAGTACTGATAAGGCATATATGGACCAGTAGGACCTTGTATCGACTGATTGTAGGGTGTTCCCGAAGGAAACTGACCATAAGGGGGTATGCTGCCCAGACCATATGTAGGTTCGCCACCATAGTAAGGTGGTCCATTACCATAGGGTGGGGGTCCGTTGCCACCGCCGGGGGGGTTGGAGGTCCACTGCCACCGCAGGGAGGGGGTGGGGGTCCATCGCCACCGCCGGGAGGGGGTGGAGGTCCACCACCACCATAGGGAGGAGGTGGAGGTCCACCGCATCCGCCTAGAGGGGGTGGTGCCCCACCTCCTCCGCCGGAGGGATGGGGACCTCCGTCTCCTCCACCACCATAAGGGTAGGGTCCTCCACTGCCACCACCTCCATAATAAGGTGTTCCCCCACCATAAGGTGGGGGTCCTCCTCCACCGAGAGGAGGTGGCCCTCCGCCTCCGTCAAGAGGGGTAGGACCTCCACCTCCGCCACCGGAAGGGGGTGGGCCATTGTTGCCAAAATGAGGTGGGCCTCCACCAGAAGGAAGAGGTCTGCCTCCTCCGGAATTGAATGGGGGACCGCTGCCTCCGGAGGAAGGGGGAGGTGGATCAAACGTGGGTAGTGGTACTTGAGGGATGGTTGGTGGGGGTCCATTCTGTATAGCATTTTGGTGCCCTCATAGAGTGTATGGATTCCTGGGATAAGGTATCCCGTAGAGTGCGTTTCCAGGATTGAATGGTTCCGGCACAAGGTTAAGATAAATTGGATATGCGTGACTCCATGGTAGTTGGTTTGAATGGGATGGTCCCCCAAAATGAGATAATCCCATGGTGGATGCTCCAACGGGTAGGGAAGTTCCAACGGAAGGACCAATGGGAACTCCTGCTCCTGTATTATGCTTTGGAGATGGGGGTTTCCCCCTAGTAACAACGTGCTGACCACTAAGCAATGTTTGACCCAACGAGGGTTGTTGATTACCTACTGCGTGAGTAACATTACTCGTAAGAAAGGTAGGAGGTAAAGAGTATCCTCCCCGTGAGTTTTGGGTTGGTGGAGGAATGGTAACATTCTCGCAATAGTGAGAGGAGTGTTGGACTGTTGTCCTTCAATAGGTTGAGTCGTTTGAGGTATAGAACCGGTGTCCTGTCTAAGGGGTGTGCCCGCAGGAAGTGAGGGTCGACCAGGTTCATAAGTGGGCACATTGTGGGTGGATGGTTCTGGTGAATCATAAGATAAAGTGCGAATCGGGATCTGTCAATACGTGGGTACTTCCGTGGCTTCATCCCTTTGTGAAAAACTTTGTCTTCGAAGTTGGTCACCCTTGGAATGTAATTGTTCCTGCAAGCGAGCATGAAGGGGTCCGAAAAGTTCTTCGGGAGTGGGCCAAGGAGGTGGGGATGTAGTGACAAAATGAGCCACTTGTTGACCTAGAGAGGTTTCCCAAAAGGGTGCAGATGATACAGGGTCGTCCTGGGGGTGATTTAACCAATCCATCGATCCTGGCTCTCCCGATAAAACGGGAGGGAGAGGTACGTTTTGTGAAGTGGAAGTTCCCACTTCTTCACCCCGTGAGGGATTGGAGGTGGGTGAATCTGGAGGAGTTGGAGGGATCAAGCATGCGCCAACGTTCCAAGTAGGGTTTTCCACTTCAAGTGACATGATCGTGACGTGTGGGTCCATTCTTACCTTCGAAATTACCTCCTGATTAAGGATATATTCGAGTGGTAAGTTAAAAATTCTGTGGGACCTTCTCCAAGGAAATTCATCGAGAGTGACTGAACGAGAATTTCTCCTGAGGGTATTCTAAACAAAAGAAAAGCAGTCCAGAAAATCTACACAAACTAAGGCAGTGTTGATGCTCCAAGAATCGCAGCATCAAGTAGAAAGGGATTCTCCCCGATGGGCAATCCCAATTAGATCACTCACCGTTTGGGATGGGGAATCCGTCTGGTTAACGGTTCTGGCTACCGTAATATTTGAAGTTCGCTACTCTTTCTACTGGTTGCGGCCCGATCCACCGTTTATGTATTTTATTTTAAAGATGATATGCAAGTGCCCTAAGCTAATTTAATCTAAATGCAAAGCTAAAACAAGTCTTTATCTACAACAAAAATTAATCTAATCTATTCCTGCAAGGAGCAAAATGTAAATATGAGTAATGTGCTGAAAGGAAACATCTAAAGATCAATAGGCAGCCATTGAATCATACAGATGCATCTACAGCAAGAGGTAAAAGATATTAAAAGATAGCTTCTAGTCTAAAAGCAATACATCCCATTACTCATTTGAGAGAAATCTCATTGTACAGGAAAATATAGGAAATCATTCATTGCATAGAAGTAATTCATAGGAGAAAAGAAAGATCTCACTGTAAAATGTGAATGATACAAGAGTAGTTTAGTAAGCATCCAACACACATTTCCAGGCAAAATATCCTCTCCAGGCTTTCATTAGGAAAAAATGAGTTCCTTATACATGCAGAGAAATAGTTCACGTACAAGACAAGAAATGTCTTTTCACCTACCAAAAGTCCTTTAAACTATTCGCTATTCATCTACTTATATCTTTACAAAATGCCTCTAGGGCTGCCACCTGTTTTTTTACAATTGTCTTTTAAAGACCTTTTTTTAAAAATGAAACAATTCGTGGCCTTCCTTTCATAACAGAAAAGGACAACTGTCCTTGTGACTCCATGCTCTAACCATAGGGAAAAAGAGAAAAAGACCAAAAACAAAACAACACATTATGACTAGCGCATTTATCCTTGGGGTGGCGCCTCTGCTGGGGATGATGTGCTTGTGCTGGCTGCTACTACTGTTGCTGCCTTCTTCTCTTCTTCTGCTATGTAACTGAACCATACATCAATGTCTCTTATTACCACATTCGCTGGTGAGGGGAGCAGGATCTTTTGTGAAGTCACATGCTTACCAAGCTCTGCTTCAATACTCTGAATTTCTGTTATTGTTGCCTAGTGGATCTCCTTGAGCATATGATTGTGTACTGATGATAGCCCAATGTAGTGATGGAGATCATCGGTGGCCAACACATCAATCTTCTTTACATACTCCATTTGAACCTCCAGCTCGTCCCTTAAATCTGACAGACGTTGCTCTTTGCTTGGAAATTCATCTAGAGTCTAAGGAAAAACAATCTTGCACTTTTCATGCACTTCATGAATCTTTTGATACAGGCTATTACCTTTCCCCATCATCCCCTGAATCTTAGCCATTAGCTTGGTGCCGCAATTCTTGCAAAACTCCATGAGGGCTACATCTTCCTTAAAACCGTCCACAGATTTGAACGGGAGATGCTTAGGGAAATCTTTCTTTCCTTCTCTCCACTCCATCTGACTTACAATGTTTGCTTTTACCCGAGTGTACTTGCCTTTAAGCCTAATAGCTTAGGCATTAACTTCCTTCATCCTATCCAACATGGTCTTGAGCTTGCAAACCTCTTCAGTGAGTAGTTCTTGTGTGGCATGCATTTGTCTCAAGATGTCATAGGACTGCTCATGAAAAGGAGACATATCCATCACTCTGATTTCTGCTTTCTCTAGCTGCTCAACTATTGACTGATTATAAACTTCCAAATGAAAAACTCTAGCTTTGGAATCATTCTTTTTTGCCTCTAGTACCATCATCTAGATTTCCAGGTGCTCCTTTTCTTCTTCCAGGTGTCGATACTTATTCGACAACTCTTTGTGGTCAGCAGACATGCGATTATATTTGTTCACCATAAGGTCCCTGTAGGCCTGCTCGTTAGCCACAGTATGTTGCAGCATACGAGCTCTTCTATTTGTTGACTCAAACTCTTTAACCATGTCGTTCACATTGTAGTCAGTTGCTTTTGCTGCTGCCATGGCGGCCGATGCCATGGCCACGGGAGACTTATTTGTATTTTGCATAACCGTGGTTTCTCGCTGGGTGACAATATCTGCATGGAAAAGTCTCTTTAACCTCTCTTTTGACTTCAGGACCACAGCCTTTCTCTTCTTATAGTATACAAATTTATCCCATTGGGACACAGTATGATCTTCGGATGGGGTGAAAGGGATGATTGGGAGATCTCTTATGCGGACTTTTGCATCCGCGGGTGGGGTCTGTACCACCTAAGATGAGTCTATTTCCATATCCTAGGTGTTAGAGTCACCTGCTTGTGTATCTTGGTTGGCCTTAGCCTCTTCTTAAGCATTTTTCTCTTCTTTGGCTTTGAGTCTTCTTTCTTCTTCCTCAGCTTTCTGTTGATTTTCAATTACCTCCCTCTGCTCTTGTTCTTGAGCTTCCTGCTGCAGTCTTGTTTCTTCAACTTCCCTCTGCAACCTTACTTCTTTTGCTTCCCTCTGCAACCTTGCTTCTTCAGCTTCCTGCTGCAACCTTGCTTCTTATTTCAATCTTTGTTCTTCACGGACCAGGGCCTCAGCCACTTCCCTTTCTTTCTGCAGGTTGGCTTCTCGGGCTGTGGCAGAGCTAGAACTAGCTCCACTGCTATGACGACAAATCTGCAATTCAGTCATATTATTGATTCCCCTGAACACTTATTCCTCATCATCATAGTAATGGGCATACTCAAAATGAGCATAAAATTCCTTGCAATGGTCCGCAACTTTGCTCCGTCTGTCATTTCTATGAAAGATTGCCTCATCAAAGTGAAAAGCTTTTAACTCCTGAATGAACTCTTCGGTTGCTGCAACCCTTGAGAACTTATAGGCTCCTATACAAAAAGGCAAAGGAGGGAAGGAAGCCTTATGTTGCTTATTAAGAACTCCTCCTATTCCATCAAGGAACACTTTCCTGACTGCTTCTTTTAGGACTACATAATCAGTGGCATATCTTGGTAAGATGTATGGTGGCTTAGTACCTCCGAACATCTTGATATAGGTACCCTCTTCCGAGAAGTAGAAATCTCCATAATTTTCATGACTTCCATGACATTCTCTGACAAGCAATTTGGTTCTTCACTGAACATCTGCTCATATAGAGGCATAATGAATTCTTCACATATGAGCTTATAGTGCATTTTGTAATTTTGATCCCATAGTACTTTATAAGCAGTGTATACTGGGGTGTTGGACTGATCCCATGAGCAACCTAACCTAGGGAAAGGGAGCTTTGCCAAGATGCAATCAATGAGGTACGAAGACATGAAAAACTTTGACTTCTTTAGGGCCAAACCTTCTTTAGCTGCGGCGACAGTGGATGCTAAACTATCTGAGAGGATAGTAGCCCAATCAAACACAATTCCCTTAAATGATCTGTAGTGGATTATGGGGGCCCACTGTATCCTATATACAGTTCCATCGGGCATGCCGAAAATTCTGCTTAACATAAGGGCAATCAACCTAAAGGGAGGTCTTAGGCTTTGAACGCCATACTCATCATTGTCCCTCTTCCTTAGCTGTTTTCCCGTGATTAATAGCTTTTTAGCCATTTTGAAATTATTCATCTGTCCCAACCATTCATAGTTCAGTGCCTGCTCGGGACGTGAGAATTTGTAAGCTGCTACAATATAAGCTGGATGGAACGAAGCGAATGCCTCTCCCTTGCTATCCTGCAACACTCTTGTTTGTGGGTTGGCATGTTCCAATATCCAACCTATTACTTCTGAGCACAGGAATAGCTCAAGGCGAGTAGAAGCCCTGGATATGCCAGAGGTCCTGATGTTTACATAGATTTGTTCTTCTTCTAATAGCATGTCTGGGATATCTTGGTCCCTGATCATCCGGTAAATATCTCCCCATCGGACCTCTAGAGGGACTCCCGTGGTGCACTTAGTGTCTTGAAAGAGAGTTTTAGTCCTTGGCTGCACTGGCTCTGGCTCCATAATTTTAGCTTTCTTTCTGCTACCTTTTGGCATTGTAGCTTATCTCTGCCAAACAACCATACATGAATGAATATGAGATTGCAAACCACTACATAAAATACAGCGAGATAGGAAGGTAACGTATAATCATAAGAAACCATAATGCCGTACTCTGGGGAAAGAGGTAAAATGTGAACTACTCAAGAAACACATATAATGGTCATCAAACTTGATCGCTTTAGAGAGGTGATGCCGGGTTCGAAACATTGAGCGGGTACATGGGCGCGGCTATAGGTTTGCTTTAGCCAAAAGAAAGCATTTTGCTGGCTTAACCAGGTTGGGAAACCCATGGGGCTGAAGAGGTCATGAATTCTACAATTGCAGGTAACTTAACATATAAAAGCAACAACAGTATGTTACGAGTTCCCATGGGCCATGCAATTTACAAAATGAAAATCACCTGAGAAAGCTTCGACGCAAAGCTTAAGACAATATCAATGGTAGAACCGCTTACCTGGCAACGAAGTAACGGGGTTGGCTTGGTGGCAAATGAGCTGAGCTGGAGCAAATCAATTCGCGCAGCTTCAAACGGTGTTTTCCAAATAAAAAACTATCAATGGGAATAACAAAAACCCCTACTGTTCTTATATAGAACTTAATACGTGTGGGTATTTAATAGGTAGGTGGCGCATTCAAAACAGAGATTACTCATTCGTACGGTGGGGTCATTTCAACCCAATCGGCCTTTACGCGCAACCGTCAAAATCAGAGGAAAAAGACGAGTTTCAGCCGTCGTTGCGGCCAGAATTTATGGGTTTCTTCCGAAGCGCGGGAGACTTGGCGTTTGAACGCGTCGTCTGCTTGTTTTGGGAAAGAAGAGAGAGATGATACGCCATTGCGGAAAGACTTGACGAGTTCTTCCGGAATTGATGAGTCAAAATTCTCGCGGTGAAGGTTCTTAAGTTGGTCTGCCATTGCGGAAAGCCTCGGCATGTTTCTCCGAAACAGGACAAATTAATCGCCCGTTGCGGCAAGAGTTCTTGAGTTGGTCCGCCATTGCGGGTGAAGAAGACAAGTTCTTCCGAAATTTCGGGTGGTCCTTTTGAGTTTTTTTTCAAAGTGCAAGGCTGCAGGACTTGGCAAGGAGGCGCCCGTTGCGGAAAAACTTTATGAGTTGCTTTCGCCGTTTCAGGTGAGAACTTCAAGTTCTTCTGAAGTTTAAAAAACATTTTAAGTGCTTCCACCGTTTCGGGCGAGAACTTCAAGTTCTTCCGCCGTTTCGGGAGGAAAACTTGAGTTTTGACTTAGGAGAAAACTTTAACTTGAAAAGAGATATCTTGCTTGAAACAAAACTAAGTTCAAAAAACTTTCCAAAGGAGACTTAACTCTTTAAGCAGACTTTCTAGGAAAATAAAAGGAGGGGCCGCAATATCTACAAAATTTTGGGGGGGATGTTGCTGCAACAACAATTGGCAAATCGCTGGCGAACACAGATCTCTGAACAAAACATTCTTCTTGTTTATCGGAAACCATTAAAAGCTGCTCACCCTAGGGGCAACAATCGGTTTGAGCTTCCGAGTCTCGCGAAAGGAAGTAGTCACTTTATCTGCTGGTTACTGGGAAAGGGGAGCTTTGATGAAGACATCCTTAAAACTTTCTAAGGGCCAGAATATGCGGTTCATTTTAGGAGATTTATCTTTTAGATGACCACTGTTACCGAACACCACAGGATTGTAACAACATCTCGTATACACTATTGCTCTTGTTCCTCATTCCCATGCTGCTTGCATCCTTTTGGATGTTTCATATATTTGACAGCTTTTGCTGTTTGATCCTTCCAGAAATATTTTCTTTAAAAGTCATGATCTTTGATTTTGGTTCCTCAATCCATAATGTCCTTTTGTGTGAGCGAGAAATTTCATTGATTTATCAAGCCTCACGGACGGAGAAGAACCTGGCTTGAGTTGAGTTCTTTTGGACAACTTTCCTGACTTGTGTGCTTTACTTTATCTTAGCCATGCTTTGATTGAGGCAAAAAGTTTTGGAAAACAGACCCTTGATTGCAAGCCTTTTGGCTTTTGATTTGCAACATGGAGTCATTTTAATACCCTATGCCTTCGAGATGCGCTTCCTTTCCGTGGGTCCAACTATAGTGATCTTCTTGAAATGCCTTTAAGTGTGAGGGTGGATGGATCCCAAAGAAAGTGATAAAGATAATCATAGATCTCTGCTATTTGAACAAGGGCTAGTGTGCCCAGCAGAACATGATTTCTTCATTTTGGAAAATGATCAGCAAAAGCCAAAAATGCATGGATAAACTTCCTTTTGAGGATGTCTTCCCAGTTTCACGAGTTGTGAGATTTCTTGAGGGATCTATCTTCACGAGAGGCTCAATTGCAGGTGTTTCATAAAACAAACTGTACAAAAGGCTCAAATACTGAGAAAAGAAAACAACTTAGCTGAAACAAAGAAAACAGGAGACTAAAGTAAAACAAAGAAAAATCTTTATTTATGTACAGAAAGTCTCAAACAGACTAGGCAAAGTATTGTTTCAAGGCGAGGCCGTTGAGAGGAAGGGTTACTTCCTCTCCCTGGAGGTCTATTAGCTTGTAGGTGGATGGGCCGAGCTTTGCAGAAATCTGGTAAGGGCTTATCCATAAGTGTTGGAATTTCGTGTGCATTTCCTTGCCTTCATGATTATGGTCCCACTTCAGAACTAAATCCCCTACTTCAAAACTTCTTTTACCAGACTTCCTCTTATCGAACCATCTTTTGACTATGTCTTGGTGTTGATGAAATCGGTCTTTGGCTTCCTGTCGGGCTTCTTCAAGTTGAAGCAAGGTATTGATCCTGGATTGTAAGACTTAACTACCAGACCCTTGAGAGGCTCGGGACAACTGTAAGGATGGAAGCAAGATGTTGGGAGGGATGATGGCTTCCTTGCCATAGACAAGGGTGTAAGGGGAAACCCCTAATGCATTTTTTGGAGTTACCCTATCTGCCCATAAGGCATTTGGGAGAGCTATATGCCAGCTTCACTGATTTTCAATCACAGACTTCTTGAGAATACAAATGAGGTTTTTGTTTGAAGATTTAGCTAGCTCGTTTCCCTGGGGGTAGTAATTGGCTGAATAATGCAATTTAATTCCTCTTTCATAAACAAATTCATTTATCTTACAAGACGAGAAATAAGGAGCATTATAAAAAACTAGGAAAATTGGAACCCCAAACCTGGTTATGATATTTTCTTTCAAGGAGTTGATGACCGCATCTTCATTGATCTTGCGTAATGGGGTAGCCTCCGTCCATCTGGTGAAGGTGAAGTAGTCGATGGCCGTCAGGATGTATCGATGTTGTAGAGAAGAATTTGGGTTTATATCTCCAATGACATCTATACCCCATTGTTTGAAAGGTTCTGTGGTAATAACCGGCTACAAGGGTCCTGCTGCCTTAGGTAATTTTCCAGCACTTCTTTGACATATATCGCAGTTCTGTGCATAAGCATGGGCATCTCAGAATAAAGTGGGCCAATAATATCCAGCTCTGAATATCTTGCGAGATGTTGTCTCCCTTGAATAATGTCCACCAACAGGACCATCGTGTAACTCTTTGACAACTTTACTTGCATCCTCTTTCTCTAGACATCTGAGAAAAATTCCATCGTAATTTTTTCAGAAAAGTATCCCATCAATGATTTGATAAGTTGTTGATTTTAAACGGAGTGCCCTTCTTTGCTTAGAACTCCAGTGCTCAGGTAGGTATCCTTACTGCAAATAATGCACTAGATCTCTATATCATGATTCAGGAGTTGTGAAAATAGGACATACTTCGACTGAATTCAGCTCAGCTTCATTCCTCCAATTCTTCTCTTCATCAATCGGATGTTCTGTAAGCAATTTGCACAGGCCTTGTCCTTTGATGATAGTGGCCAGTTTAAATTCTAAGTCATATTCTTGAAGAGCTGTGACCCAGTTACCCCTTCTCTCTCCTAATTCCTTTTGAACAAAAAGGGACCTAAAAACTGGGTGGGGAACTATAACTTTAGTTCTGTTCTTAAGAATATATGGTCTGAACTGTTTGACCGCTTTGAAGACGGCATACGCCTGTTTGTCGACAACGGGGTAATTCAATTCAGCACCTTGTAGACCAGTGCTCATAAACGAGACTGGGTACTCATCTCCTAATTCTACTTTTTGCGTGAGCACAGCCATGAGAGAGTCATCTGAAGCAAAAGTATACAAAATAAAATCTTTGTCAAAGTCTGGGCTTCTTAAGGAAGGAGCCTTGGCTATGGCTGCCTTAATGTCTCTAAATGCATCCTTTTCTAAGTCTTTCCACTTGAACTGTATGCTTTGCTTGACCATTTGCTGTAAAGGTTTAATAATTTGAGCGAAATCGGGGACAAATCTTCGGACAAAATTGATAGTGCCCATAAATGACTGCATGGATTTCTTGTTATGAGGCATGGGAATTTTATTGATAGCTTGTACTCTCTCTTGATCTATTGAAACTCCCCCTTTTGAAATGATGTGGCCCAAAAGTTTACCTTCGGGAACAACGAACACACTCTTCTTGGGATTTAAAGAGATACCATATTTTCGGCAACGATAAAAAATCAGCTTCAAATGAACAACATGATCTTCTCTTTTCTTTGAAAAAACTGTCACATCATCTAAATAGACCACAACACAGTAACCTCCCAATCCTCGGAAGGCGATGTCCATTGCCTGCTGAAAGGTAGCTCCAACGTTTATCAGGCCGAATGGCATCTTTCGGTATGCGAAAGTTCCCCACTTAGTGCGGAAAGTAGTCTTAAGACGGTCTTCTTCAGCTACTAATACTTGATTGTAACCAGAGAAACCATCAAGGAGGGAAAAAAGTTCTGATCCTGATACCATCTAGAGAATTTGTTCCATTGAAGGGATGGGATAGTTGTCTTTATTTGATGCTCTATTCAAATTTCTGAAGTCAACACATAGTCTTATCTCTCCTGACTTCTTTCTCACAGGGACGAGATTAGCAACCCACTCAGAATGCTAGACCTTAAAAATTATTTTAGCATCCAGTAACTTTTTCAGTTCTTTTTGAATCAGAGGTTCAAGAGTGGGGTGCATCCTTCTTAATTGCTGCTAAAATGGCTTGACACCTGCCTTCATTGGTATGACATGCTGAATAATGCGGATGTCATATGTTTTCAGATCTTCATACGTCCATGCAAAAACATCTTTATATTGTCGAAACAGCTTGATGAACTTATCTCTTTCTCCCGGTGAACAACATTTGCCAAGGTTAACAAATTTTGGTTTAGCTTCGGTGCCCAGATGAACTAATTCATGTTGCATCGATGAGCTATTGGTCTTGGTATTTGCTAGCCTTTTGAACTTGCTCTGTAGATCAAACAACATTTCAAGCGACCTCACCCCTTTGGGGATGATATTGCCTTTAGCTGTATCTTTCTTTTGTAAATCAGAATCGTGTTCTTATTCATCTATCACAGCTTCTTGGAATATGTCTTCGTTTGTTAGAAAACTGATAATCTTTTCGTCATCATCGAAAACTCTGAAGTTTGTGATATTGTCAGGAACAGAAGGCCTGAAAACCAATTCAATTGAGCACTTGTTATTAGTTGGCACCAATCTGGAAGCAGATGTTGCTAATAAATCAGCTGCAGAATTTTGCAGTCTAGGAATAGACTTTATATTGAAAGCATCAAAATGCATAATTAAATCCCATACCTCAGCCTGATAACTCCTCAAATGAGGTGAAAGATAATGAATAGTATCTCTTACCTGTCTCACAACTATTTCTGAGTCGCCAAACACCTTCAGGTACTTAACATTTAAACCGATGGATTTCTTCAATCCATGGACTAAAGCTTCATATTCAACAGTGTTATTAGTACAATCAAATTCTAATCTACAGGACAAGAAGTATTTGTTTCTTTCTGGACCCATCAGAACACAACCGGCTTCGGACCCTTCCAGAGTTTTAGAACCATCAAAGTATAAAGTCCAAAAAGGATTGTTTGATTTAACTAAGTTAGTGTCTTTATGATCCAAGTCAGTGACTAAGCTAACTATGTTACAGTCAATATCATCAGTCCGAGAGAAATGAAGGAGATTGGACTATTTATCTGACTCATGGCTAATAATTTCAGATTGATAATTACCCGGATCAATTTCTAAAAAGTAATTCCCCAAAACTGAAGATGAGAAGGTTACAACTTCGTTCTTTCATTCTAGTTGAGTTACATTTTGTTTCATGTGTGGTTCTCTCAGAACCTTGATCTGATTCTGTCTATTCTGATATGGCAGCCATAAATGGGACCAATCAGTTGCAAAGTAGTTGTTCAACTTTGTGGACAAGTCCCTACTTAGGATCAAACCATAGGCTTCGGGAATGTCAACTACCATTATATCAATGAACTGACACACTCTAGAATCTGCTAACAACCTAATGAGGACATCTTTCATTTCCCCAATAACCTTAACAACGGTCCTATCTAACTGAATAATCTGGGCGGGAGATGGAATTGGTTGACCATTAATTTTCTTACAAATAGACAATGGCATAACATTTGAAGATGCTCCGGAATCTACCAGACAATTGTGCACATTGTGATTGAAGATTTCAAAAGTTAAAAGGAAGGAAATGTTTGAGATTTGGATTTTCCACCGATACTGGCTTCATTAATTTCAGGGTCTTCTTGAGTGTCTGTTAATGGGGCACTGGGATGGGATTGAAGAGCTTGCAACAAATTGTCTCGTTGCTGGGGAAAACTGCACATATCGAATATTGAGACATTTGCCTTTACCTTCTTTATATCTTCAATGATGTCATATCCCATATCACATTCTTTTACAATTCCAGTTTGATTGCTTGTCTTACTCAGTGTGACCTTTGGTTTCTAAACTGTTGTGTCAGTGCTCGGCTATTTGGACGCTGTTGGGTTAGCTTTAGGTTGTGGTGGAATGACTGTTATGAGTATTCTAGGTAACTCTTTGGAAATTTTAAGTTTGGGAATAGTCGAGCTTGGAACTGGATCTGCAATGAGACCTTTACTGCGAGTGTTAATGTTTACAGCAGAGACTGGGCTTTCCACGGGATCATCTTCTACCAATTTAGTTAAAGGTACCCAATCCCATAGCACCATGGTAGTGTCTGGGGATGGTTCCTCTACCTCAAGGTTTGGTTCCTCTGGAGGATCATCTTGATCTGGAATCTGCGAATCCAACATTTGGTTCATGACTAAACTCATAGAGTTAATCCATTGTGGGTAGCTCTTTTCCGAGTGCGGCTCTTGATGAAAGGTACATAAGTGTTCCATTCCTATTTCATTTAGATTTAAAACAGGAGAAGTATTCATAGGTGGATGAGGTTGATCATTGTCTTCCCTTTTCTTGTAGAAAGGCTTGAAAGGCTTCCTAGATGTACTAGCTGCCTTATCTTTCTCGAGATCTACAATTTTATTTGACAATTTCTGCATCATTTTAACTATGTTTTCCATATATGCTGATGACTCTTCTTTATTTCTGGTGAGCAATAGGGTCTTTTTATGAGTTGCTGGTTTTGCTTCTGCATCTAAGGCGTGTTTAGCAATGCTATCGGCTTCCTCTTCCACCTTTCTAGCTTCTTCGAAGTTTTCTATCAGGGTGGTTTTTTTAGTTCTTTTAACGAACATTGCTATGGGACCTTCAAGTGTTGTTGTATAATATTTGACTAGAGATTCTTCTGCAGGCTTAGTTGCCTCGCTGAAATGATTTAGGAGTGTGGTGAATCTTTGGTTAAAGTCTTTGACCTTTTCTTTCTTTTCCATTCTCATGGACAATAATTCTTTCATGAGTGTAGCTACAGTTTTTTGATTCCCATACTTCTTTAAAAAACAATTTTCAAACTCTTCCCAATTGGAAATCAAGCTAGTTTGTAAGCTAAAATACCAAGAAGAAAATTTTGGTTCGAATGTGTATGGGAACAGCCTATAGACTACATCTTTATGCTGTACATTTAAAAGATTCAAAGCCAAATAAAAACTCTTAAGATGATCTTCAGCAGATATACCTTTCCCTGGGTTGAATTTGGGTAAAACTTTCTCTAGGTTTTTAGGCAAATTGTGGAATGGCCCAGCTAGATTTAATGCTCCTCTCACTCTCCAAGCAGGTACAACCATATCTCTATGTGGAGACTTAGGTGGAGAATCGCATGGTGAATTAAGTGGAGAATCATTGGGTGAATTAGGCAGAATGTTCTTTGGAATATAAACTTCTCCAAGATTTTCTGGATCTTCAAAATTTTCTGGGTTTTCAAGATCAACTTCTTTTAGAGGTTCTGTAATCTCTTCCAAAGATATATCTACCAATTCTTCAAAGTTCTGCACAAGAATTGAGTCTCGTGTATACAATCTTTCTCTTCTAGGCGTTATTCTTCTAGGGAGAAAAGTTACCGTGTTTAAACCACCTAGTTGCTTAACATAAGCTCGTGTGTGCCTCCTTAGATCTTCCACTTCTGCAAAAGGTATAGCATAGAGTGCTTCCTGTTGTTCAAAATCAGAATTGAGGTTTTCTCAATTTATTACTTCCAGATTTGGATTGTCTGAAATTACTGTTTCAAGCGGGTTTTCAGTGATATTCCTATCCATGGAGGAATCTCCTTTATCAGCCATGCACTGCAGGCCCTCCTTCTAGTGCCAAAAATTGTTGATGCCCCAAGAATCGTAGCATCAAGCAGAAAGTGATTCTCCCCGATGGGAAATCCCAATTAGATTGCTCACCGTTTGGGATGGGGAATCCGTCCAGTTAACAGTTCCGGCTACCGTAAGATTTGAAGTTCACTACTCTTTCTATCGGTTGCGGCCCGATCCACTGTTTATGTATTTTATTTTAAAGATGATATGCAAGTGCCCTAAGCTAATTTAATCTAAATGCAAAGCTGAAACAAGTCTTTATCTACAACAAAAATTAATCTAATCTATCCCTGCAAGGAGCAAAATGTAAATATGAGTAATGTGCTGAAAGGAAACATCTAAAGATCAATAGGCAGCCATTGAATCATACAGATGCATCTACAGCAGGAGGTAAAAGATATTAAAAGATAACTTCTAGTCTAAAAGCAATACATCCCATTACTCATTTGAGAGAAATCTCATTGTACAGGAAAATATAGGAAATCATTCATTGCACAGAAGTAATTCATAGGAGCAAAGAAAGATCTCACTGTAAAATGTGAATGATACAAGAGTAGTCTAGTAAGCATCCAGCACACATTTCCAGGCAAAATATCCTCTCCAGGCTTTCATTAGGCAAAAATGAGTTCCTTATACATGCAGAGAAATAGTTCACGTACAAGACAAGAAATGTCTTTTCACCTGCCAAAAGTCCTTTACACTATTCCCTATTCATCTACTTATATCTTTACAAAATGCCTCTAGGGCTGCCACCTGTTTTTTTACAATTGTCTTTTAAAGACCTTTTTTTAAAAATGAAACAATTCGTGGCCTTCCTTTCATAAAAGAAAATGACAGCTGTCCTTGTGACTCCATGCTCTAACCATAGGGAAAAAGAGAAAAAGACCAAAAACAAAACAACGCATTATGACTAGCGCATTTATCCTTGGGGTGGCGCCTCTGCTGGGGATGATGTGCCTGTGCTGGCTGCTACTGCTGCTGCAACCTTCTTCTCTTCTTCTGCTATGTAACGGAACCATACACCAGTGTCTCTTATTACCACATTTGCTGGTGAGGGGAGCAGGATCTTCTGTGAAGTCACATGCTTACCAAGCTCTGCTTCAATACTCTGAATTTCTGTTATTGTTGCTTGGTGGATCTCCTTGAGCATATAATTGTGTACTGATGATATCCCAATGTAGTGATGGAGATCATCAGTGGCCAATACATCAATCTTCTTTACATACTCCATTTGAACACCCAGCTCGTCCCTTAAATCTGACAGACGTTGCTCTTTGCTTGAAAATTCATCCAGAGTCTGAGGAAAAACAATCTTGCACTTTTCATGCACTTCATGAATCTTTTTATACAGGCTATTACCTTTCCCCATCATCCCCTGAATCTTAGCCATTAGCTTGGTGCCGCAATTCCTGCAAAACTCCATGAGGGCTACATCTTCCTTAAAACCGTCCACAGATTTGAACGGGAGATGCTTAGGGAAATCTTTCTTTCCTTCTCTCCACTCCATCTGACTTACAATGTTTGATTTTACCCGAGTGTACTTGCCTTTAAGCCTAACGGCTTGGGTATTAACTTCCTTCATCCTATCTAGCATGGTCTTGAGCTTGCAAACCTCTTTAGTGAGTAGTTCTTGTGTGGCATGCATTTGTCTCAAGCTGTCATAGGATTGCTCATGAAAAGGAGACATATCCATCTCTCCAATTTCTGCTTTCTCTAGCTGCTCAACCATTGACTGATTATCTACATCCAAATGAGAAACTCTAGCTTCGGAATCATTCTTTTCTGCCTCCAGTACCATCATCTGGATCGCCAGGTGCTCATTTTCTTCTTACAGGTGTCGATACTTATCCGACAACTCTTTGTGGTCAGCAGACATGTGATTATATTTGTTCACCACAAGGTCCCTGTAGGCCTGCTCATTAGCCACAGTATGTTGCAGCATACGAGCTCTTCTCTTTGTTGACTCAAACTCTTTAACCATGTCGATCACATTGTGCTCGGTTGCTTTTGCTGCTGCCACGGCGGCCGATGCCATGGCCATGGGAGCCTTATTTGTATTTTGCATAACCGTGGTTTCTCGCTGGGTGACAATATCTACATGGAAAAGTTTCTTTAACCTCTCTTATGACTTCAGGACCACAGCCTTTCTCTTCTTATAGTATACAAATTTATCCCATTGGGACACAATATGATCTTCAGATGGGGTGAAAGGGATGATTGGGAGATCTCTTATGCGGAATTCTGCCTCCGCGGGTGGGGTCTGTATCACCTGAGATGAGTCTATTTCCATATCCTGGGTGTTAGAGTCACCTGCTTGTGTATCTTGGTTGGCCTTAGCCTCTTCTTCAGCATTTTGATCTTCTTCGGCTTTGAGTCTTCTTTCTTCTTCCTCAACTTTCTGCTGATTTTCAATTACCTCCCTTTGCTCTTGTTCTTGAGCTTCCTGCTACAGTCTTGTTTCTTCAACTTCCCTCTGCAGCCTTACTTCTTTTGCTTCCCTCTGCAACCTTGCTTCTTCAGCTTCCTGCTGCAACCTTGCTTCTTCTTTCAATCTTTGTTCTTCACGGACCAGGGCCTTAGCCACTTCCCTTTCTTTCTGCAGGCTGGCTTCTCGGGCTGTGGTAGAGCTAGAGCTAGCTCCACTGTTGTGACGACAAATATGCAATTTAGTCATATGATTGATTCCCTTGAACACTTCTTCCTCGTCATCATAGTAATGGGCATACTCAACATGAGCATACAATTCCTTGCAATGGTCCACAACTTTGCTCCATCTGTCATTTCTATGAAAGATTGCCTCACTGAAGTGAAAAGATTTTAACTCCTGATTGAACTCTTCGGTTGCTGCAACCCCTGAGAACTTATAGGCTCCTATACAAAAAGGCAAAGGAGGGAAGGAAGCCTTATGTTTCTTATTAAGAACTCCTCCTATTCCATCAAGGAACACTTGCTTGACTGCTTCTTTCAGGACTACATAATCAGTGGCATATCTTGGTAAGATGTATGGTGGCTTAGTACCTCCGAACATCCTGATATAGGTACCCTCTTCTGAGAAGTAGAAATCTACATAATTTTTCATGACTTCCATGACATTCTCTGACAAGCAATTTGGTTCTTCATTGAACATCTGCTCATACAAAGGCATAATGAATTATTCACATATGAGCTTATAATGCATTCTATAATTTTGAACCCATAGTACTTTATAAGCAGTGTATACCGGGGTGTTGGATTGATCCCATGAGCAACCTAACCTGGGGAAAGGGAGCTTTGCCAAGATGCAATCAATGAGGTATGAAGAGCTGAAAAAATCTGACTTCTTTAGGGCCAAACCTTCTTTAGCTGCGGTGACAGTGGATGCCAAACGATCTGAGAGGATAGTAGCCCAATCAAACAAAGTTCCCTTAAATGATATGTAGTGGATTATGGGGGCCCACTGTATCCTATATACAGTTCCATCGGGCATCCCGAAAATTCTGCTTAACATAAGGGAAATCAACCTAAAGGGAGGTCTTAGGATCTGAACTTCATACTCATCATTGTCCCTCTTCCTTAGCTGTTTTCCCATGATTAACAACTTTTTAGCCATTTCGAAATTATTCATCTGTCCCAACCATTCATTGTTCAGTGCCTGCTGGGGACGTGAGAATTTGTAAGCTGCCGCAATATAAGCTGGATGGAACGAAGCGAATGCCTCTCCCTTGCTGTCCTACAACACTCTTGTTTGTGGGTTGGAATGTTCCAATATCCACCCTATTACTTCTGAGCACGGGAATAGCTCAGGGCGAGTAGAAGCCCTGGATATGCCAGAGGTCCTGATGTTTAGGTAGATTTGTTCTTCTTCTAATAGCACGTCTGGGATATCTTGGTCCCTGATCATCCGGTAAATATCTCCCCACCGGACCTCAGGAGGGACTCCCGTGGTGCTCTTAGTGTCTTGAAAGAGAGTTTCAGTCCTTGGCTGCACTGGCTCTGGCTCCATAATTTTAGCTTTCTTTCTGCTACCTTTTGGCATTGTAGCTTATCTCTGCCAAACAACAATATGTGAATGAATATGAGATTGCAAACTACTACGTAAAATAGAGCGAGACAAGAAGGAAACGTATAATCATAAGAAACCATAACGTCGTACGCCGGGGAAAGAGGCAAAGCGAAAACTACTCAAGAAACACATATAATGGTCGTCAAACTTGATCGCTTTAGAGAGGTGATGCCAGGTTCAAAACATTGAGTGGGTTCATGGGTGTGGCTACAGGTTTGCGTTAGCCAAAATAAAGCATTTTGCTAGCTTAACCAGGTTGGGAAACCCATGGGGCTGAAGAGGCCGTGAATTCTACAATTGCAAGTAACTTAACATATAAAAGCAACAACAGTATGTTACGAGTGCCCATGGGCCATGCAATTTACAAAACGAAAATCACCCGAGAAAGCTTCGACGCAAAGCTTAAGACAATATAAATGGTAGAACCGCTTACCTGGCAATGAAGTAACGGGGTTGGCTTGGTGGAAAATGAGCTGAGCTGGAGCAAATCGATTCGCGCAGCTTCAAACGACGTTTTCCAAATAAAAAACTATCAATGGGAACAACAAAAACCCCTACCGTTCTTATATAGAAACTTAATACGTGTGGGTATTTAATAGGTAGGTGGCGCATTCAAAATGGAGATTACTCATTCATACAGTGGGTTCATTTCAACCCAATCGACCTTTACCCGCAACCGTCAAAATCGGAGGAAAAAGACGAGTCTCGTCCGTCGTTGCGACCAGAATTTATGGGTTTCTTCCGAAGCGTGGGAGACTTGGCATTTGAAAGTGTCGTCTGCTTGTTGCGGGAAATAAGAGAGAGATGATCTGCCATTGTGGAAAGACTTGACGAGTTCTTCTGGAATTGATGAGTCAAAAGTCTCGCGGCGAAGGTTCTTAAGTTGGTCTGCCATTGCGGAAAGCCTTGAGCACATATTTCATTAAAATTGGAAAGATTTTATTACAAGGAAAATGCCAGAATTGAGTTTTTTGGTTATTTTGGAATTCTAGATCCATTGTTTAATTCCAAATTTAATGAAATATGTGTTCTCGGCACGTTTCTCTGAAACAGGACAAATTAATCGCCCATTGCGGCAAGAGTTCTTGAGTTGGTCCGCCGTTGCGGGTGAAGAAGACAAGTTCTTCTGAAATTTCGGGCGGTCCTTTTGAGTTTTTTTTCAAAGTGCAAGGCTGCGGGACTTGGAAAGGAGGCACTCGTTGCGGTAAAACTTTATGAGTTGCTTCCGCCGTTTCGGGCGATAACTTCAAGTTCTTTCGAAGTTTAAAAAACATTTTAAGTGCTTCTGCTGTTTCGGGCGAGAACTTCAAGTTCTTCCGCCGTTTCGGGAGGAAAAATTGAGTTTTGACTTAGGAGAAAACTTTAACTCGAAAAGAGATATCTTACTTGAAACAAAACTAAGTTAAAAAAACTTTCCAAAGGAGACTTAACTTTTTAAGCAGACTTTCTATGAAAATAAAAGGAGGGGCCCCAATATCTACAAAATTTTTGGGGGGATGTTGCTACAACAACAGGCAGCAAGCAAACTCATGTGATAGGAGTGGATTCAAAGTCTGGAACTTCACAGGATTTTCAAGGCTTCGCAACTCGATATATACCGCAGGGTCCAACAGTAAAACGCGACAAGGAGCATTGGGACCGTACCCTTACCTAAATACCCGACTACCTAGACGACACGTGCGTAGTAATCTCCCCGAGTGTTGTTCTCGGTGTATTTCTCTGGCAAGACGACCAAATGGTTTGCTCAGTTGGTTTTAGGAATCCTAATGGTGTCTCCTGATATACGCAAGGTACGTGGGAGATCAAATCCGTAGTGGTGTTGTCTAATGCACAACCGTACGGCACGAGACCTGGCAAGTAACGACAACTGCCACATTTTATGACGCTGTAACACGTCTCTAACTTAACACACAAGTTACTAAAATTTTTACCCATCTCTACCGTTAATTTTATCTGGATGGTTAGGTGAATGTATGAGGTGAGTACATAAATGTAAACATAATGCAAGCCCTAACTACATGAAAACAAAATGTACTTTTCTTTTGATGAAATCTATGTATGGGAGGGAGAAATCTTTTCAAGTGGTTTTACCATAACAACCAAAATGCAACAAATCTAAATTCTACCAAAATTGACAATGTAAATATTCTTTTCCTTTTTCAAGCAAAACACAACCACAACACTACAAATCCAAATCAAAGCATATTCCTATTTATTTTTGTCTTTTCCAATAAAAAATGAAACTAAGTGATGAAAAGAGAGAATTTCTACGTAGAGTATGCTAACTTTCCTTTTCTTTATGATCGCCTAAAAGCATAGAAACAAAAAATGCATGTAATGTTTCCAAGCATGGAACCACTTTTGATTCACTTGAATTTTCCAAGAAAAAGAATGGCTTGTAATTCATGAAAAACACAAATAATTAACTTTACTTTCAAACTTTCCAAAAGATTTATGAATGATACATTCCAATGCATGAACAACGTTTCCAAATGAACTTGAAAAAATGATGAAAATGAAGCACTTTTGATTTTCCAATGAATGCACCAAGATAATGTTTGATAACAATTTATGTCTTCAAATCTAAAGTGCTGAAAAGAAAAGATTACTCACAGTACTCTAATCACTCAGGACTTCTCAAGAAAATGGAAAGCACTTCCAATGAGCTGAAAAACACACAAAACACTCAAAATCAATCGGATGCAAGAAAAACCCAAAAGATATGCGCAAAAGAGGTTTGGAATCCGATCTAATGCAACGACTAGATCAGGTGAGGAGAGGAGGGAATGCAAAGTCAAGTGGATGATGGTGGGGGATAAAAAAATGTCCACCACTACCAAGTCTCAAGCTTTCCCAAAATAGGACCCAAAACCAATCCAGGTAAATCCAAGCACTGCTAATGCAAAAAACATAAGATCCCTGACTAGAAGGTACAGTGCAGAGAGGTCTGAGGACCAAACCAAAATAAAAAAATGGAGAGGGGTGACTCAAGCCCTAGGATTGACTGATCGAGGCAGGCTGCGGTCAGGAACAGAGCGCCTAACATAGATTATGTGCAAGGGTTTAGCGTCGGTGGTGCCAACAGAAAACAGGGATTTAGCGCCGATGGCGCAGATCACCGAAAGGAAAAAAGCGCCCGTGAAAGGATGGCGCTCTGGTTACACTGCCCAGGTGCGCAGGGCGAATTCCCAAAGCAAAAATAAAAAGGATCTCCAAGGATGAGCAATGAAATGGTTTGATAAATAAACCCACAGACTCAAAGAGAGCCAACAGACCCTTCGACAAGAAGATATGATGGTGAAAGAGGCTCAGGAGGCAAAAGAAATGGCTTGCAAATAAATCAAAGAATATGGCATTCAAATTGAAGACTTAAATCAACGTACGCATCCCCAATCTGGTCGCCAAATTTGTTATCGGACAATCTACCAAAAGTGGACTTAAGGCATGATCTCCCTAGCTCAATGTAAGTATAGAACAAGTGAGACATAATATGAAACTGCTTTCCTAGATCTAGTTAAAGATCAAGTGATTAGATGTCTTACCTTGAGATTGTAGATCTTTCTCCTTACTGTTGCTCCAAGCTTCACGGTCGTTAGATCTCATCTGCAAGACCTGTCAAGACATACAGAAACAATGCAAGTAGTAAAACACATCTAAACAGTAACAGATCTAAGTAAACGGTTAAGCAAGTAAACTACACAAACATTATTAACACAACAACATTTGGTGGAAAGAGTTTATATTACTGTATTAAAAGAGGGAAGTACAAAAGAGAGATGATTACAACCAAAGCTTAACGTCGCAATCCTCCTCCAACAAGCCTATGCCAAATCCTCCAAAGGAAGTCTAGGTCTCCCAAGAGATGAATAGAGATATCCTAAGCTAATTTCACCAGCATGCAAGTGCTATAGACTTCCTACCTTTGGAATAGAGAGGGCTCTTATATTTATAGGACCAAGTGGATAGAGTAGGTTGAGGATCATGGGGAGAGGGTTAAGGGATCATCCCATTAGATTAGGGAACCGAAGGCCAGCTCACCTAGGAGTTAGGGATAGAGATCCACCTCATCCAACTTCTAGAATTCGCTCGAAAGCTACCTTTATCCTATGAAACTGACTTTGACGCATGCTGCATGAAGGCAACCTGCGCCGGCACACCTTGCTCAAAGACAACCTATGTCGGCCTAATTAGGAGTGTGGATAAAGGACATCAACTTGCTCCAAATGACTAATTTGATCATGGGACTTTAGGGACTTAGGCACTGCAGTTACAGGTGTATATTTTGGGTGTAACAGAGAGAGAGAGAGATAAAAAATGTCATATGGATCAAAACATGTTTAAAATGGTTGCTATCGACATCATAGTCATACAATCGATACTAATCCTAAGGGTCACCTAAACCCTAATCCTAACCCCTACGGAAGTACAAAACCAAAGTGGCCACCTTCTAGAAGTACCAGACCCAAGATCTTGGTACGCCAACCATCTGCCTCTGTAGTACTTTTGGAATGTCCTCGATCTTGGTATTGGGGACTCCATTTGTCAAACTACTCAAGTTGGTCATCACATTCTCTAATGTGGATGCAGCATTAGCTCCTTCCCCCTCCTGTACCCTCCGTCAGAAGCAAAGGAGTCTCACCAGTCAAACTAGTCCTATATATGTTACTGTTGTTGAGATGTGCTAGTATCCATGAAAAAAAAAGTATTTTGTTTTCAACTTATGAGAAAACATAGAAACGAAATAAACTTGAAAATGTTAAAAAGGAGACTTACCAATATTATCAAGAGCGCTCCCTGAGGAGACTACCATATCTGGATTTCAACTAAAATTGATCATGGCATAAGGGTAGTCGTTGATCGCGACGATCTAACGCTCCCACCAAGCAAATTAGTTATCGTCGATTGGACTCACTACACACCCACCCACAATTCGTACCATAAGTCTTGTCCATCGCCCCATGAAAGGAATGAAGAGTGCATGAGGATCCACTAGTACTCGTGGACTATTTCCTGACACTCTCTCAAAGAATAAACTGCATAGAAGTTGAACACAAAGTAAGTTGTCGTTTCTCCATCTTCTTTCACAGTAGGCATTGCCTCGGCCCACTTTGTAAAGTAGTCGACAACAACGATGATATGGCGATGTCCTCCAACCGAAACTGGATTACAAGTCATGAAGTCAATCCCCCACTTGGTGAAGGGACCTACTGTGATAACATGGTGAAGAGGAGTTTGGTGTGCTCGTATTTTATTGGTGAAAAAATGACATGGCTGACAGTGTTTCATGGCTTCCACGCAATATTTAAAGATGGTGGGCCAAAAATATTCAGCACGTAGTATTTTCTGGGTTGTTTCCAACCTAGAAAGATGACCCCCATAGGATCCACCATGGGCATCATTCAATACTGATTTAGCTTCCTCCAAATTCAAACAACGACGTAATATGGAATCTACCCCACGTCTATAGAGCGTGTTAGAAATAATGAGGTAGTTCTTAGCATGAGTTCTAAGCTTTCATCATTCATCTCTGGAGAAAGTCGGTGGACATTTAAAAGTCTGGAGATATATTAAAATGTCTCCATACCATGGGTTAGAGGTCGCAATGAGAAAAATGTGTTCATAACGTAATGACAAATCTTCCTCATTGCTAATTACATCACTAGGGAACTCGGATATAAGTTCGACGAACACCAAATATTTCTTTGAATTAGCAGATTGAAATGTCAGGTCAAATTCTTGCAGAATGACAATCCACTTATTAAACTTCCCTCCGATGATACGTCGGGTTAATGCATATTGAAAAGGATTGACATCCGCTATAAATTTGGTAGTATGCAACAAAATGTAATGATGTAATCTATGAACGACATAGAAAATAGCTAATTCCAACTTATCGACGTGAGAATATTTAAGTTCTGGAGTTACCAGTGCGCGAGAGAGATAATAAATGACATGCTCTTGGAGCTTGTCATCCTCCTGAACCACAACTATACCGATCGTGGAAACAGGCGCTGCTAGATATAGAAGGAAGTCTTTAGTATAATCGGACGGGCTCAGCAGGGGGGCTGACAATAATGCCTTTTTCAAAGCGTCAAATGAATTTTGTGCAGCCTCATCCCATAAAAATGGGTGTCTTGCTTGAGCAATCGCATGAATCCTTTAGTGATCTTGGCATAATTCATGATAAATTTTCGTAGAAAATTAGACATGCCCTGCAGGCTTTGAAGTTGTCTAATGGTGCGAAGAGCAGGAAATTTGACAATAGCCTCAACTTTCAAGGGGTCGACCATAATGCCACGACTAGACACAATGAAACCTAGAAGACGTCCAGACTCAATGCAGAATACACACTTATTAGGATTTAACCGGATCTTGTAATATTTGCATCGTTCAAATACGAGTCATAAATGTTCAAGATGATCTTGTCTCTTACGAGATCGTGTAGGAAGACCATCTAGATATGGTTCGAGTAAGTGTTTGATGTCATGGAAAGAAAAGTTCATGGCTCGCTGGAAAGTAGATACAACATTATTTAATCCGAACGACATTTTCCTATAGGAAAAGGTACCCCAGGAACAAATACAAGCTGTCTTGTGTTGGTATTTAGGTTTAATTTGTATTTGGTTATATCTCGAAAAACTGTCCATGAAAGAGAAAATTTCATGGCCTGCACACACATCAATGATTTGATCTATGAATGGTGTCGGATAATTATCCTTTGGACAGGCTTTATTAAGGTCCCTAAAGTCCGTACATACGCGTATGGTCCCTTGCTTTTTTTCGACCAGGACTGGGTTGGAAACCCATTCCATCATGTCGATAGGATAAATGAAATCAACCTTAAGGAGCTTTTCGACTTCAGCCTTGATGGCCACAACTTTCCTAGGGTTGACTAGACGAAGTTTCTATCATACTGGTTTCGCATTAGGATAAGTCATGATAACATGCTCCACAATGGAGGGATCGATTCCTGGCATCTCCTCGTAAGACCAGGAAAAAACGTTGCAAAATTCCTTGAATAAATTGGTGTACAAAGTGATCTCCTATGGAGAACAATTTGCTCCAATAAAGATGTTTTCCACAACATTAGGCTTGGTGGAAATATTGATCGCTATAGTATTCAAAATGTTTCCCATATTACCTTCAGCATAAATCATCTGTTTAGTAGAAGGAGTGATGGACAAATCAATATTCCCACTGGGTCTCAATGAAAAATCAGCATTCTTGATCATGTTCAAATCTGGAAGGAAATAGGACCTGTGATGCATGTGTTCCCATGGATGATACATGCCTACCATAGCTTCCAGGATGGCTTCATTAGAAGGAAAAATAGTATCCAAAGAGTCAAAATTATGGTTGGAGTCAACTGACCATGCAGGTGCATAATCATAATCTGACTCAACTGAGACTGGTGGAGTCGAGATATAACCCATTGGATCATTTTGTGATGTTTGGTATGCCACTATTGCAATGGATAAGGGCACGTTTGGTTCTTGTTGAGTCAAAAGGATCCACGGATCAGTCGTTTGGATAACTGTAAAAACTTCTTGAGATGATGTATCGCTAGTACTCATAGAACCAATGTAATGTACAGGAGCAGGCAGGTCAAAAGTTCCCATCAACGATGAATACATACCTACTCCTGAGCTCTCATTGGGCGGATGAACTTGATCAATCAAAGGGACGTTTTAATCCGACGAAGTCGTGTTGTTTTTCCGAGTGAAGGATAGTTGATCGACTGTGATGATCTTACCTTTGTGAGGGAACATGAGTACTTGGAAAACAGATGAGGGGATGGCTTGCATAATGTACATCCAAATTCTTCCCAACAATAGATTATAGTCGAGAGAAGCATCCACAACTTCTACTTCTATTGACACTACTTTACCGGAAAGCTGAATCTCAAATGATGGCAAGACTCTATGCGAATGGCAAGATTTTCGGTCAAATGCGGTAAGTAGTGTAATCAGAGGGCTAACTCAGGAGAACCCAAGGATTTCCAATAGGATATAGACATTACGCACATCGACGTGGCTTCATCTACGACCGCTCATCGAATGGTATTTGAACCATGGAATACTTCGATTTGGAAGGCTACGTGATAGGGAAATCGGGGTTTGATACTGGACATATCAAATATAGCAAGCATACTTGACGAGTCCATGCTACCTATTGCCACTAGAAGTGCATTCCGTTGTGAAGGGAAACTTTGCAAGACTTCTAGGGTGGGAATAACACATGGCGTTTGGGCTAGGTCCTCTACAATAGAGTAGTTTGGAGTAGCCCGTGCATTAGGGTTGTGCATAGCCTGTTTATAGACACCTTTTGGTATCTTCGGCAAAGGATCTATTGGTATCCCGATGTGGAGAGGAACATATGACTCAGGAACCTCTTTATCTTTCTGTTGCATATCCGGGTTATAATTCCCGGCTCTCGTTTGCAGTAGAGTATGTGAGTTAACCATGTTGATATATGACTGATCAACTGATGTGGCACGATGAGTACCCCCAGTATTAGAACTGCTAGAAGTTGAACCTTGTCCTTTGGGAAAAGGATCCTTTAGGACAACCAGTTTATTTTCTTGCAATATATTATGGGATTCTTCAATGAGAGTGCATTGGTGAGTGAGGTGGTCGTCCTTACAAATTTTGCAAGGAAACTTTACCTTCTTTTTGTCTCTTTTTCCCTCCTTGACATTTTCAGTGTTTTTGGGTTTTTGTTGGTTCCCCTCCCCTTTCTTACCATTTTTCTTGGGTTGCCGAGGAACCTTTTGATTTGTCTGCACACTTTGTATAGATTCTGTTTGTGAAGGGGATGATGAAACTGTAGTTGCTTCTGCCGTAGAATACTTCATTGAAAGTGCATGCACTTGTTTCATTAAATCCTCCAGTGCGGATGAGTCGACTAAACCAATGATGCCATTGGCATGAGGTCCAGGTTTGGGCTTACCAATATCTATATTAGATCTAGGTGCTTTAGGTACAATATTTTAAAGGATCCCATATTGAGCGTAGACTAGGTCGAGCTGTTGGGTCCTTAGAATTGCTTCCTCTTCAGATGTTACCCTAGAAGTTGAAACATCTTTAGAGATGCAAGGGAGCAGTGATTTTAAATACCACTCCAAAATAAACTCTGGGGGAATCTCAGCTTTGATGAGCTGCTTCCGTCTTCGCCACTCCTGAATGTGATCAAAAATATGGGTGGCTTTGTTCTGTCTAAATGTAGAGAGAAGATCCATACTGACATCATACCGGGCGGGAAGTTGGAAGTGATTCAAAAAGAATGTCGCTAAATCCCAAAAATTGTTGTATGCTGCAGCAGGCAATTCGATGTACCATTTAGCTGCTACACTCGTTAAGGTTCTTTGAAAGAGCCTCAATCAAATAGAGTCGTCATTTAATGAGTTCGAGGAGCACTAGAGATGAAAGGTTGTAACATGATCTCCAGGATCTTCACTAGTATTACCTTCGAATTTTGGAATGTCCAAAGGAAGCTTGGTTGGGACTAGAGGCCAAGTAGGGTTGTGACGCACCGGATCATTCATTAGTTTCAAAAGGTATGGAAAATTTAAAGTTTTCAGAAACGGAAATCAAGGTCACGCTGATGGCATATGATGTGGAGGAGTTTGGTAAGGGGAACCACCCGAAACCTGGCTCCTATAAGGTTGGTTGGGGTTGCCCCCAACCATGGGTTGTGAAGAAGAAACATTCTGAAAGTTACTCTAGCCAAAGGCTAATGGATTACTTCCTTGTGGTGACGTCCACTACGACTCAGTATAAGTACCTCCAAATGGAGGGTTGCTATAAATTTTACTGCCCATTCCACCAAATAGTGAAAAGGGATTATTCCCTGTAGGTACATTAGAGGTTTGGACATTGGAAGAATGTGCATTAAAACCTATGAAGGGGTTATAACCTAGCATAGATGCAGTAGATGAGGTAGGCATTGAGCCTACAAACGGTGCCAAAGGAGAAATGTGTCCTCCAAGCCAAGTAAATCCTTGATTAAAAGGAGCAGAAGTGGGGTTAACTTGGAATTGCTGAACAAAGGGGGAAGATGTGAAAGACACCGAGGGTATCCATGAAAAAGGAATACTAGACGGGCCAATGGAGGATCTAAAAGGAATAGATGTCGTCGCACCTTGAGCACTAGACAAACCTGAAGAAACAACATTGAAACTGAAGGAGTTGTTCGGAGCAGAAGTGAACTTCCGCGAGCTCGGTGTGGATATGTTTATACGAGGAGGAGATAGACCTCCTGATATAATAGTTGAAGTGGGAGTATGATGCACTCCCGATCCATCCCCTGTGTTATCCATATCAAAACTAGGTGTAAACCTATATACAGTCAATTCTGGTATCCCTAAAGAGACAACTCTTTCCAATAAAGTGTCATTAGGTCCAGTTAATGGAGGGTTGAAAGGTCTTGTGAACTCTTTTGTAGGAAAATATTCAACCTCAATAGTTTCCTGAACTGGTTGAGTTTGAGAAATGAGATGTGGTTCTCTAGGGGGTTCAGTTATACCCGTGAGTTCGAATGAACCACATGAGTCAGCTCAGCGCCGCTGAGGTGGGGACGGAGGCTCCACTGTGAGTGGAGGAAGGTTTCTCAACCTTCATGACCTACGAAGAGGGTAGTCCTCCACACTTGAAAAAATATAAACTAAGTATTAAACCTAGTGGCCACTAAAACAACAGAAAACAAACAACACACCACTATAAAATTTTCCTAAAGTAATCAAGACCAGGAAAACAAAGATGATACTCTCAAAGGAGAGTCTAAGATGATTAGGGCCCAGAACAAACCAACAGAGTAGCGAAGAACAGTTACCCTGGGTCCAAAATACAAAGTATCTGGGTGCAAGCGTTTGAATCACCAACCACCCTCCCAAATAACTGCAAGGGATTTCCTCCCACGTTTTTCCTAGGTACAGTGGAAATATCCTTCCACCGTCACCTGTGTAGAGCCCTATAGGTCAAAGATACTAAAGGCTACCACAGTTGCAGAAAGAGTCTGGGGGGACATTCGCAGGTCTAGCCAAGACGCATGGGCAGGGTAACTAAGCCTGAAATCCAAGAGTACACAAGGCACTAATGGATCCTCGTACATAAATTAGCTCTAGTGTATGCTCAATTGAATAGCAGGGGGGTATCCCCAACAGTCCAATCTCACACGACCTCGTGCTTAACTTTGGTTTGAGTAGAGCTTCCCGACACACCTCCACAAAAGTGGATTTACTTAAAAGATAGTCTTACTACGATTTTGAGGTTTGAATGGTTTTGGAAAGTTTAAAGTGATCTTTTTCAAAAACCTATCCTGTACTAGTTAGTTTGTGTAACCTCAAAAAGAAAAAGTTACTAATAAATTTTATTAATGATTCTTTTTTAAGGTTGTATTACTCAAAAGGGTAGTGCGCTTGTGTGCATGGTGGTTACAACTGAAAGCAAAATGTATATATGGAAATGTAAATTCTTCACATTTTTTTTTTCTTGTCTTTCGAAACATAAGATGCAAAGTAAACCTAAAAGCCAACTATTTTTTTTTCAAAGAAGAAAAGCATAAACAACTTATAACTACTTCAAAAAAGAGAAAATTCTTGTCCTAAAGCAATTGTTCTTTTTTATTTATAAGTGAAAGAAAATGCAAATAAATATGAACAAACAAGAATAATCAGTAATGCATGCGAAGAAAAACTAGACTTAGGCTATAAAAATCAGGACTTCACCAACACAAAGTATTGAGAATGACCAACACAAAAAAGTTGCTTCACAAAAACCTAGAACTAACTAAAATTTGGAACTCATATGCTATAAGAATCATCCGATATAAAAGATAGAAAGAAAATGAATCCAAAACAGATAACAAGCTGCTCTCCAAACACCAGTGACTACAAAGGACTAAATCCAAGCATCCGCCACATAAACTATGGGCTATAAAGACTTAAGGAACCTTCAACAAGCAAAAAAAGGAACCAAAAGAGGACGCGTAAAGGGCTAACAAGACTCAGACCACCACTCATAAGCAGTCAAAAAACCTAAAATCAACAGAAAGACTTTCCAGATCAAATCAAACAACCCTAAAAGACAAACCCTAAAGAAAAACAAGTTTTCCAGGAAAAACTGCGACTGTAACAATAGAAGCACGTGGGTGACCCATGGGTACAGTAAAGGGAAACTTGCGAGTGCAAGGTAATAACCGCGACTATAAGTATAACAGACTCGTGGGTATGCTCTGATAAAAGTAAAAAAGAAAGCAAATTGCAAATCAGATCATAAAAAGTCAAGCCAAAAAGGATAGAAAATATGCTAAAACCTTCACAAAGACCTAACACATTGATAAAAAATGAAAGAAGAGGCCCTCAAGAATCCCACAAAGTAGAAAACATGAAACTCCCCAGTGGAGACGCTAGTTCTGTTGTTAGGGAAAGTATCCTAAAGCAGGGGATAGACTACCAACGTACTGATGTAAAAAGACAGACATACAATGTTCTGTGAATACAATTACTAAGCTAAGAGATTAGGGTTAGAAGGATGTGTACCTTATTCAGAAGGTTGATCCAAGCCTTTCTATTCCTTGCTCCTCAATGCAACAACCTGCAAAACAACCTCAAACCTTCCTCAAACCAATTTGACTACAAACAAAAGGATTGATATTGATAATAACATAAAACATTAAATTGTGATCAGATTTGAAGCATACATGAACAAATCATATTTGGGAAAGGAAGAATATCTGATCTTTATTAATGCATGAAGCAAGTACATAAATTATACCTATCTTGCACCGGTACCGTTGTAACCAGACCCTAGGTTCCTACTCCTCTCTCTTGAGTAAAAATTGTGCCAGCATTACATTACCAAAAGTTGGCTCCCCTTCTCCAAGTCCCTCCCCTTGTATTTATGGAAAGGGTAGGAGGATAAGTTCGAAGGGTGGTTGGCATAGGTAGTTGAGGAAGTTGGAATAACTCCCAAAACTAGTCCATAGTTAGTGTTTTTATATATATTTTTTGAGATTTCTAAAGATACTCGTGACTATGAAATAGGACCACCTGCGAGTGACTGACGACTATCATGGCTTGCATCTAGCGGCTGCAGCTTTTCAAAAGATACCCACGGCTAACCCGCTTGTTGGCAAGCATAAGAGTGGCGGTTATGCTCTAAGTAGAAAAATATTTTTTGAGGAAAGGACTGCAAGGCTCAGATTTAAGTCATCTAAAGTCAAGCAAGCTCTTCCATCCATAGTGTCCTTTTGTGTGATTGACAGGGCAATGTGGTCACAGACGGAGAAGTGCTATTTTGACCGATAACAGAGGTGATTTAAGATTATGTGGCATTGCACTACACATTCCTAGCACCAAGCATTTTTTTCTATTCTAACTCTAGCATGCTTATCTCTTGTAGTGAGTTACTGAATTTACTCTTTACAGTTTTGTAAAAATAATTTTGTGAAAAATGTTTTCATACTAGATCATCATCATCGCATACATGGAAGAGAGCATTTTTTCTCTTGGTCCACATTGAGGTAACTACTGATGAATTTTATGGAACAAAAACATTAACATTACAAGGAGCGTAAATCTCTTGGTGCTTCTTTTTATTCATAAGAAACACTATTATGAATTTAATTTCTCTCCAGCTTTGCACGATTCCCTAAAAACTAATTATGGACATTATGAAATTCTGTAAAGCCCGTAGGCTTAAGGAGTAGTACACCCACTAACCAAAACGCCCCTGAGCTGTTGGAATCCGATAATAGAAAAATCACTGAAATTGCAATTGGTTAGGGCAAGCGACACAAAACCAAATCCAACCCAAAGTTTTGCTTGACATGAGTATTCGGTGTGGAAGCAGAACCAAAAGAAACATATTTGCAAGAGAGGATTTTGGAGTAGGATGGCCTTAAAAAATCCATTTTTTTGTGAAAGATGAGTAATCTTGGTGGGAGCTGAGCTAAGAGAACCATATCTAAAAGAGAGAGCATATGGAATAAGATAGACTTGGTATAAACTAAAATAATTGAGAGTTTCTAAATTGATTTATAAGTTTAAAAACATGAAAATAAAATGTTTAAATTAATATGATTGTTGCTAATTGCTTTTTTTTAAACCAATAAACAAATTGAGTAGAATTTTTCAAGTTGTTCCTATTTTGGATTTGATGTTGCACAACTGATATGAATATGCATGTTCTCATATGAAAAGTAGTCTTAGTGGGGAAGAAATAAACTGAAATATGATTAAATAAATAATACAAGGTTTACATACTTATTTACTAGCATAGCCACTTAATTTGTGGTGGGTGAACTTTGATAGATTACAAGTTAAGTGCTATGAACAAGTTATTTGTTACTTGTTCTCCATGCTTAGTTGTAATCACACACTGTCTATGCCTAAGCTAAATGTTACATTTTTTAGTTATCCATGCATGAGCTATGAGTTATCCATGCATCAACTATTATTTTTTGAGGACCATAAAATCAATCTAGTCATCCTCCTTTAATATAAGAAAATCATAGATAATAGTCCACCCAAATTCTAAGATATAAACACATATCAATGTAATATGCTTTAACGGTGTATATATATATAGGTTCATGATGAGTCGGCCCATCCATTCTCATCGCTGTCATCGCTGTCACATGGATTACAATTACCCAAATCAACGTCAGTGATCTGAAGTCCAGAATCATAAACACCCCCTGATTTCCAGTCGGGGAAGCACAGACTTTCTCGACCACAGCCATTTCCCATCGTAGCCGCTGGTCACCACAAATCGAAACTGGAGAGCACCCCCTGGTGGCTTCTGTATGTCCCAAACTGCGCCATGGTTGCGTGTCATGTAATGCCACCCAGAAGTAACCACCTCCAACACATTACAATTTACAAACTAATTACCATATCACATGTATTCAGGGTTCTCTTATAAATGTTCTAGCCTCTACCCAGTTTCACAAATTAATGTCATTCACTAATTTACCTGAGCTACATCCACGATGACTACGTCCGTTTGGCCTCCTTGTTATAGGAATTGCACAGCAAGATAGTAAGGATACTGGCTACTTTCGTCCACCTTCACCACCATATTCTGACCCTTGTACTCACAAGGGACCCTGTCCATAGTACTCCATCAGTTTTCTTTCTTATGCTAAAATTCCATCGTGATTCAAGTTTCACTCATATATATACATAATTAAGGTGGGATAGTTTCCAGAAATTTCGTCCAACATATATACAATAAGATTCCAACAAGAACAAACATGTATAGAATAAGATTCCAACAAGAAGAGCATAATCCAAGTTCTATATGTTTCTAGAAATTTTGTCCAATATATATAGAATAAGATTCCAACAAGAACAACAAATAGTTAGCAGGAAATTCTCTGTATACCTTTTATATTCGATATCTATAATCCCTGTCTTGAGAAGCTCAGGGCCCTTATCTGCGATTGCCAGGCTTGAGATTGTGTTCCGGGATACCACAAAATCTGTTTGATTGTTCTGTGTGAAGTCAGCCACTACTATCGTCGCCCCGGACTTGGTGCATAATTTGGGATCGGTACATCTCATCTGCAAATCCAACCAGCTTATACATCATACAATACAAAAATATCATTTCCCTTTCTTCATGATAAAATCCGGAATTATTGAAACATGGTATTAACTGTAACATATGGAATATGCCATATTTGTAGGGCTTGCCTGATAGCATGCGCCACACCCAACGCCATCCCTGTACAAAGTAGAAGTGGAAGCTCCCACATTTCCACCACAGAGCTTCGCAGCAAAGGTAATTACGCCATGTTTATTACCACTGTATATCTAGCTAAGCGATTATGCAATACCATTGACGGCCCCTGAGTAAGAGTAGGAGGCGAGTTTAGATTGACGGACGCAGCAAGCTAACCCTGGAGTTGAGAAGATGATGACGAGCTTGAAACTCAAGCTGCAAAACAAGAAGACAGCTGGTGTTGTCGCCATATTGATGCAAGCACGAAATAAGTGAAATAGCCTGGCAATTTATGACTCCCTAGCCTTAGTATTTATAGTCATGTGATTGGCACACAGCTGCTACCTGTTGGTATACAGCCGATCAGTAACCTCTGGTGTTGATTGATTCGGCGGTATGTTCTTTCACGGAATATGATGTTGAAAATTAAATAAACGGGACATAAAGAGATATAACAGTTAAGATGCTATCCCCAAGTCACTCATGCTCTGTATTCTGTCCTGCAAATTTCAAATTTGATTTGGCACAGGAGAAAGTGGAGACAAAGTATGGTTCTTTACGCTTGGAAGGGCATTAAGTGATCAGCAGCATCAAGTAACTTCGTCAAGATTATAAAAAAGATACGCCTCACATTTATCTAAAAGAATAGTTGTATGTTTGCAAGATTATAAAAAAGATATGCCTCACATTTATCTAAAATCAGGGCCAGGAAAAAAAACTTTGTTTGTTTGCAAGATTTGGGATCTATGACCTATCTACACACGATGCAATTATTTTTAAAAGGTGTTTCATGGCATTTGCTAACCAGACCCACGAGGTGGCAAAGTCCCCCACGCTGTCACTGCTTTATGTTTAATGTGACAGTTGTGAAAGGGCTTTAAAAAAAGAAGACTATACCGTGTACCAATTACAGAGATGTGGCTGTTTGGTTACGATTTATAAACATTGTTGGAAGAAGAACACACTGTTGAAGGTCAAATTTTGAAAGAATAAATGTATTGAAATGCAATTTCCATGAACCTTCACAAAACTGAATACATATGACTTTTACAACAACATCCAGATTAAATTTCACGAACTCATATAATAACAAGAACTGAACTGAGCAGAATAACAAAGACTGAGCTGCCTGCCCATCTTATTTCTTTGGTCCTAGATTCGCTTTCCTCCTGCAATCCGCTTGATCCATCAATTAACGGGGATTCAAATCCTGCCAAGCCAGTGTTTAGGAAAACACTAAAGTGCACGTATTTAGAAAAAAATAGTATTCACCGACTATGCTTTGGTATTGGCTCTGTCGCAACCTACTTTTGAGATTCTCAATAATCACCTACCATATGTACATCTTTGAATCTGGAAAATGTGCCAGTGGCCCAATGTATTATAGTCAACCTACACATTCTTTTCCAAGTGAAACCATGGCTTAAGCTTCCTAGCACGGTCTACATGCATTAAGCGACCACGTGTGTAGAATGCCACCGCGTTCTTGTGCAGTTGATATTGCAATGAGCTCTAGGAAATCCAATGCATGAGTTCTATATCCACATAGCAGCTTCTCTTGTTGTAGGATTCTCTTGAAATATTACAAGAGCTTCAGAGAATAATTAAAAAAGGATAGCATTAAGCCAGCTATATATTCAACATAAGCACGGTCGATAGGGAGTATGTAAATAAACCAAGAGCTGGTTAAGGATCATTATATCGGTACCAGAGGAAGTTGTTATAACTTATGAGGCTACTGATCTTCATCGATCTGGCTGGAAGAAGCCTTGGTGTCAAACAGAATTTCTGATAACAATACAAAATACTGCACATAGTGGTCAGCATGACCGCCAATGGTAACACTATTTAGGAGAGTTATACAATTTAGAACAAATATAAATCATATGAAATTCAAAATACAAATATAAGTGCATAAACACTTGGAAAATTTAATGAAAATATTCTATGTATTTACAAAATCAGTGTACAAATAGAATGAAAATAGTGTACCTGCGAAACCTCAGTTTATATGCTAAACCTATTACACAACCCTAAAGGTTTCAGCCAAGCCGACTCTGTAAGTAAATAATTGGTTATCTTCTATGACGCTATCTATTCCTAGTTTTCTGGCTATGTAAGTAAAGAATTGGCTATCTTCTATGATGCTATCTATTCCTAGTTTTCTGGCTATGGGCGACTGTGGCACCATCGTGGGGGCATGTAATGGCGAGTTAATGCTACAACAAAAAAAGTAATAAATAGGTAACTATTCCTAATAGTAGTTAATAATATTAAAATATAGTTTATGAAGAGAAGTGTCTCTTCAATATGTGATGGCCAAGCCATATTTAAGGCAACCATATCCTTTGTAATTTATCCATTATCAAATCAATATATTATTCTTATCTTATCCAATATGAGAGTCGGATTCGACTATTAAATTAGTGAACGGATACGTTCACCGCATTCAAGCGAATAATCCTCCAATGGAAAATAACTCCATTTGATAAAATAATAATATATAATTGATAATGGATAAATTACAAAGGATATGGTTGCCTTAAATATGGCTTGGCCATCACATATTGAAGAGACACTTCTCTTCATAAACTATATTTTAATATTATTAACTACTATTAGGAATAGTTACCTATTTATTACTTTTTTTGTTGTAGCATTGCCACTCTCTTAGAGAGGCTTTGTCCTGAAAGCCTTATAATTTTGTCGCACTGTTCTTTGCGATGTCGTGGCCGCCAAAACATGTCGATACGAACTGCTAAGTGTAGAGCATAACTTCCGATACGTTGACGGATGAATCCATCCCAACTTGATTTGTTGTGGACTAATGGGATTCCCTACTGATGTGTCGTCAGGAGATTTGATCACATTAGTACCATTATCTTTCGACATTTCCCACTTTTTCAAATATCGGTTTTTATGGTTGGGGTGTCGATAGGGAACTTTCACGATGTCACTTTCGTTTAAGAATGTTTCCTTTAGAGCATTGATCTGAGTTGGAAGTTGTATTTTCGTCTCTTGAGGATTTAAGTTTTTGTTCTGTATCTTATCCAACTTGTTTTCTAACTGCCTATTATCATTTTGAAACTTCTTAATCAATTCGACTTGCGATTTTCTGTCATCTTCAGATGTCTTAAGTTGTTCCTTAAGATCTTCATTATGACTTCTGATACAACTATTTTCTTCATGTTTGTCTAGAAGTTTCCCTTCAATGTCGTCCATAGATTGTTCTGTCTTCCGACTATTTTTCAACTTTTTAATTTTTGTGACTAGTATCTTGTTATGATTTCTTAGTCTAAAAATTTCTTCAGCATTGTTAGATAATGCTTTATTACTCTTCGCGATCTCTGACTTATGTGTCTTTTTAGAGTCGTCATTTTGTTGTTGAAGAACTTTTATCTGTTGTCGACACTGGCCGACCTCTGATTCTTGACTTTCTAATTTATGTCGTAACTGCATTAGTTCTTCATCTTTGTCGCTAACGATTTTGTTCAAGCATATTATTTCTGCTTCATAATTATTTATTTCCTTCTTTATATCTTGATTTTTCAATCTCTCATTGAAATCACTTTCATCTTTTAATTCCTTGATTTGCGCACATAATTTTTCTATGTGATTTTTCTGGTTGGACATTATTTGTTTATTGAACCGTTCTTCTATCTTATGTAGTTCAATCTTTACTTCTGATTGTGTATTAATGTCTCGTAATTCTTCATTGTCTTTTCGATAGCACTTTAACTTGGCTTTTAATTTCTCTATTTGTAGTCGCAACCCAGCTTCCATGGTCTTCGACTCTTTTTCAAGTTTGTCTTCCTTTGACTACTTTTTTTTTGTCGATAATCGGTCTTCCTTTGATTTTGATTTTTCTGACAATAAATTGTCTTCGACTTTTTGATGGTAGGGAGTCTTTGACTTTTTTAACTGGTCTTCCTTTGATTTTTTTTCTTGATTTTTATTCTTTTGCTCCTCTTTTTTTTTCCAAAAAGTTATTACTATTATTAATAATAGTAATAATTAATATATATATTATAACAATAACAATTAAATTTAATAATAATGTAATATTATTATTATTATTTTTAAAAAAAAAATTTAAATATTATAATAATAATATTATAATATCTTTTTGTATTTTGGAAATGATTTAATTTAGGGTTTGGTGGACATGGCAGCGGAGGTAGCGTATGGGAGGAAGAATGATGGCAGGGTTGAATGTGCAATGGGTTATGTAAATGCATGGAGAGATGGGGCAGGACAGGCTGCGATGGAGAAGGTTGAAGGTGAGCACGGTGGAAAGGAGGGCTGTGAGTGCGCAATAAGTGGAGAGGAGGCGGAATGATGGTGTGCGACAGAGGAGGATGGCGAGAAGAGAGACTATGTGGGAGGGAGGAGGAGACGAGATCTGGCGGCTGGTGGTGGAGAGTTGTGCAACGGCTACAAAGGAGGGTGGACACACAGGTGGAAGGCACGGTGAGGAAGCACGTAGGAGGGAATGGCGATGGAAGCTTGAAGGGAATGCATGGAAGGAGATGGCAGATAGGAGAAGGAGCTGTGAATTGGGAGGTGGGGGAATGTGTAGCAGGGAGGCCACGTGAATAGAAGGACGGGTGAGGAGAAGTGGCGTGGAGTGAAGAGAAGGGGGAGCGTGAAGGATGTTAGAGAAAGATCGAAAGGAGGTCGCAGATGGACGGTGGCGATGGATAGAAGGAGGACGCGAATATGAAGTGGTGCTGGTGGAGTTGGACGGGCTGCGCAGAGCACTGTGGAAGAGTGCAGGTGAAGATGTATGAGTAGGTGCGCAATACAGATGGAGAGAGGATGGATGAGCAGGTCTGCGAGAGAGTTGGTCGTGGGAGGTGTGGGGTTGCGCAAGAGGAGGGTGGGGATGGAGGGGAGGCACGACGGAGCAGGAAAAATGGCAGAAGGGAGGTGAATGGGTGGAGGTGGAGGAGAATGGAGTAGCAGCGGGAATTCAGGGAAACCCTAAAGTTGTTGGCTATAAGCCAAAGTGAGGTTAAAAACCCGATTCAGAGAAACTCTAACAATTATGGCTAAAAGCCAAATTTGGAGAAGCTCCAAGATGGGTGGCTAAAAGCCAGAATCAGCAAGGCCCGAGAATGGCTGGCTCTGATACCAAATGCGGTGAACGTATCCGTTCACTAATTTAATAGTCGAATCCGACTCTCATATTGGATAAGATAAGAATAATATATAATTGATAATGGATAAATTACAAAGGATATGGTTGCCTTAAATATGGCTTGGCCATCACATATTGAAGAGACACTTCTCTTCATGAACTATATTTTAATATTATTAACTACTATTAGGAATAGTTACCTATTTATTACTTTTTTTGTTGTAGCAGTTAAACAAGAATACAACCTTGGAGAAGACTGTCAACATACCCGAACGTTGTGTCCTTGTGAGGGAAACAATACTGGACCGTCGTCACCTCTCTAAGAGGAACTATGATCTACAGAAAGAATTTATGGAGTTAATTAAATTATGATCCAAACTCTTACTTATATGAAAGTAACAAAAACAAAAAGAAAGAGTAAGACCCTTACTTGAGACTTCCCCGAGCGGATGGGAATGTAAGGGCTAGTGTGGCTCGAGGATGCAACTCCTCCAGCAAGCATTCCAAACATCAAAGAAATTGAATGGTATAAAACGAATTCATTCATGGATGGAAAGCTTGATCAACTCTTGACTCCATTTCACTCACCAAGGGATTGGATCTGATAGGACCAAATTCCCATTAAATATTTAGTGTGTTTGATATATCTTTACGTTGAAATTTTCCATTTACAAGACATAAAACCTTGCTGGTCTACTTGTGTTTATTGCAGAAACATAAGGACAAAATGTGAATTCTTCCACTCATGAGCTAGAACGATTATTCTCGTAGATTGTTCACCTTATAACCTCGCTGTCCATGAAGAATTAGATGATGTTTTGATCTGAACATAGAGGAATTTGCAGATTTGAATTTATTTTTCTTTAATATTTGAAGTGCAAGCTGCGGACTTAAGAGAGAGACCCCCCTCAAGCTGACAGGAATCATCCCGGAAGCGAGAGGGAGTGTGAACAAGGTGCTGCCTCAAAGGGCTATGAGTCAGTATGCTAGCTCATAGGGATATGTAAGGTGCGGCCCATAGCTTCGTCGCATTCATCGTGCTTGTATTGTAGTGTTTGAAACATATGCATGCAAAGCCCTTGTCCATCGCGGGTTATGTCAATAGTAGTGGAAATGTACAACAGAGATGGAGAGTTGGTAAGTCGTAGAACTGTTGCTAGTCACACCGATTAGAAACCAGTACATCACATTAAACATTGCCGACCAGAGCCCGCCGCCGGGTCCTGGGGAACAAGACCCTAGGCAGATGTCAACTGCGCGACACCTATGAGAGTTCAAAAAAATAGTATTTTAAAAATTTCCTTTTAATCCAACAAGAAATCTAACCTAAGAAAACTTTGCAAAAATGACAAATCTTGGACGCCAGACTCCCAAGTAATATGACTTCGTGAAAACTAAGAGTCCCCCGTCGGGGACTAACAATAATATATATTCATAATTTACTATATCATTTATAAGATTTACATTTGGATGGTGAGGATTTATTTTATTCATAATTATTTTAATGTAAATTTTTTTATTAATAATTATTAAATATGGTTAAATAATATTAAATTATGATTATCTATAGTCAATAATAATTAATTATATTATAGTTAAATATACTTAACCATGGTCAACCATATTTAACTCTATTCAACTATGCTTAGTCATAGGCAAAGAAAGTCAACCCATTATTAACCATAATCATACATGATTCAACCAAAGTCTATGGTTAATCATAATCAAATATAGTTAACCATAGACAACTCTATTTAACTCTATTCAACCATGCTTAACCATAATCAAACAAATTCAACCCATTATTAATGATAAACATACATGGTCAACCATAATCAACCATAGTCATTATTTGTATGGTCAACCATAATCATTATTTTTAATTATTGACATTTTTATATTTAAATTATTGACTTTTTGTAATATGTCATAGTCTATTCAGTTTTGTATAGTCTATCATGGACAATCTTTTGATGATGGTAGTTTGGGGTCCTTTGGACATACTGTCTTGAACATGATGAATATACCTTTTTTCAAAAAGGTGAAAATCTTTGTACTATTTGATTTAAGGAATAGCAATAGTACGTTTTTTTTTTCGGTTGAAAAAATATTTAAATTATTTTAAAAACTTCTATTAATATTAAACTATTAAAATTTATATAACCAATTATTAAAATTAATATAGTAAAAATATAAATATATTTATATTTATTATATAAATATTTATAATCATTATTAAAATTATATAATTATATTAATATATTAAATATTTAAAGGTGGAAAATGAATATTAATTAAGGAGATATGAATTGGTTAGGAATGAATGATGGAGCTGCATAAACCTTAGCATTTGGAAAAACCCTAGATACCTTTGAGGTAGCGGGAGAGCTAGTGGACTACGGATCAGAGCCACTATTTAGTGTGGAGTCCATTGAGGTAGCAGATCTATGTGACGATGTGGACAAAAAGGAAAATGGGGAAGCCATTTTCCCTAGTAAGCCTAACGTTTTGGACCCTAATGGCATCTCGATGGAGGTTTCTTGACTTAGGTAGTCTCCTATGACAAGGGTATTTGAGTATTTTCTAGATGGTCTCGTTGGAACAATCAAAAGTTTTAACTCCAAGAGGAAGGGATATCAAATACACTAGGACCTCAAGTCGACAAGTTAGTGACATGAACTCCAAATCAAGACAGATTTCATGAAGACTTGTGCTAGGTTTAATCACCGGATTCTAGTGTTTTTGGGCTCCAAGATCCCTCTCGATTTTTTTATTCTCTTTCATAGGGGAAAAATACCTTGGAAGGCTGCACTATTAAATCAATTTCTCCTTATTGGGAAGATTCAGTTGGCATATGTGTATTTTGTAATGATATTTCAAAGGAGAATCAAGGGTATGCGGGGAAGTCATTGGATTTGTAACACCCCTGGTTTGGAACCCCTAGTCTGACTATGCCAGCTTGTAACTACAATTATAAATGCCTACAAGGTTGAACATATTGTATTTTTGTAAATATTAATACTAAAAAAATCCACAATTGGTTGTGTTGTGGCAATACGCTGAAAAATCGGGGAATTGTGTATTCACCAGAGACAGTAAGGGGGTTAGATGTCTTAGGTGGGAGAGCATGTTATGACGCTTTAAATATTTAAGCCCCTAAAGTTGTTCTAAGTCTTAAACCCATTTAAATGACTTTATAATATATTTATAAAATCATAATTATTATTTAATTATGATTAAGTGGGGAGAGATAGAGAACCCGCGTGGTTCCAAAATTTTATGCATGAATTGTGCATGGATGGGAAAAGTAATGGTGGACCATTCTATGTGAAGGGGGTGGAAGAAGCTGGAATTCAGAGTCAAAATGAGGGACATTACATACTTCCAGTTAAGGAGCATGTTGTTGATTCTAGAATGGTCTCTTTTAGTGACCTTGAATATCGCTACCCCCTTTGTCCTAGAGCATATTGACGAATGTGCAGGAGTTAAAGAGATGTTCAATGTTTTCCCTTGCTTTCTTACAAAGATGACAATATGTTGTGTTAGTTTTTCAGCATTTAATTCAATCCGATCTAGGATCTTAACTGAGATAACAACATGTACATCATATTAAACACAAGAGACAAGAGACACAAAGCATTTCACCGGGGAAAACCAAGAAGGTGAAAAACCCCGCAACTTCCTTAGAGATAGAATGAGCATCAATACAAAGATCAAAAAGATCAAACCCCGCAACAATATATATTCTCCTAGCAGATACTCCTCCTCCACTTGTGCGCACTCCTCCTCTCTCTCACTAATTTCGAAGTGAGTGAGTGTGTGAATTAATAAATGAGAGAGTCACACTCTCTATTTATACTTTACTTCACTTGACTTTTAACTCTAACTAGGTCGGCCCCAATTTAACCACTTAACATAAATTGACTCTGGTCCGACCCCACTGGGGTGGTCTAATAACCCTTTGACCCACACAACTCATACAGGGCCGACCCCACCAAGGTGGTCTAATAACCCATCAAATATAAGTTGCAACACTTACAATAATACTTGTGACACTTGCAAATACAAATGACGACACTTCCAATCGGAGGAATAATACATCTCCGTTGGGGATACAATAAAGTACAAATGTAATACATACAATATACAAGTGAATATCTTCCAAAGTTACAAATACATCAACACTCCCTCTGAACTAGGAATGTATTCTCTTGACACAAGCCATGAATACATATAGACACAAGTCTTCAATACTGGAGCTGGATCATCGTCACTGGATCACTGGAGCTTCATCGTCACTACTGCTGTACTCGTCATCTTGATCACTGGGCTATCTCTCAATTCTTCTCATCATAGGAAGTTGTACAGAGCCAGCCCTTTTTCATGCTGGTTGTAGGCCTAGCCTCCTGTAGGTCTTCATCATCTCTGCGAGTTGGCCATCCTGTGGAATCCTTAGGACTGATTACGTGCATCAATAAAACCTCGAAAGAGCATCCCAGGACATTTACGAGCACACAGCTCAACCTATCGGATCTCCCAGGATCTTCTACATGTGACCTTCACAAAACCTTAAAAGAGTGTCTTGCCCAACAAGATCTCTAAAGAGCATCCGAGGCCTTTTACGTGACTAGCAAAACCTATCTGGATCTCCAGGATTGATTACATGTGATCTCCACAAAACCTTAAAAGAGTGTCTTGCCCAGCAAGATCTCTAAAGAGCATCCGAGGCCTTGTACGTGACTATCACAACCTGTCCGGATCTCCAGGACATATTACATGTGGTCCCCACAAAACCTTAAAAGAGTGTCTTGCCCAGCAAGATCTCTAAAGAGCATCTGAGGCCTTTTACGTGACTAGCACAACTTGTCCGGATCTCCAGAACGTATTACATGTGGTCTAGCAAAACCTTAAAAGAGTGTCTTGCCCAACAAGATCTCTAAAGAGCATCAAAGGACTTTTATGTGACTAGCACAACCTGTCTGGATCTCCATGACGTATTACATGCTACCCTTGCACAACCTGTCCACGGCCACAGAGTACCATCCTGATACTCAAGATCAACCTGATCATCCTCGCACAAAGCATCATCCTGATGCTCATGATCATATTGATCATCATCATACAGTACATCATCCTGATGCACATCATCCTGATGCACATCATCATCGCATGATCATCTTAATCATCGTCACATCATCGTCCCGATGCATATCATCATCGCATGATCATTCTGATCATCGACACAGCATTGTCCTGATGCATGTCATCATCGCATAATCATCCTGATCATCGTCACAGCATTGTCCTGATTCTCATCACACAGGATCGTCCTCTTCAGATCATCTCATCATCCACGGAGCACAGCCCAGATGCACATCATACAACACTTACACCACCGACATGGGAGAACACATCTACCACCATTCGGGGAAGGCTCCAACCCTTAATTTTTCACCACGGGAGAACACATCTACCACCATGTGAAAAATGGCTTCAGCCCTTACATCTACACCATGGGAGATCACATCTACCACCATGTGAGAATGGCTCCAGCCCTTACATCTGCACCATGGGAGAACACATCTCCCACCATGTGAGAATGGCTCAGCAATTATATCACGACCATGGGAGAACACATCTACAACCATGTTAGAAAATCCCATGTGCATCTGCGTCTTCCAGACTCATCACTTCCCCTTGGAAGGAACCTCGATCTGAAGTACACCAAGCCTCTTTATGAAGTACTCGAACTTCGCTCTGGCTAGTGGTTTGGTTAACACATCTACAATTTGCTCATCCGTCGCAACATACAGGAGCTTCACTGCTCCTCTCTGCACCATATCCCTGATATAGTGATATTTGATCTCGATATGCTTCGACTTGTCATGGAACACTAAGTTCCCTGACAACTTCACACAACTCTGGTTGTCACAATAGATACAAGTAGCATCCAACTGGAGATCAAATAAATCAGACATTAGCTTCCTTATCCATACTGCCTCACAACTAGCCGAACAAGCTGCGACATACTCTGCTTCGACTGTACTCGGTGCTACGCAGGATTGATTCTTACTAAACCAAGAGATCACACCTGATCCCATACTGAAGCAACACCCCGAAGTGCTCTTCCTATCTGCAGCACTACCTGCCCAATCTGAATCAACATAAACCTCCAGGTTAACCTTTTGATTCGCATCATACTTGATCCCACAATCAACCGTACCCTTCAGGTACCTCAGAATATGCTTTACAGCAATCAGGTGAACATGTCTAGGATCCGTCAGGAAATGGCTCAAGGTGTTCACAACAAAGAAAATATCTGGTCTCGTGTTCGTCAGGTACCTCAAGGACCCAATCATCTGACGATACATCATGGCAACAACCGACTCCGATGAAGGATCAATCAATAGCTTCAGTTTCGATGCCATAGGTGTGGCCATGGCCTTGAAGTCCATCACCCCGAACCGCTTCAGGATCTCTACTGCATACTTCCCTTTTCCAAGGAAGATTCCATCTACACTCTGCCACAACTCCATACCTAGAAAGTAATGCATCATACCCAAGTCCTTCATCTCGAACTTGGCAACAAGCTTCCTCTTTGTGTCTGCAATCAACCTATCTTCACCTGTCACAAATAGGTCATCCACATATAATAGAAGTATCACTGGATTTCCCTCCTCAACCTTGTAATAAAGGTTGGAATCCGCTTTACTCTTGGTAAATCCCAAACTGGATGGGAAGCTGTCTATCCTGCTGTACCATGTCCTAGGTGCTTGCTTTAAGCCATACAAGGATTTCTTCAATTTGCAAACATATGACTCCCTGTCATGTGTCTCAAAACTGAGTGGCTGCTCCACATACACTTCCTCTTCAACTACACCATTCAAGAAATTTGTCTTGACATCCATCTGGTGTATCTTCCACTTCATCACTGCAGCCAGGGAAAGTACTGTTCTGATGGAAGTGTATCTGGCTATAGGTGCAAAAAGTCTCTTCATAATCTAACCCCTCTTTCTGGGAGAAGCCACGAGCCACAAACCTTGCCTTGTATTTCTCTATGCTACCATCTGCAACATGCTTGATCTTATAGATCCACTTGGAAGTCACAACAAACTTCCCTTCTGGTCTCGGTACCACATCCCAGACATCATTCTTCATGATCGACTGGTACTCCTCGATCATGGCATCCTTCCATTACTGTGTCCTAGATCCTGGGAACTTTAGATTCTTCAATATATTCAATAGTTTTCTTTGAACTTCGTTTGCTGGAACAAATGTTGTAGTCCTTCTTTTGTAGGTGATTGTACATGATCTTTCCTACAAGTCAAATTCAATTGCATGATTAGAAACTTCTCATAGATTTCAGAACAAATTCTTACACATAAAGATATATGTCTTACAGTCTTGCAATTATCTTAGCCAATGCTTCAATACAACATTTATCCATATCCCATAACTTTCTAGATGCCTTCCATCTCTACCAGAACATTGTTAAGAGTGTGCACAACTCCCAACATGTCAGCAAAGAGATTTCATTCTAGATAAGTAGAAATGGAATGTTGTACAGTACCATAGGCCAATTACCCATTACTATATTAGTAGTATCTTGTTCATTAATGCAACCTTTTCTAAAATGCATAATATACATCCTAAATCTAGGAACACAAGTATGTACATGAATGAACAAAATCATATATACAAGAAATGACAATTTAAATACTTATCTTTGTTTGCTTGTTGGGTGGACTCCCTCTCAATCTTTGCTTCCTTGCAGGAATTACTGGAGTGAGTTCCCTCTCGGTCTTTGCTTCCTTGTAGGAACTACTGGAGTGAGCTCCCTATTGATCTTTGCTTCTTGGATTATTTGTCTTTGAACTTTTATCCATCATGGACCACTGTGCATGCTTAAGTGTGCACTAGTGTCATCCTCAAGATCTCATACATAATCATACATGCATTAGTATAATCTCAATACTATCAAAACATTATGATTCTAAATAATCTTAAACATGTATGGTTATGGTCATTTCATACACAGGTAATTTATCACAAGCGTTAGTATTCAAGGTTTCAGGGAGTACTTCTTTTACTCATGCATATTCTTATTTGACCATAGGATCTTCTAGTTTGTCATATCATTAATCAAACTAAGAAGCGAAATATGAATAAACCCATGATTACTCAAAATTATAGCTTCATGAATAATCATTATCAATCATACAAAAGTATACTTATCTAAGATCCTAACACAAAGTAGGATTCTAACTCGATATAGGAAAACATACTTGGATTATCATGCTTGTCTAACATACCCAAACAATGTCTCCTTGTTCTCTTCAATCTTGTGCTAGTAACTTGTATATCTCATAAGTTAAGCATTGTAGAACTAGATTATACATACCTCGTAAGTAGAGCTTCTATGTAATCAATGGATATGGATGAGTCTTTGTCTTCATGTCACCATGGTCATATGTTCTTGATCTAGAACTTGATTTGTCTTCTTGATGTACCTTTCATGTTAGCGGACAACATCATCCTCATACAACACCACAGTGCATTAGTACAATCATAAGTATCATAAACCTAATCAATGAATGTCTTCTATCATTTATATGCATTCATACATTTACTAAGGTTATAAGACAAGGCTAAAATTAACCAGGATTGTACTAACCTCAATAATATGAAGACAAACTTAATCATGAATAGATTTCAAAACATACCTGTATCTCTTCAAGTCATACCTGTCGGGATTGCTTGTAGTCTTCTTTTGTAAGGCCTTAGCCTCATCTCCGTCTGGAATTGGAACTTCTGTAGGTGTCCAAATCATTATCTTCTACGATTAACCCAATCCACTTGATTTGTTGAATATGGATTTGGAGTTGGCTACGGTTTGACAGATAAACCCTAAAAATCGAAACTTTGAATTTCAAACTTCTGATTGGATGAAAAGATGCACCTTGCTGAGCTGATCAAGATGGCATACTTCAATTTTGAAATGTCCAAAATTTGACCCCTCAAGATTGACTTTGAAAGTTTTGGATCTGTAGCTTCTGTCAAATTCTGGTTTTCTAGTCAAAATTCCGAACTAGGGTTTGATAGATCCCGGGGTTCTACCTACCCAAAAACTTCGATTTTGGTTTCTAAATTTAGATTTTGATGAGGAGCATCTAGCCATGGTTTTGGATTCCGAAAATTCCAACTTTCTCCGAAACCTTAATTTCCTGTAGCAGTGATGATCCAAAAATGAAAGTGCTCAGAATCCAATTCTTTTTAGACAGAAATATATGCCATATTGTTTCTGATGTATCTCTGAAATTTTGGATCCTCAGGGTCTGAAACTTCTGCCTGTGGTAGAATGACCTGTCATCTTTCCAACCCCACAGATCTGAGCTCAAATGGATTCTCTGAGAGAGAGATATGCCAAGTGTCACAACGTGACCTGTATATGGGATGAAACAATATAGTGAACTTGTACGGCGTTCCACGTGTCACTGTTTCAACTTCAGCCTATGAAACCTAGACCTGTGAAACTACATTCCATTCCATAATTGTCACTTTGTATGGAATTCCATTTGGAGCTTCCTATCCCGAGATATGACCTTTTTTCCTCTCACCTGTTTAGGACTGCATTCTGGAAGAGGCAGAAACCCTAACTTGTACAGATGATATCTCACAAAGTGCAATGAATCTGAGTCTGTCCTTTGGACACAAGGTACATGGAAATTTCATCTTCGACCTGTAGAAGTTTCAGATCCTGAACCTTCTCCAAAACTGAGTTATAGCGAAAGTTCCACGATGATTGTTTTTTACTATACCAAGCCCTAGGTTCCAATTTGTCGCAAGTGCAACAAGTGTCATAAATGCCATACCATGCCTTCCTTCAGGCTAGCTCTGATACCATGTTAGTTTTTCAACATTTAATTCAATTTGATCTAGGATCTTAATTGAGAGAACAACATGTACAACATATCAAACACAAGAGACAAGAGACACAAAGCATTTCACTAGGGAAAACCAAGAAGGTGAAAAACCCCGCAACTTCCTCAGAGATAGAATGAGCATCAATACAAAGATAAAAAATATCAAACCCCACAACAAGAGATATTCTCCTAGCATCTGCTCCTCCTCCACTTGTGCGCACCTCCTCTCTCTCACTAATGAGAAGTGAGTGAGTGTGTGAATTAATAAATGAGAGAGTCACACTCTCTATTTATACTTTACTTCACTTGACTTGTAACTCTTACTAGGTCGGCCCCAACTTAACCACTTAACATAAACTAACTCTGGTCCGACCCCACTAGGGTGGTCTAATAACCCTTTGACCCACACAACTCATACAAGGACGACCCCACCAAGGTGGTCTAATAACCCATCAAATATAAGTTGCGACACTTACAATAATACTTGCGACACTTGCAAATACAAATGATGACACTTCCAAGCGAAGGAATAATACATCTCCGTTGGGGATACAATAAAGTACAAATGTAATACATACAATATACAAGTGAATTTCTTCCGAAGTTACAAATACATCAACACTCCCTCTGAACTAGGAAAGGTTCCTGATTGTGAGTGATCCAATTCCACCATTGTTGTGCAGTAAAAACTACCTATGATTTGGAATTATAGAGATCATCAACGTACAACTTAACTAGTTACAAATATATGAAAACATAAATATACAACAAGCAACTATTCTTTTAAATCTAAAGAAAAAAGATATGAAATTGGAATTAGATACCTGAATGACTAGTGGTTGATCCAAGCTTCCAGAATTCAGACTCCTGCTCCACTGCTCCAAAGAGATCACCTGCAATAACACATACCTTTCTCAAATCTTATGACCCAAATAAGAATGAAATGTTTAATATGAAAATCATGTATAAAAAACAAGAAATATTCAAAACATACATTCATTAACATGGACAAATATATATGGGAAAGGAACTTTCTGTATTATAGCATTAATGGTAATCAACCAAACCTGCACTGCAATTGGCACCGTTGAAACCTAGCCCTGGGTTCCTGCTCCTCCTCCTTTAGTAGAATTTTCTCCAGCATAACATTAGAAAAAATCGGTTCTTCCTTCTCAAGGCCCTCCCCTTGTATATATAGAAAGGATGGGAGGATAAAATCGAAAGGGAAATTGGTTGGGGAGGTTAGGGTAGCTATAATAACTGCCCTTAACTGATCCCTAATCATCTTTAAATATTTTTATCGTGATTTAGATATACCCACGACTATCACTCTTAGCAACCAGCGAATGACTCACGAGTATTATGTCCAGTAGCTCACGAATACAACTTCTAGGGAGATACCCGCGGGTTGGCTATATGGAGTTTTGCGAGTGACAAGCGAGATAGATGATGGTGGAGTCGCGGTTATGTCTCAGAATTTGTCACAAATAATAGTTTTGTTTAGGAGAACATTGCAAAGTTTGAGGCCAAAGCATCTATATGATCAAATAGGATCTTCAATCCATAATGTCCTTTTTTGTTACTGACAAGGCAATGTAGTCACGGATGGATAAGTGCCATTTTGACTAATAATAGATGCCCCCTAATGTATGAGGTCAGAGGGAAAGACGATGGCCGAAATAAATTACAAACAAGGAATTGGAGGAGCATAGGAACCACAGGAACAAGGTCACAAACAGTACCTGAAACAGAAACAAGGCCAGCGGGCAATTACAATCTTGATATCAGGAGATGTTCAAAATGTTAGAAAACGGTCTCCAATACATAAATGAAATGATGTATATAGCATGGCCTTTGAAATACAAGCATGGATCCATGTCAAAAGGAGATCATAACCATAGCAACAAACTGGATCTATGTCTCATGATGAGACAACATAAATAGAGCTTGGTCTTGCGCAACTTGGGTGATAAGAAATGAACAGTATCACAAACCCACGGTCTTCAAACCAATCATCGATAGTACAAACCCTAAACCATGCGAATAAAGGGAGTTGAATTCAAACATGGAGGATTTCGTTTGATTACCAGTCAATGATGAAAACCGTTAACAAACGCGAGGATGCCCACCAATAATGAAAATGGGGTTCAAGGTACCTAGTACATCCTTACAAGTGTGAATAAGAGGTCTTGAAGTCGAACACTTGAACAATCTATCGAGTAAGGGACATTGATGTATTCCCATAACTCAATAGCGAGAGAATCTTCCACTGATAACTGCAAATATCAAGGTACTAAACAGGAAACTCTAAGTCATCTTCCCAGAGAAAAATGTGCTGATGTCTATAGGAAGAGACCCATGAAAAGGAAGGCATTGATGTATCCTTCATCATCTCACATGAGGAACAATGAAAGATTGAGTTGAAACAAAACTGATATAGTGGACAGCCGACATGAGGAGTCAAGATGAACTGGAGAAAGACCAACGCGAGGATAATCTTTGAACATTGGGCACCGAAAGGAAGTAAATTAGGCAGCTTTGGTCTAACACAAGAAACATGATATAAGTTCGCTACGTGGGAGACATAACAAACTCTCCATATGATCGGAAGAGTAACCAATTGGTGGAGGACACAAATCTGGAATCAAGTTAGATCCTAAATCCAAAACTAAAACCCAGTAACTTATGAAATTGTTGTGTTCAAAGACAATTAAGACTGACTTCCAAATAATGAATGAATAACAGAAAATTCCCTTCCCTCTCTTTTAAAAAAAAATGTATTTTCTTAGTTTAACGAGCATGAAAAGGTTGAAAATAAAACTCGATATTGTCTCTCTTGTGAAATTTTAATGAGTCCAAGAAAGTAAACTCAAGGATCCATCTTCATTTTTAAAACAAGCTCGAAGAGGAGGAAAAGAATGCTTGATATTGGTCCAACCATGTGTAATTTAACGAGTCCATGGAAGGGAAATTCATGAATTTCTTCATGTTTTAATGAGTTTGAAGAAAATATAGATTATTACTCGATAAGGTATTGATCCATGGATTTTAATATCGAGCCGGGATTTGTTCGTGCTTGCTGGTGTTTTCAATTTTAAGGAGTCTGAAAAAATTAAACAAAAACTCCATACGCCTACTCGTGGATTTTAATATCGAGCCCGAGTTGGTAAATGCTCGCTAGTATTTTCATATTTAAGGAGTCTGAAAAAATTAAACAAAAAATCCATAGTGTACTTTTTCGTAAAGTTAGCCTCTTCATCCAAAAAAGTGTAAAAGTATGCAAGAGAGGACTCTTCTAGCCGAAAAGACTAGAGTATACATTTTTCGTAGTTAATCCACAAAGATTCGGAAAATGGGTAAAATTATACCTAAGTGGATATCTGTTCAATTCCTTTAACGAGTCTGAACAAGACAAGTATGCTCGGTAATCTTTTTTATTTTGAAAAGTTCTAACAAGAACGTGAAAAACTCCTTAGAACGAGGAACTTAATATTAGGTAAAGAATGATGTACAATGTATAAGTTCCCTGATATATCAAGTGATGGATGGACGGATGGACGAACTTTAAATAGACTCAACGTCAATGGATAGCAGAAAATGGCAGTCCAAAGTGAACAAAGGAGATTCAAAATGACATACGATGACAGAATATATCAAATGTGTTGAGCTAAACTGACGTGTCAAGAGAAAACAAACATCTATTTTTCACACATTTTGCAACTGATAGTGAGAAAAGTGCATTTTAAAGCTTTACCTAATCAAAACAACTCAAAAAAGTTAATTTAGGATTAAATAAAATTAAAAAAGAATTTGAAACTATATAAAGAGGGTAAAAATTTGTATAAATAGTGCCAAATTAGAAACATAACTCACAAAACCATTTTACCATTGGAGAAAAGGAGAAAACCCCTCTTACTTCAAATGTCAATTGCGATCAATCCGGGGAGCGAAATCAAACTCCAACACTTGCAGGTAAGGTATCTCTTCCTTCTCTATCATTTTAATCCATTACTTTAAGTTTTTAATGATGTTTTGAGGTTTTTAAGCAATTTTTAAAACTAGGGCTACGTACCCGTGGGTCAAACTGAGTAAAAGTCGCGGGCACGTGAAATGTGCATAGGTTTACTGTAGGGAGACTCGAGGGTACCTGCCTCTATTGAAAAGGTGAACCCACAAGTAGCGCAGTTCAAAAGTAAAAAAATCAAACTAATGCATGGAATGGAAATTGGTGATGCATGATGGTTTTAAGTTGGAGAGAGAGGGATCATGAAGCCATGGAAAGGATTGAAATGGGGGATCCCATTACTTTAAATTCACTAAGGAGGTGTGGGCTCTTAAAAATTTTCCATACTACAAACATGCGTGCACAAACGCACCTCGTCCAAATGTTCATGGGAAATTGGGATGCCGATCATGGCATGTTTAATCTCCAAGGATAGATGTTGGATATCAGGATTGATTATATATACTTCATAACTTGACTATCTTGACGAGGTGAGGTGGTGAATGTCAAAGGGACATTTAGAGGAGTTGGTGAGTCTATCCATTCAGGATTACATCAACACTTACTGCGTAGCCGACACTGAAAAAAGTGGGAGCCAAGTGCCAATTGGTCAAATTTCAAGTTTCCCATTAAAACTGATCTTGAGTACAATAAGCAAGATCGGGGGAAGTGCGGCACAACACTTGGCCTCATGGAACTACATGCAGATAGGCGTAGCATGTTTGCGTAATGTTATCTTCGACTGGTGCTCAGGTCTACTTATGAACATGAAGCATCAACTTACAGAATGCAATATGGGGAAGAAAAAAAAATTTGGGCACGATAGTATACTATGCACCTTTTTCTTCGAGAGAGTACCTGCTCTTATTCCGGGGATGGCCCTACTAGCTTTGAACCCTCGTGAGCCACTGATGACTCGATGGGGCGACATCTTCCTACATCAAAGGTGGTGGCGAGACAAGTTTATCATAATCCGACGAGGATTATCTAGGGTGGTGGAGCCACCAGGTACTAGCTCTAGAGCAGTTTCCTTATGCTGGTATGGATTTCTAAGGTGATCTTGAGCTCATGCTGCCTTCAGGGTCATCCTGGGGAGAGATAGGTACCAAAATATGTTTTTGTTTTGAAAAAATTACTTAATTTTTAGAGTTTTTTTGTATATATAATTTTTATGATGAGTATGAGTACTAACAATATATAACTTATGCAGATGTGGGGCCAATGAGACCTGCTGGGAATCCTAGAGTATACACACGACCAATCGAGCCAGGTGGCACAGATAATATGTTGAGGAGTATTGAGGGGAAGATGTGTCAGTTGACTCACGATATTCCTACATACAAGATAGAGCGAATGTCGCTTGAGATGCATGAACATGTAGTAGGAGTGCCCCCAGCATGGATCTGGTTACTTAGAAAAGTAGCCAGGCTAGTCATTTGTTATAGAGAGGCCATAACAGAGTTAGCTGAGGCTCCACCCTCTCCATAGGGAGAGTGACATATTATTTTTGAGGATTTTATGCCCATTTTTGTATAATATGACATTGCGACAGATAGTGACTCAAACTCATATTATTTTTTGAACCTGATATATATATACAGTACCGGTTTATATACATGTTTTGTCTGATGTGTGTAAATGGTTAATGTTATTGTGTATGGTACAAATGCCAATCGAGTATATAATTTGCATATGCATCAGCTAATGTATTGTGATTCCTTGATATGTGTCGATATGAGATATAATTAAAATATCACTCAAGTAATCTAGTTCGCAAAAACTGACGTAGCAAAGTAGGATCTCTAACACGATACTCACCCGCTAACTGAAGCACAACTAACTGCGAATCACGTATTACCTCTAAACAGGAAATACCATGATGAATAGCATCTCAAATAAGTTCAATGAATGCACTGTACTCACCTATATTGTTCGTCGTAGGGCCCAAACAAGCACCTCCCGAAGAAACCAGTTGGTTTGTGGGGGAATAGATTACCCAAGAAGCTAAAGCCAAGTTACGAGTGTGACAACTTGCGCCATCAACGAATCCTAGAAAACACTTGGTTGTCATCTGAAAACAAAATCCAAAAGACACATAAGGAAAACGAAAAGAACTAACTCTACAAAAAATGTACAGCTATAGTACAAGAAAAAGCATATAAGCCTAGGCATAATACTTCTTCAAGTAGAGCCCATTTCTAGGCTCAGGCAGCTTAAAACCATCATAATCCATCAACTCGTATGAACCTTTTCTTAACACTTTAGAAACGATATAGGGCCTGAGCCACATAGATTTGAACTTGCCTACCCCAAAGGGATCCTTTTCTTGATCATAAACCAAAACAAGGTCTCCTTCAGAGAAAACCCTAGGTTTGACAGACTTGTCATATTGGTGTTTAACTCGGTTCTTGTCAGCTTCATTTGCAGTAAGCACATCACGACGTTGTTCATCCAAATGTTCTAAGTGAATCAATCGTTCTTCCAAAGCAGAAGTTTTGGGTAATAATTGAATAGCCAACTTCAAAGATGGAATCTCGCATTCAACCAATGTAATTGCCTCCACCCCGTGAACGAGTTGGAATGGTGAAAAAATAGTAGCAATCTTGATATTGGAACGATATGCCCAAAGATCCAGATACAACATGATGTGCCAATTTGACCGACTGGCATTAAAAGTCCGTTGAAGAATAGTTTTCGAAGTTTTATTGACCGCTTCAACTTGTCCATTCGCCTGTGGATAAAATGAAGACGAATGATATTGTCGAAAACCTAGCATGGTGGTCAAGTCAGTCATCATGTAGTTCTGTAAATGTTGTCCATGATCAATGACGATCTCCCTAAGTATGCCGAACCTGGAAATGATCTTATTGAAGACGAAATATGCTGCAGTTTCTCCATCTGCTTTCACAGTAGGCATTTCCTCGTCCCACTTGTAAAGTAGTCGACTACAACGATGATATGTTGATGTCATCCAGCAGAAACTGGATTACAGGTCATGTAATCAATCCCCCATTTGGTGAAGGAACCTACTGTGATGACAGGGTGAAGAGGATCCGGATGTGCTCGCATTTTATTTGTGAAAAACTGACATGGACGACAGTGTTTCACGGCTTCCACACAATCTTTAAAGATGGTGGGACAAAAATACCCAAAACGCAGTATCTTCTGAGCCGTTTCCAACCCAGAAAGATGACCCCCACAGGCTCCACTGTGAGCAACATTCAATACTGACTCAGCTTCATCCAAGTTCAAACAACGACGTATCAGAAATAATGAGGTGGTTCTTGGCATGATGCCTAATATTTCGTCGTTCTTACCTAGATAAAGTTGGTGGAAAATTCAAAGTTTGGAGATATATTAAAATGTCTCCATACCATGGATCAGAGGTGCTAATGAGGAAGAAGTGTTCATCAAGGATTGACATATCTTCTTCATGGCATGGTACATCACTAGGAAACTCAACAATAAGTTCCACGAACACCAAATACTTATTTGACTTAGAAAATTTGAAAGTAAGATCAAACTCTTGCAAGATGACAATACATTTGTTAAATTTTCCCCCAATTATGCGTCGATTTAATACATATTGAAAAGGATTGACCTCCGCAATGAATGTAGTAGTTCATAATAGGATATAGTGACGTAGCCTTTGAACAGCATACACAACAGGTAATGCCAATTTCTCGACATGAAAATACTTGAGTTCAGAAGTTACGAGTGCGCAAGAAAGGTAATACATGACATGCTCTTGGAGTTTGTCATCTTCCTGAACCAATACTATGCCAATGGTAGTGATAGATGTGATGAGATAAATAATAAAATCTTGGGTATAATCCGGTGGGGTGAACAAGGGGGCTTACAAAAGTGCCTTTTTCAAAGCATCAAATGATTTTTGTGCAGCCTCATCCCAGAAAAAATGGGTATCCTATTTAAGCAGTCACATGAAACCTTTAGTAATCTTAGCATAGTTGATAATAAAACGTATAAGAAATTTTGACATACCTTGTAAACTCTGAAGGTGTCAGATAGTACGAGGAGGAGGAAATTTCACAATAGCCTCAACTTTTAAGGGATCGACCATAATCCCACGATTAGACACAATGAAACCTAGTAAACGTCTAGAATCGATGCAAAATACACATTTGTTAGGATTTAACCGAATCTTGTAGTATCCGCATCGCTCAAACACGAGCCGTAAGTGTGCAGAATGATATCTTCTCTTCCAAGATAGCACATGTATATCATTCAAATAAGGTTCAACTACATGTTTGATATCATGGAAAGCGAAGTTCATGGCTTGCTGGAAAGTAGCCCCAACATTCTTCAATTCGAATGGCATTTTCCTATAGGAAAAAGTACCCCAGGGACATGTAAAAGTCGTTTTATGTTGGTCTTCAGGTTTGATATGAATTTGATTATATCCTGAAAAACCATCCATGAAAGAAAACATTTCATGGCCTGCACACGCATTGATAATTTGATCAATAAACGGTGTGGGATAGTTGTCTTTTGGACAGGCTTTGTTGAGATCCCTAAAATCTGTGCATACGCGTATGGTACCCTTCTTTTTATCAACCAGGACTAGATTGGACACCCATTATGTCATGTCGATAGGATAAATGAAACCAGCATTGAGGAGATTTTCAACCTCAACCTTAATGGCCGCAACCTTCCTAGTATTGATTGGATGAATCTTTTTCCGTACTGGTTTCACATTAGGGTATGTTGTAATAACATGTTCAACAATGGATGGGTCGATGCCTAGCATCTACTCATATGACCAGGAAAAAACATCGCGGAATTCTTTCAATAAGTTGGTATGCAAACTGATCTCTTGTGGAGAACAATTCACGCCAATGAAAATACTTTCCACAACATTAGGTCTAATGGAAATATTGATTGGGATAGTTGTTGAAATATTTTCCATATTACCTTCAGCAAAAATATCCTGTTTCGTTGAAGGGTTAATGGACCAGTCAACATTTCCACTAGGTCTCATTAAAAAATCTCCATTATTGACTTTGTTCATATCTGGAAGGAAATAGGATCGATGATGCATATGTTCCCAAGGATGATCCAAACCTACCATGGCTTCTAGAATCGCCTCATACGATGGGAAAACAGTTTCTAAACAATCGAATGAATGGGTGGAGTCTATTTCCCATGTAGGTGCATAATCAATATCTGACTCCATAGAGACCAAAGTAGTCGAGATATAATCTATCGTGGCATTTTGTGATGCTTGGTAAGTCACTTCTGCGACAGATAGGGGAACAATTGGTTCATCCAGAGTAGGAAGGATCCAAGGATCAGTTGTTTGAGAAACAGTGAAGATATCCTTGGATAACACATTAGCATTACTTGTGGAACCAATATAATTCATAGGAGCTGGTAAATCAAAGGTTCCCATCAAAGATGAGTACGTACCTACCCCTAAACTCTCACTGGATGGACGAGCTTGATCAATCCAAGGGATATTAGAATCCGAAGGAGTTGTGTTTTTTTTTTGGGCATAAGATAATTGATCAATGGTGACAATATTTCCATCATGGGGGAACATAAGCACCCGAAAAACAGACGAAGGAATAGCTTGCATTGCATACGTCCAGCTCCTTCCAAACAACAAATTGTAGTCGAGAGAAGCATCTACAACTTCTACCTCTACTAAACTACTTTACCTGCAAGATGGATCTCAAATGAGGGTAAGATTCCATGTGGACGGAAGGACATCCCATCAAAAGCAGTAAGTAATGTAGTTGAAGGGACTAACTCTGGAGAGCCTAGGGCTTGCCAACAAGAGATAGGCATTACGCACGTTGATGCGCCTTCATCCACTATTGTTCGTCCAATGGTTTTAAGACCATTAAGTACCTCGATTTGGAAGGCCACGTGATAGGGAAACTGGGGTTTGATATTTGACATATCAAATATACCTAGCATACTTGAACAATCCATACTACCTATTGCCGCTAGAAGTGCATTCCGCTACGATGGGAAACTTTGCAGAACTTTTAGAGCAGACATAGCACACGACATTTGGGACAGGTCCTCTACAACTGAGTAGTTTGGAGAAGCCCGTGCATTAGGGTTGTGTGTTTCCCATTTGTAGAAACCTTTTGGTATCTTTGGCATAGGATCTGTAGGTATCTCTATATGTAGAGGAACATATGACTCAGGGAAATCTTTGAATTTTTGCTGCGTATCCGGGTTATAATTCTGGGCTCTCGTTTGCAACAAAGCATGGGATTTAATCATATTAATATAATATTGATCAGCCTATGTGGTACAAGGAGTGCCCCCAGTATTAGAGTTTCCAGAAGCTGAACCTTGTCCTTTGGGAAAATGATCCTTCAGAACAACGGGTTTCTTCTCACTTAACAACTTCTGGGCTTCATCTATGAGAGGACATTGATGAGTGAGGTGATCATCCTTACAAATTTTGCAAGGAAACTTGGATAGTTTAAAAGGAAACTTGGAGGTGATCATCCTTAGTTTAAAATAATCTTGGATACTTTAAAGTGATATAATCCAATATCCTAGCCTAAGCTAGTTGGTTTGTGTACCCAAGAAAGAAAAGTTACGAATAATTTTTAATTTAAAATATTCTTTAAGGGCTTTACTTACTCAAAAGGAGTGATTTGTGTGCAAAGGTGGTTACAATTTGAAACAAAAAATAAATACAGTATATAAACTACAACTTTCTTTTTACAATTTCATTTTCATTTATCTTTCAAAAACAAAGACTTGGAAAGTAAACCTAAAACCTAACAAATGTTTTTGCTTTTTACTTTTTGAAGAAATAACATATACAACTAAAACTAGAAAAAGAAAAATGCCTTTGCATAAACTAAAATACTTTCTTATTAAAATTTCCTCTTTAAAAAAATAAATGGAAAATAAATATAACAAGACAAAGACAATAAATGATGCAAGTAAAGATGACTGCATGCTATGACCAAAATAAGAATGAAATGTTTAATATGAAACTCATGTATAACAAACAAGAAATATTTAAAACATGCATTCATTAACATGGACAAATATATACGGGAAAGTAAATTTCTATATTATAGCATTAAAGGTAATCAGCCAAACCTGCACTGCAACTGGAACAGTTGAAACCTATCCCTGGGTTCCTGCTCCTCCTCCTTCAGTAGAATTTTCTCCAGCATAACATTAGCAAAAATCGGTTCTTCCTTCTCAAGTCCCTCCCCTTGTATTTATAGAAAGGATGGGAAGATAGACTTGAAAGGGAAATTGGTTGCGGAGTTTAGGGTAGTTAGAATAATTTCCCTTAACTAATACCTAATCATCTTTAAATATTTTTATCGTGATTTAGTGATACCCGCGACTGTCACTCTTAAAAACCAGTTAATGACTCACGAGTATTATGTCCAGTAGCTCGCGAATACAACGTCTAGGGTGATACCCACGGGTTGGCTATATGCAGTGTCGTGAGTGACCCATGGGATAGATGATGGTAGAGTCGTGCTTATGTCTCATAATTTGTCACAAATAATAGTTTTGTTTAGGAGAACATTGCAAAGTCTAAGCCCAAAGAATCTATTGATAAAATAGACTCTTCAATCCATAATGTCCTTTTGTGTGACCGACAAGGCAATGTAGTCATAGACAGAGAAGTGCCATTTTTGACTGATAACAACCATAGTTTGGATCCCATCACTTGGTTGATGAGGTATAGATCTCTAAGACTAAGACCTCCTTTTATTTTGGGTCTATAGGATTCCTCCCATTTGAACAATGCCCATTTTCTTTGATGTTCATTACTTCCCCAAAGAAAATTTCTTTGGAGATTTCTAATCCTCTTAAGTATACCTTTGGGGGCTTCCATGACTAAGAAGAGATACAAAGGCATAGCCTGAAGAATGGATTTGACCAAAGTTAGTCTCCCATCCAGTTTGAGAGAAGGAAAGTACCATCTTGCTAGATGTTTATTGAGGAGAGTCAAAAGGTCTTCCCAATTGGCCTACCGAAGAGGTTTATCCATAAGAGGGGATCCCAAGTACTTCGAAGGAAGATTGTTTTTGTGAGACCTAGACAGTGCGTGATATGTCTTTGAAACAATGGAGCCATGTTGAAGAAGTGATGTGATTTGTCGACATTTATGCTAGCTCCCGAGGATTTTTCAAAATGGTTGAGAATGGACTTGGAGATTCTAGCTTCCTTGTAAGATGGTTAACCCATGAGAAGCATGTCATCCACAAGCTACTGATGGGAGCAGGTGGGAGCATTTCTATGAATGTTGATACCTTTGAGGTTATGATCCCAAATTTCATCCTGAATCGTTCTCCCTAAGCACTCCACCATTAGAATGTAGAGGAAGGGAGAAAGAGAGTCACCCTTCCTGATGCCTCTTGAGGGGGAGAAGGGGGTGGTTGGGGAAAAATTAACTAGAATGGAGAAGAAAGTAGAAGAAATGAGAGCAAGGATCCAACCAATCCAGACCTGGCTAAAGCTAAAGGAAATGAGGATTTTGGTGATATAAGTCCAATTGAGTCTGTCAAAATCCTTAGACATTTCCAGTTTGATTAACATCCCTAGTTTCTTGGTGTTTTTCAGAGGGTGAATGACCTCGTGAGAAAGAATAATGCCATCCAGAATATTCCTACCCTCAACATAACCCGATTGTTCCTTGGAGACTAGAATAGGGAGGAGGGGATTGAGATGATTAGCTATGACCTTGGTGATAATTCTGTAGATGACATTACATAGGGAAATCGGTCTAAATTTATCTAGAGTGGAGGGACTGGTTCCTTTGGGGATAAGGGTGAGAAAGGTATCATTGAAGGCTGAGAGGATACCTTTTTTTGGATGTAACTATATCTTTCTTTAACTGAACCGGGTTCTGCGTAGTTATAGACCCAACAAAACCCCTTTTCACCGGCCCTTTCAGGGGATTACAGAAGCAAGTTTCTGTAATCAGGTGATTCACAGTTATGGGACTGGCTCTGGAAAAGTTATCCCTACTTCGCATATACTTCCAATGCTACTACGCACATATGTGACTGCGCACCTCGTAGTTACCACAATACAGACTTTTTTGATTTAGTGTTACCTATGGAACTACACATTCATCATATTCGAAATTACTTGCATATTCAGTTATATGTGTCGAATACTTAACATATTATTCTCATAAACCATACATGCGAAAATACATATAAAAGCATGAACATACATAAACATAAACATAAGCACGCTCACATATGCAATCATACAACACGAGTATTTACATGGTTCACCCCCCGAATGGGAACTACGTCCACGGGAACTGTTGTTTATATTAATGGGAAGGGTCAACAGTTCCATTCTGCGCACATAGCTACAGACTCTTCTATACAATGGGTCTCTACGCACACAGCTGTAGAGCCTCTTCTCTCTTGTCTTGGCCTAGATATAACTTACAAAATATCAATACAATAATAATCGACTAATAAAAACACCCATACCAACCCTTCCCTATACAAAATTGCCTGTTTTATAGATAGTGCCCGAAGGTCACATCTTTACAATAATTATGGGCCAAAACCCAATAGTACCCTTAACCCCCCAAAACGACGTGGTTACCCCGCTAACCATACTTCACCATAACTTCTCAGCTACTTTGCTTGTCCTCGGCTGTCCTTTGTGCTGTTTCCTTGGCTCTGACGCTCTTCTGACACCCGCTTTGTCTGACCACGCGGCACTAACTGTACCATGGCGCGTTCTTTTCACCATCCTATCTCTTTAATTCTTACTCTTGTAGCTCGACAATTCACCGCTTCTTCCTTAACTGCTCCAACTACTTTGCTAATCCTTATTACTTTGCATTTAATAAGGGGATAGATCCTTATCTGCCACTTCGCTTCGCTCCACGTCCTGCTCCCAGGAATTGCAGAGTTGTTTCTCCAAAAATAGGTTGATGTTAGGCCTCTCCTAACTTGTACCTTTTCCATCAAAATGTCCTTTGAGTCGGATTACACCATCAAAACTGTGTCCTCTTGGGATGCGCCCAACAGGCCCATAACACTTACTCGTGGCCCACTCCTGAGCAACTCTGATTGGGCTGTTCCATCTGCTCATCTCCTAAGATGTTTGATTTTGCAGTGAACTCTTGAAAAGTTGCGCTCAAATTCACAACTGTATCCTTGGACTCTTGCTAAAACTATTTGATTGTTTCGAGCATCTCTGTTGAGATGGGTTCCAAAAGTTGCTCCTTCATAGTATGTTCTGTTGTCCATAGTTCTTGCAACTTCTGCTCAACTTCTTCCAAAAGCGCAAGCGCTTCTTCGTGCAGTGGTTGCAACTTCGTTGAAGTTTCATCTTCCTTTTCCCTCCATACTTCCAACTCTTTATGAATCTCCCTCTTCTCTGCAAACTTCTGGATTCTTTTCCTTGGTGGAAAACCCTTCATAGCCATATTCACAAAGTCAAGATCCTTCTTCCTTTGTTCTACGTCATCCTGGATTTTCTTCAATTCTAGTTCTTCCTACAACGTATCCCAAACCTTAGAAATTTCATCAAGCAGGCTTTGACATCTCGCCACTTCTGTGGATATGTTTTATGTGGAATCCTTCAATTCTTCGGTGCTTGCTTCTTTATCTTGTTGTGAGGTTCCATATTGTTGTCGAGCTTCTAACTCAGAAACCTTCTCTCTATGGGCGATCTCCATGTCCATCATTTCTATCTTAAGACTGTCCACAACGGCAACAATCTTAAGTATAGTTGCTTCCACCTCCGGCTATTCATCGCATTCAGGCATCTTCGCACAGACTGTTGAAACTGCCTCTTCTACCTTCCGCTACTTCACCTGTGCGTACTCAAGATACTTAGTTTTCAGTGCGCATTCATCTTTTAGCTCCTTGTAACTTTCCTCCAGCTTTAGATGCTGGTTATAAGAAACTAAGTCTCTATCGTGGATTTCCTATACAATCTGCGTGTGCATATCATGTAACCCCTCTATGGGTAACATCACAACATTGATGTCTAGATGTGAGAGCTGCTTCGCACTTTCAACAAGGTCGTTAGTTGGAAATGTAACATTCATCGGCTCAATTCTCACTAGTCGAGGTCTCATATTGAAGGAAGGAGCCTTCCTCTTCATTTGACTTGATTCTCCTTACCAATCATCATAATCCGGTTCTTTCACCAAGTCTCGCTGGACTTGTTCAACTCTTGCGACCAGAGTCTTCAAATATGCAAGGCTTTCCATCATACTTGTTTGTGTTTCCTCTTCCTTGCTTTCTTTCAACGCAAGCACTTCTTCAAGACGCGCAGATACTCTGGTTGTGATGCACTCATAGTCAGCATCATGCAGCTGCTCATCTAGTGGAGGACTAGTAGCTTTGGTATTTTTCCTTTGTGGTCCTTTCGTCACGACTGTGTCGGGTTCCTTTCATTTCTCGCCTGCTCCTTGGCTAGGTTCTGGATTCTGCGCACTTGTTGTATCATCACCTCCGGATTATGAATCCCCCGCTTCGCTTTCTTCAAAAGTGGTGATCAGTGTGGCTGGTGCATCAACCTTCCATTCTGGTGGAAAATATTCCATGATCAATTCGATTTGCTATGCATCTAGCTGATACAACCCTTCATACCATTCAGGAGGCGTGACTATCCCTCACGTCTGTATGTAAATAAAATGCAGTCTGACTTTGAACGTCATCTTCTAGATATAACGAACCGTCACTTCCTTGGTGATACGCGGATTCTTTTGAATGACTTCGCATAACTACCCATAGTAGGTGAGCAATTGTATGTTGTTCATCCTTTGTCGATCTGGCTTTGAGTTTTCCCACATGTTAGCAAACCTCGGTCCTCGACAATCTCCAAGGAATACCGGAAGACCCTGCTAGTAGTGAGGTTCCTTCCACCCTACAAAGGAAACCAATACCAATAACCAACTGTAGTGGAATGCATTTTCGTTTTCCTGTGTGTCGCGGATGTCTTCTAGAAACTCATTCAACAAGTAGCTCGCCCAATTGTACTGAAATCCATCCTTATCCTTCGCAGCTAAGAATACTACAACAGCTGGTACTTCATTTGGTATGCACTTCCTCAGGATCCTTCCTATGAGGAGATGAACTATAAAGCGTATGGATTGATATTTGATTCGTGTGGCTACGTAACCACAACTTCCTTTACTTAATCCAAATTCATTCTTCATTCGCGTAGCTAATTATTTATCCTTGTTTTTCCCAACGAATTCAGCGGCAGGATCGGAACCCCTTTTTCATAGGTTTTTGATCTTGACAATGAGGTCAATGTTAATGTCCACATTGCGATCCAACCATAGATACCCATGGTGTGTGCATGATAGTAGCATGCGCACCATGACATTAAGCTCATGAATTCTATCAAAGTGTGGCATGCACAGTAGATTCAACAATCCAGATGGGTTTAATGGTGCAGCCCATTCCTACGGGAGACAATGAGGTCAATGTTAATGTCCACATTGCGATCCAACCATAGATACCCATGGTGTGTGCATGATAGTAGCATGCGCACCATGACATTAAGCTCATGAATTCTATCAAAGTGTGGCATGCATTGTAGATTCAACAATCCAGATGGGTTTAATGGTGCAGCCCATTCCTACAGGAGAATTGTCGATTGCTGGGTAACTTCATCATACTTCCTGTACATATACTGATCTGGTTGGAATTGTGGAAACTTATCCTATTGTAACAAATCATAACCAACGAATTTGCAGTTGGGAATTTTACCTAGAAAATTCTCTTTAAGCCGCACATGGTTTGACATAGGAGGCAGGGGAATATCATACTGAAGATTCTTTATGAGAAGCACGTCTAGCGCGTCGCTTCTCCTTGGAGAGATATACTCTGGAATAAGCCATATTGGCCTATCCTGGGTTGCTGGTGGTGGGATTGGCTTCTGAGCACTCGCGGCCTTTGACTTTCCCTGGTCAGTGGCCTTGTGCTTGTCTTACTTTTGTTGTGGTTGGTTCCTCGCTTAATACCTAGATGAACCACCATGTTCTGGGATAGATGGCTTCATAGGCATCTTCATGACTCCTTGTAGACTAGAATCTCTGAAATCACTCAAAACTTCTTCTAATGTCGACTCTTCATACATATACTGTCGGGAAACTATCGCTTCCAACTGTTAAACACTTAGAAACTTACAGGCAGTAAAAATTGAAAATTTGTGGTAAAACCGGTAAGTAAACAATCCTTACTATTTATAGGCCTCTTATCACTACGGTGTGCCCAAAAACGACTAGCTTAGCATTAAATTCTATGTCTGTTGGCCAAATCTATCGTAGATATTGGTCCTTTTCCTTCATTGAATGCGTCTTCAATGGATGAATATGCCTTAATTGCGGAAACACGTGGTTTCCAAAAATACTGTATAATGACTACTTTTACGACCGACAACTGTAACAGTTATTTTTCCTTAACTTCGCATTTCTCAATGCTGACTTCTAACTTCGCAGCGCGAGCCCTCTCTGCTAGCGGAGATGTGAGTTGCGAGGCTCACTGCGCATTTCCCTTTCTTTGATGTTAACTTCGAAGTGTGGACCTTCTCGTATAATGACTACTTTTACGACCGACAACTGTAACAGTTATTTTTCCTTAACTTCGCATTTCTCAATGCTGACTTCTAACTTCGCAGCGCGAGCCCTCTCTGCTAGCGGAGATGTGAGTTGCGAGGCTCACTGCGCATTTCCCTTTCTTTGATGTTAACTTCGAAGTGTGGACCTTCTCTTACTTCGCAACTCAGCTTGCTATGTCTGCATCAGAGCACAGCTTTCATTTGCATGAAAACTTCACATTTTACCAAAATTGCATGCAAGCTCTTTATTATGTCATCCTTAGTGTCCAGTTTCAACTGCACATGACAATTAGAATTTTCTTCAAGTGCTTAACTGATGTCTGGAGGGGTAGGACTATCCCTGTAGGGATTTAGTCTACTTCCATTAATGAGTCTTGGTAGGTTTTCTCCTAGAAAGGTAGCTAACTGAATTGCGCCACCATTAGTATCATGTTTGACAACATACGGTCCTAACCAGTGAATTTTAAATTTTCTAGGAAATTTCATGAACTTACTATCATAGAGGAGGACAAGGTATCCTACCTGGAAGAATTTTTACTGGATATGCCTATCATGCCATGCTTTTTCTCTGTCTTTCTGCACTTGTTGGTGAAAACCTGCAATGAAGCGATCTTCCTCCAGTCCAAGTAAGTGTAGTAGTATTTATTCCATTGTCTCTTCGTCAACCACGGGGGGTTCACTAGCGAGGCAATATCGTATCACGTCCATTCATATTGGGGGTTTGTATAGTCTTAAAAACCTCAAAAATATATTGCCCCGTATTAAGGGGTCAAGGGGGGTTTTTAATTTGACATCGTAAAATAAATATTGGGGTTTATTTTATTTGGGTGGGATGAGGAATAACCTCCAAATTGTACCCACCTAAAACTTAAGGACCCTCCATTTTTATTTGATGTTGCTTATGATCCTAAGTTTTTGCATAAATCTGATAATAGTGTACCAACGATAATATCGATGGAATTCTCTTTGGATTACTGGGCTTGATCCATACTCATTTAATAGCTTATTTAGGCTTGGTTTGAATTGATGCTATATTATTTTTCATCTTTAATTTAATATATGTAACTAATTGAGAGTTCCAGAGTTGAACAATTTTATTGTATTTTTTGTAGGCATTCAAGTGAAAGATCTAACTCATCATTTTTTAGGTTGGGGTTTATGTGGGTATTTAGATTCAATCAAACCTTTCTCCATGAAAACCAATAAAAGTGAGATCAATCTTTCTTGGCTCACCGGAACCAAGAAAAGTTAGATCAATCTTTCTTGACCAATTATTTGTTTCAATTTTTGTATTATTCTTTAACATTTTCACATTTCTAGTTAGGAATAGTTGTTAGATTGAGTTATATTTGGCACATTCATAATTGTAATTCAATTCTTATATACACAGAATTCATCTTAATATTGTCTTGGAACTAACATGAACATAGGTGAAAATCTAAATCCTTATTTACATACCCTATGTGTTATCATTACAATGAAATGGTATCATATAATTTTCACCATCTATGTATCTTTATAACTATTCCATGCTTGAAACCTAACAATGGAGTTTTTCCCCTCTCCTATAAAGATATATATATATATATATATAACCCAAGAAAAGGTAACTAAATGTTGTTAATTCCCTTGATTGCAAGAAAAAATGTAGAGGAAGTGGAGGAAATTCATTGCATCTTGTGAGTGGCCCAAATAAAAAATATGCACATGATCATATGGTGTTAGTGGAAAGTAAGAGGATTTTTTCTATGTTCATTTGGGTTCAAACATCAATAAAGTTTGTTTTGATAGGAAGGTAGGGGAGTCCATCCACGAAAGGGTTTCAATTTTGAATTTTTATGGATTTTAATTTATTAATCTTATAGAAAACATGAACTCTCTATGGCTATACTTATATTTACATGATATAAAATTGGTAGATTGGCAGACTGTGGTGTGAAACATATGCAATTCTCATATTTTCTAAGCATGGCACTAACTATTGGACTACCAGCCTTTTATATTCTTTGTTATGTTGATCTCTTATCTGGGTTTCCTTTTATTAATTTTCCTTCCCAGGACTATTTCATTGGGTCTTCCACTATCCAAGGCTACAAATTGATCAGTCACCCCTTTAATCCTGGTGGGATCATTATTAGCATTATACTATTATTTTATTTCGTATCATGTTTGCTTATAATAAGATGTGTTAGGGCTAATGTTTGTTACAACTTGATAATATGATATAAAGGGAGTATTAAAAATGGGTTGATAAAAATGGATACATACAATATCTGGTGAAACTAGGGGTTTTCTTAATTGGAAAGCCATATTGGGAGGGGGGTTTAACAATAAAAAATTTGGGAGGAATTTTCCAATATTTAGTGAAATTAGGGATATTATTTAATATAATGCGAACAATCGTGCTATGTAACAAGTTCACTGAGTGAACCCCCCGTGTCGTCAACCATATCTGTAAGTGCTGCAATCCTCAAGCTGGGAACTATGTATTCCATTGGCATAATAACTTCCTGTCCATATGTTAATCTGAAAGGTGTGTAACTTGTCAACTTCTTTCAAGTTGTCCTATATGCCGATAATACCACTGGTATTCGCAAATCCCAATCATCCCTGTTGGTATTGCAATATACCTTGGTCAATGCATTTTCCAACACATTGTTAAAAGCTTCAACAGTGACATTAGCTTGTGGATGATATGGTGTGCTCTTTTGATGGTAAATTTGAAATTCTTCTATCAGAGTTGCAATAGTCATGTTTAAGAAATGAATTCCTTGATCACTCATTAAAATTTTTGGGCATCTAAACCTTGTTAAGATTTTCTCAAAGATGAACTGCATGGTAGTAACTACACCACAGTCCTTCACTGGTTTTGCCTCTTCCCATCTGGTTAGATAATCTGTAGTTGTGATGATATATATATCAAACCAATTCGCTTTCGTAGTGGGTTAATAGGTCCCACAAAATCAATAGCCCACTTATCAAATGATTGCAAGGTTAACTGTGGCATCAATGGCATCTCATCTCTACGGGATGGCGTCCCTGTATTTTGGAAAACATCGCAACTTTGACAATGTTCTTTTGAATCCTTGTGTAACATAGGCCACCACAGTCCTTCTCTTAAAAATTTTTGTGCAGTAGTGCTTCCTACGTAGTGACCCCCAGATACCCTTGAATGTGCTTCAATAAGTATCGTCGGTTTCTCATGTTCTAGTACACATCTGTGCAGTACTTCATCTGGTCCTAGCTTGTATAATTGACCTGCAATTATAGTGAAATCAGTTGCTTTTACAACCAATTGTTTCTTCTGCTGCATAGTAAACTCTGTAGGTGCTAATCCTGTAGTCAGGAATTCAATGATATCCTTGTAGTAGTCATATTATATATGAATAGAAAATAACCGCGCATCTGGTAGACTATCTTCCAAGTTACTAGGTTCTTCGCCTGATTCGATTCTAGAGAGGTGGTTAGGTCCTGAATTCAATCTTCCTGGCTTAACAATGATTTCGAAATCATACTCCTGAAAGAGTAATAGCCATATGCATATTATCCCCCATAACACCGGTTTATTGACCAGGTACTTCAAAGTCGAATGGTCAGTAAACATACATAAATGTGAACCTAGCAGATAGTGTATGAACTTCTACAATACGTACACCATAGCTAATCCTTCTCTTTATGTCATGGTATAGTTATTTTCTGTTGAAGGTAGCTTTTTGCTTGAAAATACAATGGGATGGTCGATGCCTCCCTCTCCTGGTTCTGGTAGCACGATGCCCAATGCTATAGATGAAGCATCTGCATGTACATGGAATGGTTTACTCCAATCTGGAAAAACTAAAATCGCCGCATCAACCATTCTCTCTTTTAATGTATCCAATCCTTTCTGACAGTCTTCAGTCCATGTGAACTTCGCTTCTTTCTTCAGTAATTTATCTATAGGGGGAGTGATCTATGCATATCCCTTGATGAAATTTCTATAGTAGCATGTGTGTCCCAATGTAGTATGTAGATGTTTCACTGAATTAGGTGCTGGTAGGTTTACTATAACTGCGATCTTCGCTGGATCAACCATCAGTCCCTGTTTACATACGATGTGTCCCAATAGAATTCCATAAGGAACACGAAAGATGCTCTTATTCAGTTTCAAGGATATCTGATGTTGTCTACACTTTGCTAACATCATTCTTAAGTTCACATAATGGTTCTTCAATAAACCAAATACTGTCCAATCGTCAAAATACACTTCTAATAATTTATGGATAAAATCCTTAAATGCAGCAACAACTACTCTTGAAAAGATAGTAGGTGCATTCTTCAAACCAAAGGGAATAACTATGTACTGAAATGATCCCCATTCAGTAGCAAAGGTAGTCTTATGTATGTCTTCTGTAGCAATTATGATATGATGATATACAGAAAATCCATCAGTGAATGAGTATTCTTCATTTCCTCCAACATTATCTAGCACTTCGTCTGTGAATGGAGTCGGAAATGGATCATGTAGCGAGGTGTCATTTAACTTCCTGAGATATACGCAGATTTTGATCTCGCCTTTAACTTTCTTATCCTAGATAACCATGGGACTTACCCATTCCGATTCTTCTACTGGCTCAATAATTCCTGCATCAAGCATCTTATCAAGCTCCGCCTTTACTCTTTCTTTGTATCTACGATTCAGTATGTAGGGTTTTTGCTTGATAGGCTTCGCATTTGTCTTGAGAGGTATTTTCATAACTCCCAAGTATCCTAAAATGCCTTTCATTTTAGATAACTTAGTAGAAAATAGGTATTAGTATTCACGCAGTAGGTCTGCTATCTATTCCATTGTTTCTTCATCCCAGTGATCTCCTATAGAAGTGAACTTCGGTTCTTCACTGGTACCAATATTGACTTTCCATGTTTTTACAGGATTACCGAGATCTGGAATCTCCAAATCAGGTCCTTCTACTTCGATCTTCCCTTCGGACTCAGGTATTTTTACATCGCACAGATCTTCATCTTTGTCTCCATCTAATGCGATGTTGTAACATTCTAGGGCATGCTCTAGCTGTATTTCCCAATCTGGTTGTTTATACACAGGTAACAGGGCATCATTGAATACCTTCTATTTGATTATCTGCAAAGCCTCATGAATACTTGGACAATCATCCTCAAAACTGAAAGTCGCTTGGAATTTCTTTGTAAGACTAGACCATTCTATCGTTCCTCTACGAAGTTTTGTGTTTGTGTACCAATTCTTTGGAATTTGCTCCAATGTCTGCACAAACAACTGAACCCACTTTGTTTGCGGTCTATGCGTCCATGCTTTCAAACAAATCTCTATGTGATCTCTAGGATCAGTCTGTCCATTATATTTTACTTGCAAAATCTCATTTTGTTCTATAAATCTGATTTCCATCTTGTGTTTACATTCTTCCCATGTGGTCAGGTTCTGCTTATGCACAACCCACCATCTAGCAAGTGTGGCGCGCAGTGCGATATCTAAAGCTGCTAACTTATGTTCATCTGAGACTGATACAAGATATTCTTGAAGAAATGAGTGAATATTAATCAACCCATAATAATTAGGGATTGAACTTACCTCTGTTCCAATCTAGCATAGTGACTTTGTTATCTACGCACATCGTCTTGCTGATACTTCATGCATTCGACTCTGCCAGTTCTCCAATCCTGTGTCTGATTGTGATGTGCAAGAGCTGTCGCATATCCAACTCAATGTTCCATTATCTGTAGGGTTGATGTAGTCTTCTTGATTCATTTTCATCTTGTAGATATTATCAATATCTTGAGCTCTGCATTCTTCTCTTACTGGTTCAATATATCTAGGTCCCTGTGAGGGATCCAAAGGTGCGATGACCCTGATATCTGGTCCTTCAAATATCATCTGTTTTTTCTTCAAATTGATAATCACGAGGTTATCAAATGGCCAATCTATCCCCAATCGTGTAGGACATGGATTCCTATTGTCGATGATCTCAATAACTTTGAAGTCTGCTTTACTTCGCACGCCATCAATGTCTATAAGGACATTTGATAATCTCCCAAAAGGTAGAACCTTTTGTTGATTTGCTAGTCTCAATAATATCGGTGACCATGATAACTTTGGATTTCCCATATGTTACCATGTTTGCTTTGTCAAGAGATTCACCTCTGAGCCTAAGTCAAGAATGACCTGGTCCATTTCAAAGTCTCCGATCTGTGCATTTAGTCGCATCTCTCTTCCAATCCTTTTGATGACCCTTGATATGGTGAACTATGCTATGTGCTTCGTTTATGGAATTACGTTGCTCATAATGACTTAATAGTCTTTGTAACTCTTCTAAAGCATTTTCATGCTTTAACAACTTCATGCAGTTCTATAGGAACTACACAACAGGACTTATGGATTCTGTTGCAGTACGTGATCCATCATATGAAATCGGCATATCAATCACAAGTGTTGGTTCACTTCACAATGGGATTCTTGTAGCCACAGGTTCTGAGATCTGTAAGACTTTTCTAGTTTCCATGAAGGCTTCTTTCTCTTTTTTAAGGTTGAAGGAAGGCATTTTTCTAGTCGCTTTTCTTATCCAATCCCCTTCAGTGGGATTGTGTTTTACGGTGTGGTCCTCAGAAGTCGAAGCTTCAATTGGCTGATCTATACCTGTCGTAGCTCCACTTCGTGTCACAACATGGATGTTGCAATCTTTATTTCGTTCTTCAAATGCGATCATCTGAATGTTTTGATTTTGCGCTCCCGGTCTTCTCTCTTGCATTTTTTTTTGCAAAACATGACATGGTCAAATGACTTACAATACTTACATGTAGTACAAGGGTCCAGATAGTCTCTAGCTAGATGTCCTCATTGAGTGCAGTTATAACATACAATCTGACCTCTTCCTCGTCCTTGGCCAGTGTTTCGTCCTCTTTCTCTTAATACACCATGTCTTCTGTACGTGCCTTGATCATACTCCCGTTTTCATTATTATTCTGCGTTTCTCCTTGAACTCTATAGACATCATGTTTTCTTTCTATCATGAGATCATATTCTCTACAGTTGTTATTTTCAAGTCCAACTGACTTACACAATGTGCAGTACAGGTTCTTTGGTGTCTGTACATATTTCTGAAGTAGGTAACATTCTTCTGGGCAATGTCCTCTACATATGCAAATTTCACACCATGGGATTTGTTGTTGATTCAATGGGTTTGGTGCTCCACTAGCGATGTAATATCAGAATACAAGGCAGTGTTCTTTGGAATTTCCTTCTCCTTTACATTTAGTACACCAAACCTATTCTCTGGTTTCCTTCCCTTTCTTCATGTCTTGTAGCTGTAATGTTAATTTTTCTAGATGGGTTTGTATCTGAACCATCACTGCGCTATTTTCTCCTATAGGAAAAGCCTCTAGTTTCATTGCCATATCCAATGCCTATTTCTACGAAGTAACCTTCTGTTGCATGAGTGGTAATATGATATGGGGAAACAACGCAGTTATGAACCATTCCTGGTGGTGTTGCGGTGCTATGTCAAAACTTACTTGATCTAATAGTGCTTTAAATTTCTGATCAAATTCCCATACAGTCTCATTAGGATTTTATTTGATTTATTTTAGTTCTGTGATACACTAAGATTCTGACTTAGGTTTCTTAAACTCTCTTATCAACGCAATTCTGATCTCTACTAATGTTCTATTCTGTCCTCCAGAATATTTCATGAACTATGTCAAGGATTTGTCTCTGAATGTAGTAACTAACTGAGCTTGTCTTACGGCATCTTCCTGTACTTGCTTAACTTTCCACACTGATTCACAAAGAAACCAATGTTGTTATGGGTCTTCTAGACCATTTCCTTTAAATATAGGCATCTTAATGTTGTCTGTCATCCTTCTTCTAGGAAGTGTAGTATTCTGATATGGATTAGGTATGCTACTACTTGGCTGATTCTGAGTATTAAATCCTACGATGTTACTGCTACTGGTGTTCTGCGAACTAGTAGTATTCCTTTCGTCAACTGGAGGTTTCTGCGGAGTGATAGGTTGATAGGTATTCAGTCTAGGTTCTGTTTTGCTACCAGACTCACCCTGATATGAATGCCTTTCACTTCTTAACTCAGTTTCTAGGAGTATACAAGGTTCGGCTTTAGGAGACCTCTTTCTAGTGCTAGGCTTATATCTTTTTCCACTTCTCAAAGTGTAAATATTTTCCTTAGTGTCACTATCTGTATTACTGAACATTACAGACTCAAATTCCTGGGAATTTTATTGCATTCTTAAGACACCTTTTGCTTCTAACATAATTTTGATATTTAAATTGAGATTTTTCAGGTACTTACCTCTGAACCCTTTGAAGAAATCACCTTCTGCTGTGCTATTAGATTTCAGAGTGTCCACATCAAATTCTATAACATAGCCCTATAGTACGCTACCTAGCCAGAAGTCTACTGCTCTTGAAATTGGGCTATCAACCTCTTTAAGCCTCTGAATCAGCTATGGAGTCCACTTTGTAGGTTCTCCACCATGAAATTTTTTTTTCGTTCTGCAAGCCTTGATATCCAATCATGTAGCTCATAACTGAAACATGCGAAGAAGACTTCGTCTATGTCAGAAAATAGGTATTTCTGTAACCACTCTTCCGTAGATAAGAGCGAATTCCTGTTTTCTTTCTTCACAAAATCCTTTTTCTGTCTTGATCACCCAGTTTTATATCTCTGTCTTCTATGGATTCCAATTATCAGAGCACATCACCAGTTCAAGCGTGGCAACAGAACCATTTGTTGGTTGTAACTATATCTTTCTTTAACTGACCCAGGTTCTGCGTAGTTATAGACCCAACAAAACCCCTTTTCACCGGCCCTTTTGGCAACAACCTACGAGCAGGCCGAGGTCTCACCCAAGGTGAATTTATGGGGGATTACAGAAGCAATTTTCTGTAATCAGGTGATGCGCGGTTATGGGACTCGCTCTGGCGAAGTTATCCCTACTTCGCATATACCTCCAATACTACTATGCACATATGTGATGGTGCACCTCGTAGTTACCACAAGACAGACTTCACTGATTTAGTGTTACCTATGCAACTACGCATTCATCATATTTGGAATTACTTGCATATTCAGTTATATGTATCCAATACTTAACATATTATTCTCATCAACCATACATGCGAAAATACATATAAAAGCATGAACATACATAAACATAAACATAAGAAAGATCACATATGCAATCAAATCACACGAGTATTTACGTGGTTCACCCCCCGGATGGGAACTACGTCCACGAGAACTGTTGTTTATATTAATGGGAAGGGTCAATAGTTCCATTCTGCGCACATAGCTATAGACTCTTCTCTACAATGGGTCTCTGCGCACACAGCTACAGAGCCTCTTATCTCTTGTCTTGGCTTAGATCTAACTTACAAAAGATCAATGCAATAATAACCGACTAAGACCAACACCCATACCAACCCTTCCCTATACAAAATTGCCCCTTTTATAGATTGTGCCCGAAGGTCACATCTTTACAATAATTATGGGCCAAAACCCCATAGTACCCTTAACCCCCCAAAACGGTGTGGTTACCCCACCAACCATACTTCGCCATAACTTCTTAGCTACTTCGCTTGTCCTCGGTTGTCCTTTGCGTCGCTTCCTTGGCTCTAACGCTCTTCTGACAGCCACTTGCTTTGACCAAGCAGCGCTGACTGTACCATGGTGTGTCCTTTGCACCATCCTGTCTCTTTAATTCTTGCTCTTGTAGCTTGACAGTCTGCCACTTCTTCCTTAACTTCCCCAACTACTTCGCTGATCCTTAGTACTTAACATTTACTAAGGAGACAGATCCTTATCTACAACTTCTCTTTGCTCCATGCCCTGCTCCCGGGAATTGCGGAGTTGTTTCTTCCAAAATAGGTTGATATTAGGCCTCTCCTAACTTATACTTCTACCATCAAAACATCCTTTGAATTGGAATACGCCATCAAAATTGTGTCCTCTTGGGATGTGCCCAACACTTTTGTCTCTATGGAGTTTTCCACAATGTCTAGGACTTCGTCTTTGATGATGTCCCAATAGGCGTGGAAGAATTCCATGGTGAAACCGTCTAGCCCTAGATATTTCCCCTTTTGCATGGATTTGGTAGCTGACTCTACCTCTTGCATGGTAATCAGACTCATTTATCCTTCAATACATTCCTTCGTTAGAAGGAAGGGAATGTTTTTGGCTATATCATTGATGGCTTCCATTCGATCACCCTGGGATTCCAAGAGTAGAGTTTTGAAGAAGGAATTTAACTCAATTGAGATTTCCTCATGATGGTACAGACTCCTCCCATTGTCACCTTTGAACATTACAAGTATTTTGTGTTGGAGCATCGAGTTATGGAAGAACTTGGTGTTATTTTCACCCTCTTTTAGCCAATGGACTATGGATTTTTGATGCCAGAGGATTTCCTCCCGCTTCAATATTTATTCTAGTTGATTATTGAGGAGCTCTTCTTGTTGAGTGGTTTCTTCTGAGCTCCCCATGAGTATCATCTCTTGTCGAAGCTTTTCCAATTTTTTTTCAATTCGTTTTTTGTCCTCAAAGATGTTTCCAAAGTTGGTTATGTTCCACTCTTTGAGTTTTTGCTTCATATTTTTCATTTTTTGTTGACAATTATACATGAGAGAACCTATGGGGATTGTTGGTTTCCTGCCATTGTTTCTTGATGTTTGAATCGAAGTCAGGATGGTTGAGCCATAATTTTTCAAACCAAAAGGGTCTATTTTGACCTGAGATTTCACTAGTCCATTGAAGAAAAATCAGTTGGTGGTTTAAACCATTGGCTATGAGGATGGAGGCAGACCATTCATCACCCATAATGTAGAGATTGTTTGAAACTAGGAAGTGGTCCAATCTTGAGGAAATTTGGTGTTTCTGACCTCTTCTATTATTCCACGTGTGTATTCCATTGGTAGTCTCATGGTCATCATTCGATTGTTTTCTATAAAAATTATGAAGGCCTCATTGTCCCTGTCTTATAGTCGTCTAATTCCTCCTTTTTTCTAGAAGATATGTGATCATGTTGAAATCACCCATGAGGATCCAATGATATTCCCAATGAAGGTCCTTGAACCATTGAAGGTGATTGAGAATATCTATCTTTTGATTCATGATTTGAGGCCCATAGATGTTAGTGATTATACCTCTCTTGTTTGTTCCTATCAAATGGAAACTCGCAGAGAGAGTCTCGAGGGTAGCCACAAAATTGCTCAGCACTATTTCTTGTGGGTTATAGAGGAGGGAAAGACCTCCTGATGCTCCCATAGAATCCAATGCAATGACAATGGAGATATTCTAAATCTCTTTTGCAACTTTTTCCAAAGTATGGGTTGAGCACATAGTTTCCTGAAGCATAAGAATGGTTGGCTTCTCAATGGCTACTTCAGGAGACATTGCTTCGAGGGGATATTCAAATCTCTTATATTCTAGGAGATTATCTTCATTTATGATGACGAGGGAGAGTAGAGAAGAACTCTGTTAGCTGACTGTATTGGCCTAAGTATAACATCAGGTTTCCCACTTATCCAGTCTTTGTCGATTAGTCTTGTGCCCTTTCTTTTTATCTTCTTGGTGTTTCCTTTTAAGATCCTTTTTCCTTCTAGCCTTTCTCTAGGTCCCGGATCTTTGGAGGTAGCTTTGGGGATTTTATTTGAAGAATTTTTGGATTTGATTACTGCTTATTTGAAGAGTTCCAGTTGGAGCTCAGAAATGGGAATATTTTTTTTGCATGCTTCCTCTAGTTCTTGAATATCAAGGTCCCCCAACTCTATTTCATCCATGTCTTCTAGAAGGTTTGGCATATCTGCGTCCAATTTGTTCACTTTTGAATTTTTATTTTGTGGCGAATTTTCTTGATCTGCTAGATTGGGAGTCTCATTTTCTCCAGGGAGGTTGGCTAGACAATCATATTGATTATGGGTTGGGACAACTTTGTCTGAGGATGGGGGAGTAGGATTTTTGTTGTTCCTTCTTCTACTTGTCACTTTTGTAAATCCATCTTGGTCTTTGTATTTTGAGGGATCTTGGGAGTGAGTTGATTTATTAAGAGGGAAATGTCTAAAGAGATGACCGTGCTCATGGCATTTTCTACAATGGAAAGGGATGTGTTCATAATCTAGGGTTTGAAGCCATTCAGAGTCTTTATAATCCATACATATGGATTCAATAAGGGGTTGTGAGATATTCATGTAGACGTAGATTCTAGAAAAGGAGGTGTATCTTCCATTTTGGGTGGCTTCAGACACTTTGACGAAATGCCCTAGGGTGTTTCCTATTCCTTCCAGGGTTTCAATATCCCAATACTACTGCGGAAGGGAGTATAGTCTTATCCATACTGGGGCTTCTTCGAATTATTCCCTGTCCGAAATAAAATTTTCTCTCCAGGGTCTCATGTATAGACTGAAAACGTTGAAAACTTATGGGCATCCTGTTTGTGTCAGAAATTGTTACTAAGGCTAGGGTAACAAGCCAACATAATCTCAAAGATAAAATCAATCCAAACTAGGTTTTTAGGGTTTTGTTTTGTAGGTTTTGGTTAGAAACTTCAAGAGCATAAGGGAATACATTCAGCAGATAAGTAAAAACTAATTCATACACATATATCCATGAAGATGCATATATATCTCAGAAATCCAACAAAAGGTTGCAATGAAGTTCATACAATAAAAGACAAGCATCACTAAAAATTACACATAAAACCAGAAATGAATTTGTCAATCAAGAAACTATATAAGTTCAAAATGAAGCCAATACATATCAGAAGTAGGATAAGGAGTCATATATTCATAGTTTCATCAAAAATGCAATATGAGAGTTTGCAATACTTATCAGTGAACAAGTCTGACAAAATCAACAGCTTGCAGACCTCCTAAAGCTCTCCAAAAATTCGAACCCTTCAATGTCTTTTCTCCCTCTCTAAATAGTTTTTCATCTTCAAAAAACAGTTAGGGTATTTCCTACTAATTCTCCATCGAATGACTAGACTAGGTAAAATAGCATTTACATTTTTACAAATTACAAATTTGCTAAAAATAGCAAATCTTTAACAAAAAGTCTTAACTGAACCTAACTGCCTCCTATCTCTTTCGATGCCTCCACAAGCAAAGAGATGCCATCTGGACTTGAGGATCTTTTCTTCATTCTTTTGTGCTTTTGCTCCAGCTCAGCTATCCTTTTCTGTAGTTGTTCATTTTCATGCTGCAAACTTTCAACTGTCTTTTCTAATTCTGAACATTGCCTGTCAGCAACCCTTTTTCTTCTGAGTACTTCCTTTGCATCAATCACTAACTCCTGAAAGTTGTCATGAGTATCTTGAAGATCTTCTCTTAATCTTCTATTTGCCATCATTAGACCATCATTAACTTCCTGCATGTAATTCATTTGTTGTTTATACTGTTTGACAGTCTTCTTCAAATTCTCCTTATCAGAATTAACCAATTTTTCTATTGCAGCATCTTGCTCCTCATTAGGTTTGCAAAACATGTCAAACTTCTTAAATATTGCTTCTTCTGTCAATAGCTTCTCAGCAGTATCTTCAATGGTGGGGTTTGGATCATCTGTGGCCTGTACTGACTTAATCTCTTCTGCTGACAATTTTCCAGAATTGTCTTCAACGATGGATTTAGAGCTTTTTTCACCTGTTACTTTTTCTGACCTAATATTCTCTCTTTTAACTGAATGCAAGTCACTTTTCTTTGATTTCTCCTCCTCCATGGATTCTTCATCCGAGATGGTCACCTTATCAGTCTTCAATTTTGGATTTGACAGTTTTTTCATACTTAATCTTAATTTGTTTTTAGACCTAGTTTTAGGTCTCCATAAAGAAGCTGCCTCTCCCATCATTTTTAATTTCTTCCCTTGATATTGGATAGATGCTAACTCTACCACTTCTAGCTTTTTGATCTTCTTCTTAGGCTTGGTGGCTTTGTCCTCTATAGTTTGATCTTCTTTAATCTCAGTTTTAACCTCAATCTCAGGAATAAACTGCTCTTCTTTTAACATATAGCCCTCATCATCTGAGAGGAATGTGATGGGGCTTCTTGGCTGATTATGAACTTCTCCTTTAGCTACAGGAATCACTTTGATATCAATTTTCTTCTCTTCTTGAAAATCTGCTATAGGTGATGACTTCTTCTCAAGAAATTCCTCTTCCTTTTTATCATCGAATAATGAGAACTTGACTTTATTGTGCTCTGGAAATTCTTGAGGCTGACTGTCATTCTGTCCTTTATCTGCTACCTGCTTTGTTTTCTTTTTAGCTTTAATGTCATGTTTGTTTGCAGGTTTAACTGAATGCCCTAACTTTTGTATCATCACTTTTCCCTTATCAGTTTGTCTTTTGGGTTTTTGGTCTTCTCCTTTAGGATGAATCCCTGACCAAAACAAAAAGAAGTCCCAAGTCTTTTCCTCATGCTGCAACACTGTGGAGATGATTAGCTTAATGAGACCATGATGAAACAGTGATTGAGAAGTATGATCATCATGCTGTTTTATTTTGCTTGACATTTTCTGCAGGCTTTTAAAGAAAAAGAATGGCAAATTCATTTTAGAAATCCCTGCCATGTGCTGTAGGAACCTGAGATGATATTTGAACACTAATGAATACCTCCCTTCACAAGTCACATAACTCTGAAGAATCCTTATAGGTTCAATCCACTCCTTCCTGAAATTATGAATGAGAATACCTTTGTTCCAGTCAGGAATAACATTAGGCAATAAGTATCTTTGAGGATCAAACTCAAAAGGAGACTTCTTAAACCAGAGCTCGCCCTCATTACTAATTTCAGTGGCTTCTGAAATTAAATCCACAGTCAATTTGAATCTCAAAGGATCCATTATAATCATCTCATTCTTAAGTCCTTTGGCAAAATTGCAGGACACTTGAGTATTAAAACCATCTATCCTTTTGAAGAATTTCAGCCAGCCTGCCTGTTGGAACAGCTCTGCACAATCTGGAAGTTTCTGAATCCATGTCAAGTCTGTGGGCTCAGCCCTATTAACCTTACCACTTTTACTGCTTTTTCCCATATCTTTCTTTTCAAGGAACAGGAAAAGTCTAGTTTCAGGTTTCAGAAATGTGTTATAAGCTGTATTCTGAGCAAGCAATTTTGCAGGCTATAACAATTTCAGTGATATTTAAATCACCTGCCCAAATTAACAAACCTTTCTGTGTAACACATGTATCAAGCTAGCAGACTCCCTTCTGTGTAAAAACTGAGTTCTACAGATAACTCTGTGAGTCTTTTCGACGCCCTATTCTGTATATTCTGATGTTTAAAACATTAGGTCATGAGAGAAAAATTCATGCAGATTCCTCTTAACGGGCTTCAGCTAACTGTTTCTGTGGTGAATTCCTCATCTTATAATCTATTACACCCTCCTCAGCAACCAATTTTTTCAGAAAATCGCGCAGCAGCAAAAACCCAAATTTTCCAGCTATAAGGGTTATAACGTAATACCTGTTAATTACTCGTCCATCGTGGCCTAATGTCTTCAATTTGAGGTGTCAATGATGTCCTCCTTCGAGCACAAGTGTCCTCATATCGATTTTTTAGCTCCAGGTGAATGAATTCAAAAGCCCTAATTTCGCTGGCGCCAGAACACACCTGTCTCCTTTCCACGGCGACACAATCCACCGTCTAACAGTGAACTCTCATGCACAAACACTGCCTCCTCTGTGATGATGCGTGTGACAAGAGAAAATTGACAGCTAAACCCGGAATTGGCTGGTCTCTGTGCAACTGAACCCGCATAACCTGTAATGATGCCCTTGTTTTCTCTTCGTGATTAACAACCAACTAACATCATGCTCAAAATGCTGCAAACACGTGTTAAACACTCACATAATGCGATTAGATACTCTCACTCTGCATCATGATTGAAAACAGATCGAGAATTTACAAAAAACTCATGCCACGATATTCCTGTAGCGCGCTCTGTGTTAAACTTTGGTGTAGCGCTACAAGAATATCTTTTAACCAAAATTTAGCAATTTTCTAACTTTTTTCCAATTTGTCGGAGATTTTGGCAGCTATTTGGTTTAGGACATTAGTTCGACTGCTCTCTAAAGTCATTAATGATTCTCCTTTTGAATATATAACTCTCATTGACCCACTTTTCAATATAAAAAATGACCAAAATCAAATGAAATCTGAAAGGACTGGGTTCAAACTTTATTCAATCATTCATAAGGTTCTTAAGAAGACAAAAACCAAAACTGAAAACCAAAAATTAACTAAGGTAAATTCAAAAAACAAACCAAAAATTGGAGAGAATAACTAAAAATGCAGAAAAATTTACTGACTTAACACATCCTTCAAAGGTTGTGATGTAATCATCCAGATGGTTAAAGATAACCATTAAAAATCCTTTGGAACCAAGCTTAAGGTCACAGTGGCCCTTAGGGTTTCATTTGTGCTTGTTCCACCCTGCTAGGGTACGTTCCGATAGACATAACCCCATAAAATTGTAAATGATCGCATGATCATGCATATATTGAATGTATTCAGAGACCATTGAGGAGGTTATTTCATACCTTGGTACCGTGGCCACTTTTTGGATACATGTTCCAACTGCTTTCTATTCCTGGTCCTTTTTGGTCCCTATTTCCCTTTTTTCATTGGGGGAGCCATTGTCCCCATTATTTTTATTTGTTTCCTTTCTTGAGGGGCCCCCACCCTTCTTTGCATTACAGGAGGGGTTGGGCGGGTCAGCTTCCGTCGAATGCTTTCCGTCTTGCTGATAGGTTTGTTGTCACCCCCCTGCAGGGGCCATCAAGGGGCAGTTCAGGTCCATCGCTAGATTCCCACCGATCCTATAAGGGTAGGGAAGATGATGCATGGAACCCTAAGAACCGAGTGCTCATAGAATTCACAGCAAGAAAGGCAGATCACATCCATTCACCATCGTTCTTATTGATCCTTAGCCACTCACTAGTTAAATGACGATTAGCTCTCCATTTTTTCTAAATATATTGATTGTTTATCTGAAATTGGCTAGGCCATTCTTAATATCTATGTTTAGATGGGGTCATGGGACATGTGATCTAATATTTGGTTGAGGTTAACAACCACTAGTTTAGATTGATTGGCGATAATGAGTGATTTAGATTGAGAGATTTATGAGCATTTAGTTGCATTGTAAAGAATAGAAAATCAAATTCATGACATAGGTTTAGAAACCTTAAATCTTCATTGAATATTAGAATACATGAGCCATTAGTTAAAAATGCATTAGTGTTTTATTTACCACTCAAAAAATGCTCACACCTTCTTTAGAACTATTGCACTAGTGATTCCACAACAATCAAAGTGCACACATAATTTTGGAATATTAAACAAACTTTTGTAATTAGTGATCATGAACACATTGCTATATAATTTTAAATTTTGGTGGTTAGTTTTAGGGTAATAAATTTATGTACTCACCCAATATATGGTTAAAAGTATGAAAATGTTTTAGATTATGATAATATTAAGAATTTGTTACAGGGTATTTATCTTGTTGACCAATAGTTTATCATGTTCATTCATACAGGGAGTTTTGAAATTGTGAAAAATAAGTTCAATATTTTGTAGGTATTTGGGGGTGGAGAGTAGGATATGGGGGGTTTACAGATATTGGGGAGCATAAAAACTGGTATCTAGTAAAAATAGGGAATATCTCATAAAAATAGTTTTTTTTTAATTGGAAATATGTATTGGGAGGGGGGCTCAACAAAAGAATTTTGGTAGGTATTTATCAATATCTAGTAAAATTAGGGGTATTATTTCGTATCCCATGAATTAAGGTACTATGGCATAGTTTCACTAAGTGAAGATTCCATGGAATTTGTACATTCATAAAACACAAAAGGACCATATTTTCTTCTTAAATTTTATGTGAAAAAAAGTATAGATAAAACAACTAAAATTTACACTTCATTGATATGAAAGTTTTTTTTTTAATACAATTGATGTGATCTCCATTGTTAATAGAATTAAAATTACTTTATTCCGTTCCAAATCTGGTTTAAGATTATAGAGAGGTGATTTAAGATTATGTGGTATTGCACTACACATTCCCACCAGGCATTTTTTTCTTTCCAACTCTAGCATGCTTATCTCTTGTAGTGGGTTACTGAATTTACTCTTTACAGTTTTGTAAAAAGAATTTTGTAAAACAATGTTTTCATACTAGATCATGATCATCGCATACATGGAAGAGAGCATTTTTTTCTCTTGGTCCACATTGAGGTAACTACTATGAATTTTATGGAGCAAAAACATTAACATTAGAAGGAGCGTAAAGCTCTTGGTGCTTCTTTTTATTCATACGAAACATGAGAAACAGGTAATTGACTTGAGGTGGGTGAAGCCAAGATCAACGCTGAGGAGGACCATCAAAGCAATCATGGTGGCAATGTTCAGGGGAAAGAAATACATTTGAAGAAGTTTTAGGTTATGCATAATGTAGGTGATTTTTTTCTTTTCTTTTTCTTTTTCAGATACGAGGACTTAAAGACCTTGATGCTTCTCTTTATTCATAAGAAAAACAATTATGTTTGATACATTACAATTGACCCGAAGACATGTATTTAAACATTTATCACATGCAAAACTTAGACTCTCTAAACTTAGACAGAAGTGATTAACAAACACATGCTAATTAACCAACTAGACTTTAACTAAATTGCTTGCATTGTGACTACTCCCGCCAAGCAAGCAATTTAGTTAAATTCTAGTTACACTGATAGGTGTTTATATTTTAGAATTTGGGGTGGATTGCCATCTATGCTTTTCCTAGATTTAAGGAGGATGGGACAATTGTGCTTAGTTCAAAATTACAAATAAACAATTATAAAAAAAAGAAATATAAAAAATAACTAGTAGTTGATGCATGGATAACTAGTAGCTCATGTATGGATAACAAGTAGTGACAAACAACCCATGAATTAACTAAAGAATGTAACATATAGCTAAGGCATATACAACAGGTGATTACAACTAAGCTTGGAGAACAAGTAAAAGATAACTTGTTCATGGAACTTAACTTGTGACCTATGGGCATTCATGAGGCACAAGTTAAGTGGCTTTGTTAGTTATAGTACTATAACAATTACCATTGAACATATGTAGTATTACATGATGAATTTAATTTCTCTCCAGCTTTGCATGATTCCCTAACAATAGTTCTGGACATTATGAAATTATGCAAATCCCGTAGGCTTAAGGAGCGGTATACCCACTAACAAAAATGTCCCCGAGCCGCCGGAAACCGGCAGTAGAAAAATCACTGAAATTACAGTTTTTATTGCTCAAATCGCGATTTCGATGATTTGGGTAGTTTTAAAATGTGCCATTTATTCTAGGAAAGATCATTGTGATCATTGAAATTGTAGAATTACACAAACTATAATATTTAGACTTGATTTTGACCGGCTATGTTAAGAAATTGGCCGGAAAAGCGGGGTGTTTTGGTGGGTTTTTATCCTACGCATAAGCGTAATGGCAAATCTTACACAAAAGTATGGCCACCTAGGAATGCGATTGGTTGTTTGTTTCACTTCGTCACCTGCTTTACAAGGCTTATGTGCCACAGGACCAGAATTATGCATCAGTTACAATGCTTACGCGTTATAGGACCAGAATTACAATTATGACCTCTCACCTCACCTCGGCATGACACCCCTCAACCAAATGGTCTGCACTGTGCATCCTATCCAGAAATTAAATTCTCTCCAATTGGTTCTCAATCTTGTGATTTAGCGGGGAGGGCAAGAGGAGTTAGGTCTAGTAAAATTCTTACTCATAAAGACATATGTCATACAATCATGCAATTATCTTAGCCAATGCTTCAATACAACATTTATCCATATCCCATAACTTTCTAGATGCATTCCATCTCTACCAGAACATTGTTAAGAGTGTGCACAACTCCCAACATGTCAGCAAAAAGGTTTCATTCTAGGTAAGTAGCAATGGAATGTTGTACAGTACCATAGGCCACTTACCCATTACTATATTAGTAGTATCTTGTTCATTAATGCAACCTTTTCTAATATGCATAATATATATCCTAAATCTAGGAACATAAGTATGTACATGACTGGAAAACATCATTTAAGTAATGATATATACAAGAAATAACAATTCAAATACTTATCTTTGTTTGGTTGTAGGGTGGACTCCCTCTTGATCTTTGCTTCCTTGCAGGAACAACTAGAGTGTGCTCCCTCTTGATCTTTGCTTCCTGGATTATCTGTCTTTGAACTTATATCCATCCTGGACCACTATGCATGCTTAAGTGTGCACTAGTGTCATCATTGTGTCATCCTCAAGATCTCATACATAATCATACATTCATTAGTATAATCTCAATACTATCAAAATATTATGATTCTAAATAATCTTAAATATGTATGGTCATGATCATTTCATACATAGGTATTAAGCGTTAGTATTCAAGGTTTCGAGGAAGACTTCTTTTACTCATGCATATTCTTATTTGACCATTGGACTCTTCTAGTTTGACATATCATCAATCAAAGTAAGAAGCATAATATGCACAAACCTTTGATTACTAAAAATTCTAACTTTCAAGAATAATCATTATCATTCATACAAAAGTATAAGATCCTAACACAATGTAGGATTCTAACTTGATATAGGAAAAAAAAACATACCCAGAATATCATGTTAGCTAGTTATGTCTAACATACCCAAACAATGTCTTCTTGTTCTCTTCAATGACTTGTGCTTAATAACCTGCAAAACTCATAAGTTAACCATTGTAGAACCAAATTATACATACCTCATAAGTAGAGCCTTTATGTGATCCATGAGTCTTTGTCTTTATGTCACCATGGTCATATGTTCTTGATCTAGAACTTGATTTGTACCTTTCATGTTAGCGGACAACATCAACCTCATACAACACCACAGTGCATTAGTACAATCATAAGTGTCATAACCCTAATCAGTGAATGTCTTCTATCATGCATTCATACTTTTACTAGGGTGATAAGACAAGTCTAAAATTAATCAAGATTGTACTAACCTCAATAATATGAAGACAAACATATCATAAACTTAATCATGAACAAATTTCAAAACATACCTGTATTTCCTCAAGTCATACTTGTCGAGATTGCTTGTAGTCTTCTTATGTAAGGCCTTAGCCTTATCTCCCTTTGGAACCGGAACTTCTTCACTTATGCAGGTGTCCAATTCATTATCTTCTAGCACTAACCCAATCCACTTTGATTTGCTGAAACTGGATCTGGAGATGGATTAGGGTTTGTCAGAGAAACCCTAAAAATCCAAATTTTGAATTTCAAACTTCTGAATGGATGAAAAGATGCGCCTTGCTGAGCTGATCAAGATGGTATACTTCAATTTTTAAAACTGCAAAATTTGACCCCTCAAAATTGCCTTTGAAGCTTTCAGATCTTCTGGACAGGATCCCGAACTAGGGTTTGATAAAGCCCAGTCTTCTGCCCATCCAAAAGGTTCGATCTTGTGTTCTAGACTTCGATTTTTCTGAGGAGCTTCCAGCCGTGGTCACAGATTTCAAAAATTCTAACTTTTGCAGAAGCCCTAATTTTCCATCTTTCCAATCAAAATCCCGAACTAGGGTTTGATCAAGCCCGACCTTCTGCCCAACCAAAAAATTTGATCTTGGTCTCTAAATTTCGATTTTGATGAGGAGCATTCAGCCGTGATCTCTAATTCCAAAAATTCCAACTTTCTCCGAAGCCCTAAATTCCCGCAGCAGAGACAAGCCAAGAATGAAGGTGCTCAGAATCCAATTATGTTTTGACAGAAATATGCACCTTATTGTTTCTGGTACATCTCTTAAATTACGAATCCACGGGGTCTGAAACTCTTGCCTGTGGTATCCTGACATATCATCTTTCCAACCCCATAGGTCTGACCTCAATTCGATTCCCTAAGAGAGAGTTATGCCAAGTGTCACAACGTAACCTATTTATGGGATAAAACAGGAGAGTGAAATTGTACGATGTGACACGTGTCACTGGTTCAACTTCGGCCTCTGAAAAGAGGACCTGTGAAAGTACAGTCCGTGCCCTACCTATCACTTTTTACAAATTTCATTTGGAGTTTCCTAGCCCAAGGTGTGACCTTTTTTCCTAGGTCACATGTTTATGAATGAGATATGGAAGAGGCAGAAACCCTAGATTGTACTGATCATAAAACACAAAGTAAAATGAATCAGATGTTGTGCTTCAGACACAAGGTACATGGGGATGTTATCTACGACATGTAAAAGTTTCAGATATTGAACCTTCGCCAAAATGGATTTATAGAGAAAGTGCTACGATGACTGGTTTTTGCTATATCAAGCCCTAGCTTCCAATTTGTCACAAGTGCAACAAGTCTCAGAAATGCCATACCATGCCTTCCTTCAGGCTAGCTCTGATACCATGTTATTTTTTCATCATTTAATTCAATAGATCTAGTATCTTAACTGAAAGAATAACATGTATAGCATATCAAGCATAAGAGACAAGAGACAAGAGACACAAAACATTTCACCGGAGAAAACCAAGAAGGTGAAAAACCCCGCAACTTCCTCAAAGATAGAATAAGAATCAATACAAGGATCACCATGATCAAACTTGAGAGATATATATCTTCAGCAGCATACTCCTCCTCCACTTGTGCGCACTCCTCCTCTCTCTCACTAATGTGAATTGAGTGAATGAGAGAATGTGTAAAATGAGAGAGACACACTCTCTATTTATACACTACTTCACTTGTCTTTTAACTTTAACTAGGTCAGCCCCAACTTAACCACTTAACATAATGTTGACTAGGACGACCCCCACTAGGGTGGTATAATAACCCTTTAACCCACATGACTCATACAAGGCTGACCCCATCAAGGTGGTCTAATAACCCATCAAGTATAAGTTACGACACTTACAATATAACTTGCGACACTTGCAAGTACAACTGACAACACTTCCAATCGGAGGAATAATACATCTCCATTGGGGATATAATAAAGTACAAATACAATATACAAGTGAATATCTTCCGAAGTTACAAATACATCAACAAATAGGATAACATATCCAACAAATATTAAATAGGAGATAAATCTTAATAAGTCATCACATAACAAGCCCTGTTTTGGTGGTAGTTTGGTACCTCACTCTAATTATCACAATACATAGAAATTCACCATACTATAGGATTATACTTGGAAAACAACAATGAATTTTTTCATCACCACGAAAAATAGAATCAATATTAATACAAGGGACCATCAACACCTCGATCCTCATTTAGCCCTTTATGCTATTATAAAGGACCACCAACACCTCATTTATGCACACACCTTACCAAATTAGAGGGTTAAAAACTCTAAATGTGTATTGTTTATTTCAATGCACTTGGAACTATTCTAAAAAATAATTTCCACTCTATATGGAAAGCAAATGTGTGTTGCAAGTTAGTCAACAAATGTTTATTCAACCAAATACTATCCACATGCTTCCAAACCTAATTAAAAACCAACCCCACTATTCATGATATATTTTCATGCAAAAATAAAAATATGTAGGTTGCTGAGAATGTGGTGATGTCAAGACATTGGTTCAAGTCTTTAAATCCATGAAAGGAATGCTGCAAAACTATGACAGAGCTTGTAGAAGAGTAATGAGGCAAATTGGACTAAATCTGGGACTGCTTTTACAAATACAATAAATAGAGTAAACAAAGTTCCATGCTTCAAGAAAAGATTGCATTCTTTTCTAAGGTTTCTATGAACTACTGGAAACATGCAAGTGGAAATCAAGTTTCTCCAAACTACTACAAAAATCCTTTGAGAACCATAAAATTCAATAAACAAAACAAGCAACATGTTAGAATACTTGACAAAGCCCAAAGTAAAAGAAACAGCAAAGACAGTGGGATTCCAGGTTGCTCCACCCATGGCTTGTCCTAGAAATGAGAACACAAAGACAAGTGGAAACAAAATGGCAATGGCTATAAGCAGTGTCATGGCCCCCTGAATGCCCAAATATGCATCTATGAATAAAGTCCTAGCCCCTAGGCATGATGCCCCAAACACCCACAAAACATTATTGTCGCATCATTGATCACGTGCTTCACAATCCCCATGTTTCTTTGGGAAACTTTGGATCTGAGGCGATGGGATTCCGAGCTCTCTTAGATGAAAATGGGTCGCTATAAGACCTGATAGTAAATATCAACTTCCCTTCTCATATAGACTGTTGTGTGGAGTTTTTTCCATTTGAAACGAAGTGGATTTGAGTTGCAAACCTCTCTCTGAAGCCTGCTGCGTTGATCATGAAGAGTGTATGAATATATGGTGGTGTGATATCGAGAGCTGCGACCTCCAATTGGCTGTTGCGATCTCAACTAGTGAGAACTTCGAATCCCATTTGAAGACCTGTGCTTGCTGTGTTGATGCCTAAGAGTTACGTGGGAGAAAAGCTGTGTTATTATATTTGAAGGCTGCCAAGACCTGTGGTTGTGTAGAGCATTGGTGTTGCGACCTATGCATCAGAGTGTAAAGCTGCGTGCTGATCGAAGCCTTGAGGAGTTGTTTTGTGCTATCACAAAGATTCGAGAATGATTGTTATGTAAAGATTCAAGTGTAATTGTGTCATTATTACTTTGTTTTTTTTATCTCATTAAGATTGGAGAAACTTTGTAAAAGAAAAGCTCGTATATTGCTACAGAAGCATATGTAATAGAACCCTAGGGAATACTGCTGAGTTGAGTTGCAAACTTTACTATTATTCATTTTTTGTAAAGAAGATAGCATATACAGTCTCTCTAACACCCGCAGATTCAAGATGCATTCTATTGCATCAGTTGTTGGTGCCACACTCACCGACAAAGACACATTTCCAAAATGGTGGAGAAAGATCAAAGCTGCATTTGTCTACAATGACTTGTGGGACGATGTTTGCGAAGGAAAGACCACACTCACCAATGAAGGCACTGTCATCTCTTCACTGCCAAAGCTTCCATCAATACAAAACACTAGAAGCAAGTAATTGACTTGAGGTGGGTGAATCCAACATCAATGATGAGAAGGACCATCAAAGCAATCATGGTGGCAATGTTTAGGGGCAAGAAATATAGTTGAAGAAGTTTGAGGTTATGCATAATGTAGGTGAATTTTTTTTTTTTTAATTTTTCTTTTCTTTTCCAGATATGGGGACTTAAAGACCTTGATGCTTCTCTTTATTCATAAGAAAAACGATCATGTTTGATACATTACAATTGACCTGAAGGCATGTATTTAAACATTTCTCACATGCAAAACACGGACTCTCTAAACTTAGACGGAAGTGATTAAAAAACTCATGCTAATCAACCAACTAGACTTCAACTAAATTGCTTGCATTGCGAGAGTAATTACTCCTGCCATGCAAGCAATTTAGTTAAAGTCTAGTTACACTAATAGGTGTTTATATCTTAGAATTTGGGTTGGATTACCATCTATGCTTTTCCTAGATTGAAGGAGGATGAGACAATTGGGCTTAGTTCAAAATTACAAATAAACAATTATAAAAAAAAAAAAGAAATATAAAACATAACTAGTAGCTGATCCATGGATAACTAGTAGCTCATGTATGGATACCAAGTAGTGACAAACAACCTATGAATGAACTAAAGAAGGTAACACATAGCTAAGGCATAGACAACAGGTGATTACAACTAAGCTTGGAGAACAAATAAAAGATAACTTGTTCATGGAACTTAACTTGTAACCCATAGGTGTTAAAGAGCCACAAGTTAAGTGGCTATGCTAGTTATAATACTATAACAATTACGAGTGAACATAGGTAGTATTAGATGACGAATTTAATTTCTCTCCAGCTTTGCACGATTCCCTAACAACAGTTTTGGACATTATGAAATTATGTAAATCTTGTAGGCTTAAGGAGCTGTATACCCGCTAACCAAAATGCCCCTGAGCCGTCGGAACTGGAGTAGAAAAATCATTGAAATTACAGTTTTTATTGTTCAAATCATGATTTCGAGGATTTGAGTAGTTTTAAAATGTGCCATTTAGTCCAAGAAAGATAAGTGTGATGACTGAAATTACAGAATTACACAAACTGTAATCTTCAGACTTAATTTTGACAAGATATGTTAAGAAATTGGCTGGAAAAGAGGGGCGTTTTGGAAGGTTTTTATCCTACGCATAGGCGTAATGGAAAAGCTTACACACAAGTCTGGCCACCCAGGAATGCGATTGGTTGTTTGTTTCAGTTCGTCACCTGCTTTACGAGGCTTACGTGCCACAGGACCAGAATTATGCATCAGTTACGAGGCTTATGCGCCATCGGACCAGAATTACAATTATGACTTCTCACCTCACCTCGACATGACACCCCTCAACCAAATGGTCTGCACTGTGCATCCTATCCAGAAATTAAATTCTCTCCAATTGGTTCTCAGTCTTGTGATTTAGCGGGGAGGGCAAGAGGAGTTAGGTCGAGTAAAATTAAGGTTTGGAGGATGCCCTTGTGGAGGAGGTGGATGAGAGTTGTTGGGACGAGGGTTAGGGTTGGTGGAAGCAATGAAGTGTGGCCGTTTGTCAAGCTTTCCTTTCACAGTGAGGGAATGGAGAAAGGGAGGTGCTTTCAAACAATGCTATGATGTTGAACACTTGGGCTTGAAGCTGCAGGAACTTGCAAACACCTACGCATTAAGTTTTACAAATAATATGATTCAAAGGAACCCTACATCGTACGATGAAGGACTGGGTAGGGGAAGCGACATATAATCAAATCCAACCGAAAGTTTTGCTTGAGATGAGTACTCGGTGTGGAAGCAGAACCAAAAGCAACAGATTTGCAAGAGAGGATTTTGGAGTGGGAGGATGGCCTTAAAAAATCCAAATTTTTGTGAAAGATGAGTAATCTTGGTGGGAGCTGAGCTAAGAGAACCATATCTAAAAAAGAGAGCATATGGAATAAGATAGACTTGATAAACTAAATAATTGAGAGTTTCTAAACTGATTTATAAGTTTAAAAACCTGAAAATAAAATGTTTAAATTAATATGATTGTTGCTAATTGTTTTTTTTAAACCAGTAAACAAATTGAACAAATTGAGCAGAATTTTTTAAGCTGTTCCTATTTTGGATTTGATGTTGTAGAATTTTTTCAAGTTGTTCTTATTTTGGATTTGATGTTCTTCAGCTAATATGAATATGCATGTTCTGATATGAAAAGTAGTGGGGAAGAAATAAACTGAAATGTGATTAAATAAATAATACAAGGTTTACACATTTATTTACTAGCATAACCATTTAACTTGTGGTCGATGAATACTCATAGATTACAAGTTAAGTTCCGGGAACAAGTTATCTATTACTTGTTCTTCATGCTTAATTGTAATCACACTGTCTATGCCTAAACTAAATGTTACATTCTTTAGTTATGCATGTAATTAATCAAACAGCAAAGAAGAGTTTCCATTAATTTGTTGAATCCATGGATTCAACGGTATATATATGTGTTCATGATGAGTCGGCCCATCCATTGTTATCGCTGTCACATGGATTACAATTACCCAAATCAACGTCACTGATTTGAAGTCCAGAATCATAAACACCCCCTGATTTCCAGTCGGAGGGAAGCACAGCCTTTCTCGACCACAACCATTTCCCATCGTAGCCGCTGGTCACCACAAATCGAAACTGGAGAGCACCCCCTGGTGGCTTCTGTATGTCCCATACTGCGCCATGGTTGCGTGTCATGTATTGCCACCCAGAAGTACCCACCTACAAACACATTACAATTTACAAACTCATTACCATATCACATGTATTCAGGGTTCTCTTATCAATGTTGTATACCCACTTCTACAAATTAATGTCATTCATTAATTTACCTGAGCTACATCCACGATGACTATGTCCGTCTGGCCTCCTTGGTATAGGAATTGCACAGCAAGATAGTAAGGGTACTGGCTACTTTCGTCCACCTTCACTATCATATTCTGACCCTTGTACTCACAAGGGACCCTGTCCACAGTACTCAGAATAAAAAAAATAAAAAATTATACAGAACTCAGTTGAAATAGTTTCACCATAATCCAAGTTGTATATATTTTGTCCAGCATATAGAATAAGGTTCCAACAAGAACACTAAAAGGCTGGTAGGATATTCTCTGTATACCTTTTATATTCGATATCTATAATCCCTTTTTTGAGAAGCTCGGGGCCCTTATCTGAGATTGCCAGGCTTGAGAATGTGTTCCGGGACACCACAAAATCTGTTTGATTGTTCTGTGTGAAGTCCGCCACTACTATCGTCGCTCCGGACTTGGTGCATAATTTGGGATCGGTGCATCTCATCTGCAAATTAATCCAACCAGCTTATACATCATAATACAAATATAATTTCTTCATGATAAAATCCGGAATTATTGAAACATGGTATTAACGGCAACATATGGAATATGTCATATTTGTACGGATTGCCTGATAGCATGCGCCACACCCAACGCCATTCCTGTACAGAGTAGAAGTGGCAGCTCCCACATTTCCACCATAGAGCTTCGCTGCAAATGTTCCGTATCCACATGCGCCAACTGCATTTGATAATATCAGAGAAAGAAATTGCGCCATGTATATCATAATTATGCCATGTTTATTACCACTGTATATCTAGCTAAGCGATTATGCAATACCATTGACGGCCCCTGAGTAAGAGTAGGAGGCGAGTTTAGATTGACGGACGCAGCAAGCTAACGCTGGACTTGAGAATATGATGACGAGCATGAAACTCAAGCAGAGAGCTGGTGTTGTAGTGGCCATATTGATGAAAGCAAGAAATAAGTGAAATGCCTTGCCAATTTATCCCTCCCCTGTCTTAATATTTATAGTCATCTAATTGGCACACAGCTGTTACCTGGTGGTGTACAGCCGATCAGTAACCTCTGGTGTTGCTTGATTCAGCGGTATGGTCTTGCACGGAATATGACGTTGAAAATTAAATAAAGGGAAACCCAATAAAGAAAGAGATATAAAAGTTAAGATCCTATACCCAACTCACTCATGCTCTCTAATATCTCCTGCAAATTTCAAATTTGATTTGGCACGGGAGAAAGTGGAGACAAAGTATGGTTCTTTATGCTTCGAAGGGCATTAAGTGCATAATACGTCACGCTGTGATCAGCATGAAGTGCCTTCGTAATTACAATCCTTGAGTGGGATTCAAAGCAGCAACTATATGCAATTCCAACGTTTAAACGTATAATGACGTATAAACGACAACGATTGGGCCAAAATGAACTCAACAGCGAATCAAACGAAGTAAGTCCACATTCCCTTCCATGGAATAACTTTTTCTTTTGATATTGACTTCCACTTCTGCGCTCCTCTTTTACAACAGACTTATAATATGTATTGGTTCAGCTGTTTTAATATACTTTTAGCTTCTTTAAAGCTTTTAGAATCTTATGTTCAAACTGGGTTTTGATTAAAAGTTGCTTTCTCTGCACGAGCATCATCATGAGTCATGACCCTTGCTCCTTGATGTGCATGCAGCAGCAATTGTTGCTATCCCTTCAAAAAGCAGGGGCTAAGGAAAACAACTTTCTTTGCTAGCAAGCTTTGGCATTGCAAACCTGGGGCCACATTCTGCAGCAACCTTGCAACCTTTCCAGTAGTGCACCGTCCACAACTGTAATGCCCCATTTATCATTGCAAAGCTGACCGCGATTTAATGTAGCTCAAGGCCAAGGCTTATCTACGCACGATGCAATTATGTTGAAAAGGTCACCTTTCCCTGAATACTATTCTCATTATGAAAGATAAGTATGGGCTGTTAAAATAATATGTTTTTTTAGGAGTAAAATTTGGATTGCGAGGATTTATTTTGATAATAATCATTATAATATCAAAATAATTATTAAGTGTAGTTAAATTATATACAACTATAATTATAATTACATGTAGTTAACAATGGTCAATCATGGATAACTTTATTCAACCTTTGTCAATCAAAATCAAACATTGTCAATTATAGTCAAACATAGTCAACTACATTATAACCATAATCAATTATTGTATATTTCTTCAAACATAGTCAACCATAATCAATCATTATGTATATGGTCAACCATAATCAACCATGGTAGTTATTTTTAATCATTAACATTTTTATATTTTATTTTTTTTAACTTTTAATAATACTAAACTACTAAAATTTATATAACCTATGATTAATATTAATATAATAAAAAATATAAATATAATTATATTTATTATTTATTATATAAATATTTTTAATTATATAATTATATTAATAAATATTAAATATTTAAAGGTGGAAAATGAATATTAATTCATAATTATTAATTAAAGAGATATAAATTTGTTAGGTATGAAGTATGGAGCCTACATAAACTCTAGGGTTTAGAAAAATAATAGATGCCTTTCAGGTAGCAAGAGAGCTATTGGACTAGTCCAGAGCCATTGGTTAATGTGGAGTTCAATGAGGTAGTGGATATGTGTGACGATGTGGTCGAAAAGGCAAAAGGGGAAGCCATTATCCTCAGTTAGCCTAAAGTTTTGGACTTTGATGGCATCTCGGTGGAGGTTTCTCGACTTAGATCATTTAACATGATGGGGGTATCCAAGAATTTGTCAAATGGTCTCAATGGAACAATGAAAAGTTTTAACTCCAAGGGGAAGGTGTGTTAGAATACACTACGAGCACAAGTGGACGTGTCAACGTCATGACCTCAAAATCAAGAGACTTCCTGAATACATGTGTCAGGTTCAATCACCATATTACATTGTTTATGGGCTAGCTACATGATCCTTCTCGATTTGTTTTTTCTCTTTCGGGAGGGGGACAAATTCCTCATATAGGGTTGCACTATTAAATTGGTTTCTCCTTATTGGGAACATTCGATCGACGTCTGCATATTTCATGATGTTATTTCAAAGGAGAATCAGGGGTTTGTGGGGAAGTCACTAAATTTTTCGGAGTTGATTGGTTCCATCTTACCAGTTTCGAGGCTTGAGGAACATGAGGAAAAGAAGGATATGAAGTGGAGGAAGAAGGTGGTGAGATTGGAAGAAGGGCATATAAAAATGATCATCAATGATGATTTGAAGGTTAAATAAGCATTGGATTATGTAGGAAAAACATTGGTTAGTTGTTCCTTTAGGGTTTCATTCTTGGAAGGAACACCTTGGGGTTGTATTAGAAACAATTGGGGTCAATTGTTGGGTTACTTTCCAATCGTTCACATTCTGTCTAGAGGACGGTTAAGATTTTTATTCAAGTCAGAGGAGGATGCAGTCAAAGTGCTAAGAGGTAGGTGATTTTGGAACTCTCATCTATTAAATATTAAAGTATGGTATCCATATTTTGATCACCGTAAGTAGGTAATGAAGACAACCCTAGTCTGGGTCAAGATCTTAGGCCTTCCCCTCGAACCCGTAATGACATGTTCTTGGGGGCCTTGGGGAACTCTCTATGTAATATGAACATGATAGACCCATCCTACAAGTATCCATTGCATCATTCGGCGGCAAAGGTGTTGGTGAATATTGACATTTTGGAAGGCCTAGCAAAGAGAATAGATGTGGATTTCGCAGATTGGGAGTATACTCCATCGCTTCATTATGTGAATGTGTTGTTCATATGTGTTCATTTCCATTGTACTAATCATGTAATGGAAGATTTCAATAATATGTTCATGAATTTTTTTTTTTGAAAGAAGAGTGAGCTTCCTCCCAACCCTAAGGTTGGAAGTACTTCAGTGCCACCTTTAAGTATTCCAACTTCGAAAGGTTTTGGGTTTCAGGCTCAGGCTTAGGCTCAGGCTCAAGAAGGATGTGATAAAATTGAATCTCTCTTGAGGTTCTCCAGTGATTCAAAAGAGTATATACATTGGGGTTTTAATTATGACTCACCTTACATGGTGTTGAATAATGATGAGCCATCTTATGAACTTTTTGTGTGGCCCATCTCTTGTGAATGTTTAAGGGGAACTTTTCGATGTTCGATATGTCTCAACTTAGACTGAACTAGGGGATAGTGTGCCTCCAAGGGGCAGGATTCATGGACTTGATAAGTCCTTACCGAAAAATACGGGGCCGGGATCTATTTTTGCAATGGGGAAGGAAGGAATAAGGACTCTGGGGGCACTTCCCACTTGCCCAGTCTATCTAGAAGTCGATCTCAATGAGAGTAGGAAGAATGTAGTTAGCTTGGGCTTGGCTATGGGGGACACTTTGACAACTATCAATTTGGATTGAAGTAAGACAACTTTTGATGTCCCCTTTCCCACACCTAATTTTTCATTTTATGGGTCCTTTTTGTTGATCAAGGGTGAAGGGACTTCGGGGAGGGGGGTACATTCTTCCTATTCTAGGCATATTTCTAGTAGTGGTCATTGAGGGGTCAAGAGGATTTGATAATTCAATTAATGTTACCAGTAAGATGATTGCTAGATTACAAGAGTCCTTTCACGAAACGGCTTCACAAGGGACCTCTAATGGGAATCCCTACCATCTCGGGTCAAAATTTCCGTTGGGTTTACAAGAGGTATCCTTGGTGGGAGGATTAGCATTAGAACCAAGCAGACTATTGAGAAAAGTAGCATAGGAAAACTATCATTTGTGTATCATGCACAATGTAAAGCTATGGTGGAATATTACAAGGGAAACAAAAAAACTTCAGTTTGGGATCTTAGAGACTCTCATCCCATGGTGAAGGTTCCCTAACGAAAATTCTCTCCAAAAATGTGAGGGGTTTGGGAATCCCCATAAAGAATTTATCCCTCCATATAATGGTATAGAAAGAGAAACCCGATATCTTCCTTGTTCATGAAACTACGAACAAGGGGGATTTGGTAGTGGGGCTCAAGTCTCAAAAATATCTTTAGCAATTGACACTTTTAATGGGTGGAATCTAGTGGACATTCAAGTGGCCTAATAATGAGATGGAATAATAACTTGACTTTAATTAATTTTGTTGTTGTTATGTACTCAAGATTATGTACAATTTTCATAAGTGAGAGCTTGGATGCTCAACTGACCATATTGAATTTTTATGGTCAGTATGATATAAAACAACCTTTCTAGCATTAGTTCTTCTCAATTTCCTCAATAAAGGAAAGCAATATAATCATTGGTGGGTACATCAATTTCAAACTTAGCAATATGGAGGTTTTGGAGTCTCGATGCTTTAGTGGCATATTTTCTACATAATATTCAATCAACTAATCTAATATATGTGGACCCTTCAAAAATAAGACCTACTTGGAGGAATAAAATACCAAGGAACATTGGTATTTCCAAGTGTTTAGATTGTTTCTTGGTTGTGGAGAAATTATTAAATCATTTTGATAGATATAGAAGCTAGGTCAAATCAGGCTGAGGCTCAAATCATACTCTTATATTCCTAGGTTGAGGCTCAAATAATAGAAGCTAGACCAAGGAATAATAGGGAGTGTTGAAATATTGTAACTTTTAAGAATATAATATTGTGTACTTTATTATTCCGGAGATGTTTCATTCCTCCGATGTGACTTTGTTGTATATCCAGAGATGTTTATTCCTCCGTGGAGATTGTGGTAACTTGGGTTATTAGACTTCCCTAGTGGGGTTGTCCCTGTATGTGTTATGTGGGTAAAAGGGTTATTAGACCACCCTAGAGGGGTCATCCCAGTCAACATTATGTAAAGTGATTAAGTTGGGGCCGACCTAGTTAATCTAAAAGACAAGTCAGAGTTGTGTATAAATAGAGGAGGTGTGTTCCTCATTTAACACACATTCACTCACTTTTGATTGGCGCATAGGTGAGAGAGAGATTTGCTATGGAGGAGAAGGAGCTCATGTTTGTGGATTACAGCTTTGTATTTGTTGGTCATCTATATTGAGGAAGCTTTGCTAGGTTTTCTACCCCACCAGCATAGATCCATCTTAAACCTGGATCTATCAAGCACCGAGAGGGATCCAATTCTTGAGGTGATTTTTTTTTAATTTATTTAATTTATACATACGGGTTTAAGTTTTAAGTTTTTATTTTATAAACAAAGATCCATTTTTTTATTACTTTTCTTAATTTTTTTATTTTATGAGTCAACATGGATTTTATTTTTATTAATGGCCACGTTACAATATTTTATTTTTATTATTTGGTTATTATTTTGTTACTCGAGAAAACACTCGACTCACAAGATCTCCCTCATACTAGGCTGTAGAGCACCTCTCGGTGCAATGAGGGTTTCCCAGGATAAATCTGTGTCTCTTGTGTTTATGTTGTGCTTGTTGTTCTTTCAGTGATCCTGTATATGCTATTGTTGTGAAATGGAATGTAATGCTGATATTTTCTATCTTAGCATATTAAATATTAACATGGTATCAGAGCTAACCTGAAGGAAGGTAATGTATGGCACTTACGACACTTGTCTCACTTGCAACAATTTGAAAGTTAGGGTTTTATATAGCAAAAACCAGTCATTGTGGCACTTTCGCTATAAATCCATTTTGGCGAAGGTTCAGGATCTAAAACCTTTACAGGTTGTAGATAACATTCCCCTGTACCTTGTTTCCGAAGGAAAACCTTATCTTCGTTGTACTTTGTGATTTATGATCCGTACAAGTTAGGGTTTCTACCTCTTCCAGATCTCAGTCATAAACAAGTGAACTAGGAAAAAAGGTCATATATTGGGATAGGAAGCTCCAAATGAAATTTAGTAAAAAGTGACAGGTAGGGAAAAGACTGTACTTTCATAGGTCCTCTTTTCAGAGGCCCAAGTTGAACTAGTGACACGTGGCACACCGTACAAGTTCGCTCTCCTGTTTTATCCCATAAACAAGTCACGTTGCGACACTTGGCATAAATATCTCTTAGAGAATCCAATTGAGGTCATACCTATGGGGTTGGAAAGATGACAGGTCAGTCTACCATGGGCCAAAGTTTCAGACCCTGTAGATCCGAAGTTTCAGAGATGCACCAGAAACAATACGACACATGTGAAATGGCTAAATGGAGGAAATCTAAGATGAGCAGGAAGAAGCTCTCACTTAGGGTTTTCATTTCTTAGGTCTGGAAGGACCTGATACGATGTTGGAGACACCTGATACAACATTGGAAGCTTTGATAATGGAGTTGGAATCCATTCATATTGATCCTCCATCAAAATGTTGTGGAAGGAAGGAGATTGAAGATTAGGGTCTCCAAGTAAGAAGAAACCCTAGCAAAATTGGGAGACTCATAGGGCAGCGATAAAGAAGGTTTAAATGGCGCTAATATCCTATCATACTAGCACCATGAACATACATAATATGTTTACAAGTGATCTACCTTGGATGGTTAGGGTTTTACCCTTATGGAGAAGACTACTCGACAGGTATGACTTGAGAAGACACAGGTATGTTTTGAAATCTGATTCTTGATTAAGTTCATAATATGTTTGTCTTCATGTTATTGAGGTTAGCACAATTATGAGTGTTTGATAATGAATGCATGTGAGTCACATAAGACATTCATTGATTAAATTTATGACACTTATGATTATACTAATGCACCTGTGGTGTTGTATGAGGATAATGTTGTCTGCTAACAAGATACGGGTACACCAAGAAAGACAAATCAAGATCTATGACCATGATGACATGAAGACAAAGACTCATCCATATTCATTTATCACATAGAAGCTCTACTTATGTGGTATGTATGACTTTGTTCTACTATGCTTAAAATTATGAGATATGCAGGTTCTGGCGCAAGGTCTCTAAATCATTGAAGAGAACAAAGAAGATATTGTTTGGGTATTTTAGACATAACCAAGCATGATAATCCAGGTATGTTTTCCTATATCAAGTTAGAATCCTACTTTTTGTTAGGATCTTAGGTAAGTATACCTGTGTATGAAATGATCATGACCATACATGCTTAGTATTATTTAGAATCATAATGTTTTGATAGTATTAAGACTATACTAACGAATGTATGATTATTTATGAGATCGTGATGATGACACTAGTGCACACTTAAGCATGCATAGTGGTCCAGGACGGATAGAAGTTCAAAGAAATATAATCATGAAGGGAAAATAGAGATCAAGCGGGAGGCAACCACACAAACATAAAAGATGAGTATTTAAGTTGTCATTTGAATTACTTCTTGAATCTCTGAATAGTCAATGATATTGCTCGTAATAGTTGTATGCATATTTGTATTCCTAGGATATATCATGCTGAGTGTAAGCATTCATATAGCATTGAACAGTATACTAATAATATGCATATGATTGGTAAGTTGACAAACATTCCATTGTTGCTTGTCTAGAATGAAACCTCTTTGCTGACATGCTGAGAGTTGTGCATGCTCTTGATAGTATGTTTTGGTAGAGATGGAAGGCATCTAGATAGCCACTATATGCATACAGGATATGGAAAAGTTTTGTGCCAAAGTATTGGTCAAGATAGTTGCATAACTATGTGAATCATATCTGTATGCATAATAGGTTATCATGTCAACATGATTTGATGATTATGAAGTATTAATAATCATATAATTAACTTTGATTTGTAGGAAATATCATGAAGAATGATGAACATTGAACAAGTGATGGATGTTCAACAAGAAGACTTACAAATCAAACATACTATAGAAAGCTCATGGCTAGAATATTCTCTTAGAAAGAGGAAGAGGATCATGACGAGATGTTAGATAAACCCATTCTCTTAATGGTGTAATTGAAGAAGAAGTTCAAATCGAGAAAACTCCTAGAATTCAAGAAAGCTCTGTACAGGTTCAACATGAACCCAGGATCGATAGTCATTTGATGAGCTTAATGATCACCATGGGTGATGTGGATTTAAACCTTTGCTACAAGGTTGAAGATGGTTTATATATACAGATAACATGGATGTAAGAAGGAACTCACCATAGAGTTTGAATGATCTTGAGGCTCATATCAGTAGATTCATCTGATGGGAGATGACACAGATAGATATGCAGAAGATCACTCAATGCAGAGTGTGAATGATGTTCAGTCACAGAGGGAGATTTGATAGATTCTTGACAAGCTTGGGCTTTACCAAAAGTAAAGCTAATCCTAACCTTTACCTTAAGGTTATGGATGATACTATTATTGTATATGGATGATCTCTTTCTGACAGGGAATGAGAAACATATCATGGAAAGCAAGAAGAAGCTAGCTACAGAATTTGAGATGACAGATCTCGGATTGATGCATTACTTCCTAGGTCTGGAAGTATGGCAAGGCCCAGAAGGAATCTTTCTCAACCAGGGAAAGTATGCTGTGGAAATTTTGAAAAGATTTGATATGTTGGAATGTAAAGCCATGGCCACTCCCATGGATTCCAACTTGAAGCTGTTAGCGGATGACTCATCAGAGTTAGTAGATGTAACTCTGTAGAGGTATATTATTGGGTCATTGATGTATCTAACGAATACCAGGCCAGATATATGCTTTGCTGTGAACACCTTGAGTCAGTTCACCTAATAGTTGCAAAGCATGTGATGAGGTACCTGAAGGGTACGATAGACTTTGGTCTATATTATTTTGGAGATCATGACTTCAGATTGTATGGCTACACAGATGTTGTTTGGGTAGGAAGTGTATTAGACAGGAAGAGCACCTCGGGTGGATGTTATTGTCTGGGATCTGTCATGATCTCGTGGTTTAGCAGGAAGCAGTCTAGTGTGGCTCTCAGCATAGCTAAAGCGGAATAGATAGTTGCTTGGTCTGCTAGTTGTGAAGCGTTATGGATTCGGAAGTTGTTATCCAGATCTTTTTACTTAGAGATGGACCCCACTGTGATCCTGTGTGAAAACCAGAGTTGTATCAAGATGACAGAGAGTCCATTATTCCATGATAAGTCAAAGCACATAGAGATCCGATATTTCTATATGTGGGATATAGTGCAGAAAGGAGCTATCAAGCTCGAGTATGTGAGCACTGACGAACAAGTTGCTTGACCAAACCTATGTCTCGAGTAAAGTTTGAGTATCTCTGAGACAAGCTTGGTGTAGTTCATAAGGACCCTCCTCGAAAGGGGGAGTGATATGGTCACTGATGATGAGATTATCTATATCGATGGAAAGGTCAATGATGTGGATACTTGTATCGATGATGAGGTTTCCTGTATCAACGGTAAGGTTGATGACAAGGATACCTGTATTGATAGTGTGGACACTTGTATCAATGATGAGGATACTTGTACCAGTATCAACAATGAGGTCGATGATACCGACGAGGAGGTCGATGGGATATCCTTAGTGGACGAGAGGGGATTGTATCATCCCTGGACTTCGGTCCCTGAATTGATCCGTAGATAGATGTCTCCGAGAAAGTGGTCCCTAGTGGACGAGAGGGGATTGTATCATCCCTGGATTTCGGTCCCTGAATTGATCCGTAGACAGATGTCTCCGAGAAAGTGGTCCCTAGTGGACGAGAGGGGATTGTATCATCCCTGGACTTCGGTCCCTGAAATGATCCGTAGACAGATGTCTCTGAGAAGTGGTCCCTAGTGGACGAGAGGGATTGCATCGTCCCTACACTTAGGTCCCTGAATTGATCTGTAGACAGATGTCTTCGAGAAGTGGTCCCTAGTGGATGAGAGGGATTGCATCGTCCCTGGACTTAGGTCCCCGAATTGATCCGTAGACATCTGTCTCCGAGAATTGATGATAGTATTGCATCATCCTTGAACATTTAGTTCAAAATGTATGTGACTGGATTGCATCATCCATAGACATGAGACTTGTCTTAAATTGATAAACATTGATCATCCTGGGAACTTGATCTGGATTGCATCATCCATAGACATGAGACTTGTATTAAATTGATAAGGATTGATCATCCTAGGAACTTGATCTGGATTGCATCGTCCATAGACATGAGACTTGTCTTAAATTGATAAGGATTGATCATCCTGGGAACATGATCTGGATTGCATCGTCCATAGACATGAGACTTGTCTTAAATTGATAAGGATTGATCATCCTGGGAATTGGATCTGGATTGCATCGTCCATAGACATGAGACTTGTCTTAAATTGATAAGGATTGATCATCCTGGGAACTTGCTATGGATTACATCGTCCATAGACATGAGACTTGTCTTAAATTGATAAGGATTGATCATCCTAGGAACTTGATCTGGATTGCATTGTCCATAGACATGAGACTTGTCTTAAATTGATAAGGATTGATCATCCTGGGAATTAGATCTGGATTGCATCGTCCATAGACATGAGACTTGTCTTAAATTGATAAGGATTGATCATCCTGGGAATTGGATCTGTATTTCATCATCCATAGACATGAGACTTGTCTTAAAAGGAAAGGGATTGATCATCCCGTAATTGGATCATGTGTATTGCAGGGTATGCTGCTATGATGCTGTTGATCAAGAGGATCTAGTTGATGATGTGATGCTGTTGATCGAGAGGATCCAGTTGATGATGTGATGCTGTTGATCGAGAGGATCCAGTTGATGCTCTTATGATGATGATCAGTAGATCCAGATGATGAGGCTGTTGATCGGGTGATCCAGATGATGATGATGTTGTAGTTGATCGAGTGCCGCAGAAGGTGAAGACTCAATACTGACGATGCTGATACTCCAATATTGAAGACCTGAAGATATTCCAGTAACTGGTTGAGTTACTAATGATGTTGAGAAAGCTTCCAATGATCTATAGATGTATCATGTATGATGTAGTTGATGACTCCTTGCTCCTGCAGATGTTGTTATAATATCCTTCTCGTTAAGGGGGAGTGTTGAAATATTGTAACTTCTAAGAATATTATATTGTGTACTTTATAATTCCAGAAATGTTTCATTCCTCCAACAGGACTTTGTTGTATATCTGGAGATGTTTAATCCTCCGTGGAGATTGTGGTAACTTGGGTTATTAGACTTCCCTAGTGGGGTCGGCCCTGTATGTGTTATGTGGGTAAAAGGGTTATTAGACCACCCTAGAGGGGTCGTCCCAGTTAACATTATGTAAGGTGATTAAGTTGGGGCTGACATAGTTAATGTAAAAGAAAAGTCGGAGTTGTGTATAAATAGAGGAGGTGTGTTCCTCATTTAACACACATTCACTCACTTGTGATTGGCGCATAGGTGAGAGAGAGATTTTCTATGGAGGAGAAGGAGCTCATGTTTGTGGATTACATCTTTGTATTTGTTGGTCATCTATATTGAGGAAGCTTTGCTGGGTTTTCTACCCCATGAGGGTTTCCCAGGATAAATCTGTGTCTCTTGTGTTTATGTTGTGCTTGTTGTTCTTTCAGTGATCCTGTATATGCTATTGTTGTGAAATGGAATGTAATGCTTATATTTTTTTGTCTTAGCATATTAAATCTTAACAGGGAGCAGTTATAGATATAATAGCATAATAATTGGTGTTTATAGATGCGATTGAAATCATGGAAAATATAGAGAATGATCATTTGTTTCTTATTCATTGCGTGTGACTAAGAACAAAAAATCAAAGGACCCTTATCCCCATTTGTCATGATTTCAATCACATCTATAACTCCAATTACTTTGCGACCCATATATACATGTATAAAATCTAGAGGAAGTGGTGGTCCTGCTATATTTACCCAATTTCTCTTCAAAGTATTCACTAGTACCCACAAGTATCATTCTTCTTGTTGAAATTATGCTTTACTATATTTGATTATTTTATAATTCTATGTTTAATTTTAATTTAATTGGAAGAGCTTGATCCCATGAAGGTTTTAATTATAGAAAATATTAATAAATTTATTAATTTACAAGGGCACCCAAATATAATAGTTGGAATCAAGTAAAATTTTAAGAACACCCCCCCCCCCCCCCCCCGCCCCTAAATTTCTAGGTATAATAAATGGGTGAATCCCATTATATATAGGAAAATATGAAGGTTATTTTATCAATGTTATATTATGTATATATAATTTTTTGATGAATCTCCCATTAAATTATATAATCTTGTAAAATATTGGCAAATCTTTCAGTAAATTATAAAACCTTGTAAAATATTGGTGAATATTTCACTAAGTTATAAAACCTTGTAAAGTTTGGCGAATCTTTTACTAAATTATAAAATATTGTGAAGTCTTAGAGAATATTTTGATAAAGTATAAACCATATATAGTAATAGGAAAACATATCCAAAAAATATTAAATAGGAGATAAATATTAATAAGTCATCACATAACAAGCCCTCTTTTGGTGGTAGTTTGGTACCTCACTCTAATTATCACAATACATAGAAATTCACCATACGGCTAGGAATATACTTGGAAAACAACAATGAATTTTTTCATCACCACGACAAATAGAATCAATATTAATACGAGGGACCATGACCACCTTGATCCTCATTTATCCCTCTATGCTATTATAAAGGACCACCAACACCTCATTTATGCACACACCTTACCAAATTAGAGGGTTCAAAACTCTAAATGTGTATTGTTTATTTCAATGCACTTGGAATTATTCTAAAAAATAATTGCTACTCTATATGGAAAGCAAATGTGCATTGCAAGTTAGTTAACAAATGTTTATTCAACCAAATATTATCTACATGCTTCCAAACCTAATTAAAAAACAACCCCACTATTCATGATATATTTTCATGCAAAAATAAAAATATGTACGTCATTGAGAATGTGGTGATGTCAAGACATTGGTTCAAGTCTTTAAATCCATGAAAGGAAGGATGCAAAACTATGACAGAGCTTGTAGAAGAGTAATGAGGCAAATTGGACTAAATCTGGGACTGCTTTTACAAATACAATAAATAGAGTAAACAAAGTTCCATGCTTCAAGCAAAGATTGCATTCTTTTCTAAGGTTTCTACAAACTCCTGGAAACATGCAAGTTGAAATCAAGTTTCTACAAACTACTACAAAATCCTTTGAGAACCATAAAATTCAATAAAAAAAACAAGCAACATGTTAAAATACTTGACAATGCCCAAAGTAAAAGAAGCAGCAAAGAAAGTGGGATTCCAGGTTGCTCCACCCACGGCCTGTCCTAGAAAGGAGAACACAAACACAAGTAAAAACAAAATGGAAATGGATATAAGCAGTGTCATGGCCCCTTGCACGCCCAAATATGCAGCTATGAATGAAGTCCCAGCCCCTAGGCATGATGCCCCAAACACCCACAAAAAGTTATTGTCGGATCATTGATCACGTGCTGCACAATCCCCATGTTTCTTTGGGAAATGTTGGATCTAAGGCGATGGGATTCCGAACTCCCTTAGATGCAAATGGGTCACTATAAGACCTGATAGTAAATATCAACTACCCTTCTCATATGGACATTAAGTAACTTGTAAAAAAAAATTCAACCCATAAATCTAGATGAATGTAACTTTGAATTCGATTTCCATGATCGATAAAGGGCGAAAGAACCCCTAGAAACTACCATTTATGGAAATTGAGGGTGAATGGGAGATTCCTAGTGATTTTCGTGGGCGAACAAAGATTTAAATTGATTTTTACAGGGGCGAAATTGTTTGATCTTGTCTCCCCTCTCTAAATTTGATGGGGCTAAGCTCATATTCAATAAAAATAAATAAATAAAATGCGAGATAAATCATACCTAAGGGGTTTTTAACAAAAAATTAACCCATTAGAAATTTAAAAATCCTAAATTTAGCCCATGGGCTAAGATTAGCCCCTAAAATTTTCCCTACTTGGAATATTCTCATGCTAAGATACTTACTCGGTACGAAGCCATTTCTTATTGATTCAACACCAAGGTGGGGAAAACCCTCGGACCAATGAATGGGATGACACACATTGCCCAAAGAAGTTAGATATAGGAATTTGCTAGGGGTGGTTTTGGGTTTTTGAGTAGTTGCCTTCAAACACAATTTTCGACACCCAAAATTTATTTTAATCAAAGTTTTAAGACCCCCGATTGATCTAATAGCTAGATCGAGCTTTTTTCTAACCACACACAAACCATCGATTGAGATATTTAAAAAAAAACATAAAATCTCGATTGAAAGTTCTGAAACTTCAATCAAGCTCATAGCTCGATCGAGGGCTTTAAAAACAGGATTTTAGCCCCCATTTCTACAAATTTAATTTTACTGGCATATTTTCCAGGCGTAAAAATTGTCCTAGGATGCACCTTAGGTGGAGGACTTCATACAGATGGATTCATCAACGAATCGTCTATCCATTGGCATATAATTTATGCTTTTTTTAGTTAATATGATAACTCTTTTTTATTTCCTTTTCAAACTTACACTTAAAAACAATGTTCACAACTTCGAATCATCATAAAGAAAAATCAACAACATAAAAAGTACACAACCAAACGGTTGAAAAAATATATATGCCCCACATCAATGCGTTGTCTTCAAAAGGGTATTTTTGGTCTATATCATTAGGACTACAAGGGGATCAAGTATGGAACTATGTTGTATTTCTACTAGTATTTTTTTCAAAAAATATTAATCTCATTTAATGTGCCAAATTTGCATTTAATTAAATACTTGTCTTTACAAATTTACAAAAGAATTGATTTTTGTTCATGTCAAATAATTCAATGTTCAAAATGTAATTCCCAAAATATTTATATATATAGAAGGATGATCTACATAGAACATAGTAGATCCCACTTATTTTTTTTTAAAAATTATATTTTGAAGTTGATCAATTAATATTTGAATCACATTGTATAAACCTTTGTGTTTCTATCAACATTTTCCAACTATTTACATAAATTGAAAAACAAAAAGTACCCTTTTAAAGAGAAAGGGTCTATTGGGATCTCACATTCTAATTTTTTTGGTTATGTATTTTCTATGTTGTTGATTTTTCTTTGAGCACCTTTGAAACCCTAGGAAAAAAAATTCAGTGTAAGTTTTAAAAGAAATTAAATAAAGATAATAATATGAAATCAGTAGTGTGAAAATGATATGCCATTTGATAAAGCATTCATCAACGAATCCAATGTCCTTAAATACACCACCTAACATGAATGAAATGAAGGGTTTTCACCCTTTGGATGTTGAAACTACAAAAAATCATGCAACAAGAGCATTGGAATTCTTCAATTTAAGCACTCAATCGAAATTTATTGCTCGATCGAGCCTTTAAAAAACCTCAATCACGTGCTTTGCAAGATTTTTCAAATAAATGGATTGAGGGTTAAGTTAAACATGGATCAATGGTTTTTAGGTTTTGAAATATTGCTCGATCTTGGGAACCATAGCTCAATTAAGCTATTGAACTCAATCAAGTGTTGAGCTTGACCAAGCTCCTATAAACACGCCACAACCAAGAGTTTAGAGTGCGAAGGAGATTTATTGAGCTCTTATGAAAACACCAAAACCTTAATTTATATTGTTAAAGAGATTTGACAATGTATATGGAAGAGGATCTCAGTCAAACCCCTACACACCCAAGAAAATTTTCATATTTATATTACATGACCATTTGTTGATAAAAACAGAAAACACATAGGTGAAGTAGTCAACATTGAAAAAATGATCGTGAAAGAATAAATTAATTAACAAACAAGATGGGAAATATTAAAAAGGATAGTAGGAAATATGATCACCAACAAGTTGATTAAAATCAAGTAGGAGAGAAGGATATAGTGAGGATGAGAAGAAGACAAGTAGAATTGAGAGAAAAAGAAGACAAATTTGTGGGTTAGCCCATTGCTCAACCTTTGATGCATCTAACAAAAGATTCTTTAGGGAATATAGTTCAAGGAAATATTGATGAATCTTCAAGTTTCTATTTAACCATTAAAATTCACATCTATTTTATAATTCTTTAGGATTCTATTTAGCTATTAAAAATGCACATGTATTTTAACATTATTGATGTTGACACCTTTAAAAGTTTACTTGAAAGCATTGAGCAATCTAATGAATCAAAATTAAACCTTGATTCAAGCAATGTAACTAACCAACTTAATTCTTTGTTGAGGTCACAAAACAAATTATAGTTAACGTTAGGATTGTTGGACTAGGCATCAAAATAATGCCCCTCAATCATTTTTCAAGGGAGTTTGAAATACTTCTATACCAAGTGTTCAAAAACAAAGATAAGAATAATGTGGTGCTCCAAGACACTAAAGTTGAGGTCCAATGTTTCTATCGGGTTTCTTAATCCTCCTAACTCTTGTTTATATATATATATATATATTGTTTGCTAGAATCTCCCTGAATTGCGGGAGTGGCCTTTGGTCTAAGAAACCATGACCCAGGGGCATCTAAGCCGTCAAAATCACTCGGGCATCACACCTATCTTGGGCCACACTAACCCTCAACTAGTTGTATTTTGGGTGTCTCCTCCCAACTAGCTCACCCCTAAGGGGAATTGAACCTGGGTAGCCCTGCTAATGAGACCCACACCTTAACCAAATGAGCTAGTGAGAATTGACTAAATGTTAAGAGGACATGGGGGTGGGATTTGATAAAATAAACTATTTTGATCTACTAAATTAGTTTACATGCACACAATCCACTTGTTAACTTTTCCTAAAATTTACAAGAACAAGCATATCATTAATTGCAATTTTGACATATTAAATTATATATATATATATATATATATATATATATAGGTGGAAAGACAACATAATCCCCTACAATTTGTTTTTTTATTGCATGTCGGAATTCATAAAGAATATATGAGTTTTGAAAGCTTTAATTTTGAATTTTCATCGTCACTTTTGGACAAAAAGTGTTACCTATATTCATGGATTCACCCATATGTCAGATTGCTCTTAATCCACATTGGGTTCTCATTAAATCTTGTGAGTTGTATCATGTAATGACAATGGTTTATTTTGCAGTCCTAGTGAATGGTGCAGTATCTCCTTTCTTCATTCTTATAAGAGGACTCAAATAAGGGTGTCTCTTTCACCCTATCAATTTATGTTGGTGGTAAAATGGATACGATGTTTAATTCTGGAGGAAAAGAGGATGGGGAAACTAAAAGGAATACAATTGGTTCACCGATTTTTTTTGACACACCTATTATTCATCGATGATGTTTTTTGTTTCGCTAACAGGTCAAGGACAAAAGGCCGAGTATTGTAAGGCTTGAAAAGTATGTTCGTTAACAAGGATGAATTTGCAATATGCTTCAATAGTGTGGAAAGGAGGGTAGAGATGGATATAGCTAATTTATATCATTTTCTTACATATACACTTTATGATGGCTTCAAGTACCTTGAGTATATAGTGAAGCCAAACTTGTATGGGAAACATGATTGGGTTTGGTTGTTAGCTTGTGTAGAGAAGATAATACATCAATGGTGTAACTCGTGGTTGTCCAGAGGGGGAAAATTGCTTCTTGTGAATTCAATCATTGAATCAATTATTTCCTACTAGTAGGCTTTGGCACATATCACCAAGGGAATCATGGAGAAAATTTATAAGGTTATCTTTATGTCCTTTGGAGTGGTAAGGTAGGTTAGGAAGGGACTCACTAGACCAATTGAAAATCAATATCAAATCTAAAGAGTGAGGGAGGATAGGGACTAAAATAAATTCACTTTTTTGGTACTTCTTTAGCAGTGAAGTCCATATAGAATTCGATAACAAAGAAAAATATTTGGAATATGTTAATGGTGTATAAATATTTGGCCCCAGATAATATTTTGTATTGGCTAAGGTAAACAAATCTTGGAATAATGGTTCTTTACATTGAAAAGCATTTTGTTCTTCTTACAATATAATAAGTAATTTGTTGGCTTGGAGAGTTGGAGATGGGACAAGGTTATAATTGGGTTGACACCATTATGGGATGCGAGAATAACATTTTCCTTTGACAAGAACTTGTACAACAACTAAACTAATGGAATATAATAGCACTCTCTCAAGTAGGAGATCGGGTTAGGTTGAAATTATGGTCTCAAGGGTGGAATGATTCTATATCGTTAAGACTACAAGGGTATCAAGTATGGAAATGTGTTGTATTTATACTAGTATTTTTTTCAAAAACTATTAATCTCATTTAATGTGCCAAATTTGCATTTAATTAAATACTTGTTTTTACAAACTTACAAAAGAATTGATTTTTGTTCATGTCAAAAATTTCAATGTTCAAAATATAATTCCAAAAATATTTATATATAGAGAAGGATGATCTACATAGAACATAGTAGATCCCACTTACTTTTTTTTAAATTATATTTTGAAGTTGATCAATTAATATTTGAATCACATTGTATAAACCTTTGTGTTTCTATCAACATTTTTCCAACTATTTACATAAATTGAAAAACAAAAAGTACCCTTTTAAAGAGAAAGGGTCTATTGGGATCTCACATTCTATTTTTTTTGGTTATGTATTTTCTATGTTGTTGATTTTTCTTTGAGCACCTTTAAAACCTTGGGGAAAAAAATTCAGTGTAAGTTTTAAAAGAAATTAAATAAAAATAATAATATGAAATCAGTAGTGTGAAAATTATATGCCATTTGATAAAGGATTCATCGACGAATCCAATGGCCTTAAATCCACCACCTAACATGAATGAAATGAAGGGTTTTCACCCTTTGGATGTTGAAACTACAAAAAATCATGCAACAAGAGCATTGGAATTCTTCAATTTAAGCACTCAATCAAAATTTATTGCTCGATTGAGCCTTTAAAAACCCTCAATCATGTGCTTTGCAATATTTTTCAAATAAATCGATTGAGGGTTAAGTTAACCATGGATCAAGGGTTTTTAGGTTTTGAAATATTGCTTGATCTTGAGCACCATAGCTCAATTAAGCTATGGAACTCAATCAAGTGTTGTGCTTGATCAAGCTCCTGTAAACATGCCACAATCAAGAGTTTAGAGTGTGAAGTAGCTTTATTGAGCTCTTATGAAAACACCAAAACCTTAATTTAGATTGTTAAAGAGATTTGACAATGTATATGGAAGAGGAGATTAGTCAAACCACTACACACTCGAGAAATTTTTCATATTTATATTACACGACCATTTGTTGATAAAAATAGAAAAAACATAGGTGAAGTAGTCAACATTGAAAAAATGATCTTGAAAGAATAAATTAATTAACAAACAAGATGGGAAATATTAAAAAGGATAGTAGGAAATATGATCACGAACAAGTTGATGAAAATCAAGTAGGAGAGAAGGATATAGTGAGGATGAGAAGAACACAAGTAGAATTGATAGAAAACGAAGACAAATTTGTAGGTTAGCCCATTGCTCAACCTTTGATGCATCTAACAGAAGAGTCTTTAGGGAATATAGTTCAAGGAAATATTGATGAATCTTCAAGTTTCTATTTAACCATTAAAATTCACATCTATTTTATAATTCTTTAGGATTCTATTTAGCTATTAAAAATGAACATCTATTTTAACATTATTGATGTTGACACCTTTAAAAGTTTACTTGAAACCATTGAGTAGTCTAATGAATCAAAATTAAACCTCAATTCAAGCAATGTAACTAACCAACTTAATTCCTATTTTTTGAGGTCACCAAACAAATTATAGTTAACGTTAGGATTGTTGGACTAGGCATCAAAATAATGCCCCTCAATCATTTTTCAAGGGAGTTTGAAATCCTTCTATACCAAGTGTTCAAAAACAAATATAAGAATAATGTGGTGTTGCAATACACTAAAGTTGAGGTCCAATGTTTCTATCGGCTTTCTTAATCCTCCTAACTCTTGTTTACATGTGATCCCTAATCATTTGAAGTTGAATATTTTATCTGCACTCAAGGAATATATCTAAGTGGCTAAAATCTAGTATTATCACAAAGGTGACTTTCTTAGGTTGCAATTATACTTGAGGTGGATAGTTGTCGGTTGTTGGGATATTCCCTCAATGCCCTTCACTATTACTAACTCTATCATACATTCACTAGTCAGCTTTGTGGGAATTCATCCTTTCCACTGTAACTTTTAGAAGGCTCGGTTGCATTTTTAAATTAGGAAGATTAGTCAAATTATACACTACGAGCTTCATCCAACCATGAACTCAGACACCATATTTTCCACCCTTAACACTAGTCGACCAACCAAATATTACATTGAGACAATTCTTAGCATTTACAAATATTTATCATCTTTAGGGGCATTCCTTAGTAACTCACCCCAACCACCACCCACAATTTATTTACTGGTCTACACCCTCTTAGTAGTAGATGAGGCACCTTCAACCTCATTTCTATGTCAAGTATGCCACCATCACCTACCAGTTCATGTCATTCATTTGGAAAGATCCCCCCCCATCCAAACCCATGCCCCCCTCCGTATTCCACTCCCTCTTCCCATGTAGATCCCATTGCACATATTCCATTTTTCTTTCCCACACTAGGTGTATTTGGTTTTGAAAAGACCCCAATTTCGATTTTTTTTACTATGCAACTAGAAATATTAGGCTAGATATGTGTGTCTATGTGTGTGTGTGTGTGTGTGTTTTCAATAGGTAAGACTATGGCCAAGAACACTAATGTAGAGAATACACGTGGGGTCACCATATGACCCCCTTCAACACCTTTGTTGGTACCTAACTAGCAGTACCATATTAGAAAAAATATATTTATGGGTTTTATCTTCCATGTACCCTATGGTATATTGAAATCCCGATATGCATACATGAGACCACCTTTAGACATTTTTTTTAACCACGGGGAATCGATAACTCGTCGACCATTAGAAAAATTTAAACCGTATATATTTATAGTATTGTTAGGGTCCCAACCTAATTCCCTTAATTTAGTAGTTAATGATGTTATGTATGAGGCCATAACATTGAATAATATCAAGTAGTTAGTACTAGACTATTAATGTAAAAATGGGCTCTATATTAATTAAGACCCATTGGGTAGTTGGTACTCATTAATTATTGACCTAGTCAATTAATTAGGGTTTTGGGGTATTGAAAGCGTATTTGAAGAGCTAAGAGACCATGGATTGTTTTGTCAAGAATTATTTACTAGAGATATTCTAAAATGAAATGTTTCCCAACCTTAAAAGGTGTGTGAACATTGCTTCCTAAAGTGATTATCATAATACAAGAGTCATTTCTACAACATTTATCTTGTATATTTCCTTTGATCAATTATTATGGAATATAATCATGTGTTTCATACCATTTTTTATCTATGTATATCTTACAACTTCTCTAATATGCAAGTTTAATACCACCTCAAGTGGTATCAAAGCAATTTTTTGAGCTAGGATGCCCCAAAATTTTCATAATTTTTTTAAAGCTAGAGATGTGTTCTGGCATCTTTAAAAAACACAAAAATTGTCATTAAGAAAATAAGCCTATGATTGGGATAACATACAAGCATATGATACAATTGGTACTTAGTCACGTTTGTTGGACATCGGTGTAACCTCTGTTGATACCCTTTCAAGTAGTATCACATATGAAAACACTTGTACACAAAATCTAACTTCCACATACCCTCTTATTCATCGAATTCCCCTTCGCAACTTTAAACTGGATATAGTAATTTGATTGACCATCTTGTTCCTATAGTGGCACCGAGCACATCATTCAAGAATATTACTCTCTAGTACCTAGGTAGTCGGGTAATACAACTAACGCTATGGTTGAGCCTCCTTAGTTACCACCTTAAGAGATTGGGCCAAGTACTATTGTTGGACCCTGCAAGTATGTCAAAGAGATATAGAACCTACCAATCCCTTTTCCTCAAGAACCTATGAGTCTTTCCATATGTCATCATCCAGTGAAATTCCTACATCTTTGCATCCAAAAATATTTTGGACATTTTGTTTATAGTCCATAACCCTATTCTTTGAGACCATCTATCTAAATTATTACATCTTTTCATTTAGAAGGAATTTCTAAATTATATTAGGGCAATAATATTCCACGTGGAGTAATACTCCCTTTAGCATAAAAAATATGGACTCCACTAACACCCTTCTTTGAGACTTGTCTTAAAATAATCCTTGCATCATGATGATCATACTAGAATACATATATAACAATTTTTTTTATGTGGAACTGCACATCCCTTCGTTGATTATACCTCTCAAAAGACTCCTCTTTATCCGCTGGTCATTTTGAGATAAGTTGTGAACATTTTTCCAAGCAACACAAGCAGTCCCATGGTACACAATTACATCTAGAAAAACATGGAGGACTCGACCAAGGATCCACCCAAAGGAACCAAATATCTTGTAGCAACGATCATGACCCTACAACAAATAGTTGAACACATCCACCTTGACTAGGATAACCAGAGAAAAGTGTTGAATATCCTCACTAAACGTGCAGGTCTAGATACCACTCTACAACATCAGTCCAAAGATGTTGTTTTCAATGAAGAATAAGGCTCTTACACTCTATTTCCAAAAGAAAAATATCCACCATTTCAATATAACAATTCATGGCACCACTTCCCAAAGTTAGACATGCGTGAATTTGATTATTCAATTCCCTTGAGTTGGGTTACCCAAATGAAGCACTACTTTATTTTCCATGGTATTAAAGATGAATCCAAAAACTCAAAGTGGGAGTCTTATATCTTGACTTATAATAGTGGAAATGGTACCATAAATCTTATCGTAGTTATGTTCCTTAGACCCAATTTCTGAAGATTTTTCATGAGAGTTTTGAAAGGGACACTAATTGACTGGGAAGGTTGACGAAATTGTGCCAGAAAGGAAACTTTATTGACTATATTACAATATTTGAGAAACTGACCATCCACACAAAGGGCCATCTTATTCCATTTTTAGGGCATGCTTCATCAGTGGCCTCAAGGAGGTAATCTAGTCACATTCTATTATGCAATGCCCCACAACACGGTTAGAATCTTTTGATAGAGCTCGAAGTGTTGAAATGGTGATCAATGCCCAACCCAAAAAACCCTCATTCTATCCTCGCACTATGTCCCCCATGGATCCTCCTTCCAACAATTTCAACACTCCACCATTAAGAATCCAAAATTTATCCTCAAATTGAATGGTCGAACATCAATGTCTTGCACTTCATGATAACTGTGATGATGAATATTTAAGAGGGAATAAATTCAAAGAAGATAAATTATTCCAAATAAATGTATCACCACATGAGCACCCAAAATACATAACCATGGAATATATTCAAGAACTAGAATTCAGAGGTACTATTTCTTCCTTGGAAGCTAACTCGAATGCACAAGTTCCTGGGGAGGAACCCCAAATCTCTCTTCATGACTTATCAAGTTTCTTCACACCCTAGACATTGAAGTTGGTAGTCTATATAAAGCACCATAATTAAATTGTATTAATAAACAGTGGTAGCGCCACAATTTCATCCATAAGTGAGTGGCCGACGAAACCCAATGTTATGTTAGGCTCATATTCAATTTTTCGAATTATGATAGAAAATGGGGTACGATGAAATGTGGTGGTGGCTGTGAAAATGTGAAACTCCAAATGGGTGACTACCATCTGAAAACAAACATGTTCACTATCGACATGGATGGTTGTGATGTAGTTCTGGAGTCAGATTGGCTAAGTATTTTGGGACCAATAACCATGGATTTCAAAGAACTATATATCAAATTTGCTAAGGAAGGACACACACATCATCTCAAATGGTTTACTTTAGGTTCTTCAAAAATTATCTCCTCCCAGCATATGGAGAAGTTATTGAATAAAGTTTACTCTAGTATCATTACACAAATCAATTCCATCCAAATCGTGGAAACACCCATACTGAACATTCACCCCCATTTGCAGTTGGTTCTCTCCAAACATCAACATGTTTTTGAAACAACCAAGAGTTTACCACTGGTATGTGGTGAGCATGACATGGTATTCCAAAAAGTATAGGCATCCAACCTCCCATTGTAGGCCCTTATTGGCACCCTTTTCCCCAAAAGAATGAAATATAAAAGGTCATTTAGAAGCCGTTGGAAGCTAGCATCATTCAACCTAGTACCAATCCTTATATTCCTCACTAGTGGTTATGGTTTTAAAAAGGCAAGGAACTTAATGCATGTGTCTATATTTTTGGTCACTCACTAAGTTAACGATCAAGGATAAATTTCCCATTCTAGTCATTGATGATATCTTGGATGAGCTTCATGGAGAGAATTTCTTCACTAAACTAGACCTTCATTCTGGCTACCACCAAATCCATATGAAAGAAATAGACATTCCTAAGATAAATTTCCACACCCATGAATGTCATTACGTGTTCTTAGTCATGCCTTTTGGCCTTTGCAATGCTCCACCTTTCAGATCCTCATGAACATAATTTTTTAACCTTTCCTCCACAATTTTGTGTTGGTTTAATTTGACGATATTTTTATCTACAAAACCAAATGGGAAGGCCACTTGGATCATGTTGATTGTGTCTTGCAGTTAGTCTAGGATCATCAGTTATTTGTGAAGAATTCCAAATGTGTTTTTAGAGTCACCAAAGTTGAATAGTTGGGTCACATTGTGACTTGGGAGGGAGGAGGGTAGACCCAAAGAAAGTGATGTCCATTAGAGGAAATTTCAACTTAAAATGGGCCTTTCAACCCTAATTCAAATTCCATGTCATCATGTATTAGCCAATAAAATTGCTTTAAATTTCAAAAACCGTATAGGTCTTAAACAATTTTTATTATGTAATCCCAAAATAATGGATTCAGTTTAATAGTATAATTTCTCTACCCCTGCCCTAAATTTTCTTGGATATTGAAATAATCTCTGCCCACCCCGCCCCAAATTATCTTGGATACCGAAATGAAATTAATATCGTAATCCATTCTTCACTAATTCTAATAAATGAGTATAACCCATTCTCCACTAATTACTATTACAACTAATATATAATAATATTCTATTATAATTAATATTTTATAATAACACTCAAAAGTTGGGTGGTCTAGTAACTTTTAACTAATATCATAACTAATATACCCATCAATCTTTTAGGTAAATTTTTTATAGTAATAGTAATTAATTTTATAACTAATCTATAATGATATTAAATTAAAATTAATATTTTATAATAACCATCAAAAGTTGGGTCCAATAACTTTTAACTAATATACCCATTAATCTTTTAGGTAAATATATATTAGTAATCGTAATTAATTTTATAACTAATATACACTAATATTATATTATAATTAATATTTTATAATAACCATAAAAAATTGGGTCCAATAACTTTCAATTACCATTAAAAGTAAAGTGCTTTATGTGGCATGCGTTATCAGATACTTTAAAAACCTGGAATAATTTGATAAAGAGGGGATGGTGCGGGCCTATTATTTGCTTATTGTGTAGAAAGTATGAAGAATCCATTAAACATCTGTTTGTTGACTATGACTTCACACGTAAGGTCTAGTATGGGATTCTTACCAATTTACAAATTGATTTTCCTTGAGGGAATGAAAACTTTGATATCTGTTGTTTGAATTGGTATAGAAAAAATAAGTCTTTTCCTCAACTTCCAACTATGATTGCTTGGGTTATATGGCATACCCGCAACAAGGCTATTTTTTATGATATTCGGCCAAATCAACAACTCTCTTGCATTTAGATTTTAAAGTTATTGAAAGAGTATCACAATGATAATGTTAATCAAAAGTGCAGAAAGCAGTCTTCCTTCAGTTTCCAGGTAAATGAAGAAGTGTCTTTTTTCGATGGTGCAGTGAAAGATGGTAGTTGTGCCACAGGAGGCATCATTTTTCTAAATGATGATCATGTTTTCACTCTAAAATTAAACTGTGGAAGGGGTACAAACATGAAAGCAGAACTTTTGGCATTATGGGTAGTTCTAAAATTTATTAATATTTTTGGTATTGGTGATCTCATAGTTTTTTGGTGATTCACGGGTTACAATCAAATGGGATAGGAGTGAATAAAAGCTATCGGTCACTTCCCTTAATCACTGGTGCAACATAATCATATTGGAGATTCAACAATTTAAAAAGATTACCTTTGAACATATTTTTAGACAGAACAATTCTTGGGTTGATGCATTATCAAAAGAAGAATTGGAAGGAGAGGAAGGAGTTCTTTTCTGGGAAGAATTCCAGAATGATGAAGGAAATTTTAACTTATTTGAAGTTTAAGTAGGCTTTGCTATGAGTTGGATTTTTCCAAAAGCTTGGTTGGTTGTTATTTTTTGATATACAAACTGTCTGGAACATTTATTTTTGGACTACTTAATGTTTTTTGTGACAAGTCTCTAGACTTGCATATCCATGTACTATTTGATTCGAATACGAATATCAATAGTATGTTTTTTCTACTATATATATATATATATATATATATATATATATATCATAACTAATATATAATATATAATTGTAACTAATATCATAACTAATATACCCATCCATCTTTTAGGTAATACATGACCAATATATAGTATATTATAATATAGCAATTAATATTACAACTAATATATAATAATATTATATTATAATTAATATTTAATAATAATTGTGGGTCCAATAAATTTTAACTAATATCATAACTAATATACCCATCCATATTTTACGTAACACCTAACCAATATATAATAGTAATAGCAATTAATATTACAACTAATATATAATAATATTATATTATAATTAATATTTTGTAATAACTGTCAAAAGTTAGTCCAATAACTTTTAACTAATGGCTTGGTGCAAGGTAATGATACCCACTTATGACGCGTTAGTTGCAAGGGAATGCTGGAAAAATAGAAATCTGATCATTAAAATGAATTATTAGAGGTAGCGACAAAACTTTTTAGAATTAGGTGTAAAAAGATGAAACGTAGAAAATCGGATCACCTTCCAAAATATATAACTTTTATTTATGGAAAAGTGGTATAACCACCCCAAAATGTCATTATTCTAAGATTGGTATGTTATTTTTTCTCTAAAATATGCATATTTTTGTTATATAAATTGTCAAATTATGTGGAAAAAAATATGTAGAGGCATAGGAAACAAACAGATATTGTGCAGGGCTATTTTTCTAAAATTTGAAAGTTAATTTTATATTTTTTTTAAATTACGAAATTCAGTAAAGCCCTAAAACGACATGGTCGAGCGTTGGTCCACCATATCATGGTATTAACATAATCAATAATGTTTTATTTTTTATCTTGTAGGTATTCGTGTACTCTTGCGCGGGTTCTTTTCCATTTTCGAAATATGTAAGCCAATCAAAAGTTATAGCCAAAATAAACGACCTCTTCTTTTTACAAATTTGACATGCGTGTAGTTAAAAATGAATTAAAAATATAAAACAATAACATATTTATTCAATAAATATATAGTTAGAATCTGCACATAGAGCTTGACAAGTGTGTGCAATTTCATCAATAGTGCACAAGTGGAGCATATGCAGAACTAAGCGTGAAAATCATGAAGTTACAGAAATTGGTGTTTTCTGCCATAACTCAGTCCGAGGCTCAAGGTTTGGAAATCTGAAGCTAGTACAAAACCTGCAAGGGCACCAATTTTTTTTTAAATCTAAACAAGTGTGTACGTAAATGCGCGCACACGTACTTGCGTGCACGCGTAGGTGCGCACACACGTTGATGCACGCACGTGTTCTTTGAGACCTTCATATTTTTTTTTATTTCTCTCCCTAAACCCCCCCTCCCTCTCTATAACCCCACCCCATCTCTCTTCCTATACACCCAATCCCCCCCCCCCCCCCCTCTCTCTTCTCTCCTTAACCACAAGGTTTAAAGGAGATTTAGTCATCCATTTCCATGAATAACTCCTAAATCCATGATATAGGATTTCTTGAGGCTAGCCTTGATTCCAAGTATGAATATGGGTGTGGCCATTCTAATGTCTTGGATTCTAGGTATGGGTGTTTGGGCCCTATACATGGTTGAGGGATGGAACCTTGGATTTAATCCCTAAAATAATAATGTAATCATCCAAGTTCAAGAAAAATGCCTTAGTCCACTACACACGACCTCTCAAGCATATCCTCTGTTATGAGTAGCAATACTAATGATATTAGGAATGTAAACCCTATAACCATTGACATCTAACCCTTATCACCAATATAACCTGTAACCCCTAATCATTATAATCCTTATCTAGTAGCCCTTATACCCATAAATCCTATAATATGTATATATTATTACACAAAATCACTAACTCGCATTATCCTCTTGTACATATAAATATTCATCCTTATAACCATAAATCCATGACCCCTATATCTCAATCTCCAAACCCTTAACCATTAGTCCCTATACATTGTAGTCCCTAGTGCAACTAACCATTATAAATCTTGGCCCACTATAATCATAAACTAGTATATCCCCTAAAACTCTTAAATCCTAACACATAATGATATATCCCCCATTCCCTAAAACTTAAATATCCCTTAACCCATATAATCCTAACCACCTAATCCTCACCTCTAAAGTTTCTAGTCTAATAAAAATTAACCCCTGAACCTTATAACTTATATAACCCATAACTCTTAACACTTCTAATAACTAATTGTAGTGCCCCTAGACTACTGTAGACATTGAGGGCACTTGCTGAGTCACCCAATTGTTTGAAACATTAATAAAATAGCCCTATGATTTTATTTTGAGTATATTTATGATTACGATTGATTGATATATGTGCATTTTGGTAGTTATTGTGAATGGATGATTTCATGTTGTTTAACGATTAACTTTGATATGAAAACTGTACATATGAATGATGCTTAACGAATAGCTGTGCAATTGATTATGTGATTAGACGAATGAGTAATGATTGAGTAAATTATAGATGCTTAATGAAGAAGCAAATTTATAAATCAAATTGTGATTATTGAGGAAAGTGCTACTAATTTACGTTTGTGAGAAATGTGTGTAGCGACAGGTGAAACGGTTCATCGACGGACACACAAAGGAATATGAAGGGTTGTAGAGTACGGGTAAATCATACACAAGGAGAGCGACGACGATGTCGACTTCCGACGAAATACCACGCTTGAGCAGATAAGCACTGATCCGCTTGCTCAAGAGGAAAGCGTGAGGGCGTACGAGGTGGGCCACGACGGAGTTGGTCACGTACGAGTTGGGGGGCACGCAGTGAGAACGGACTCACTCCTCAGTGCCATTAGTCCCTAATAGCGTGTAGACGGAGGATGGATGGTAACGATTCCTGAAATCCCTACATAAAGTTCCCGCAAGTCAAACGGAAAGATGATGACAGAAGGGCCCGATGGTGAGGTACCCTGCCGAGAACGGAAAGAATGGATGCAAGGACCCAACGATGCGGTATCTTGCTGAGGAATGGAAACCACGGATGACTGGACTTGACGGAGTGGTGCCATGTTGGGGAATTGAAATTAAGGAACAGGGAAGCCCAACGGTGCGGCACCGGTATCCTAATGATTTGATTATTAAAAACTTATAAAATTACCCCTAGATCATCACTTAGAAAATGCATAAGAGCATTTGAGGCATTTTCACATGAATTATTATTTTGAGCATTTAAAATATTAATAAACCATTATTTAGGAGAAAAGTAGAATCCTAAGCTTGGACACCTAGTCAACAAAAATCTAGGAGGTAATTAAAACATCTGGGGGACAGACTTGAACAAACTTAAGGGTGTTGGTGCATCTCCTAGAGAAACTTACACTTGGATGGGGGAGTTGTTTCAATTAAATAATTAATTGTGCATGAAGCGACACGTGTCGCATGAGATTTTCCTTTATAAGAAAGGCTTGGGGAATGGGGAAGGACCCATAATTTGGACGATTGTTGTAATTTTTGAGTACCTCAAAGACTTGCTGCTATTTAAGGGTTTGGCTAAGAAATCCTGGTGGGGGGGAAATCCCAAGCTGGATTTCTGAAATACGTGTGTGAACTCTACGACCCGATTAGCTCGGGGGTCTGGAAGGAAGAAGAGTACTTACAGAGTGGTTGGGTGGTTGACCGAGGTGTCCACCGGTGAATGATCGAGGTTTCGAGGAGCATAATAGCGAGGATCAACTCCAACATTATTTGCAGAACTTCAGTGACCGGAGAGGTAACTCTTGTAATTTATTTTTTTGCAGTTATTCGTTGAAATCTTCTAAACAAGACTCTAGCCGTATTTCAAATGATCAATGAAATTTATTAGCAGAGTTTGTCGAACATCTTTAAGAGTTTATATGTTGTCTTATTTTTTTGGTATGTGGTTGAGGTAGGCTCTGCATTTCAAATTCAGGAAATTGGATTTGAATTAAATAATTCGTGACATAGGAATTCTGACTGAAATTCTATTATCCTAGTTTGAATCTGGTAATTAGATTAATGCAGAATGTCATTTTCAGAGAACCACCAGTATAATGAAACTGATTAGAGAATGCTAGTTACAATCATATTTTAATTTGGTCTTGTACTTAGATTGATTCTGCATTTCAATTGCAGAGTTTCCATTACTGTGTTTTAGTTAAGAAAGTTTTAATTGACTTCTTTTAATAGGAGTTAGATCTGTCAATAGATAGGGGTCGACATAATTCTTTTTGTTACAATTTATTGGATTGAGATTTTATGAGTACTGGCTGCCGCTGATCTGTTCCATAGATTTGATCAGTGAATGTTTGTTTACCAATTTACTTGACTGTTACTTGTGAGCACCAGTTGCCGCCGATCTGTTCCATAGATCTGATCAGCTAATGTTTATTTACCAATTTACTTAACCGTTACTTGTGAGTACTAGCTGCCGCCGATCTGTTCCATAGATCCGATCAACGAATGTTTATTTACCAATTTACTTGATCGTTACTTGTGAGTGCTAGCTGTCGCCGATCTGTTCCATAGATCCGATCAGCGAATGTTTATTTACCAATTTACTTGATCGTTACTTGTGAGTACTAGCTGCCGCCGATCTGTTCCATAGATCTGATCAGTGAATATTTATTTACCAATTTGTTTGACTGCGACTTTATGAGTACTAGATGCTGCCGATCTGTACAATAGATCTGATCAGCGTAGGTTTATCTACAAATTTAAATTAACTGTGATTTTAAGAATTACTAGGTACAGTCGATTTGTTAACAGATTTGGATGGTGTATGTCTGTTTACATTTTATTTAGTAAAGAGTGCAGATCGACCCTTCATAGGCTCGGCCTGAATTATTTTAGAATTTTCTTTTTATTCTCGAGATTTGATGCAAATGAGTCTGTGTCTTAATCACAGCACTCGTCCCTCGATTCCTAATTTGTAGAAAATAGGAGCACTGTCGAATTCGGATCGGTTTCGCTTTACAACCCTGGAAGTGCTTGACTCGTGTATTATTAGGTATGTTCAGATCGACAGAAAGATTTATTGACACCGCCTGACACTGATCCATCATGCTTAGTTAATAGATAATTTTGGTTGCTAAATCTATGTGTGATTAAAATAAATCGACTTGATGTTATATCTTTGAAATTCTGGAAATGCGATTCAATTCCCTGTACTCTGCTTGTAACCAAGGATAAATCCAAAGAATTCTGTCGGTACTAAGTTGAAATTCTGAAAACGACCTTCACACCTGGACGGATCACTTAATTTTTCCTATCACTTATGCATAAACTCGACCTTACCTTGAGTTTTCCGGATGGAGCTTACGCTTGGCAAAAAGTTGAAGATAAGATCCGTAAACGTCGGTCGAGCAGTTGAGATCTAAGTTTTATTCTGCCATTTGATCTCCATAAAGGGTTCGGTAAAACGAATGCCTGTTCTATTAATTGTGAAGAGATAATCGTGGCGAGAATTTTTGTTAATTTTTATATTGTTAGTATTGTTTATAAATGTTTTAAAAGTTATTTGTTGAATTTAATAGTTAGCATATCAATGCTAAATCGCCAGTTCCATGTATGGCGTAGCGAAATTGTGACGAGGATCATTATCATTATTACATTTTAGTATTGTTTATAACTGTTTTAAAAAGTTATTTGTTGAATTAATAGTTAGCATAACAATACTAAATCGTGATGATGATTATTCTCATTATTACATTTTAGCATTGTTTATAACTGTTTTAAAAGTTATTGTTGAATTAAGGAGTCACGACGATTGTGTAGTGATTGACAGGCCCTGCCGAATTGAAGATCTGGAACACACATCCTTAGTATTAGTAATCGGCGTTTTACCTCTTTTAATATACTGCTGGTATAGTTAGATAATTACCAAGCGTCGAAAACTGCCCTTCTGAATTGTCTTAATTATAATATGCTTGTAATGCAAAAGCCGGAACCATTATAGATTACTTGTTAAGTATTCGTTATGACTAGATAAGTGTGCATGCATATCCACGAAGATAGTGATAATAGCTCAGTTGTTCTTTAACATGTTATAATGAGATATGGTTACTTTACCCACGTTTGAATGGATAGGATTTGTGAGTTGTGCATTCTTATGCTTTAAATAAATAAAAATATACATGCTTTTACAAGGTGAATCGTGACATCTGAAATCGCTTTACAAATGTTGATTTATTGATTTACAAATCACGATACACACTTGATTTATTGTTGCTCTTCTATTTTTAGTTTAATTGATATTGTAATACCCATTCTCATGTTAGAAAAATACGGAGAAAAGAATATGACCATTCTTTTATAATTCAACTTTTATATAAGATCATTCTTGGGCTTGCCTAATAAAAGATAAATGTTAATAGGTCGAATGAGATATTAATTTCATTATGCTTACAAAGGATTTAGGAAATTGAGAATTTCATTGTTGTAATCCAATTTAAACATTCCTTTCCATATATCTAATAGTGATAATTATTTGTTTAATGTTATTAAATTCTTTGTGTTTACGATGGCTTAGGGAGAGAATCTTAACTTATGTTTACATCTCAAATGTAAACATTTTTTACCTTTTATCTAAAGGAGAGAACTATTGGGTTGATTGACAGTTTTATATTATGTTTACTTTGTGCTTAGAAAAGATATCATGAATTTATTATGAACATCACTCCTGGTAGCATAAATCACAGATATGATTACTTGGCTGAGTAATCTTTTGACTTTGAGAAGGGTGTTATCCTTTTATAATTTTATGTTGAAAAAAAAAAAAATTCCTTAACTAAGGATCCTATATTTGGTATTTATAGGGAAAGTATAAATAGATATTTTATTAATTAAACATTCAAGTTTGTATGGAGAAAAGAAAAGAGTTATGCCTTAGTATTTATAGGGAAAATATAAATAGATATTCTATCATTTAAATATTCAAACTTGTATGGTGAAAGGATAAGAGGGTGTGCTTTAATAATTATAGAAAAATTAGAATGGTACTTTTTATAGGGGGAAGAAAATTATGGTTATATATTTTATTAATTAAGTGCTCATGCTTAAAACTATGAAGATAGGGAGACTAGAATTAAGTTGTTTAAAAAAACAAAAAATTAGCTTACTTAGACGAGCCCTACACTAATGCATGTCAACCTTAACTCCTCACCTGAAACACTTAATCCTTTATAACATGTATAAATCCTAGCCACTACTATCCATTAATCCCAAGCACCTAAAACACCTAACCCATAGAGTCCCTAACCTATAATCCATATTATCCCTACTCCGAACCAGTATAATCCAAAAATTATAACATGAATTATACCTAAATATTATACCCCTTAATCCCAAATCCCTAACACTTAACTTGTATAATCTCTAATACATGAGAAGCCTTAGCCATAATCCCTTACTAGCCATTGACCCAAACAAGCCACAATCCTTAACCCCTATAAGCCAATAAATCCAAACCCTTGACTATTATAACTTGTATCCTCATAATTCCAATCTCTTATCAATCTTAACCTTAATAACACACAATAAATATAATTCCTAACACACTAAAACTATAAATTAGTGAATATTATAGGGCATAACCTGCAGAACCCTCAATTGATGTAACTCCTAATCACTAACTCTTAGCAATCCTTATATTAATGTACATAATATATCCATTATAACCACCAAACCTTATGATATCTTACCAATATAATCATTATCCCTTGTAATCATTAATCACTATGACCCTTTAAACCAATAAAAATATTAATCCTTAACTATTATATCCATTAAATAAAAACCCAAATAAACCCCAACCCCTATAACCCCTAACCCTTATAACCTCTGATCCTCATCAACCCTAAACTCTATCATCAAACACCCAATACTTAAAACCTATAACCCATAGCCGATATAAACCTAATGACTAATTGATATCATTCATAACCCCTATAACCCTTATCCTTTGTCTACCCTTACCCTTATCTCCTAATAAATCACCCTTAAAACTTATGACCCTTAACCACTATAACATATATCCCCTATAACAACTAGAGAAGAAGTGCTATAATTTCTATACAATGTCCTATAACCCATTTTGAATCGAATAAAAAAGACATTTATCTCATAACCATATCATCTCTAACCGTTCATACATGTTCCACTTCCACTATGATGTAATCCCTTTTGATTACAACCCTTAAATCCTAAAGTTTGTAGCCCCCTAACTCCTACTATTAATAATTATAACCCTTAAACCCTAAAGTTTGTATCCCCCTAACCCTTACTATTAATAATTATAACCCTTAACACCTATCACTCTAAATCCCCTAATCCCTAAATCTTCCCGTTAATCCCTATAAACCCATACATTTTTAAATCCTAGCCCATATAATTGTTTATCCCTTAATTTGATCAATCCTAACATATATAATCCACAACTATTACAACCCTTAACTCATATAAAACATGACTCGTAACCTCTAACCATCTTAACCCTTAACCAATAATCCATATTTAACACTTAACTTCTATCTTCAAACCCATAACTCTAGTCTAATATCTCGTGTAATTCCTAACTCTCATGGTAACCCACATCACTCCAATCCTTAACTTCTAACCATTATAACCGCTAATGTATATCATTCTAAATCTATAATTGCTATAGCCACTAAAAACTATAATAACTATGTTTTGAAATCTATAACTCCTAACCATCATATTCCTTCTAAATTTGCTCATACTTTACCATTTACCATTATACCTAACATGATTAACCATTTTCTACCAACACCTAAACTAAATAATCTATAACCTATTTAACCACTAACATCGAATCCCTTATTCATACAACCTTATCCCATTAATCCCAACCCTTCAATGTAATCTCTAGATAGAATCCACTATAATCCATAGTCCATAATCCATAAGACCCTTAGTCCTTAATCCTTATCAAAATATACCAAAAACTATAATCTCTTATTTTTATATCCCATGACCCCCATCAAACCTAACACTTTCCCCTCTCCCTTATTACTTCTATCGCTTATATTCCACTACCCTAAAAAACCATAACTGGTGCTATCCCATAACATTATAAAATTTAACTAGTATATTCTCCAATCCATCATATTCATCACCCACAAAATCCCCAACATTTTATATGCTTCATAGCCTCACACCCTTAATTGATATAATCTCTTGTACTAGTCACCTCTTAACCATGCCTAGCTTTAACAACTCTAACGTCTTACTTATATAATCCCTTCGGCATAACAAACATAAGCCTGATCTTTATGGTTTGTAAGGTCTTTCATCACCAACCCTTAACCACTATAAAAATTATTCCATAACCCTTAACCATACCATCGTAATCCCCAACCCCTAACTAATGTATTACCTAATATGTTATTCCTATAACCCCTAATTTTATAATGGTAAACCCTTATATCCAATATCACTAAACCATCATAACTCCCAACAAGCAACCTTTATAAACACATAACCCAAATAATCATTCACCATATCACCCCTAATGTCCCACTGCATACCTTTAACAACATAACCATTGATCCCTATAACCCCTATGTATTAACACCTATAACCTTTAACCCCCAATAACTTAAAACCTTACCACATAACCCCAAGCCCTAAATTGTTACTATGTTTAAAACATATAACCCCTTACGTGTTACTGCCACCACCATTAACTCATATTTTGGATAAAATATAATGATTATAAATCATCATCGTTAGCCACCATAAATTCATACCCAGCAACTAATATTGCATAGAAACATTTAAACCCTAAATCCTATCACCCTAAAACCTAACCCATAACCCCTAACATGTATAACTATTAAATCCATACTGTCATCACCCTTAAAGTCTATCAAATATAAACCCAAAAGACTATAACCTTAAAATATTTACCTATAAGCCTTATAACCATTATAACATTAAATCCTACAACCTTAACCCCTATACCCTCTAACCCTTAAAATTGAAAACTCGCCATATCACCTTAAATATCTCATCTCATACCCTTAACCAATGACCTCTATAACCTCTAGCCTTCATTTAACTTAAAACCTTGCCATGTGACTCCCATCGCTAAATTGTTATCACATCTAACACCTATTAGGTTACGCCCACCACCCTTAACCCATATTATGTATAAATTGTAATTAGTATAACCCCTCACCCCTATCGACAATAACCGTTAACCAGTAACCTATAATTTAGATAACCATTTGACCCATAAATATTATCACCCTAAATCATATCTCCCATACGCCTAAATCCTTATAACCCCTAACCTGTAAAAATATTAACTCATTACCCCTATAACCCTTAAAGACTATCAATTTTGAACACTAAAAATATATAACCTTTAACCCCATAACTTTAATAACTCTTAACCTACAATCCTTATAACCCTAACCCCTACCACCTTTAACCCATATACACTCTAACCCGTAGAACCCCTATATATTTCTAACTAATAATCCCTATAATTCATAACACGTTAACATCAACCAACAAAACCCCAAAATGGTAACCTGAATAATCTGTAACCCATATACACCATGTAACCCTATCACCCATAAACATTGAACTATAATATTCAAATCCTAACCTATATATCAACTAATTTTTATTGGACCTAAATGATAACAAATAATAAACACAATCCTTATAAAAACTATCACATTTAAACCTTGATCCTCATCATCCTTGACCCATAATCAATAACCAAGAAATCCTTAACTCTAACACAAATAACACCTAACCGTAAATTATTAACTGTAAAACCCCTCCTAACCATAGAAATTCTAATCCCTAGCCCCCATGAACCCTTATGAACCCTACTATCTATAGTGAAATCATTGTTATAACCTTTATTTGCATGGACTTTATATGAATTTAGTAGTGTTAACCCCAAACACCTTAACCAAATCCTAGTTAAACCCAAAACACCTTAACCCCCTAACCCATAAGCTATAAATCCCCAAACCCCTAAACATCTAAGCACATAACCACGTAAGCACTTGGGGATTATGGTTTAGAAGAGGGATTAAAGGCCTTTAGGGGGGAGGGGCTCTAGGAATAAAAATACAAATAGAGATTTATTGGGCAATAAATGCACTAAACGTTACCGACAGAACAAAGCAACGTTATAAAGAGGCGCGCACGTGGTAGAAGCGCGTGTGTACCACTGGCGCGTGCGCGCCTCTGCTGAACATGAAAATTTGCAAATGACTTGCACTCTTCTTCCGCATTTTCTTTGATCATATCACATTTTTTTTCGCTCTTCTCACACACAGCTCGATAGTCACTTGCATTTTGGATTGAATTCACACATCTTTTGGAGTTTATTTGACAATTTGGATTGAATACACATCAGTTGGACTCTATTTGGCTGTTTGGATTGAATACACACCATTTGGACTCTATTTGGCTCTTTGGATTGAATACACAATAGTTGGACTCTGTTTCGATCTTTGGATTGACTTCTCATGCTGCTTGGACACACTTGAACTCTTCTTACATATAGTGGATACATAAAAAGACCATTTTACATTGCAAGCAAAGAGCAATACTTGATGTATGGTGACATTTTTTTCCTTATGAATTGTATTTTAGTCTTCATTCACTTTGTTTGAATTGTATGTATTTTAGTTTTTCCTCATGAATTGTATGATAAATGTATTTTAGTCTTCTTAATCTTCAACGTAGACAATAAAAAACATCTTACCACAAAAAAAATATAACATGAACCGAGCAATGCTTTCAACCTTTAATAAAGATAACCAAAAAAACTTACTTGCATCACCACCAATAACCTTTCATAATCACATAAATCCATCCAATACACAAACATTTTCCGAATTCCTCATGATTTCTCTACAACAACTCATACAAACACCAAAAGAATCAAATTCTTAATCTTTAGGGGAGATTTTCCCTCATCCAAAACATGAAAATGAAGTGAGTAGGAGCTTCTCCTTTTATAGGAATTTTTCTCCTACTAACACCCCATACCACTATCCAATACCATCTACTAACACAAACTATTGTAAAAAAACTATGTGCCAAGTGCCAAGCTGCCAAAATGAGGCTCATTGTACATTGTTTCAAGATGACAAGAAAACATCTCAAATTGAGGTCCTAGAGGTGATGTTGTTGTTATATCTAGGGAATTCTCAATAGCTTTTAATATTATAAGAAAACATTCTCATTAAATGTTGTTCTACATTGTTTCAAGATGATAAGAAAACATTTCAAACTAAGGTCCTAGAGGTGATGTTGTTGTTATTTCTAGGGCATTCTCTAATCCAACATATCACAAGAATTTGGAGCAAACAACACGGGTTCTCTAGAAAAACAACCCTCTATACTATGTGAAGGAAAGAACCACCAAAATCATACATAGTAGGGTTAAATTAACTACAAATTACAAAACCACAACAAGAGCACTCACATTGAAGGAAATTTTGACTATGTGGCTAAGAATGCATGCCCTAATGAATTAGTTAAGTTTGGGGACCCAAGGGAGGATCCTCAACTAACTAATAGCCCAATAGAACTTAAGGCCCAAGTGGCATCCTAATTAGAAAGAGAGGCACCCAAGTGGGTTGGGTGATGCCCGCTACGTAGAGTAGGGGGAGGGCACCGACACCCCCCCCATCCCCCCCCATTCCCCCCGAGCCAGCGCCCAACACATACGGAAAAGCACTAGATGGTCGGGGATCATTAGAAGTTGTCGTCATAGACAATGTCCACACACACATGTAGAGAATATAGTACATACACAAGAAACACATCTACTATAGCTAAAAATGTGAACAAAGAAGGACAAATGTGAAATGAGGACCCTACCATGGTAATAGACATAAAACAGATTTAGACAAAAGTGAGGTTGCACTCAAAATGACGGAATTCACCACACTACAAGCCTATGTCACTAAGATGGATAGGAGGACCTTGATGCCAACCTAGGTTGGGTTGTGCATTGCTGAAACATTATTAAATCCCACATCAATATTTGATTGAATAAGTGTATGATCGATACCAGTAACACAAGCTCTATGCATGTACACACTAATGGGATGTTGAGAGCAAAAAAGATCTTTGCTGCACCACTTCGATCATTTTTTGTGATAGTTGCAATGGCCTCATGACACCTTCTTTCTTTCTACCATATTAGTTTTCTCTATATGTCCAATGTCAAGAAAACAAAACATACTTCTGTGATCATAGTTTACATTGTACACTTACGAAGATAACACCCATAGGTTTGCACAATACTCAATTGCTACATCGAGTTTTAATAATCTTGCACATTATACAAGTCATATTACCACTCAACGTATAAATCTTGTCTAAATCTTATGTCCATTCTATCTTATTCGTGGTAAAAGTTTGTTTTCCTCATTTCATAATTGAAAAATAATATCTTATTTGTTGTTTTTTTTGCATGGGTGATATTCTTGTTTTGTTAAAAAACATATTGAAGATGGAAAACAAACGTAATAATAAAAGAAAGTCTAGAAGGAAGGAGCTACCCCCTGAAAAGGCCCATGAGATAAGAGAAAAGTCCAGGTTGTACATGGAAAAACGTAGACATCACAATTGCAGTGCCTTATATCCTAGCGCAATGCATGCCACGATGACGTCAAGTTCATCGGGAGAAGTAAAACGGATGCGGGTAATGGAGCCCTCTCCAAATCCAACATCAAGTCATCATCCAATGAATAATCCATCAACAAGCAATGATGAAGTGGTTGAAGTCAATCAAATCTTGATTGATGTTGAGTATGCAAGGATGGATGTTGAATGAGTTGCTAATTGGAAACCTCCCAAAGAATAGCACACACATGTTGAATACACTCCCTTGGAGGACCAAATTGTGAACGAAGTGCCACAACAAAACAACAATGAGACTTGTACTTCCTTTCCAACTCCCTTTCCTCGAATATCAAGCGGATGACGAAGAAATTTCAGACGTATTCATGTGGATGAGATTTCCTTTTTAGGACTTGGAGGTAAGTTGCCTAAACACACTATTGATTTCCATTGTAGTAGGATCATCAAAGAATTTTTTGAATCCAAAAGTGATGCAGAAAAATGTCAATTGTTTCTAGCTTTGTTAAAATCACATTGTCTAGCTCATGTTAGGAGAATTTTAGGCATAAAGGTAGTTAGAAGTTCAGAGGCCAATATTCATGTTTTTAGAAATCTACAGTCTACATTTAATTTGATTGGAAAAAATTATCATACAAAAGATCTTAATGCGCCCCGTCGTGTACTGTCAGAATCGATTGCAGAAAAATCCACAAGGCAACATCGCCTGTTATCACACACATGTAAAATCTTTAAAGTAGATAGAAAGACTCTTCAAAAGTATTCTGCTATTAGAGAAAAACTTGAGACCCCGAGCCAAAAATATTTTTGGGCCTTTGTTGGTAGGTTACATCATTCAGACATGAAGCTTATTGATGTTGTTAAAGAACTAATACAAAAGTTTTGTCATGATAACACTAGACCATCATCGAATCAAAGAGATGTGCTAAAGTTGAGAAAAGGTGTTAAGGGGTGTGAAATCCATGTCAAGCACTTCCTTGACACGAAACAAACAGAAATCTATGAGAGGTTCAAGAATGAGAACACGCAATTGAACTTGGGCCAAAGGTCGTTTGAAAAATGCAAACCCTGGTATGTTAGAATTTGTTTGATCGCAACCCATGTTTTTGTAGATACCATGTATAATTTGAGTACTATTATGATACATATAGACATATAATTTGTGATTTTCATACTAACATTGTGTAGGAATTCCCATTGTTACAACCACCGAATGCATCCAAATAATTTATCCATCGCATAATGTTTCCAACACTTGAAGTACAAAAATATTATAAAAAATCATGTTTATATGGGATGTTCCAGGTGCAGTGGATTTTCATTATTGAGTCGTTGCATCCATGAAAGCAAGGAGCACGAATTTGGGAGGATGTCAATAGAAATGCATAACTTCAAGTACATAACATATCAAGTAGATAGTGCGAAGGAAAACACAAAAATTGCATTGGTGAAGCCGTAGGTAATCTAAGTTTGCATACTTTCATATTGTACATGTTGAATTTATACATATCTATTCATATTGTAAATTTCACGTTGTATTAATGCCCTTGTTTTTGTGGAACCAAGTACAAATTTGTGATTTCATGAAGGAATTATACTAAAAGACTGAGCAGTATGTACAGCATGTCCATGTAGCACGATGGTAGGATGAACAGTACAAACAGTGAAGGGACACCTTTCCCAATGGCACAATATTGTCGATTGTGGAATTTGCTGAAAAATACACCCTGCAACCACATAATGAGATTCAAAGTCAATACTACCATTCAGACCAAGTTAGCATAATGGTCCATATCACGTATAGGCACACACCAGAGAAAAACAATGATAGGAGAATAATATTTAAAAAGACCAACTTATACATCAGTGATGACAGGTGCCACGACCTGCATTATGTGCAACATTGCTTCAAAATTTTCTATGATCAGATAAAGGAGAAAGATATATAGATGGATTAGCATTGGATATGGTCAAATGGTTGTTCGGGCTAGTTCAAAAATGCACATACATTCCAATGGTTGATTATTTTTCAAAAGACTTATGATGTGCCACATATATGGAACTATTTTGAGACCGGGCATGGAAAGGGAGAGCATGATGGGGCTGGAGCATGTCTCAAAACTGCCCTACGAAGGGAGGAGATGAGGTGCATGAAAAAACCTCATATCTGGGATGTAGAATCCATAGTTCAATGGTTCTATTTAAAAATGTTAGATCGAACCACAGAGTAACACAAACCAACAAGTAGAGGACATGTTGTCAGAAATTTATGGCATGTAGTTGATATAGATCAATCATGTTCTTATAGTTGTAGTACTATACAAGGGACTCATGGATTTCATTCGGTTCGAAGCTCAAACAACCCCTTATTTGAAATATGGACGTGAAAACTTGCTTGCTTTTGTGGGCCTTGTAGCAGTGGCGAGTGGGATGAGTGTGAATCAACGGATTGGATTGATGAATGGGATCATGTATCACTTGCAGTAGACCCACACGCATTTTTTGAAACAATCGAGTTAGAGAAATCCGAATCTTGTATTTTAAATGACTATGATCATATATATGATCTTGTACATCCAGGTAAACATTTATGCATTCATATCTCGGTTCCCTTCTTGCTTTTTTAATTAACCATGTTATCAAAGAACTACTTGTTGGAATTTGATCGTAAAATGCATTTTTGCAGGACACATCTACGCAGTTGTCGCCCCTACAGACAGTGCAATTGGAACGAATTATTGGTTGGCACAATGCATCCAAGGAAAGAAAACCCTCCTCGCATCATTAACTGATAGTGAAGGAATTACCTTTCCGACTAGATCGATGGTTGTTCAAGGATAATATCTTACAGTAGATCGAAAGGAACCAAAGAGAAATGGATACACATACGTGGATTATAGACCAAGTTCAAGGGTGTATCAGTTTAAGCACTTGATCGTTGGTACAAACATCCAACTACAAACAATGTCAATGAAGTCATCAAACAAGGTACACTACTTACTACATCATGTAGAGCACGAGAGGTTGTTTAATACAATAAAAAACAGAGAGGATCCAGAAGGCCTAATTGATTGAGGTACATAGTATATAGTCATGTGATTGTTTATTCATGCATGTCTAATGTTAATCATATTATATAGTTTATTTCTTGTTATGTTAGATAGTTTATTTCATGTTATGTAGATCATATTATCTTATATCGTTTATTTGATGTTTAAGTTATGTTTAAGTCAATATTAAAATACCTTGATGTTTTACACCAATCACTCCAATTCAAGTTTCCATCCCTATAGGAAAAATTCACATGCATAAAAAATATTTGAAAACTCATATTATATAGCATATATATAATGGAAGAGAGCACTCCAAGGAAGAAGCATAAGTGATCCACACACTAGCGAAGTGCTCCACTTGTAGAGTACAAGTGGCAAGATACAATTATGATGCCCTGCACAATAGGGACCCAAGGTGATGTACCTATGTAAGGAAATACCATCAATCCATCTCCAATCCTCCAAAAAGGAAACCATGGCACCATATGATATATAGGGATTGTGTCCCTCCTTCGCAATACACATTGCTCCTTGTATCTTGTAGGGTGTTCTCCCACCAAGTGAATACTCCATGTGGCCATTATGCAAGCTGTCTTCCATTGAGGCTAGAGATATTAATTTCTCAAGGGAAGAACGCTAATCCAATTACAATCTGACATCCATTGAGAAAGTTATCACAAGTGTGCATATCAATCACAAACCATCTCTTGTGATACAATCCATCTCAGACCATTCAAGGGATAATCCATGGCTCTATACGTTGTAATACTCACATTATATACGAATCTTGAATAATCCTCAACAACGTCCTCCATTAAGGTGTCACACCTCTCTAATGAATAACTAGAATGAACATGGATGAAGTCAATCTCATCATCACACCTCTCCTCCGTTATATGATTGGAAGTCTCATGGATGGAAAAAACAAATGATATAAATAAATTGGGTGGTACAATCACCCCTACATGCTAGTAAGTCACTAGATCAATAATGTTGAGATTCTCCCTGATCACGAGAGGAAATTCTTACAAATTGAAATATATCACAATCACACTATACAGATTGGAAGCTAGATATACATGTTCCTTCTAAGAAATAGAACGTAATATAGCTTAAAGACCCTGATCTAGCCCTATAAAACAGAAAAAAGAAAAAAAAGAAAAAAAAATCTAGACTTGGAAAGCCTAATGTGGACCTAGAGACTTGATCTAGAATCCTGATCTATCCCTAGAGACCTAAGCCAAGCATGGAGACCTAATCTATACATATAGAATGTAATCTAGCTTATAGACCCTGATCTAGCCCTAGAAACCAGACAAAAACAAATCTATCCCTGGAAAGCCTAATATGTGGACCTAGAACCTTGGAGACCTAATATAGAATACTTATATAGCCCTAGAGACATAACCTATTCCCGAAGACCTAATATAGACATATAGAACCTAATCTAGCTTATAGACCTGGATCTAGCCCTAGAAACCAGACAAAAACAAATCTAGACCTGGAAATCCTAATGTGGACCTAGAACCATGGAGGCCTAATATGGAATACTTATCTATCCCAAGAGACATAACCTAGCCCTTGAGACCTAATTTAGACATATAGAACCTAACCTAGCTTATAGACCTTGATCTAGCCCTAGAAACCAGACAAAAACAAATCTAGCCTTGGAAAGCCTAATGTGGACCTAGAACCCTGGAGACCTAATATAGAATACTTATCTATCCTTAGAGATGTAACCTAGCCCCAGAGACCTAATCTATCCATATAGAACCTAATTTAGCTTATAGACCCTGATCTAGCCCTAGAAACTAGACAAAAAAAAATCTAGCCTTGGAAAGCCTCATGTGGACCTAGAACCCTAAATACCTAATATAGAATACTTATCTATCCCTAGAGACGTAACCTAGCCACATAGACCTAATCTAGATATATAGAACCTAATCTAGCTTATAGACCTTGATCTAGCCCTAGAAACCCGACAAAAACAAATCTAGCCCTGGAAAGCCTAATGTGGACCTAGAACCCTGGAGACCTAATCGAGAATACTTATATATCCCTAGAGACGTAACCTATCCCTGGAGATCTAATCAATCCATATAGAACCTAATATAGCTTATAGACCCTGATCTATCCCTAGAAACCAGACAAAAACAAATCTGGAGACACTTGGCACCCCGTGGCCATTCAAAGACGCTTTGAGAATTTGCTCTGGGGGCACGAAACCCAAACCGGTGAGTGGAACAGGGCTCCTTCAGCTCCCACACACGCATATGCCCATTGTGGATGTGTTCATGATGGTCGTGATCGCCCGAGAGAATTCAGATCATAATTTACCCCCTTGCACAAAATTGGCATGGCTTTCACTGAGCAAAACCCTAGTTCCGGAGATGGCACAATAGAATCCTTTCTGGGCGATTGAGTCACAGTGGGGCGGGTACCACAGCTACAAACCGATGTCTTGAATCCATCAAAATTGATAGCTTCACGATAAGAGTCACGGTTTTGGTGTTATGGGAATTTTTTCCACCCACCACGTGACCATTCCCAAGCACTTTGAGAATTTTCTCCGGGGACCCTAAACCCGAACCGACAAGCGGAACGGGGTTCCATCAACTCCAACATGTGCATATGGCCATTGTGGATGTGTTCACGATGGACATGCCTACCCAGGAGTCTTCAGATCATAATTGACCCCCTTGCACAAAATTGGCATGGCCTTCACTGAGAAAAAACCTAGTTCTAGGGATGGAACAATAGCACCATTTACAAGCGATTGAGTTATGGTGAGGGGGGTCCCACAGCTAGAATCCAGCATCTCTAATCCATCAAAATTGATAGCTTCATGATCAGAGTCACTATTTTGGTGATATGGGCATTTTTTCTAGGCACCTCATGGCAATTCAGAGACACTTTGAGAATTTTCTCCAACGGCAGGAAACCCAAACCGGCGAGCAGAACAAGGTTCCATCAACTCCCACATATACATATGGCCATTGTGGATGTGTTCACGATGGCCACCCTCTCCCGGGAGCCTTCATATGATAATTGACCCCCTTGTGCAAAATTGGCATGGCCTTCACTGAGAAAAACCCTAGTTCCAGAGATGGCACAATAGCACAGTTTTTGGGAGATAGAGTCATGGTGGGGGGGGGTCCCACAGCTAGAACATGGCATTCCCAAATCCATCATAATAAATGGTTTCGTGATCCTAGCCACGGTTTTGGTGCTATGGGAATTTTTTCCAGGCACCCCATGGCCATTCAGGGATGCTTTGAGAATTTGCTCAGGGGACCCTAAACCCAAACCAGCGAGTGAAACAGGGTTCCGTTAGCTCCCACACCTGCATATGGCCATTGTGGATGTGTTCAAGATGGCCACGCCCGCCCTAGAGCCTTTGGATCAAAATTGACCCCCTTGCGCAAAATTGGCATGGCCTTTAGTGAGCAAAATCCTAGTTCCAGGGATGGCACAATAGCACCGTTTCTAGGAAATTCAGTCACGGTGGGGAGGCATCCCACTGTTAGAACCCAACGTCATGAATCCATAGGAATCAACGACTTCACGATCAGAGTCATGATTTTGGTGCTATGGGAATTTTTACTAGGCACCCTATGGCCATTCAGGGACACTTTGTGAATTTGCTCCAATGCCATGGAACTTGAACCGGCGACTGAAACAGGGTTCCGTAAACTTCCACATGTGCATATGGACATTTTGGATGTGTTCACAATGGCGACGCTCGCCCGGGAGCCTTCAGATCATAATTGACCCCCTTGCGCAAAACTTGCATGGCCCTCATTGAGAAAAAACCTAGTTCTAGATATGACACAATAGCATCGTTTCCGGGTGATTGAGTCACAGTTGGGTGGGTCCCATAACTCGAACCTGGCATCCCCAATCCATCAGAATCAACGGCTTCGCGATCAGAGTCACGGTTTTGGTGCTATGGGAATTTTTTCCAGGCACCCCGTGGACATTCAGGGACACTTTGAGAATTTCCTCCAATAGCATGGAACCCAAACCGACGAGTGGAACAACATTACGTATGCTCCCACATGTGCATATGGCCATTGTGGATGTGTTCATGATGGCCGCACTCGCGTAAGAGCCTTCAGATCAGAATTGACCCCCTTGCGCAAAACTTGCATGGCCCTCATTGAGAAAAAACCTAGTTCTAGATATGACACAATAGCATCATTTCCGGGCGATTGAGTCACGGTTGGGTGGGTCCCATAACTCGAACCTGGCATCCCCAATCCATCAGAATCAACGGCTTCGTGATCGGAGTCACGGTTTTGGTACTATGGGAATTTTTTCCAGGCACCCCGTGGACATTCAGGGACACTTTGAGAATTTCTTCCAATAGCATGGAACTCGAACCGACGAGCGGAACGACATTACGTATGCTCCCACATGTGCATATGGCCATTGTGGATGTGTTCATGATGGCCGCACTCGCGTAAGAGCCTTCAGATCAGAATTGACCCCCTTGCACAAAATTAGCATGGCCTTCACTAAGAAAAATCCTAGTTCTGGAGATGGCAGAATAATACCATTTCCGGGAGATTGAGTCACGGTGGGGGGGTCCAACAGCTAGAACCCGGTGTCCCGAATCCATCAGAATTGACAGCTTCACGATTAGAGTCACAGTTTTGGTTCTATGGGAATTTTCGCGGGGCCCCCTGTGGCCATTCGCAGACACTTTGAGGATTTGCTATGATGGCACGAAACCTGAACCAGTGACTGAAACGAGGTTTCGTCTACTCCCACATGTGCATATGTCCATTGTGGATGTGTTCATGATGGCCATGCTTTCCCGGGATCCTTCCGATTAGAATTGACCCTCTTGCACAAAATTGGCATGGCCTTAACTGAGAAAAACCCTTGTTTTGGAGATGGCACAATAGCACCATTTCTGGGCGATTCAGTAACAGTGGGGGGATCCCAAATCTAGAAATTTACGTCCTGAATCCATTGGAATTGACGACTTCTCGATCAAAGTCACGGTTTTGGTGCTATGGGAATTTTTTCCAGTCACCCCGTGGCCATTCAGGGACACTTTGAGGATTTTATCCAGGGGCATAGAACCGACGAGTGGAATGGGATTCTTTCATCTCCAACATGTGCATATGGACATTGTGTATGTGTTCACGATGGCCACACTCGCCCGGGATCCTTTGGATCATAATTGACCCCCTTGCGAAAAATTGGCATGGCCTTCACTGATAAAAACCCTAGTTCGAAAATGTCACAATAGATCGTTTCCAGACGTTTGAGGCATGGTGGGGGAGGTCCCATAGCTTAAACCCAGTGTCCCAAATCCATAAGAATCGATGGATTTGCGACCAAATTCACAGTTTTGGTGATATGGGAATTTTTTCCAGGCACCCTTTGGCCATTCACAGACACTTGGAGGATTTGCTCCGGGGGAACAGAACCAAAACCGGTGAGCAGAATGGGATTCTTTAAGCTCCCATAGGTGCATATGGCCATTTTGGATGTGTTCATGATGACCACACTCGCTCGGGAGCCTTCAGATCAAAATTGACCCCCTAACACAAAATTAGCATGGCCTTCACTGAGCAAAACCCTAGTTCTGGAGATGGCACAATACCACTATTTCTGGGTGTTTGAGGGACGGTGGGGGGGGAGGGGGGCTAGATGAAACTCGGTATCCTAACTCCATCGGAATTAATAGATTTGTGACTAAAGTCATGATTTTGGTTCTATGGGAATTTTTGCGAGGCACCCTGTGGCCATTCAAGGACACTTTGAGGATTTTCTCTGGGGGCACAGAACCCAAACTGACAAGAGAAAGGGGATTATTTCACATCCCACATGTGAATATGGATATTTTGGATGTGTTCATGATGGCCACGCTCTCCCGGGAGCCTTCAAATCAGAATTGACCCCCTTGTGCAAAATTGGCATGGCCTTCATTGAGAAAAACCCTAGCTCTGGAGATGGCACAATAGCACCATTTCTAGGAGAATGAGTCAGGGTGGTAGGGGTTCCACAGCTCGAACCCGACATCCCGAATCCATCGAAATTGACGCCTTCGCGATCAAAGTCACAATTTTGGTGCTATGGGAATTTTTTCCAAGAATCCCGTGGCCATTTAGGGGCACTTTGAGGATTTGCTCTGTGGTCACGCAACCCAAACTCGTGAGTGGAAGTGGATTATTTCATCTCCCACAGATGCATATGGACATTGTGGATGTGTTCACGATGGCCACGTTTGCTTGAGAGCCTTTGGATTAGAATTGACCCCCTTTCCCAAAATTGGTATGGCCTTCACTGAGAAAAACCCTAGTTCCGAAGATGGCACAATAGCACCGTTTTCAGGCATTTGAGGCACAGTGTGGGGGGGGGACCTAGATGAAACCCTACATCTCTAACCCATCGGAATCGGCGTATTTGTGACCAAAGTCACGGTTTTGGTGCTATGGTCATTTGTTCCAGACACCCCGTGTCCATTCAGGTACACTTTGAGGATTTTTTCTAGGGGCACAAAATCCAAAATGGCGAGCAGAAGGGGATTCTTTCATCTCACACACATGCATATGGCCACTGTGGATGTGTTCATGATATCCATGCTTTCCTGAGAGCCTTCGGATCAGAATTGACCCCCTTGTGCAAAATTGGCATGGCCTTTACTGAGGAAAACCCTGGTTCCAGAGATGGCATAATAACATTGTTTTTGGGTGTTTCAGGAACGTGGGGAGGGGGGTTCCCTAGTTAAAACCCGATGTCCCGAATGCAATGGAATTGATGGATTTGCGACCGGAGTCATGGTTTTGGTGCTATGGGAATTTTTACCAGGCACACCGTGGCCATTCAGGGACACTTTGAGGATTTGCTTTGTGGGCACGGAACCCAAACTAGAGAGCGCAAGGGGATTCTTCCAGTTCCCACACATGCATATGGCCATTATGGATGTGTTCACAATGGCCATGCTCTCTTGGGAGCCTTCAGATCAAAATTGACCCCTTGCGCAAAATTGGCATGGCCTTCACTGAGCAAAAACCTAGTTCCGGAGATGGCACAATAGCACTGTTTCTGGGCGTTTGAAGCATGATGGGGGTCCCATAGCTGGAAATCGACGCCCCGAATCCATTGAAATCAACGGATTTGCGACTAGAGTCATGGTTTTGGTGCTATGGTATTTTTTTCCAGGCACCCCGTGGCCATTTAGGGACACTTTGAGGATTTTCTCCGGGGGCACGAAACCCGAACTGACAAGAAAAATGGGATTCTTTCAGCTCCCACACATTTATACGTACCCTATAGTAGACTTCCTATACGTACGAGAGAGTTTGGTATCGTAAACCATGAACCACCTTTGCATCTAGTTGTCCCTCCATGGTTGGAAATGACACCAATCCAAGCATACACATGGCTTTATAATGTTCGGTGGTTGTTGTGCTCTTGGATCGGTGAACATACTATATAATTAGGCCTTCGTAATATTCAATGCTTTTATTTCCTACTTGGAAATTCCAGTGGAATAATACTCCCGCATCCTAGCTCTATATCCGGTCATGTCTGTCAACTGGCGATGTGTATGGATAACAGAGTCAATTGATCTCTCAATTGAGGTGGAAAGGGATACTCGAGATGGTTCCCCTATGTTTCTTAATTCTCGAGTGTGCACTCTCATTTCATTTAGGTAATGGTTCAAGTCATATCGGTCCAAATTTTGTTGGGGGTTTTGATTTTGTTGAGGGTTTTGATTGGTTCCAATATTTGTGTTTTCTTATGTTCCACGAAAATCCATGTTAATTTTTTTCATTCATTGTATAGGTTTAAACTATGCAATTGAAAGGCTTTCCATTATTTTACCAATTTGGGAATTATTAAAAAATTAATAAACAATAAAAAAATTAATAAAATGACAAAAAATGATCTTACATATCCAATGCAATGGATGATCACTTGGAAGATGGATTGATTGAGTTCTTGAGTGCAATGGGTGAGTGGGATGGTCCCTTAGTTCGCGTCCGCGCTGGGTAGATGACTCTTGGTCGTTTCCAAATGAAATAGACTGTGTTGTCTTCCCTTTTTATTTATTTATTTGGTTTAACAGGAGCGTGTGTGCGCCCTTGGGAGCGTACGCACAAACAACATGCATGCGCAACATCGTGCACACACCCCGGTTCGGTATGGAACTGGGAGGCACGTGCGCACTTCTTTAGCTGCGTGTGCGTCCTTGTTTTTTCCCGTTAGCGTGACTCCATTGCAATGGTTTTGGGGAGCAACTTTGTGCGCCCACCCTTATATCATAACTAATATATAATATATAATTAAATATAATAATAACTAATATCATAACTAATATACCCATCCATATTTTAGGTAATACATGACCCAATAAATTTTAAGTTGGCATTGTGTATTTAATTTTCTTTTCTTATTTTGGGTGAAAACACTACATCGAACTTCATCCTCATAAATTGATTTTAATAAAACTAATATCATAACTAATATACCCATCCATATTTTAGGTAATACATGACCCAATAAATTTTAAGTTGGCATTGTGTATTTATTTTTCTTTTCTTATTTTGGGTGAAAACACTACATCGAACTTCATCCTCATAAATTGATTTTAATATAAAACATATATCTAAGGTAGCTTAGATAAAAGTGAAATAACCTTGGATAGCTTCGATAAAAGCGAAATAGTATTAAAAATTGCATACATGGCTTTTTTTGCCATTTTCCTTAGGAGGCTGATTTTTCATCCAGATTTCCTCTAATGTACGCAAGATTGACGACCCCACAAAAATATGAAGTTCTTGTGAGGATTTCTAAAAAATTTGTGAAATATGGAAAAGTTGTAGTTCCCTTAATGTTATTGCTAAAAAAGAACACCTTTTCCTGGAGTGATGAAGTTGAGTGGGGCTTCTTTTCCTTGATCCAGGAAGGAACTTTCAAACAATGCTAATCCATGATGAAATGTAGATCTATGAAAATATAATTAAATTTAAGAATTCAACACTTCTTTAGATTCCTTTATCTATATTTGGAGCAGGATCTTGCTGAAAAAGATTGATATACTACTACACACTTTGATTTTGAGCTTGGAAAATTTGTAATCACCTATAGATAATCAAGTTTTACAAATAACGTGAAAGATAAAAGCACCTCCTAAGGGCTTGATACAATGTGTCCCATGTGGTGATTAGTGGATTGTTCCTTGTTGAGTTTGAGAATGTTGGTTGTGGAGCCAGATCTTCCGGCCTCATAGATGATATTGTCTCAGCCATGCACCCCAGAGGATTGTACACTCATTCCCCTACCTTGGGGTTCGGGGGAAACACCCCCGAGAAATTTTTTTGGGGCTTTTTTTTGCCAACAATTTTCGGGCCCATGGTTTTGGGTAACCCGTGGTATTTTCCCATTGTATTTCCCTTATAAAAGAAATACATTGTAATATGGCTAGGGTAGATATATTAGGTTTTATGCATTGTAAAGATCTATGAGATCAGAAAGAGAGACTGTGAGACAATGAAGAGGAAGTGCAATGACTGTGCTGCAGGTTGTATCCCTTCACTTTGCTGGACGGTATAATAATAAGGACTGGCAAATTTCAGCGTGGACGTAGCCCATCTTGGGGTGAACCATGATATATTTGTGTTTCTCTTGTAATGTGTGAGTGATTATATTTGCATTTCTGTTTATTGTTATTGCTCTGTGATCCTGTTTTTCTAACAATTGGTATCAGAGCCAAAGGTTTATTTTGTAGATAAACTTGCAGGAAGCTAGGGTTTCTAGTTTCAAGTGGGAGCAATAGAAGAAGAAGGAAAGTTTAAGGTTAAGAAGTTTAATGGCCAAAACTTCCAGTTATGGAAGATGCAAATAGAGGAATATCTGTACCAGAAGGATCTATTCCTACCATTAGGAGGAAGAGCAAAGCAGCCGACGGCCATGAAGGACGAAGAATGGGAGGTTCTTGACAGAAAGGTTCTGGGAACAATATGACTGAGCCTAGCTTTGTCGGTGGATTTCAATATCTCAAAAGAAACAACAACAAAGAGTTTGATGAGCGCACTGGGTAAGCTGTATGAAAAACCCTCGGCCTTCAACAAGGTATTTCTAATGGATCGTTTATTTAATATGAAGATGTCTGAAGGTGGATCTGTTACTGATCATTTAAATGAGTTTAATACGGTTACAAATCAACTAAGTTTTGTAAGTGTGAACTTTGATGATGAGGTTAGGGCTCTTCTAATCTTGTGTTCATTACCAGAAAGCTGGAATAGCTTGGTCATGGCTGTAAGTAACGCTGTCTCTGGTTCAAACACCTTGAAATTTGATGATGTTATTGGTGTTATTCTTAGCGAGTAAATGCGAAGAAAAATCACAGGTGAGACATCAGGTAATGCGTTGACCATGGAAAGTAGGGGAAGACAAAAGGAGAGAGGAAATAGCCAAGGTAATAGTGGCAAGTCTAAAACAGGCAGATCCAAGTCCAGATTGGGAAAGATAGAGTGATGGAACTGTGGAAAGAAAGGACATTTGAAGAAAGACTGCAGATCTCTAAAGAAGAAAGGAGATGCATAGCAGGAAACTACCCAAGAAGAAAATGTAGCAAGTGATGTGTTACAAGATGCTTTGATTCTTGCATTAGATAATACTAGTGATTATTGGGTAGTAGATTCAGGGGCTTCATGTCATGCTACACCCCATAGGAAATATTTTTATGATTATGTTCCAGGCGATTTTGGACATGTTTTATTGGGTGATGATGAGCCATGTAAAATTGTTGGAATGGGTAAGATATGGATAAAAGTTGAGAGTGGAACTGATTGGGATAAAAGTTGAGAGTGGAACTGATTGACTGTTGAAAGATGTAAGGCATATTCCTGCTATGAAAAGAAATCTGATCTCAATAGGGCAGTTGGGAGATGGCGACTGTCTATCTACATTTGGAGAAAAGTGGTGGAAGATCACTAAAGGATCAATGGTGATAGCAAAAGTAGACAGGGTAGGTACGTTGCATTTATGTCCTCATAATACTGACCATTCTATCTCTTTACCTTCCACAGGAATAGATACAACATTGTGGCATCATAGGCTTGGCCACATGAGTGAGAAGGGGAGGCAGATTCTCCACTCAAGGAAGTTGCTTCCAGATTTGAAGCAGGTAGGTTCAGAATTCTGTGAAAATTGTGTTTATGGAAAACAAAAGAGAGTCATATTTCTCAGGGTTGGGAAACAGAAGAAGAATGAAAAGTTAGAGCTTGTGCATATAAATGTATGGAGACCAGCTCAAGTACAATCTCTTGGTGGCTCTCATTATTATGTTACATTTATTGATGATGCAACTAGAAAAAATTGGGTTTATTGCCTTAGATAGAAATCTGATGTGTTTGCTACTTTTAAGAAGTGGAAAGCTTTGGTTGAGAATGAGACAGGAAAAATGTTGAAGTGTCTCAGATCTGATAATGGAGGTGAGTATTGCGGCAAGGATTTTGATAGTTACTGTTCATACCATGGGATTCGTAGAGAGAAGACAGTCCTAGGAACACTATAAGAAAATGGTGTGTCTGAAAGGATGAACAGAATGATCATGGAGCGTGCAAGGTGTATGAGATTGCATGCAAGGTTTCCCTTACAGTTTTGGGCGGATGCTGTAAATAATGTTGTTTATTTAATAAACATAGGACCTTCAAGTTCTTTGGATGGTGGTATTCCAGAGGAGGCATGGACAGGTAAAAAGATAAACTACTCATTTATGAGAACGTTTGGTTGTGAAGCATTTGTCCATATTGATAAATATAATAGAACAAAGCTTGAAGCTAAATCCAAGAAATGTACCTTTATTGGATATGGGGCTGATGATTTTGGTTATCGCTTATGAGATTATGAAAATAACAAAATCATTAGGAGTAGAGATGTGATATTCAATGAAAAGGTCATGTATAAAGATCAGTTGCAGGGAAAGAAACAGGAAGAGGAAAACATAGAGTACACAGTACTTGATGAAATTAAAGAAAATGAAGTTCCAAAGGTGCCAGAAAATCAAGAACAATAGCAAGTACCTAAAACTCCTGCAACTGCAAGAAGATCTACCAGGTTAAGTAGACTCCCTAAACGATACTCTCCTTCAATGTATTATTTATTGATGCTTGATGTTGGTGAACCAGAGTGTTATGAAGAAGCAATGCAGGTGGAAACTAGAAAGAAGTGGGAGCAAGGCATGAATGAGGAGATGGACTCGTTGGTAGGAAACCAGATTTGGGATTTGGTTCATTTTCCTACTGGTAAAGGAGCATTGCAGAACAAATGGATTTACAGGTTGAAGGAAGAAGAAGGAGGTAAGAAGAGGTACAAGGCCAGACTTGTTGTAAAGGGGTTTCCACAGAAGAAAGGTATAGATTTTGATGAAATGTTTTCTCTTGTTGTTAAGATGACTTCAATTAGGACTATTTTAAGTCTAGCGGCAGTAGAAGATTTGCATCTTGAACTGTTATATGTAAAAACAACCTTTCTCCATGGGGATTTGGAGGAAGAGATATATATGCAGCAGCCACAAGGGTATGAGGTCGAAGGGAAGGAGAATTTGGTGTGCAGGTTGAAAAAGAGCTTGTATGGCTTCAAGCAAGATCCAAGGCAGTGGTATCTAAAATTTGATAGGTTTATGACAGAACAAGGTTATAGTAGATGCCATTCTGACCACTGTGTTTATTTCAAGAAGCTAGATAATGAAAGATATATTATCTTGTTATTGTATGTGGATGACATGCTTGTTGCAGGGTCTAACATGCAGGATATAAATGTGCTCAAAAGGAAGCTAGCTAATTCATTTGCGATGAAGGATTTGGGTGCTGCAAAGTAAATCCTTGGTATGAGAATAATGAGAGATAGAAAAAATCGCAAATTGACATTGTCTCAGAGTGAGTACATAGAAAATGTGTTGGAGAGGTTCAGAATGAATAATGAAAAACTAGTTAGTACACCTTTGGCCATCCATTTCAGTCTAAGGAAATGTGTCCCAAGACACAGGAAGAGACAGATTACATGTCCAAGATTCCCTATCAATCAGCAATTGGCAGCTTGATGTGTGCCATGGTGTGCACAAAACCAGATATTGCACAAGCAATGGGAGTTGTGAGAAGATATATGAACAATCCAGGTAAAGAAAATTGGAAGGCAGTACATTGGATTCTCAGGTATTTGAGAGGTACTACCACTCATGCATTATGTTTTGGAGGTTCGGACACTGTTCTAAAGGGATATGTTGATGCATATATGGTAGGTGATAAGGATAGTAGGAGGAGCACCACACGGTATGTGTTTACTGTAGGTGGAACAACAGTAAGTTGGATTTTGAGATTGCAAAAGGTTGTTGCACTTTCAACAACAGAAGTAGAGTATGTTGTTGTTACAGAGGCTAGTAAAGAGATGATTTGGTTGCATAGGTTTATGGAGGAAGTGAGTAAGAAGCAGAAGGTTAGCAGGTTGTATAGTGACAGCCAGAGTGCCATTCATCTTGCAAGGAATTCAGCATTCCATTCCAGGACTAAACATATACAGCTTAAGTACCATTTCATACGGTCTGTTCTGGAAGATGAACTGTTGAAGCTGGAAAAGATACATACTAGCTAGAATCCTGTAGACATGTTCACAAAGGTAGTGACCAGAGAGAAACTAAGTTCTTGCTCGGTTTCAGTTGTCCTTCTAGCATGAAGGTGAAGAGGAGAAATTTTCCAAGTCCAAGTCCAGTAAGTGTAGCAACGATGGAGTTGCTGTGATCAGTCTCCAAGTGGGAGATTGTTGGTTGTGGAGCCAGATATTCCAGTCTCATAGATGATATTGTCTCAGTTGTGCACCCCAGAGGACTATACACTCATTTCCCTACCTTGGGTTTCGGGGGCCACATCCCCGAGAAAAAAATTTGGGGTTGTTTTTCGCCAACAGTTTTCGGGCCCATGGTTTTGGGTAACCTGTGGTATTTTCCCATTGTATTTCCCTTATAAAAGAAAGGCATTGTAATACGACTAGGGTAGATGTATTAGGTTTTATGCATTGTAAAGATCTCTGAGATCAGGAAGAGAGACTGTGAGACAATGAAGAGGAAGTGCAACGGCTGTGCTACAGGTTGTATCCCTTCACTTTGTTGGACGGTATAATAATAAGGGCTGGAAAATTTCGGTGTGGACATAGCCCATCTTGGGGTGAACCACGATATATCTGTGTTTCTCTTGTAATGTGTGTGTGATTATATTTGCATTTATGCTTATTGTTATTGCTCTGCGATCTTATTTTTCTAACAAAGAATACCACCAAGCTTGAGCAATTCCCTCTAATTGATTTCCTGCTAGAAACAAGCGTTGATCTTCCTTTATGTCTACGCAAGTTTGAAAATAGGAAGTTAGATTATGGATCCATGAGTCCAAAATTTTCCATGCATGTTTGTACCACCATATTTGGGAATGAAATGCATATCTATCAAAGTAGAATACATGAGTGGGAACCTTATTTTGGTGACACATTTCCTTTGAGAGGATGCTAGCAAGCTCTTGGTCTACACTAAAGAGAGGTGAGTTGTCTCCTCATTGGAAGAGGCGTCGATGTGTGTAGGAGTTATGGGAGAGAGATGCTTGCATCACAATGTGTTGTAGATAGTATCAAAATTAGATAAAAAAGAAACACCAGGATGAAGGGCTAGCTAGGGATAGCGACACATAACCAAATCTAACAAGAGAGAATGGCCGAGGTGGGAGGACTGTGTCCCAAAAACCCAAAGCATGGTTTGAGATGAGTACTCAATGTGGACATAGAATCAAAAGCACCATATTTGCTAGAGATAATATTCTAGTGTGAGAGGGTGGCCCCCAAAAAATCCAAATTATTGTGGAAAATGAATAGTCTTAGTGGGAGCTAGCAAAGAGAACAACATTTAAAGAAGAGAGCACATAGGCAAGGAAGGCCACTAAAAAAACATACCAAAATAGGTAGAATACAAAAAGACATGTACCAAGCCCATCACATGGATGATGTTGATGTATTTGTAACTTCAGAATGTATTTCATATATGTATATTGTATTCCTATAGAGATGTTATTATTTCTTTATACATAAGTGTTTGTATTCCTATAGAGATGTTATAATTCCTCTATACAAAAGTGTCGTCATTTATATTGTAAGTGTTGTAACTTATACTTGATGGGTTATTAGACCACTTTGATGGGGTCGGCCCTGTATGAGTCATGTGGGTTAAAGGGTTATTAGACCACCCTATTGGGGGTTGGCCCTGTTAGCATTATGTTATGTGGTTAAGTTAAGGCCAACCTAGTAAAGGTTATTAGGCAAGTCAATTCAAGTATAAATAGAGTGCGGGAGGCACTCTATTTGATCATTCACTTCTCACTCACACACTCATTGGAGAGTGGCGCACTAGTGTAGGAGGAGAAGTTGCTGCTAGGAGGACTATCTTGTACTTGGGTTGTATCATTTCTCTATCTATCTCTGAGGAAGTTGTGGGGTTTTTCACCTTCTTAGTTTTCCCCGGTGAAACTTTGTGTCTCTTGTGTGCTTGCATTATTGTGTCCATGATTGATATGCTGTAGATATGTTGTAGATATGATGTACATGTTATTCTCTCAGTTAAGATCCTAGATCAGATTGAAATTTCTAAAAAACTAACATGGTATCAGAGCTAGCCTAAAAGAAGGCATGGTATGGCATTTATGACACTTGTTGCACTTGCGAAGCTAGGGCTTGATATAGCAAAAACCAGTCATCGTAGCAATTTCGCTATAAATCCATTTTGGAAAGGTTTCAGGATATGAAAAGCTTATAGGTCGAAGATAATATCCCCATGTACCTTGTTTCCAAAGGACAACCTCTAATTCATTGTACTTTGTGATATATGATCAGTACAAGTTAGGGTTTCTGCCTCTTCCAGATCTCAGTCATAAACATGTGACCTAGGAAAAAAGGTCACAACTTGGGATAGGAAGCTCCAAATGAAATTTCATAAAATGTAGCAGGTAGCGCACATACTGTACTTTCACAAGTATGATTTTCAGAGGCCTAAATTGGACTAGTGACATGTGGCACTCTGTACAAGTTCGCTCTCCTGTTTTATCCCATAAACAGGTCACGTTGCAACACTTGGCATAAATCTATCTCAGAGAATCTATTTGAGGTCAGACCTGTGGGGTTGGAAAAATAATAGGTCAGGCTACCACAGGAAGAATTTTCAGACCCTATAGATCAGAAATTTCAGAGTTACACCAGAAACAATCAGGTGCATATTTCTGTCAAAACAGAATTGGATTTTGAGCACCTTTATTCATGGCTCCGGGAATTTAGGGTTTAGGAAAATGTTGAAATTTTTGTATCGGATACCACAGATGAATTATCCTCATCAAAATATAAATTTAGAGACCAAGATCGAATTTTTTGGTTGGGAAGAAGGCCGGGCTTGATCAAACCCTAGTTCGGGACTTTGATCGGAAAAGTGGAAAATTAGGGCTTATGCAAAAATGAGAATTTTTGAAATATGTGACCATAGTTGGAAGCTCCTTGAAAAAATCAAAATTTAGAGCTTTGTATCAAAATGTTTGGTTGGGTAAAGCTCCGGGAAATTCAAACCCTAATTCACGGTCCTCCCTAGTGAATTTGGAAGATTGAAAAGCAAATTTGAGGGGTGAAACTTTGCAGTTTTCAAATTCTGAGTATACCAGGTTGATCAACTCAGAAAGGCACATCTTTCTATCATTTCAAAAGTTTGGAATTCAAAGTTTGAATTTTTAGGGTTTTCCTGACAAACCGTAATTCAACTCCAGATCCAGTTTCTGCAAATCAAGTGGATTGGGTTAATCCTAGAAGAGAATGGATTGGTCACCTGCATAATTGAAGAAGTTCCAGTTTCAGAGGGATAAGAGGATAAAGAATATTACATGCAAACTCGACATGTATGACTTACAGGTATGTTTCGAAATCTGTTCATGATTAAGTTTATGATATGTTTTTCTTCATTAAGATTAGTACAATCTTGATTAGTTTTAGACTTGTCGTATCACCTTAATAAAAATATGAATGCATGATAGAAGATATTCATTGATTAAGGTTTTTTTTTTACACTTATGATTGTACTAATGCATTGTGGTGTTGTATGAGGTTGATGTTGTCCGCTAACATGAAAGGTACATCAAGAAAGACAAATCATGTTCTAGTTCAAGAACATATGATTATGGTGACATGAAGACAAAGATTCATCCATTTTCATGGATCACATTGAAGATCTATTTACGAGGTATGTATAACTTGGTTCTATAATAGTTAACCTATGAGATATGCAGGTTACTAGCACAAGACATTGAAGAGAACAAGAAGACATTATGCGGGTATGTTAGACATAACTAGCTAGCATGCTAATCCAGGTATGTTTTTCCTATATCAAGTTAGAATCCTACCTTGTGTTAGGATCTCTTATAGAAGTATACATGGCATGATTGATAATGATTATTCAATGAATTTAAGTAATCAAGGGTTTATGCATATTATGTCTCTTACCTTGATTGATGATATGACTAACCAGAAGAGTTCTATGGTCAAATATGAACATGCATGAGTAAGAGAAGTCTTCCCTAAAACATTGAATGCTAATGCTTATTATTTGTGTTTGAAATGATCACGACTATACATGTTTAATATTATTGTGTTTTGATAGTATTGAGATTATACTAATGAATGTATGATTATGTATGAGATCTCGAGGGTAACACAATGATGATACTAGTAAGCATGCATAGATGGATATAAGTTCAAGGACAGGTAATCCAGGAAGCAAAGATCAAGAGGGAGCACACTCCAGTAGTTTCTGTAAGGATGCAGACATTTAGAGGGATTTGACCACTTCTCACAATCCACATCAGAATGGAGTTGCAGAAAGGAAGCAAAGACTGAGAGGGAGTCAACCCAACAAACAAACAAATATAAGTATTTGAATTGTCATTTCTTGTATGCTTGTTTGTTTAAATAATATTGCTCAATGATGTATATGCTTATGTTCCTAGACTTAGGGTGTGTATTATGCATATTAGAATAATTGCATTAATGAACAGTATACTACTAATATGCATGTGATGGGTAAGTGGCCTATGGCACTGTACAACATTCCCTTGCTACTTATCTAGAATGAAACCTCTTTGATGATATGTCGGGAGTTGTGCACACTCTTAACAATGTTCTGGTAGAGATTGGAAGGCATCTAGAAAGTTACAGGATATGGATACATGTTGTATTGAAGCATTGGCTAAAATAATTACATGACTGTATGACATATTTATTTATGTGTAAGAATTTGTTCTGAAAACTATGAGATGTTTCTAATCATGCAATTTAACTTGTCTTGTAGGAAAGATCATATACCATCACCTACAAAAGAAGGACTACAACATTTGTTCCAGTAACAAAGCTATCTATTGAAGATATTGAAGTTCCCAGGATCCGGGATGAAGTAATGGAAGAATGCCATGATTCGTCGATCATAAAGAATGATGTTTGGGATGTGGTCCCAAGACCAGAAGAGAAGTCTGTTGTGACTTCCAAGTTGATCTATAAGATCAAGCATGCTGCAGTTGGTAGCATAGAGAAATACAAAGTGAGATTTGTAGCTCATGGCTTCTCCTAGAAAGAGAGGATAGACTATGAAGAGTCTTTTGCTCCTGTAGCTAGATACACTTCCATTAGATCATTACTTGCTCTGGCTGCAGTGATGAAATGGAAGATACACTAGATGGATGTCAAGATAGCTTTCTTGAATGGTGTAGTCGAGGAGGAAATGTATGTGGAACAACCACTTGGTTTTGAGACACATGATAGAGAGTCATATGTGTGCAAGTTGAAGAAATCCTTGTATGGCTTGAAGCAAGCTCCTAGGACTTGGTATGGTAGGATAGACAGCTTTCTATCCAGTTTGGGCTTTACCAAGAGTAAAGCGGATTCCAACCTTTACTACAAGGTTGAAGAAGGCAATCTAGTGATACCACTTTTGCATATGGATGACCTGTTTGTAACAGGTGAGGATGGGTTGATTGTCGATACCAAGAGGAAGCTTGTTGCCGAGTTTGAGATGAAGAACTTGGGGATGATACACTATTTTCTAGGCATGGAGGTGTGGCAGAGTGCAGATGGAATCTTCCTTGGAGTGTTTCCTCTATACAGAAGTGTTTGTATTCCTATAGAGATGTTATTATTCCTCTATACGGAAGTGTCGTCATTTATATTGTAAGTGTTGTAACTTATACTTGATGGGTTATTAGACCACCTTGATGGGGTCGGCCCTGTATGAGTCATGTGGGTTAAAGGGTTATTAGACCACCCTATTGGGGGTCGGCCCTGTTAGCATTATGTTATGTGGTTAAGTTAAGGCCGACCTAGTAAAGGTTATTAGGCAAGGCAAGTCAAGTATAAATAGAGTACGGGAGGCACTCTATTTGATCATTCACTTCTCACTCACACACTCATTGGAGAGTGGCACACTAGTGGATGAGGAGAAGCTGCTGCTAGGAGGACTATCTCTTGTACTTGGGTTGTATCATTGCTTTATCTATCTCTGAGGAAGTTGCGGGGTTTTTCACCTTCTTGGTTTTCCCCGATGAAACTCATTATTGTGTCCATAATTGATATGCTGTACATGTTATTCTCTCAGTTAAGAACCTATATCAGATTGAAATTTCTGAAAAACTAACAGATGACACTCCATGAGACCAAAACTATTAAACAAATCCATAGATATTGTTACCTTTAAGGAAAAAATCATGCACAATCATAAATAAATATGTTTAATCATAAATAAATACGCTATAAAAATATATATAACTAAATAATTGATTCTATATTGATTTATAAGTTGAAAATTATATATATGAAAGGGTTGATTCTATAAGTTCAGAAAATGAAGATAAAATGTTTAAAGATAAAGATATCGTTTCATGAAATATTAAGTTAATTGCATTTAGTGAAGAAAGATATATTATGTAGTCAAAGTATAAAGTTGGTTGTGATCGATTGGTAAACAAAGTTTTAAAGGGTGGAAATCTAACTTAAATAAGTTTTTGTCACTTCTCTTTCAATGGGAAGACCGGCGGCGGCAGCGGGCAAAACTTGCATTGCTTTGGTTGAAGGTTAACAAAACATTTAAGGGTCTTCATCTGCAAATGATGCAGGAAAGAATGTATTTATATAGACATTTATTTTTATAAATTAAGGGAAAAAATACCATTCAGCTGAATATACGCTAATATGGTAATTTTATTTATATTCCTGCTCTAAAGAAGAATTACTCTTTCTTAAAAACTACCGATTTTGGATTTGTTGTTGCAGCACTGATATCAAGATGCATATTCTGATATGAAAAGCAGTCTGTGGGAGAAATAAACCGAAAGGAGGTTAAAAGTACAAGGTTTGTTATATTCCTAATCACACAGCGAAGAAAGTTTCCCATTAATTTGTTGAATCCATGGATTCAACAGAGTATATATATATATATATATTCATGGTGAATAGACCCATCCACTGTCATCGTCATCACATGGATTACAATTATCCAAAGCAACGTCAGTGATCTGAAGCCCAGAATCATAAACACCCCCTGATTTCCAGTCGGAGGGAAGCACAGATTTTCTTGCCCACAACCATTTTCCATCGTAGCCGCTGGTCACCACAAATCGAAACTGGAGAGCACCCCCTGGTGGCTTCTGTATGTCCCAAACTGCGCCATGGTTGCGTGTCATGTACTGCCACCCAGAAGTACCCATCTACAAACACATTACAATTTGCAAACTAATTACCATATATATCACATGAATTCATAAATTCTCCAGACGCAGTTTCACAAATTAATGTCATCGATTAATTTACCTGAGCTACATCCACGCTGACTATGTCTGTCTGGCCTCCTTGGTATAGAAATTGCACAGCAAGATAGTAAGGATACTGGCTACTTTCGTCTACCTTCACCACCAAATTCTGACCCTTGTACTCACAAGGAACCCTGTTCACAGTACCCATGAGGTTCCATAGATAAATATAGTTATACTGTAACGCTAAGATACAGATTTGATTAAGGGAGTAAGTTAATTTGTTCATACTATAAATTTCTAAACCTAAATAGAATTTCATTATGCTCCAATCTTTTGCGCTTAATCAAAATCGTTCAAGTTTCTACTTTGTTATAGAGAATCCAACAACCAAAAAACATTTACTGCAACACTGAAAGGCTCGAAAATGCTCTGTATACCTTTTATATTCGATATCGATAATACCAGCCTTGAGAAGCTGAGGGCCTTTACTTGCGACTGCCAGGCTTGAGAATGTGTTCCGGGATACCACAAAATCTGTTTGATTGTTCTGTGTGAAGTCCGCCACCACTATTGTCGCCCCAGACTTGGTGCATAATTTGGGATCGGTGCATCTAATCTGCAAATCCAACCAGCTTATAGATCAAAATACAAATATCATTTCCCTTTTCTTCATGATGAAATCATGAATAATTGAAACATGCAGGTATTAACAACAAAATATGAAATATGTCATATTTGTAGGGTTTGCCTGATAGCATGCGCCACACCCAACGCCATTCCTGTAGAGATCAGAACTGGCAGCTCCCACATTTCCGCCATAGAGCTTCGCTGCAAATGATCCATATCCACACGCGCCAACTGCATTTGATAATATCAGAGAAAGTATTTACGCCATGAATATGATAAATTTATTACCACTGTATATATATCTACTTATGCGATTATGCAATACTACCATTGACGGCCCCTGAGTGAGAGTAAGAGGCGAGTTTAGATTGATGGACGCAGCTGGTGCAAGCTAACGCTTGAGTTGGGAATATGATGACAAGCATGAAATTCAAACTGCAAAACAAGAAGACAGCTGGTGTTGTTGTGGCCATATTGATGCAAACAACACAGAAGTGAAATGGCCTGTTGTCACAACACAATAAGCTGGCAATTTATGGCTGCCCTTCCTTGATATTTATAGTCATCTAATTGGTACACAGCTGTTACCTGGTGATATACAGCTGATCAGTAACCTCTGGTGTTGCTTGATTCGTCGGTATGCTCTGGCACGGAATATGATGTTGAAATTAAATAAATGGGATCCCAACTGAGGATCATACGTGTCAAACAAAGAGATAACAAAGTTAAGATCTTATCCCCAACTCACTCATTCTCTGTATTCTTCCTTGCAAATATCAAATTTGATTTGGCACGGCAGAAAGTGGAGACAAAGTATGGTTCTTTATGCTTCGAAGGGCATTAAGTGCACAATACGTCACGCTGTGAATAGCATTGTCAACATTATAAAAATATCTGCCGACCATTTATCTAGAAGAATATTGGTCTGTCTGCAGGTTTCACATCTTGCAATCCTTGAGTGGAATTTGAAGCAGTAACCATCTGCCTTCCCAACGTTTAAACGTCTATTGACTTGTAAACGACAACGATTGGGCCAAACTGAATTAAACAGAGAAGCGAACTCAGTACTTGTCCACATTATTTTTCCTTTTGATAGTGACTTCCACTGCTGCTCTCTGATTTATAATATGTATTGCTCTATCTATTTTAATAAACTTTTAGCGTTTAGAATCATGGGTTCAAAATGGGTTTCTATTAAAAATTGCTTTCCCTACACGAGCATCATCATGACCCTTGCTTTGCATGCAACCATTGTTATGATCCATTAAAAAAATTGACTTTCTTTGTAAGATTTGGCATTGCAAACCTGGGACCACCTTTTGCAACTTTGTATCTTTTCCAGTAGTGCGCCGTCCACAACTGTAATGCCCCATGTATCTCAACTATAATTGCTCATTTATCTCAAGGCCAAGACCTATCTACAGTACAAGATGCACTTATATTTATGAAGTGTTTCCATGTCATTTGTGGTTGCATAGAGTGAGGCATAATTGAATGTAAACGAATTAAGCATAAAGGTTGCATACTTACTTGTTACATATAAGGATACTCCTTGTAATGTCCCTATTTGGACCTCATTATATTAAAATGTAAATGATGTAATATTGTTATAAAATCATGGTGAGGAGCTTAAGGCCAATGCCCTGCCATCGATTTATTGATGCATATGGTTTACATGTTAGCTAGGTACAATGGAATTGCAAATATCATGTAAACATACATTTTAGTAAAATACCCACAACTAGCTATGCAATGCAACAAGAGATGGGGGCATGATTTTACAAGGAATTGGGAGGGAAAACATTCAAACTCTTGAGTCAATCAAGTCAAGCCAAATGTCAATGAGAGAAGCCATCAACCCTCAACTACCCATGTTGACTTTTGTACCCAATCATTCATTTCTCCCAAGAGTTGGTTGAGGTAGTTAATGCCTTGGAGAATGGGAGGTATGGATGTCCAAATTCGGGTATGGGCAAGCCACCCTTCATGGAAAAGCACGTTTTGCTTCTTGGGTAAGAAAAGAGCCATGAATTGCTTCCCAATCCATTAACCATCAACCAGTTTGGCTCTCTCACGAGTTGGGAGCTGGCTGGTCATTTTGCTCCATCGAAATTCTGTGTTTTTCTTTATCCTCCGCTGGGAGAAGGGCGTTTTTGTGTTGTATACCAATGAGGAAGAAGGGGAATCGAATTGGTGGCTCCATAGAGACCGTTCTGGCTGCTGAATGCTTAGATAGTTGGGGGAGAGAAATCATTTTCCTCCCTGTGAATGTTTTTCCTTATCCCACAAATCTGTTTTCGGTTGGAAACGATTTGGGAAAACCCATGGCATCTTGTTTGTAAATCTCATTGTTGAAATGTGCATCCATGCCTAACAATGGTGCTTGCATTGTGAGAAAATAGTATGTTGGGGTGTGGGTTATGGGTATCTATTGCTTTGGCTGTGCATGAGCTTGAATGTCCCATTTTCCTTGTAAAAATCATGCCTAGCTTGTGGGTGGCAGTTGTGTTGAGAGAATTGATGAACACAATTGGCCTGTGGTTGCGTGGAACGTTGAAACGACATAGCTAGTTGCTTGGGACCATTTCACCATAAAGATAAGTGTTTCTATGTCTATGTGTTTTACTTCTGAAATGTTATAATTTGATGGATGTTTCTAATATGTTGAATGCATATGAAATATGTGTGGATGATGTTTTTATTCCGCTGTGCATGTTTACTTGATTTTCATCTGCACACATTTATTTTATTGTTGTGAATCTAATGAATTGGGATGAGTTTATGTAAAATACTTAGAAATTGGTATCATGTTCCCTTCCTCGAATTGGGTCCGCGGAAAGGGACATGACACTCCTCTGGTATTTAAAATAAATATTTATTAAACATCATTTGGTATTTATAATAAATATTTATTAAAAGTAAGAATCAAATTTGGGTGTAGAAGATACTAATACTTCTCATGACCATCAAAATTAGACATAATTAATTTATTGGTGAACATATGCTAAGTGTATTAGAGTTGTGAAATCGATTGCATTTATATATATCGACTTGTGAAATTGGTTATAGCATACTTTTGTTTCATTTTCTTTCAATGTCAGTTCATTATAAAAAGATACATTAAAATAATAAAACAATGCATATTATAAGTCATTTGTAAAAAAGGAGTTATATATATTAAAAAAGGAGTTATATACATTGAACAATTTATGTATTTTTTTTTATTTTGTTTTGATGTCAATATTCTAATATTTTCAATTGACTTAACTCATTAGGCTTATACATTTCTATATTCATAAATAAAAAAGCATACCATTGATTATTAATCTATTAACAATCAATACTCACATATTATTAATTTATTAACAATCAATACTCACACCTTTATTCTCATCAACATCTTTCACAAAATTATGGAGTTATCATTATGCTCATCACTCTTGCCATGAGAACTTCTTGGATGGCCACAATTTGGAACATGAAATAAAATACCTTAAAAAGGTCTTTAAGGATAATAGATATAATGATAGGGAGATTGATAAGGCATTTTGTTGGGAAATCAAACAAGAAATCGAAACTTCGAGGATTCGTGGATAACACAATAAGTTTTTATTCCTTATATACAAGGAAACACCAACAAGGTTACAAGGAGTTTAAAGAGAAGCACATAAGAACCATGTTGTCTCTGCCCAAAACTAGTAGCAAACTTCTAAGATCTATGATGGACCCAATTGGTCCTAAGCAATACAAGTGAGGTTACAAGATTCACTAATGATGTGGCAAATCCTACATTGATGAGAGAAGGCATTCAATTCAAATCCAAATGAAAGAACATGGGGCTAACATTCAACATAAATTGCATTTCCTTTTTAACCCTTGCAAAGGAATTTGTGGTGTACCTTGATAGCTTAAAAATAAAATTCAAAGCAATTTTGACATAAATGTATCCGCAAAAAGTAAATAAATCAAAACCGAAGTATTGAACTAACATCAATATGCAAACATTTATTGGCATTCTAAATATGAACAAATGTTCACTTGGCTCTTCAAGGGTCAACCTCCTATTAAGTATAAATCCAATTTGTGTATCCTTCCACTAGTCTGATCAAGACTTCATGGATAATGCACTGACATAAATGACACTCTCTCTATTGTTCAAAAATTGCCTCTAGTTGTGGTCAAATGGAACCCTCTTCATCTAGCTCTAGGAGGATGGTTTGAACTTGTAAATTTGGCCCTACCACTTTCTTCAAGCATGACACATGAAGTTTTGTTTGGACTAGGAATTCCAACTTGTAAGCAATATGTCTATACATTTGAGTATTAGATAAGGTCCATAGAATTTAGGCGCAAACTTTTGGTGGCTCTTCTCCTTGAGCAAAGTCTACTTGTAAGGATAGAGACAAAAGGAACATGTGATCCATATTGGCCCTATGATGGACATATGGTCTACATAAGATGTTTAAGAATGGCCCACATTAGTGTAGTATGCTGGCATAATCAACCTTCCATAGGAGGTCTTACCTGAGGCATGAATGATAGTTGTCAATTAATTAATGTGTACATCCCATTGGAAATTAATGGATGTGCATAATTCATCAATTAACCTTTAATCACATGCATGTAAGCAAGTAAAACTTTATATATATATATATAAAAGAAACACAATGTTGATATCATTAATATGCATCACCATAATGTTAAATTTTCAGAATTTACTTCAATCTGATCTAGGATCTTAACTGAGAGAACAACATGTACAGCAAATCTACAGCATATCAATCATGGACACAATAATGCAAGCACACAAGAGACACAGAGTTTACTTGGGGAAAACCATAAAGGTGAAAAACCCCAATAACTTCCTCAGAGATAGATAGAGCAATGATACAACCAGAATACAAGAGATAGTCTTCTCCTAGTAGCAGAGCCTCCTCCTCCACAAGTGCGCCACTCTCCCAAGTGTGAGTGAGAGAATAGAATGTGTAAAATGAGAGAGACACACTCTCTATTTATACACTAACTTGACTTGACCTTTACTCAAGTAGGTCGGCCTCAACTTAACCACTTAACATAATGCTGACTGGGCCGACCCCCACTAGGGTGGTCTCATAACCCTTTGACCCACATGGCCGACCCCCAATAGGGTGGTCTAAGAACTCTTTGACCCACATGACTTATACAGGGCCGACCCCAACAAGGTGGTCTAATAACCCATCAAGTATAAGTTACGACACTTACAATATAAATGACAACACTTCCGTATAGAGGAATAATAACATCTCTATAGGAATACAATATACATATATGTGAAATACATTTTGAAGTTACATATACATCAACACATAAGACACAAATGAGGACAATCTTCCATTAATTAAGTAGAATAATGATTACATCTCATGGTCAAAACATAATAAACATTGACCATGCAAAAGAATTATAAACAAGTAGGCATGATTAATTAACATAATGAACCAACTAGGCTTTTTACATCGAAAAGATCATATATATATATATATTGAGTGGTGAAAAAAGATTCTAGAACATTCTAGAATCTAAAAGTTGTAACTCACTCATACAAAAGAGTTGTTGTTCCTTTAGCAAAATGCATTGAGGATATGTGGATTGGGAATGGACATTTTATGTGATTACTCTATGAAGGTGTTGGCCCCTTCATTTTTTTAGAACAATATTGCGAAAGATGCACAAGTAGGAAAGAGCAGCAGAAAAACATGGGGATTAGCATCAAAGATAAAAGAATTATGAAAGTGGAATAAGTCGAATGCCAACTATTATGAAAGTGGAAAACAATCAATGCATTGATTTGGGTAAAAGATAGACTTGGATATCCTTATCCTATTGTAACCATTTTATATAGGGTCAATATTAGAACCTCATTTACCCTTCCTTCATCGTAGTTCCCTTTCATGCTTATCTCTTTCTATATTTTTTCACTTCTTATTCTAGCTGCTTTCATCTTATTTATACACAATCATTATGTAATGGGAAACCTCTACAAAACTTGTTCATCCCTTGTAGTATTCCCTGATTCCCAGACTCCCCCATCTTCTAAATATTTCACATTTTATAACTAAGAAGCACCTTCTCCATCCAATCCACCATGGAGTAGGGTAGATACTTTCCCATGGTGACGGGACTAAACAAAAACAATGTTCCCTTTTTTATCGACCAAATCTTAATCCATAGTGGGATCTCCCTTATCATTCATCCTCATGTTCATTTCTTAAAGACTGCCTCTTCTCCAAAGAAATATTGATTATTCTCCACATCAAATTCTATTATATATCCATTGACATTGTTGTCTCTCCAAAATTCCACTACCCATGTAATATGATGACGATCAAGCTAGTATAAAGCCACAAGATTAGCATAAGGCCATTGAACACTTGTCCCATGCCAAACTTGGTATGTTGGGGGTTTCACAAGTCTTTTTTAGCCTCTTATATAGGCTTACATGAAACTCGCACCAAAAAACCTCATATTGTTCTTTAGCAAGTTCATCATACAACACAAACTCTCTACACGTAGTTGGGTTGCATTCTCACAACTATGACTCTTGCAATACAAAATCCTCGAACCTTTTTTCCCATGAATATTCAATCTTATACTTATAAATTCCCTTTTCCATCCAACTAGTATTTCTCATTTAGACATGGTCTTGGAAATGGAACCATTTATTGGCGACATGTTGAGACCAAGGTTCTTAGCAATGGCCAACAAAGGTTCACTATAGTCTATATGCGCTAGCATTTTCAATCCTCTTGAAGGGAAGAATGCATTCTTCCTTGAAGCGCAACCAAGACCATGGAAAGATGGAGGAAATATTAGTAAGTGGCACAACTAAATTTGTATAACATATTTAACAAATGACCATTGTTGATATAAGTAAGGAAATACCATACAATAGTTGCAAAATGGAAACCATTATATAAACGATTCCATAAATTCATATAAAAGTAGTAAGCTACATTCGACATTCACATAAACGATACACCAAATTTAAAAGGGGGCCCTAAATACTTTCTTTTATTAATCTTCTTCATAACACACCCAAAACCACAAGGTCTTCACTCAATAAAACTATGCTATAATGAGTGGGTTTGTGGAATATTAAAGAGTATCCCTAATTTCACAAGATATTGATAAATACATACCAAAATCCTGTTTTTGAACCCCACCTCCTAATACATCTTTCCAAATAAAAAAATCCCTATTTTTACTAGATACCCCATTTTATAACCCCCAATACCTATAAACCTCCCATACCCTACATCCCCCAAACCCATAATACCTACAATATATTGGCCTTATTTTTAACAATTTAAATCCCCCTCTTTATGAATGAATGCGATAAGATATTGGTCAACAAGGTGAATCCCCCATGCCCAAAAATAGGTTCCATTGCATCAGCGTAGACTCTAAAAATTTCCTCAATGGAGAACTATATTGACAATATAACCATAGAAAACCCCAAAGAAACCCTTTTCCCTCAACCTCCATGGGTCTGTATACAAAATGAGTTGTCAACATTGGTCCTATAAAAAATGGTTACAATGGGATAAAGACAACCAAGTTGATCCTTGACGTAGGTCAACACATTAATTAAATTCTACTTTCATAATTGGTGGTAGTCGACTTGTTCCACATTCTCTTCATGTATTTATCACATCTCTAACGTTAATCCCTGTGTACTTATTCTAATATTTCCTACCCATCCATCTTCCAAAACATTGTTCTCAAAAGAAAAGGGGACAAAAGAGGATTTGCGTACTCAAGCTTCTATGTCTCTAGGTCCTTTACGGATTCATCTTCTACTAATTACTACTTTGCACTAGTATTAATAAAAATGGGGCCTCAACAACACCACAACAACATCTTCCATCTCATCCCCAACAACATCTTCCTACTCATCCTTAAGATGTTTATTGCACCTTAATCCTTAAAAAGCGGCTCCAAGTTAGGGATCTTGTAAATGGTCACATCCATTACTTTATTAAACTCTCCAAAAAGTGGTGACCAAGCTAACATGGAGTCCTACAAATTTTGTGCATGCTCTAACACTAATGTTGATGTTATGCCTCACTTTAAAGGTGTGGCTTTTGCAAGGTCCTTATAGTTATCCTTAACCAAGAAATTGAATCACAACAATGATATATAATCCTTAAACTTCATAAATAAAAAAAATCCACCCATAAAAAGAACAACACCAAGATATAGAGAAAGACCCTTACAGTAAGGTAACACCATCAATTACTCATTAAGTAAGGAATCACTCCACAAGTCATGCTTACTACAATACAATTCATCTAGCATATCTCATACAATGTTACTCATGTATATTTATACTTTCTCATGAGTATTCCTAGCGGATCTATGCCATCTACTCCTTATTATTATATTATTTTTCTAGCTACCTAGTGGACCTATCTATTACCCACCAGTTACCAAGTGGGCCTTTGGCCACCTTACATAGTATATCCTCTTGGGTACCTTCCTAGATACATTACATTCCACCCCCTTCTCATTTTTCATCCTCGAAACAAGGGAGAAAAGAATATAATATGATCTACTAATAAATGTAGCGAATTATTGCCAAGCACAAGCATCCATCCATCCTAGTGAAGTGTGGATATGGGGTCTATTGTTGCCGAGATATGCACGTGGACATGATAAAAACCTCAATCCAATGAGAGAGGCATTGGGGGAAGGTCAACGAGTCGGGTTCCCACTGTCACCAAAACACTCAACTCCTTCTGTTTAGGCCAAATCCTAAACAAAATCCAAGGGAGGTAGACCATATAAAAATATAGGATCTTCACCTTGGAAGATGTGACTTAGGAGTTAATAAATTACACTAGGAAAGCAATCTAACAAAAATAACTTAACAATCAATTCAAGGCTTTCTACATAAATGAAAATATAGACCAATTCTTTAAAAAATATACAAATATGGAGTCACAAAAAACTTGCAAACTACGCTAAAAGATTAATTTACCTATAGAAAATACATGTTATCTAACTTACTAGAAAGTAGAAGCAAATCCAAATTGTGAACTCACTAAGGCGAGGATTAACTTTTCTTGTTAAATGAAGGTGTGTCAAATTGTGAACCTCCTTGGTGCAGGGATCAACTGTTTGCTACAAGTTGAATTTTTTAGAGGAAATAAGGTTTCCAATAAACATGAGGTACATGGAAACAAGTTTGAATTGTCAAGTGTGGTTCCACATGAGTAGGGGGATAAACCATAGTCGCAAGGGTATGCCCAACACTAACACCAATCGAGGGTGTAGCCTGACAAGTCCCCATAGTCACTACCTAGTTGATTCCTCTTCACTATAGAATTTTCCCACAAGTGACAAAACTATGGAAGATAGATGTGAAAGTTGCATCTATGCGGGTTTCTTTTAATTAATTTGGATTTAATTAAAATGTTTTAGTATTGATTTTAATTTGGAATTAAATGAGTGGTTTACAATGTGTATGGGTGATTGAATCGTGAGATATTAGCATGCAATTATTTTCTTTTCAACTGAAATAAAATGTGGTCTAATTGCTAAAAGAAAATTAGAAAAAACTATGCTAATCTAAGTAAAAAAGGAAAAGAAAAAAACACACGTGTAAATAACATAGGGAGGGGGGGTAGGGGGGGATTTAACACCACCACGATACTTGATCTGGATTTATGTGTGAACGAAATGAAAGATCATATATATATTCACATACACATATATATGGCAAGAAACACAGTGATACAGTAAACTCAGATTCTATTAAATGAATGAAACATCACAAACTGTAAAATAAAAGCCGTTAGAATGGTGGTAGCTATATCTCTGAGAAGAGATGTAGCGACTATGCTCATTCGTGACAATCTGAATACAAAATGAGGCCGAAAGGGCCTATTTATCATAAACATGAGTGAAATAACCCTAAAAATCCCAAAAACTAACCCTGAGAGATGAACCATCATAAAATTTGTGGCCCCAAAGTGGTTAGTTGAACAGTCAACTTCTCGAGGTCATAAATTTTGCATACGATCTCCTTTGAGGCACTCGTGAGACCATTGGAAATATATATCTGAGGAGTAAAAAGGTGAAATAGACCCAGACGACAACCTATGAGTATTTTATTGGTCACTGCGAACCCAAAAAAGATCGTTTAAGGCCTCAAAACGGCCCCGGAAGTTCAGGACCTGAAAAACTGTAGGAAAATTACTAGAAAATTGCCAAAATGGAAAACAGTTCTGAGCTAGTGGAGTTGGTGGGTGGACACCTATATCCATTTGGATCAGTCCTCCCCCCTTAGGAAGTAATGGTCTCCATTGCGTTGAGTGCTCCCATAAAATGTGGAAACTTCTACTGAACTTGACTCTTGTTGAGCCACTTGCCTTGGTGGAGGAGTTGCCCTGCTTTGACAACCCGATATAGTTGGACCTTCTGCTGGTGGGTACCCTTAAACTGTGTTTCCATGATCTAATCAATAGTTTCATGTTCCATGCAGTCAGTATTAAGCTCTGTAGGTTTCAATTTCTCTACCACCTCTTAAGTGTCCAACAATGGTGGAAAATATGGGAGAAGGAGCTCCACATTGAATATTGGGTGCAGGCCAAGGAATGGAGGAATTCTTAATTTGAAGGAATTATCACCAACTACCTTTGTGATGGTGTACGAGCCATATTGAAGTGGACGAAACTTGCGATGGGGTCCTATGAGCCTCTATTTCTACAAATGCAACCAAACCTTATCACCCACCTAGAACTTGCGTGGAACCTGATGCTGGTCATGTCGCTACTTGTAATTAGTATTCGCCTTTTCCAAAATGTCATGGACTTCTTGGAGGATGTGCTGGATTCGTTCAACAAATATGGTGGTCTTATCATCCTCAGTCTGAGCATGGGAATATTCCTCCCATGTGGATGTAATGGGTAGAGCTGCATCCATTGGGGCCAGTGGTTGAAAAGCGATGTGGTCGGTAGAGATATGAAACGATCTGTTATAGCTATGTTTAAAATAAGTAAGGATCTCATCCCATGTATGAGGATGTTTAGAATTGTACATTCTTAGAATATGCACAATCATCGTGTTGAATACCTCTATTTATCCATCGATATGGGGGTGGAATGCGGTGGATTTGGTGAGCTTGGTATCCATCAATAACCATAGGATGGACCGGAAAGTGCTTAGGAACCTATTGTCCCAATCTAAAATGATAGTTTGTGGCAGCCCAAAATGAACCCAAAAAAGCACGAAGAAGAGCTTAACAGTGGCTTCAACATAGATGTTTTTCTTATCAAAATGGCCATCTTAGCGAAGCGATCCATGACCACAAGCACACATTCATTACCATGATTGGTTGAATGGAGTACTGTCATGTAATCCATGGAGATGGATTACCATGGCCCATTAGGAGTGGGCAGAGGGGTGTATAACCCCTGCTTTTTGATGGTAGGTTTCACGATGGTGCAAGCAGTGCAGGATTTGATGTAACAGTCGACATCTTGTCGGAGCTTGGGCCAATAAAAATACTTCTGTAATAAGGCCACTATCTTTTTGGTGCCAAAGTTCCCTTCCACCTGACTGTAATGTGCTTCCCAAATCATCTTCGCACACTCACTTGAAGTAACACAGAGATGGCCCAAGTGGCATAGAAATACTTCCTGGAGATGAAAGTCTGCCATGGGTGTGCATGCACATATGGATTAATAGATGGGAGCAAACTTGGGATCATTGTTATATAGTTTAGGCCACCTGGAGGTCTCGTGACCACAAGAGTTAAGCACCGTGGTTAGTGCTGCTACTGGAGGTCGACTGAGGCAATCGACGACTCGATTGGTGTTTCCCTTCTTATATTTAATGTTCAGGTGGAATTGCTGCAAGTAAGTGGACCACTTCTAGTGATGTTCATTATGTAACTTTCCTTGGGTTTGCATGAATTGCAGGGTCTTGTGATCCATGTGGATGATTGTTTCTTTTCCAAGGATGTAATGCTTCTATTGGCGGCAGCCTTGGACAAGGGAATACATTTCCTTGTCATAGGTGGGGTACTTGCAGACTGTATCTAAAAGTGTCTCACTGTGATATTCCACTGGATGGCCATGTTGAGTGAGGATTGCAACAACAACATAGTCTGAAGCATCTATCTCCATCTTAAAGGGTTTTTGTAGATCTAGTAAGGTAAGGATGGGTGTCGAACATAAGATTTGATTAAGATCCTCAAATGATTTTTGTTGTGGCTTGGAACAAACGAACTTGGCCTTAGATCCCCCTTTGGTCACTTGGATAAGGGACCAAGCAATATTAGAGAATACCAACACAAATCTGTGATAGAAGTTGGCAAGGCCTAGGAAGCTGCGAAGTTCTGTAAGATTTGTCGGGGTCAGCCAATTGTGAATGGCTTGGATCTTGGCCGTATCCACATGAACAACATGTTCGTCCACGATGTACCCCAAATACTGGACCCTCTCCATGCCAAATAAGCACTTCTCTAGATTGGCATATAACTTGTGCTATTGCAGGGTGCTGAGGAGTTGGTGGATATGCTGCAAATTTTTCACCCATGTTCTATTGTAGATGAGGATATCCTATAGATACATGAACAAAAAATAAATGGTGAATGGATATAGAATATCATCCATCATCCTCATGAAGTTTGTTGGAGCATTATTCAAGCCGAAAGGCATGACCAACCACTAAAAACGGCCTTCCTGATATTTGAAGGCAGTCTTCCAAACATCGGTCTGCTCAATTGGCACTTGATGATAGCCAAACTTTAGATAAATTTTGTTGAAATATTTGGCACCCTTGAGCTATTCAAGAAGGTTGTCAATCCAGGGAATGGGATATTGATTCCAGACTATGATCTTGTTTAGAGCTCGGTAGTCAATACAGAGTTCCATGTCCCATTTTATTATGTACCAACACAATTGGGCTCCCACAAGGTGAGGAGCTAGGTCAAATGTGCCCCTTTTGAATTAAATATTGAATTCGGAGTTTGATTTCTTCATTTTCCATGAGGGAACGCCTGTATATTGTCTCTTTAGGTAAAAGCACACCAGGTATCCTGCAAGGTATCAAATCAATGGAATGCTTGACCTGGAAATGTATTGGTACCCCAATGGGTGTGGTGAAAATGTCTTTGTATGATTCCACGATCTTATCCACCTGTTTATGCTATGTAGAGCATGAAAAATTTTAGGGGCTAATCTTAGCCCATGGGCTATATTTAGGGGTTTTAAATTTTTAATGGGCTATTTTTTTATTAAACACTCATTAGGTATGATTAGCCCACATTTATTTATTTATTTTTAATGAATAAAAGGTTAGCCCCATAGAATATAAAAAGGGGAGGCAAGATAAAACAATTTCGCCCCTCTAAAAATTGATTTAAACCTTTTTTCGCCCACAGAAATCGCTAGGGAGATCCCATTAGCCCCTGATTTCCAGAAATGGTAGTTTATAGGGATTCGTTCTCCTTCTATCGATAATGGAAATCGAAGTCAAAGTTACATTCATCCCAATTTTATGGGTTGAATCTCATTTTACAAGTTGCTTAATGTCCACATGAGAAGGGAAGTTGATATTTACTATCGAGTCTTATAGTGACCCATTTGCATCTAGGAGAGTTATGAATCCCATCTCCTAAGGTCCAAATTTTCCCCAAGAGACATGGGGATTATGAATCTCGTGATCCGTGATGTGACAATAACGTTTTTATGGGTGTTTGGGGAATCATACGAGGGGGTTGGTACTTCATTCATAGCCACATATTTGGGTGTGCTGGGGGCCTTGACGCTGCTTATAACCAGTGACATTTTGTTTCTACTTGTGTTTGTGTTCTCCTTTATACGACATACCAAGGGTGGAGCAACCTAGAATCCTACTATCTTTGCTACTTCTTTTTATTTGGGCATTGTTAGGTATTTTGACATGTTTCTTGTTTGTTTATTGAATTTTATGGTTCTCAAAGGATTTTTGTAGGGTTGAAATTATATTTTGTGTTTGGTTAGCCTATTGTTGAGGCATGCATTTTTCTCTTTTAGTAATGGGGAATACATTAAATATGGACTTACAGAACTGGAAAAATGGATATGTGAAGCATCAGAGAAGGTATGAAATGCTTAACTCTATTTTTTTGGATGCCACATAGAAAGGTGTACATGATACTATGTTACAATTGATGATGTTGTGCATTGTTTGACTAAATCTTCCTAAATTGAGTATGCAAGGACATATCGAGATGAATTAAGATACATAAGGAAAGCTATTAGTTTCTTGGTAAGATTCTCCCACACTTGTGGTTCATTAAAAAAATACCTATATGCATTGGTATTGCTCTCTTAAAATCATCTTTGGTAAGGTGTGTGCATAAATGAGGTATTGGTGGGCCCTTGTAATATCATGGAGATCTAAATGTAAATCGAGGTGTTGGTGTGATTTCATATTAACACTTATTCTATTTGTGGTGGTGATGAAAAATTTCATTGTTGTTTTCCAAGAATTTTCCTAGAGTATGGTGAATCTCTATGTACCGCTATAGTTAGAATGAGGTACCAAACTAACACCAAAAGAGGGATTGTTATGTGATCGTTTATTAAGATTTATCTCTTACTTGGTATTTTTTGTATATGTTTCCTATTACTATATATGGTTTTATACTTTACCAAAAAATTCACCAAACTTCACAAGATTTTATAATTTAGTAAAAGATTCGTCGAGACTTTACAAGGTTTTATAATTTAGAGAAAGATTCACCAAGATTTTACAAGGTTTTATAATTTAGTAAAATATTTTCCAAGATTATATAATTCAACGAGAGATTCGCTAAGAAATTATATATACATAATAGAACACTAATAAAATATCCTTCATATTTTCCTATATATCATGGGGATTAGCCCATCTATTATACATAGAAATTTAGGGGGGTTCTTAAAATTTTCCTTGGTGTAGAGGGGTTCCATGTGGTGGTGGTGGATGTTGCTACAATATTTCGTTCACCTTCAAAACGAATCATGAAGAGGACGAATTTCCATATCTGGGATATTACCTTCCTACACTGCTTAGCTGTGATGAGGGACACTACAATAGTGGGAAATGTCTTTGGTATCCTGTAGAGTTTATTTTCCAAAGTAATAATGACACTACGAGGTCTAGACTCATACACAACATGACATTTCCACATATATGGTTGTCCTAAACTAACATCACAAACTTCAAGCAGGGAAACATCACACATTAGCTCATCTTTGAAGGGCTTGATGCCGTAGGAAAGGCGACACTGTTGAATGAGATGAATGTCTCGTCCCTGGCTCAACCAACCGATGTTATATGGTTGGGGATGTGGAATTGTCGGAAGCTTCAATCTTTTGACAACCTCGATTGATATGAGGTTCTTCTAGATACCATTGTCAGCAATGAAATGTAGCAGATTCCCTTTCACCCACAATTATGAATGGAAGAGACGCTCCCCTTCCTATAGATGCTCTGACTCTTCTAGTTACATATTTTTGGTTGCGATGGTGGAACTAGGTTCCATGTCAATGATCTGATTTCCCCTTTCTTTATCTACATCAGAGTCTGAGCCAGAGTCCGGATCTGGGGATTTCATCTCAGCCAACAAGGATTATTTTGAGTGGCATTCATCAGTGTTGTGCCAAGGGCCCTTGTGGAACTTGCACTCTTGCTAGTGTCCTTCTTCGATTTCCCATTACCCTTCTTAGCTTGCGACTTGGCCTGGTTTTTGGGGCTTTGGCTGTCCTTTCTCTGTACTTTTCTTTGTGAAGTAGGGCCACCTTTTCCAGGATTTTGCTGCTTATTTGTAGACCCAAAATCCCACTTATTCTTTTGCTTAAACTTTTGCTCGATCTTGACGATGTACCGATAAGCCGCTCCTAGTGAGGATATTTCCAGGAAATCCATCTTTGTCTGAATGTACCTATGCAAGCCACTGCGGTACTTTAGGACCAAGTTTGGTTCAGAGTCTCTAATACCCAGTTTGGAGCACAGGCTATGGAACATGTTGGTAAAATCTGGCACTATTTGGTCTCTCTCCTAGTGCAAATTCGTCCAGCTAGTGTACCGATCATCATAGTTTTTGATAGGGTAGAACTCCTCCTTGATGGCATCAATAAAATCCACCCAAGTGTGTTCTATCCTGAATATTTTAGACTCATATCTTGCATTCCTCTCATAGTACCCATCCCACCAGTCTTTGATATGGGGGAGGGACTTAAGGAGCGCGAATGTGATATTTTCTCTCTCGAAAAAATTTTGAACAGGGAAGTAACCCTCTAATAGATTTAACCATTTCTCCAAATCATCTACATCTATCTTGACTTCACATAAGGGAATTCCAAAGTTAACTTATACCTTGAAGGGAGTCGCACCCCTGAAACAACTGCTCATTGAAGGTGCATCCGTTGTCGTCAACATTCTGCAAAGGATATGGGCAAAACTATCAATCATCTAATTCCTTTGTCGCATGAGGGATTCCTCGAGCAACAACTTAATAGGATCTGCTTCTCTGTCACCTCTCTTTTCTTCTCCTGCCATGTGAGTCTTCTTGGGATGATGAGAGGGGTTTTCCCCAAGTTCAACTAGTTCGAGACCCAAATCTCGATATCCAGATCTTGTCGGGGACATGCACTGAGAAACCACAAGAGCATAAGGGTCTGATACCATTGATCCGGATTTATGTGAGAACAAAATGAAAAAGAAGATATATATATATTCAAATACACAAATATATGGTAAGAAACTCGGTGATATAGTAAACTCGGATTCTATTAAATGAATGAAACATAACAAACTGTAAAATAAAAGCAACTAGAATGGTGGTAGCTATATCTATGAGAAGAGATGTGGCGACTACGCTCATTTGTGACAAGATGAATACAAAATGAGGTCGAAAGGGACTATTTAAGATAAACACGAGGGAAAGAACCCTAAACATCCAAAAACCTAACCCTAGGAGATGAACCATCATAAAATTTGTGGCCCCAAAGTGGTTAGTCGAATAGTCAATTTACCGGGGTCATAACTTTTGCATACGATCTCTGTTTGTGGCACTCGGTAGACCGTTGGAAATCTCTATCCGAGGAGTACAAAGGTGAAACAAACCCAGTCTAGATCCTACATCTATATTCTAGGGTTATACAAACCCAAAAAACATCGTTTAGGGCCTCAAAATGGCCCCGGAAGTTCAGGGCCCAAAAAAATTGTAGGAAAATTACTAGAAAATTGCCAAAATGGAAAACATTTTTGAGCGAATGGAATAGGTGGGTGGCCACCTATATCCATATGGATCGATACCTTATGTGTTACAAAGGTATTTTTGTCCCTTATAAGTGCCTATTATTGGTTGTTATGTCCAGCAATCAAGCTTACAAAATTAGAATGAGGAAATGAAGAAAGCGGTGGGGTAAAAAGTTTATTTAGTTGGCACCGTGGAGGGTTGGATGGTGACTGGTCCAAGATTCCCTTTGTACTATTTTATTTTTGTTCAAAACCTGCAAATTAGAGATACCAAACCATCAAAAAAATTTCTCTAAAGTGAACTATTTGATCCCTCCAAAAAAGGAGGGTTATCCTGCAAAAGATTGTTAGACTACAAACTAGTAAAGTGAAAGGTTAGGGCTACAAATATAAGAGGACGTAAGGTTTTGTTTCATAATATTATCTCACTATCCAAATTGTGGGAATCAAGCTAAAATATGACACAAATACCCAAAATAAATATTTACAACTATTTACAATAAAATACAAAGATATACAAGTGTTGAATTGCATTTTCTATCAGAGAAGAAGAGAGTAAAGGAAAATAAGAGGGAGCCTTGGGTTATCTTGAAAATTTTCCATCCCTTTAGGGATGATAAAAACCTTCAAAAATCAATGTTATGACAGTGATCTATATTAATGAAATACTTCAAATAAACCATTGTCTAACATTATCAAAATGCTAGTGCTAAGAGCTAGTGATGTATCTAGATTTTTCCACACTTAGAAACTAGCATTTTGAATGGATCCACTTAAGAAAATACGATATTCAATGAGAAAAGCATATATTAGTGAAGTAACAAATTGAAATTTAAGTTTTGATAAGGTTCAAGTTGAGAGGGACTGGAATCTCTTCAAGATTACTCTGGAGATCCAAGGAAGAATGTTGAGGGACTAGTCCTTTGAAGGCATCAAGCATGAGGGGGATGCTCTAGGCCTACCTCCCTATTCTTGATGGATGGAGACCTGTAAAAAAAATTAGATACACAAAATAAGAGAAATATTCCTCCTTGTTGCTTCCAAGTGTAGCCTACAGGAGAGAGGTTAACACAAACACATATACAACAAATAAAATTCCTACCTTAACCATATTCTCCTACAACCTACAATAGAACCTAGAAATAATACTAGATCTATCCTACTAGGAAATAATACCCTTTTAAAGGATAATGGAAACAAAATAAAGGATATACATAAATTTCAACAATGTTACCTCACATGTAGAAATAGAACATTTGCATCCACGCAATCAAGGCACCACACCCTTTGAAAGGATTCCACTTTATATTTTTCTCCTTAAACCCCTTTGTTAGCTTGAGATAATTCCACTATGTGGTTGTTTTACTATGCAGATGATAAATTGTTATTCTCTCCTTCATGCATTTGGAATATCCACAAGTCTGCAAGTATTTACCCATATCTTGCAGCCATCTTTATGCTTCATATCCTATTTTAATATTCCCATTAAAGGTAGGGGGATTAATTTTCTTGAATTCACTTGGCAAATCCCCTATTGTTTCCTTACAGGACTTCTTCTTAGGTGGATTTTTTTCAGAATTATTGATGTGTGTTCCACTGCTATTAGTGTCTATTTCAATACTATTCGAGTTGTCATCACTAATGGAAGGCGTAACTTTCTTTACTTTCTTAGTTTTTCTTTTTAAAATCTTCTTTGTAGTTTATATTTCAATGGTACTAGCAGTATGTATAGATAGTAGGATTTTTTTCCTTTCCGTTATATTCCACAATAGAATGGAATTAATCTCCCTTTGTTCATCCTACTTCTTAATGTTGTCTTCCTTAAAACTTTACAATTCTGCTTTCAAACTGCAAACTGTCTCTAACATCTCAGAAGGGGTTGTTGTCTCTTGATTATTTATCCTTTGTTGGTTAGATATTTCCCTTTGTTGACTTGGTTCTTCTTCCATCTCTTTTATTGTCATCTTCTTTAGTTCCTTGTGGGATTTTTGTCCTCTTCCCAATGTGCAAGAACTTCCCAATTTCTTTCTAACTCCTCTCTTGTCCTACCTATATCAATAGCTAAATTGTATAGTTGTACTTGTACAGTTATTTGATCTGAAAATCCTTCTTGTAAATTTGGCTAACAATCCAAAGTATGTATTTTTACAAACATATCAGTTTTCTGCATTTAATACTGTTATAGATGAAGCTACAAGGTCCAATGTGGCAACCTAAGGCTCTCATACCATTTTGTAACACCTCTATAAATCATTAAATCTTTTTTTCTTTCTTTAATTGTCCAAGTAAAATGTTGTGACCATTATAGTCCTTTTCATTAGATTATATATGTCATATAAATGTTAAATAATTTACACATTTATAAGAAAATGCTTATATTTAAATATGCCCATCATTTACTTATACTCAACTTCTTGCATATTAAGGGTTTATATAATATTATTGTGGAAAAATACTAAATTCTTATCAATGTATTTGTCATAGACGTAAACTAGGAGCATACCTTGATGTCATACCTTGGTAGACCTTTTGTTGTAGTTCTTGATACTTTTAAAGTTGTTATCCTTTAACCTATGTGTCTAAGCACTTTAACCTTCATTGAAACATATTTACTAGAGTGTAAATTTTCCCTATATTAATTAAGGGTTATTAAACTTTCCCTTTAATATATTGCACATATTATTTAACCATCGAATTTTATGGTGGGAGTTAGTATGCCTAGGTGAGTCAAGATCCACTTGCCGATACACCTTACACCACCTGGGGATAGTATGTGCCCTTTTAATTATAGCTAGTACTGGATGAGTATTGACATTCCTTTGACAATATTTTCAATTTGGTTCAGAGAATACAATACCTCCTAGTGGGTTCCAAAGGTTCATTTGATCATTCCCAACTTTGAGTTTAGTGAGTCCCATGAGGGAAGTCTAGGTTTTCTCTGCTAGGGTTTATGTGAGATATGGAAGAGGTTGCTTCAGATCTCGCTTATAGTATAAATTTTCCCTATATTAATTAAGGGTTATTAAATTTTCCCTTTGATCTGTTTCACATATTATTTAACCATCAAAATTTATGGTGGGAGTTAGTATGTCTAGGTGATTCAAGATCCACTTGTCGATACACCTTATGCCACCTGGGGATAGTATGTGCCCTTTTAATTAGAGCTAGTACTCGATGAGTATTGACATTCCTTTGAAAATATTTTCAATTTGGTTCGGAGAATGCAATACCTCCTAGTGGGTTCCAAAGGTTCATTTGATCCTTCCCAACTTTGGGTTTAGTGAGTCCCATGAGGGAAGTCTGGGTTTGCTCTGTTAGGATTTCTATGAGATATGGAAGAGGTTGCTTTAGATCTCACTTATAGTGTAAATTTTCCCTATATTAATTAAGGGTTATTAAACTTTCCCTTTGATCTTTTGCACATATGGAAGAGGTTGCTTTAGATCTCACTTATAGTGTAAATTTTCCCTATATTAATTAAGGGTTATTAAACTTTCCCTTTGATCTTTTGCACATATTATTTAACCATCGAAGTTTATGGTGGGAGTTAGTATGCCTATGTGAGTCAAGATCCATTTGTTGATACACCTTACGCCACCTGGGGATAGTATGTGCCCTTTTAATTAGAGCTAGTACTGGATCGGTATTAACATTCCTTTGACAATATTTTCAATTTGGTTCGGAGAATTCTATACCTCCTAGTGGGTTCCAAAGGTTCATTTGATCCTTCCCAACTTTGGGTTTAGTGAGTCCCATGAGGGAAGTCTAGTTTCGCTCTGTTAGGGTTTCTGTGAGATATGGAAGAGGTTGCTTCATATCTCACTTATAGTTTACTAAGTTCATATGGTGGGAACCATGAGAGGATTTCATGTTGTCAATAAGTGGAGAATTATATTGAGAGATAATTTGGATTTCAAACCCTAGCTCGAGGAGCTGCTTCATATGCTGACTCTGTTCTCGGACCAACTTGGTTCTCGATCTATGAACAAATTCCATGCAAGTGCTGGGAATAGAGTTCTTTGGAGACTATAATATTAAGGTAAGAGATACACCATAGATCACTTGTAATGTTATATATTGGTATTATTAACTTTGTTTATTAGTTTCAGTGATATATATTGCATAGTAGAATAATTAGGTCGTATTGACATTTCCAATATGGAAATTCGGAGCAATTCGAAGGAATATTCGATATAGATATCTGTATCTGTATTTGTACTCTAATTATGCTACTATGATATATTGTCATGTTTTCATTACAGGTTATGACGGGGTTTCAATCCAATATAATCTCTTGTGCATAAATTATGGAGTAAAACTTTACAGGTAATCATACAATTTCATACATAATAATTGAGATTTTGTATAGTGATCCATGCCGACAATAACATTGTGTTGTTATTTTGTTGCATGTATACAAGTCTTTGGTCGATACCGAGCTTGCTCGCCATCTTCAGCTCTGACGTTACCCTCAGGTATGCAATACTAGTTTGACTTGTAACAAATGCCAAGGGTCCATAAAGAGTCAAATGAAGTTGGTTGAGCGTAACAGTTATTATCATACCATTAAACTTGATATAGTTTTAGAGGTCATTTGACCTACCTTTCTTAAAAGTTATGAGTTTATTTATCCATGCAGCTAGACTGCTAGTTTTTTCACAATATGTATATTGTTAGGTTTTATTGACATTTAAAATCCTTTTTTATTTAAAATTTTAGAGGAATTATATAATCCACATAATGGATATTATTTTGGTTATTGTGTGGAATGAATTGAACTCTGCGTGGATGCATAACCATTTTCTTTACATATACTTATCTATTTATTTTGATCTTCACCGAAATATTAATATCCTTCATAGGGTTGTTATAACATTGTGTATACTCGTTATTTACTATCTGAATTGTGAAAATTCTATAATATATTATTTGTCTTCCCATTACAGTCATTTAATTTGTGTTAAAGAAATCATGTTACAAGGTATAATACCCTAACTGCTCGACCATTCAATCTTCCTCAGATAAATATTTATGTTATTGTTGTACTTCATTCTTAATCGAAAACCAACTACAATTCTAGGGTTTCAATATATGCTACGAACTCGTTGAATTTGTTATCATTATCATGAGTAGAAAAATAGTGACATGGAAACAAGCTAACTTTGTCTGCCATGTAACTACTTATAAATGAAATCTTGAATACGTTGAGTATATAGTGAGGGAAGGCAGGGGGTGTTGCTCTTTCTTCCAGCAACACACACGAGTTTCCAGACACAGAAATTTCACCTACAGGACTGTTGCTGCTGACTGTTTCAACTAACAGTCATCTACAAGACTGTTGCAGCTGAGTTGCAGCTGACTGTTACAGCTACGTTATGATGACCCCTGCATTCACAAACTTGTCTAATAAAAATTAAATATAATTAACTCTCAAAATAACATTAATCTCTTAAGCTGCTACAGCACACTAACTTCAGAAATGAATATGGGTTTTCAAACTCAAATAACAGAGTATAACAGAAACACATAGAAAAAATTATGGGTTTAACATAAACTTCATTCACTCCGTATATCTCTGAATCACGATTACAATGTTGGGTATATATAGTGGTTCAAACTAATTGATCATTAAATGCTAAGTAACCTTTCGTAACAAAATCATATCTGCAAAAACTAAATGCTATGTTCTGTTGCATCCTTGAGCAGTTAAATATCTGGCTATAGATGCCTCTTCAAAACTCGATATGCTGCAACAAATTTTATGAATGTTGCTTCAACCTTAATGATTAAACTAGTTTGACGGTGGAGGCCTCTTCATGGATTTGAATAGTCAACAAATATGATTTGATTTGTATCTTCGATAATTTCTGAATTTGATGATGGTCTTTCAGAAATATAATATATTATATCTGGGCAATGTTTGTCTTTTGTAGATTTTGGCGGCCATCCATTTAGGCGGTGGAGTAATTATTCCATTTCTAACATTCCCCCCCTTAATTAATACACTCAAAAAACAAAATTTTGAAATACTGGATTTCTGTTACAGCTTACAAACCCCAATGTTTTTCCTATGAAACTCAAACAACTCTTTCCCCATAGGTTTTGTAAATAGGTCTGCAAACTGATTTTCTGATCTCCAAAATTCCATACTGATTTCATTCTTGTTTATCAATTCTTGAATGAAATGATACCTTGTATCAATATGATTACTTCTTTTATGAAATACGTGATTTCTTAATAATGCAATCGCTGATTTGTTGTCACAGAAAATAGGAGTTGGTTCATCTTGTTCATGCTACAACTCAGAAAGAGTTTTTCTCATCCACACAGTTTGACATGCATCTACTGTTCCTGCAACATACTCTGCCTCAGCAGAGGATGGTGTCACTATGGGCTGCTTCTTTGAAGCCCATGCTATTGATCCTAATCCAAAACTAAATACATATCCATATGTACTCTTTCTATCATCTATAGAACCTACAAAATCACTGTCAGTATATCCAATCAACTTAAAATTTGAATTTGATGTATACTGAATACCAAATTTTTTTGTTCCAACAATATATCTCAGAATCCTCTTTCCATCTTGCCAGTGGGTGTTCTTTGGAGACTCCATAAATCTTGAAATCATACTTACTGCAAACACTATATCAGGTCTTGTTGCAGTCAAGTACATGAGACTTCCTACCAGTCTCTTATACAACGTTGGATCAAATTTTGACCCATCATCCTCCTTACTGAGTTTTGTACCAGTTGCAATTGGTGTTACAGTTGGCTTACAATTCATAATTATGAATCTTTTCAGTACATCATTTGCATACTTAGTTTGATTTATAAAAATACCATCCTCAAATTGTTTTACTTCAATACCAAGAAATCATTTCATCATTCCTAAATCCATCATCTCAAATTATATTTTCATGGCTTTCTTAAGCTCATCTACTAACATATGTCCAGTGAAGATCAAATCATCAACATATAATCAAACAATCAGTATTTTACCTTCTTGGTTTACTTTTGTATATAAGGTTGGCTCACTTGGACTTCTGCTGAATTCTTCACTATTCAAATACTCATCAATTCTGATGTACCAAAATCTAGGTACCTGCTTCAATCCATACAATGCTTTCTTTAATCTGTAGACTTTGTCATCTTGTCCATCAACTTCATATCCATACGGTTGTCTCACATAAACCTCTTCTTCTAAAGATCCATTCAAAAACGCAGACATTACATCCATTTGATATACATACCATTTATTATGATCCGCAATAGCTAATACCATCCTTACCGTATCAAGTCTGGCTACAGGTGCAAACATCTCATTATAATCAATACTAGGTTGTTGACTAAACCCTTGAGCTACAAGTCTTGCTTTGTATTTTTCAACTTCACCATCAACATTTAACTTAGTCTTATAAATTCATTTGACACCAATACAATTTTTATTATCAGGCAGATCTACAAGATCCCAAGTATTATTTCTTTCTATGGCATCAATTTCTTTTATCCAAACATCCTTTTTAACTACTTCATCAAAACTTACTGGATCACATGCTATCAATGTAAAATTTGAAACTTGATCTACTTCTTCATTTTCCTCATAGTTCTCTTAAACTTCTAATCTTCTGACCTCTAACTCTATTTCTTAATGAAGCTAATGTAAGTTTTGATTCATTACTTACCTCTGATCCTGTTCCTTGTCATCCATCAACACTTGATGGTTCACCACGTTCTTGAGTTCTGGGCATTCTGGCAGGTGTTCTTACTGCTGGTGTAGGCGTTTGTGGAGTTAACTGTCCTCCATGTATGCCCTTCTCATCACCTTCATCTTCTGTGTGAGATGTAACATCGTCCTCTGCAACCAACTTATCTATGCTGCCATCCCATGCTTCTTCTTCCTTAAACACTACATCTCTGCTGATGACATACTTCTTGGTGATTGGATTATAGAGTCTATATGCTTTAGATTCTTCACTACATCCAACAAAAAAACATTTTTGACTTATGTCATCTAACTTTCTCCTCATCTCTTCAGGTACATGTACATAAGCTACACAACCAAAAATTCTTAAATGAGATATGCTGCTACACTTACCATTCCATGCTTGCTGAGGAACTCGATCCTTCACACTCTTGGTTGGGCTTCTGTTCAGAATGTACAATGCGCAATTAACATCGTCTCCCCAATATTCATCTGAAATATGCTTCTCCTTTATCATACTTCGAGCCATGTTCATAATGGTTCGATTCTTTCTTTCTACTACTCTATTTTGTTGTGGAGTGTAGCGAGCAGTAAACTGTCTTTTAATTCCATGATATTTACAAAATTCCACAAACTCATTCAACATATACTCACCTCCTTTATCTGATCTCAAGACTTTAATACATCTGCCACTCTCCTTTTCAACCATAGCTTTAAAACTTTAAAACACATCAAAATCTTGAGATTTTTGTTTCAGCAAATAGACCCAAGTTTTTTGGCTAAAATCATTAATGAAAGTCATAAAATAAGCGCTACCAGTTAAAGAAGGTGTTTGCATCGGTCCACACAAATCTTTGTGTACCATCTCCAACGGTGCTTTTCCTCTGTATGAGACTCCAGAGACGATTATCTCTCTATGATGCTTTCCCAATATGTAGCTCTCACATGAGCTTGTTGGCTGCTGGATACTGGGCAACCCTTTTACCATATGCTTCTTCTGTAGCAAATCTAAGCCACCAAAATGTAAATGGCCATACCTCAAATGCCATAACCATGATTGATCTAAACTCTTAGTTTTATAAGCATTCAAAGAGTTAGTCAAATCATTCCTCATAATCAACGGAAACATTCTATTCTTTGTCATCTCTACTCTGGCTATCAACTGCTTAATCGGATATTTGTTATAAATAGTACATACCTTGTTCTTAAAGAACACTCTGTACTTCTTCTCCAACAACTGTCCCACACTCAATAAATTACACATTAAACCAGGAACATAATAAACATCATGAATTGTTCTTCTTTTACCATTCTTGGCATATACAACAATCACACCTTTACCATTAACTTTTACTATACTGTCATTACCCAACTTCACTTCAGAATGAATGCTTGTATCTAGATTTAGAAATAAATCCTTATTTCCAGTCATGTGATTGTTGCATGCGTTGTCCAAGAACCATATATCCTTTGAACTTTCCTGGGTGACATTACAAGTTAAAAACATAGGTTTCTCTTCATTTTCAGCCTCCTCTGTAATGTGTGTAGACAACTTACTAGAATATGCTTGCTTCTTCCAACACTTGTTAGTAAAATGCCCAAATTTCTTGCAATAGAAACATTGAACTTTAGATCTATCATACCTTTGATTTCTTGGCTACCAGGTTCTGCTACTACTCCCCCTTACGCTAGGAGTATTCTGTTGTAACTTCTCTTCAGATTCTGAATCATTTCTGCTGTCACTATGATCAGCAGTTCGACCTCCTCTTCCTCTACTACTAGACCTTCCTCTGCCTCTGCCTCTAGTAACATGTAACTGATATTTAAAATCATTTTCTAATGGAGTGTCATCATACCTGTTCATTCTTGATTCATGAGCAATCAAAGAACTAGTCAGCTCATCAATATGCATTTGACTGAGATCTTTAAACTCTTCAATGGGAACAACCACTACTTCAAACTTCTTTGGCAAACATCTCAGCAATTTCTCAATCACACGCTGATCTGAGAGGTCTTCACCATACTGTCTCAGCTGGTTTACAATGTTCATAACTTGAGTCATAAAATTATCAATAGTCTCACTATCCTTCATATTCAAATTCTCAAAGTCCCTTCTCAAGTTCTGCAACTTAACATTCTTCACCTTGGTCACACCTTGATAGCAAGTTTCAAGAGTGTCCCAATATTTCTTCGAAGACTCAGCACTTGATATCTTCGGAAATATGGATTCACTTAGGCCTTGTTGAATAAGGCCAAGAGCTTTGTTGTCCTTCTTCCCATTCTCCTTCAACAGAACATGCTCAGGATTTGACAGAGCCAATTTAGCAGCTTGATCAGCTGGCTCTGGATAGCCAATCGTAAAAACTCCCAAAGATCCTGAGCACTCAGGATAGTTCTCATCTTAATAAACCATGTGTCATAATTCCTCTCATTCAACACAGGAATTTCTGGCTACACTACACTGTTGTTAGTAGCCATCTCAAATTAAACTTCAAATTAATCTAAACCGAAAAATGAGAAAGAAAACTTAACCACGCTCTGATACCAATTGAGGGAAGGCAGGGGGGTGTTTCTCTTTCTTCCAACAACACACATGAGTTTCCAGACACATAAATTTCACCTACAGGACTGTTGCAGTTGACTGTTTCAAGTAACATTCGTCTACAGGACTGTTACAGCTACATTATGATGACCCCTGCATTCACAAACTTGTCTAATAACAATTAAATATAATTAACTCTCAAAATAACATTAATCTCTTAAGCTACTACAACAAACTAACTTCAGAAATGAATATGAGTTTTCAAACTCAAATAACAGAGTATAACAGAAACACACAGAAAAAATTATGGGTTTAACATAAACTTCATTCACTCCGTATATATCTAAATCACGATTACAATGTTGGGTATATATAGTGGTTCAACCTAATTGATCATTAAATGCTAAGTAACCTTTCATAACAAAATCATATCTACAAAAACTAAATGTTTTGTTCTGTTGCATCCTTGAGCAGTTAAATATCCGGCTGTAGATGCCTCTTCAAAACTCGATATGCTGCAACATAGTTTCTAAATGTCGCTTCAACCTTAATTATTAAATTAGTTTGACGGTGGAGGCCTCTTTAGGGATTTGAACAGTCAACAAAATCTGATCTGATTTGTATCTTCGATCATTTCTGAATTTGATGATGGCCTTTCAGAAATATAATATATTATATCTGGGCAGTGTTTGTCTTTTGTAGATTTCAGCGGCCATCCATTTAGGCGGTGGAGTAATTAATCCATTTCTAACATATAGTTCTTGTAGATTACAATGGTTCGATTTGACCTTAATTCATGAGTATGCTCTTTTACACATGACATAATTTTCTTGTTATAAAACAAAGGTATGTTGGTCAGAAACCAACTCCACCGGGTTTGATCTCAGGATATATGTAATCTACTTTTACATAAATTCCATAGACTTAACCAATATTAACCAGTATTTAGAGTTTTATTATAACACACAAAAATAATCTTTCTTTCTATCATAGATTTATAAAGGAAAGAAACACAGTTTCAAGTTAACGGGGAAAAATACTTTACAAACAATTGTTTTAAGTTTTCATTTCTACAGATCTGATTTCTTTTGTGTATTTTCCAAACCTTCTTTTTCTAATAACAAATAATTAAAATTATAAATATTTAATTCCATACCATTCAGAGGTATACTAAAACTAACATTGTTTATGTATCTTATAATAGAAACTAAGCACTTAGTTTAAGTTCTATTTAATTAAACAACGAAATTAAGATCTTTCTATAATTATTACTCCTAGAAATCCTAACAACAAGAATGATATATATAATCTTTTAAAATGACACCAGACCTATCTAAAACTTAACAAATAAAATAAAATAGTCATTAAACAGAACATTATAACATAACAATATACATTTTTTTTAATAAAAACTATCATGTCTAGGACATAACGAATAAAATGAAACTTTTATTAAACCAGACCTGAACATGAAACTTTTATTAAAAATGAGTTGGACATTTCCACAAACCACTCGTCCTTAGATTGATAATGACTCATGAAATCTTAGTTACAATTCCTCTAGGAGTAGACTATTAGGGTTTTTAAAGTTTATATTCTCAATATCAAGATAATATACAAACTTAGAACATTCAACCTTGCACCATCTTGGTACCTATACAATTAGTTTCATGGATTTACTACCTTTATTAATCCTTTGTTCAAGCTTGTAAACAGTATTTTATCATACTAGCAATACTCAGGTATCAAGGTATTCAAACAATAAACTCCTGTCTCAGATGATCAGATAGTAAAATCTTTTCTCAACACAATTAGTAAAATACTAACTTGCAATGCTGCCATATAAATTTAGATTGAACTTGAACATATAGGTAATCTATTTCCATAGATACCCAGAACTGTCATTCCTTTCCATTTTTTCTTGAAGTTTCTTGAACTATTTCGATATTCCTTTTTTTTCTTTTCTCATTCACTATGTAATGAGATAATGATAGAGAGGTGATTTACTTGAATGTCTCCTCTTTTCAATTTTTCTCATTATTATTATGAAAACAATTCTTCTCTAACTTTTCTAGAAGGGCTTCACCTATCAGTTAGTTATGCTTTTTTTTTAATATCTTTTAAGTTTCCATTGTTTTGACTAAGTGTATTTTCAATGTTTAAATTTCAAGTGTTTCAACTTTCCTAGCCTATAGGAACCACGACCCCCATCTTGTTTTCATGGCTTTGTCCAATATAATAATAATGATGATGATTAATACTAATGCAAATGCATTTATCATCATCAAATGTCAAATGGTAAATAAAATATCCTTAAGGGGGTTTCACAAAATGGGGTATTACACTTGGATGAAGGGAGACCCATATATGCTCCTGATTGAAGGAGGAATGTGCTAGGAATATTCCTTTCTTGATATTTGACCCCCTTATGTGATTTTTACATAATCTTTTGTCAATTTCACTTCTCCAAGGGAACAAATATGCCATGCATGAATCTAGGACCATGGTGACTGACTAATTCTGACATCATACCATAAGGGATTAGACACCAACCTAAGGCACCTATGTTATAACACACTTTGGATTTGGAGGTCTGAGGAACCTAAGTTATAACACACTTTTCATATGTGAATTCTAGGAAGAGTCCAAGGTTGTGGATGTCATCTTTGTTAACTAAATGTACCCATAGATCAAACACCTCCACATAAATTTTCATTCCCCTTTGTCCCATAGATCCCTCTTCCCCTTTGTCCCATGAATTTTCATTCCCCTGCAAACAACTAGCCTTGGCTTGGTGATTTTTTTCAAACACTCCAATACTAGTATATTCCTGTAACACCACTCTCACAATAATCTTACCTACCTAGAACCAACCATGCCAACATGTTGAATTCTTATGTAATATTTACCTATCCTCCAAACTACAATTCCTTGAATCTTAGTTCATCTAACAATTTTTCCTTCTATGGATTCACAACAACTTTGGTTGGTGCAAGTTCAACTTTTAAATTCTTGCAAATCCATAATATTGCATGTTCAATTGAAAAGAATTCTTGCCCAAACTCGAACAATAAATCCCTGGATTTTTATTGGATTGGTACCACCTAAATTTTGCATCATCTTAAACATTGGTCTTTACACTAACCCACCTATTTGATTTAATTCTCTTACAAATATTTCCTAGATCTGGTCATCAATGCTAGAAAATGCAATCTTTTCTAGTGTCTTTCTAGATATAAATATGGCATGATTGTTTCCTACATGTCCTAATTATTGGTTCATGCATGTCTTATGAAATATTAAATGCATTTTTTTATAGTATCTACCATGGCTACATTAATGGTTACATGACCCGACTCTTTCCGTAGAACAAAAACCTCAAAGTATATATTTTCGATATATAAATTCACTCACATAGATACCTTACCCTACACAGATAGGCCCACTTCCTTATGGCCCTTTAACTCCATAATTACAAAAAATCCCATGACACCCATCCCATCCCTTCAATAGGTTCCTAGTTATTGCCAACACCCAAACCATAGTGCTCTGTTGTGGTAGAGCACTCTATCCTGTGTAACAATGTAACTATTATCTTTGAGTCAATCCTAGACCTATAAAGTGAAAAACAACAAAAAATAAACTTTGAAAGATGAAATGAGATTGTTGAAAATTAACTTGTTGGAATTGAATTGCTAAAACTGAAGTTCTACTATGGTACACTAACACACCCTCCCACCAAAAAATCTTGTTGGTTCTAATAGGGTTGGATTAACAAAAGGATTTAGGTATATTCTATTGACCCGTATCTTTTAAATCCCACCATCCAACCACTCTAGTTGGCCTGTGCCCTCTCCAATTATTTGTGTAATCTGGCACAATCCCTTCCAATGCATTTGTAACTTCCACGGATGATTCCAAAACGTCTTAGCACATAGGAATAATAGATATCCCTTTATCCACACTACTTGTTTCAGATATGTTAATCATGCCATGCTTTCTAGCACATTTTTTGAACAATCTAGTGGTATCCTACTAGAAACACATGTTCCTCCAACTAAACCAACATATACATCCTATCATGCAACTATGTTGTATCTAACATTTGCATAGCGATGCCTAATTGCAACATCATCAAAAAAATCATGGCATTTTGTCTTTAAACCAAGTTAAACAATGTGTGCTTGGTCAATGTCTTACAAGTTGTGTGTTAGACCCACAAAATTGTTTTAATCCATTCATCCCAAGCATACCTTTATCAATCTATGCTCCAAAATCTTGTTAAAATTTGTCATTGTTTCGTTATCCAATGGATAATATGGCATTGTCTTTTGATGGTGGATCATGAATTCTTTAACTAGAGTAACAACTCCACCTCCAATAAAATGTTGTCCTTGATCACTAGTTAGGCTACACAAGTACCCAAATATTATAAAAAATGTTTTCAAAGATAAAACATGTTGCCGCTTTGTAGATCATTATTGGTTCAGTGTAGCCTCTTCCAACTGAGTCAAATATTATATTGATGTTATAATATATATGGCCCCTAAGTATCCTTCCAATGGATTAATAGGCCCAATTAATTCAACTACAAAACGTTGAAACAACTCCCCAACCACAATGGGTTGCAACAAAGTTTCATCCCAAGATGATGATTGTCCCACATGTTGACATAAGTGGCATTGTTTAGCATAAAGGGTGGCATCCACAAATAGTGTGGCCCACCAAATCCCTATCCACAACACCTTCCATGCAATGACCTTTTTGTCATAATGTCCATTGTTATATCCAACATGGAATTCCCATAGCACTTCATATCATTCATGATCTAAGACACTTGCAAAGAATCCCATCCATGGATAATCTATATAGATGCCAAGAAATTAACTGATATTTCACAAATTGAACAACCAATTGTTAATGTTTCCTTCGACTATATTCTTCTATCGTTGATTTAGAGTTGAGGAATTTAACAAACTCAATGAAAATGTCAAGAACTACTTTCATGTGAAAGATATCGACATCAAGTAGTTCATCAATAGTCCTAGTGGCTTCCCCATTGTGGATTCTAGAGAGACAATTGGGTCATATATTCTATTCACCTAGCTTAACCACCATCTCCAAATCAAAATTTTGAAACAAAAGTAGCCACTGACAATTCCTTCCTTCTAGCACCATCTTCATAAGGATTGGTAGCAATAAATCGACAAAATTGGCCTTCAAATCACACAAAAACCATAAAAAAATGTTTGTAAATGTGGTCTTACTAACATACTTTTGTTAAGATGCAGTCATTCTCATATTTTTTCTTAGAGAGATTAAATTTTTTCTTTATGCCATTTGTGTTTTTATATATAAGGAATATGCATGCATCATGAAACGAGAATGTACTAATGATGTTTGTGCATTCCTTTTACAATGGATAGACCCTATAAACTATAAAAAAAACACCTTAATACTTTAAACCTTTAACCCAAACCATCCCTAACCATATAAAACTTAATCCCCATCTCCTAACACATGTACAATATCACCACATGTGGCCTCTATGGGTGATTCTCATCAAGTCCAATTACAAATATGGGCATCGTTAGTAGGTTTTGCACATTAGAAATTGGTCTTGGGGTCTTTAGCATGGCTAGGGGATGAAAACAAGGATCTTTGGCCTTTGATTTGGAACATGGGCACCATTCCTAGGTTTTTCACACTAGGAGTGGCTCTAAAGGCCCTTACCATGGCCAAGAGAGGAATGCAAGGACCTTATGGACTAAGGGAGATTCTTAGGCTCAAGGGCCATGAGAAAGGCCTCAAACCACTACACAAATCCTCTCTAAGATATATGTAGTTTTTAAGTGGGATATGGATGATATTAGGAGGATTTTCACACTACATATGGGACTTGTCGCATGTACCATAGTTGGGGAAACAATGGCCTTAGGCCATAAAAAAATATTCTTGGGTTCAATCATTTTGAATGAGGCCTCAAACCACCACAAATATCCTCCCTGAGGGATTTATATCCTTAAGTTGGTATATGAACACCATTAGGAGGTTTTGAGGACCATAGTTGGGTCTCAATTCCTCCATGTTGGATATTAGCACCATTTAGGGTTTTTTCACACCACATATTGTACTTGGGGTCTTGACCATGGTTGGGGAAGGAAAATATGATGTTTATTCCCTATTTGAATCTTCTAAAAATAAATATTTATGAGTTATCCCTTGAACAACCACACAAGGCCTCAATAGGGAATAGTTTCACCTCCAACTAGGAATATGGGTGCCATTACTATGTTTCTGAAAATAGGAATGGGCCTCAAGGCATGCATTATCGTTAAGATAGTAATACAAGGGCCTTAGAACCTAAATGAAGCTTCTCATATTCAAGGATCATGAACAAGGCCTCTATCCATCACACATATCCTCTATAAGGGATCTCTAGCCTCCAAGTGGGTTATGGGTACCCTTAGGAGTTTTTCACACCACGGTTGGGTCTCAAGGCCTTTGAGTTGGATATCGATTCCATTAGGAGTTTTTAAGAACAAATTTTGAAACTCCAGGCCTTGAGCATGCTCAAGGAAATAATATAAGATGCTTAGACCTTATTTGAATCTTCTTAGGATCAAGCTTTGTGCAGTATTCCTTGAACAACCAAACAATGTCTTTGCATGGGATATCTCGCATTTGATTTGGAATATGGGTTTTGTTAGTATATTTTACACAACAAGAATGGATCTTGTTTATTGTACAATGGTTGAGGAAGAAAAACAAAGGACTTAGGCCCTAAGTGAAGCTTCTTAGGCTCAGTGGCCATTCAAATGGCCCACAACTACAAAAAAAAAATCTATTTAAGTGATCGCTAGTCCATATGTGGGATATGAGTGCCATCATGAGGCTTTACACACCATAATTTGGTCTCAAGGAATTTATGTTGGATATAGGTGCCATTAAGAGGTTTTTACACCAAGTGTTGCACTCAGAGCCTTAACCATGGTTAGGGAAGGAACATAAGTTTATAAGGCCCTATTTGAATCTTCTTAGGATCAATCTTTGTGAAATCGTACTCAAACAACCACACTAAACCTATGTAGGATATCATTGATCTCTAGTTGGGAATATGGTTTTCATTAGTTTGGTTTGCACAGTAAGATATGGTATCAAGGATGGTACCATGGTTGAGGGAGGAAAGTAAGGTCCTAAGGCCTTAAATGAAGCTTCTCAAGATCAAGGGTGATGAAAAACACCTTGAACCACAACACTAACCCTATCTAATGCATATCTAGCTTCTAAGTGGGATATGAGATCCATTAGGAGGTTTTATGCACTACATTTGGTTTCCAGGCCTTTGGGTTGGATATTAACACCATTAAGAGGTTTCCCAAACCATGTATGCCACTCAGTGCCTTGAACATGGTCAAGGAAGGAAAATAAGTTTCTTAGGCCCTATTTGAATACTCTTAGGTTCATTTTTTGTTAGTTAGTCCTTGAACAACCACACAAGAACTATGTAGGGGATATTTGAACTCTAATTGGGAACATGGGTTCCATTAGTATGTTTTTATAAGGAAGGAAACCAGGGCCTTATGCCTCAAATGAATATTCTCAAGCTCAATGTCCATCTCCAAGGCCTCTAACCACCACAAAAATCCTCTCTAAGGGATCCATGGCCTTTAAGTGGGATATGGATGTGATTATGAGTGTTCGTACACAATATTCGGATCTCAAGGCCTCGGTATCGGATGAAAATGCGAATAGGAATTTTTGTGCACCACATATGGAACTCAAAGTCTTGACCATGGTTAGTGAAGGAACATAAGTTGCTTAGGCCCTATTTGAATATTCTTAAGATCGATATTTTTGAATTAGTCCTCAAACAACCACACAAGACCTCTATAGGGTATCTTTGGCTTTTTACTCAAAATATGGGAACCATTAGTATGTTTTGCATAATAAGAATTGGTATTGGGGAGTGTTCCATGGTTGGGAGAGGAAAATAAGGTTCTTGGGACCTAAAAAAATCTTTTCAAGCTCAAGGGCCATGAATAATGCCTTAGTTAACCACAAAAATCCTCTATGATGGATTTATGGCCTCCAGGTGTGGAATAATATCACTCGCATACTTGATCAATTAATTTAAGAAAACATTGTGTGTGTGTGTGTGTGTGTGTGTCTGTGTGTGTGTGTGTGTGTGTGTGTGTGTGTGTGCGTGTGCACTTGTGCGCATGCGTACGTGTGTGTGTGTGTGTGTGTGTGTGTGTGTGTGTGTGTGTGTGTGTGTGTGTGTGTGTGTGTTTGTGTGTGTGTGTGTGTGTGTGTGTGCTTTGCATAATAAGAATGGGTCTCAGGGCATGTTCCATGGTTGGGGGAGGAAAATAAATGTCTTAGGCCCTAAACAAATCTTTTCAAGCACAACAGCCTTGTGTGTGTGTGTGTGTGTTATTTACATAATAAGAATGGATCTCAGGGCATGTTCCATGGTTGGGGGAGGAAAAGAACGGTCTTAGGCCCCAAAAAAATCTTTTGAAGTGCAAGGGCCATGAATAAGGCCTCAAAGCACCACACAAATCCTGTCTACGGGATTTATGGCCACTGAGTGCAAAATATAATCATTGGCTTAGTTGATCAATTAATTTGAGAAAACATTGTGTGTATGTGTGTGTGTGTGGATAAATTAATGATACCAAAAGTAATAATGAAACTCAACATAAATATGTGTCGGGGGTTTCCTTGGTACCCCTTTATAACAGTTATGAATTTTATTTAATTAATTACTTTAAATAATTTATCATTTTCTTTATCACTTTTATTAATTTATTTAATTATTGTATTACTTATCCTAGCCTAAAGTATTTTTTGTTTGTTTGCTAGCATGTCCATGACTTGCGAGACTAGCCTATGGTCTAAGAAACCACGACCAATGGGAATCTAAGCTATCAAAATCACATGGGGAACGCTCTAAACCCAGGCCACACCAACCCTTAGCATGGATGGAATTTTAGGTGTATCCTCCCCCTACCACGGAGTTTCAAACCCTACGTCTCCTAACAAACGAAACCCTTAGAAACCAATCACACTAATGGGACTTGACATCCTATCCTAATTTTTATTCTTATTATTTTTTATTATTTATGTATATATCAAGATGGGATATGGGCACCATTCAAAAACCAAGTTTGTCACCCTCAGAAGCTTCAATTTTGGTAAGCACACGGAGAAAATACGAGGAACCTTCTTATCTTATTTGAGAGATTATACTATAGCATGGGTATGTTTTATGGTGTTGGGTTTTGGGAAAATGGGTAAGCATGGTACCTTCAATCGTGATACAGGAGAATACGAAAAATGTTTCTAAATAAGGGGTGCTCTGGAATTAAACCTTTCGTTGGTATAGTGGAGGGAGATAAATAGTGTTTTTGGATTATGATGGTATGGTGTGGCTCCCAACACTATGTTGTAGGGAGGTTGGTAAAGTTTTGGTGTGGCGTGGAAGGGAGGAACAAACTCTATTGAGTAATGTTATGTGTAGATTATGGAAGGATCCATAAACTAGTGTTATTCCTCCATTATCAAGGCTAGGGGAGGGGATATATCATCATCAATCAGTGGTGGAGTAGTAAATTGAGACACAAATGTCACATAAAGGGATAGGGGTGTGTGTCTAGTGTGTGTAGATAATGGCTAGTATTTGTAACATTAGGAGATGTTAGGTTAATCAAATTCATTAGATGTGTCTAAAAGTGGCAGTAGGGGTATATTGAATACTTTATTTAGAAATAGAATGTTCGAATTGTAGAGGCTAGAAATATTGTTTGTATTGTCTAAAGTAGTACCTTAGGAATGCTAGAGGCTATCATGATGTTTATCCTAGTGTTTTTAGTGTGCATTGGATATTTCTTGGGAAGAATGGACATGTGGAATTCTATTGATTCACCTATGTTCTTTTGTTTCTTACTTGATTCCTACACAAGTTGACTATATCGAGGATGGCTAGATAAGGGATGGCATGTTATTCTATGTAGGGATATACAAGAAGTGTTGGTTCTTTTTAGCACATAAATATAAGGGATGACCATTTCTTTCAAAACAAGCATCATGTCCTTTTGGAAATGTGGTTGTGAAACATCCCTGAAAACACATTCAAATACCTTAAACTTCATTTCATACTAGTCATCATGCCTTAGGAGAGAATAGTACAATCTCCCTAATTCTAAATCTATTGTAATCCACAAGTTATGAAGAAATTTAACTATTAGATTGAAGTATTATGAAGTATTCTCTTTCTTCATATGAGCGGTGTAGTGATTTATATCTACACAGTAATGATATATCTCAGTTTTATGAAACTATAAAAATTACTTATATGTAACTTCAAAATGGACTTAAAATCATGATGACTATGCTTATATAATAAATTTCTCACTACAATTAGTTATCTCTTTGCACAATAACAAATCATCAATTTGTAGGGGCATATGCAATGTGTTTATTGTCATAAAAAGTAATTTGTGTTCTAGGAATGAGCATGTGTTTTAGAATGCATGCACATTCCTAGAATTTGATTGAAAATTTCCTCTTACATGTTTGTTAACTTTCTTGCTCAAATACATATTCAATATGACAACCTAAGTCGTTTTGATTGAAAAAACAACAAAACCTCCTTTTTTTAATCTCTTTTAATAACTATGTTTTTCATGTTATTTTTAAATAGCATATACACAAATATATCATTTGTGAAACAACACTCACATTATATAGGATTGACTATATAAATTCCAAATATATAATTAAAAATATATATATTTAGTCTCCGTTATTTTTTATTTGTTTTTGCTTCAACGGATATCATAGTTTTAAAACATAAAGGTCTTTTGTTTCTATTATAGATTTTTATCACCTTAACTGATCTATAAAAAAATTACATATGATATGTGGCTACACACTGATATCTATAATCTAATAAAAATTATGTTAAGGTCCTCAAACCGTGCACTAACATTTGATTACAAAATTCTAAGGCTATGTTGTTTCTCTTTAATTTAAAAAAAACATTAAAAAAAGTTTGAAAAAATAGAGGCACAAAAGAATAAATTTATCTCTACAATTGTAGGAATTATTTAAAGGAAAATCCATCATTTTGATACTCAACCATTGCACTAACATGAACACATGCATTTTATTTTGCAGGAAAAGTAACTTATTGTTTCTAGAAAAATTGGAATTTCAAACAATCATACAAAAATTTCATAAATAAAAATTATACATTTCAAAAGATAATTTGATTTGTTACATTTGGTATTCTTACACCATATTCAAATTAGTTGTGAAAGTACCTCAATTCATCCCTCCAAGTCAACAGATTGTTATTTTCCATATTTGTATTGTCATTTATTAATATATAAACTGTAGTGGATATTCCATTGGAACAGTTCATTACAACAAATATTACAGTAGCCTAAAATATTTTATTAGCGGCAATGTTTTTCTTTAGATCCATATTTAATATTAGTAGCTTAGCATGCAAAATATTGGAATAAATTAAAACGGAAATGAAATACGCTAAGCAAATAAAACACCATCCACATAAAGAAAGCAATATGTACCATAGGACAACACATATTAAAGGTGCGGCCTATGTTCATGCTCTTTTCTTCTCAGCTATGAAATTAAAGTATAAAGAAAGTGAACTCGTTGTGGAGTTTCCCTGGACATTGTGGCCTATATGGTTTTTACATGATATTATACTTACTCCATTCTACTTCAACATCCCACCCCTAGATTTTATTCTCAAATAGAAATAAGAAACACTACCATGAGAATGAAACCCTTTCCTATGTTAGCAGCCCAACATTTAACATGGTTTGATATTCATCTAGGGATAGGGTTTTGCATGCCTCAACTCTTGATTAGGGTTGGGATCTTTGACCCTCTAGAATATTCTTGAAGTTCCACACATAACTAGATCCTCATGTGTGAGTAATGTGTGCTAATGTTTCATCCACTAAGTATCATGGTAGTCAACAAGATAAGTCAACTTCGGGGAGGCATAACTACCATGCATAAATTCCAATGAGGTAATCTTCACACCATTGGAAAGCTCTCGCAACATAAAACATATTGACAAGTTGAGAATATTTTTTGTAGATTTTAGACTTGAAAAACAATAGTTTGAGGCATCAAATAGGCTCCATAAATTTTTGGACCACCAAATCACCAAAGTAGGAACTAGCCATAAAATGGACTCTACATCCAATTTTCCACATAGAAAGTACCAAAATAGATGAAAAATTATATAATTATCAATTTTGGATCACTAACACATCAAGAGACCCATCGATGTTTTGTTTGGCTCTCAAAATAAAAATAAAAAATAAAAAATAAAATACCAACCATGTTTTTTATTTTGTTCATAGAAAAACATGGGAAATACATGCAAATTTTGAAATGCAAGCAATTTTTAAAACTATCACATTAGTGCTCACATGGTAAGAAAAATGTACATATGATTTTAAAAAAATAAACACATGTTTTATAATTATATAATGTAGTAAAAATTCAAGATTAACTAGGATCATCAATGCTCCTCAACATAACAAAGAAAATGGAAATAGAATTGTATATTGTTATCTTGTGTTTATTACAAAATGAAGCTAGGTTTATCTATAACAAACCTGGAAAGTCTCGACTTAGAAGTTGATCATATTCCAATTGAGCAAGAAGGTATACCATGCTAACATATAAACAAACTAACTTGGTAGATAAGTTAGCCTACATAAGTTTAAACAATTATACATACGCCAATGTAGGAGCATCCCTGGTGCAACAGGCTATCCTGCACATTTTCGTTTTTGTTGGTTAGTTAGAAAATAAGTTGTTGTTAGTTATTGTCGAATATATTATAGGATGTTGCAAAGGGTGATTTCAAATTGTTATTACTCATGTTGTGACTTGTGATGTTGTAGAATAAATGTGTCCATGCAAAATGGCAACACTATGTTGTTGCTACTCGTGGCATCAATGTTGGTGAGAAAATGGTTTTAGGTCTACAACCATGTTAGAGGACAACAACTAATTTCATATAGCATTAATTAAAAAGGATGCAAAAAACCTAACGGATGAGTGTCGTTAAATAATTATTTTCTCAATAATTAGGTTTAGGTATTTTGAAACAGTTGTTCTTGGAATGAAATGACTCTCCTCAATCCAAAACGACTCATTGATTAATGGAATTGAACATTTGCTTAGAAATGTAATGGATCCATGGAATTACAACTAATAGAATGAATTTTAGAAAAGGATTAAAAATAAAGTTTTGATCTGTAGTGATGGAGGGAAGGAAAAGAGTGAGGAGGCACACATTGGATGAAAAGAAGAGGAGGCATGTGAGAGGAAGGGTATGTGCAGCAGAGGAAGTACACATAGTATAGGAATCACGAGGAAGATGGGGGCATATAATCTCTAGAGGAGGAAAATGAGTGTGAGCAAAAGAAAGGTAGCAAGAAAAAAATGCAGAGGAAAAGATGAGCATGCAATGCCATAGAAGAAGATATGGTTTAAATTACCACAAATTTCTACCTGTGTTTTTTTTTTTGTCCATCTCCGAAAGAAATTCTTGGTTGCATCGATTGGTATCAGAGCAAGTTGAACCCGTGGATAAACAAAGAGAAGAATTTTGAGGATTAGAGTGGTTCCAGCATAAGAGTGGAGCTGGGTAGAATCATTTCCATGTGGAAAACTGGAATGTGTTGAGATAGAGGAAAGCAAAATGCAGATGACTCCAGGAAGGGTATTCTGTTGGGTAGATTTATCTGATTAAGTGACCAAATCACACCTCTAGTTTTCGGATTGGGTAGATGTTATAAAAGGATCTACAAGGACATGTGCAAGCTAATCAGGGTCACTTATGGTGCGTTAGATGCAATAGAAAACCCGGGCTCTCTCAGTCTCTCTCTCTTCCCTACACCTCCACCTACCTCTAACCACACCTCCCATCTCTCTTTCTCACTCCCTACAATTAACAACCTTTCCTCTCTCTCTCTCCCTCCTCCCCCCCTTAGCCATTACTAACCCCCTATCTCAGTCTCTCTCTCTCTCCCCCTCATTATCCCCGCTCCTAGCCCCTTAAACCTAACTAACCCCCCTCTCTCACTGTCTCTTCCTTTCTTCTACACCTCTCTCTCTCTCTCTCTCTCCCCCCCCCCCTCTCGCTCTCTCCTAATCCCCCTTCCCCTACCACTACATGATGATGATGATGATGATGATGATGATCATTGATCATCATCATCATCATCATCATCCTCTTCTTTATCATCACCATCATCATCATCATCTTCATCACCATCATCTTTATCTTCATCATCCTCACCGTCATATTCATCATCATATTCATCATCATCATCATCATCCTCATCACCATATTCATCATCATCATCTTCATCATCATCTTCATCATCATCATCATCATCATCATCATCGTTGTGGTTGTTATCACCATCATCTTCATCGTCTTCATCATCATCATCTTCATCGTCATGATGATGATGATGATGATGATGATGATGGTGATCATCATCATAATCATTTTCATCATCATCATCATCATCATCATCATCATCATCATCATCACCATATTCATCATCATCACCTTCTTCTTCATGATATTCATCATCATCATCATCATCATCATCATCATCGTCTTCATCATCGTCTTCTTCATCTTCATCATCATCATCATTGTCATCACTATCTCTTCCCTAGTTTTACACATCTCTCTCTCTCTCTTTGTAAACCCCCTCTCCCTCTCCCTAACTTATCCCCCATCACTAACCATCCTACTCTTTATATCTCTTTGCTACTCCCCCTAGCCAAAGCCCCCTCCTCTCCCTAGCCCTTACTAACCCGGGCTCTCTCAGTCTCTCTCTCTCTTCCCTACACCTCCACCTACCTCTAACCACTCCTCACATCTCTCTTTATCACTCCCTACAACTAACACCCTCTCCTCTCTCTCTCTCTCTCTCCCCCGCCCCCCCAACCATTACTAACCCCCCCCCCCCCTCTCTCTCTCTCTCCCTCCCCCTTGCTAACCCCCTTCCTATCCCCTTACCACCAACTAACCCCCCCCTCTCACTCCCTCTCTCTCTCTCTCTCTCTCCCCCCCCCCACCTCTCTCTCTCTCCTAATCCCCCTTCCCCTACTACTTCATCATGATGATGATGATGAAGATGGAGATGATGATGATGAAGATGGAGACGACGATGATGATGATGATAATGAATATGGAGATGATGACGACGATGATGACGATGATGATTGATGATTGATCATCATAATCATCATCATCATCTTCAGCATCCTCTTCTTTATCATCACCATCACCATCATCATCATCATCATTATCTTCATGACCATCATCTTCATCTTCATCATCCTCATCATCATTACATCATCATCATCATCCTCATGAACATCTTCATCATCATCCTCATCATCATCTTCATCATCATCATCATCATCTTCATCATCATCATCATCTTCTTCTTCATCATCATTATCATCATCATCATCGCCACCATCTTCATCATCATCATCATCATCATCATCATCATCATCATTGTCATCACTCTCTCTTCCCTGGTTTTACACCTCTCTCTCTCTCTCTCTCTCTCTCTCTCTCTCTCTCTCTCTCTCTCCCCCTAAACCTCTCCCCCATCCCTAACCATCCTACTCTTTCTATGTCTCTGCTACTCCCCCTAGCCCAAAACCCCCTCCTATCTATCTCTCTCCCCTCCTCTCCCTAGCCCTTAATAACCTAGGATCTATCAATCTCCCTCTCTTCCCTACACCTCCACCTACCTCTAACCACACCTCTCATCTCTCTTTCTCACTCCCTACAACTAACACCATCTCCTCTCTCTCCTCTCTCTCCCTCCTCCCCCCCCGACCATTACTAACCCCCTCTATTAGTCTCTCTCTCTCTCTCCCCCTCGCTAAACCCCCCTCCTAGCCCCTTACCCCTAACTAACCCCCCCTCTCTCACCCTCTCTTACTTGCTTCTACATCTCTCTCTCTCCCCCCCCCCCCTCTCTCTCTCCTAATCCCCCCTTCCCCT